>OU342538.1:15407548-16758979 GCA_910589475.2 Bembecia ichneumoniformis
TTCTGCTAAGTCCTCACCATAACTACATATTAAATAACTCCCTTGTCGAGGGTATTCTTTTTTTCATTTTTTTTTTAAACAACAACTACTGTTCTGCTGCTTTTTGCAACTATCGTCTTGAGTGCTAGCGAATGTATTCGGACGAGCGCTGCATAGAGCTAAGTTATTCTGAGCCTGAGATTGATAACGATAAATCCTAGCGCTATAAGGCTTTTTAAAGAAATAGCAAAAAGTTTAGTCGAGATCACAGGAGACCGAAGAGCTGGCACGGACAAAGAATTAGTCTAGCTATTCAAAGGGGGAACGCTGCCAGTATCTTCGGAACCTTGCCTAAAGGGACTCCTTTTAATAATATATTTTAGTTTTTATATTAAAATTAGGACTTTCGAATATAGTTTATATTAGTTTATTATAATTATAGTTTTATTCTTTATTCTTATATAAGAAACAACGATAAATAATTATATTGCGGTTTATTTATCTAGATCGACAGTTCGTTAGTTTTATTCTATTTATTATAAACTATGTGGATGAGCCCGCAAGTAAGTACGCGTCACATTCGCTACAGCGCGTAACTTTTTCGTTTTTAAACCGATTCGTATGAAACAAACACTAAATTTTACGGGAAACTTGCTACAATACATCAATGAAACCCGAATTCAAATCGGTTAAGCGTTTCTGAGTTTAGCATGCACAAACGCACAGACAAACAGACAAAAATTCTAAAAAACTATTTTTTTGACATTTGTAGCATAAGTACAACGTGTAATTTTTTTATTATTATTTAACTTTCAGGATTTTTATTATTAAGGATTTATATATTATATAACTAGATTGTGAGCGTTGCCGCGGACTGCAAGCAACCTGCGGTGGAGAACCCCGTGAGTGTTTTTGCAGTTGTATTTGGTCTTAAAAATCCGGATCTGTGCGACCTATCATTCATTGTTTCCGAGGACCTATCACCGACTTTCTACCAGATCGATATACCGAGGGTTCTCCTGTTACTCGTGACGTCACTGTCTATCCTACCCGGTGCAAAAGATCGTCCCAGGTCGACGCCTTCCGGACGGTAAAGAAGCCATTCCAAATAACTAAAAATTTATAATGGAGGTGGGATGAAGCGGGGAACCCGGAAAAGCGGGATGCATCCCACCATAAAGATCGCCGGGATACCTTCGATTGTTTAGCAGATATCCCCATCCCTTTCGACAAAAGTGGTAATTTTGTATGGAGGCGGGGTGAAAGGGTGAGGATGGAGGGAGGATGAAGGGTCCAGCAGTTGGATCTTGAAGAAGCTAGAATATAAAAGCTCGTAAGAAGGCAGGTTTCGTTACTTCTCTCTATCATCTTTAGAAACGAGAAAAATTATATATTGAATGTCTTCCTAGGTCCATCTCATCATCATTTTAGTCCTTTTAATTCTTAAATATTTTTGTTGTTATTTTCTTTTTCAGTTTATTTTTTAGTATTAGTATTAAAAAATTGGCCGCTTTTATAATTATGGACGGTAACGACATCACCGTAACGGTAATACCGTTACCTCCCACGATATCGTGGAACACTTTTATAATTCCGTGTCGCCGCTGCGAACGACATGATGTGTCGTTTGCACATGCGCAATGTGTGTCGTTTGTTATCATGGACTCAAGATTCTCGCATTTGTACTTAATACAAAAAAAAAAATAGACAAATAATTAGAAGATATTGGCAGCATCCTTTATTAAAAGCTAAATATTTAGATACCATTATTCAATAAATTAATATAAATAATTAATAAATTAATATAAATTAACGACACGATTTACGACCTGTCGTTACTGTCTTCAGAATTATAAAACCGTTTCCATATAAAGTCATACAAACTCGCCTCCCCTCGGATCGTGGCGGTAAAAAAAACCGTCGACGACACCGATATATCGTTACCGTCCATAATTATAAAAGCGGCCATTGTTACCTATATTTTAATTAGATATTTTGTTGCGCCAAGCTATCTTAAAAGTGTATTTTCCTATTTCAAAAGGTTGTCATACCTGTTTGCGTTATGTTTATGTATAAGAAAAGTCTTAAGAAAACAAATTAATAAAAACTTACGACATAACATTTGGATGAGTGGTTAGGGTGTGTGCCTTAACGCTCTGTTCTAGGGTTCCCAGGTTCGATTCCCGGCAGGGTCAACTTTAAAAAATGAACTTTTCAAATTTGGCTCTGTTCCGGAGCTGGAAAGTAGTGGCAGGTCACACTGCGTTTCGCAGTCATTTGGGCGGCCCGTCTGGCGGCAGTACCCGCCCCCTTACAGAAGACCGCCGTGAAATAACAGAACGTTCGGTGTTTCGGTGAGTGAGTAAGGGATGCCAGAGCCCATTTACCTATTTCCTCCTAATCCCTCTGTAGGCGGCAGCGCACTTGCAGCAGCTTTGGCGTTGCTTGTGTTATAGGCGACGGTAGCCACCTACCATCAATTGGACCGTCAGCCTGTCTGCCGATCTTAACATAAAAAAAAGAAAAAAAAAATTCACTAAAATGTGTTTTTATGCTAAAATCCTTCACAATACGTATTCATGAAGTCGAGATTGAGAGACTAATTATTTATGAGATTGCTAGTTAAAAGTTTATTCTCTAATGTCTATATCTATAAGTTAAAACAGTTTGTGTTTCTGACAGTTAACTTGAAAACAATTAGTTCTTGGAGAATAAAAATATATCGACATCAAAGCCGCACGACAGCCGGGAACAAAACAAAGGGATTGCTTCAATAAAATGTAGATGGAAGAGATATTTTTCGAATGATGCCTTACTACTGCGGGATACCATTTTTTTTTAAATTTCTCAATGATAAACTAGAAATTAATATTGCTAGGCTAAACTGAAAATTGGAGCAAGCAAAGTTGAAGATAGGGGCTCCGAGCCGTCCTAAGGATGTTACTATTATAACCTACACATAAAACTCGTTTTTTATGTGAGTGTGAATTAGAATTACTTTATTATATGTTAAATACCTACTAGCTGACCCAGCAGACGTTGTCCTGCCAGAACCCGAAAATAATTCCGCAATCCGATTGTGGCGCAACCTATCGGGTCCAATTTTATTTTCAAACCATATGTTAAAGTGACGCGTCACTTCACGTCAATGAATTTGAATATTCTTCAAATGGGGGGTGGGGGTAGGAGGGAGAAAAATATTTTACGACCTATTCTCATACCTACCAAATATATAAAAAAAATCATAAAAATCGATCTAGCCGTTTCGGAAGAATTTTGTTACTTGATAGGCTATATAACATCACGCTACGATAAATAGTATTATATATAAGCAGTGTCCAGTACCGCGCGCCCCATGCGCACGCCGCCGCCGTAAGAGCCGCAGCGAAGCGTGGCAGACTTCAGCTAGTGCAGCTATAAACCTACAAATTGCCAATGCGCTTGGCCGATATTTTAGTGACGTAATCTCGTGACACAGATTACGTCACTAAAATGTCGTCAGTTTTGTTAGCTGTATTTTTTAGTAGCTGATGACGTCACATGGATGTTAACGTGACAAGGTTCCTGTGCATATTTTAGAATGTAAAGTAATTGTGGACAAATTGAAGCAAATAAAACATCACGTAAATATAAAGGGAGACAAATATCAGGCAACTCCAATTTGATAGCGGCATCCCAAGCTCCTTTGAAGAAACAAGTTCGGACAAGTTCCTTGATAGAAATTTACCTAATTTCCTCTACGGTAGGTTGTTCGGCCTCTTTGTTCGGCGACGAGTACTTGGAACTTATTAAACATCGGCCAGGGCCTGTTGTTAACTTGCGGGAACTTTGTGTGTTTTCTTTTGCTAACCCACTTTTCAATGTACGGGCCTTAGGAAAATTTGATAAACACGCTTTTTTATTATAATTTTCTTCTGACCCCCATATTCTTCCTTTTTTTTATTAAATCAAGGTAGCGCTGATGTGAGGTGCAGATGCGGCCGAAGGTGGACCACGCTTACCCAGTAAATGCCCATTTACCCTTGTCTGTGGGAACACAGACGCAGGCAATGAGTCCCACTCCTTAGCAGTCCGAACACGGAAGGTGGTACTGACGTCGTGCGTAATCGAGGTACATCGACCACGAAGAGATGAAACCCCTGCCCACGCCTAGTGGTCCGCAAGTGGAACATTCATTCCTATGTAGAGAGAAAATTTCATTATGTATCACATTATGTATGTATTTTTTTAAACTTTTTTTAACCACCGTGAAATAACATCACGTGCGCTGTTGTGTTTCTGTGAGTGAGTAAGGGATGCCAGAGCCCATTTCCCTATTCCCCTGCAAATCCCTTATCCTTAATCCTATGTAGTCGACAGCAGCTTTGGCGTTGCTTGTGTTATAGGCGACGGTAGCCACCTACCATCAAGTGGACCGTCAGCCTGTCTGCCGATCTTAACATAAAAAAGTGTACATAGCAAATTTCAATTTGAAAATGACGATATGCAAAATGTACAGGTATATACAGTCACAAAAGGGGTATTATTTAAACTTGAAAATAAAGTAGAAATCACGTTGGAATACAAAGTGTATTGTATTTTCAAATGTAAATTCTTCGCGGATGTAAATTGATTGTGTCGTAGGTCTGCATTTGAAAAATCGATTCGCATTGAACTGGCTTTTCAGAATAGCATTATTCAAACTATCACCAACTCCGTTCAAGTTTTGTTATTGCCAAGGGTTATTAAACTCTGTTGGAATCATGATACCCGACAAATTTGCGTGATGAACTTTGTAGTTTGAAGCGTGGTAACTTCGCAAATTAATTGGTAGGGCACACTGCGTTTCGCAGTCATTTGGGCAGCCCGCCTGGCGGCAGTGACCACCCCCTTACAGAAGACCATCGTGAAATAACAGCATATACGTGCTGTTGTGTTTCGGTGAGTGAGTAAGGGATGCCAGAGCCCATCTCCTTATCCCCTCCTAATCCCTTATCCTTAATCCTATGTAGTCGGCAGCAGTTTTGGCGTTGCTTGTGTTACAGGCGACGGTAGCCACCTACCATCAAGTTGATTGTCAGCCTGTCTGTCGACATTAACATAAAATAAATAAATAATTAAATAAAAAATAAAAAACAATATACAGCGTATACAAATGCGGTCGTGGTTGTTTTCTGTAAAGGGATGGTTTCTGCCGCCAGACAGGCTGCCGAGTTCATAATTCCCTAATAAAGTCTTTAGATTTATACCAGCATCAATTTCTAAGTCACTCTTTTAACAAATAAGTTCTATAACGCACTTCCGATCGCTTCATGTTCTGAAAGAAATCCTCCTAATACAAGATAATAGACGCTGTCAGCTCATAAATTACGTATCAGTTCTACTCCGCTCGACCTGCTCTCATAAATTTTCTCGATTGTCTTCCGACGGTGGCCTTTCTCGGTCATCTTGATAACTTTTAGTATCTTTTAGTACTAACACGAGTTTATTTATTTTTATGCACACATTGTGTAAGTTGACTACGTCGTGCCGAGTGCTCAGGAAACTCGGGAAAAGCAAATGTTAGAGAAAAATAGACAATGCGCTCACAAAATACTGCATGAGTTTTGTAAACGCAGTGAAATAAATTTTTTTTTTTTCATTTTTTCATAGTTATGGTTTAGGAAGATTTTGTAAAAAAAAATTTTTTTGAGCCTTAAGTATCGTACATTGAAAATTAAGTAAGTAAAAAAAAAATATAGAAAATCGCAGCATACAAAACAGTTTCATTAATATTTAGTATTCAGTTTTATTATCGTACTATTATCTTAAGTTAACATAAATTACATTTAACTATTCTATGTACACTAGTTAGGAATGCAATTTAGCAATTGATTTTTACACATGCACTTTTTTTTAGTATTATTAATTGCATACTTTACTAAATAAATAAATACTGGCGACCCGACCCTGCCTTTGTACAGGTACATTTTTTTCTGCAAATTATATACAAAAGCCTTCTTTATTCTTGTCTTTGTGGCTATTTCTGTCTGCTAGAGTACCAGTATCACTTCGTCCATTGCTGGAATATTGTGATCGCCACGTGAACTAAAGCTCTTTACCTATACCTACCTCGGTAAGAAACTGTAGTACTTTTTTGATAGAGGCATTCTTCACATCTTCACAAGCCATTGTGTGGCGTCCTAGGATGTGACTGCGCTTGTGCATCAGGGGGCCACATTCGCACAGGATATGTATTTGTGTTTCTTCTGCCTCATGGCAGAAGCGACACTCTCCCGTACTAGTGAGCCCCATTACTTTTAGGTGCCTATTGAGGCGGCAGTGCCCCGTTAGTGCCCTAGATAGCATACACAAATTGCTCCTACTAAGCGACATAGCCTGATTTGTCACATTTCGACTATAGGCTTTAATGAGCGCTTTGGAATGGTTCAACCCTGGCAGGTTAATCCAGCGTTTGTAAACCTTCCTCATTTATCGCTTTTTAGTAGGGAAAACCGTATCAAAAAAAAAAACCATAGGGTAGTTTCACAATATGTATTGATATAGACATAGATAACATATAGAACACTTATTTGCTCATGTATTCATTATTTTTAAACGCGGACAAAGTATCGGGAAAAAGCTAGTATTTATAAAAGAAATAATTGCCACATGTATGACGGAGAATCACTTGAGAACGACATGATTTTGTTATTATTATTTTTTGTATTCATAATTTTCAGGATAAGGTTTTATGGAAGAAATTAAGTCAGAAATTTGGATGGTAAAATTGAGAGGACAACGAGTGTCGAGTCAGCTAGTCTATACTAATATTAAATTAAAAAAAGACTTGTATGTATATATTTATGTATATTTGTATGTTTGTAATGAATAAACTCAAAAACTACTGGACCGATTTTAAAAATTCTTTCACCTATAGAAGGCCACATTATCAACGAGTAACATAGGCTACTCATCATCCTCCTATCCCTTTAACCCTTGCTGCTTTCCACGAATAAACTCAAAAATGTTTAAAAAATAAATGTCCACTCGTGTGAAGCCGGAATTGGCTGCTAGTAAATAATAAAGGAACAGCGTTGGAGTAGACAATGCAAATATTGTTGACTGCGTTCTCTATAACTGATTAAATTTAACGCAGTACCGTAATAATGGTCTTTTCGCTGCGCTGATTTCAGCCAGCATTTCCTACAATTCGCGGTGAATTTAAAGCGGGAATCTGAAATATGTGTGTTTGATACATCGAACGGCGCGCTTCCGGAAGTGACGCCATGTTGTACGCCACCTGACAACAAATACGAAGTGTTTATTTGCCTCGTACGTGACTTGGAGGAATTCTAGTTTTAGCACTGATTTTAAAATTTGTACCATTCATGAAACTTCCGATTTTTTAAAATTTTTGTAACATTTGTTATTACCAGTAACATCCTTTTTCTATCTGCTTTGTTTCGACCTAATGACGCAGTTAAAAATTATGTTTAATTTGCCAACAAATAAAGCGTTTAATCGTCGGTTTTTACGTTTTACAGAGATAATACATAGTATGTATAAAGTATTAATCGTGTAATTCGCTATTTCAAATTTAAAAGAAAATAATAAGTTTATAATAAGTTATCCTCTGAAGTTGACCTCTTCTACACCAGTACGGCATCAATAAGAGGAACACTTGCTGCCAACTTCTTTGGTTCCTAGTAGCCATGTAGTGTGTACTCAATTCAGTGATATTGACTGTGTGTAACTTGCATCTTGTAGTGATGATGTTTTTGAATGTTAGTGACGATCTATACAGTTTTCTTTTCTACTTTATGTAATACCTATATTGTGTATTCCTTTTAATTTGAATTTATCGGTGAAGATTTGTAATAAGCATTGTCATATGTACTGCATTACTTACTCTAAAGTCTACTAGTTTGGCTGTAAATCTTCCTAAAATGAAAAATAAAATAAAATAATAAATAATAATAATAATAAATCAGTCAAGTGATCACTTGTAATTAGCTGAGCCCGCAACTTCGTAAGCGCGGTATTCGGTATAGCGCGTAACTTTTTTCTTTGTAAACCGATTGGAATGAAACAAACACTGAATGTTACGGGAAGCTTGCTACAATATATCAGTGAAATCCGCATTCAAATCGGTTAAGCCGTTTCTGAGATTAACTTGCACAAACACACAAACACACAGACAAACAGACAAATAAAACTAAAACCTATTTTTTTTAACTCGTTAACATAAATACAAAGTGTACAAAGAAAAATATTTAATGTACAGAGACGGCTCGTTTACGATTTTATTACATGTTATAGATGAAGCTATATAACAATAAACAACGCAAAAGTTGAAAAGAACAATAAATTGTCTTTTTTTCCACAAAAAATCCCTCTAATTCGAATCCCTCTAATTTTTGTCGAAATCCCTTTAATTCGGACCAAGCGCTTTAAAACATCTTTTGTGATGCGCACTGCTAAGGATTGGAACTCCCTGCCGGCGTCTGTATTACCGAGCTCATATAACCCAAATCTTTTCAAGGTTCGAGTGAATAGGCATCTTCTGGGTGAGCTCGCTCCATCTTCGGCCTCATCCTTCCTACATGGATAGATGCTGGTCAAGAGCAAACCCATCTATAATAAAAATAAAAATAAACTCTCTCAACTATACTGTAAATTTACTGTAAATTTGGAAATATAAGTAATAAATAAATTAATTTTCCCAGTTCATTAAATTTGTATTGTTATTCTAAGTATGTCTTAGCTCCAATGGATTTTTACAAATTTTTCTGTCATCAGACATTTTGAGTGCTCAGATGAACATAGGCCTTTTCGTTTGAGCGCCACAACACTCGGTCCTCCGCCTTCCTCATTCGTACACTGTCAGCCCCTTATGTCATTAATTATTGTGACCTTACAACCGTGGTCTCCACTCCAAGCCTTCTAAGACCAAAGTCCTTCTCTATATCTCGTTCCTAGTTCAGCTGACTCATATTCGATTGAATCCACTGTCGACTCGCGGTCCTCAGAACATCTGTTTACCTTGTGAGTGTTGATTTTAGCTGTTTATGTCTTCAAAAGTTGTACAAAATTCCAAAATTCTATAAAATACAACTGTAAACCTGTTATTGGCTATACTTAAAATCTATATATACCTTTTTTTTTTTTTTTTTTTTTTTTTTTTACATTTTAGATAACATGATCCATCCATCTTCAAATCAAATCAAATCAAATCAAATACTTTATTTGCATTAAACATTACCAGGCAGATGTCAATATAATAAATAATTAATGGTAAGTTTACATGTTTAACTATACTATACTTAGATCACTTTGTATTTTTCATTATTATTAAGAATAGTTAATTATAATTAAGAATAATTAAATAATTATAATTAGGAATAGCCGTAGTTTACCGAATAAATAAATAAATAATTTATGCTATGTCGACCACTTTACTTCTCCGAGGGATCTTCAATTATTTTGGTTCATATTCTTCAGAGAATTTCCATATTTCGATTAAATTTTGGACTTCTTATACATACTTTTTATACATTTCGTCGGTGTCTACGTCTCAGCTTCATCTTAAGAGCTTTAAGGCTTATTTTTTTGCTACAAAAAAATACGAACTTTCCAAATTAATTAACAGGATTAAAAAACAAGTAACAGATAACAAAAAAGTGAATGAAAACATCCGACGAGGTATCCATTTGTGATCATTTTTTCTTTGTAGAAACTGTTTAATTAATATAAGTTTCCTAATGGCGTCCAAAGAGTGTGTATGTGGGTAAGCGTACGGTATGACGGAAGTCAGGTAACAACTAACCAACTAGGCAACTCGACGAAACTTTGACAATAAACAAAATTACGTAGTTACACGAGTGATGTGGGTTTGCTGGCGCAGCCCTAAGGGGTGTGTCTCACTGGAGGTTTTTAGTAAATGTTCTCACTAAACAATATGTCTTTGGTTATCGTTTGCAGTCTTTATTAATACAGCCTTATATTATAGCCAGTCTTTATTGATACAGCGGCCGTACTTGGGCGAGGTCACGGGAACATTGTGACACGACATCCACGAGCGTGGGACGCCATGCGGCCAGGTGGACCGGAAAGGCATCGCAGGAAATGGTGGCCAGCCTTAGGAAATGATTTGACATATATATAACTAGCTAGTGCCCGCGGCTTCGCCCTCAATGAAAAATAAAAAAATAACGCCTGACTAAATATATGAGTAATAACATTGTTGTTGCACTTATAGCTTAGACGGGCGTTAGATGATTCCTCGGAAACATGACTTTTTTCTGTATGAAAGGTACTCTATGTCCTTTCCTGGATTCCTGACTACGTGTATGAAAAATTTCATGATGATCGGTCAGTGGTTTAGGCGTTAAAAGGTAACAGACAGACAGTAGAGTTACTGTCTGTCTGAATAGTATGGATGATTCTATAGGAATCATCTGCAGTGATAGATATAATAGAAGCAGGTTCGATTCTCCTTTTTTTCTAGTGTTTAATAAATAACTTCACTACTTTCATCTGCGGCACTTTAAAGTTGACTTTATTGGAAACTAGCTTTTACCCGCGTCCTCGCTTCATTTTCTTATACGTTAATTTATCGCTTTATTGCTCATTTATTTTTAAGTGAGGTGTTGAATTTTATATTTTTACTTTAAGTTATCCGTCGGGAATAGGTAGCACATGTTCTGGGTGAAAGGTACCCTATGCTTTTTTATGTATCCCTGACAAAATGTAAACAAATTTCGTGGTAATCGGTTAAGTAGTTAACCGTGAAAGCTCAACAAATAAACAAACTCACTTTCGTATTTATAATATTAGTTAGGATTCAAACTAATTTTACAAATTTGCTCAGAATTATGCTGATTTGTACGAGAAAATTGTGGACGCAAAATGAATTTATTAATATGTTACATCTGTATACATCCAGTAATTTATAATTTTAATTAAATGAATGAAGACTTAACAGTAAATAACAATTAATAATTTAAACAAAACCTCTCTATGATTAAAATTACTAGTTAGTTGAGTCCGCAACTTTGTACGCGTGGTATTCGGTATAACGCGTAACGTTTTTGTTTGTAAACCGATTGGAACGAAACAAACACTAAATGTTACGGGAAGCTTGCTACATCAGTGAAAACCGCATTCTAATCGGTCAAGCCTTTATGAGATTAGCATCCACAAACCCACAGACAAACGGACAAAAATTCTAAAAACAATTTTTTTGACCTCGGTAATAAGTCCAACGTGTAATTGTTTTTTTTTGAAAAAATATTTAATGTACAGACGCGGCTCGTTTACGATTTTAATATATGTATAGTTATTAGATATTTTCAACGTGATATATTTAAATTGATTGATCATTTATATATTTCTTCATATAAACATGATGAATGAAAACAAATGTAAAATTATCAATACATATTGTACTAATGTTAAATTTAATTATTAATATTAATATACAATTATTATTAAACCTTTATTAAACTGTGCAATTTCTCGAGCTGCTTTATTAATTTTAAATCAAAAGAAAGAAAGAGCGCTCAGCTTAAATGGGTGCATTGCTAAGGCGTAAAGAAAAGCAATTAATTCTAGAACTTTTCATGTGTTTATTTATATAGCCGAATAAACCAATTGCATGAATGAGAAAATAATTTAAATTATTTTTAAATTAATGTAATATCCTTATTTACAAAATTACAACTTTGGTTACATTCTATAGATTTTTATGCAAAATTAGCTATATGCAGGCTGATGTCCTAGTTGTTGATAGGTGCTTACTATTGTTACACGATATTTTCCCAGTAAAATCTACAATTTCTTCTTACCGAATGGTACAAGTTTCAACCGTTAAAACGAAAATACCATACACATATGGCCCGATCTCCATACAAAATTGATTGATTGATAAAGGTATTTTGTTCACAATTAGTAGAGCTAATATGGAAATGAACGCGTGACGAGATAAGTTAGAAACTTAAAAAAAAATACAAAAATTAAGCAAACGTCACAACTTCATAACAGTTGAATAAATGACGAGGTATACGAATGAATCGTTTGCTAAATTAAAATTAAGGAGATGGATATAACGCTACAATTCTTTGTATAGTGGTAGAATAAAGTGTTTAAATAATAATAAAATCTGTCACCATTTATTTTATAAATACACTTTCTCGAACTATTTCTAGCAACCACAAATACACAAACATCTTTCAAAATAAGTATAGTGATGAAGCCAATTTTCACCCAAGTCTTACAGGTACATTTCGAAACACTCAACCACAATGGCCATAATGGGCCAAAGATTTTACCGTTGTATAAAATATTTCCACAGAGTGTAACCCCTAAGGTAGCACGAGGTCGTACTGATATTATCGAAATCTGCATAATCTGTTTCCGTGGAGGGATTTAACGACCCAACGCCGCGTCAGACTACCATTTGTCCGATTGCTGTTTTCGAGGAATGTAGATACCTGACTTCTTGGAAAAAAAAATAACATTTTTGTTTGCGACCAGCGCTCTGTCTTAGGGGTGCTGGGTTCGTTTCTTAGCAGGGTTCGTTTCTTTTCCAAGTTCTTTTCTTTTCCAAGTAGGGATCTGGTAAGTAGTAACCCGTCTGGAAGCAGTAGCCATTACCCTCTTACCGGAGACCACCTTAAAATAACAGTATGTTCTGTTGTGTTTCCTTACTCATAACAGTACCTGCGTCAGAACCCTTACATACTCTCGCTTACTTATTACTTAATTACTCTTACTTGCGCTTACTTGGCAGCATACTTGCAGAACCTTGTGGCGTAGGTTATGTTATAAGCGACGATAGCCACCTACCATCAAGTAAGTAGACCATAAAGGTGTTACCACATCAATCGATTCATGCCATCGATTGATGGTAGAATGGATCAGTGTACAACGATCGACAGTCCCTTCTTTAAAAAAGGCCCCTTTCAGTGACTTATACGTTTGCGCCTTCGTAATAAGAGTACGAGTAACAGGGTCGTCTGAACACATTTTAAAAGATACTGATGGAGGTAGCGATCTATGTGAGATCAATTATCGATCGACGATCGCTCCATCGCGAATCCATGATTGATTGACCGGTATTCATCGACCGGTATTCACCACAGCAATCGACCGATGTCGATCCATGGTCGATCGATCGGTTTGGTAACACCCTTAAAAAAGATATTCAAAGCGTTTCATTTGCTTAAACTTCAAAGTCGCACCATCTTTTTTCGGCTCATCACAGAGTTACCACAAAAATATCCTTTAGTATGTAATTATTATTATTATTATAAGATTTTATTTATGTCACTAGCTCTGTTTTATTCTACTTAATAGCTGGGACTTAATCTGAAGTCTTTCCCTCTTCACCTGAAAATTCTTATGGACACCTGACATACGGCTCTAACATACGGCTGCCAGAAATGGACATACAACACCAAAATAAAAACAAAATTAGCGAAATGACAGAAAGCGATAATAAAAATAAGAAAAATTCAAAAAATAAGAAGCTGACATATTATTATAAGAAAAAAGACAAAGTTAATAGATCTCAAGTGCGCTCTAACACAAAAGTGGCGTTGGACAGAACATCTAGCAAGATACACGGACAAAAGATACTAGAAATAACAACATGGAAAGGACCAATGGGCAAAAGAAGAAGAGGCCGTCCAAGGAACAAATGGATCGATGAAATAATAGCAACAGCAAGAAAATAACGGAGAAGCAAAGCAGAGAATAGGGAAACGTAGAGTAAGCTGGAGGAATTCTATACCTACCCAAAGTGGTATCCCAATAACAGAATGAAATTTATATACGTGTTTTTAAGAGAAAAATGTTTTTGGTGATAATAAAAAAGGTTTATTATTATTATTATTATCTGAAATCCACACAGAAAAAGTCTTAACCAAAAGCTTGCGTTTAGTGTTTTGTATTTTATTTATTTATTTGTGTTAAACAATTAAATTATTTTAATATTATTAATTTATTATTTAAGAGCCATTTTACATAATTCGCTTGATTTATACAATTTCGAGTGTTAAATTTTCCAACCTATAAAAGAAATAATGATATTGAAGTATTGTTTCAAATAGCTCAATTCTTCGTATTGACATTTAATAAAACAGATTTAAATATTTTTGAAATATTATTCTATTTTTTGAGTAGTAGCCAAAATGCTACGGCTAATTTTGTCAAAAACACGCGCAGAGGTAAGTTCAGAGACGTTTTTGTACCGTTAAAATTATTAAATTAAACTGAAAAAAAATACCCATTGGTCACAAATATAAATCCATTGACACATAATAAAACAGATTTTTGATACCTAGTTTAGAACACCAAAAAAAAAATAGATATGAGGTATAAATTTCTACGATTTTACCTTGACATTTTACAATTATACTGAACGTTATTTCCAATGAAAACATGCCCGAAATGAAATTGGAATCTTGCCCAATCAGGGTACTAATAAAAAAATATAGTTTTTTAATTTAGAATACTACATTATTTAGTTATATTCCGATGCATTCGTGCGCACTGACTAGTACTGCGCCTTTACCTACACTTGCGCAGCGTGATTTTGTGAAATGACTCTTAAGTTCCTGTATTTCTTGCTTAGTCCCTTATTGTTCTAATAATATTTTGACACATCTCCCGGCGTTTTCAATATCGCCAACAAGTGAATCATCAGCTCATATAAAAACATGCCATATCTTATATCACTTCGATAACGGGAACCGGAGATACAACTTGATTTAATCTAGATTCAAGATGAAGTCTAGATCTGCGCATGACAGAGACGTAGGCTTGGGGATTACACGCGGAGAGCCAAATATTTACTGTGTTTTTAATTAAAATATCAGCTAAAAATTAATAACAACTTCAATCAAATTTTGAAACTTAGTTATACAATTGGAGCAAGAACAAGAGTTCTATGTGCCATTTATATGTATTGAGCAAAGTGAACGGTGGATTGAAACAATACCTTACATGTAACCTATTTTAACAGTGAAAACTATAGCTTATTGTTTAATTATTACATAATTTAAGGTTTTGGCAAAAGATATTAAATTAATAGGCAAAGATTCGCTTTCTCTCCTAGGATCTCCAATTTTCGAAGAAACCACTATACCTATACTAGAAGAGAAAATTACCAAATTCAAAACATATTCCAAAAGACTAGTCTGCATTAATTCTCATTCGGCTATTTTCATTCTAAAATTTTGTCTTTATGTACCTAAATTTACTTTTCTGCTTCGCTCATCTCCTGTTTGGAAATATAAAAATTTACTCAATAAAATAGATGATTTGGTAGAACAGAATTTAGAAATAATTCTAAATATTAATTTGAAAGAGCATCCCTACCAGTCCGCTTCGGTGGGATAGGGATACGAAAAATTTCTAATGTCGCCTTACCAGCCTTCCTCTCTTCAGTGCATGCCACACGTAACCTCATTGGAAAAATCTTGGGACCTGTCCTATTAAACAATGAGGTTGCATATCAGAAAGAGAGTCGAACCGCCTGGAATATGGCTTTTCCGAGTCGAAATCCCCCAAATTCCCCGGAAAGACAGCGGAGCTGGGATGACTTACAATGTCAAACCATTTATGATAATTTACTTGAGAGCTTTTCGGGGCCCGATCTTGCTAGATTGAGGGCGGTAAAAAGCCGCGAGTCGGGTTTCTGGCTCCACGCTGTGCCTTCACCGAACTTGGGCACTTTTCTTGATAGTAATACCCTCCGTCTCGCGATCGGGCTCCGACTAGGTACAGAGGTATGTATCCCCCACACCTGTCCCTGTGGTAGAGATGTCGACCGCTTGGGACATCACGGACTTTCTTGTATTAATAGCGCCGGCCGTATTTCAAGGCACGCCAGCATAAATGGCATCATACATCGGTCTCTTGCCACCATTAATATACCTTCGATGCTCGAACCAAATGGTATCATGCGTGATGATGGCAAGAGACCAGATGGAATGTCTCTAGTTCCATGGAGGATGGGTCGTCCGCTGGTGTGGGATGCTACCTGCGTCGACACATTGGCACCGTCCCATCTTCATGGAACACTTACCACAGCTGGTGCTGCTGCGGAAGCGGCCGAGAAACTTAAAATTCACAAATACAGAGATATCGGCACCGGCTACATATTCATTCCTTTTGGTGTCGAATCTCTGGGTCCGTGGGGCCCCAACGCGCTTAAATTTTTTAACAACTTGTCAAAACGTTTGGTCGACATAACCGGGGATTATAGAGCTGGCCATTACCTCGGGCAACAAATTAGCATTGCCATACAACGAGGTAATGCAGCCAGCATGCTCGGGACTCTGCCTAGGGGACCGAAACTTTAATTTATAATATGTTAATGTTTATAAGGAATTAATTAAAAGGAAAAATATACAAGTTTAATTTAATTACATAAACAACAAAATAAAAAAATAAAAAACTTTTTTCTTTTTTTTTTTAACCGCATCTAAACCGTTTGCATAAATAAACCATATTTTAACCTTAAAAGGACACGAAACTGTTAGTTATTGAATGTCAGTAAATATTTTTCCGTTGGCGTTAAGAACAATGGAGGCGTTTGAAAGCCTTCTTGCCTTCTATTATTCTTGCATTTATGTTAAACAACAGAGAAAAGTCAGATTGCATGGAAACCGGAAAACCGGGTTTGCAGAAAAAACAAGTAAGTTTTCGGGCTTTCTCTTTTAATTTAAAAATACTTTTTTGTTTGTCCATCTAGTGAATTTATGTATTCATCAGAGGAGACAAAAAGGTTCGGCCTGCCGGCAGGCGTAAATAATATAAAACAGAGTAGCTTTTAGGATCTGTTTGTCCGTTCACTTACTCGAAAATAAACGAAATCCATTTTATATCACCAATGTATGTTGAGGCTCTATTTTTTTCCTCATTCTGTCAACGTACAGCTGAAACTACTAATTCTAGAAGGCTAAAACGGGGCGGGTCATCGGTTTTAGATAATATAGGTACACTGCGGATTGCTTACAATAGAATTCATAATAGAAATTTGACGACTCAGTTGGATCTCTCAGGGGCCCCGGGTTCGATTCCCGGCAGGGTCAACTGAAAATAAACTTTTCAAAATTAGCTCTGATCTGATTTTTTTTTTTCATTGTGAAATCCTCATGAATACCCGGCAGCGTAGGGGATATTGCGGGGTTATGCCGGCCTCCTACCGGCTAAAACCTAGGGACCAACTGGCACACAAGCAGTATAAGCAGACACTCTACAGCTTCATTGCTATATAACAGTTGTTTAAAAGAGTTGGTATATTCCTCAACCATTATATAAAAATTCGTAACATCTCATTTTAAGGTGGTATAATAGCCGCTTAGTAGTAGTCGTTTAGTTTCTTGAAAATATAAATATACTAAATAATATACTAAATATCACTTAGAGATTTAAAAGAGGAGTTAAGATGGTAAAAGCGCTTCAATGGAGTTACAAGCAGTACTATGTAACTTACAGATTTACAATAAATTTATTAAGACCTTTATTACTACTATTACCGTATTGGAGTCTTAAAGCTCAACATTAGCGCCTAAAACCGCATAAGACATTCTAAAAATGTCTTAAACGGCTGAAAGAGTTACCTACTAATTTTATGGCTATTATTATAGTTCAACCTGTATAGGAGATTTTATTTTATCTTTTAACTGTTTAAGGGCTATAAAAGAGACTTGAAGTGCTACTGTTCCAACTAAAGAGTAACAAAACTCTACTAAACTGTGCTTGTAGATCTTAAAACTCTAAAATAGTGATTAATAGCACAATACTGCAACTAAAACCGTTAAAGTGGAAATATTATACGTCTAAATCAAAAGACGCCAACAATGTTAGATAATTAATTTATTCGTTTTTAGAATCAATAAATTTTATTGACTTTAATGTCATAATTTTCAAAATAAACATACTTATTTCGTATTTCATTCTTTAACAAAGTTATCACAACTCCCAATACCAGAGTCGGAACGAAATTAAAAGTGTACTTTTCAAATTTGGCTCTGGTCTGGATCTGGAAAGCAGTGGCAGGGCACACTGCGTTTCGCAGTCATTTGGGCAGCCCGTCTGACGGCGGTAACCACCCCCTTACAGAAGACTACCGTGAAATAACAGCACGTGTGCTGTTGTGTTTCAGTGAGTGAGTAAGTGATGCCAGAGCCCATTTCCCTAACCCTTCCCGTAATCCCTGATCCTTAATCCTACTGATGTAGTCGGCAGCGCAATTGTAGCATCTGCAGCGTTAATTTCTTTGTCTTATAAACACACTGTAACCTCTTTGGTTCCGGTGTGCCTTTGGGCTCGCTACAGCCGAAACGAAGCAAGAGACTCTAAGGAAACACAGATTTCCCTGCGCACACACATTTTTTTTAAAGCAAATGATTAGGATTAATATTGACAATATTGTAAATAAATATGTACAGACAAAAATCACTTTTCATTAGCTTCTTCTTAGAATCAATTAATATCACTTAAGGTAGTGAGTTGCAATTTACAATGAGAAACAACTAGGAGCATAAAAGTAAAATGCTACTCAGCTTCGGAGTGCCCCTCGAGAGCAGCAGAGATGTGCTTCCACGTTCATCGGGATGTTTCAGAGCAGCCAACCTCGCCCTCACGCGCGCCGACGCTGGAGATGGTGATGATGCGAAGGTGATGCCCCGCGCATCCCTCTTCCACTTTTTCGACCACCATAGATATCCTAACTTGGTTTCGAGTCTTACTTAATATTACAACGAACAGTTATTCTGGAACATAGACTATATGTGTGTTATTGAGAAATTACGTGCACAGACTACTAGCGAATGAAATATTGCTTTATTCGTAATACTATCAAATTGTACCCGTTACAACATGTGCATTAAAATTGATTAAAATAAATAGTCTTTATCACAAACACGAGTATACAGAATATTAATTTATATAAATATGTACTACCCGACAGAGACATGTAAATATATATTGCTATTTCCCAACGAGACTCTGCCTACCATCTTTTCACTGTTTAGCATATTATATTCCAACTCATTAGTCAACATACAGTCCCAATAAAGTCCTCAGTTCCCCACAGGATAGACTTCGCAACCACAGATTACCGCGATGCCTAACTTCTGGCAAAGTTGACGAACTAATTTGCATTTTTCATTCACTTTCTTCTTTAAGTATGTAGGAATTTACTAAAATCGTTCTTTACACTCCATTGGTTTAGTGCTTCACTTCTATTATTACTAGCTGACCCAGCAGGCGTTGTCCTGCCAGGACCCGAAAATAATTCCGAAACCGATTGCGGCGCCACCTATCCGGTCAAATTTTATTTTCAAATCATATGTTAAAGTGACGCGTCACTTACTTCACGTCAAATTTGAATATTCTTAATACAAAAATAGTAAAATCACGATTAAAAAATGGGGGTGGGAGTGGGAGGGTGAAAAATAATTTACAACTTATTCTTATACCTACCAAACATTTCCTTATCCCCCTCCTAGTCCCTTATCTAATCCTACTGTAGTCTGTAGCGCACTTGCAGCAGCTGTGGCGTTGCTTGTGCTATAGGCGACGGTAGCCACCTACCATCAAGTGGACCGTCAGCCTGTCTGTCGATCTTACCATAATATATATATATGTGTGTGTGAGTGTGTGTGTGTGTATATACAAAAAGAAAATTCATAAAAATCGGTCCTGCAGTTTCGGAGGAGTTTTGTTACAAACACTATGACACGAGAATTTTATATATTAGAAAAATATTTTGATTTGCTATAGTAGTACCTATAGCTTAATCTGGTAATTACGGAATTTGAATTTAAATATTCCTTTTCATGTACAGAAGTTCCCAATAAAAATAATATTAAGAGTAAGAAGACGACAGAGTAAGAAGACGACGGATCCTATTCCCCTATACACACGTTATCCCTTATCCTGTAAATTAACAATGTCGTGGCGAGTTTGCATCATCCTGTTAATGCTTACGTCTATAGGCGACAATAGTCATCTTCCCAAGTTAGGTATCAACCTTAATGATAAAAAATCCTTTATTACTCTTTAAACGTATAAACTACCTTAATGCCTTAATCCTTTAAACGTATAAAATGAAATGTATAAAATTTTCCTCGTGTTAATAATTCGATAACTAATTGCTTTATATTATTTAGTTACATTCTGCATACTCAGATGTCACGTGTTCCAACAAAAGTTATGTTAGTTACGTTCGGTATACATAGATGTCACTGCGTTTTTTCAAGTTCAAATAGTTCATATTTTCGACGAGAGATGTCGCTGGGCCGGCAGGCTATAACGCAACCACCGTTTCTTAAAACGGACTACACTTTTATAAAAGATTACGACGCTTACTTTTATAAGCCCAGAGAAAATAAAATTAGGGAACATAAATACATGCGCAGCTGTAACACAAATGTCAAAGTGAAAGATAACGTAACGCTTTTTACTTAAAGCTCGTATTAATTCTACTCCCCATAAAATTTTCGTATCGGGGCCCTTTAATATGTATGAAAATCGATTCTTAAAGAGTAAACTCCAATAAACTCCAAAAAATACTTATGAATTTATAAATTAAATGATGAAGTATAAACTTAACTGGATTACACATCTATGCATTCAATGAATAGAGACTAAATACAGGACAGGGAAATAAGGTCTGGCATCCCTTACTCACTCACCTAAACACAAAATCACACATGTTATTTCACGGTGATCTTCTGTAAGGCTGTGGTTATTGCCGCCAGACGGGCTGCCTAAATGTCTGCCACTACTAAAAAAGCTTTAAAAATAATAAGCTTGTTAAATAAAGCCTTCATGTAATTAAATTACAGGAAGTAATAATAACGGGACGCAGTTAATATGAGAAATGTCGAGTACTTTGCATATACAGCGTGGAAGTGGATTTACATACGAGAACAATGCTACACTCCAACGAGAACAGGTCGTATACAAGTCTTTCTTAATGTTTTTCAATTTGGTGCAAGATATAAACCTTTTACTAAAGATATCTTCGTCGTGAATAATTGATTCCAGTTTCGCACTGAAGCAATTTTTTTCTGCAAATTATATACAAACTTTTCTCGTTTACAACTTTCCATTAGTGGTAATCTTATCAAAATGGGTTAGATGGTTTAGAAGTTAGCGGAGAAACAAATAGAGGCGGACAGCGACATTTAATCAACTTTTGTTATAAGGGAGGCTGTTAGCAATGAAGAACACGTGAACTGTTAATGTCTTTTATTTACACCACCCGGCTAGAAGAGGATAACATATGGCTAAGAAAACCCCTACAATGGAGGACAACATATTACAGGCGCGAAAACTGACGGGCGTTAGTGGAGCCCTATACATAGTATGGCGCGGACTCTTCCAGAACGTGAACCGGTAAGCCCGCGAGAGTTTTAACTCGGTAGTTTAGTGGTGAAGCCCAAACGAGTAAAACAAAAGTTAGCGTTCGCGCGGCGCGCGCGCACATGAGGGCACATGACTGACTTCACAAAATGGCCGCCTGTGTACATGATCGGCCTGACACGTATGGCACTCACGGGCACCCCATTGGTTAATAAGCGGGGGACCTGAGGTCAGTGGGAGAGGCCGAGTGCCGTGTTACAATTTATAAAGAGACATAGATAGGTATAGACTTGGTATGAGATATTTAATATAACATTATTTACATATTTGCCAGAAGGATGGAGGGGAAAGTTGATGACAGAGATATTTATGTGGACCCTATATCGGAGACTAATCGCGAAAGAGCGGATGCTCAAGTTTAGAAAAAAAAAATAGAACAAGTGAGGTATGGTTATACCGAACCCAGTGTATGGAGTTATACTAATTTCATCAATTACATATAATAAAATCGTAAACGAGTCTGCCGATTTGAATGCAGTTTTTACGGAAGTATTGTATCAAGCTTCCCCTAAATATTTAGTGTTTGTTTCTTTCCGATCGGTTTACAAACAAAAAAGTTAAGGCGCAGCTAGTTTGTTTATAAGTATGTTGAGCATTTCATCTTTCGTTCGCCCTCATGATGAAATCTTATACATGTGAACGAGAAATTATAATTTTCTATAACTCATCGCAACATAAACGGGGGTCATAAGCAAGTACTCAGGCCTCGCCGACCACTTTGAATTTCTGGCGTTCGCGGTAGAAACGCTCGGCGTGTGGTCGCCCGAAGCAAAAATTTTCGGTAAAAAGTTGGGGAAACTCCTGATCGAAAAATCGGGCGACCGGCGCGCTGGATCTTTTTTCATGCAACGCATTGCGCTGGAAATTCAACGGGGGAATACGGCGAGCGTCCTGGGCACGGTAGGGGAATCGGCGGAGCTAGACGAGTTGTTTTTCTTGGCACAATAAGCTTCCGCCACGCTTCTGCCACCTCAGCATGCACGGGACCTCACGGTCTTGTATTTAAATTTTTAATTTGGTTGTATATAGACAATGAGTTATTATAGCTTGTGTCGCTAATAAAAAAAAAAAAATAAAAAAAATAAAAAAAAAACAATAATGAAAAGAAAATAATACACTTGAATATTTTTCCCTGTCATAAATAATTAAATAATTTCCAGAAGCAATTTTTTAAAAGAATTATTTGTTTTCATAAATCGTTTGTTTTCGATAATAATTAGTTAAGGAATATTTGAAATACAAAATAGTTATTGTATTTCAAATCGTATCATACAAACTCTTTAATCATAAATAGAACTGAAGACAAGCAAATGGTCTACTAAATGGTGGGTAGTTAGGCTGCAGCTTAAGAACACAAGAGGGGTCGGACCCCTCTTGTGTTCTTTCACAGAATAATGGCTTGCTAAAATAAAAGTTTCGGTGTGCCTCAATGACACACCGAAACATACCACTTATCACATTCTATTACATCACAGTGGAAGTCCATAAACTGTGGTCACTGGTACTGTCAATTAAATTTGTATTACTTTGTAATTAGCACACAATCCGTAATCTTGAGCAAATAAAATAAAAATACAATAAATGATCGTTCCTTTTAATATCAATTCAATGATATTTCATTTAATTATTCAATCACTTAATTAAATTTATATACGTCGTCGAATATAAAGGCAATTAAGTCTATTGAGATTCAACTATGTTATAAATTATTAGTTTAAACTTAATTCATAATACTTTTCAGCCAAAAGGAGCTCTTTCGACTTGGCTCCAACTTTCCGAAGTATATCCGTATCTGTGGCCAGTGATCTCGAGCTTCTTGGCATGAGGTTGTGCTCAAATCTCAACTTCGGTAATTCTATCGAGTCCAAAGGCCAAACATTGGCCAAAAAGCTGGACATCCTAAATAGGGTGAAACGATGCTTCACACCTGGACCTTGCATGTAGTATTGCTGTCATTTTGGGATAGCTCAGCAAAATACCAACTTATTGAACTACACTCGGTGGATTGCAGAGCTAAAAGGCTCATTGGTGGCGGTGTTAATAACAACTAAGCTGCAGAGCCTGGCACATAGACGCAAAATTTCCTGTCTGCGTGTATTCTATAAGATGTAATTTGGGAGCTGCGTGAGATCATACCGTCTTCCCCTTTCTTCTATCGGACATTAAGACGTACTGCTGGTTACCATCCTCACCTTGTCGAAATCCCTCTAATTCGGACCAAGCGCTTTAAATTATCTTTTATTTTGAATGAAAGAATAAATATCGCTTATGTCTCGAACCGTTCGCGCCCCGTTTCTTGGTTCAACTCCTAAATCTGCAGCGACTTCGTGTCAATATCAACGGTTGAGGGGTAGCGAGACCGTCTCGCTCTCTAAGCGTATCTCCTTTAGGTACTTACACCAGATGATTTTATTGAATTCAAATATTTCAATTCTGAATTCGGTGAAGCATTTTAAACAATTTAGTAAAGCCATTAAAAAACTCAAAATGATTGCGTGCACATTCTCTTTCTTATAAACATAAACGTTTATTGGTCTCAAGGAAAATAAAACGTAAATAATGTCCTCATTGTAACAGAGCCCCACTAATTAATACATTTGACACCTTATCGCCGCAGATTTATAATTCTAATTCATTTCATTGTTCCGTGACTCAGTTGATTGATTGTTTCAGCCACAGTGTAGAAAAACTTAATACAACACGCAGCGAAAACAGCAGTGGGTGCGCGCCAATTTGTATAACCGATGTTTTTCTGTGTCCTTGAATGTGGACGTCTTAATTGTTTATTGGGGTTCCGTTTATTTTTCATCGTAACGATGTGATTGATCGTTTTCGTATTTTGTTTGTGATTTGAAAAAAGCGAAGTGGGGAAACTAATTGTAATTTTAACAGTATATTTGATTCAAATTTCGTTTAACCGATTTGGGGTCACTGAGGAGACCAGCGGGTCATAAAACACATGAAGTGTTTTAAGTTCCTAAAATGGTTTTGAATATTTACAACAACAAAAAAACATTTATGCCTACATAATATACATAATTAACTTGATTTTAATCTTAAGTAGGTATAAATAGATTATTTTAGCTGCACCATACGCAGCTAAGAATGAAGTCATCCTATGGTGCAACTTGAAAGAACAGTTCATTGAATTAATTTAATGATAGTTACATGAGTTTAGTTTCTTTTATGTTAAGGTCGGCAGACAGGCTGACGGTCAACTTGATGGTAGGTGGGCTCTGGCATCCCTTACTCACTCACCGAAACACAACAGCACACGTGCTGTTATTTCACGGTAGTCTTCTGTAAGGGGGTGGTTACTGCCGCCAGACGGGCTGCCCAAATGACTGCGAAACGTAGTGTGCCCTGCCACTACTAAATTAAATTTAATTAAAATTTTATTAATTAATAATTTGTTGTTAAACTTACTTCTATTAAGTACTTACTTATCAACTGAATATAAGTTTTCTATTACTCTTGCCTATATTTCTATTAACTATAAATTCTATTTTTGATTATATCCTGCTTTTTTTTTACTCTTACATATGTTGTTACCTACATAACTTACAATGGACTAAATATGAAGAGAAAACATTGATATGAGTTGTGGGTTTCCGGGATGATGGCCCAGGTCTGTTGGAAATTCTTCCAAACGTTTCGTCAACAACTGCGGTTGACATCCTCAGTGGTGTAGTCCGTGTTAGAAGAAAAGTCTCGAGTCTCGCTCGAGAAGTCGAAAAGTGCAGAAGTGAAGTGCAGTGATGTGATGTACTTCTTCTTGTCATTGTCGTGTCAGAGTCCACGACAATGACTTTCCGATCCCGCTGTCCAGTTGACAACTGACAGTTGTCATTGCTGTTTACTCTCGTTAATCAAAAGCGCCGTCAAATATAATAAATATAACAAATTATAAGTCATATATCACTGCGCGAGAGGCCGCGCGCGGCTTGGTGGAACGTGCGTGCGTAGAGGCTTTTGTTCTGCGCACGGCGCATACACAAGAAATCGGGACATCTTTTAAAATTCTGGCGGGACGTTTAATTTTATTTAAAAAGCGGGACGTATGGCAACCCTAAGTCCACACCCTCATGCAATCACTCACCACTTGAAAAATGCCTCCATTCCACATAAAATAAATCCACAATTACCTCCTATTTGTTTCCACCTTGTTGGATAGCAATTAATCCACAATTATGTTGTCACGTTTTTCAAAAGAAAATTATTGCTCACAATAAAGGCTGCGTTTGCCCAAACTTATACTTAGATGATTACGAAAAAAAAAATGTACGGTTTGGAAGCACGCCAACACTCCCTGATTTAACTTTTTACCGCGAGCCGAAGCCAATGAAATTTTGTAATATATGCTCAACATTTTATCGTATATACCTCAGAGAAATTTAAACTTTATACCGATAGGAATACAATACAGAACTGTATCGCTTGCTTCATTGACATGTAACAGAGTGATAGGAAAAACTTGGAACGGTGGAATATTATTTTTAATCAGCTAAAATATGAAAAATTTCTACGATATTAAGAACATAGCTTCGGTTGATGTATGTAGACAGTATATTTATCTATTAACTCTGTCGAAATAATAAGAGCTTTTAGGGTCCAAAAAAAATTCATCAGAGCAATATGTGGCGTGGGCTTTATGGAGAGTTATGTAGCACTATTAAAAAAGTTACATTTATACTTCTCTTACCTTGCGTGTATATAAAGACGTTGTGTATATTTGTTAGAAAATATCCGAACTGTTTTGTCGAAAATAACGAAATAGGAACCAAAATGACTAGGCAAGGTAATTTATTGCAAAGACCAAAATGTAGATTAGAACTATTTAATAGAACCTAATAATATAAAGGAATTGCCGGATCCTAAATTTACAATAACATTGACAAAATGGTTATTAGATTGTTGTTATTATGATGTTAAAGAATTTTATAATAAGAAACATTAATTCATTTATGAATATAGTTCACAAACAATTAAACACAAATATTTACATGCCCTTGGCGGGTAGAACATACTTTGTACTGTAACCGCTGTATACAAATTAAAATCTTGTAAACATGTGTTCGCGCAAATAAAGATTTATTTTTATTTTTTTAACCTCTTACAGACACATTAATTTCTCTGATTTAACTTAATGTTGTTAACACCTTGATAGACTTCCACAAAGACCATCAAGGTGCAAGATTAGCCGCAACCAACTTGACAGTTTTCGGTGCCCAGCCTAAAGACTTCTTAGCCGTCCATCGAGAACATATGCCCTAACTGTCCTTAGATCTACAAATAGTGTGGCTTTTTTTTACATTGAAAATCCATTAGAGTTCGTCTAAAACTCGACGACTTCCTAGGGTGGCTGCAGATGAGCGGGGTCGCGGAGGACACCACGGCTGTCCAGCGCAGGAACGAGCCTCAGAACATAAGTGTAACCGAACGTAGAGGTGCGCGGGTCATCGGCTGGGAGAGAATATTCTCTTCCTGCAAGTGATGTTGCCTGCCCATTTTCACACCAGCTTGCTTGTTCTATGAGCTATATTGATGACTATTGTTCACTAGTTTCGGATTTTATCTCGCAATAAAACCTCGAGCATAGCACTTTCTACAACACACTAAGTTGAGTTTCATAACACGTTCAGCCTTTTCATTAAACTAAGAAATAGGTGGTCACGTCTCTGAGCTCTAAATTATCTCTGGTCATCAATAAATATGGATAAAGTATATTCATCCATATTTATGAAATATGTAACAAACATCATTTTGTACATCGATCGCTTTTTATGTAAAGCTTCACGTACAGGCTGACAGTTTACTTGCAGGTATTGTAAATGCGCCGCCGACCATAGCAGCATTGAGGATAGGGTTTAGGAAGGGATAGGGTAACTCACACACCGAAACGCAACAGCATACATGCCAGTGGCGTAGCTACACTTTCAGCACCTTGGAGCAAAATTTTTCAAGCGCCCTTTCTCATTTTTTGAACGATCGATGCAATAATAGTACAGGGTGTATTTTTTACAGATTTTAGTCGGTTCGATTCCCGGGTGTGGCAAGCGATTTTTCGAAAATCTTTGAATGTAGTTTTCTTTCTTTTCAAAAATAAAAGAATGTTTTCTTTGTGTAAAATTTTCTATCTACAGTATTAAGAGTACTTTCCCTTCAGGTGGCATTACAAAATTCCACCCTGTATATATATAAACCTCCAGTTGAATCATTTCGAGGTTTGTGTATAATTCCTCACGTGTCCATGTGAGAGAGAGAGAGAGAGGCGTTTGAAAATTTTTGCTCCAGGGCGCTAAAAGTAAAGCTCATAATACGTTTCTTTGCTTTGAAATTGATTTTAGTTCCGTTTTCAGCTACATTTTCTGGAGTACACGTAATTACCGGCTATTTGTTTCATTTATAGAACTATTTGTTCCGAAAAAGTGAATTATGAATATTTATATTTAGGTGGGCATTTTCGATTGACTATTGACAAAAATTTAAAAAAAAAAATATTTGCGCCCCCAGGCCCCGGCGCCCTGATACATGCTATTACTTCACTGTGAACTTCTGTAAGTAGATGGCTAAAAAATATAACCTTCGGAATCCGGGGGCGTGTCACTAATGCTTTATAATCTGTTCGAGAAAGTGGCAATTTTAAATAAGACAATGCTGAATTTATGCAAAATCTCCGCTGCAATCTATCCGGCCTTTCACTTATCCATTAAGTAAGATATTTATAGTGAAATTAAATTCTTTCCAAGATGTCTTCGCGAACGACGTCCTCGTTGCGATGCTCTCTTGTTTCATTTTTGATTTATTACAATTTCATAAGAGGAATTTTAAATTTAATATATTTTTAGCGAGCATTCCATTTTGAATCTCATTCGTTTGCAATTCTCATAAGCCATTCAAAACATCCACGCTCTGCAGATTATGACTATCATTGAAATTTATTAAATAAGTTAAGCTCCAAGGAGTATTTCTCTAAACTTTTGTTTTTATGTTAAAGTACTTAAGCATGATGGTACTAGAACATAATACAAATGATAAAGGGACAATAAATAGGATAGAACAGGGAAGAAATAGAATAGGCTTTGGCATCCCTTAATTACCCACCGAAACACAACCCGCACACTTGCTGTTATTTCACAGTGGTCTTCTGTAAGGTTTATTCATTCATCTATATTTTTCAAAAAAAATAATGCATTTTAAAAAAAAGTATTAAAAATAGGTACTTATGGTAAAGGTCTTGCGGCAAGATTTTGTTAGGCAATCCTGCAGCGTTGTATGAGCCCAAGTGTTACCTTTAATTTAAACTAGCGGCCCGCCCCCAGCTTCGCACGGCGTGCAATTTTTATATAGCCTAAAACATTCCCCGTTTATCCCTCTTTCCATTAGCGAAAACCGAATTAAAATCGGTCTACCCGTTCGCGCGTGATGCCGTGACCAAGGGAAATGGGGATTCATTTTTATATATAAGATTACATTTCGATCAAATAAGAGATAGACGCAGCATTTTACGGTGGGATCTTACATTATCATATATGTGTATACAAGCAAGGTAAGCCAAGTATATGTAATTTATTAAATAGCGGTACACAACTCTCCATAAAGCCTTAAACATTTATGGATTTCATACTCTTTAATAGATAAGTCTAAACTTATCTATTTAAGAACTTTTTATGCAAATATTTTTATCTGTTTGATAAACCAGAATAATTCAGAATTTGAAATTGAAATGAAATCAAATTTAATAATTAATGTAATATAGTATTGACTTGACAGAGTATTGCGTTTCAGTCTTTTGGGCAGCCCGTCTGGCGGCAGTAACCAGCCCCTTACATAAGATCACCGTGAAATAACAGCACGTGTGCTGTTGTGTTTCGGTGAGTGAGTAAGGGATGCTAGAGCCCATTTCCCTTTCCTCTTCTAATCCCTTATCCTTAATCCTACTGTAGTCGGCAGCGCACTTGCAGCAGCTTTGGCGTTGCTTGCGTTATAGGCGACGGTAGCTATCTACCATCAAGTGGACCGTCAGCCTGTCTGCCGAGCTTAACATTTAAAAAAATTATGAGAGTAGGAAACAAGGAACATTTAATTACCTAATATACTCGTACATACATATAATATGAATAGACATTACCTAATTTACAATAACAAAAATTGGTTATATGTGTGTGTGTGTGTGTGTGTGTGTGTGTGTGTGTGTTAATCCATGAATACATTTCTAAATCATTTATCAGAATATGATGAAACTTCAGGGAATTCAACTGCGTAAGTCCGGGAAGATTCTGAAAAAAAAAAATCTTTTCACGCAGCATCGCAACCCACGCCAGGCACAGATAGTTTTTTATTTCAAAAAGTACAAAAATAATATCGATATTACACGCTAACTTACAAACTACAAAACAGAAACTGAGAAGGGTTGCCATGTAATAATCCAGAATTCGAACTACGGCACTTCAAATCTACTTTCCACTTAACAGTTAACAAACCCGAAAACTGACAATTCAACTTTCTCCAAAAACTAAAATAAGGTTGAAAAAGGTTTACTAAAACTTTACTCTACATTATGGTTGGGAATATTCTCACTCAAGCCATCTGTTTGAACTTCTAGTGTTGGCCCATGTAGCTCTCTTACGAATAACTCGTATTGTATTGTTACGTGCGGGGTGAGTCGATTTATTCCTGCGGACTAAGATTTATTCCAAAAAAACACAAGGCTTCTCGATTAAACCGTTAAACTCGCCAATGTCGTCGCTAATTAGTCCAGTGTGTTGCTAACTCATTATCGCATATGTCTTCGCAAAAACTCTCAGCTGTTGCTTCGTATCGCGTACCATAGCACACTGCCCCTCGAACGTCGATGCCCGTTTTTATATTCGGGCGAAACAGTTTGAATAATCGTAGAAAATACTGGAAGTTAGAAAATACAAGTAAACATCGAGTGTCGATTATTCTATACGTTCTAGAACGGTGCTTCGGTTCCTGGAACATGAAACCTATGTCGAAACCGTAAGGACCAATTTCCTATTGCAATTGTTTTTTTTTTATGTTAAGGTCGGCAGACAGGCTGACGGTCCACTTGATGGTAGGTGGCTACCGTCGCCTATAACACAAGCAACGTCTAAGCTGCTGCAAGTGCGCTGCCGACTTCAGTAGGATTAAGGATAAGGGATTAGGAGTGGATAGGGAAATGGGCTCTGGCATCCCTTACTCACTCACCGAAACACAACAGCATACGTGCTGTTTTTCAAGGTGGTCTTCTGTAAGGGGTGGTTACTGCCGCCAGACGGGCTGCCCAAATGACTGCGAAACGCAGTATGCCCTGCCACTACTTTCCAAATCCAGACCAGAGCCAAATTTGAAAAGTTGATTTTTCAAAGTTGACCCTGCCGGGAATCGAACCCGGGAACCCTAGAACAAAGCGTTAAGGCAAGCACCCTAACCATTCATCCAACGAGCTCGTAAAAACATTACATCTTCTTTAAAGGGTAAAAATTACATCTTCTTCCTAAATGTTCCATGCCCCTAACGCCAAGTCGCGTTCCTTCGAGAAGGTTCCACGGTAACAGTATTATGATTATTTCTTAATATTTCAAATAATGCAAGTTCTAATCGAAATATGCAAAGAAAATGTACATTAAGGAACAGTAATACTTTTTAAGCAGCATTAAAGGTAATTATATAATACCATTAAAGGTACCCAGGTCTCCAACGTCAGTTAATTACACAAGCCATACCGGGACGATGCATTAGTTCTGTTGGCCATGCTGGGACAAAGATAAGGGATAACGAACCAAATGAGGGTAGGGTAATGGATCCTATAATTTCTTACATATGTATCTCACATTGCTCTTCTCTAATTTAGTATTAATTAGATGAGGTACTAAGATGAGATACTACTCTTTTATCTTACATGTTCACTTATTTCTACATAAATGTTGACACAAGTCCACTTGATGGTGAGTAACTACTTCGTCTACACAAGCACAAGCAAAGCCAAGAGGGGATGCAAAGGCCAAGAGGGATCTTTGATAGGTAAAGAAAAAAAAATGGTCTTGGGGAAATAGGCCTTATATTTAACCATGGTCTTTTGTTATCCTACTATGGTCGGCAGCAGCACCTGTGGCGTTGCTTGTGTTATAGGCGACGTTAGCCACCTACCATCAAGTGGACTATGAGCCTCTCTATCGACCTTAACATTAAAAAATGGGTTTGGTTACTGCTGACACATTATGTTTCCCCTCTTTAATAATACAATGTGTGCTGTGAATACTGAATTCTAAAAATTAAACTAGTTTATACTAATTTAATTACTTCTCACAAATTGTTTTTAATTGAATTAGTTATTTTCTAACTCATTAGTAAATAACTCAAAAAGTTAAATGCCTCACCGTGTCCCATCACTAGCACAGACCGAGAAAAATGGCAGACCAGCAAACTAGGTGTTTGAGTTAAGCTAGTTTGTATACCCGTGTTTAGGTCTACGTAATTTATAATGTTGTTTTATGTAGTGCGGTTAGTGCTAGTGAGTAGTTATCTTCCCACTTTAATGTTTAGATTTTTTCAACTTTTTTGTTTCTTACTACCTTATTATTAGCGTAAAACATTATGAAGTGGGACAAAATTCACTATCGCATTGAATAGGGAATATGTGTCTAATTCAAAAAAGGCTTAAATATATTTTTTATCAACATTTTTGCTTTAGAATTATGTCTATGTAAATATTTTTTAATATTATTTCTTTTTCGTTAAGAAAATAATTATTAAAAAGTGCATAAAAATGTTGGAAATTCAAAATACTTGAAACGGTCAGATCGAATGTGACGTCAAAGTCTATGGAATGTGACGTCAACTTCTATGAAATGTCAACAAGCGTGTAGATGTTTGTGATTTTTAACATTTGATTGTATTGTAGACTTTGACGTCACGACAAGCGCGCCAAAAGGGCGGGTGTTTAAAGTGCCCGTAGCTGTTAGTTAATTTGAACTTTTTTTTTGTTACCAAATTTCTGTTTTTTGGCGCTGAATATTTTTTACGGTTATATAACGATATAACCTATCGTATGAAAATATAAAAAAATGTGCATATTCCCTTTTAAATGATTATCAAATTGACGTCCCAAATTGCGGTTACTTCCTGGGCCAAGTCTAGGTCACATCTGTAATAGCTTAGAAACACAATCATCACCACGAGGGACGCGAATACATTCTTAATAGCTCTTAGACACAGCGCGGATTAAATGCTCTTGTTGATGCACATACGCAGATTATACATCGTATGATGTATTTATACACCATAAGTAATTTATAAAGTAAATTTGTATGGTGTTCAATGAGTCACATACGGTGTTGGCTGAAAATCAGCGCTGTAGGTGTTTGTCTAGCACCTCAGCACAATGCTGAGCCAGTATGGACACACACATGTTTTTTATTAATTTCTGTCCTGTTTTGTATATAATGTCAGTGTCTTTCGTGCAGTGAATAAAAGTCTTTCTTTCTTTCTTGCATACAATGCATATAATACAAGTGTGTGGGTCCAGTGAAATGCGCGTCAGTTTACACGGAAACGCAATGCGATACGATTTTAAAATAGCAATAAAATATAGCACTTATATACTACACAAAAAGGTACACAGTTCAGTGATTACCGTCTAACCGGGTATTTTAACACTGCGGTCTTACTTGAGACAAAATTGTACTTAATGTATTATTATATGGCAACTTAATTATATTTTTGGTTTTGGTATATGTCAACATTATGATCTGTCAACTAGTGTTAAAAGTTCGGTGACAAAGTAAACTCCCCCCCTAGGTGGGCCATGACCTTGTCGTGGTGGGGGGGCTTACTCTTGGCAATCCGGGCGGTTGCAGGGGTCGGTGCTTTTTTCCTCACCGGCCTTTGCTCGACCGATCGGATTGGTTTTGGGGACAAAGAAGGCCCGCACGACGTGGGCTCCGAGCGGGCTCCGTTAAACGGAGCTCGTGGCGGAGCCCAATAGAAGAGCCTTTTCACACTTGACATTGGCAGATAATGGCCATCTTCAAGATGAGCCGAATTGCCATTTTTTTTAAAAAGAAGAAGAAGAAGACAAAGTAAACTTGTTGACAAAGTTCATCAAAAACTTTTTATTCGTCTTGGTGCAGTAACAGCATCTTTTTAAAAGCGAGATAAAATCTTATTAAAAAGTTCGTGTGAAAACTTTGCATAGGTATATCAGTAAGAGTTTTTACTGTTTCGTAGTGATATTGATTTTGATATAATCTAAAAGTTTTGTGAAGTTAGGTTAGTTATTATTTTGCTGTATTGTAAACTCAAAAAATATGTATATAAATAAAAAAAATGAAAGATGGACTGTTGCTGTGTAAAAGGAGATAAGTCTCAAATTCCCTAATATGCCTCAAGTTACCAGTTTTAATTATACAAAAGAACAGTTTGTAAAAGCAGTAGACGCTGTCAAAAAATACTTATCATTAAGAAAAGTATATAAAAAGTTTGGTGTGCTTAGAGCTCCTATAAACCGATATATCGGAGGCAAAAACATAGGAAAGTACGGGCGGCCACAGGTGTTACCAGTATTAAAGATGGGTTTTATTAAGATTTCTTATTTATTAAAAATGGGTTTTATTAAAAAAATTTTATTATTAAAGATGGGTTTGCTCTTGACCAGCATCTATCCATGTAGGAAGGATGAGGCCGACGATGGAGCGAGCTCACCCAGAAGATGCCTATTCACTCGAACCTTGAAATGATTTGGGTTGTATGAGCTACGGAAACACGGAAATATATGAGCCGGCAGGGAGTTCCAATCCTTAGCAGTGCGCATTATAAAAGATGTTCTAAAGCGTTTGGTCCGAATTAGAGGGATTTTTTTTTAATGTTAAGATCGGCAGACAGGCAGACGGTCCACTTGATGGTAGGTGGCTACCGTCGCCTATAACACAAGCAACGCCAAAGCTGCTGCAAGTGCGCTACCGACTGCAGTAGGATTAAGGATAAGGGATTAGGAGTGGATAGCGAAATGGGCTCTGGCATCCCTTACTCACTCACCGAAACACAACAGCACACGTGCTGTTATTTCACGATGGTCTTCTGTAAGGGGGTGGTTACTGCCGCCAGGCGGCAGCTACAGCTACAGTTGTCCAGTGTATTTGCTTGGCCGGAGACTAGGGTTCCCGTTAACGCAATACGACATCCGTTTGCTAGTAAAATCATTTTTGGAGCGGAAAGGAGTAACTGAAAGCAGGTTTAGACAATTACAAGGGCGAGATTGAGTGGAGTCATGTCTCTCCAGGAATAAATCTTATTTGACGACAAGTCAAAATATCAAAAGGGCGCGTGCCTTTTTGCACGGGCGGCGCTGTTAATGACATACTTATTTTGGCGAACTGGATGATACATTAAAAGACTTCGAGTCGAATTTAATTGTGAAGCGCCCGGCCCTTACAAATAAGAACTTAACTAAAGCTTAAGCTATGAGGGACCGGCTAGCCCTGTAGGATTACTTGCGACGACCGCGGCGTTGGCCGTGGCCGGTACAAGTGGTCCCCGGGCCGGGAGGTCCCTCGCAGGCGCCGTGTCCTGGTCGCGCCTCGGAGGTGAGAAGCGGCGCGGCGGTCTTCCTCTCCTTTCTCGGTGTCGGGGTAGCTGCATGTCCTAGTCATCACCAGCAAACGCCGCGTTTGCTGCAGTGATGGGGTCATCCTGGTCCAACAGTATGTGTCGGGGTTTTCTTCTGAAACGAGAAAGAGTATTATTAGGATCGGGAGTGTAAATGAGCGAAGTGACTACTAGTGGGTTGGGGTGGCGAGGAAGTTTTCCTTGCCCCTTCACGTTCGTTACGCCCCTCTGTCGCCCAGGCTTGTCGCCAGGGTTGCTTACTGTCAAATATTGTTTGCAAATAAAGATAATATCGCTAAAATATAAGTTTTTCTTTACTTTGAAACCATTATTTTATTCTAGTTTTATAAAATATAAGATATATAAATACTTACCTACATTATTATGTTACGTACCTACATTAAATATACTCATAAATAATAAGTTATTATAAGTCAGTACCATACCAAATGAAGCCATTTAAGTAAGTATTACTTACCTACAAATATAAAATAAAATATACAGGCTCACGTAAAACTACTATAATGAACGCCAAGCCTGTTGGCACACAGGGCCATAAAACGTTGGAACAGCATTGCCAATATCGCATGCTCTCTCGCACTTACAGGCGAAGACTAGTGATGCGCCGTGTTACTATCTATTATGTAAATAAAACTTTTGTTTTATTATGAATAAATAAAATCTTATTTATTCTATTTATTTATTTATTTATTAAACAAAATCCACAGTCCTCAAATTATACACAATTTAAAAAATATCTTGACCTTGAGCGCGTCCGGAGCGGGAGTTTCCCTTCTACGTGTTCTTATTTATTCTTATGCCCAAACATTGTACAGGATTCGTGTTTAAACTTGTATTCTTATCTCTGTTATTTTCCACAATAGTGGGCTAATAAAGTTTCTCTTTTCGACATAACGCGAACGCGAGTCTAAATGTGATTACAGATAACACTCAAGCTAATTAAAACTAATTTGATCACGTGTCAACGGGCTTGTCGGCCATTGCGACATGACGATGGCTATATTTCTACATAATCTTTATGGCTTCTACAGTTGGCTACCAGCAATGTATTGTAATAAATGGTATTTTATACCAGTGATATCTCTATTTTATTTTCATTTAAAGGGTGGCACGCAGGTTGACGGTAATTTTGATGGTATCCTCTTAATGGATACCGTTACCTAAGGATATGATATTCCAATTGCTTTTATGTGGATAGGCTATGATTATACAAGAAAGCAAATAGCCATTGAAATATTATAACGTTAATAGCACATTTTGATTCCCCTTGTGTGTTGTTTATTGTGTGTCATCCTGTCTGACGTACTCTTATATATAAAAATGAATCCCTATTTCCCCTGGTCACGGCATCACGCGTGAACGGGTAGACCGATTTTAATTCGGTTTTCGCTAATGGTAAGAGGGATAAACGGGGAATGTTTTAGGGTATATAAAAATTGCACGCCGGGCGAAGCCGGGGGCGGGCCGCTAGTATTTTATAAAAAAAAAACAATGATAGAAAGAACTATTATGGGAGTTTATGATTCTAACAGAATTATCTATATACTGTACATATTATTAAACTAGCTGAGCCCGCAACTTGGTACGCGTGGCATTCGGTATAGCGCGTAACTTTTTTGTTCGTAAACCGATTGGAATGAAACAAATATTAAATGTTACGGGAAGCTTGTTACAATACATCAGTGAAAATCGCATTCAAATCGATTAAGCCGATTCCGAGATTAGCGTGCACAGACAAACAGACAAAAAATTTAAAGCAATTTCTTTGACCTCGGATCTCAGTGCTACTGGGACTTTTTAGCCCTACTAGTTCAATTACATTAATTCATTGAAAAGCCCCGTTTTGGGCTATGAATAAATGGCTATGAACAAGAAAAAAAAAAAAAAAAAATCCCTTTTTTTCGCTGTCTGTTCAGTCTGGTTCTCCGTTATATTCTTTAAAAGCACCCAACGGATTCTAGCGACAATTTATTCTAAACATATATTTTTTTAAACGAGTTTATTTTAGCAAAATACTTACATATGTAATGTAAAAATGGCACAAATCCTATAATTCTTCGTACAGATTCCATTAGCTGAAGGTTTATTTTTATAAAAAAGTAATTTGAGCCTGTCAAGTGTGACTTAGCAGTCATTGAAAAGACTTGAAATATATTTATTTTAATTTCCTTTATTGCAATCACCTGATTGCAATCTTGTTTGTCTTCTTCTTGTTTTGGTTATCGCTCATCAAATTAAAATAAAAAGTAGCAGATCCCGAAACTAGTCAGTCAAGTCCAGGTATCTTCTTCATAGAGTTGTGCCGTTTTTACAATAATTTGGCACTTCCTACTGTTACTGTCCGTATCATTTTTACTACTATTTTTATAATAAAAATGGGTATAGTTCTAGAAAAAGGAAAAACGTTGTTGTAAATGAAGATCAATATAGGAAAAATGTAATAAAACATGGCAAAAATCAGTGGGAAATCTCATATAAATTGGAAAGTTAGAAGAGTGCTAGCCAAATGTAATAAACTCATATTAGTAAGTAGTATTCAATTGTTTTTTAATTATATTTTTAATTATTTAAATATTATTATTATTTTTCGAAACAAAGAGTAATTTAATGTACTTTTTACAATACTTTTTATAAACTATAATTTTGAAGATTGAATAAATAACAACAGAAAAAAGTGCGGGCAAAAGCATAAAAATGGTTGTCTAAGATAGTATTAGATTTTAGGGTTTAGATATTAGATTATTATTATAGTATTAGATATTAGATTTCTAGGGTTCCGTACGTCCGAATAAAAAAACGGAACCCTATTTAGGATCACTCGTGTGTCCGTCTATCCGATCGTCCCCCCCCCCACCTTATCTCTCAGAAACTACTGAACCTAAAATTTAAAAAAATACTGAAATTAGTTTTCTGCTTATAGATTATAGGAAAACCTATAAGAAGTCCATGATATTAAAATCACTCAATATTGTGCGGATAGGTAACATCGTACAGAACCCTCTTCACGCGAGTTCAACTCGCGCTTGTCCCGTTTTTTTTTTTATGTTTCTGCGCCCATAACTTGTTTATTTTTATGTAAATATAAAACCCTGTTAAATCAACAAAGAGATCTCTGTAAGCCAATTAAGCTGAAATATACGCGGTAGAACAGTATTTATTGATATTGCGTATCGGTTTATCAAAATTTAGGGCCACTAGCAAATGCAGCAGAGTTGTATTATGGCCAAAGAATATTTTTCAGGATCGTTTCGCTAATACAACACGTAATAGATGTCGCAAGCCTAAATGCTAGATTTTTTTATTTATAAAGATAATAAATAGGAAGTTTGGACACAAACTACTTCCGACATAAACATTTTGTAATTATTCAACGAGCAATGCAGCTATAGCTTCAAAGCTTTAAGGTCACCAGTGGCTCTAGCGTGAGTTTACGATACTACACTCGCTAGCGAGAGCGTAAAACATTTATATGGAAAATTTGATAATTTGACATTGACAGTTCACGATTTTCCATACAAAAGTTTTACGTTCTCGCTAGCGAGTGTAGAATTGGTGTAGTATCGTAAACTCATACTAGAGCCTCTGGTCCCATTTTATAAAATACAAGCTGTACCCGAGACTTCGCACCTGCGCGAAATATATGAGTTATAACACCTGAAATATTTATTGCTGTGACGACAGTGGCGTAATTTTTTTATATTTTCAGATGATCCCTCAGGAACCTAACATTAATCAAGTATAAAAAGTATCCCATATTTTAATCCAGGTAATAAACTGTATTACCTGAATTTGGATGATATTTGGCACACATATAGTTACCATCTACTTGTTTCATTTGCGTTATTGAGGAACAAACATTCAAAAATCCAAATATCCAACGTCTACGTATTTTATTAGGGTTAAAATTAGGATTGATTGTCACAAATCATTGTAAGTACCTCCTTACTATGAAGGGGAGTTTTAAAAATTGGTATATGATGATTTCCTAGCTATACTATCATTCGGTCGGGCGGACTTTGAGACCTTCCTGGCCGCGGTGGAGGGTGTGGTGAGGCGCGCGGCCCCACTCCCAGTTTTGGTGGCGGGGGACCTAAACGCTAAATCCAAAGCGTGGGGGTCCCCTAATACGGACGTGAGGGGGGGTATTCTGGAGTCTTGGGCTTTGGGCCTGGGGCTCCAGGTACTCAACTGCGGTACCTCTCCCACGTGCGTACGGTGGCAAGGTACGTCCATAGTTGACGTATCCTTTGCCACCGCTGCCCTTGCTGCCCAAATCCAGGGCTGGCGGGTGGAGGAAGAGGTGGAGACCCTATCGGATCACCTCTATATCCGATACGAGGTCTCCACGCTGGTCAATAGGGCGCCACAGCGTCGGGATTCCACGGCAAGTGTCGCCTTTCCCAGGTGGGCACTTGCCAAGCTCCGCCCGGATGTGGCGGAGGAGGCAGCGATGGTGAGAGACTGGTCGTCTCTCCCCCCTCACCTCGCGGGGGATCCTGACGGCATGGCAGAGCATTTTGCTGAAGACCTGAGGGTCGTCTGCAATGCCTCCATGCCGCTGTGGCGCCCTCCCCCGAAGTGGAGGAGGGTGTACTGGTGGGCGCAGGAGATCGCCTCCCTGCGCTCAGCCTGTCTGGCGGCCAGGCGCGCCCTCCTCCGTTGCCGGAGAAGACGCTCCAGGAGGACGCCTGACGAAGAGGTCCTCCTTCGTCAGGCGTACAGGAAGGCTCACAACGCCCTGCAGGTTGGCATCTGCAGGGCCAAAGAAGAGGCCCACGAGCGCTTCCTGGCCCTCCTGGACGCCGACCCCTGGGGTCGTCCGTACAGGGTTGTGAGGGGGAAATTCTCGTCCAACTCCCCCTCTACGGCCAACCTTGACCCGGAGCTGCTCGAAAAGGTCATGGGGTCGCTCTTCCCGACCCCTGGCCAATTCGAGCCCCCCCCAATGGTGGCTCCGGAACCACTTCCGGAGCTCGAAATGGTGGGCCCTCCCGTCTCCGATCTAGAGTTTGTGGCGGTGAGGGAGCGGATCCGGGGGAAGAGGACGGCTCCAGGACCGGATGGAGTTCCGGCGAAGGCCCTAGCCATAGCGCTAGGACCTATGGAGGAGAGATTCCGGGCGATACTGGACGCCTGTATCGCCCGGGGTAAGTTTCCGGCGAAATGGAAGGTGGGGCGACTCTGCCTCCTGCGCAAAGAGGGTCGCCCTGCCGACTCGCCGGCGGGGTACCGACCGGTGGTCCTGCTCGACGATTCCGGCAAGGCTATGGAAAGGATCATAGCAAGCCGGATAGTCGAGCATCTAGAGACAACGGGGCCGAATCTGGATGATCGCCAGTTCGGCTTCCGAGCCGGTCGGTCCACGATGGACGCGGTGGGCCTTCTCAAAAGATGGACCGAGGAGGCCACTGGTAGAGGGGAGGCTGTTGTTGCGGTGTCACTCGACATCCGCAACGCGTTCAACAGCCTCCCTCATGAGTGCATAAGGGCGGCACTAGAATTTCACAGGGTGCCGCCCTACCTCCGCGCCCTTGTCAGCGACTACCTTGGTGGGCGGGTAGTGCTATATGAGGGCGCGGACGGACAGGTCCATCGCCGGCCTGGCGGTAGGCGTACCCCAGGGGGCTGTTTTAGGCCCATTATTGTGGAACCTGGGGTACAACTGGGTCCTGCGAGGCAACCTACTTCCAAAGATGGAGGTTGTCTGCTTTGCCGACGACACCTTGGTCGCGGCAAGAGCACAGACGTGGGAAGACGCAGCGCGGTTAGCGTCGGTCGGCACCTCCTTGGTGGTCCGGCGCATCCGCCTGCTAGGATTGGAGGTGGCCCTAGACAAAACTAGGGCCATGGGTTTTCATCCCCCACGCCGCAGGATCCCTCCGGGGCTCCGAATCCGAGTGGAGGGGGTCTGGATCTCGGTCGGGATGCACATTAAGTATCTCGGCCTAACACTGGACCCCCGCTGGAGTTTCAAGGAGCATTTCAAGCTCCTGGCTCCACGGCTGACGAAAGCCGCAGCCGCACTCGGACGTCTCCTCCCAAACCTGGGAGGACCGAATTCGGCGTGTCGTCGACTTTACCACGGGGTGGTAAGGTCGATGGCACTCTATGGAGCCCCGGTGTGGGCGGAGTCCCTCACTCCAAGCACCCGGGCCCTTTTGCGGAGGCCGCAAAGGGTCATGGCGATCCGGGCAGTGCGGGCGTATCGCACTGTCAGCCACGGGGCCGCCTGCGTGCTAGCAGGCACGCTCCCGTGGGATGTCGATGCCCTGGTTCTGTCCCAGATGCATCGGCATCGGGTCGCCGCAAGGTCCCAAGGAGAGAGACCCGTCGCCGAGGAAGTGCGACGGGTCCGCGCTGAGGCGCAGGAGTGGGCCTTGCAAAAATGGAGTGAGGCTCTGCGTGTGCCTACCGCCGGCCACCGGACGATCCTCGCGGTTCGTCCGGTGTTGGAGGAATGGGTGAGGCGCCCACGAGGTGACCTCACCTTCCATATGGTGCAGGTAATGACCGGACACGGGTGCTTCGGTCATTATCTGCACAATATAAAAAGGGAGGAGTCGCCGCAGTGTCATCACTGCGGCGATCCAGACGACACGGCCGAGCACACACTTCAGGAGTGCTCGGCTTGGAGATCCCAGCGTCGGGAATTGAGGGTGGCGCTGGGAGGTGGAGAGGTCACATTGCCAATCATGGTAAGAGCCATGATTGGGAATGTGACCACCTGGAAAGCGATCGCCTCCTTCTGTGGTGATGTCATGTCACAGAAGGAGGCAGCCGAGAGGGAGCGAGAGGAAGCGGCCGGTCTCGCTTCCCTCAGACGCAGGCGGCTGGGCAGGAGAAGGCGGGCATATCTAGCTCGTCTTCAAATGCCCTAGGGGACCTGCACACATGGCTGGCGAGCTATGTGTGCTTGCACAAGGTCCCCCCCGTCTGGGGATTGCCTGGGTGTCTCCGGGCGATCCCCCATTGGAGTAAGCCTAGTCAGCAATGACTAGGCTGCCCTGGGGTGGATCGGAGTTGTTGCCTAGGCAGAACCCGGTCCACCCCGCTCAAAGGGCAAGGAGACACCGGGGAGTTTTAGTGGTGTAGGACCCAGTCCCTCGACTGGGTGAGTCCCACATATCCCTACCGTCTAGCCAGCGATAGGGAATCCGTAAATGGATTTCTCCTCGTAAAAAAAAAAAAAAAAAAAAAAAAGCTATACTATCATTACTAATATTTTAAAAAGAAAAGATTTGTATGTATGTTTGTAATGAATAAACTCAAAAACTACTTGACCGATTTTAAAAATTCTTTCACCTATAGAAAGCTACATTATCAGCGAGTAACATAGGCTACTCACCCTCACCCATCTCCCCCCCCCCCCCCCTCTTTACTTAATAATTAGAGGGTTTTCGACAAGGTGAGGATGGTAACCAGACGTACGTCTGCATGTCCGAATATGAATATTTATCACTATCATTTTGATAACCCTGTTAAGAGGATACATTTAAACGTTTACTAGAAACTACATTTAAAAAAAAATACATTACCACGACCTTAAAATTGTTGATTGGTTAGAGGTAAACGATTGACACATTAACCGAATATAGAATATTATAACAATATTTTTAGTGTCCCAGAGATTATTAGAAAAAACGTTAACATTGTTTGCTCATAAAAAAAAACTCAATAATAAAGCCATTTCTTTCCTCATAATGTTGCCATAAACGATATCTTTATCTACAATAGTTCGTAACTGACTTTTCGACAATCAGTTCATTGAACCGTGACAGTACAAACTTACCAACAAAGTTTTTTATTCCATATTCAATTCCAAGCGCCTCGCAATAAGGTTCAAGTTCAGGCAAGTAAAAGTTGCCACCCTGAATTCGTGTTGTAGGCCTATTGGAATCGGTGATAAGCGTAACGAAGTAAACTCTTCTTTTATTGAAATTTCTCACGCCAATATTATCAACAAATTACAGCAAAGTAATATTAATGATACTTGTATTTCTTTATTGAAAAAAAAAGAAGCTTTTATATATTTATAAATGTCAAACGGAAAGGAGAGGCTATTCCCATTAATTCAATTCCGAGGTCAATTGATTACATTAATTCATTGAAATTACATTAATTCATTGAAAACCCCCGTTTTGGGCTATGAATGAATGGCTATGAACAAGCCAAATTTATAGGTATACAAAAAAATCTCCTTTTTTAGATTAGCCCAGCTAAAACTCATTAACAATGGCCAAATGCAGAAAATACGTGATTTTTTTTCCATAAACACACCTTGCTACTACTCTGTGGTATATACTCTTTATTATATGTTATATGCAAGGTGTATTATATACTCTTTAGTGTGTTTGAAACTTTGAACACGGGATTTCAATAGGCATAAACGGTACATCGATAAGCGGGACGTAAATCAAATGCAATAATTATAAGTAATACTTATGAATATATTTACCAATTTATTTTTGTGTTTAAGGGAGCATTCAAATATTACGTAACGCAGTTTGGGGGGAGGGGGGGTCTTGTAAAACGTTACGATGCGTTAAAAGGGCGGGATACGATACGTATCATTGTTTTTTTAAATTTAAATAAAAAACTAAGGAATTAAAATATGATGTTGGCAACCCTTTTCGTTTGTGTTACGGAGAATCCTCCGTTCGAAGAACGGGAATCCCCGTTCTTCGAACAACATCGTCTGAGGATGCCGATTGGCTCGACGAAGACTAGTGGCTTAACCATTCAATAAATCTTCAAATATTTTGCTACGTAATATTTGAACGGCCCCTTAGCTAAAAGTGCTTTCTGTGTTTGCATTTAGTTTAAATTGGTCCCAGGATTTGTATTCTATATATATGTGCTACGCTACGACTACGACTATTTTGTATAACTAGATGAAAACCCGGCTTCGCTCGGGTATAATGTGACTCATAATATGTACACATGTAGGTACAAAATGTAGGTAGATATAAAAGGCAAAGCGGCATAGTTTTCGTTCAATGTTTGCGCCAAGACGTTTCGTTTTACACAGTCACATGAGTCTCAGTTCTTTGTAATGGGCACTTTGTTTTTAAAATAAATGGTGCGACGACGTATTGAGTGGCGAGGCGTATGTGCGCTAATATGAATGAAACGGAACGTTTATTAACCACTCAAGATGTCACAGGTGTCAGTGAGTGACGTTTCGCTAGAGTGGCCAATATGGCGACTGCGATTTGTCTGTCAGCACCATTAAAATTTAACAAAATACTTGACAATCCGAGTTTTGCGGATATATGTTGTCGACTCGAAATCTTTATTTTTTTATGTTTTATTATTCAGGTAAGGTTTCAGTCGAGTCTACCGTACCCCTTGACGAAATTATTAATATAGATAATGTAATTATATGACATAAAATGTCGCAAGATCACATTTTTGACATTATATGATTCCCATTGTATCAGAAATGTGCATATTGTACGATTTATTTACAAATATGGCCATTGCTGATAATAATTGTGAAGGTTGGGCTCATGCAATCTTTTTCAGTGTCCTAATTACGGGTGAATTTCCAGTCCCGTAAAGTCATAGTGGTCACAGCCCAGGATTGCATGGGAAACTGGGTTTCTCCTTTGTGAGCAATGAATCGTAGGATATATTAGCCAACTCAAGGGATATAACACCCGCAACCGTGAGTTATCCTGTTTGTACATTATCAACATGTCAACTCGAGTTTGTCAACTCGCGCGTCAATATAATCAAATACTATAGATAGTAATACAAAAATACGGAAACACAGATACCTATTAGCGCCTCTAGAGGTATGAGTTGTCATAACGTTGGTTTTGCGCAAAAAGATTAAGTATATTGAATACTAGCGACCCGCCCCTGGCTTCGCCCGGCGTGCAATTTTTATATATATATGAACATTCCCCGTTTATCCCTCTTTCCTTTAGTGAAAACCGTATTAAAATCGGTCTACCCGTTCACGCGTGATGCCGTGACCAAGGGAAATGGGGATTCATTTTTATACATAGAAAAAGATATAGAGACGGCATTGGGAAATTTTTCCTACAAAAATATTGATCCTGATCGCCGTAATCAGGATGGCCATGGCGTAGCTAAATAGCCTTGTAAAGTTGGTGATGGACTGAGCGACTTTGTACCGCGTGGTTCTAAATGTCACATTACGGATTCTTTCGTCTTGCCCGATCTATACAGTTGAAAATATTTGGGATGAGTAGAAACTTTATCGGACGGGACGCGCGAACTTCGGAACAATCTCCCTTCAAATGTGTTTTCATCTAGCTACAATGTGGACTTCTTCAAGAGAGCTGAAAACGAATTCCTGCAGGGTCGGCAGCGCATGCACATGTACCTCTTGTGCTTGTGTCCTTAGGCGACGGTAGCCACTTACCGTCCAGTGGACCGTCAGCCATTTAAAAAAAAGCAATAAGTTTTAACTTTAATGTTTATTTAATTTTTTCTTCAACTGTACATAGTCATCTGTTGTATGCGAGTTGACTAATCTATACTAATAATTTCGTCAAGGGGTACGGTAGACTCGATTGAAACCTTACCTGAATAATAAAACATAAAAAAATAAAGATTTCGAGTCGACAACATATATATCCGCAAAATTCGGATTGTCAAGTATCTTGTTAAATTGTAACGGTGCTGACCAAAGATGTTGTATTAGTCTGTTGACAGATAAATCGCAGTCGCCATATTGGCCACTCTAGCGAAACGTCACTGACACCTGTGTCATCTTGAGTGGTTAATAAACGTTCCGTTTCATTCATACTAGCGCACATACTCCTCGCCACTCAATTCGTCGTCGCACCATTCATTTTAATAAATGTGTCCATTACAAAGAACTGTGACTCATGTGACTGTGTAAAATGAAACGTCTTGCCGCAAACATTAAGCGAAATCTATGCTTTGCCTTTAATATTCCTTGAGAACCGATAACTAGAGAAATATCTACCTACATTTTGTACCTACATGTGTACGTACATTATGAGTCACATTACACCCGAGCACATAAGTTCAACCGTTTTTGCGTTATTGAGGAACAAACATCCAAACATACACCCATACAATCTTTCGCATTTCTAATACCTATTAGGATTTACATATTTTTGTTTTGACTATAATAATATTTAACTGTTTAGTAACTATTTACTTTTTTCGTGGCGTATTTGATGCCTAGAATAGATAATAATGCTAGTTCTACATATTATGTGGTCTTACCCAAATTTTACAAGTCTCATGTAACCCCCATATTGCGAAGAAGAATAATAGAAGCAGTAAGCATTTTACTATTACTTACATTTTTTTACTGAAGTTACAAATTAAATTATTATTATGATTATTTTCAGTATTTCATAACAATTGTTTCGTGACCACCTCTTTAATTTTAGCATCTATATAAATTAAATTTAAATTATTAATTTTTCACTTCTCATGCTCTAAAAGTGCTTATTTGTGCAGGATATAGGCTGCACAAAATCGAATTTTGTGCACAAGTGCATTAACGTATCTACTCATAAATGTATCTATATTAAGGCAAAGAAAATGAGCCATACAGCCAAACACAATAAGAAGTTCATAGATAGAATTTGTTATTTTATAATATTTACTTAAATTTATTTGCCTTATGTGTTTTTTAAGACATAAAAGATATTAAAATTTAAATTCAAGTACCTACGGTAGATTATTTAATTAATTTAAAAAAATTATTATTACAAAATTAATTTAATAGTAGGCTGTATAGGTCTGCAGCCCAAGCCAATGTCATAAGATGTCAATGTCAATGTCGTAAGATTTTAAAAAAACAGCTCTTGTTTTTTCGTGCGTTTAAAGAAATGTTATGTTATACTACTGTTTTATTTCCTCGCAATCGAAGTGAAAAGCAGAGTTTATAACTCGTCCACAAAACCATTTTTATCCGAGACTTTTAGCAGCCCGAGCCGAAGGCGAGGGCTGATAGTAATGTCGAGGTTCGTTTGTTGAGTAATGTTAGTAATTCGTTTTGTGCACTTGTAAAATCTACTATTAAATAAAAAAATAATTGATCAATAATCAAAATTACTTAGTAATATTTCATTTAATTTAACTATAATCAAACTGTTGTGATAACTGTCAGATTACTTGTTACAATGAACTTCAAAATTTAATTGATCGTCGGCAGTCTGCAAGTTTTGACATCGTTATTTGTTCTAGTCGAGGGTTGAAAATCTTATATCTTAATCCCAACTGTGAAGCTTAAATTAGGTTTTACCCCGAATTGACCTGAGACATAAATGATGGCTACTTACTATATTATATTACTAAGGTCTGACATTGATGAAGAGCAAAAGTGTGTAATGAAATTTTCTCGATACAAAAATCACAACAGACTAATGTTTATCGTCTGGCGATTCTTTCTCGATAAAATATTGTAATAATAAAACTAAAAACATTGCCAATCTTAACATAACTCGTACAATAACTAAAGTTTAAATTAGTTTATTGGAGTTTTAAAACAATATTATAATATCATTCACAAAAAGGTCACTTTCTAATTCTTATAAATATTGCTATGAGATGAACTCACGATTCAGTAACATATTATTTTCCTTTAATAAATCATTTATTTTTATGATAAGGTCGATAGACAGGCTGACGGTTCACTTGATGGTAGATGGTTCCTGTCACCTATAATACAAGCACTAAGCAACGTCACAGATGTTGCAAGTGTGCTGCTGATCATACTAGGATTAAGAGTAAGGGATAGGGGGCTATTTTTTCAGGGATGCTATTTTTTACGGTGGTAAGGGCCACCGCCAGACGAGGCCCGCACACATGCGGGCTCCACCTTGATTGGGCGCGGAGTTTGACCACCGCACCGTTCCAATTTACTCAGCACGTCTCCCCTCGTTGCCCGGTGTTGTGATGACGGCGGACTACCCCATGTCCGAGAGATGACAATGGGTGCCACGAGCCGCCCATAATCATCCCTAGTAGCGGGCAGTCAGCGAAAGGCTTCACCTCTACAGGACCACATAACCCCTTCTCTGCAGCAGAGTCGGAGGCCGCTTCCAACTAGACTATTGGATAACCTCTGCTCATTTGGCCGCTCATCTCTACAGCATTAAGAGTGAGCGGCCCAAAAGAGTTTCCACTTGACATTTCTGTAGCAATCGCGGCAGCCCGAGAGAGGGGCTCCACCTTGTGTTGTCGTCGCAAAAGAGTAACTAGGCCGGGTGTTCACTCTTCCGGACGACTGCGGAGGATGGTTACTAGGCAACGGTTACCAGGTCGTCATCACCATCCACAAAGGCACGATTGCGGTACTCTACCAGACAGGCGGTCCTTCCTTGCCGTGGAACTCCGTCTTCGCGTGCGTTTCTCAACTACCCCTGAGCGACAGAGCCATCCGAGAGAATCCGCTCGCTGCAACCCGCGCCGGTTCTTGTGCGTCAGACCGAGGTGTGAGTCTCGGTTTTGTCGTCCCTCACCGGTCAACACTTTCATGAGCCGAGTACGGACCCTCGGCCCAACGAGCGTTGACCGGCGAAGCTTCAACTGGCACCTGGAGCCTCCCAACGTTTGCTTCGAGCTCCGATGTTCAGAGCCCGCTCGGAGCACTCACGGGTGGACCTTTTTGTTACCAAACGACAATCCGAATCCAATCCTCATCAACACAATGGCAGATTTATCACATTTCCTACTTTAGCTTATTAAAGCCTTGGGCTATATCTACCACTTAGGTTCTCCGAGGTGATGTTGTTTTTTTATGTTAAGGTCGGCAGACAGGCTGACGGTCCACTTGATGGTGTGACTACCGCCGCCTATAACACAAGCAACGCTACAGATACTACAATTACGCTGCCGACTACATCAGTAGGATTAAGGAAGGGTTAGGGAAATAGGCTCTGACATCCCTTACTCACTCAACGAAACACAACAGCACATGTGCTGTTATTTCATGGTGGTCTTCCGTAAGGGGGTGGTTACTGCCGCTAGGCGGGCTGCCCAAATGACTGCGAAACGCAGTGTGCTGTCACTACTTTCCAGATCCAGGCCAGCGTCAACTTTGAAAAGTTTATTCCCAAAGTTGACCCTGTCGGGAATCGAACCCGGGAACTTTAGAACAGAGCGTTAAGGCAAGCATCCTAACCATTCATCCAACGGACTCGTCTTCCATTTATTAATTTGAAATATTATTTCGTATACTATATATTGTGTAATATTTGAAGTGTTCAGTATGAAATCCACAGACAGCGACATCTATGAACTGAAGCAATATATAATGTCACCCCTCATGTTATCTACCCACTTTGATATAACTTGAATCTAAAAAGGAATTATAACACGTCGTTCGTAAAAATCTATATCGTTTTTTATTAAAAAAATAATAATTCAAGAAGTCTCCTCTCCAAAACTAAATACGCAAGTAGAATCAACGCCTAGCTCAAACAGAAGGAAGTTAATAAACGTAAGGGTAAATTATATGTAAAAGAACGTTATATTATATTTCGATGTATGTAAACATATCGATGGTAGCCTCGCTCCTTCCCGACTAGTGCCAAAGGAAATTAGTCCTTATGTTTACAACATAGAGTTTACATTTCCACAGAAATAGCATTCCCGAACTTTCAATGGCTTGTTTACGATAGAGCAAGCGGGCGAGATGGGTCAGTGATTCGCAAACCAGCGATACGAAAGCACTCTTCGGAGCTTTTGCGAATTTATCTGCGACAGTGAACCGGCGACTAATTAAGGGAATCATTGAGTAATTAAGGGACTTTTTGCAAATTTAACGGTTTCATCGGACAAGTTTAGTGATTTTAGAAGTCATCTTGGTTTGTGAAAATAAATTATTCGTTTCGCCTTTACACGGCAATTTTAACTCATCCCACACATAATAGTAGGTATGTTTTTTATTATATTTTTAAAGTGAATGCGGATAAGCTCGTTCAGTATCCGTGGTCAGATAGATCGGTTTGTTAGATCAATCTGACCACGGCCACCGTTTAGTGTCCTTGGTCAGAGTATTGTAATCGAACCAGGAACACTTTCTGTAAAGGTATCCGTGGTCGATTGCCGTTGCTGACCTCTTTAGTAAGCTTGCGTTGATTATATTAGAACACTTATTTGACAAAAGGAATTTAAAAAAAATCATAAATTTAAAATTAATACTAAAGTTATTAAAAAAGAAATAATTTTAACCTTGCATTTCTTAAAATAATATAAATATTGCTGTCGTATTCAATTGATGACTCATCTAGTAACCAGTTTGTGTGCGAACACTTCAAAGATTAATCCAAAGTAATACAATCTTGTAATCCTTCTTAGCGAGTGGAAACGTGCAACGTAAATGAGCCTACACTAACTTTAATGGCTAATTAATATTGTATTTAGGTCTCGTATTTACACTGTTATCGTGACGCAGTATCTCGTTTGCATGAATTAGAGAACCGAGTACACGGTGCCGTGTGCAGGTGACAAAGTAATAGCGATTCTGTGTATATGTATTATGCAATAAATAAAGGTTTTAATCACGGAGCATATACAAAGAGGAGATGGCCTAAACAACTGTGCACTGATTTCAAACTAGGTCCTGACGTCATTTTTTGTGGGCGTGGTCTTGGTCAGTCTGCTGTCGGCACTGGTCACGGTGTGGCGGCGCTTGTTTGTTGTAGACTACAGTCAATTTTCATTGGCAATTTAAGATAATTGGGCGGGGTCTAACTCCCTCCTTGCCCCGCGCAGTAGTCACGCGCTGCTCTATAGAAAAATTCAATAACAACATCTTCTCTTTGTATATGCTCCGTGGTTTTAATAACCTAACCTTTATTAATTGTTAATAAATAATAGTAGTGGCAGGGCACACTGCGTTTCGCAGTCATTTGGGCAGCCCGTCTGGCGGCAGTAACCACCCCTTTACAGACCACCGTGAAATAACAGCACGTGTGTTGTTGTGTTTCGGCGAGTGAGTAAGGGATGCCAGAGCCCATTTCCCTATCAATCCTAATCCCTTATGCAGTCGGCAGCGCACTTGCAGCAGCTAGGCGATGCTTGTGTTATAGGCGACGGTAGCCATCTACCATCAAGTGGACCGTCAGCCTGTCTGCCGACCTTAACATAAAAAAAAACCTAACCTTTATTGATTGTCCAGTACGTAATTATACAATGGGTGCTGGACGCACATTTAAAGCCTTAGTTCAACAGGGTCTTAATGTTAATACCATTCATCTTACCCGACAAGTTTAGTAAGAGCTCCGCGCGGATGTTTTAGGGTGAACAGGCTGGGAAGGACGAAAGTTGAAGGAGATGCTGCAGAGCAAACTCCAACACACAAGAGAGTACCGCACAGAAGAGGGCCTGGACTGAAGAACTCCCTCGGAATTGTCCACCGGGTCCTGTCCTCCGCTTGCCAACCAGCAAGGAAGCGAACACTGAAATTTTTCGGGCAGTCTTTAGTGGCGGCAGGTATGAACAATATGGACAACCCCGATCCGCCCTGTGTAAACTAGCCTTAAATAATATATGCAAGTTTACAGTGCATCTTCACCCTTAAAAAAAATCTGATGTCAAATATATTCTAATTGCATTAAAAAAACCTCAAACATTCTTGCTTTCTTTTTAATTTGCTAATTTCAATGTCGCTCCAAAAATAGATCATAGACAATAAAACATTTGAAATTTTTAGTACGTTATGGTAAAAACAAACAAAATTGTCATAGACTATAAATTTATTCATAAATTAATTCAATAGCAATGATTAACGAACTTTTTTGTATAACTATTTGCTATGAAAATGCTGTTTATTCATAAATGCTGAATGCTGAATTATTTAGCATTCAGCATTGAAAATGTCATTTATTGCTATAAAAATGCCAAATACTGAATTAGCATGAAAATTATATTTATACATACTTAAATACCATTGTTAAGAAAATTTTGAATGCTGAATTGCTGAAAATGCTAATAATTAGAATTTTCATAGCACGTTTCATTTGATTTACTCTTCATGATGGAACCAGCTTTGCCGTGGGAATAAAAAGACAGTTAAAAAACATACTGAAGTACCAATAATGTTGCTGTTACGCCAGCTAATTGGATTCCTTACAAGTTTCGTGTGTTTATTTCTGTTTTAAAAGTCCGAGTTCTGTAATAAAAGTTAATTAAACGGTGAAGCTTTAGAATGAAGATCGATTTAGTTTTTCAGAGTAATTTTAGATTGATCGGATAGTGCTTTTATAGTTATTTAACTTTTTTTTCTGGAGCTGATTGCTTAATTTTTTAATTTCTTTTCTTAATGTCTTCAGACAAGTTGATGAGCCACTTTAAGGTAGGTGGCTACCGTCGAACACTAGCAATTCCACAGGTGCTGCTGCGTCTGGCGGCAGTAATCAACCAATTACAGAAGACCTCTGCGAAATAACAGTATGGCGTGCTGATGTGTTGCGGTGAGAGAGTAAGGGATGCCAGAGCCCATTTCCTTATCTACTCCTAATCCCTTATCCTTAATCCTACTGCAGTCGGTAGCGCACTTGCACCAGCTGTGGCGTTGCTTGTGTTATAGGCGACGGTAGCCACCTACCATTAAGTGGACGGACCGTCAGCCTGTCTGTCGACCTCAACATAAAAAAAAATTGGACCGACCTGATTACAAACTACTTCTACTGTTTTGGTCACCAAACGTTGTTAGCCATTGAGCAGTAACTCTTTATATTATTATTATAGTTTATAATACGTTTAAATTAATTATTAGGTACTAATATAGTCGGAGTCACGAGAAGCTGTAAGTTAGGTAAACAAACATTCAGGGGTTAACAACATTCGAATCGAATAAAAATTATATGTAACACTACAATTAACCAAAACGACATTGTTTTCTAACTAATAAAAACAAAATTTAGTAATAAAATCCAATATAACCTAATCCAGGCGCATTTCAAACTCGAATGACGCATTGAGTATGACTCGCCAAAATTGCGAACCAAATGTTTTGGTTCGATTCTTTATCAATTAAGTTGGTTGCGATTAAGTTAACTTAAGTTGATTAATTCAATTAAGTTGGTTGCGATAATTGCCCGTGTGGCAAGTTTGTTTGTTTACATAATTTACAGCTTCTCGTGAAGGCGACTATAGTATAAAAAGAAAGAAAGAAAGCAAGTAAGTACATATACAGAAATCAGCCGAATACAAACACTATATTTAAGGTGGAGACAAACGCTAAATACTAAAAATATCCATTGTTTAATGAAGATGTTACAAGAAATAGACGAGACAATTGCTTTGAAAAAAATATATATTATACTTAAACATGTGAAGAATAAATTGTATTAATTAGAATTTTCGTTAAAGTAATAGAAACTCCACAAAAAAAGTTAGAACACAAGAAGAATTTGACTTTTATTGAAAATTCTCTCGAAAACGGCTTATTGCGCGCATATGAATCCTGTACCTATTAATAAGTTAATGTCAGTTTAAAAAATTGTATTAATTTTTTTTTTTGCGTATTGTTCTAATGGTAAAAACAAAAAAAACCCTTTTCTAGGCCTGTTGAATTGTCTCCGCCGCCAGCGAGTTCTATTGTAAGTGTCATTTACCTAAGTGAAGCCCTTAAGATTTTAAGTGCGCACTCTTCTCTTCCAAATTGCTTTTAATATTAATATGTATTTTTAATTGGTAATTGTATGAAATGGTTGACAATTTTAAAAAATTTAAACTTTAAACATAATATGCAACATACACAGCTGTAGATACCTGGTAATTGGCAAGTAAATGTAAATGTGTCTATATATATTTTTCTGTGTGACTTGATGAATTTTTGCTGTGCTGTTCGTATTTCTATCAAATAAAAATAAAAATGAACAAATAAACTGTAATTACTGCGAAAAGAAATAAATAAACATATAAACAAATAACATGAGGGAAAGGAAGCCTGGCTCTGTATATATAGTTGTGCTGCAGACCACAACACTGATGAACATCAGTGCTGCTAGGGTAGAATCTGGTTCCTGGCAATTCTGCCAGATTTTTAAAGAAAAGACGTTTTCGCGGGACAAGATTATACTATCAGTGTTTGAGACTATATCCTTACATATTATTAGTATTACTAGTATAATTATGGTACATTATTATAAATAGTATATACTCCAGTGCTCAGGAGCTGCATGAGCTCATACCACGTTTTCTTTTCTTCCATCGGGCATTATGACCTACAGCTGGTTATCACCTTCACCAAATCGACTTATCCTTGACTTATCGACCAAATTAAAAGACACATTCCGTGGTTCACATTAGTTTATTTTTGACATTTATTCCAAATTTCCAATTTAATTATATTTCTATGTTTAATTTTTTTTTTTTTTTTTGATAAATTCATTGCCGGGACACTAGTCTGACTTTTATTGGCGTAGGCTGTGCCTCCTATAATTGCGGCGGCATCTGCCATGTTATTTTTTTTCCGTCCCTTGCTGTATGTTTTTTTTTTGGTGCCTGCCTCGTTGGAGGCCATGTAATAATAAATAAATAAATAAAATCGAAATCACTCTTTTTGGACCAAGCGATTTAAAATATATTTTATAATGCGCAAAGCCAAGGATTGGAACTCCCTGCCAACGTCTATATTTCCGAACTCATATATAACCCAAATCTCTTTAAAGTTCGAGTGAATAGGCGTCTTCTGGATGATCTCGCTCCATCGCTGGACTCGTCTTTCATGCAGAGCTAGATAGTGGCCAAGAGAAAACCCATTGTATTTCATATACACGTGCAACATTTTGAGCACACACACTTGAGTGAGAAATAAAATAATGAAAGATAGAAGCGTTTCGAGCGACATTAAAATTAACACTAAGGGCCATTGCATAATGAAATTACTGAAGGACGTTCGTGTGAACAGCCAGTTTTAACCTTCCTTGTGTGTTCATATTATACGTATTACAACAATTGTTATTTTTCGTTTTACTTTTTTCATACAATTTTACTAAAACAATCTTTTTTACTAAAAAAAGTAAAAAAAGTATGTGTGGCAGCTCCGACGCACGACTGGATTTAACTCCTTTAATCGTATAAAATTAAATCTATAAAATTTTCCTCGTGTTAATAATTCGATAACTAATTACTTTATATTATTTAGTTACATTCTACATACTCAGATGTCACGTGTTTCAACAAAAGTTATTTTAGTTACGTTCGATATACACAGATGTCACTACGTTTTATAAGTTCAAATAGTTCGTTTTTCGATGAAGATGTCGCTGCGCCGTCATGTTATAACGCGCTATCGTATCGTTCCTCAATACGGACTATAATACATATAAGATTTCGACCATTGCTTTTATAAGACCAGAGCCAGAGAATGTAATATAGGGAACATAAATACATGCGTGAGCCTGTCGTACAAATGTCAAAGTGACAGATAACGTAACTCTTTTTAGTTAACGCTTGTATTAATTTTACTCCTCATAAAAATATTTTTATTTACACATTAAATTAAGGTCCGGCTCCCGAAAATTATGATTGTTTGCCTTAAGTTTGTAACTAAACCAAATATCTCATCAATTTAAAACTTACATAATATGTTTTTTAAAACCTTTTTCTAGTCATTTTAAAGACAGAATCACAATTGATGGAAATTGACTCGATACCTTTTTCAAGATTTTTCTCGTTTTTCTCGGAAAATCTTTAGTTACATATGTAAAATGAATACTCATAGAAAGAAAATACGATATATTAGTTACATATAAGACAAAAATTGCCTAGACCGATTATTATTCTCATAATAAACTAAATATGATTTGAGACTTGCGTCCTTTACTTCTGTGCAAGAATACTGTCAAACGGATCATTTTATTTTCAACCTTATTTTAACGTGGTTTAGGTTGAATATCGAGTGATCGGTAGCGCGCTAACGCGGTCTTTGACGGACCTAGACAGGGTCAAACGTAACATTCGATATTCGACCTTATTTAGAATTGTGTATAAGGTTGAATATCGGATGATCAGTACAGCGTTGTGCGCGAACAGTGACGACGAATATTACCTCTTCTTCAACAGCCCACAAAAGTTCTCTGTTGGACATATTCCTTTTAATTGTATTGGCGCCAACACACTCGATTCTCTGCTCTCTGCATTTATCCACTACCCAAACTTGAGGTCATCTACTGTCTAACATACTCGTATAATATACGATTGCAGAAATACATTCAATCATATTTAGGTGAATGCAACATAAATCTGACTTAGATAGCGTTGAAAAGAATTTATTTTAAAATACCACTCTCTATTCTCGCAATGAGAACGACCATGGCATTGAGTTAACTGCAACTCCATGAACTTAATTACACAACCGTCCTTATCTTAAGTCGTAAGCGCTCTTTGACGCACTCCTTTCATGAAATCAGGTCTTTTAGTACTGAAACTTTAAAGAAATTCAATTATTTTATGTTGAACTTTCATTTGTGTTGCAAGCGAAGTTTTCTTAATTTATTTAGTAGAAGATCATTAATAACTATTTTTTTTGTTAATGTTAAGTTCGGCAGACATGCTGACGGTCCACTTGATGTTAGGTGGCTACCGTCGCCTATAATATAAACACCGTCGCCTATAATCGCATCGTCAATGATTCCCTTCATGAGTCGCCGTTTCACTGTCGCAGGTATCTTCGCAAAAGCTACGAAGATTCGCTTTCGAATCGCTGTATCGCACAAAACTGATCTTGCCCGCTTGCTCTCTTGTTTACATTTGGCGCCAAACGCCTCGACCCATTTCGAATTCACTAGAAACATAAACAACATCGTAAACAAACCATTGAAATTCGGGAATGCTATCTCTGTTGAAATGTAAACTCTATGTTGTAAACATAAGGACCAATTTCCTCTGACACTAATCGGAAAGGCGCGTTGGCTATCATGGATAGTGAGGGACGTTCGAGACTTTCGCCGGCGCGACCGCTTTTCCGGAACGTTAGTCGCGGGCCTTCGCCTTGTTCAATATGAACAAGGCGAAGTCGCGTGTAGAACTATCCAATTTATTTCGGAAACAAATATCAAATGGAAACTCTAAATACATTTCCACCATTTTGACAGTTGGGATAAATTACCAAACACACTTTACAAATCATACAAATAACCTAATCAGTGAAGAATGAACTACATTTTATACTAAGGTTCCGTGCCTTGGTAAAGAATCTAAGTATGTCAATAGAGGGTCATTTATTTATTTACTAGCTGTACCTCGCTGGGGCTCATACGTCGGCGCCGACGTATGAGCCCCAGCGAGGTACAGCTAGTAAATAAATACTTAAGTATCATTTATTACGAGGGCTGTTTGATAAGTCGTTTTAAAAAGTAATATATATATATATATATATATATATATATATATATATATATATATATATATATATATATATATATATATATTTAAACAATTTACATTTATTTCTCAACATAGTCTCCTTTGAGGGCCAAACACTTGTTCCAATTTTTTTATCTCCTCCAAAAATTACGTTTTGTCAAGGTCTTCAAAATAGCCGTTTACACCTGCGATGCAGTCCTCATTTGTCAAAAATTTTTGCCCTTCAAGCCATCTTTTCAGATTTGGGAATAGGTAATAATCGCACGGAGCTAGGTCCGACGAATACGGAGCACGCGAAACACAGTCATCATATCCACAGTTCGTTTACGATTTGATTATATGTATATATTAATTCATTTGTTTATATAAGCTAACAGCTATTCTTGTTTAATATAAATGAAATACATCGCGGCATGAAATGTAGTCAATAACAAATTTAAAATAGAAGTTTAAATAACTTTAAAAATAACGTACTCAAATATCAAAACGGCACACTGCGTTTCGCAGTCATTTGGGCAGTCCGTCTGGCGGCAGTAACCACCCCCTTACAGAAGACCACCGTGAAATAACAGCACGTGTGCTCTTGTGTTTCGGTGTGTGAAGTAAGGGATGCCAGAGCCCACTTCCATATCCCTTCCTTATCCTTAATCGGCAGCAATGCAGCATTGCAGCAGCTTTGGCGTTGCTTGTGTTATAGGCGACGATAGCCACCTACCATCAAGTAGACCGTCAGCCTTTCTGCTGATCTTAACATAAAAAAATGAACTAAGCCCAAACATAAGCAAATAATGGGATAGTACTCGGAGGAATACATCCCACTCGTCCGAGTAGGATGTACTTACCTCGTTAGCTGATGATGCAGGAGCTACCGTCACGGTATGCAACCACACACGAAGTCTCGCGATTACTCTTTAACCCCAATTGAGTGGACTGGTCTCGTATATGAGACTCTAGGAGAGATTGGAATCGAAGGTGGAATTTTCGATATGATAATTAGCGAAACCATTATTATATTCTTTACAATGAACCCCAAAAATGATCGGCATCACACCGATTATCATAGGCATATAAAAGCTGTCAGTGGATGATGGACGACCCCTGTCCACAGCACACGTCTCCTATACCTCTCATGCCACTCATACCGTGTTATTGATGTTGTCGACAACGTCCATTTTGCAATTATTCAGCGTGACACACAATATCTAATCTGAAACAGTTATTTTTTTGTTTATTTTTAATTTGACCCATCAGCTGATAAAAACTATATAGTATCAGATTGCAAATAGAGTGGGACGTGGGCTTACTTGTCGACATGACATACTTGTACACGGATTCGAATCCCAGTCAGTGCATCTCTTAACATTTTCAATGTAATGTGTAGTTTAGTCTGTGTAATTGATATTATTTATGTTTTTCTATGCGACGGTAACCACCTACCATCAAGTTGTTCGACATATAGTTCGTATATTAGCTAAATGTCTTTTCAATTTATATGAGATTACATTCTTAATTTGATAAAAAAAAAACTGAAAAAGTATGTTACAGAATTGTTGGCATACTTTAAACTTTAACTAAAAACTGCTTTACTCTATAAAAAAAATGAAAGGTAAAATAAATGGATCGGATCTGATTTATTAATTTTCTCCGAATATTTCGCACTACACCATCTATCTTGGATCATTTTTATGGAACTAACACGTTAGTATTGTTACGACTAACTATGGAACGTTCTGGGAAAAGCGTTCGCGCAGGCCGAAAGCCTCGAACGTCCCACCCTATCTATGGTAGCCTCGCCTCTTCCCGACTAGTGACAAAGTAACTTGGTCCTTATGTTTACAACATAGAGTTTACATTTAACAGAAATAGCATTCCCGAATTTCAATGACTTGCTTACAATATTGTTTAGATTTTCTGGAAAACTCGAAATACATCGAGACGTTTGGTGCCAAGTATAAATAAGAGAGCAGGGGGGACGAGATGAGTTAGTTTGGGCGATAACAAGCGATTCGAAAGCTAATTTTCGGAGCTTTTACGAAGTTACTTGTGACAGTGAACCGGCGATACATTAAGGGAATCATTGACGACTTTTGGCAAGTTTGACGGTTCAGGGGGGCGAGATGAGTTAGTTTGTGCGATAACAAGCGATTCGAAAGCTAATTTTCCGAGCTTTTGCGAAGTTACCTGCAACAGTGAACCGGCGACACATTAAGGGAATCATTGACGGCTTTCTGCAAGTTTAACAGTTTCATCGGACAAGATTAGTAATTTTGGAAGTCATCTTGGTTTGTGATAAATAGTTCGTTTCGCCCTTACACGGCAATTTAATTCACCCCGCACGTAACAGTATGTAACACACGTATCATTATGTATGGCTTCGGTATAGTTTAGAGGACCGTCTCAATAGAAGGAAAAAGGCTCTAAGCAATATATAAAAGAGTAATATTTTCTTTCATTATTATAGAAATTTGAATTTGTTCGTAATATCCCCACCATGATATTACCACCACAACGGCTTCGCCCATTTCTTTAGATAAACGGCATAACACCTTGCATCGGCTTTGTGTTGTGTACTTGTATTTTCACCTAAGGAGACTGTATACACAATATTTAAAAAAAATATATATTAAATATTTATTATATTGTTAAAAGAGCCGTCGTCCGTGAAAACTTTTGTCGAAATCAGTTCATTAGAGCCTTTAATATTTATTTGACAAGTTTTTTGATATTATAGAGGTTCATGTAATGCATCTGTTTTGAATATTTAAATTCGAACGAGAAGTTGACACGCAATGAAAAAGAAACAAGTGCAGAGAGACGACGACGAGCATTCAGACGGGGACTGCGAGGATCGAAAGAGCAGACACAGGATTTCAAGATTTTCTCATCTTCACATTGATCAGCAAAAGTCCTGGAAGATCTCAAGAGGAACATTTTTAGTGACAGTGTTCTGTGAATTGTGAATATATATAAAGTGTACATAGTGATGTGTAAAATGTAAATATTTTGATTTTTTTATGGTGAAATTTTATTCTTTATATTTGTGAGTGTTTATTTTGTGAATATATTTCTTGTGTACAGACAATAAACAGTTTTAATTTCTTGTGTTTTTGGAGTCAGTTTATAGATTAGTTTGAAAGTAGGACAACAGCTCCTACAGATATATAAAAAAATTAGAAGAGCAACGATAATTAAAATAAATATGTACAATATGATTGACTATGTATACATGTATAAAATTTATGAAAAAAGTATTATTAATAATGTTAATTATTTACAAATATCAAGCTTCGGTCCCTCAGACAGGGACCCATGCAAGCTGGCTGCATTACCTAGTTATATTGCAAGTATAATTTGCTGACCGAGATATTAGCCAACTCTGTAATCGCCAGTTACGTCGACTAAACGTTTTGTTCAGTGTTAAAAAAATTAACAAATTTAAAAAAAAAATATCTTAACTTTCTTAAAATTCTTAAAAGTTTAAACCTTTGTGAACTCCCCGCTATTGCCATTCGAGATTCCATTTTCAAACTTATTCTATATTCCAATCGTAAGGAAACGTCTAGGACTTTCCCATTGCTTTCTCGACCATTGAATAACATTGCAACGCCACTGGACGACTCTTAGCCAAGAACATAAATCTCTTGAATGTGTACACTTTTTAAAAACAGCACACATGCTGTCTGACCGCTTGATGACAGATGGCTACCGTCACCTATTAATATAAGCAACTCCAAAAGTGCAGCAAGTGAGCTGCCATCCTTACCAGGACTGCAGGCTAACGGTCAACTTGTTGGTAGGTGGCTACCATCACCTATAAAACAAGCAACGCTACAGGTGCTTGCAAATACGCTGGCGACTATAGTAGGATTAAAAATAAGGAATTGAGAAAGGTTGGGGAAATGGACTCTGGCATCCTTTACACATTCACAGAAACACAACAGCACACGTGCTGTTATTTCACGGTGGTAATCTATAAGAGGGTGGTTACTGCCGCCAGACGGGCTGACCAAATAACTGCGAAACGCAGTATGCCCTGCCACTACTTTCCAGATCCAGACCAGAGCCAACTTTGAAAAGTTCATTTCCAAAGTTGACCCTCCCGGGAATCGAATCCAGGAACCCAAGAACAGAGCGTTAAAGCAAGTACCCTAACCGCTCATCCAATGGGTTCGCCAGGATAAAGGATAAGGGCTTAAGAGGAGGATAGGAAAATGGGCTCTGGCATCCCTTACTGTCTTATCGAAACGCAACAGCATACATGCTGTTTTTTCACGGCGATATTCTTACTGCCGCCAGAAAAGCTGTTTAATTTATGACTGCGAAACTTAGTGTCGTCTGCCACTACCATCACTTTTTTATTTCTATTTTTTATGCAATAATTTTCCACTTATACCAAGATTATATGCAAATCAATTGTTACGAACAGAGAATTTCAAATTTTATATTCTTCAAACAAAACTAAAACTATAGGTCCACTTTATTGTAAAGAGTTTATAGACACGAGTTACCTCGAGATAGAACCTTAAGGCTAATAGGATTAAAAGTAACTTGCAATATAAAAATAGCGGCATAGACTTTGGTATCTTTTACTCACACACTTTAGAATACACATTATCGTTATTTCATGGTGGTAGTCTGCAAGGAGTGAATTCTGCCGACATATTATGTTCTTACTGCATCAGTTTTGACTGCGGTACCCTAAGTTAATGTCTTCGGCAAGTATTTTCGCGAGGTTGAGCAGCAGTTTGAAATACTCTTAAGGACTAAAGAAGAATACGAATATTTACTTTTATTTTTGCACTATGTGACCCCAAACCTTAAAAACCTTTCCTCATAATTATATCGAAGCACCTCAGTATGTGCAATGCGGTCTGATCACCAATACGTAGAATGCTACGTATCTGGTGATCAGACCGCCCGCATATATATAATATAATAATAATTATACATACTAACGATACATACATATGTACTCATAATAGTATGTTAAATGTGTTAAACATATTTTATTAGGATCCATCCTATACTATGCAGTGTTACTAAACAATTTGAACTAATTAAAAATTAAATAGATCTTCATTACATATTGTTTTAATACAGAATTTTATTCTAACAAAAATTGGGAAATAATAATCATCAGATACATTATTCTGATGCCCTAAAATAGTACAATCGGTTGTATCATCGATCATAAGAAAAATTAGAAGAACAGTAAGATCACAATTTTCATACCTTTTAAATTGTTGTTGTAGTTTTTTTTAAAGTTAAAGGTAGGCCGATAGGTTGACAGTTAAGGTGGTAGAAGGTTACCACTCTAACTAATATATATGCGAAAGTATATAAATACGAAAGTGAGTTCGTTTGTAAGTTTGTTAGGCTTTCACGCCTAAACTACTAAACCGATTACCATGAAATTTTTCATATACGTTGTCAGAGATTCAGAAGGGAGATAGGCTACCTTCCATTCAGAAAACAAGTACTGTTCCCGAGGTATCATCGAAATTTTTTTTTTTAAATCAGTACTTCCCAAAAATAATCTTATATATAAAAATGAATCCCCATTTCCCCTGGTCACGGCATCACGGTAGACCGATTTTAATTCGGTTTCCGCTAATGGAAAGAGGGATAAACGGGGAATGTTTTAGGGTATATAAAAATTGCACGCCGGGCGAAGCCGGGGGCGGGCCGCTAGTGAGCAATAAAAATTGAATAAATATTTTAACACCACAGAAAAAGAGGCGCTTAATAGGACGTTTTACCTTAATAGAAAAAAAATTAAGGAACAAGGTTACACAACAGCACATGGGAGACTATAGATGTTACGGTGGTCTTCTACAAGAAGGTGATTACTAGAATCTGCTTCTCTGTATCGGTCTGTATATTGTATGTATTACGACCCTACTGGCACATACCTCAAGACAAGATATTTTCTTCACATTTTGAGGAAGTAAGTATGTCATTTCAAAAGTGTTATCTTTGATCACATTACATTTGGAACCAATAATTTAAAGTTAGCATGATCTATTAGTTGCACTTGTGGAAGTGTCTTGTTAAAACACCACGTCACGACACAATCACACACGTAGCATTAATGCAATTCGTAGCAGCTACGACGTAGACGCGCTACGAATGTGAATAAACATGACTGGTACGCGTTTAAATATTTAAACTAGTTTTAACATATATACATTTATAGTGAAGCGATAAACACTTGCTAATTATAAATAAACATTAATTTCATGAAACCGCAATGTTTTAAATTTACATATTGACATACACAACGGTGCGTGTTATTAAACTTGTAGATTTTTTATTACGAACTAGCGACCCGCCCCCGGCTTCGCCCGGGGTGTAATTTTTTTACATATATAAACATTCCCCGTTTATCCCTCTTTCCATTAGTGAAAACCGAATTAAAATCGGTCTACCCGTTCACGCGTGATGCCGTGACCAAGGGAAATAGGGATTCATTTTTATATATGTATATAGATTTATAAGTATCTGTTACATTTATTATTTTCTATCTGGATTGACATATGTTTTGTCAACATTTAAAATAATTGACCCAATTTAATGTTCATAATCATCATGACCATCAACGATGATTCCAACTTACTTTAATTTAATTAATTGAAAACCTGCAATTTGAATAAATTAATTCTGTTTAAACATGTGAAGCGTTTGTTTGAAATGCAATTTTAATAGTGTCACTATACTCATTGATTTATGATCAAGACATAGTCGAGTTCGATTTAATTTCACTGTAATTATGGTAGTTTGATAGTTTTTATTTTATTAGAGCGGGCAACACCAAATGGAGTTGTAGGTGTCATGGCGGCGGCGGCTGACATTTTGGACATTCGTTGTCAAGTAACCGCAAGCGGTGCATGCTTACAAACCTACCGGCTCTAAATTCATAATTATTGTTTCGTTCGAATGTGTTTTCTTTGGACTAATTAAAATAAGTGAATTCGTAATACTACTATGTTGTTATTTCCGCGTAGCAACAACAAACGTGTCACCCATCATGGATCATCAGGAGTGGTTCCCGGATCATCACCCGCCTTCTGAGAGTAGTTCCCGAACATCTGACGTTCCGACATACACATCTATACTGATATTAGGTCGGGGAAAAAGTAATAAAATCTCTTTGACTGTACTATTTTTTTTTTTTTTGACGAGGAGTAATCCGCTTACAGATCTCCTGCCGCTGGCTAGACGCGCAGGAGTATGTGGGAAGCCCCACATACTCCTGATCATAGCGGCACTGGGAATACCCACTACAACTCCCCGGTGTCTCCTTGCCCTTTGAGCGGGGTGGACCGGGCTCTGCCGAGGCAACAACTCCGATCCAGTACTATTTGTATCTGGTATTGATGACATTAAAAAGGTTACATTTCAAAAAAGAAACAAATTAGTAAAATTTTTCCAGCTGTTTTTCATTTGTTTTTCTTTCCCTCAAACTCTAATGCAGTGTCGGTAAAAGTAGCACAAAGTTGGCTTAAACAGAACGTTATATTATATTTCGATGATTTAAGCGTTTTCAATCCGGGAATTTTGATGTCAAAGATTTTTCTCTCTCTGGTCGCCTTGTAACGGACAAAATGGACGCCATTTTTGAAAAAGTGGAGCAAGATCGGCATATAAGTGTGATGTCGTGAATTGAGGTGGTAAATAGAAGAAAAAGCAAACTCTGTTATTTATCTTATCACAAACCATATTATATTTTAAAAACGTTATGACACAATCAACATAAGAACAGAATGTGACCATAGTAACCAGTCAACATAACTAGTCTATAGAGAAGCAGCTACTGTACATCTCAACAATAAGTAGTTACGAAATAGCTGAAGAACCGGAAACTCGATATTTGGGTGCCACACGAGCTCACTGAAAGAAACCTTATGAATCGTGTACTCATTTGAGATTCTTTATTGAGACGTAACGAAACCGAATGGTTTTTGAAGAGATTGACAACTGGTGGTGATGTTAGGGATATTTTCAAATTCTGTAAAGAAAAAGTGAGGTAATAAAGCAACGCCGATCGTAGTTTAACATTGATCACAGTCATTTTAATGATGGTCTTTTATATGGCGCTTGTTACTGCCGCTAGACGGGTAGCCCAAACGACTGCGAAACGCAGTGTGCCTTGTTACTACTAAACACTAACACTAACTACTGTCAGCTGAACACTGACATTCAATATTTCTTAAATTGCTTAATTCCAATATTTCTTAAAATGCAATAGTTCCAAAAGGTTTAACTGAATATTTAACTGAATATACATTTATGAGCAAAATACATATAATTATCAAAATAAACAACTATGTAAACTTATGAATTATGTAAAACGTAATTCAAAAGGTTTTTATAATGATTTCAGTACAAAAGGGTTTCAGTTCGAAATTAAATTGAAATAATGAAATTTTTAACCTAAAAGGCGCCTTTAAATTGCATTTTTGAAATGAGTTGACCAACTCCAAGCGAGCATGTACAAAATTTATATTTTCTTGTTAAAATCCAGAAAAAAAATTGTTGTTTGATATGTTTATTTAACTTAAGTTTTCTTTAAGATATATAATTACGCATTTTACCTACTTCTGAAAAAACAAAACTTCCGACTAATTCATGGTAGCAGGAATATTTAAAAAGTAAGAAAATAATTCACAGATTTTAATTGAAAACAGACACAAAACAAGTTTCCAATAAATACTCTATGATGGTTATTGGAATGATGGTCCCAATAAATACTCTATGATTATCCGCCCAATTCCACGTTTAATTATCATGTCGTCTTCAATAATAAAATGATCAGGTCGTCTTGGTGCCGTGCAGAAAAAACTGAAGGTATATCTTTGAATTTCTAACACTATGAGTCAATAACTGTAATTTAACTTAGTACTCGTAACTTAGTCAATATTTACTTAAAATAAATGACATGCTACCAACATTACTCTAAACCTTTAAAAATTTATATATACATATATATATATATAAATTAGTCATATACACATAAACATTACTGTTACATCGAACATAAACAGTCTATTGGGAGCAGTAAAAAGTTTAGAAGTTCAGAAAAGTCACTTAAAAGTTTGGGAAATGTACTTAAAATTCAAACATAAAACATGTTGAACACGCTACCTATGAAGAACTTGGATGTACGCCTAATTATTTAAACATGAAACACATTATTTCATTAATAAATATATATATATTTTTGTCTATTTTCAGAAAACCTCTCCATGTTCAGACAATATTAACTATATATGAGAATCCATAGACTAAAGTTCTATCACATTTTTTTTTTTTTTATTTATTTATAATTTTAACAATTAACAACAATTTAACAACAACATGATCCCTTACTTCGAATATTGCTGGACTTTTCTAAGGTCTAATGCTAAGGTTTAAATTGTTAGGAGATCACCATAATTTCTACTCAAATAAAAAGTGGAAAATCACTCACGTAGGTCTGAGATTCGAACCCTCATCACTGTTTCGACAGCTGAGTATAAACTGTTTTCCATCTAGGCTTTTCTAGGCATTACATCTAAGGCTTTTCGAAATGCAGTATAAAAAATAAACCTAATCTTAATATAATAGACAATATTGAAATAGGAACCTAGGTCATAATTGCTGTTAGCTCTAAATTCTATTGCTTCTTCTTCTTCTTTTAAAAATGGCGATTCGGCTCATCTTGAAGATGGCCATTGTCCGCCAATGTCAAGTATAAAAAAGCTCATCTATTGGACTCCGCCACGAGCTCCGTTTAACGGAGCCCGCTCGGAGCCCACGTCGTGTGGGTCTTCTTTGTCCCCAAAACCAATCCGGTCAGTCGAGCAAAGGCCGGTGAGGAAAAAAGCACCGACCCCTGCAACCGCCCGGATTGCCAAGGGTGAGCCCCCCCACCACGACAAGGTCCTGGCCCACCTAGGGGGGGTTCTATTGCTTGTATTGTGAAATGTGGTTTGAAAACTGTCTCACTGATGGATTCCCGCATCCATTTGAATTGTGGTGTTAGCATCGTACGGTGCTATGTACTCACTGTAGTACAAGTTATTGACTAATAGCGATTTCTAATTATTTATTAATGTCATTCTAATAGGGAATATGCACATTTTTTTATATTTTCATACGATAGGTTATAACGTTATATAACCGTGAAAAAATATTCAGCGCCAAAAAACAGAAATTTGGTTACAAAAAAAAAAAAATTAAAATTAACTTACAGCTACGGGCACTTTAAACATCCGCCCTTTTGGCGCGCTTGTCGTGACGTCAAAGTCTACAAAAAAATCAAATGTTAAAAATCACAAACATCTACACGCTTGTTGACATTTCATAGACGTTGACGTCACATTCGATCTGACCGTTTCAAGTATTTTGAATTTCCCACATTTTTATTCACTTTTTAATAATTATTTTCTCAACGAAAAAGAAATAATATGAAAAAATATTTACATAGACATAATTCTAAAGCAAAAATGTTGATAAAAAACGCTAGCAGCGTTTTTCCATACAAATCTATTCCCCTATTTTCTCCCTGGATAATGTTTCTAGAGCAATAATTTGTTGACATAAAATCTAGATCTGCTAATGCTATGTCCCTATCATATCTTTTTCCCATCAACTAATTACAATAAGAAAACATGACTGTTCAAAAATTGTAATAAATGGCCATTTTATACCACCCTAATCAGAAGACTACGTAACAAATTTGAAAGATTTTTAAGATAAGAAACGAATGATAAGGACATAGACTCATTCTTCTTCAAAATATGTATGCAAAAAATATTCGTTAGACTCAATATTTAGAGCAGAAAACAGGGGAATATGAAACCTCGATTTAGTCAAAAATTTAGTGGGTATAATCGGACTGAGCTGCATTTGTCCCTATCGCACTATATGGGGGATGGCTAGAGGTGAGGGGGGTTCAGACTAATACGTATATACGTTATCGATACTCTAGAGTTCTTTATCGATATCGATATTTATCCTAAAAAGTTATGTATAAGGTGCATTTATCAGTTTTATCCTTACAGTTTTTTCTTGCAACTCAGATATAACAGGACAGTCAAGTGTCACAATATAAAGACAAGTATAATGGCGCGTCTCCACTGACGCGAAGTAGAGATTTTGAGTAATACACTTTGTTCAATTCACGATCCGATTATGTAAATATTTATTAATAAAATAAAATAGTTTATTTATTATTATTTAATTTTTCTGAATTTTTTGTATTTATTCTGTATTTTTTAAATAATTTATTTATTCTGCCGTTATTTTACTCTTTCCCGTACAGATAAATTTCTGGGAATACCACCGTCAATTATTTCGGTTATTTGAAAATTTGAAATGAGTTTTACCTACTACAGTTTTACTACAAAATAGGGATAAAATGAACAATAATTTTAAATCTTCAAACATTGAAAAAAAAAATGAATTTTTAATACATATTATTAAATGAACTGTCGCGTTGTGTTTATTTCTAATATCAAATTTATTACATAAATTTAATTACAAATGACTAATATACAAAAAAAATAATTATAAAAATTAAAGTATTATTTAAATAAGACCAGTGTCAGTCATAATTCATGAAACAGTTTATGCCCTAATATCTTTGTTAGAGAAAAAATTGATGGAAATAGTAGTTGATTTGAAGTAAATGTAATGACCAGTCACGAGACAGCCCCTTGGTCGAGTGATTAAGATTCTTGCCTTAACGCTCTGTCTCAGAGGAAATAACAGCATGAATGCTTCGGTGAGTGAGCAAGGGATACGAGAACACATTTCCTATCCCGTTCCTAATCCAGTGTCCATAATCCTCACTTGCAGAACCTGTGGCGTTAAATTGTGTTTAGAGGCCACTTTAGCCACCTATCTTCAGTGGACCATCAGCCTGTCTGGCGACCTTAACGTAAAAAATACATGTATCATTTACAGTCCATTAATCAGCTGTCATCTACACTTGTGAAAGTGTTAGATGGCAAACGATGTGAAGAAGAAAATGTGTTTTTTTTTATAATCGCTTTTATAATGTGTTTTTTAGGTTTTTTTTTCTAAAATAAAAGTAGTTTAAGTTACTCTCTGTAACATCAGCTATCTGTTAGTGAAAGTGCCATGAAAATTGGTCCTGTCGTTTAGGAAATTAGCCGGAACAAATAGACATACAGACAGACTGTATTTTTATGTAAATACAGTATGATATATATTTAGTAAAAAGACAGACACTTCAATTTTATTTATATGTATAGATAATAGACAGTTTAGATAAAAAATCTTATAATAAATAAATAAGTTGAAATGCTTTACTTGTGACACACAAAAACACTTGAAAGTTTTCACCGAAGTCCCACACAACTTGTTGCTTTCCTGGAATTTCCTCAAGAAAGTGTGTGTTCTATTTAAACGTGCCTGTATTTATGATTTGGGAAGTTTGAAATTATATTGAATATGATATCTCAGAGGCGAACTTTGCCTTTGGACTTTAGATTTAATTTCTAGTTTAAATCCTCTCTTGATATTGCTACGCTTATATTAATATACCTACTTATATCACTTATATATAACTACTTAATTTATTGCTCATATTGTTTATTTTCAAGAAACATTAACATATTATACATTATAAAGTTTCGGTCCCCTAGGCAGAGTTCCGAGCATGCTGGCTGCATTACCTCGTTGTATTGCAGTACTAATCTGTTGCCCGAGGTAATGGCCAGCTCTATAATCCCCGGTTATGTCGACCAAACGTTTTGACAAGTTGTTAAAAAATTTAAGCGCGTTGGGGCCCCACGGACCCAGAGATTCGACACCAAAAGGAATGAATATGTAGCCGGTGCCGATATCTCTGTATTTTTGAATTTTAAGTTTCTCGGCCGCTTCCGCAGCAGCACCAGCTGTGGTAAGTGTTCCCTGAAGATGGAATTTGATCACTTATTTTAATATGAAACATAAATAAAAAGGAATTTGGTAATAAATACGATAATAATATCGTATCGTATTTTTTTTAATAACCTTCATATAGATCCATATTGACATTCATGTAAGTAAAATAAATATTTTTAAAACAATCTTTGTAACCTTAGCACCTACAGAGTAATAAGGCACACATGTACAGCTCTACAAAAATTTAATATACTGTGGCTCTACTAGCGGCAGTAGTAAACAACTTTCAAGGCACTATAAACCTTTAACGTAACTGTTTTCCTCACAGAAGAGCAACGTGAAATAATAGCACATGTGCTGTGGTGATCCAGTCGTGAGTAAGAAATAGCACAGCCAAATCCTATCCAAGCATGTCATTGTGTATATCGAGCTGTCTTACTTTGGGTGCGACATTTATTAATTAAACATACAATTTTGTATAATATGAATTGAATGTACGAGGGATAAGTCTGGTAAAAATTAAACAAGGAGTAAAATTAATTAAATTATTATTATTTATTTTTTAACGTCTCCGTGTAGCTCAATGCACTTCACCCAGCGTTTCTCTAGCTTTTCGATTCCTTCCATAAAACACGACTTAGGCAACCCTTCACAATAGTCATTGGTTTCGGGCATGACCTTTTCGTTGGAGCCAAATCTTTTCCCACCAAGCTATTTTTTTAAATTCGGAAACAGAAAATAGTGAAAAGGGGCTAAATCTGGCGAATACGGTGGGTGAGAAAGCATCTCATAGCGCAACTCATGAAGTTTTGCCATGGCAATCACGCTGGTGTGCACTGGTGCGTTGTCTTGGTGGAAGAGGATTTTCTTCTTAGACAAATGTGGTCGTTTTTCACGTAAAATTGGCATAATATTCGCCATTAATCGTTTTACCCTCCTCTAGGTGACTACTGATATGTGTAGGAGCTGTTGTCCTACTTTCAAACTAATCTATAAACTGACTCCAAAAACACAAGAAATAAAAACTGTTTATTGTCTGTACACAAGAAATATATTCACAAAATAAACACTCACAAATATAAAGAATAAAATTTCACCATAAAAAAATCAAAATAATTTATAATCCGCGCCAAACTTCTAGTCCGCTCTGAACACAGCGCGAACCGCGTCGCAGTAGCAAAAAATAGGTATCAGCGGGGAGCGGCAGGAGGCGGCGGCGGCAGGGCCCACTCCACTTCCCCGCCCCCACACCCATCTCACCTGTGCGTGCGTGTTTGTGTGCGTTCAGAATTCTTCCGAATAGCACACACGCTTGTTTTTCGTAGCGAAGTACAGTCACTCACAATTCTGCTTTGTTTTTGTTAAGTTTTCGTTGTCTATTGTTTTCGTTATTCCGTTATTTGTTTAGTTTTTTTATTGTTCTTTTAATAACATAAGTTTAAACATGCCTAACCGGAATACGGTTTTACGTCGTCAAGCAAGAAAAATTGTGTACAATGTTTTGAAATTTATGCAAAAAGAAGCGGACGAAGGCATAAAAATAAACATTAAGCACGTGCAGAAAAGAGTGTGTGTTTGTGTTTCGTGTTTCAAAGAGACACGAAGAGTTTTGTGTTCAGAAGAGTTTTGTGTTTCAAAACAATATAATTTATTTGTGCGTGACTGTACCTCTGCGCGAAGCAACTTCAAAGGGGACTAGAAGTTTGGCGCGGATTATACATTTTACACATCACTATGTACACTTTATATATATATTCACAAAACACTGTCACTAAAAATGTTCCTCTTGAGATCTTCCAGGACTTTTGCTGATCAATGTGAAGATGAGAAAATCTTGAAATCCTGTGTCTGCTCTTTCGATCCTCGCAGTCCCCGTCTGAATGCTCGTCGTCGTCTCTCTGCACTTGTTTCTTTTTCATTGCGTGTCAACTTCTCGTTCGAAAACAGATTCGAATGCATGCCAGTCCATCACGGAGGATGCATTACATGAACCTCTATAATGGATTACTCCACGTGCATCCTAAAAAACTGTAACCATCACTTTATTGACTGATAAAACTGCCTTGGCCTTTTTCGGAGCTGGTTCGCCGGTAGCAATCCACTGTTTCGATTGTTGTTTGGTTTCTGGGGTATGGTGGTGGATCCATGTTTCGTCTACTGTTACAAAACGATGCAAAAATTCAGTTTTATCTCGTTGAAACAACGCCAAACCCGCCTCCGAAGTGATCACACGCATACGTTTTTGATCAACAGTCAGTAAACGCGGCACCCATCGAGCGGAGAGCTTCTTCATATCTAAATGTTGGTGTAAGATATTGCGCACACGTTCATCTGAGATGCCTACTATCACGACTATCTCCCTCACTTTTACTCTTCGGTCGTTCAACACTATATCGTGGATTTTAGCGATCATCTCTGGAGTAATGACCTCAACTGCCCGTCCTGGACGCACAGCATCACTTGTGGTTGTACGACCACAGCGTATATCAGTAAACCACTTATGAATCATTTTAATCGACTGAGCAGAGTCCCCATAATATTTATCAAGTTTTTTTTTTCGTTTCCCTAATAATGTTTAATCAAGACACGAAATTCACTTTTCTCCATCTTTGCAAAAATTTGTTCAATTATTTTTCTTTAATGGTTGTCACAAAAAAAAAATTTAGTCCTTCAAAAAAAGATTTAACATAAAAAAAAATTTGATAACGATGTAATCTTGTTTCATTTCGTTTCCGCTGAAACCTCAATAAGTTAACTGTACCATAGACCACCCATGCCATAGACCATAGACTACTCCATGCAATTTGCGATAATTTTAACCCAAAATAGATGTATTGAATATATAGATTTAGTAATTGTTTTGTTTCTCTTTTAATTAATATTCGACTGGAAAACATTGAACGTAACCCGGCAATTAAAACAAATTGTCCGTTTATCGCAACAAAATCGGTCGGGCGTTGTCCGTCCAATTGAATTTTACGATCGCGTTCACAAACTTGTATTGAACTCTGAATGATGTTTACCGATTATTACAATCATTGTACATTTGCCAACATGATTTATTTGAAATTATTGACTGCTTTATCTGCTTTTTCTGAATTCGACATTTATGTGGAATAAATAATTGTTTCCTCAAATTCACACGTTTCAATATAATTTTATTCACACCTGAAACTGTACCCAATAAATAGATATTGAATCAATGAATTGCAAGTATACAGAGTATACAGAGAATATAAATAGAAAACACACAGACTAAGACAAAGAGACATAAGCACACAAATGTTTGTCTTGTGCGGGGATCGAACCCGCGACCTCTGACCCAGCAGGCAGAGCTTTTACAGCTGAGCTAATTGGTCGTGGGTTGTTTTTATTGCAATAATATCCTGAATGTTTTTTGCAACACTATCATAAATTTCGACAACGATCGCTAATGAGACAACGCTAATATTGTGAAAAAGGAGCATGTTATTTTAAAAGCAGCACATGTGCTGATATAGCATTTTAGAGGAGCATTGGAATTAATGTAATTCTTGTACAATTAGGCATATTTAAACTTTTCTATCTGTGACGTTTTCATGCACCCGGGATATTCGACAGTATTGTTTAATAGTAAATTACGTTGAAAAACAAGCAGAAATGCTAAAAGTACAATTTGGAAGTCCACGGTTAAGTAAGTTCTAGCGATTTTGATAATGATGTAATCTTGTTCCATTTCATTTCCGCTGAAACCTCAATAAGTTAACTGTACCATGATTTTACCATAGACTACTCACTTATGAACAGATTTGTACGAAAGTAGATAACGTCGGGATAATTACTCGCACGAGGATTAGGCCAACTCGTGTTACAATATAAAGAGGTTTTCTCACTAAATAAATCACTTCATAATAAAGCATCCAACGTTGCTACGTTGGACCACCTAAGAAATATTTCAGAAACGACTTAAGACCAGCGAACACAATTTTCACCAAAATGAATGCAACCTAATAACCTATGAATTAAGGTGCAATATTGCACAATAAATTTTTGTAGCTTCTCGGAGATAACCGAACAGATTTAAAATAGGAAGGTTTTTCTTAAATATTGTGCAAAACATAAAAAAAGAAATAAAAGTAGCCGATCAAAACTTTAGTACAGAACTTAAATTGAAGCTTCAAAATTAACATATTTGTCGCTGAAAATTTTTAATACTGTGACGATAAATTTTTTTATGGACAGTAATTTACTAAATTTTTTTTTCTCAAAAAATATAATTTATTAGTTATATATAAGTATTTATATTACTTTATAGAATATATAGATTTATATTTAGATTAGATTATATTTAATTAGGTTAGATTGATACATACATTTATTTGTAGACAGAATTAGGATTGTTGGATAATATTGTAAAATACAAAAGTCATTTATTTATTGTATAGATCTGCCGATTCAAACTTTTTTAAATATAATCTATTAATGCTCTCTATTTTTATCCATGTTTTTATTTTACGACGAAAATAATTCTTTTCTGCTAAGTCCTCGCTTTAACCAATTTGAAAGCGGTTTTCACTGATATTTTACAGCAAACATCCACTAATATACGGTGCTTGTTTCATTCCAACCGCTTTACAAACAAAAAAGTTAAGCGCTATTCCGCTTTCGCAAATACCTTACAATTCAATGGAATTTGTCCATTACAAAGTTTATGAACGATTTTTTCATTTATTACTTCGAAACCGGTGCCGTGAAAATAAAATTGTAAATATTCTCATTAGTTACATTAACACCTTTAAAATTTTATTCATTTCTTAAAAGGAGTAAAAGCAATTTTGCAATACAGATAAACGTGAAACTTAAATAACACAAAATAAAAAATAGTTAACGCCAATATAGGCTTTCAATTTTATTTTTGAATTCAAATTTCGCCATGTTGTCATACGAGCCATTTCCGCCACCTATCCTTTTCCCGCACAACCTCGTCGCAAGTACGCGCGAAGGAGACAGCTGGAGGAAGCGCGGATGACTCGTATGTTGGCAACAGTTGTTGCAAGTTTTTAAAAGTCCGCGCCGCTTGATAACGATCGTTCTGTCGAAAATATTAAGAAAAATAGTAAAATTGGTGGAACTAAACACCGCTTTATATATATATGTGTGTGTGTGAGTTGTGTGTTGTTCAAAATAAAGACAATCCAGTGACGGAACAATCCAGTGATAAGGATTCTTCACATTGTCGCCGCGCCGAAGCCACAGCATACCACAGGAGACGAGGTATTGTGCTTTTCCCGCTTTCCTTATTTACTCGTATGACAACCTCCTGGCTCATGTAAAAGGACAGTTCTTCCAAATCCGCAATAATATTCAATTTCGATATACAGTCCACTTTCACATGCAAATGGCAGCTTCACCAAAAAATGTGATATAACACCACAACACAATGTTAATATTTCCGTGTGATATAATTATACCCTAAACCAGAGGTTCTCAGACTTTTTTTCTCATAGATCACTTTCAAAATTTAGCTACATTTTTACCATATTCCCAAAACTCGACAAAAAATGTGAAGATTAGATCTAATTATGAAAATTTACGTTGCGGCTGAGTTCCAACCACGAACGGGGAGTTTTCTAAGTGAGATAAGTAAGGATTGATTGGTTTTTTTGTCAAGCCAACGTAGACACCGTCGAGTCTCCCGTGGACCCCTGGATGTCCACCTGGATCACTTTGGGAACTAAGGCACCCTAAACGTTAAAACTGTATAAAAAAAATACCAGAGAATAAATGAAATAACTATAATTATAATAAATTAATTTATTCATTATAATTGTAGGACTGATTTTGTTGAATTCTCACCGTTTTCGATAACATTATTTGGTTTGAGAGGTGCTGTTTCAAACAAACAATAAATGGAACGCTCTTAACAAGACCTCGCGTATTGTGTAGTCTCCCTTAGAGGAGTTAACAATAACACAATACAACTATTATGAGCAAAGTGGGTTAACTGCCCACAATTAACATGCATTTGCCTTGGAGAGGTTCCAGGGTTCACTATTCACCTTATAACGATACGACGGCCGTGTTTTGAGGTGTAAGTAAATACTAGATGTAAATAAACCGAAATTAACGGGAATGAGTTAGAGTAAAACATTTTTGTTACACGAGTACTGGCCTCTTACAATCACGATGTCATTTTCACAAAAAAAAAAATTATGGCGTTTTAAAATTGACGAGTCGATAAACAAAATGGAGCATGTGTGACAATTTCCTTGCCATAATTTATTTCGCCTATGGAGATCTTAAGGATGAACTAGCCGCGGGCTCGAAGTCACACATGGGCGCGGCCAAAACGCACGCTGTCTCACCTAGCATCGTGTCCGACAGAGATTATTGAGTGAAATGCACGATAATTCAAAGTAAACCGACAGCGTAAAAATAAACGAAAAGTCCTTTGAAAAATGGAGTTTTATGAAAAAAACTTCTGCATAAATCAATTATAATTAAAGTTTATTGAAATCGTCGATAATTGAGCTTTGTCGGTGCCGATTTTGTTTTGGAGATTTTACACTTCTTTTATTACTTATTTATTTACGCCCAAAGTTACGTTAAAATTAGCAAGAAAAATTAATCTTTGTTGGCTCATAACTTTTTAATGGCTTTTTATTTTACTATTCTGTTTCCGTACAGACAAAAGTAACAATGAGACAAAACGATTTTAATGTACAATGTCAAACAGTGGAGTAAACCCCCCCCCCCCCTTTCCAAATTTGTATGGAAAAAGTATCGACTAGTTCAACCTTAAAAGTTGATTCTCTAATGTCTATATCTATAAGTTAAAACAGTTAGTGTTTCTGACAGTTAACTTGAAAACAGTTCTTGGAGAATAAAAATATATCGACATCAAAGCCGCACGACAGCCGGGAACAAAACAAAGGGATTGCTTCAATAAAATGTAGATGGAAGAGATATTTTTCGAATGATGCCTTACTACTGCGGGATACCATTTTTTTTTTTAATTTCTCAATGATAAACAAGAAATTACTATTGTTAGGCTAAACTGAAAATCGGAGCAAGCAGATAAGACGGAAAACTTTCGTTTTCCGTCTTATCTGTTTGCTTTTTATTTTCTATATTCGTCTTATTTTAAGTACGCTCCGTTCCAAGGGTATCCAAGGGTTATATTATAATAACTAATATTATAAATGGAAAAGTGAGTTTGTTTAACTACACAACCGATCATCGTGAATTTATGCATACACGTTGTCAGGAATAGTGAAAAAGAGATAGAGTACCTTTCATCGAGAAAAAATATTGTTCCCGAAGGATTATCCGAAAATAAGCATAAAAAATTCAACGCCTAACAATAGCTGGTGCCCAACGCGACTTCGTACGCATGGTATTCAGAATAACGCATAACTTTTTTGTTTGTAAACCGATTGGAACAAAACAAAGGTTACATGTTACGGGAAGCTTGCAACAATACATCAGTGAAAACCGCATACAAATCGGTTAAGCCGTTTCTGAGATTAGCGTGCACAAAGGCATAGTGGCAAAAAAAGATTTTATTACATACTAGCGGCTTCGCCCGGCGTGCAATTTTTATATACCCTAAAACATTCCCCGTTTATCCCTCTATCCATTAGTGAAAACCGAATTGAAATCGGTCTACCCGTTCACCGTGCCGTGACCAAGGGAAATAGGGATTCATTTTTATATATAGAGATGAAAGTACCAATCTAAACTGAACCCCACTTAATATGACTGATCATATAGATCTGAGGTCAATTTAAATTAGAACATTGAAAATCACCTAAAATTACTATTTTTAACTTTATATAAACTTTCAATCATCATCGTTTTATATAAGATAATAAAGTAACTGTAACTAAAGTTTCAGCCAATTCAACCGAAGAGTTATTTTATTGCATTTTTATCGAAAAAATGTTGGACGTGATTCTTTAAATTTACATAACTTTTTTGTTTGTAAACCAATAAAACACTAAATATAACGGAAGGTTGCTGTAATACATCAGTGAAAACCGCATTCAAATATAGCTGAACTCGGCCACGCTTCCAATTCGGCGGCGGTGTGCGCATAGGGCGCGCGGTACTGGACACTGCTTATATTTAATACTATTTATCGTAGAGTGATTTTATATAGCCTATAGCCTTCCTCGATAAATTGACTATTCAAAACAAAAAGAATTTATCAATTCGAACCAGTAGTTCCTGAGATTAGCGCGATCAAACAAACAAACAAACTCTTCAGCTTTGTAATATTAAGTATAGATTAGATTGTCTAGTCCTCTACAATAATTTCCACAAGGTGAGATAAATACAGGTATGAATATGCGTATGTTAGGCCATAGCAGTATACCTTGTGAGAACACTTAACTGCGGCATTCAACGGCCTACTATTGTCGAAGTAATCCGCCTCAAATTGCAGCTTTGTCGTCCCCGATAGGCCCTTGTACGGTTCTACGAATATATCTATTATGCAGACGCACTATTCTGCTTATCCCTTGCTCTCTCTTTAATAATAGAACTATTTTATTAAAATTTCTAAGCTTTTTCACATCTTGTGGAAGCTTCAAATGTACTAGTGGGATATCATTTTTCTTAATACCAATCTAAAGATGCAATATACGACCATTTAAAAAAAAAAAAAAACTTTATTTGCGCGGACACAGTCATGTTTACAGGATTTTAATTTGTATACAGCAGTTACAGTACAAAGTGTGTTCTACCCGCCAAGGGCATGCAAATATTTGTGTTTAATTGTTTGTAAACTATATTAATATTAATAAAGGAATTAATGTTTCTTATTATAAAATTCTTTAACTACATTATTATATAATGTAATATTTCTATATATAAAAATGAATCCCTATTTCCCTTGGTCACGGCATCACGCGTAAACGGGTAGACCGATTTTAATTCGGTTTTCACTGATGAAAAGAGGGATAAACGGGGAATGTTTATATACATAACAAATTACACCCCAGGTGAAGCCGGGGGCGGGTCGCTAGTACGTTATATATCTGACTATCTACACATATAATGAAATCGTAAACGAGCCTTGTAATCTGTACATTTTTTTTTCTTACCGATGTTAAAAAAATAGTTTTTAGATTTTTTTGTTTGTTTGTCTGTGCGTTTGTGAACGCTAATCTCAGAAACGGCTTAACTGCTCGACCAGCTCGGCTTATCAATAAACTATATAAGAAATATGTAATATGAATCTGTTTTTAACGGTAATGTAAAATAGAAAGCAGACATTATATGGGATGATATTATAGTGGATAAGAAAGATCAACGTCGCTCAACGAATTATGGAGAAAGCTCGTGGTTACTCTGCGAAATCGAATTAGTGTAAGATCGAAAAGATTCGTAAATAAACGAAAATTACCCACATAACTTGGTGAATCAGTAAGTTTAGGTGGCAGTGGGCAGTGTCTGACATAGTACGAAGAGCTGACGAAAGGTTCTCGATTGGAGGCTACGGACCAGCAAGCTCAAGACATCCACGTGCAAGGTGGACCTTGCGAGACTCCCTAGTTGAGGCTGGACCCAGTCTGCTGACCGGTCCTATTGGAAAATTATGGGCAAACCAATGTTAGTACATGAAAACATCGTGAGTAAACCTGCACACTCCAAAGAAGAAATTCTAAGGGGCATGTGATTTCCACCAGCGTGGGCCTGCGTGGTGGACCTTATAGCCCATACGCCCTTTCTGAGAGGTTAGACCTGTGCCCCCTTTTGAGGACATGGCCTAGCTGTAACCTCGGTCCCACACACCACCGCCGATGGTGGAACCCGGAGGGGTTTTAGTGGGTATTTCCGGTGTATCTCACCGGGTGAGTCCCACGCTCCCCCCTCGTGGAGACGTCCCCTCGACGAGGGATAGTGCGTAAATGCATTTCCCCTCTTAAAAAAAAGGCCTGTGCCCCTGCAGTGGCGACATATAAAGGCATATAGTAATAATTAAATTGGTTGAATTGGTGGGGATATAAATTTAAATATAGATACATTCCAGTCGACAAATCAGTCTCGCTCGAGAAGTCGAAAAGTGCAGAAGTGAAGTGCAGTGATGTGATGTACTTTTTCTTCTAACACGGACTACACCACTGAGGATGTCAACCGCAGTTGTTGACGAAACGTTTGGAAGAATTTCCAACAGACCTGGGCCATCATCCCGGAAACCCACAACTCATATGGATACCGGCCGAGAAAACCTACATTCCACTATTAAAGTAACCAGGCCTTCAATTTTCAGTTCAAACACGTATTTACATTTTTCTTTGTACTTTTATAACAACGGGGCACATCTATTTAATTAGATTTAAAATTTATTGAATTCGAATTGCGGTGATTTCAATGGTTATTGAGGTATGTACACATTTGAAGAATGAGTTGCACTCCGGTCGCGGTTATATTTATAAAAGGTCCAACATTCAAACGGACCGTCCATGTTTGAACAGAATTCAATTTTGTTTAATTCAAAAATGGTATCGCGCTATTTTATTGAACGATTCAAAACGTTTTGTTTGTAAACCGATTGAAATGAAACAAACACTAAATGTTACGAAAAGCTTGCTACAATACATCAGTGAAAACCGCACTCAAATCGGTTAAGACATTTCTGAGATTAGCGTGCACAAGCGCACAGACAAACATACAAAAATTCTAAAAACTATTTTTTTTAGAACGTGTGTACAATTGCGCGTCTACTCGCACTAAATGACGCTAAAACCACTGGTGGGACTGTCACAAAAAAACTCCAGTAATTTTAGATCTGGTGACGGACCTCAATTTATTTTCTAATTGTTGGCACATATATCAAATAACCAACAACTAACTATACCGGGTTCAAAGCATGTAAGGCGACATCTAGTCACAAGCCGTTCACTATGGAGTCAAAACAAACCACTGGCGCCATCTATTGAACTTTACTGTTATTGGCTATACTGTTATTGGCTAGTTCTACAACGTGTATGTACAAATTTTTTTTTAATGTATAGATAAACACGGCTCGTTTACGATTTTATTATATGTTTAGATAATATAAACAAATAACCTTAGAATATACATATTATGTAAAATTATTTTTATAAAATATGTCCAAATTAATAGTTCTTAATTATAATTATTAATTATTAATAGTTCCAAATTAATAGGTTACATTTCGGTCACGAAAATCTTAATTTCCGATAACAGTATTTGTTTTGTAACTGCTTAGTAGCTCCATTTAAAACCTTTTCGAAAATAAAATTCTTTTTTTTTATGTTAAGGTCGGCAGACAGGCAGACGGTCCACTTAATGGTAGGTGGCTACCGTCGCCTATAACACAAGCAACGCCAAAGCTGCTGCAAGTGCGCTGCCGACTACAGTAGGAGTGGATAGGGAAATGGGCTCTGGCATCCCTTACTCACTCACCGAAACACAACAGCACGTGTGCTGTTATTTCACGGTGGTCTTCTGTAAGGGAGTGGTAACAAAATTCTATTTCACTAACAAAATAGAAACACGTAGGTGCATTCTCCGTAAATAACCGAGGACTCTCCTCAATGTGATAAAGTAGGGGCTAGTTCACCAAGCCATAGAATGGGGACTTCCGAAGGATTGTAGTCTTCTAGAATATGCAGGTTTTCTCAAGACGTTTTCTTTCACTTTTAGTACAAGTCTCTAACACAGGCTTGAAATCTAATAAACCGATTAAACCTGGATTAAAATCTGCATCTGCCTTGAATGCAGCTAAACGTACTCAATGGAGTAGCACTACTTTAAAAACTGTAAAATGTCCATGGGAATAATTTTTCTAATTAAGTAACATCCGTTTCAATTCTTTCTTTTTTATTTATTTTTTTCATAGTTAAACATCAGTCACTGGAAAACCCTTAAATTAACCTCAACAGCAGTTACCCGCCTCTTATACCCGACTATTGGAATTTAATTTTTTTAATGTTAATTTTCATTGCTAGAGCCCAGATTCTCATACGGTAAGGTAATGAACCTTTCCCTTACTCCGTAATTGCTAACCATTAACCCTGCGCATTTGTATGCTGGTTGATGTGTTCCCAGATGACAATAACAAATTACCATTCAAAATACCTGTTTGGGCTTTGGGCTCGATAGAAGTACCGAAGTTGAGATTTGAGCACAATCTCATGCTAAGAAGCTCAAGATCATTGGGCACAGGTACAGATGCACCTCGGAAAGTTGGAGACAAGTCGAAAGGGCTCTTTTTTGCAGAGAACAAACACAATTGCGTTTTGATAGCGTTAATACTAACCAGATTCTGGTCTCCCCATTGGGATACAAATTTAAGGATAAGTTAATTCGCTCAACCTCAGATTGCCTCTCTCTCAGAACGAATTTCATCGCGACCGGCCCCCGCGCTGGACAAATAAATATATCTTCCAATACATCTTCCGTAAATAGTAAACATATTAACTATTTAATATTGAACGTCCATATCTGAATTCAAATCAGGCATCCGATTGAGCCGGATTGGAAATACAAACCGAGTTGTCAAATTATAAGCACTCGATGCGAAAAGATGTTGGCTTCATAGCGCCACGAGGGTGCAGACAAATCTAATTCCTACACACGAACACATGTGCCGGTCGTGTGGTACACTCGAGGAAACAACACTAAATAAACTTTAAAAAAATTAATATAGGTATTTTTTTTTATGTTAAGGTCAACAAACAAGCTGACTGCTCAATTGATGGTAGGTGGCTATCGTCGCCTTAACACAAATAACGTCACAGGTTCTTCAAGTGTTCTGCCCGACCTTAGAATAAGGCTCAATTTACATTGCGGCGGAACGGAACGGAACAGAAGCGTCAATTTCGCCTTATTGCGCGAGAAGGCGCGCGAATTCGGGAGAATACTCGAGAAGTCTCGCGACTGCGCCTTGAGGAACGTTCAGTTGTTAATTTATATCTTTTGCTTGACTTGGATCTTATTTTTATCGCTTATTTGTGAGGCGACAGAAGAAGAACATCAGAACATCAGAAAAAGGAAAAGAGATATTTGGGTTCCCCTTCGCGCTACTTCGCGCGGATTCCACAGACGCCTCCCGTCAGCCTGCCGCCGAACTTTATATTAATAAAAATAACACATAACGCCGTATATTTTTACCACAATAATCAGTACTTATTTGTACTTGTACAAAATAATCAGCATATCTTGATTTTATTTTAAATATAATAGTTTATATAAAAATTACATATTTTATTTTAATAAATATAATAATTCATAGAATAATTCCTCTGAGTGTACGTGCAGAAGTCGACGTATCACGACCGTCTCGACGTATATATTTTAGTTGGCGCTGCAGATCGAGTCCCGAAGTCATCTGCGACCAGAACACATCTTTGACATGATAACATAGATCGAAATATAGATGGAGTGTATTCTTATTTTATTCGTTGTTTTTTTTTTTAATCTGCACCAACATACATAAATTCTTATATCTACACAAAATCACCTCTCCCAAAAAATAGCAAAGACAGCATATGTGTTTCGGACCCTTATGCTCCTATCTTATCCTAATCTTACTAAGATTGGCAACTCACTTGGACAGCCTCCAACCACCAACCTTACATTTAAAAAAAGCAAAATATCAAATACAATAAAACAGCTAGAAACGTCACATGATTTGTGTTTTGTGACTCATTTGCTTGTTTGTGTTTATTTCGTTAGTTTAATTTGAATTTTAAATATTCTATATTTTTATCAACGTCATGAAAAATTACGTCAAAACCCAACTAAATATTATACGAGTTCAAGTTTTCTTTTTTTTTTTATGTTAAGATCTATGTTAAGGCTCTGGCATCCCTTACTCACTCACCGAAACACAACAGCACACATACTGTTATTTCACGGTGGTCTTCTGTAAGGGGGTGGTTACTGCCGCCAGACGGGCTGCCCAAATGACTGCGAAAACGCAGTGTGCCCTGCCACTACTTTCCAAATTCAGACCAGAGCCAAATTTGAAAAGTTGATTTTTCAAAGTTGACCCTGCCGGGAATCGAACCCGGGAACCCTAGAACAGAGCGTTAAAGCAAGCACCCTAACCACTCATCCAACGGGCTCGTCACCGTGAAATAACAGCACGTGTGCTCTTGTGTTTCGGTGAGTGAAGTAAGGGATGCCAGAGCCCATTTCCCTATCCCTTCCCAATCCCTTATCCTTAATTGCGCAATTTCAGCAGCTTTGACGTTGCTTGTGTTATAGGCGACGTTAGCCACCTACCATCAAGTGGACCGTCAGCCTGTATGCCGATCTTGACAAAAAAAAATTGATACTACTCTGAAACGTGGTCTCTATGGAGAGGTTACTCTGCGAAATCGAATCAGAAACGAGGAGATCAGGTGACTAACGAAAGTCCCGACGTAACTCTGCGGAGTACGGAGATCCGAAGGCCGCTGGGTTCGGAAGGTGCAGCGTGGAAGTAGTCCTAGTCTAAGTAGTTCGGTTATTGTTCTATGATCGAACTAATCCACTCCTATCCACTCCTAATCCCTTTATCCTTAATCCTACTGCAGTCGGCAGCGCACTTGCAGCAGCTTTGACGTTGCTTGTGTTATAGGCGACGGTAGCCACCTACCATCAAGTGGACCGTCAGCCTGTCTGCCGACCTTAACATATAAAAATAAAAAAAAATATTAGACTTTTTTGACTCAATAGAGATGGACCGAGGGCCACGGGCCGATGGTGGATCCAGGCTGCTTCCGACCGGTCCTACTGTAAAATTATAGGGAAGACTGCGTACAACACATTTTTTTTAAACCCCCATACTCAAAATTTTGTTGTAACTCCTAAAATCAATACAAAAGTTGCATTAGAAAAGGCTTATTTGTTAGTTGATGAAATTTGATTCGACTGGTAATATTTTTAAACATAATATTAGTCCGTGCTACCAACACCCGGACAAAGTTTTAATGAACCGGTAACGAGTGTAGCCCAAGCTAACCGGGTATACGGTGCTTATGTAACGCAATACCTACCGGACGCTGACATTTGCTTGGATAAACTTTGAAAACTTAATACTGCGTATTTTGTTTCATTTATCTCCTATTAAGATACCCTTCAAGATTCTATATTTTCTAGAAATAATTAAGGTGCGCTTTTAACAATGCATTTTTAATTGTCGCTAGCAGAGACGTCCAACTAATTTTGAAATTAAAATTTTTGAAAATTTGTTAATTTCTTTGAACCTTTTGAAAATTTGAAATTTGAAAATTAATTTGAAAATCAACTTTGAAAATTGAAAATGTAATGGTTCTGGTCTGAAAAGTTAGCGGCACTGCGTTTTGCAATAATTTGGGCAACCCGAATGGTGTCATTGACCACGCTCTTACAGAAGAGCACAGTGAAGTAACAGCACGTGTGCTGTTGTGTTTCGGTGAGTGAGATGGCAGAGCCCATTTCCTTAATCCTACTGTAGTCGGCAACGCACTTATGGCTCATGTTGCGTTGTTGTGTTTTAGGCGACTGTAACCACCTACCATCAAATGGACCGTCAGCCTCTCTGCCGATCTTAACATTTAAAAAATATTATTATTGTAAAACTGTCATTTAAATTATTTAATGATTGCCATAGAAATCACTGTAAGTACATAGTAACGAATTCAAGAAGATTTTATCAATCATTTGCTTGGGGTGGTTTTACGATTACTTCTAATCGTAAAACATTTCGTCTAGTTACATGTTCGGTCTAGTCAAAATTACTATTCTGATGAAATTAAAGTGGTAGCCCATAGCCATGTCTGTATCCACACGAAAAATGTACAATGTACTAATGCATGCATAAACATTGAGCAAGTGGCTGACCACAAATACTTGGGACTAATAATTGATAACAGGTTTAATTGGGCGAAACACATAGATAAAGTATGTAATAAACTTAGAGCAATATTAGCTAAATTTTATATAATTAAATACAAAGTACCTGGAGACATATTGTTGACTATGTATAAAGCCTTAGCTGAGAGCATATTGTCCTACGGGTTGAGTAGCTATGGCCGCACTTATAAAACGTACCTAGATCAAATATATAACGTTCAATATAGATTGTTGAAATTAATAGTACCTTTGAAAATTAAAAATAAATATAGTGAAGATCCCATGGGACTCTTTAAGTATTGTGGAGTGATTCCTATTCATAAAAAAGTTGACTATACATTACTCATGGAACAGTACTTTCGCGAGGAAATTCAAATAGTCAAAACTCACAAAATAGTCACTAGAAGGGCCACTAGTAAGTTTTTATATAAACCAAAATTTATTAATGTGTATGGCAAAAGAACCTCGCAATATATAATTCCCCATCTAATTAATAATTTACCTATACAAATAAAAAATGAAATAGCACAAAGAACACACAAGAAAGAGTACATTAATTTTTTTTTTTTTTTTATTATTTATTTACACACACAAACTTACAATCTACCATTACAGGTTTTCACCCAATGCGGTAGTGTAGCAACAATCATTAATATAAATGCAAACTAATTCCTAAAATTCATAACTAATTACGTATAGTGCTATTTTTGTGAATTCATTCAGAGTACACCAAAAAACATCCAATCTACTGTGTATACGGTTGAGGATATGAAGCGCGCGCATCAGGGGAGCCTCATTTAATAGATTAGTGCGCCCGCGCGGCACCGCCAGCAACTGAGGCCCGCGCCTACGCCACACGTACTTGTCAGGAACGCTAATACTAATTTGTGTCAATATGTCCGCATTATGTATTTTCCCTATTAGTACTTTGTAAATATATGAAGTTAGCCTAAGATCCCTTCTAACGCGGAGCTCGTTATATCCAACCATACCCAAAATGAATAAAGTAGGATACATCAGCGGGTAGTATGGATACACTCCATACAGCTGCATATAAAGATATCTAATAAATTTATTTTGTACCCGCTCCAACATAAGCTTATATTTCGTCTCATGGGGTGCCCAAATAACTGCGTTGCATTCCAATTTACTCCTAACTAAAGCGTTATATAACGTGACAATCGCTTTGACATTTGTAAAACCACGAATCCTCCTAAGAATAAACCCAAAATTTCTGTACGCTTTTTTACAAACATCTACGATATGTTCACGAAAAGTCAATCTTGTATTTAAACGTAGTCCTAGATCTCTAACCTCTCCGACTCTGGCCATTGGCATATCCTGTATCTTATAATTATGCTCGACGGGTGTATGTGTACGAGAGAACGTAATGGCCATACACTTGGAGCAGTTAAATTGTAAGAAGTTGTCTTTGCTCCAGGTGACAACTCTATTTATGTCCTTCTGTAGCCTCACACAATCTTCGACGGTTCTTATACTGATACATAATTTAAGATCATCAGCAAATAACAAACACTTTGCATCTTTGACTACGCTCGGCAAGTCGTTTATCATAATTATGAACTCGAGAGGTCCAAGATTACTACCCTGGCTTACGCCAGATCTGGTATAATATGGTTCGGACACGTGGCCGGCATATTCGACATACTGCTGTCTGTCTGTCATGTAGCTGGCAAAGAAACGCAACAGATGTGGAGTGAAACCGACATACGCCAACTTTTTAAGTAACACGTCGTTGTCGACCAAATCGAAAGCTTTTTTAAAGTCAAAGTAGGCGGCATCTATCTGTCCTCCATTGTCTACCACTGGGAGAATTTCAGCCATGTAGCTAAGAAGATTACTGGTAGTACTTCTCGCTGATCGAAATCCGTGTTGAGCATCCGTGAGCTGTGCTCCCACCTGACCAAGTATGTTTTTATGGACCGCAGATTCTAGTACCTTGGCCGGAGTCGATAGTACTGCAATCGGTCTGTAGTCATCCACCTTTGCCCCCCCACGACCTTTTGGCACCGGAACAACCCTGGTTAGTTTCCATCTTTCAGGAAATGTAGCCGTCTCCAAACATAGGTTATAGATGTAGTTTAATGGTTCAGCTAGTGTCAATCGGCAGTCTCTAAAGATAAAAGGCGGTATGCCATCCGGTCCAGCCGATCGCTTTGGCTTAAGTTGTCGGAGCGCAAGCAGCACTTCCTCTAGTTGCAATTTTTTTAAATGGACTCTTGCCGCACCATTTTCGCCTCCCGCTTCCTTGACGGCCATGTCAACATTTAGCTCCGCTCGTTCCGGGCTATAGACCGAGTGAAAATATCTCGCATTATAGATGGGTTTGCTCTTGACCAGCATCCATGTAGGAAGGATCAGGCCGAAGATGGAGCGAGCTCACCCAGAAGATGCCTATTCACTCGAACCTTGAAAAGATTTGGGTTATATGAGCTCGGAAATACAGACGCCGACAGGGAGTTCCAATCCTTAGCAGTGCGCATCACAAAAGATGTTTTAAAGCGCTTGGTCCGAATTAGAGGGATTTCGACAAGGTGAGGATGGTAACCAGCCGTACGTCTGCATGACCGATAGAAGAAAGGGGAAGGCGGTATGATCTCATGCAGCTCTCGAGCACACTCTCCGAAGTACATCTTATAGAATACACACAGACAGGCAACTTTGCGTCTATGTGCCAGGCTCTGCAGCTTAGTTCTTATTAGTGTATCATCGCCAATGAGCCTCCTAGCTCTGCGATCCACCGAGTCGAGTGCAGCAAAAAAATAATTTACCTAAATTAAATATAATAAGATTATATTTATTGGATTGAATAATATAATTAAAAATTATATTTATATAACTAAATTAAATAATTATTCTATAAAAACACATGACTGCATAGAATGGGACACCTGTGTAGCGAGTTGCACACGCACAAAGCATACCGATGTGTGTCGATGATTCGGTCGGCCGGTTTTGCATCTTTTAAATTGAGTTGTAACATTGTTATTGTAATTTCTTGTATATTATATGATTTATAGTGCAATGTGTATTGGCGTGAAGTAAATGTCTAGACAAACCAATAATGGTTTACAGACATTGTAAACATTGTGTATTGAATCATGTATGAGATAATAAATAAATAAATATATTATAACATATGTTATATATTATAACATTAGCGATTGATATATTCTTCCGAAATATATCAATCGCTAGGTGTGTCTAAGGGTCATAGCGTGATAATAAGGGTCAAGGATTGGGCTATGAAAAGTAAGTATTTTTTAAATGAGTGTGATATCCTCGATTATTATTCGATCTTCGATTCCCTATATTTTCTCTTATTATAAAAGAGACTAAACTTGTATTTGAAATAACATGACAAGCTATTGTATTATATAGTGAAATTTTTAAAAGCTAATTGATATAATATATTTGAAATTAATAAATTGAGAATCATTTTCGAACACCATATAATTTGGCACTAATATGATTGTCTCAACAGGTAAAAAGGTTTCTATGATGTCTAATTTTAAGGTCGCATTTTTATGATAAGGTTATCAGAAAAGCTGAGTAACCATTTGATGCTATTGTTATGACTCACCAGGGAACGTTCTAGTTATGACTCACTATGGAACGTTCTAGAAAAACGACTTCGCCTATCTACAATTTCTGGAAAAATTATTGTCAAGGGAAATTGATCCTTATGCACACAACATAGAGTTCACATACACCAGAATAGCGTTCCCGAATTTTCAATGACCTGTTTACAATACGTGTTTACAAAAGTTGTTTACTTCTAATTGTTTGTTGTTTGTTTGTACTAAATTCGAGAAAGATCTAGACGATTAGCAGCGGATATAAATAGGCGAAGTGGCGAGCTAGCGACTCAGTTCGATTCTGCGATTCGAAAGCGATTCTACGGAACTATACCTGCGACTCATTACGGAATTACGGAAGACTTTTGGCAAGTTTAACGGATTTAAAGAAGAAGTTTAGCTCTATTGGAAGTCATCTTGGTTTGTGGCAATAAATAGTTGATTTTCGCCCTTACACGGCAATTTGACTCACCCCACACGTAACACTATTTATTTATATTTAAATAGCCTACATTAAAAAACCTTGTGAAAGGTAGCGCTTGAAGCCGTACTAAACATATTAAATGTGATGGGAATGTGATGAAAGGAAGGGAGCCCTTTTACCGCGATGTTGATAGAGTTTTTCATATACAAAAGACTTTTTTATTGTGTAATGTCTTTTTTTTATTTGAAGTTCGGCAGGCAGGATTGTTTTTAACCATGTACAATACTTGTTTAGATTTAAATGTTATTTTAATAACTGGTTTGCTTGCCAGAGAATTTCATCAGAAAATCAAAGAATATGTTGTGACAGTTCCACGTAATTAGAAGGAGGACAAGCAGATTGTAGAACAAGTGGATGTTCTTACAACGTAATCTTCTTTCTATATAAAAATCGCTGTATTTTGTGCTGTATTTTTCTATGGATTCGAGAACCACTCAACCTATTTTTATGAATATTTTCAGGCAATCTTCAGATTAGCCAATCCTGTGAATTTTAATAGGGCTGATTTTTTTTTAATTTCGTGTCATGTTTTCCTACTAAATTAATACAAAATTAACAATGAAATATTTTGTTTATGTTAAGATCGGCAGACAGGCTGACAGTCCACTTGATGGTAGGTGACTACCGTCACCTATAACACAAGCAACGCCATAGCTGCTGCAAGTGCGCTGCCGACTACAGTAGGATTAAGGATAAGGGATTAGGAGGGGCTAGGGAAATGGACTCTGGCATCCCTTACTCACTCACCGAAACACAACAGCACGAGTGCTGTTATTTTACGGTGGTCTTCTGTAAAGAGGTGGTTACTGCCGCCAGTCTAACAACAATGTCTAACAAAAATATATGAGCAATAAAGATAGAATAAGTTTTAACAAAGTCGCAGGCAAAGGCTAGTTTTTAAATTAATAGATATGATATATGTTATTAATTTTTTCACAAAAGCAGGTTTAAATAACTAGAAATAGGTTTAATTAAATAACCTATTTTACAAATTTATATGCAAGTGCGTGACATACTAGAACGTTATTTTATATTTCGATGAATAAATTTACAGTAAGCTATTTCCTTAGCTTAGCTTAGATAAACCTATTTTTTCTTTTATTTTTAAATACATAATATAGCTCGCAAAGATAGGAATCAGATCGCAAAAGTAGGTTTTTAGATTGTATTGTAAATTACAGGATACACCTACAATAAGGAATTTTTAAGTATAACCCGTTGACAGTGACCCAGTGCTATTTATGAAATTTTAAAGTATAAGCAATTAGTATTGATCTATTTATTGATCTATTGACAAAAGGCGGAATTAATGCTAAGAGCATTCTCTACCAGTCAACCTTTGGGTTAAATAGAAAACACAACAGATTAACGGAAGGGATAAGTGATACCAGAACAAAGTGACTAAGCACAACCACAAATTAATATATAATATTTTACGAATCTCTTCTCAATTTTTTTAAATCCTATCCATTACATAGGATTATATAGGCTAAGAGAACATTTTTGGTATCACAGAAATTATTATTATTTAAGATCAAATAAAAAAATTAAATAAAGTCTCGTTTATATTTGATTTAAATTGTGAGTCACTTTGAGTAATATTTGATTTAAATTTTTCTTAATTTTTTATTTTATTTTATTTTATTTTATTCGATAGAAATACCAACAGCACAGCAAAAATTCATCAAGTCACACAGAAAAATATAATTATAGACACATTTACATTTACTTACCAATTACAGGTTATGTTGCATATTATCTATGTTAAAAGTTTAAAAAAATTATACAATTGTCAACCATTTCATACAAATGCCAATTAAAAATACATATTAATATTAAAAACAATTTGGAAGAGAAGGGTGTGCACTCAAAATCTAATCAATTACAAAAGTCAAGCAATGTCAAACAATATAAATTACACCAAACAACAATAAAATCAAACTAAGAATCCAAAAAGTCAAAACAATGTCAATCACATAAAAAAATAACACCTCACAATTACGTTATTATTGTTATTATTATGAATTAAATATATCGTCAAAGTCAATTAATCGATTCATCATTATTTTACAACTTTGAGAGCTTTCTCTTAAAACTACTTAATCTGTCATGGAAAATATCCACTTCTATGTCAGTTTGGAGCGAATGGAAATGGGAAATCATACGGTTCTAACGACAGTTCTTTCGTGAATAATGACTTTTCCACTTATAAAAAACAATTTGTACACGTTGTATGTACTTATGAAACCGAGGTCGAAAAATTAGTTTTTAGAATTTTCGTCTGTGCGTTCGTGCACGCTAATCTCTGAAACGGCTTAATCGATTTTAATGCTGTTTTCACTGGTGTATTTTAGCAAACTTCCCGTGCCGAATACCACGCGTACGAAGCTGTGAGTTCAGCTAGTCTCACACAATTATACTGTCAGACTTTCCTTTCGTTACAATTGTTATCACTACAGAACTTAGTTTGCTCTGTCAGTTACTAATGAACAACAATTTGTTTTTGTTTATTAATGAGAGGGTGAGGCAGGCTAAAAGCTTATTTGATAGTATGTAACCATCATAGACTGAGATGAATGTATTGCGCTAATGATTGGAATAAGTAGAGGATAAGTGTATAGGAATTTGTAAATAAGATCTTTTATTGTGCACCAATTACAGCGTTGCTGTTGTAAATAGTCCTTCATGTTCAATACAATTTCAGTCGAGCAAATTCTTCAGTTTGAAATTGCTGTTTCTAGTTTTATGATGGTACACCCTTACACCGAAATCATTCTGTGGTGTCTCGCTAAATGGCTATAACTGTTAAGGGTAAGGTATGGTGATTTATTTCCATTCATTTTTAACATTTCATATAAATAGGCATTATGACGGTATTAAAGAATCAAAGAATAAATGGTTTTGGAGAAAAATATATGTTGAAAGGAGTCTAAAAAATTACTCATTTTTTGTATTAAAATTGAGATTAATAAGATTTTCAATAAAATAGAAGTATAAATAACTGCAATCGACCATGTTAACTGAAACACCAATCAGAGCGAATGACGTCACGCCCAGGGAAGTGACATCGTGTTGCTTGACTTTGGTTTGACAGAATGAAAAATCTGATGAGATGTCGGTGACGTCACGGTTCATCAGACGCGACGCCATGACACCTAAGAGCGATTTCGCGCGTAATTCAAAATAGATTTAAAAACATTCAATAATTCGCGTTGAAATTTAGATTTTTGCTGAAATATAATTTTTTTCGAATATGGTAGACGTGTATCTACATTATAGAAGGGAATTTCAAAATCTGTCATCATGCCTATTACTAAAAGGATCACATAGTACCTTCTGCTGATAAGGGATTGGAAAGGGATAGGGAAATGGGCTCCGGCATCCCTTACTTCACTCACCGAAACACAAAAGCACACGTGCTGTTATTTCACGGTGGTCTTCTGTAAGGGGGTGGTTACTGCCGCCAGACGGGCTGCCCAAATGACTGAGAAACGCAGTGTGCCTTGCCACTACTTTCCAGAAGCAGACCAGAGACAAATTTGAAGAGTTCATTTTTCAAAGTTGACCGTGCCGGGAATCGAACCCGGAAATCCTAGAACAGAGCGTTAAGGCAAGCACCCTAACTACTCATCCAATGGGCTCGTCAAACTTTTTACATTTTGGATGAAACCTCTGGAGCTACTCATCAAGCAAAGACAAGCACGAGTAACACAAAATAGGATAATAATAGGATAAAGGATAAGAAGGGGATAAAAGAATGGGGACTCGCTGTAAGGAGATAGTAAATGCTCCCAGGTGGGCTCAATTTATAACTAATTAGCTGTTTCACGCGACTCCGTCAGCGTCTCTTTATAAAATATTACTCGCTGATAATGAAGCCTTCCATAGGAGAAAGAATTTTTAAAATCGGTCCAGTAGTTTTTGAGTTTATTCATTACAAACATACATTAAAAGTCTTCTCTCTCTTTATAATATTAGTATAGACTATAGTATTTTCACTGTATGATGATATGCGTGACAGTTCTCACTTTTTCATGTCACGCATACTGTCTTTAACTAAAAAAAAACTGGCAAAAAAAAAATAACAATTAAACAAACAAATTATGAAAAAAAAAATTTATTCGAAAAACACAAAAGGAATTATCACATTTATAATTACTTTATTAAACAGGTAAATGTAATAAAAAACATAAATTTTAAAAGTGTCAAACGCGTGAACGGAACTGCTGTCAATAGGGATTGACACTGGGGATATTCACTTATATTCGAATATATCGAAAGTATTCTATGTTTTCCATAGGATATTCGGAGATTTAACGAATATTTTTTCTATTCTATATATTTATAAATAAAAACATCGTATTTTGATAATAACACTAAAGCTGACTAATAATAACAATAAAACAAAAGTAAATTTTGTTCCGAGTCTGATACGTCGTGTTGTCAAGTTTCGAGTTCTGACAGTAATGAATAAATCAATCAATATTTTAAACAGACTGCATTGTATTCTATAATTTATTTAACATAACCTGTTTTTTAAGATTTAAGAATTTATTTCTAAATCTGAAAATCTAAAATCGGTAGTTCGATTCCATTTGCTTTCGCCAACTGATTCGATATTTTCAAACAATCGATTAAATGTCGTTAGGTTGTATCACTAAAATTGTCAGTTACAAACTGTCACGCATATCATCATACAGTGAAAATACTATAGTATATAGATCGATGAAGGGACCGCAAGTGGGTCACCGACTTTAGTAGGATGAAGGATAAGAGATTGGATTCTGGAATTTCTTATTCACCTACCGAAATACTAAACAATCTGTTATTCAAGGGAATGGATGGTTACTACCAAAACAGAGGCTGCCCAATTTATGGCAGCCAAACGCACTACTGAATTAAATTGTGCACTCTAAATATTAAATTAATTAATATAGCTAATTATATAAACAGTTAAATTCTTTTTTAATTTTATTTTATAAAAATACCAAAAAGTGTTTAATTAGTTTTTTAATTGATGAAGAAAACACAGATTGTTTAATTTAAAGCCTATCGTCTTTAAAATGTTTCGCGTAGTTGTTCAGCGTACCCTTAACGTGAAAGTTTGGATAATAGCAGTAAAACTACTGAAGTCAGTTCATGGAGAACACACGATTGTTATCGCTCACGGCTTCATTAAAACTTGGCGTAGTTCTTGCGCGCCCGAAACGTTGCAAAAGCGGTCCCTAATTATTTTTAGTGTTCCATTTACAAGCTGACGTGCTACTTCGACTATGTTACTAGACGCTCCTACTATTAGCCATGCTACGAAATGTCTATTCTATTTTTTTTTTAAATAGAACTTCGAATAAAAACGAAAGACTAAAAGCGGAACTTTTAACGAGTCTGGGAGGTTGTTTGGCCCGTCAGATTTGTCTGGCTCATTGGAAAATATCTTGAAATATTATACTTAATATTTAAAATTATTTAAAATTTCTAAATATAATGGCCTCGGCGCCGAATATGGTTTTGTACCATTCGGAGTCGAGACACTCGGTCCGTGGGGTCCTGCAGCAACGAGCCTCTTCGAAGATGTTTCGAAGAGGCTTATTGATGCGATGGGAGACCGAAGAGCTGGCACTTTCCTCGGCCAACGTATTAGTTTGGCCATTCAACGAGTAAATGCTGCCAGCGTATTTGGTACAATGCCGCAGGGTCCATTTTTATATTATTAGTTTTTAATTAATTTAATATTAATTTATTTTTAGATTGGGTAATTTTAGTTTTTATTGTCTTACTTTAAATAAAAACATGTACTTACCTGTCAAGTTTTATGCGAACTTATAGGTACTTAATAATATATACAAAATTCAGCCTTCCTAAAATGACGTAAGTTCCTACATTTTTTTACGAAGTCATACCTATTTCAAAAGAATTCGGTTTCAATAAGGTTGTATTCCACTTTCATGATTATTTAGATGCAATTCTAAATTTACATTTATTTTACAAATTTATTTCAGAAAGCAATTTTGTAAAATGTAAAAAAAAAACAATACTAACATTGAACAAACGAGAAGTAAATTGACATCGCTTTATGTCAAAACATTCTAGAACCTCCATTGAATATCAAAGCAAAACATATGAACCTGTTCTGATATTCAACGCCTACGTTACTGCTGCTAAAAATATTTTTTCCCATAAATAACTACAGTGGGCTGGATTTTATTCAAATGTTTTGAAAGGGTACTTAGAATTCTTATGAATGTATGAAAAAATATACAAACAATATTCTAATAGACAAAAACATATTTGGCTTCTTCTTATTTTGGTTATGGCTCCGTGAGATCTTCTCCGATGATTTTGCCAGTGTCACTTGTAAGTATAGCAATCTAAAAACTCACAATTCAAGTTAAACTCAAAAGTAGCAGATCCCTAAACTAAACAGTCAATTACAAATTTTTTCTTTAAATTTTTCAAAACAGGTCCTTCAAGTCTTTTGATTTTTTCAAGTCTTTTGATGTTTGTAATGAATAAACTCAAAGACTACTGGACCGATTTTAAAAATTCTTTCACCTATAGAAAGCTACATTATCAACGAGTAATAATATTTTATAAAGAGACGTTGACGAAGTGGCGTGCAACAGGTAGCATCTTTTATTTTTCAACGCGAATGAGGTCTCAGGCATTAGCTGGTTTATTGTTATAAAGATACAAAGATAACTTATAAAATAATCGTTATAAAGATATTATAATTCAATTCAACTTCAACTTATTATACAATATTATATTTTGTATAATAATATATAATATTATATATTGTATATATTAGATAACTTATATATAGTATTGTAAGCTATTAGACTATGATTTATGAAATAAAATTCAACAAACTATACATATATTCTCTGCATAATTATTTTATTTCAGTTTTATTAAGTGGTATAAAATAACTTATTTTATACCACTTAATAAAACTGTTTTTACATTCGCAAAGGTTAAATATGTTAATGTATTTTGAACTTGAATACTGGCTGACTTAAAAAGTTGAAATTAGAGTGTTTTTAAAACGAAATATAACCGCCGCTTAGAAAAAATGAGTTGAAGTAAAAAGACGAAAAGAAAATGATGTGGTTTTGATGGTGTTTAATTTATTTCATAAAATGTTGTATACTAAGAATACAATATAATTATGTGCAATGGAGGCACAAAATGTAATAAGAAAATACGAGTATAATTCTCTATTGGCTTTAAAAAAAATCAATTTTTTTAGACAAACAATGAATCCTTGCCTACAGTTGCTCCAGTATTTTTATAAAAACGTCGGTCAATTACCTTGCCCCTATAGCTGGTCGAGATTGCGAACCGACAAATGAAGACAAATCGGCGACAGTACTCAATATGAATCCCCAAGGACCTAGCCAACTAACCATGTTACCACGGGACTTGAAAAAACAAATTTATGTTCAATTTGTCTTCAGATTTAAAAAGTCCAGATAAGTATCAAATGATATAGGCAGGTTAGTATTGGATGGCTGCAGACGTGCATGTCTAGTTTTAATACCGTTTGTGCCTGCACCTCTGAATCTTTTCGATTTCATGAGTCAGGTATTTATATACAGTCCACTATACATAGTTGCGATTGGCTGAATATTATCCCATACATATACATTTATTTATTTATTTATTGAATAGCAAACCTAACAGCATACAAAAAATTACAAATACATTTTTAAAAAAATTGAATTTTTACAAAGCCTATTACTAGGTCTGACAAATTACAATTCAAAGTACAAATATATATATATATGTAATGTGAAAACACCTTATTCAAATTGTGGTTGTTGAAATAAAAACAAAATTGTGTTGCTCTGAAAAGAAAACATTTTATTATTAAACTAAATTGATTACACATCTTCTACTATACAAATCTTCACCTACATTAAATAAAAATCTTATCTGAAAAGAGAAACAACATTTAAGCTATTATTTCTCAACTTTACAAACACTTAACAATAAACTTTATAATTATTTATTAAATTTAACTTTATTTTAACGATTCGTATGACATTTATTGGTACGTTTTTATTACAGTTGTAGGTAGCCACTTTAAATATAACGAATTACCTACTTAACTTATTAAAAGTAAAATTCAATTCAAAATTCAATTCAAATTAAATGAATTCAATCCAACTTCATTTACATATATATACACAAACTCATACATGAACGATGATATTTTATACTTGCATATTATAAAACAAAATCTCCCATCGCATCTGTCTGTATGTATGTATGTTCGCGATAATCTCAAAAACTGCATAAAACATCAATAGAGTGATTCCTGAGGAGGGTTAAGGTGTACGATAATTCATTTTTTATAAATTAGTTGAAATATGACGATGATTGCAGCGCACTTGCAGCAGCTTTGGCGTTGCTTGTGTTATAGGCGACGCTAGCCACCTACAATCAAGTGTCAGCCTGTCTGCCGATCTTAACATTAAAAAAACATTAAGCTTTCATCGAAAACGCTACCTCAAACACTTAACATAACATGCTTCAACAGCTTGGATCTAAATTCTCCGAAAGATTTTGCCTGTTTTATATCCAAGGGTAATGCATTAAAAAGTTGTGCTCCCTCAAAAGTAAGAGTTTTCTTGCCATATGTAGTTCGCACTTTTGGTAAAACCACATGGCTTGCTCGTCTGGTTGTGCAGTTGAAAAGATCTTTTTGTTTAAGCAATGTAACACAACAATTAACTGATTTCCAATAACAAAAAATAAAAACCAAAATTAGTAATAAAATCCAATATAATATTATAAGCAGCTAAAACAACAAGCAACCCCATGCGCGTTTTAAACTCGCTTGACGTGTGACTCCAAAATTGCGAACCAAATGTTTACGTTCACTTCTTTATAACCCGGTCAAATTAAATTGCTCGCGAGCGTCGAAGTATGGGCATAAGAATAAGGATTCCTGATCCGCGCATGGGCGCGCGCGGTACTGGACACTTCTTACATATGCTATTTGTCGTAGCGTGATGTTATCTAGCCTATAGCCTTCCTCGTTTGATTAGGTAAAAACAAGCCAATGTTTTTCATTTTTATAGGTCTACAAAAAGTCCCGGATGTCATATGTATATCTTTTAAGGATAGCTTACTATACCCATTCTAACTTCTAAAAAATGATCCCATATAATGTGTTATTTAAAAAGCTATTTAAATGAATACAGTATTAATCGTTACCTTAAGCAGTTCATACACCTTATAATAGCTCTTACACGATGCAATTTAAAACAATATCTTGGTAGTTATCGTAAATTAATAAATACGCGAGAGAAAGTAAATTCAAGCGGTCTCGCACCAACGCGACGCACGACGTGACTTGCTTGACGAAGATGCAAGCGTTATTTTACTCATATATTTTTTCATTTTTGGTATTACATATAGTCACAAGCAAGAGTTTAGTATTATGTCTAGTCACAAGGGAGAATTAGGCCTATAACGGCCGTTCAAAATTGCCATAGCAAACGGTATTTCACGTCCAGGCGGGGTATTGGTAAAGTTTTCAACTAGCAATAATCGCACCTCGGATTAACCTCATTGGTTACGATATTGCCTCTGCGCAAGTCTCGACAAATATCGAGCGCCTGCAGAAAGTCCAAAATAATATACTAAGAGGGCGCCCTGGTATGCTCGGAACAGTGAGATCGACTCATATCTTGAGATCCAACAATTGCGGATGAAATAGAATGCTATAGAAAAAGTTACAAGGATCGTCTTTGCTTCCATCCTAATCCACTTGCCAAAGTTCTATTGCAGACTGGAAAAGTTAGGAGGCTGAAAAGGGCAGATGTATTGCCTTAACTTCTTTTAGAATAAGGCACTGGCCTAATTCTATGCAAACGCCAAATCTACTTCATAAAATTTGATTATAGTCTAGCGACTGATGTCAAATTAACGACAAAACAAAAAAAAAATTGTCTGTAATAAATTTAACCCATCATCACACGTGCTGTTATTTCGCGCAATAAGTCTATCCCCTGTTTACAAACAGCGTAGAAATATTGGTCTTATAAGGTTTGAGTGTTCACAAGATATGCTATTACTGAAACTTGCGTTTAAAGTGTTTCGGACTTTCGGCCCAAGCGCTTTAAAAGCAACTAGTCCACAAAAATATAGAAAAGATATTATGAAATCAATGCATTAGCTTAATGAGTTTTTGTTGTTTTTTTTTTTATTGATTTTTCTCTCTTGATCGTTTTATGGGTATGTAGTATGTCCTCTTTGTATAAAATTTGTTTACCACTTTGTGGAAAATGTTGTTGATTGCACTATTATTTAAGTTTATGTATGTTTTACTTTTTTTGTCCTAATCTAATATACATCTTTTGTGATGCGCACTGCTAAGGATTAGAAGTCCCTGCCGGCGTCTGTATTGATCCAAATCTTTTCAAGGTTCGAGTGAATAGGCATCTTCTGGGTGAGCTCGCTCCATCGTCGGCCTCATCCTTCCTACATGGATAGATGCTGGTCAAGAGAAAACCCATCTTTAATAATAAAAAAAATATCGTACGCGAACGCGTGAAATTTGGTATAGCGCGTAATTTTTTTTTTTTTGTAAACCGATTGGAATGAAACAAACACTAAATGTTACGGGAAGCTTGCTACAATACATCAGTGGAAATCAAATCGGTTAAGCCGTTTTGGAGAACAGCGGCCACAAACGCACAGACAAACGGAGAAAAATTCTACTCATGATCCAAGCGGTTTCCATTAATGCATTGTAGCAAGCTTCCGGTGATATTTCATTCCAATCTGTTTACAAACCAAAAAGTTACGCTTTACCACGAATACCACACGTACGAAGCCGCGGGCACATATGAGTCAATCAAAGAAGTCATTCTTCTAGAGTTAATGATGGTCTGGGTCTACTCTTCCCCGATTTTTTAGGCTATTTCGATTATATCATAGATTGTTATGCTATCTGGGTCCTACTTCTGAACGTGTATGAGCCATTATGAGAAGGGGAAACTCTATTTCTCTTATTTGACTTGAAATATTGACAGGACACACTACATCCCGTGGTCTAAACTGAGCAGCCATTTGTACTCCTTAGAGAAAATCACCCTGAGTAATGTGTGTTTCAATTTATTTATTTTATTTATTTAATAATACATTAATCAGGTTACTCAGACCCAACGTGTTAGTTAAATCTTACAAAATCTATGTTAGTATACATACAACATAAACATACAGGCATTATATTCATATATAAACTTATTTTTTATCATTTAAGACTTACTTCATGTAAAGAGAGTCAAGCCTACCTGCTATCATAGCCAAGAAGCCATTTGGGCTGGCTCTCACCCTGCAGAGCAGAGACGCGTACCGCTTGACTATGATGATAAAAATACAGGCTACTCTTGCCTTCGCGAACATTCTCGATGCATTGCAGAATCGAGTAATGAATAAGTAATGAAGTAAGTTGCAGAGGTGTGATTCGCTTCTTATTCCTTATCCCTTATACTATCAAGGTCAGCCGCGCATTGCTTCGTTTATAAGCGAAGGTAGCCAGTTATCATCAACTGGGTTATCAACTTGTCTACCATACCTTACATAATAAAAGGAATATATGTCTAACACTTAATAGCATAGCATTAGGATCTTCTCATTAAGATTTTAGTCCAAAATATTAGGAAGACTGAAATATTTTCATTCTTATAATGATAAAACTCGATAAAACAGTTGGTAGCAGACGCGAACAATGGTTGTCGATTGAGCCATTGAAGTGTTGAGATTTTTATTTCTAGTTTTTTTCCATTTTTAACCATTGTCTGTGTGTTTGTTTATTTCCGTTTTGCATGAAAACTGTTATTGAAACTCACCACAAGTACACATTGATTTCATGGAATTTTATTTTTTAGATATTATCGTATTTCTTTTAAAGTAACACAATAGCTACATAGTCTGAATTATAACTTGAACTAATAATGGAAGCCATGAAGATAATAATGTAAGGGAATAGATAAATCACGACGAGCCCGTTGGATGAATGGTTAGGGTGCCTGCCGTAACGCTCTGTTCTAAGGTTCCCAGATTCGATTCCCGGCAGGGTCAACTTTGAAAAATAAACTTTTCAAATTTGGCTCTGGTCTGGATCTGGAAAGTAGTGGCAGGGCACACTGAGTTTCGCAGTCATTTCGGCAGCCCGTCTGGTGGCAGTAACCATCCCCTTACAGAATACCACCGTGAAATAACAGCATATACGTGCTGTTGTGTTTCGGTGAGTGAGTAAGGGATGCCAGAGCCCATTTCCTTATCCCCTCCTAATCCCTTATCCTTAATCCTACTGTAGTCGGCAGCGCACTTGCAGCACCTGTAGCGTTGCTTGTGTTATAGGCGACGGTAGCCACCTACCATCAAGTGGACCGTCAGCCTATCTGTCGACATAACATAAAAAAAAAAAAAAAAAAGAAAAGAGCCGATTTTCCTATCCAATCCCTACTGTAATCGCAGCGCATTTGCAGAAACTGTGGCGTTGTTTGTTTTAAGGGGTGCCGTGGGTCCGAAGGGTTTATAGTTAGTATCCCTTCGGACCCATGGCACTTCTTATACTACTATATTAAATACTAGATATACTCGTATAATATAAACATCACTATTCATTGGTGGTATTGTTTTTGAAACAATACCACCAATGAATAGTGTACCACTGGGGGTATGGCCAGGGGTGCCGTGGGTCCGAAGCGTAGGCGACGACGGTAATCACGTACCATCAAGTGGACCGTTAGCCTGTCTGCCGATCTTAACATTAAAAAATCATATTAATCAAGTACATAAATCATATACAGCATAAAAACATACACAACATGTACGTTGTACATATAATAATATGTTAAATGCCCAAATCGAACCGGTCGGTGTAAAAAGATTGAAGTTTCTTAACTTCAAACTTTATCTTTAGGACACTTCACTTAGAACACTTCACTTGACATATTTCACTTAGGACACTTCACTTGATTCAGGATTAAATTCATACGGTCAAGAATATCTTCCTGATATAAAATTACTATTTATCTGGTGATGACCCAAATTGATCAATATTCGCTTCGGAAAGGGTTTCAAATGTTTGCATAGGAAACATCTTTATCTATTCTATAACTACACGTACATATTATAAAGTAAATCGCAGTCCGTCTCTGTTTATATTTTGATACGGTTTTTAATAATAGAAAGTGATAAACGAGGGAGAATTGCGTATATAATTTGCAGAAAATAAACTCGTGCAAAGCCGGGGGCGGGTTGCTAGTAATTTTAATAAAAATCTTTTATTTTTAACCTTTAAGGTACCTCGATAAAATTACACATAGTAGAATTGTTTATTAATTAGCCTAGGCTCATTTACATTTTTTTTAAAGTTAAGGTAGGCAGACAGACTGACGGTCCACTGGATGGTAGGTGGCCACCGTCACCTATAACACAAGCAATACCACAGATGCTGCAAGTGCACTGCCGACTTCAGTAGGATTAAGGATAGTGGATTGGAAAGGGATAGGGAAATGGGCTATGGTATCCCTTACTCACTCACCGAAACACAACAGCACACGTGCTGTTATTTCACGGTGGTCTTCTGCAAAGAGGTGGTTACTACCGTCAGACGGGCTGCCAAATGATTGCGAAACTCAGTATGTCCACAGTAAATGTAAACTTGAAATATTCCCAATAAATGTCAGATTTCTAAAGCTCTCCGGTCCCTCGTGTAAATAGACGTATTCTATCCAAAGTATGTTTATGTTTGTTGGTACAGCAATATCTGGCGTAGAGCCTTAGTACAGGGCCCAGCACACGCGTTCAGTCGCTGCTTGAATACCGGATTATATTGGACTGTGCAAGTCACAACATTTCGTGGGATCGGATCGTTTCATATATGAATTTCTTCATCATTATCATCTCAGCCGTTGGATGTCCAAAAGGACCGATCAGAAAAAGCCTGGATCTACCGTCGACCTGCGACCCTTATCAGGTCATCTGTCCACCTTGTGGGTGGACGTCCTACGCTGCGCTTGGAGCTATTGAGACCATCGCGTGTGTATTCGAAAAATGTCGCCAGGCAGACTGAAGGTCTACTAGACATCAGGGAGACTCAAGTGCGATGCTAACCCTGATAGTATAAACGGTAAAGTACATACCTAATCTAAAATACTCATTTTTGACTGAAGAACGACGTCTGTCCTGTTCAAATTCAAATTCAAATTCAAATAATTTATTTACAAGTAACATGGGTTACTGTGAACCAGTTCTTGTTGGTTTTAAATATGCATCCACATGTACTGCCACGTCTGGCGTGTAAAATAACATGAATAGTCAATTAAAATTTATAAAACAATTAAATGTTATTTCCTTTGGCAGCCTTGATCATGAAATTTTATTTTTATCCTATATTTTTATTCTACGTTTAGTTTTTATTCTATATTTAGTATTAATTTTTATCCTATATTTATTTTATAATTGTTTTTTAAATTATATACCTACATATTTGCACGCCTTAAGGGCAGAATGTAGCGACCAAATTAATAATGTAAAATACATCTATCTTCTGTAAACCTGCATTCAGCAAATAAACAATTATTATTATTATTATTATTTAATCCAAAACATTATCGCCGATTAAGGCACACCTCTGAAATTGCTAAATATAATCTAAAGATTTTAAACTTACTAGTCGCCTGGATTCGATTATTTACTATTTTTCCTTGGTTTGTATTAATGATTAAACAAAATCTAGTTTATCGTATATGCACAAAATAATGCTGTTGACAGATAACACATGAATTTTTGTAAAATTAAGCAAAATCCATCGACTTTTCTGTCGTTTTATACCGGCTCAATGTATATAGCAAAAAATATAGGGCCAAATATTAAAATAATAGCCAATTCTCGTATCGAGTTATATCTGGGTGTAAAAAAGTTGGACTTTGCAGATAAGATTGATTTCTTGTGAATCACTTTGAATAGGGAAGTCCAGTGGGAACCACGAATCGCTGGCCATGGTGGTAATTGTAAAAAAAATATCGATTGTATGTACACTACAAGCAAAAAGAATAACAGAAAATAAATTGTATCCTATCCTATCCATTTTCCTATCCTCCTCCTAATCCCTTATCCTTAATCCTACTGCAGTCGGCAGCGCACTTGCAGCAGCTTTGGCGACGGTAGCCACCTACCATCAAGTGGATCGTCAGCCTGTCTGCCGACCTTAACATAAAAAAAATTAAAAGAATTAATAAGTCATATCATGAAAAGCTTACAACTTAGACCCTCTGCTGTTCGAGGGGAACTCAGGAACACCGTAAGACTTACTGAATGTATAACGTGGACCACATACCACTTAGATATATGTATTATATCTACTTGCCATCCCGTTCTCTGGAGAATGCGTGTAAAAGTCAGTAGCTACTTATTTGTCATTTGGGTGCAATCTCAAATTATTCCAATTCATATATGCAAATTCCAATTTTAACATCTTTTACCCACCGTACCACTGAGGGTATGGTCGATGGTATGGTGGGTCAGAAGCGTTTTTTAATATTAAAAAACGCTTTTAAGCGAATTTTAATATTAAGCAAAATTAAAAAATATTTAGTGAAATATTTTTGTTTACCAGTTCTTAGCGACAACTTCTAAATCTCATAAAATCTATAGATATAATAAAATCGTAAACTAGCCTTACAGTAAAGATTTATCAAAAAAACAATTTGTACACGTTTTCTTATGTTACAGAGGTCAAAAAAATTGTTTTTACAATTTATATATGTTTGTCTGTATGTAACTTTGAAACGGCTTAACCGATTTGAATACGGTTTTCCCTGATGTATTGTACCAAGCTTCCCCTAACATTTAGTTTTTGTTTCATTCTAATCGGTTTACAAACAAAAAAGTTACACGCTATATACCGAAAATCACGCGTACGATGTTGCGGGCTCAGATAGTTGTAAATAAAAATTGTGATAGTGATTGTAATTGTGATAAATTGTAACAGTAACTATAAATGTAGATTGTAATAATTTGTGAATTATATAAAAAAAGTAATTCCAATAGAGTGTTCTTAGAAATTTTAACGATTATACAAAAATTAAATCACTGAATACTCTTTTGATCTCATTACTTTATCAGTTTTGATGCACTGCATTGATACACTGATCAAACCCTCAACATTATGAAAATAAACGAGCGTATTACAGGAGACTGATATTTAAAAAGTGTAGAATAAATAAGTATTTTCCTCAAAGAAACAGGAAAATAGAACGAAATTTCTTCACGGCTGGTGCTTATTGGTATCACATTGTACGAGTATCTTTTATAACGAGTACCTACTCACTCGTATTTAATAAAATTGTGAATCGTGGTTTAAAATGCGAAATATTTATACGTATCAAATAAGATCACTTACTGCCGCACTCAGAGACGTTCATTAGATTAGTACTAATAGACACTTAACTAAATACAATTAAATACGTTAATGAGCCGCGGCTCCTAGAGACGAAAGTTAATGGTTCATTAGTTAAATACCACTTTAAGTAAGCATAGGACTGTGCGTTCTATCGAAATGCATATCGATAACGTGCAGTGTTGTCATAAGAAAAAACTCAATGACACGATATCATTCGGCAAAGCAATTTATGTATAGAAAAAAATAAGAGTTTTTCATAAAAATCAGTTAAACATGTCTTTTCTTATTATTATCAGTTAAAATTAACAATAATAGACGTAATTATAATTAAATAAATTAAAAAGTCAAGATTTTTTAAATACGGCAACATTTCACATCATTGTCAATTTTAATTGTCAATTTTAATTGTCAATTTTTCATAGAAGTAATATACTTTACTTTTTTTCGTAAAGTATCTATTATTCTTATCATCTTGTCAAGATATAATTTTAGTTTTTAAATTTAAATTTTTTTTTAAATAATTTTAGCTACCTATGTAACGACTCCACGAACAATAGATTATTATTAATAAGATTACCTCACTTTCGAAATGTCAAATTCTCCATTTAAGAAGCATAAGTAAGCGTTGAGCTGTCATTAAAGTTAAGTGTTACTTAAGACCACTAATCAACCATTAACTGTCTCTGAGAGTAAACATTTTTAAATCTTTACTAAAGAGTCGCTAAGTAATCATTGAAACGACTCTGAGTGCGGCAGTTAGTATTTAATTAATTAACTTTTAATTTACACAAATCAAACGTTATAGTGTTAATTTTGATGCATTTTCCAATATCATTTGTAATACCAAAAACTTGCATGAGTGTAAAGGTTCTTAAGAGTCAATAACAAAAGGAATTAAACAATAAAAAAACAATAAACAGAAAACTTACATGTGAAATCATTTCCTAAGGCTGGCCACCTGGCCTGAAAGGCATTTACATAGATCGTCTGTCCACCTGGCTGCATGGCGTCCCACGCTCATGGATGTCGTGAGTCGTGACACAACGTTTCCGCGACACCGTCTCTATACGGCCGCTCTGGCAAGTCGTTGGATTTTAGCCTATAGGAGTCCGGCATAAATTGACTTTGCTGCTGGGTATCCATCAGGATTTCCGAACGTAAAAAAATAATAATATAAAAATAAAAGAGTGTCCTACACTGCGTTTTCCAATTCGTGGCCTCCATTCGATAACTCGTCTACCCAATTGCTATATGTGACCGGCCCATTGCCAATTCAGCTTGCTGATTCTTTCCGCTATGTTTGATTTGATTTTTCGGCGAATTTCAGAATTTCTGATTATATCCTCCAAAGAAACTCCACTGGCATCGTATGGTGCCGAACCACTGATTATAGACCTTGGTCTTCAGACATTGTGGCAGTAGTGATGAGAAAAGATGGCTTTGATTCCCGAAAGCAGCCCAACCCAGCTGGATTCTTCGGTCAGCCTCTTTGTTAATGTTGTTTCTGCCCAACTGGATTGTTTGTCCTAAATACACAGTATCCTGCACAACTCAAGAGTCACATCCTCAATAGTAACAGGTCCTGGGAGAATATGCTCGTTGAACATGACTTTCGTTTTGTTGAAATTAATTCCAAGTTCTAAGCGCGGAGAGGCGACATTGAGGCTATCCAACATCCCTCAGAGTTCTTTCAGCGAATAACTATATCGTTGAGATAGATACTCGCCGTTAATTCCGTGTGTTTCCCAGTCCAGTTCGGGGATACATATCCCCGAAACTGGCAAATGTCGAATTTTCCAGTCAAACTGTTGTGAAGTTTTAAGGAACTGTGTTAGATTTTAAGATTTTATTCTTTTCTTTTAAAGATAGGTTTGCTCTTGGCCAGCATCTATCCATATATAAAAGATGAGGCCGACGATGGATCGAACTCACCCAGAAGATGCCTATTCACTCTAACCTTGAAAAGATTTGTGTTATATGAGCTCGGAAATACAGACACCGCGCCGGCAGGGAGTACCAATCTTTAGCAGTGCGCATTATAAAATATGTTTTAAGCGCCTGGTCCGAACTATAGGAATTTCGACAAGGTGAGGATGGTAGCCACCCGTACGTCTGCATGTCCGATAGAAGAAAGAGGAAGTAGGTATGCAGCTCCCGAGCACCCTCTCCAAAGTACATCTTATAGAATACACACAGACAGGCAATTTTGCGTCTATGTGCCAGGATCTGCAGCTTAGTTCTTATTAGTGTACCGTCCTCAATGAATATCCTAAAATAAATAGGCAAGTTTCTGCAATGTCTTATAGATGTTTCTCCCAATAATGAAACACTATTTGATATAAATATGTTTAGAAAATATGAGGAAGTTTTAACGGGTGTATCCTCGCTGCCATTCGCGTGCCAATCACGAACGTGTACCTCAATAAAAATAGTTTTACAGCCATTCTTAGCAACTTGAAACGGTATGAGCCGGAGGGTGCTCGGCTGACAATGAGATTACATTGAAACTTGTGGATTAACCGTCGTCGGCAACACGAACAAAGGAAATTGCTTTGTAGGTTCTAGAATTTGTAGTCGTCGTTTTAGCTGAAAGATCAACAGTGCATTGTAAACAGAGCCCTTCTCTTTATTTCGAACTGGTTTTTAGATTCTTTAGAAGCGGTTCGAATTTTCCCCAAGAAAATACAATTACGAGAGAGTTCTTATTTCTATTTTTTTTATACAGTAACGAGTAACAGACAGGTAAACGGCTCGGTATATCTCTGTGTATTTTGTTCAGTCTGGTTAGATCTCTTGACTATCTGTACTTTATTTTAATAACTAGGAATGTTTTATCACTAGAAATAATTACGTAGAATTAAAAAATTAATGAATGAACAGCGGACTCTCTAATTCACGTGAAAATTAATAATATTATAAAGCCAATTAAAAACATCACGAGTGCTTGCAAAAATTTGCAAGTAAATCTTAAGAGTTTGAAAAGAGTGGGTATATTTAATATAATTTTTACTTCTATACTAATATTATATTTATTATTTATTTATTTATTTATTTATTTAATTTAGGTTACATACAGCCATTATATAAAACTAAATTATGTATTATAATAAAGTACAAATAGGCCTAAAGAACCATAATTTGATTAAAGAGATAACTAAACTAAGATAAGAAAAGGAAATTAGAATGGTATGTAGTGATAAATATTGAAAGAAAAAAAAATTAAATAAAAAAAATTAAATAACTATTTTTTTAAAAAGTAATTCGCCAACTTTCTTTTTGAATGATGTTAAATTAATTGAGAATATGTCGATATCATTTAGAATATGTCGATATCATTTATTATAGTGATATTTGGAACGATGTAGGAAGCAATTCTTAGCATGATTAGTTCGACAGTAGGGAATGTAAAATGTGTCTCTTGATCTTGTCCCGAGTTTTGGAACTTTGAAGTAAATAGATTCTAAGAGTGAGGAAGAATCAATGTGATTATTTATTATTTTATATAGGAAGACTGCCTCAAGATAAGCCCGCCTATCCTTTAAGGAATACAGTTTGTGTCTCAAAGCGCTATATACTATATATTATATACTATATACAGAGTGCGTTTTTTGTAAATTTGTTTTTATACTGAAATTACGCATAATAAACAATTACTTCTATGGCCAAGTCAAATAAGCATGTAAGAGTGAAGTGACAAAATTTATTAGGAAATAAATAAATACGTTTAAAGTACATTAACGTTCATATAAGTAACAACAATTGGTTTAGTAAAATTCCGAGTTCACCTTTCTCCTTCGTAAGTCACATGCTCGCACCAATGAGCGCTCTACAGCAATACGTAACTAATGATGTATAATCATCTCTTTCTAACGACAGGTTTGCCGTATCATTTGTCTATTTGTTAGAGCAAAATATCTTAATAACTATACTTGTACGTTTGTCGAAACTACTCATTGGATTTAAAAAACCTTTCACCAATAGTTACTATCAATATAATTTCAGGATGGACATTGGCTATCTATTTTCTTTACAAAAATTATGAATTAAGGTGCAAAATTCAAATTCAAATTCAAATCATTTATTCATCAATTAGGTTTACAATAAACTCTTATGACCGTCAATATAGGTATAATTTACCAGGGTTTCGGAAAAAAAAAACAAGCCAAGATGATGACGATCCTGAGAAGAAACCCCGAAAGAAACTCAGGATACCACTCTTTTTGTCATCTATAAAATAATAAATATGACATTTACAATTATACACATGTCAAAGTATATACAATACTGAACATAGTATGAGCACAGAATCCTCAAGTCCAGGCTTCATTATCGCTTAAATAGTCAGCGATTTTATAATAACTTTTGGAAAAGAGTTTGGTCTTAATTACACTTTTAAACCTATTTATAGGTAAGGCTCTAATTAACTCAGGAAGTTTATTATAAAACCGTATACATTGACCCATGAAGGAATTACTTATTTTATGTAGTCGCGTCTTGTGTAAATTAATATCATTTTTAAATCTAGTATTGATATTATAAGTATCACATTTTTTATTAAATTGACTAATATTTTTATGCACATAAATTAAATTTTCATATATATACTGGCAAGTAACAGTTAAAATCTTAATTTCCTTGAATTTTTCTCTGAGGGAAGACTGCGGACCCATTGGATAGATGGCTCTTATGGCCCTTTTTTGAAGAATAAAGATAGTATTTATGTCCGCAGCGTTGCCCCAAAGAAGAATCCCATAACACATTATACTGTGGAAGTAGCTGAAATAGACCATTCTAGCTGTGTCGATATCTGTTAGGTGTCTGATCTGTTTAACGGCATAAGCCGCAGAACTAAGCCTTTTACTTAGTATTTCAATATGAGGACCCCATTGTAATTTAGAATCTACAGTAATACCTAAGAAAACTGTCGATTCTACGGGCTTCAATTTTTCATTACCCAAAATCACATTCGTCCCAATATCTTTAACATTAGGGGTACTGAATTTAATAAGTTTAGTTTTCGTAGCATTTAAAAGGAGATTATTTACACTAAACCAATGCACTACATTTGAAAGTGCGTTATTTATTTCATTATAGCACCCAAGTTGTCTCCTAATCTTGATCAATATTATCAATATTGCATAACAAATTTTTGTAGCTTCTCGAAGATTACCGAGGAGATTTAATTTTGCAAGGTTTTTCTTACATGAGTCAAGTGCGTAAACTCTTACACGAACATCTAGGCGTAAGGAAGCTTTGCGCTAGATGGATACCCCATAATTTGACAGAAAATTAAAAAAAACGCCATCGCTTAGATTGGTGCCGCGAAATGATTGAAAAATTTAATGGGGGTGAGTCAAATGTTGTATTTGACATCGTCACATTCAGTGTTACCCTCGTACAGTATCAGAGATATTTGTTATAAATCATTTTTATATTTACATATCCATACATATTGTAGAATAAACCTAACAGATTCTGATATTGTTTTCACTAATGAAAATAGTGATAAACGAGGAAAATTTGTTTTACTTTTCAAAAAAAATGCTTTGCAAGGAGCAAAGCTGGAGACAGGTCGCTAGTTATAAATCTTCAATAATAATACCTATTAACAATAACTTTTTGTAGGCAGACATTTTTGTGTTATTGTTTTTTTTTAAATTGTATTATTAATTTTTTCATTTAAATATTTGGAAAGTAGTGGCAGGGCACACTGCGTTTCCCAGTCATTTGGGCAGCCCGTCTGGCGGCAGTAACCACCCCCTTACAGAAGACCACCGTGAAATAACAGCACGTGTGCTGTTGTTTTTCGGTGAGTGAAGTAAGGTATGCCAGAGCCCATTTCCCTATCCTTTCCCAATCCCTTATCCTTAATCCTATTGTAGTCGGCAGCGCACTTGCAGCAGCTTTGACGTTGCTTGTGTTATTGGCGACGGTAGCCACCTACCATCAAGTGGATAGCCACCTGTCTGCCGATCTTAACATTAAAAAAAAGTCCATATGCTGCTTACTAGAAAACTTATTTGTACCAGTTTTGGTATTCGGATCGATACCATGCAAAGAGTCATCTGAAGTAGAAACTCGACAATCAAGAAAATGAGAGAAAAAATTACGGGCCTCACGCTATTAGAACTTTGTTCGATAGGGACGACGATCGAAATGCAAATGATTATTCAAACCACACACGGGCAATAAAAAAAATGTTAGTTTGACAAGGGGCTTCGCCGCCTTAAGCTGGCTGTCGGAAAGTTTCTGATTTATGGCCGCCAAGAATTTCACGTTTGAATTTGTACGTTACTATTTTACCACTAGGTTTGATTTGGGAAACTTAACTCATATATTTTCATTTATTCCCAAAGTTTTGCGTCTTGGCAGCATCATTCACTCACTCATTCACTCTCTCTGTGTTTCTCCGTTTATACAACTAAAGCTATTTATAGTCGTATAAAATTAAAGATTAATTAATCTCTGAAATTAAATTTTCACTGCGGATTTCTAGGGAAAGATATGCAATGGTTCCCCTAGCCTTCTGCATCATCGTTGTATTAATATTAGGTCAGCGCGTCCAGGGGTGTTCTCCAGCACTCCTTCGGCCAAGGCCAATTTTGCTCTAACTGCGGATACACGCCCTTTCAGCACTCTATTTGAGCATAATTTGATCTGGACAAGACAAGAAAAAAATTATTTCCAATGAAATTAACTTTTAAAATAAAAACTAAAATTACCTAATCTAAAAATAAATTAATACTAAATTGATTAAAACTAATAATAGAAAAATGGACCCTGCGGCATTGTACCAAGTACGCTGGCAGCATTTCCTCGTTGAATGGCCAAACTAATACGTTGGCCGAGGAAAGTGCCAGCTCTTCGGTCTCCCGTCGCATCAATAAGCCTCTTCGAGATGTCTTTGAAGAGGCTCATTGCTGCAGGGCCCCACGGACCGAGTGTCTCGACTCCGAATGGTACAAAACCATATTCGGCGCCGAGGCCACTATATTTAGAAATCACTGAACAATAAAACAATAAAATAATATCACTGAAACAATAAAACGAAAACAAACATTTGTAGTGTATGTTACATATGTATGTTAGTTTATTTGAGTTAAAAGCAACTAGGCCTTTTTTTTAAATAATTAATCACAAAAGAAAAAGACATTTACAACACATAAAAAGCACACAAAAAAATTCAAAATTTCCAAAAAAATTCTAGCCTATCTTTAGAGAAACAAAATACAATGTAGGCACGAGTGTAATCTAAGAGGACATTATTCTATCGTAAACCTGTCAGCGTATGCGGGCTTAGTGCGATAAGGACATTTACACATTTGCCTCTGTCTTTGGAAATACTTAGATTTTTACTAGGTTTTTCCTGTAATTTTCTTTATCAAGCTTTCAATTTGTATTGTGATTTAAGAATAATGTCCAACGCATCTGAGAAAGCTTTTAATTGAGTTCACTTAAGGCGACTCCACCCGCAAAACTCGTCCTGTACTGAATTTTACTGACTGAAGTTTTCAGGCTTTTTGTCTGTTTATCTGTTTGTCTGTTAATCTCTTTGTCTGTTTGTGCGTTTGTGCACGCCAATCTCAGAAACGATTTAACTGATTTGAATACCGTTTTAACTGTTGTATTGTAGCAAGCTTCCGGTGACATTTAATGTTTGTTTCATTCCAATCGGTTTACAAACAAAAAAGTTACGCACTATATCGAATACCACGACGAAGATGCGGGTTCAGCTAGTATAACAAACATATAACTGTATATTCTCGCCAATAAATACATAATCGCATTAAGGGATTCACTGAGGCAAATGACATTTACTATAAAACTCGCTGGCGGCGGAGACAATTCAACAGGCCTAGAAATGGTGGTTTTTTGTTTTTACCATTAGAACAATACACAAAATAATTTTTTTTATTAATACAATTTTTTAATCTGATATTAACTTATTAATAGGTACAGGATTCATATGCGTGCAATAAGCCGTTTTCGAGAGAATTTTCAATAAAGGTCAAATTCTTCTTGTGTTCTAATTTTTTTTGTGGAGTTTCTATTACCTTAACGAAAATTCCAATTAATACAATTGGTTCTTCACATGTTTAAGTATAATATATATTTTTTTCAAAGCAATTCTTGTCTGTTTCTTGTAACATCTTCATTAAACATTAACATATTTTTAGTATTTAGCGTTTGTCTCCCCCTTAAACTAATCTGTCTGTCGTATTGATTTGCGATTGATATCTGATTTGTAATTCATATCAGCAATGCATTACCACCCAAGTCATCTCTCAAACCATCTCGCACCTTATCCGTGCGCAGTAGGCATTAATTAGAACAACTTATCAGAGCGCTCACTATCGTGCAGTCGATAGAACACACAAAAATGTCTACATCTCTTCATAAAGTAAAGAGTCCTAACCGTTGTAGTGAGAGCAATGGATGGTCGACATTCGAACAATTCGACGCTGCAAGGTGTCAAATGGATCTAGCTAGCTGGTACATTAGATCACTAGCAGAGCAGTATGGGCCTAATCTGGGCCTTGTAAATGACTAGACGCTGTTAAGGCGTGAATTTCCGCTTTGACCTGTTAAACGCGTTTCTTTTTTTGGAGCTACAGTTTTATACTTCGTACAAGTAGTAATGAGCGTGTTTCTCGTGTAATAAACATCCACATCTTTATAAAAAAAATAATGTTTGTATGGGTAATTCTAAGAGCTTTTGTGCCATTCATCAGAATGTGCTGGAACTAGAGTGGGTTGTTGTGCCTAAGACCGGGAAGGTACTTAAAAAAACTGTCAGTCGTAGGACTGCACGTCAGAAGTGAAAACTTCCTTCACAAACTAACTTATATACGTATATGTATACATATTTATTTCAGCGTGACGGTCACGCGAGTTCAGTATGAACGCGCCATTGGCATACCGTGGAGATATCGCTCTTGTCCGCTAGATGGCGCTTATTAAGATTTTTATTTTATAATTTTAAATCAATTTTCGTGTGGCGGTATTATAAACCGTGTCGGTATCTCGCGAGAGTTTTTTTTGGAATCGAAGCAGACAGTGCCCGTCTAGCGGCAGTAACCACGCGCTTACAGACCACCGTGAAATAACTGCTCGCGTGCTGTTGTGATTCGGTGAGTGAATAAGGGATGCCAGAGCCCGTTTCCCTTCTAATCCCCTATCCTTAATCCTACTGTAGTCGGTAGCGCACTTGCAGCACCTGTAGCGTTGCTTGTGTTATAGGCGACGGTAGCCACCTACCATCAAGTGTGCCGTCAGCCTGTCTGCCGACCTTAATATAAAAGAAAACCTTTAAATGACATTGCAACGAATGCTGGATACAAGTAGTCGCTTAAAAAAACCGTCCGTTCCACCTATCCCTACTAAGTCATCCCCATTGGTAGAGATAAACAGATATCTTTTTCCATTCATCCACATTCAAAAAATATTATAGGTACATACGCAATGATTAATGTTTTATGAACTCTTGTATTCTTGTCCAAATATCTAAATAATCGTGTCAAAAGTGTTTTGCAAATTCCTTTCATAAGTTCAATTATGTTAATTTGTAAATTTCTTTGCAATACTTTTCTACTTGGAATTTGCGATTCTATATATAGTTCTTACCCTTAAATCGAGTGCTATGTCTGTTCGTATGCCATCCAAGGAACAGATGGATCGATGAAATAATAGCAACAGCAGGAAAAGAGTGGAGTATAGCAAAGCAAAGAATAGGGAACTATGGAGTAAGCTGGAGGAGGCCTATACCCAGAGTGGGGTTCCAATAACAGAATTAAATTTATACTATACGTAATTTTAAGAAAAAAATGTTTTTTAAGGTTGTTGGTAAATAAAAAAGGCTTATTATTATTATACATTTACTCATTTGTTTCCTTAATTCTAAATTATATAATATATAAACAATAAATATTATAAAAAACTTAAAATTAGATATCTTATCTACTAATAGCGGGGCAAAGCCAAAGCTACCGGTGGTTAGGGCTGCAGAGTGAGGAACCTCCTGACAATTCGTGCCGTGTCCAGAAGTACCGCCCCTTGATCCAGCCATCTAGCGAGAGCCTCTTGAGATGTTGGTCGAGGCTCTTCGCTATAAGACCGTTCGCTGAGACGACGCGGGACGATAATTGTCGAATCCACGTCCCACATGGCGGTCACCTCCTGAGCCAAGGCGATGTACTTTGTATTATTATTATTATTAATAATCAAGTCATAAGTTTGGAGCAAATAGAGCCTCCCATTAAAGCGTCCGAATGAAAAAAAAAATGAGCTCGACATTTCTGAATTGCAGCGAAGGCTAAATTATAACACAAGTCAGGAAACTAAATGGCTCATGTGACTTTTCACGTCGACCTAACATTTCCTGCGTTTTCATTTCAAGGAAATTCCGCCGTGTACCTCTAATTTGACGAAAGTGCAATTTTCTCTTTTTATATGTTGCAAAGTTAAAAAAAATCTTTCCTCTTTGAAAATGTGATTTTAATTTTACCATTTTAAATTATGTCGCTTTAATAATAAAAGAACCTTTAATGGAAGCAGTAATAGAACAAACTGGAATTCAAGTCTTCTATTTCCTTGTAGAAATAATCTTAACTCTTGAGGAAATTTGAAAACATAAAAAAGTTTTACAATTGTCTCGTGAGATAACAGGGCTAAACAATTCTTTTTTTATGTTAAGATCGGCTGAAAGGCTGACGGTCCAGTTGATGGTGGGTGGCTACCATCGCCTATAGCACAAGCAACGCCAAAGCTGCTGCAAGTGCGCCGCCTACTACAGTAGAATTAAGGATAAGGAACTAGGAGATAGGGATAGGAATTCTGGCATCCCTTACTCACTCACCGAAATGAGATTATAAGTTTTAGAAGATAAGAGTGCATATATATTCGTCAACAAACTTCATGTAAGTTTGACGACTTATTTAGTTTTAAGGTATTTGTTATGTATTTTGAAGTTTATTTCACGGTGGCCTTCTGTAAGGGGGTGGTTACTGCCGCCAGACAGGCTGCCCAAATAAAATTACTTTATTTTACAAGATAAAATCTTACCTAGGTATTGAAAATCTCACCTATTAATCTCTATTACCTATTGAGGAAATTCGAAAAATTAAAATGTTTTTTACAAGGTTAAATATTTACATTTATTTTTCGACTAAGTATATTGTCTAGTTACGTTTTAACAGATGATTGAGCAAAAAAAAAATACAAATATCTTCACAAATTTTCTTTCAATTTATAAACATTATAATAAAATCGTAAACGAGCCGTGTCCGTGCCGTGAGAATTTTTGTCTGTTTGTATGCATGTCTGTTTGTATGCATGTCTGTTTGTCTGTGCGTTTGTGCACGCTAATCTCTGAAACGGCTTAACCGATTTGAATGCGGTTTTCACTGATGTATTGTAGCAAGCTTTCCGTAGAAAACATTTAGTGTTTGTTTCATTCCAGTCGGAAAAAATAAAAACTCTAAATATAGTGGCCTCGGCGCCAAATATGGTTTTGTACCATTCGGAGTCGAGACACTCGGTCCGTGGGGCCCTGCAGCAACGAGCCTCTTCGAAGATATTTCGAAGAGGCTTATTGATGCGACGGGAGACCGAAGAGCTGGCACCTTCCTCGGCCAACGTATTAGTTTGGCCATTCAACGAGGAAATGCTGCCAGCGTACTTGGTACAATGCCGCAGGGTCCATTTTTATATTATTAGTTTTTAATCAATTTAATATTAATTTATTTTTAGATTAGATAATTTTAGTTTTTAGTATTTAAATTTAAATATTAAAATGTTGTTATATTGGCATGAAGTAAATGTCTAGACAAACCAATAATTGTTTACAGACATTGTTAATATTTTGTATTCGATTATATATCAGATAATAAATAAATAAATAAATAAAATAAAATAAATAAATTGTTGAGGAAGGCTATTTATCATCAATCTGTTACCCTTAAAAGCCGAGGTATGCGCCTTAGAATTTCTTCTTTGGCGTATGCCTTCACCGTTTCTCAAGCGACAGTAAAATGCACTTAAGTTTTTAGAAAAAAACCCATTGTGTATAATATGGCATGATCTCGGACCTCTCGACACGATAGGCCCCGTCTTTCCCACTGCGTCACCGTGGTTCTATTTTTATTCGGAACACAGCTATTATTTTAAAAATGAAAGGATGGATCTCGAAATAAATTCAATGGAATAATTTGTTTAGATTTCCGCCAAACAATAACAAGTTAAAGGGCCACCTTTTTATGGAAAAAATCTATTTTCAAATTTTCCCCAAAAAAAAATACGACAAAGTTTACCAAACAATGACATCCACTTAATAAGGTTATATTGTTGGCGAAACGAGTTTATGGGAAATGGGGGAAAATTTTATATTGAAATAAATAGATTTCTCTTGCTTTTTTAATATAGACATAAAAATATTTTTGTTTCCTTTTATAAAGCCTTCGACGCGCGGTGTTATATAAGTTTGACTTGTACGTCTGTGTAAATATGTAGGTCACGTGTGTATCCGTGTGTATGTCTGTAGACTCGTAGCTTCCAAACGGATGGATCGATTTTGATCCGGTTTTTTTGTTTGAAAGCTGATACGATCGAGATGGTTCTTAGATAGTTTATGAAGAACTGTTCAGGCGTTTGAAGATTATCAGCCAATGTCCTAGTTGATGAAGGGTTTTCACTAACTTCCACAGATTCGATTTATGTGAAATTTGGTATGTTACTTTGGTGTTATTTTCATGACATGGATGGACATGGTAACCTTGATCTGATGCTGCAGCATCAAGTAGTCTGCGGGACGTGTTTGAGCTCAATAGAAAGTAAAGGGTGAGCTTATAACTTTAATTAAAGCTTGTTATTATTTTAACACTAGCTGGTGCCCTCGTACGTAAAAAAATTACGCGTGACTATATATGAGCAATGTAACGCCTAAAATCTTTATTGAAGTTATAGCTTTGCCAGACCCTCGAGACCAGAACTTTTTTTCTGCATGAAAGGTAACCCTATCCTTGACAACGTGTATGCAAACTTTCATGATGATCGGTTCACCGGTTTAGATGTGGAGGTAACAGGCAGACAGACGGAGTTACTTTCACATTTATAATATACTAGTTGAACTCGGCCACGCTTTGCTGCGGCCCATACGGCGCCGACGCCGGCGGCGGGGCGTGCGCATGGCGCGCGCGGAACTGGACACTGCTTATATATAATACTATATATCGTAGCGTGATGTTATATAGTCTATAGCATTCCTCGATAAATGGACTATTCAAAACAAAAATAATTTTTCAATTCGAACCAGTAGTTCCTGAGATTAGCGCGTTCAAACAAACAAACTCTTCAGCTTTATAATATTAGTAAAAGTATAGATTAAGTATGGATAAGCCTCGTCATTTCTTTCTAAATCATGCATAACATAGATATATTTATTTATTGCTATAAACTATAGATTTATTTATTTATTGTTTTTAAAAATGCATTATTTCATTAATATAATAACAACTATAATAATAATAATTTTTTACTTTATTGCCTAATTCATCTTGCTTACACTCGATTACCCCTAACCCCTAGTGGGTTGGGTACCCTGTGTTGCAGGGGTCAGTAATGCAATGTGTGATTGTCTGTGTATGCTTGTGTGCATGTGTGTAAGATATGTGGTTATGTGGAGATTGGTAAAACCTAAGGTTTTAAGTGTATCAGTATGTTTACATGGACATCTACAGGTGAAATAAAACATTTTATCAAGAAAGGGTCATCAAATTTTCCGATTCATAATAATCCGAGTTCTTAAGAAACTCCACCAATTTTTTTCTTACATGACTCCTTTAAACAATGAACTATATTTAATTTTTTATTTAAAGTTCGATATAGAATAGGACCCATAAATTGGTACTTTCTCCCGGTGATTTGTTTTCTTAATTTTGGCACTCGCCATTTGAAAATTCTCTCGGATCTCGACCGCCTATTCACCGACTGGACTGAGGTTTTATGAAATTTTAACACAACATTTTGGATACATAGCTGTCGAACCCTGAGATATTCCAGATCTCGATACAATTTATCAGTTGGATATCGAAAAGATTTTTTGTAGGCAATTTTGAAAAGTGCCCGCTGTGCACGTTCCAGGGTCAAGAAGTATGTTGGAAGAAGTATCAAGAAGTACACGTTCCAGGGTCACAATGCAGTGACTCAGAATCGACTCACCCAGGATTATGAGCATTATTTCATTATATCATGGAATGGAAGTTGATCAATACTTTTTAATAAGCACAATCTTTATGGTAAGAAATGTACAAAAAGTTCTCGTTTTCATCTGAATTTTAATTAATACCTTCTCGCTTAAGAACCGGACATTTACAAATAATACAAATATTTACTAAAATATAGAGCAGCTTTGAAATAGTGTGACCATGATATCAATTCTATTGAAAACGTGAGTTAATGAATGCAGATAGAGGCCATTGGCGCTACGAAATTATTTGAAGAAATTTTTGACATTGTACAAGCAAACAATCTTCAATAAAAGCTCGATTTCGTTTCGAATAAGAACATTGACAAAGTAGAATGTAGGTTTTCTCGGCCGGTATCCATATGAGTTGTGGGTTTCCGGGATGATGGCCCAGGTCATCATCCCGACCTTTTAGATCCATCAACATACAAGAAACTATCCAGAGACCCGACATCCGTTATAGTTCGAAAAACTAACCAACTGATAAAAGCATCATCCATACCTGATGAGGACAAACGTCAATGCATAAACAGCGAAGCCCTTCCACCAAGATTTTATGGTCTACCAAAAATACACAAGCCAGGAGTACCATTGCGACCCATTGTTAGTGCTATCAGGGCACCAACCTACAACTTAGCCAAGTACTTGTCCAAGCAACTGCTATCTTATGTCGGGAAGACATGATCACATATCAGAGACTCGGCGCATTTCGTAGAAAAGATTAAAAACATGACAATAGAACCAACGGATATTCTAGTGAGCTTTGACGTCGTTTCCCTTTTTACAATGGTCCCGGTGAAAGAGACAGTTGAAAAACTAAGCCTAATCTTTCCGGAAGACACAGTGTCATTATACAAACATGTGCTGATCACCACCTATTTCCAAGTGAATAATAAATTCTACGAACAAGTAGATGGTGTGGCAATGGGGAGTCCGCTCAGCCCTGTCGTGGCCAACTTCTACATGGAATCGTTTGAAAAACTCTCGCTAGAAACAGCATTCCAGAAACCTTCATGCTGGTTTCGATACGTAGACGATACATTTGTACGGCCACGCACCGGGAAACGCAGTGTCGGCAGATCCCCCCCTAGATGGATAGACGATATTAAAAGAGTCGCGGGGAGTCGCGCTTCAGGCGGCACAAAATCGTGGTGTTTGGCGGTCATTGCAGGAGGCCTATGTCCAGCAGTGGACGTCCATCTGCTGAAACGAACGAACGAACGAACATTTGTAATATGGAGCCACGGACAGGAAGCACTGAATATGTTTCTTAAACATATCAATAGCATCCACCCAAGAATACAATTCACTATGGAAACAGAGAAAAATGGCACACTCCCATTTCTGGACGTGTTGGTCTCTAAAAACGAGGATGGTAGCCTGAGACATAAAGTCTACCGGAAGCCCACCCACACAGATAGGTACTTACACAAAAACTCCAACCATTACCCTCAACAAAAATCGCTATGATTAAGACGCTGGTTGATAGAGCGAAACGAGTCTGCGAACCAACACAGATACAAAAAGAGCTGGAACATTTAAGCCATACTCTACGGTGCAACGGATACACACCCACTGAAATTAAGCGAGCGATAAAACCGAGGAGAAACAGGACTAATACCGAAGACAAAAACCCAGATAAAGGCAGAGCATTCCTCCCATACATTAAAGGAGTAACGGATCGCATAGGAAAAATGTTACAGAGCAGAAACATCAAGGCCATATATAAGCCCACGAGCCAAATCAGAAACCTGCTCGGTTCAGTTAAAGACCCAAGGGATCCATTATCCTCGACAGGGGTATATAAAATACCTTGTGAATGTGGCGCAGTATACATCGGCACCACAAAACGCAGCATTAACACCCGAATTAAAGAACACAAGGGCAACTGTCGCAGAGGAGAGACCGAAAAATCGGCAGTAGCTGAACACGCCTTTTCTGAAGGCAACCATAAAATCCTTTTCAAAAACACATTAGTTCTGTCATCCGAGGTACACTATCACTCACGCCTTAATCGGGAAGCCATTGAAATTTTCAAGCATCCAAAAAATTTCAACAGGAAGGAGGAAAATCTAAGGCTACACAACATTTGGTATCCGGCACTACGCAAGAATAATAATAATGAAAGAAAGAGAGGGCATTATAACCCCTCTCCTAGTGACCACACCCCACCAATTCAACCACGGGGTGGGGATATAAATTTAAATATAGATAGTCGACAAATCAGTCTCGCTCGAGAAGTCGAAAAGTCGTGAAGTGCAGTGATGTGATCTACTTTTTCTTCTAACACGGACTACACCACTGAGGATGTCAACCGCAGTTGTTGACGAAACGTTTGGAAGAATTTCCAACAGGCCTGGGCCATCATCCCGGAAACCCACAACTCAACATTGACAAATTTAAGAAAAAATGTGAGTTATAATTTGAACTTAAAATAAAATAAAGATAAACTTGTTGTTACTAGTTCCAGACTCCACAGAATAAATGTGCCAGTATAAGTTAAAAAACGATGCACAGAACTTTTTTTATATGTTAAGGTCGGCAGACAGGCTGACGGTCCACTTGATGGTAGGTGGCTACCGTCGCCTATAACACAAGCAACGCCAAAGCTGCTGCAAGTGCGCTGCCGACTGCAGTAGGATTAAGGATAAGGGATGAGGAGTGGATAGGGAAATGGGCTCTAAAACTATCTTTAACTATAAAAAACGTTTTCTGAAAAGAAAATTAGTACAGTGTAGCAATCTATTTAGCTTTAAATGGCAACTATTGGGGTTTCTTGCCGGTTTCTTCCCCTTAGAAACAGATTTCCTAATTATTATGTTTGACGATCTGTATGTACCTACTTTTGTCTAGTAATAGTTTTCAAGATATGTTACGGTTGGCCATAGAACCTTCCCAAAGGAACTCGAGTTGGCGTTAGGGGCATAGGACATAGACAGTGATCACGTCCTTTTAAAAAAGTGCAATAGAAAATTGGTCTTCACGGTTACGACATAGGGTTCATATTCCAGCAACCAAAGCACCATTCCAGAACCGATGGAGTAACTGCGCCGATGTTTGAAACTTCTAAACTCCTCCAACTGTCTTTGCGTGAATATAAAAACGGATAGTGTGCTGCGGTACGCGATACGAAAGCGATAGCTAATAATTTTTGGGAAGACACCTGCGATAGTGAGTTAGCGACACATTGCACGAATTAGAGACGATATTGATGAGTTTGACGGTTTAATCGAGAAGCCTTGAGATATTTGGAATAAATCTTGGTCTGCAGGAATAAATCCATTCCTCTCACCATTATATGGCATTTTTACTCATGTCGCTGTCCGCTTCTGTATGTTTCTCGTTAATTTCTTCTAAACCATACAATGAATTTTGATACGGTTTTCACTAATGGAAAGAGTTATACATAAGTTTTATACATGTGTAATTTATAAAAAAAAACAGCCATGGGAACGTGGCGGTAGTAAATAATAAATACCATAAATTATAAGCATTATCATGAAAAAGCTGACGAATAAATGAATAAACAAACTTAAAAACTCTTTTTTATCTTATTTACTTATTTCAAAACTATAATAGGTATATAAATGCAAAGAAGCATATCGTTTACAAGCAGAAAATATTTTTAAACAACATTACAGAAAAGTACTAGTCGCTTATTCCTGTATCCGACAAAATTTATGGTCACCTTTATCCTGTCCGCGTCCGTGCTGGCGTCTGCTTTCATAAAAGCAAATAAAATACACTCTCCTCGCTCGAGAACTCGACAACGATATTACCTATTCAATGTTATTATTATACATTTTTATTCTACAACGGCGAATACTGATTTCTTGCGGGGACACACTGGCTCCTTCCCACATCCACGGAACGAGTCAGCTAGCGGGTGCAGCTGCTAAAGCGGCCGAAAAATTAAAGACGGCCAAATACCGGGGTCTCGGTTCCAGATACACTTTTATGCCGTTCGGGTCGAGAACCTTAGTCCGTGGGGTCCCAGCGCTCGCCAACTTTTAATAGATATTTCAAAAAGGCTCACCGACACCACTGGTGGCCGACGAGCTGGCAGCTTCCTCGCGCAACGCATTAGCATTGCAATACAGCGAGGAAATGCTTCCAGCATCCTCGACACCATGCTGCGGGCGCCCAATTTTTTACATATTTTTAGGTTTTATTTATTTTTAGGTTTATTTAGTTTTGTAGATAAATATTTTAAGAAGTTTTTAATGAAGTAATGGCAACCTATATTTATGACATAATATCTTTACCAAAAACTTTTTTTAAATGTGTATTGGTCCTTACTAATAGTTGTTTATGCGTTATCGATTCTCGCAAATCGATGGCATAGGAGACAGATGAGGTGAGTTTTTTTTTCCAAAATGAGTTAAGTAATCAAAGTCTATCCTTATAACGTAAAAATCTTGTTGTGCTCAAAGTGGTAAGCGTCCCGTGTTCGGGTTAGGATTAATTAATAGCTCAATCATTATCTAACTTCGCTAAATGGCCAATATAATACATCTTTAAAATCTGTGTTCTATATCATCTATATCTTGTCTGGATGTCGTTGATAAACAATAAGAGCCTTGAAACGTTTAAATAGCCCTGAAACACTTCAATAAGAAGTAACTTTTTGATTTCTAAAAGTTACGAGCAATTAATGACTAAAATTCAATTCTGTATCTAAAATTTGTTAATTCTTGTAGATTTATCCCACTCTGAAGATCAAACAACTAGAAGAATCCGGCGAACGCAAATTAAAAACTTACTATCAACTGTAATATAATGATTTAATTTGAAAAACATATAATAATTGAGCTCTTTATGAAGCCGAAAACTTGGGTTCAGTTCACACCAGAAAGCGACACGGCGCGCATTTTTATAAGATAGCAATAGAGAATGTAGAATGTGAAGTGGTGCACGGCAACACGAGTCGCCGCGCGTGGCCTCCGACACCACTCGTAAAGCATTGAAATGAGTACCTTTTAGTGTAGAAAATAAGTTCTATATTCTACATATTACTATTTTAAAAAGTACGAGCCGCGTCTCTATCCAGTGTGATCCTTAGGGTTAACTGTGGTAGTCATCGACGTAATATCCAAGTAGACGGCTAATACCTATTTATTCACAATGCAAATTGTTCTGGCAACTAACTGAGGTGCGCGGGCGCGGGGTACTGAACGCCAATTGGTCCGATCAAGGTCACGACGAAATTCTATTGGTCGTTACTGCCCGAACATTACCGGGCGTGGAATTATATAATATCAATTTCTTTAATGTGTTGTCTGAATGCGTTCGCCCTGTACTAGAAGTCTAGTTGGATATTACGTCGATGGTGGTAGTATACAATCTGCATGCTTGATGTCGATAATGTACATCAATACGAATGGTCGTTACATTGCGAAGCGCTGAAGAAGTAACTCAGTTCAGCTCGGAAGTCTGTTCAGCTTTCCGAGACTATAAAGCTGTCGCGTAAAACAGGCGTAGAAAGAAAATATATAATTTTTTACGATTATTTGTCGAATAATAATTTAATATAATTCATTTAAATTGTTTTAAATGAAGAAATAAAATTTTATTATTTACAATATTTTTAATCTATACTGAAACACCAATCACAGTGCGTGACGTCATTTGTGGGCAATCATTGTCTTATGCCAATGCAGCTGGTTTGTTATGATAGGTATGACCACAAATGACGTTACGCGCTCTCAGATGAACTATCGTGGCGTTTTGGCGGCATTTTCAAACAAACAATATTAAAACATGATTTTGAGTACCTACCTAAAAGGCTATAAATAAATAAAATAGTATTTTTTATGGGAATAAATATCCATGAAGATTAATTTAAAACACTTTCTGAAAATTTGTCCGATCCCCTATTATTGACATACATACTAACCTAAGTTTAAGATTTAAAAAGTTTTATTATCTTAAGTGTAACATGTACCTATTAATATATATAAAAAATCAACGTCACGCACGTCATTAAGAAGAGAGATATTCAACTAATCTTTGTATTTCACGGAACATTTCAATCTATAAATTTTCCCATCCAATGAGTCCCCTAGTTAGGGAAAGTTCGTTCCCCGGCTGACAATAATTAATGATTTTAGTTCGGCAACCAGTATCAGCGGCACTCAGACACGAGTATTGTTTACTGAATCTATCGGCCATTCGTTCACTGTTCGAATTAATCATAATAAATAATCAATTTTAATAATAAACGCGTACCTACTGTGATAAACTGAATACTGAACACTGACATGCTGTCTTATTCTTAATGCATGCCAAGTTAGCCTATAAGTGGAGTATACGATATTATAAATGAATTTTTAAATGTGTTTATGTATAAGGATGATTGTATACTGCGTTGGCTTCCTATTAAATAAATAAATAAATAAAATTATTAAGATTTCACAGTGGTCTTCGGGATGGTGACTGCGAGGGTCCAGTTATACTGCGCAACGCACAGTAGCCGCTGCCGCAGAGTACTAGATTGGGAACTGTTCTATAATTAAAATAGGTGTATATAATATTTACAATACACCGATGGCGAGCGTGCACACATTAAAATATTCATAACAGCGTGTCAACAAAGGCAGCTCACTCAATATGTGACACGACTAAACCAATGTTTGGTCGTTTTAATTGTAACCAAATTGTTTGATCAACGCGTTTTACTACAAAACAGATGGCAGACCTTCGCTTGAGGTATAATAACTAGGGTCTTATTAATACCAAGTCAGTACTATATTATACTAATACTAGCGAGCCCCAGCTTCGAAAGAAGTTGGAACTTCCAAAATACTTTTTTTAGCGGATGCTTAAAATAAATCTATGTTCCAAATTTTTTTTTTTTTTTTTTTATTAAAGATGGGTTTGCTCTTGACCAGCATCTATCCATGTAGCAAGGATGAGGCCGACGATGGAGCGAGCTCACTCAGAAGATGCCTATTCACTCGAACCTTGAAAAGATTTGGGTTATATGAGCTCGGAAATACAGACGCCGGCAGGAAGTTCCAAATTTCAGCTTTCTAGACTTAGTAGTTTTAGAATTGTACCGTGGAAAAGTAGATGTTTGCCAAGTACTGACAGATTGCCTCTCATTTGCCACCAGTACCTTTGATTAGCTTTTAGTTACTTTTAAATTTAAATTAATAATAAAAATATTTTAATGAAATATTTTTATTAACGACATTATTTACTGAATAAAGTCCTTTTCAACTTTTTTTTTTTTTTTTTCAATTTTCTTCAAGACTAAACGGTTGGCAACAACCATTTAGTAATAACTTTTTTAACCATAAAGATGAATTAAAAAAGTACCTTTTTAATAATCCTGGGAATACGTATTTTATTTTTCTTTATAAAAATAAAAATAAAATAAATAGCAGAAATATAATAACATTTGTAATAATCTACTGGATGTCCTGTCTTTGCAGGGACAATTTATTTTAACAAATGTATTTATTTATATTTTTTTACAAAAAAAAATAATTTTAATCTAATCTAAAATTGTATATTCAAAACCAAAACTAACTTTTTCTTCTGTAACAATTGACACAAATTTTAACACTTCTGTGTTTTTCTGTCACGTTTGAAAGAAAGAAAGAAAGACTTTTATTCACTGCACGAAAGACACATTATGTACAAGAACAGGGAAGAAATTAATAATAATAAAAAAACGTGTGTGTGTCCTCGCGGCAGCGAATCGGATACTGGCTCAGCATTGTGCTGAGGTGCTGACAAACACCTAACCGATCTCTTTCTTGGTAAAAAATTTAAAACAATTTGGTTGGTAACAAAATTTTACAGTAGAATTCAGTTTTCGTATCGCCCTTGACTCTGTATTTAACAATTAGTGAACGACCATAAATCTTTGTTAGACAATGTCTTGTCCACAGACCGAAGTCTTCTATTTCCATTAAACTATATTGAACGGGTCGTTCACACCGTAGCCGAAAAAGTAATTTTCACTAATAAAGAACTATTTTGTAAGCGACCCGCCCTCGGCTTTATACGGAAGCAACATTTATATGTATATCTACACAAACTTTCCTCGATTGTCACTCTTGATCATCATTTTCATCATCTCAGCCATAGGATGTCCACTGCTGGGCCAAGGTCTCCCCCAATTTTCCAATAGAACGGGTCAGAAGCAGCCTGGATCCACTTTTATCAAGTCGTCTGTCCTCCTTGGACATCCTACGCTGCGCTTGCCGGTCTGCAAGCGAGAACCTTCCGATCATAGCAGCCGTCAGCTCCCAACTTACTAATCTGCTGGGTTAGGTATATTGCAGGTAAGACATTCAAGCAGGGGCGTAGCGTCGGGGAGCGAGTGGGAACATTTGCTCCAGGGCGCCGGGGCCTGAGCGGCGCAATTTTTTTTTTCTTTTCTTTTAAATAGCCGGTAATTAAATGTACTCCAGAAAGGGTAGCGGTTTCAAAGCAAAAAAGCGTATTATGAGCCCTGGAAAAAAGCCCTGGAGCAAAACACCTCTCTCTCATATGGGCACGTGAGGAATTATACACAAACCTCGAAATGAATCGTCTGGAGTTTTGTGTATGAATTTTTTTCAATTTTAATAAATAATGATAATGATGCTGTAATCTTTCAGCATATTTTTCTTGATAATAATAATGCTTTTATCAGCTAAATGCATGCAATGTTTAGTTACAAGTTCTCAAAGTTACAATGTTACAATCGATCGTTCAAAAAATGAGAGAGGGCGCTTGAAAAATTTTGCTCCAGGGCGCTGAAAGTGTAGCTACGCACTGCATTCAAGACTTGTAAAATTCACCTCTTGGACTATTTATTTATTTATATAACCACACGCAAGATAGACGACATTTCGAATTGTCCAAGTGATTATCCAAAAATGATTTCCTTTCAACGCTCACACTATAATTTTTTGCTGTAATTTTACTGGGCACGAGGAAATTGTAAACGAAATCAATAATCTTGATGATAATTAAAAATTCACTTGTATTTCTTTAACAACACCCCGTTCCGGCACAAACCGATCCAATTAACTAGTGTTGGGATAGCTTAAAATTTACACTCAGATTCAATGAGGCGAAATATGTACTCATGAGTTATTCGACTATTGTAATTTATACTTATAAAATCGTTTGTCCTGACTGACTATCAACCCACAGTCAAAACTAATAAGTCTAGAAATTTGGAACATAGGTTTAGTTTATAACGTCCTAGCGACCCGTCCCCGGCTTCGCCCGGGGTGTAATTTTTATATATAAGAACATTCCCCGTTAATCCCTCTTTCCATTAGTGAAAACCGAATTAAAATCGGTCTACCCGTTCACGCGTGATGCCGTGCCCAAGGGAAATGGGGATTCATTTTTATATATAGAGAAGATATGTTATTATTATTTCTTCTTATGGCCTGGGGCCAGCCAGGCAAATGTGCGATTGAGTACTCGCTTGTGCAATCGGGCCGACATTATTTTACAATAGGAATAGCCCGTTGGATGAGTGGTTAGGGTGCTTACCTTAACACTCTGTTCTAGGGTCCCGAGTTCGATTCCCGGCAGGGTCAACTTTGAAAAATTAAATTTTCAAATTTGTCACTGGTCTAGATCTGGAAAGTAGTGGCAGGGCACACTGCGTTTCGCAGTCATTTGGGCAACCCGTCTGGCGGCAGTAACCACCCCCTTACTGTAGAACACCGTAACTGTGCACTGTTGTGTTTCAGTGAGTGAGTAAGGGATGCCAGAGCTCACTTTCCTATCCAATCCCCTATCCTTAATCCTTATGTAGTCGGCAGGGCACTTGAAGCTGCTTTGGCGTTGCTTGTGTTATATGCGATGGTATAGCCACCATCAAGTGGACCATCAGCCCTGTCTGCCGATCTTAACATTAAAAAAAAAATTTGATCAGCGAAATATCTATTTAGTCAGCATCTTTTTTTTGGCTGACCTAGCATACTTGTTGACCCAATAGGTTTCTTAGCTGATCAATTTTATTTATTGGTTAGGTTAGTTTTTTTTGTTGATAGATTAAATAACAGCCTTTTACAATAGTTTTTAAACGCAACCTATTTTTCGATTTATACCCTATAAGAAGAGGAATGTCATATGGATTAAACTTTGAAAAATACCCATATCGTCAAAATATATGCACTCCGCTCCGAGAAAACTCTCAACGAACAATAATTGAGTTATTTAATGTTGTTACTATTACTGTTATGGATTTTTTAAATAATGTTATTTTAGAAAGTAACGATTTTGAAATAGATTTTGAAATTCTTGCGGTGTTATTAAAATAAATTCTTGGGCACGTTAAATAATTAAAAAAAGAAGATTTTCCGCGACTTGTCCGCTCCTTTCTTACTCGAATTGCTCATGATAGATTTGAATTATTGAGTTGAGTTGAATTTAAATTTGATTTTTTATGATCCCTCGATAACAGTACTTTTATCTGGTAACCCTGTGTTATTTTTTTTATTCCTCACAACCTGTATGCAAAATTTCATTACGATCGGTTAGGTAATTAAAAGTCTTGAAAGCGTAACAAACGAACAGACAAACAAACTTTCGGATTTATTATATTGATATTTTAAATTTAATATTCTCACATATCTATCTCATTTTAAAAAAAAAATCTTAACTCGTTGAATCAATGTAAACTTCACTATAAACTGGGCCCAATTTGCATGTGCAGCCGCGAGGCGTCTCCCCACACCAGCCGGGCGTTTTTGCCTTATTTTTAACCGGTTAATTCTCCTCTCTACCGTTTACCCGCCGGTAATTGGAGCCGGTTGATTGTACATGCCGATTGCCTCGGCTTGTAATATTTAAAATATTGCGTAACGTTTTAATTAAAAGTTGTAATGAGTTATGCAATTCTGCACTTAACACCACCAAAAATTTACCACAAATTTATTTGGTTTGCTGATAAGAATTTAAGACTGATAAGACATTAGAATAAAGTGGTCCTAAGATGGGTACCTGGCCATATGGGTGGGAATCGAAGGCAATGAACATGCCGACGAAATGGCTCGTGCAGGCGCAAAAGGTAGGTTAATAGGTCCTGAACCTATGTGCGGACTACCACATAGCCTAGCTCGCAGGACCATATGGAACCAGTGCTTTACTACATCTTATAAACGCTGGACTAACTTGCCAGGGCTGAACCATTCCAAAGCGCTCATAAAAGCCTATAGCCAAAATGTGACAAACCAGGCTATGTCGCTTAGCAGGAGCAATTTGTGTATGCTAACTAGGGCACTAACGGGGCACTGCCGCCTCAATAGGCACCTTAAAGTAATGGGGCTCAATAGTACGGGAGAGTGTCGTTTCTGCCAAGAGGCAGAAGAAACACAAATACATATCCTGTGCGAGTGTGGCCCCCTGATGCACAAGCGCAGTCACATCCTAGGAAGCCACACAATGGCTTGTGAAGATGTGAAGAATGCCTCTATCAAAAAAGTACTACAGTTCCTTAACGTGGTAGGTATAGGTAGAGAGCTTTAGTTCACGTGGCGATCACAACATTTCAGCAATGGACGAAGTGATACTGGCACTCTAGCAGACAGAAATAGCCACTAAGAAGATAAAAAAAAATAACTCGTAACACTTAAATATTACAACATAATATTATATACAAAACACAAATATATAATATAAATAATCCATTATTCATCACTAGGTAAAGAAATTCATTTTATAACTTTTATGTTAAGGTCTTCATCAGGCGGAGGGTCCACTTGATGGTAGGTGAAACAACACCACAGGTGCTGCAAGTGCGCTGCCGACCATACTAGGATTAGGGATAAGGAATTAGGAAGGGATAGGGCAATAGGCCCTAGCAATCCCTTACTCACTCACCGAAACACAACTGCTGTTATTTCACGGTGGTCTTCTGTAAGGGAGAGGTTACTGCCGCTAGACGGGCTGTTCAATGATTGCAAAACGCCGTGTGCCTTGCTACTACTCAAACTTATTTGTGAAAATTAAATGAATATGTACCTCAGAGTTGTAAAAGCTGAGCGTTCAACCGCCATTTTGGTCGTATACGAAGCTTAAATAAAGCTCACACCATACCCTCCATGAGTTTTGAAAAAACGGACTGTGATAAAGGACATAGTCAGTGCTGTGGGGTGCATTTCAGATTACCATTCCGTATTTCGATTAATGGAAATACTGGGACTATGTGACCCTATGTGACTATTCTGGGATTATGAAAATATCTTTGTAACCAAAAAATTACCGAATAATTGCCGGTATTATCAGTGTTGTAATAAAAATAAAATTAGCGCCTTCTATAATCTATGTTTTGCTTTGTTACTTGTGTATAGTCTGTGATTGTTACCTCTCTCTCTCTCTCTCTCTCTCTCTCTCTCTCTCTCTCTCTCTACTCTTAGTCATTTCTAGAAAGTATTTCGTTTCGTCTCAAATAAAGTGTTTGGCAAACTAGTACTTAGTAAACAATATTTTCATTTAATAACAATAATCAGTAAACAGAGTACAAGATATATAGACATTGGGGATAGTGCTACTGAAAACATTTTTTTTTAAATTTAATTCAGAAAACAAACATCACACAATCTGATATACTGTATGACGAATGTATTGAATTTACTAACAGGTTGAGTGAGTAGGCCACATTTTTTATGTCTTACAAAAATTAAAGATTCATAAAAAAAATCAACTGTCGGATTCAACAAGCAATTCAACTGAAGATGTCTCGGAGCTTCCCGAACGCTGCCCATCTGAGCTGGATTCGACGATTGACCTTCTTCTCGAAGTTGGCTCTACCTAATCGGGCTGTTTATTCCAACTGTTACTGAGGTGGGTACAACATGGACATTAGACATAGACGTCTTGTCCATATTCATCTTAAGGCCCACCCTTCGGGAAACTCGGTTGAGACCATCGAGCATCGTGTTGGGTTTTCTTATCGGCTTCGCCATGACGGCCATGCCATGCGTGATCATCGCCCACGGCCGGGAGGTACCTCGCAAGGCATACAAGGGAACAGGAACAATCGCGCAGTTCAGGGCATCGCAGTCAATATTTCCCTTAGAGCTGTCAGTGCTTGTCGTATCGGGTTTGTACTTTCAACTGTAAGTACATCTGCAATTATCTCACAATTTCCAAAATTTCAAAAAATTATGAATACGAATTTGTCTACCCTTAAAGATTTAAAGAAACACAGAGGTTCTATTAAAAGCCGCCTTACAATTTTTAAAAAATATGTAGATTCTTTAGACGCAGAATTGACTCATAAACAAGGCGTAGAGTTAAAATTGCGATTAGAAGACGCAAGGAATACTGAATTTAATGACTTAGAGAATAAGATACAGAATTTAATTCCCGAGTCTGAAGTTTGAACAGCAATTAACAGTAAGAGAAACCTTTGAAAATGATTATTACAATGTTTTAGCACAAACCGAGTGCTTGATAAATGAGGAATCCTGTGACAAGTCGTTTAGCAATGTTCATAGTAGTACTTTACCTAATGTTAAATTGCCCACCATTTCGCTACCGACCTTCGACGGCATTTATGAGCAGTGATTACAATTCAGGGACACATTTGTAGCGCTGGTGTATGATTGTAATGAAATTTCCGATATACAAAAGCATCACTATTTAAAATCGTCATTTCGAAGCAGTGCACAGACCCAGTTATCAGTTCAATACTAATTTTCAGCACAAAACTTTATTATTGCTTGATATTTATTAGTCAATCATTAAAATAATAATAGAATGTTAGTAGACAATCATGTCAATTCGAAACCTTATAAATAGGTACTTTACTAAAAATATTCGCCCATTAAATTTACTCGATAAACCTACAGAACATTGGCACAGGCTTATTATTTATTTAATGGTTTCCAAATCAGATACAGCTACAGAACATCAATGGAAACGTTATAAAAGAAAGAAAGAAAGAAAGAAAGCATCTTTTATTCCTCTAATAAACACAATTTACATATATGAACAAATAATAATTACAAACAAACAAATATATAAACAAGTAAGAAGAGAAAAAGGAACCCTGACTCAGTATACAGTTGTGGTGCGGACCACAACACTGATATTCTGCCAGGGACCAGAAATTCAAAGAAAAAGAAAACAAAAAACATTTACGCGGGACAATTCATAACACGATTACAATCCATGGCTGAAATTATTGCAAATTTTCTTAAAAACTATTGAAGGCTTTCACTGGCTAGTTATCTAATATGACAACGTCACTGTAAATATACAATAGCACACGAGAATGTACGTCAAATGGACCGGCCGCCCCCATAAACTGTCTCGTCTAAGCGTTTCTCTGCACATCCATCAATGATGAGCGAAGTCGTCTTTTAAAGCATCCCAGAGATGTAAGATCGCGTAGCGGGGGCGGAAGATTATTCCAGCATTTCGAGGCACGGTAACGAAAAAAGCACGTTGTTTCCATCTTACGATTGTTCAGTTAAAATAAAATTAACGATTTAATTAACTTTTCGAGAAATAAGGTCGATGTATTAGAAACATTATTAGTTACCCACTCAAAAGCATAGTCATCAGATTCCTTCGGTCATTCGTCGTACGTACGAACGCCTTCAAAGATACACTGCCACGTGGTAGAAAACTGCGCCCACGAGAAACTACATAATGAGAAATCATTCATTTTATTTTTGTACGTACAGCTTAAAATTTACACGATAAAAAATTATCGTAATCAATTAAAAATCAGCTTAAAATTTACGTTTTAGCTTTAAATTTACACGATAAAGTTAAATTTATAGGAAACTATATTTTTTATAGAAACTATTTATAGAACAGCGTCTCTTTATAAAATATTACTTGTTGATAAAGTAGCTTTCTATAGGTGAAAGAATTTTTAAAATCGGTCCAGTACTCTTTAAGTTTATTCATTACAAACATTGTTGTAGTGGCACATCCAGAAAATGTGATAAAAAACATAATTCCTTTATAAGCTCCTTCTAAGGGGTCACTCCTCTTCACTCTCTTTTAGTGGTCTCTTTCACGGCTTTTTCGAACGCTTTCACTGCATATTCAGGGCTCATAAAGCGTTATCTTTATCTTTTATTTATAAGGATAACTTTATCTTTTATTTCTGGGAATAAATAGAAATCATATGGTGCCAACTACAAGGAGGATGACTCACTAATTCCACACCTTCCATAGTCAAATATTCGATTGTTCCTCTGGCGGAGTGGGCTGGAGCATTGTCACGGTGAAGGAGGATTCTACTTCATGGGCGCTTCTGTCGAACATTTTCCAAGATATCTGGCAAAATTACTAATATGCCAGTCTGCAGTAATGATGCAGGTCCTTTGATCATCTAATGCAATGGTTGCAAAATGTCCCGTCCGTCCAAATTATGTTTTATCCCTCACTTCTTACCTTCTTTACTTTTGTTGGTAAATCCTCGAAAGTAAACACCCATTGTTCAGATTGCCTTTTGGTTTCGGGTTCGTAACTTATCCAGGTTTCATCTCCTGTGACGATGTCAAATACAGTTAATATAAGTTACTAATAACTAATGCCCACAATTTCGTCTGGGCCGATTTTTTTGTCTAAATACTTTTAGGCGATCCCTCGGAAACCTAAGGTAAAGTTTATTACCTGTATTATCCTAAAAATAAACTACCTGTGTGCTAAATTCATCCAAATCCGTTTAGCCGTTTTTGCGTTATTGAGCAACTTACATCAAACATAAAAACTTGCACATTTATAATAGGTATTATTAAGATAGTCTGTAGATATTACGTTGTTTATACTTGATGTAAATTAATAAATGAAATAAATAACAAATTATATCAATTAAAAGATTTTTTTTAAATTTTATTTAAGGATTGTTCCCAAGTTTGTACCCTTGTTACCGTCTAATGACAGATAAATTTACAGGTATCAGTTATTCTATTAACAATTTAAATTAAACGCTGAAGCCAAATTGCGGTAACACTAATTCCGTACAAGTTCGGCATTCAATTACCGTGGAAATACGTAAATCAACCACAACTTAATATGGCTGATCCATATCCGCTGTTCGCGTTAATGACAACGCATTTGAAGCTACAAATTTTAATAATGACATGCATTTATTATGCAAATAGGACACGAATAGATTTAGTGTTAAAATTGTAATTGGTTTTTATTAAGCTGACCTCACACGTCACGTTTATTTTTATTAAATTTCGTATTAAAAATAAATTAATATATCACATTAATATTACCAACAAAGTGTAGTTTTGCGTTCGAAATAGGTCCCGGACTCTATAATGCGGTGGGAGAAACCCACTTCGCTGATTTTCAGTCATGATTTTCTGATCCTTTACAATATTAATAATAAATATTAATTATTAATAAATAATTCTTAATAATAAATACATAAAAAGAATAAAAAAAAAACTTAAAATGGGAAACCTCAAAAAATGAGAAAAAAAATTGATAGATTAAACATAACTTCACATAAGATAATTATATTCAAATACAAAAATATATTTGAGGAATAAAGTTATTTGTAGAAAAATAAGTATTCACTTATTTTGAGACAAAAACTCATACAGAAATTTTTTCACTACTATAGTGAAAGAAGAAGACAAGCAATTATTCCAGTTGATAAAAGGAACAACCAATAGTAGAATGTAGGTTTTCTCGGCCGGTATCCATATGAGTTGTGGGTTTCCGGGATGATGGCCCAGGTCTGTTGGAAATTCTTCCAAACGTTTCGTCAACAACTGCGGTTGACATCCTCAGTGGTGTAGTCCGTGTTAGAAGAAAAAGTACATCACATCACTGCACTTCACTTCTGCACTTTTCGACTTCTCGAGCGAGACTGATTTGTCGACTGGAATGTGTCTATATTTATATCCCCACCCCGTGGTTGAATTAGTAGGGTGTGGACACTAGGAGAGGGGTTATAATGCCCTCTCTTTCTTTCATTATTATTATTCTTGCGTAGTGCCGGATACCAAATGTTGTGTAGCCTTAGGTTTTCCTCCTTCCTGTTGAAATTATTTGGATGCTTGAAAATTTCAATGGCTTCCCGATTAAGGCGTGAGTGATAGTGTACCTCGGATGACAGGTACACTATCAAATCAGTCTCGCTCGAGAAGTCGAAAAGTGCAAAAGTGAAGTGCAGTGATGTGATGTACTTTTTCTTCTAACACGGACTACACCACTGAGGATGTCAACCGCAGTTGTTGACGAAACGTTTGGAAGAATTTCCAACAGACCTGGGCCATCATCCCGGAAACCCACAACTCAAAAGGAACAACCATTGATAAAAGGAACAAGTTTACAGAGTTGAAAGCCAACCTTGAAGACTGAAGAGGCACTGGGAGAATCATAATGTAGAAATATTAAAAATATTAAATTAACAGGCTGGTTCATCAAAACATGGATAAGAACATGGAGATTGAGATTTTATTGATCTCCAGTCATTTACATTTATCTTTTGCGCTATTGAACTGTGCTTTAAAAACCATTTGTTTTTTGTGAATATTGATTACCAAGTTGTTTACCAAAGTTTTTTTTAAGTAAACACCTTCTGATAGTAAGTGACTACCGTAGCCTACTAACACAAGCTAGGCCACAGGTTCCACAACTGATCACGCGTTGTAGATCTTTATTGGAGAAAAAGTAGGGAGAGAATAGTGGTATAGACACTGGCATCTTTACTCACTCACTGAAGCAAATACTGTTATTTTTTAGCGTGTGGTTATTGCAAGCTTCCCGTAACACTTGCCCTGAGAGAAGCTGAAGACCAGACAGAGTGAAGGCGTGTAGTGCACACAGCTACGACTGACTTTAAGGGACACGACCTTCCACACTGAAGAATACGACTGAGAAGAGAATGTAGGCCGAAAGACTAAACCGTTAATGAGGATTAAACACAGTTCCATAGTATATTTATTGAGCCCAATTGAACCAAAAAGAGCAATCTTCTGATATTTGACGTAAGTGGCAGGGAAAGATCGGATTGTGTTGATGCGGAAAGGACCAAAAATTGCCCATGGCAAGAAGGAAGGTATCGGCGAGTGGACTGTGAGGCGGTTTGCTGATGAAGGGATATGGCGTAAAGGGAAAGGGATTTATGGCGTAAAGGGAAGGGATATGGCGTAAAGGGAAAGCGGCTCTGCTCCTTCTTCAGCACACTCTCGCCACCTTCTGGTAGAGCAGTCGCCTAGTTTGTACCTAGTTAAAGTATGACCTCTCGAAGTCGTAACGCGAGCGAGAGTGTTGTCAGCCTGTCCATACTTGGGCACCACGCGGTTTTTGCGAATTGTCTATAACGCGTGCGTATACCAGCGTATAATTAGCGACTATTTAATGTACTCTGACTTCTTACTTGCGACAAAGCCAGCGCGAAAGCGGAACCAACATTTTTTAATGATATCGGATATGCCAGCAAAACTTGTAACGTAACTGTTATAAGCAAAGACCTTAACAAAACTAACTAATTTGGTACTGACTCTGCAATAGTTCAAAGAATATAAACGCATACGGCTGTAATTTGTGTGAGTGTCCGTTTATTATAAATAACATTTGCGTAGCCCTACATTTGTCAGCCTTCACCTTAATTTTGTTTGTTTCGCAAACACTTATTCCATGCTTTCCTCGATAGCCAATTAGTTATAATATTGTAGAATAAAACACTGATAAGTATATGCGTTTACAGCCCAAAATAACGACTTTAAACGTTATTTAGCCACGTATGTTTCCATTTCACCTACACAAGGAACATCTTGATAACATACGTCAGCGAATACAATACGTGCTAGTATTCAGTTTACCAACTACTTAGTGTATTGCTTGTTTTAGCTTTTAAGAGAAACTTTAATTTTAATCGCAAAACGCACCGCTAAGCGCTAATAAGATCTTTAATAACAATTTATATGGCTAAATTACTTAATATAGACATAAGACCACGATGCTTTTTTTTTATGTTATGTCGACAGACAGGCTGACGGTCCACTTGATGGTAGGTGGCTACCGTCGCCTAAAACACAAGCAACGCCACAGCTGCTGCAAGTGCGCTGCCGACTACAGTAGGATTAGGATTGGATAAGGAATTAGGAGGGGGGGAAATGGGCTCTGGCATCCCTTACTCACTCACCGAAACACAACAGCACGTATATGCTGTTATTTCACGGTGGTCTTCTGTAAGGGGGTGGTCACTGCCGCCAGGCGGGCTGCCCAAATGACTGCGAAAACGCAGTGTGCCCAACAACGCAGTGGCCAAACAAATTACCTTAAGTTAGATTACCTTACTTCATAAAAAAATAAATGCATTTTCATTTGGACTTATGACTATAGTATAGACAGATGTAGGCATTGTAGTAGATAAGGTACTAATATAGTTCATAAGACAATTGTTACTAAAAAAATGCGGGACGAGTGACTGCTGTACATAATCTTGAATTCCGACTCAAGAGGTATCTACACACCAATAGATCTGCTTCGACATTCATTGGAAGTATAGTCGGTCTTAGCGTTAAACTTTGTCCTCTTGATGGAGGGTGCAATTCAGGGCCGGATTAAACGCATAATTTTATATAAAAAAGTTGAGATATTACAGTGGGTCCGGCGTAATTGATTGCGTCCCACGATTTAATTCCGAAGGCCGGCGCCGGGGGTGTGATTATCACCAACTGAACGAATAATGACGGCACAAGAAATAGGAGACGAGGGACCTTGTAACCTTATCTTCAAAGAAATCCATGATCACGTGACTTAATTAGCCACACCTCCAATGATTGTTCGAATAGTAGACATATTGTGTTAATTTAAAAATAGACCCAGCGATAATTCAAGTTAAGATAGAAATACTGGCCTTAAAAAACTTTTAGAGAAATTGTAGTTGAAAAAGTAATTGAGTGTTCATTGCAGTATTTTATTAGTAGAGACCATTTCCCTATCCCTTCCCAATCCCTTATCCTTAATCCTACTGTAGTCGACAACGCACTTGCAGCAGCTTTGGCGTTGCTTGTGTTCTAGGCGACGCCGACGGTAGCCACCTACCATCAAGTGGACCTTCAGCCGTCAAAGAAATCATAATGAATTCGACTATACAAAAAACAGTTTGACAGTTGATCTCAATGGAGAGGCTTATAAACCACTAGTATTTGTCCGCGACTTCTTCCGCGCTTTTTTAGGTGTTAAAACATTTATTCAATCTTTATTGTTCATATATTTATACGACGCGTTAAATTTTAAATTTTTGTTTTTAGTTGATCGAGAACAATACTTTTTGCCTGTATTCCTGACAACGTGTATTTAAGGCGTAAAAGCGTAACAAAGAATTAAACAAGCACACTCCAATTTGTAATATTAGGTGAACTCGGACCCACACATCACCGCTGATGGTGGAATCCGCGGGGTTTTAGAGGGTATTCCTGGTGATAAGTCACTTCACCGGGTGAGTCCCACACTCCCCCTCGTCGACTGTCCCTGCATAGTGCGTAAACGTCATTTCCCCTCCTAAAAAAAAAGGAGGTTGATATTTGTTCGATGCCAGGAAGGCTTTTGCGATTTGTCTAAACCTTCTGATTTTATTTATTACATTTAAAAAAAAATTCATTAATTGGAAGCATCCGAGCACAGTTGGGGTACGAAAACCTTCGTCAGTTTTCAAATTAATTCCTTTATCAAGTCGTAGACTCTTAGTACTAGGTCATTTGAAAAGTTCTTAGCCTAACATACTTAATGAAACCACACGATTTTGAGTTTATTTTTATTTTTCAACATACTCTCCTCCGAGCTCAAAACACTTTTTCCATCGACCCGGTAAGGCTTCGATACCCGTTTTAAAAAAATCTTCGTCTAACTCCTCAAAATAAGCGTCCACGGCGGCTATGACCTCTTCATTTGTAAAAAAATGTTTACCACCTAAAAATGTTTTCAGCTTTGGGAACAGATAAAAGTCGGACGGTGCTAAATCCGGTGAATATGGGGGATGAGGTAACAATTCGAAGCCACATTGATGGATTTCTGCCATGGATTGCACAGAGGTGTGAACGCGCGCATTGTCCTGATGAAACAAGACTTTTCTTCTCAATAAACCTGGACGTTTTTCTTTGATTTCTTCTCTCAAACGACGCAACAGGTTGCAATAGTAATCGGAGTTTATTGTTTCATCCTTTTTTAAATAATCCACGAGAATTATACCCTTTGCATCCCAAAAAACGGATGCCATGACTTTGCCCGCCGATGAAACCACCTTTGCCTTCTTTGGGGTGGGCGATCCTGCTCTTTTCCATTGTTTCGACTGTTCTTTTGTCTCGGGTGTATTGTGGTGAACCCAGGTTTCATCCATGGTTATAAATCTTTCAACAAATTCTATTGGGTCAGCTTCATATAACTCTAAACAGTCGCGAGAAGTTGCGATTCGGTTGCGTTTTTGTTCCACTGAAAGCAGTCGCGGTACCCACCGCGTAGACACCTTAGAGAATCCAAGTTCAGTAGTAATTATATGATGTGTTCGCTCAGATGAGATGCCTACAGTCTTAGCTATCTCCTCGACAGTCAATTTTCGATCAGATAAAATTAAATCACAGATTTTTTCTTTGTTTTGATCAGTGGAAGCAGTCGAAGGCCGGCCACTGCGGGGCTCATCTTGAATGGTCTTACGACCACGTTTAAACTCTGCCACCCAGTTTTTAACAGTCGCATACGAAGGAGCGGACTCACCCAAAGTAGCAGACATGTCTTCATGTATAGCTTTTGGAGTTAAACCTTTCAAATTCAGGTATTTTATCACTGCACGATGTTCAATTTTATCCATTTTCAAAAATAGCTCTGACTTGACTTACGGTATCACGTGTAAACGAACAATGAGTTACTGTGAATAAACTAAACTGTGCATAAAAAAAACCATGTTAGGCTAAGAACTTTTCAAATGACCTAGTACCTTTTGAATTTAAAACACTAACCATTATAAATCTGTATATGCTTATGCATCTATTTTAAAATGTATTTAAAATGTATTAATCTAATGTATTGTAGCAAGCTTCCCGTAACATTTAGTGTTTGTTTCGTTCCAATCGGTTTACAAACACAAAAGTTACGCGCCATACCGAATACCACGCGTACGAAGTTGCTGGCTCAGCTAGTCTTAACTATATTCTTCATGTTATGTGTTTCATGGACATCTCATAGACCTAAATCAAATCGATGTCAGGCTGCGTGTATTAGTAAGGGACTTTTGTCCCTTGGACCACACGACGAAGATACGTTCACAGGCATAACGGCATAAATCTTGAGACGAGAGGGAGTTCACGAAATTCACAGCTAATGAGATTGCTCCTGAGACGACTCTATCCAAAGACCAGTGGTGTGCATGACCGCGCAATTGTGAGGACATCCCGAAGCAAAAAATAACTAAGGAAAAATAAATGTCAACCCAAACAGAGTATTATTTCTGTATTGTTTTCAATATTGTAACTATGAATGACGAATGACTATGAACACACCGCCAAAACTACAAAGTCTAGAAAAAGCTGAAATTTGAACAAAGGTTAATTTTATAACATAAGCATTCGCTAAAAAGATTTGGAAAAATTCAAATAGTTTTAAATAAAAAATGTAGATAATTAGGTATATAATAGAATCTGTTATTTTAAATGTTAAATCTAGTTTCCAGAAACAAATTCTTCAGTATGAGGTAGATGATAAATATTTTATTACCTTCTCGTAATAAATGAATCAAAACTCGATAATAACTGCCATCAAATCAAAACTCGATAAATATTCTTCCAGCATTATAATTACTGATGTTCTCCTATGGGAACCTAACAAATTTAATTTAAAAAAAATAGTAGGTCTAAACTTGAAAAAAAATGAAAAAATGATATATCTGTGTGACAAATTTCATCCGATCGCATTCAGCGAGTTATTAGACTACTCGCAGGCAATTATCTCGTGTGTGTCCGCAAGTTATATCTGTGTGACAAATTTCATCCGATCGCATTCAGCTAGTTATTAGACTACTCGCAGGCAATTATCTCGTGTGTGTCCGCAAGTTATATCTGTGTGACAAATTTCATCCGATCGCATTCAGCTAGTTATTAGACTACTCGCAGGCAATTATCTCGTGTGTGTCCGCAAGTTATATCTGTGTGACAAATTTCATCCGATCGCATTCAGCTAGTTATTAGACTACTCGCAGGCAATTATCTCGTGTGAGCCCGCTACTAATTATATCTGTGTGACAAGTTTCATCCGATCGCATTCAGCGAGTTATTAGATTACTCGCGGGCAGTTATCTCGTGTGAGCCCGCGAGTTATATCTGTGTGACAAGTTTCATCCGATCGCATTCAGCGCAATATCTCGCGTGTGCCTGCGAGTTATCATGATTGTTTTTACAGCAATTTATGGTTCTTTCAAAAATAGACATCTAAACATACAAAAATCTAGATAAACTAACAGCATCCTGATGCCCACGTGTATGATCACGGTGACCACAACAAGCGTCTGTCGAATAATTGTCAGTCTATGTTAAACATTAATTTTCCTAGGTTATTTCGTATCAGCTGAATCAATAAACCATTAATGCAGGATGCGAGGCGATGAAGAATCCGTTACCAAAAACTAACGAAGCGCTCTCAATGTGATTAAATTTCAAAACACTGCACAGCTTTTGAAGGATGTTTTAATAATCATTAACAGTTTAGTGGGAACGAGCAATGGATAGAATAATATTATTTTTGCTACGAAGACAACCCCCAGCAGTGAAATATTTCAAACAGAACACGTACTTCGGGGAAGGATTAAGTTATAACGAGCTAAAATTATTAATGATTTTAAATTATTAATTTTGTTGCAATTTCTTAAATATATTTGACTAGCGACCCGCCCCCGGCTTCGTCCAGGGTGCAATTTTTATATATAAGAACATTCCCCGTTTATCCCTCTTTCCATTAGTGAAAACCGAATTAAAATCGGTCTACCCGTTCACGCGTGATGCCGTGAACAAGGGAAATGGCAATTCATTTTTATATATTGAGATTATCACAGCTTAATTAAATATTTATTATAGTTTAATTGCCACTGATGACAACACAATCAAATTGACAAGTATTAAAATTTATTAAAGAAATTAGTATCCTTCAATGTGTTATCGTCATTATCCCAGCGGTGGGATGTCCACTGGACTTATGTTCGTTGCAATTGAGTAACGAACATACCGTTTGAACATACTTGCCGGTCCATGATTTTTCAGTACTACTGTCCTGCCCACTATTACTTCAACTTACTATGTAGGTGACTTTCGTCTCTACGGTTTGTTGTGGTTTAAACTAACTAAAGTAAAAATAAAAATTGAAGTAATTTCTCGTTAAATTTACTCTATATGGTTTTCAAAAACCTCCTGTTTGATCAAGACGACCCCATCACAGTAGCAAACGCTTGCTGGTGATGAACACGATGCACAGCTACCCCGCCACGGAGAAAAAAGAGGAAGACCGCCTCGCTGCTTCTCATCTTCGAGGCGGGACCAGGATACCAGGCCCGGGAGATCCCTCCTCATAGCAGTATAATTTTAAGTTTATTCATTGTAAGAGCCGGGCGCATCTCCTGGCGCATGACTGCTCCAAAGTCTCCTATGGACTAGAACCACACCCATCTCGAAGGGTGTTTTAGTAGTTTTAGTATAGTTTTAGTTTTAGCATAGTATATGCGCAATGGTATAACAACGTTTTCTATACATAGTATAAAATGAAGTCGCTGTCCCACTCTATCTGTTTCTTCGCTAACTTACTTATTTTTTTGATATTTTTTAAGTATCACAGACTTTAGTAATTTTGTTCTTTTGCTAGTTTCTTAGATTATGCAATTAATGTATTTCACATTAAAAATGAACTTAAGTAATGATGTCTTGATGAATACTTGATTATTTTGGTTTTAATTTGTGATTTTGAATTTATGTGTGAAATTTATACCAAATAAAACGTAAATTCCTCTTTATATGATAGGTCTACTAAAGGTTTCTTACTTACAAATATATTCGTAATTTCTTATAATTTTTGTCGAAATCCCTCTAATTCGGACCAAGCGTTTTAAAACATCTTTTGTGATGCGCACTGCTAAGGTTTGGAACTCCCTGCCGGCGTCTGTATTTCCGAACTCATACAACCCAAATCTTTTCAAGGTTCGAGTGAATACATCTTCTGGGTGAGCTCGCTCCATCGTCGGCCTCATCCTTCCTACATGGATAGATGCTGGTCAAGAGAAAACCCATCTTTAATAAAAAATAAAAAAATATATTACATTGCTTGTATCTAAATAAATATACAACTATAGAGCTCCCTAAAAATTTATTCATATAACCTTCCTGACATGCAAATGATCTATCGTTGACAAGAAACACAATAACTATACAACATTAGTTGCTTTTCCAAAATGATTATCACATTAAAGAAGATAAAGTCTAAAATCGTTTAATCATTTTTTTAGTCTCATTACTAGTTGGTGACCCTACTCTTTTACCACGCCTTTACTAACCAATTGGAAATATATTCTCGTAATGTCGCATGAGATCCAGAGGACGATAGCTTTAACGGACGACCCGAGAGGTCTCTCCGCCCCTCAATTGCGTGAGGGTATCGTTACGCTAAAACAAATCTTCCCAGCAAAATCTTTATATTTGAATTCAAGCGAAAGGTTTGCTAGAAATGTGTCATCATGTCTTTGAAATATGAAAAGACAAAAAATATAATTGTTCTATGCAACTGCTTTGTGAAGGTTAGTTGCATACAATTTTCATTTTTGACTTACTTTGACCCACTCATATTTACTTGCACACTTTTTTTATGTTAAGGTCGGCAGATGGTACTTGATACGGCACTTGATGGTAGGTGGCTACCGTCGCCTATAACACAAGCAACGCTTAAACTGCTGCAAGTGCGCTGCCGACTGCAGTTGGATTAATGATAAGGGATTAGGAGTGGACAGGGAAATGGGCTCTGGCATCCCTTACTCGCTCACCGAAACAGCACACGTGCTGTTATTTCACGGTGGTCTTCTGTAAGGGGGTGGTTACTGCCGCCAGACGGGCCGCCCAAATGACTGCGAAACGCAGTGTGCCCTGCCACTACTTTCCAAATCCAGACCAGAGCCAAATTTGAAAAGTTGATTTTTCAAAGTTGACCCTGCCGGGAATCGAACCCGGGAACCCTAGAACAAGAGTGTTAAGGCAAGCACCCTAACCACTTATCCAACGGGCTCGTCAAAACTTATTGGTTCTTATGCTATTTTTTTGTATTTAACTTATTATAGGAATATGTCATACTATGTGTATTTTATATCAGTTATAGCCAATGAGACTGACGCTGTTGCCGTCGAGATAGACGTAGGTTCAAAACCCAATTCGGCTCTGAATTCTTTAAATTCCATGCAAGAAGTAAGTGATAAACCCGTATCACTTACTCTAACGATAAATGAAAAGAATGTAACTAAAAAGAATGACTAGCTAATGTTTGAAGGCTGTTTGCATTAACTTAAGTTTGCAAATTTTTAAAAATATACTTTTACACAAAACTGAAGTAATTAAAAGTAACATTTCACCGTAGTCTGTAAGCCATCTTGTCAATAAGGAGACTAATTAGTTGTTTCCATTCCTCATCTCCTCAATTACAACTATTTGTCTAGTCTATCTCTACAACCAATTAAAATGTTTATATTTTACGGGAGAATTGTTTATGCAACATCAATTCGAAGAAAAATATATTATTGTACCTGTAAGGGCTTCCGAAATTAAGTATTCGGGTTTGAGCCCAATACGATGGGTGTGGACTGTATAGTGTATAGGTATGTTGCGGGATAAGGTAAATTGGAATTAAAAGAAACCTATTCTATTTACTCACTGTTGTGACACGCGGGATTCTTCTTGGCTTGAGTCTTCTTCCAAAGCTTTGGATTCTTCTCTTATCAGCACTCGCGAGGCGAATCACTCCAGTTTTAGAGCTTGTAGGAATAGGTACTTTAAGGCGGTTGGGTATATAAACGGAAATATTGGACACACACAGAAGAGACGTCGCGAGACAATCTCTCGATAAAAATAACTACATAAAACGGATGATAGACAAACAAAGAAGACAGTGGGTCTTCACTCACCGAAACACAACAGCACACGTGCTGTTATTTCACGAAAGGGGTGATTACTGCCGCCAGAACGGCTGCCCAAATGACCGCGAAACGCAGAGGCCTTTTTTGCATGGAAAAAATCTGGAACCAGACCGCCTCCGATCTCCTCTTAGTGATCGTGATCTCATCTATGATCCCATATGTGAGATTTCTACTCACTAAAAAATCATGGTATTTCCTCGCGACGTCTATGGGTCAGGGATCGTTGAGATACGCAACCTTAAACCCCTGCCAAACGCATTAAAAAAAAACGTATACAACGCCATGTCTGAACAGATACAAAAATACAGGAATTATTTCGATTCGCTTCAATAGAAAATTGCATTCATTTAAATGTAATTAAAATAGATTTCATTTTGATTTTTGTATACATTTCTTTTGATACATTTATGGAACTTAATTCATTTTGACTATTTTGAGAATAGTAGATTTTACAACAAGTGCACAAAACGAACCATTTTTAATGGTTTTGTTTTGTGGATGAGTTATAAACTCTGCTTTTCACTTCGATTGCAAGGAAATAAAACAGTAGTATAACATAACATTCTTGTTATGTTATGTTAATAACAACATAACATAACATAACATAACATAACATAACATAACATAACATAACATAACATAATATAACATAACGTAACAAGAGCTGTTTCCCGCCGCTTTATTATTTTTAAATCTTACAACATTGACATTGACATCTTATGACATTGGCTTGGTCTGCAGACCTACACAGCCTACTATTAAATTAATTTTGTAATAATAATTTTCTTAAATTAATTAAATAACCTACCGTACTTGAATTTAAATTTTAATATCTTTTATGTCTTAAAAAACACATAAGGCAAATAAATTTAAGTAAATATTATAAAATAACAAATTCTATCTATGAACTTGTTATTGTGTTTGGCTGTATGGCTCATTTTCTTTGCCTTAATATAGATACATTTATGAGTAGATACGTTAATGCACTTGTGCACAAAATTCGATTTTGTGCAGCCTATATCCTGCACAAATAAGCACTTTCAGAGCATGAGAAGTGAAAATTTTATTTAATCCATCTAATAAGTTAATACAACATTTATTAATACTGAGGCGGTACGAAGTTCGCCGAGTCAGTTAGTAGATAAATAAATCTCCAAGATTGAACGCACAAATTGTACGAGTATGCCCCCGAAAGTAATCCCTTATATGCTTGTGTTACGGGATAAGCATTCAGTGGGGAGGGGGGTGAAACCCTGCATGCCAACTTAAACTTTGTAAAGTTCATTTGCAAAGTTGATTCGGTCGGGAAACCGACCAAGGACCCTTGAATCAGAGCGCTAAGACAAACACTTTGACCAGTCGACCAATGGGCTTGTCATAATAATTTGAATCGTCTGTTGATTGTAATTTATTTCTTTATAAACATTTCGTGTAATTTTCATGAAATCGAACACGTGAATGAATAAAAAAGTTACCATGAATGGTCAAAAATGAATTTACTGTTTCTCAAAATATTCTCCGTTAGCGTAAATTCACTTTTTCTTCGACAGTTTCTTCTGGTGACGAAAATTCATACTCTCTTAATTTTTGGGAACAAAAACAGTCGCAAGGGTCGGGACTGTATGCAGGATGACTCATGAGTTCTATGATTTTCACCTTCAAAAATTTGTTTGTTTGTCTGGCCGTGTGATCGTGGTGCACGGTTATTTTTACGGTTAACGAATATTTTTACGGAGTTTGTCAATAATTTTCGGCAAACAAATGGTCATGTACCAATTACTATTTTTATTAAAAGAAGTTTTATTTAGCGTAGTTTTATTAAAAAATAAGCAATCATCTGCAGAGAATCACTTTGCACGCGCGTTACTTTGGTTAGTTTCAGTTCATCTTGAAATTCTTCGATTGCTGCTTTGTTTTGGGATTGAATTGGGACTTTAGTCACCTGTTACTATATCTGACACCAAACTTGACGTCCCTTCGTTGATTCTGGTAAGCATGGCATTGCACCAAGTGACGCGTTCCGTTTTGTGAACTCAGTCAAATTGTATGGGATCCACCGAGAACACAGCTTTTTTATGCCCAAATGTTGATTGTATTTGAGTTGTACCTATGCCTAAGGATGACCGAATCTCATGGTAGATCATGTGCCCGTTTGTTTCGATCGTACTGCGCACAGCATCGATGTTTTTGTTGCTCACAACGGTGGACGGGTGACCATCACGAAATTCGTCACTGAGATTGACACGAGCGCGTTTGAATTTTTTTTTTTAGCGCTTGACGCTGACCACTATCTCACCTGATGTGAGGTGTAGATGTGGCCGAAGGTGGACCACGCTTACCCAGTAAATGCCCATTTACCCTGGTTCTGAAAAACAGCTATAAATAATCGTCTTGCATGTTGCTTCGTCGCATAAAGCAGTTTGAAACCGAGCGAAGCTCTGCTCAACTGTCAAATTACACTTAAAATCATAGAAAATCATACAACAAAAATTAAATCTATGGTGATGTAAACGCAATTTTTAATATGATACCACAATTTAAAAAGTGTCAATCAGATACAACAAACTGTAACCATCAAAGAGTTCCATTTTCAAATGTTGTAAATAAATACTTTTTAAATATTGTTTATTTAAAAGTTTATTTAAAAGTGGCGAGTTTCAGAAATATATAGTATGCCATAAGAATTCCACATTTTTCGCAGTGGCAGAACACACCAATTGCAGTATAATAACACGTCTGTTGTTTAAATTAAATCTTTTGAAGGAGCAAAAACAATTGTGAACACTAAGGGCGGCATAGATTGCACTCATAAATACTTTAGTTTTTTTTATTTTATTGTTATCGACTATTGTTATTGTTATTAATGTTATTGATTTGGATTGTAGAACATGATCGCCGCAACCTTTTGTCGTACAGTGCTAAAACTTATTATTTAGTAATATAAATATATTTGTAAAATATACTTGCACCGCACTGCTGGAGTGGTCCTAGTGCGCGTCGGGAGACATCGGTAAGGGCACAACTGAAAATCAGCGCTGTAACAATGTTGCAGCCTAAGCTGAGTTGTGTCCTTTTGGTGTTTACTTTTAATGTTTTTTTTTTTGTTTTGTTCATATGTTTTTCTGTTTAAATGCCAATAAATGTTTCTTTCTTTCTTTCTTTCTTTCTTGTTATGTTTCACTGAGAGGTTAAGAAATGTTAGAATCCTTTCCCCAATCCGCTCCTCATCTTTATCCTTTATGCTTGTAAAGTCGGCAGCACAGTTGCATCCGCTATGGAATTGATAGACGACGATAGCCACCTACCATCAAGTGGACCGTCAGCCTGCTTACCGAATAGTATTTCACCATAATCAATATGCATATATATAATTCAGTCTATAAATCACGCAAACAATATACTGTCCAAATTGAAGGTTCATTTGAAACGTTATCTAATAATTTCAAATGTAGCGATTCAAAATTAATATCGGGGAATCAACGCCATAGATCATTTCATTTATCGGGTCCGGGTTTGCCGACATTAATATTAAAGGTTTAATTGGAGAAAATGTTTTTGCAGAGATTTATGCCTTATTATCGTAAATTACAATTTTATATTGTGTGAAAGAGTAATAGACCAATAGCTCTATCATTTGGTCGCCGAAGTGTCCGACTTAAGTTCCCAAATCTATACATCGATGGGTCCCAGGTATAAAGGCCAAAGTGCAAAATCACAAGAGAGGCTTTTTTTTAATGTTATGTCGACAGACATGCTGACGGTCCACTTGATGGTAGGTGGCTACCGTCGCCTATAACACAAGCAACGCTACAGGTGCTGCAAGTGCGCTGCCGACTACAGTAGGATTAAGGATAAGGGATTAGGAGGGGATAAGGAAATGGGCTCTGGAATCCCTTACTCACTCACCGAAACATAACAGCACGTATATGCTGTTATTTCACGGTGGTCTTCTGTAAGGGGGTGGTCACTGCCGCCAGGCGGGCTACCCAAATGACTGCGAAACGCAGTGTGCCCTACCACTACTAATGAAAATGATGGTCGTTATTTATATCACAGCACTGTTTAAATATTATATGTTTTAGTTCTTTTTTAATTGCACGTAAGCATGTGTCAGTTTGGCCGTTATTCTTCTTACACTTATTTAAATTCTTGCGTTTTGTTACTTCTTATTACTTAGAATGATAATTAGACATCATGTTGTAATAAATTATCTAATATTATTCATATATCCATCACAGCGAGACGCTGTTGACAGCAGTTTAACCGACATAAACGGCAGATTACAAAAATGCGGATATGCCCGGCGTATAAGTCTCAAACCACCATTTGGCCCTTGTACCTTTAAATTCATGCTACATAGACCCTTTTGATTGAACCAAAATTGGTGCTGCCATGAACATATTTGATTATTATTTTTAGAGTTCAATTAATAAGTTTTACGGAAAAGTAGCGTTTAGCCAGATGTTATATTTCGATGCGTTTAGCATAGAAAAAGTCAAAATAACAAAATCGTTAGTTTAGCCATAAGTTGCTGAATTTATACGGTTTTCACTTATGGTAAAAACGATAGAAGAGAAAGTTTTGTGTATGTCGGCGCTTTTGATTGGCGGGAGTGAATAGCAATGACAACTGTCAGTTGTCAACTGGACAGCAGGATCGGAATGTCATTGTCGTTGACTCTGACACAACACCGAACGCTAGCGCAGAGGCATGTCGGCCGGGTTACGGGTAGTACCTCATGGGAAGGCAATCGGTCGACATCAAGGGACTTGTGCTACGTGTTTGGTGGAGTGTTATCTGATTTGGTGTGGTTGGCTGGTGGACAATGCGATCGAGGACTTATTTTGTGGCGATTATAGCGTTTTGTTTACAATTACAAAGCATGACCTAACGTGATCAAATATGGATCAAATATTCGCGCCTATCTGTGATCAAATATGGAGACCAATGATACGGAGAACCCTAATCATGTCCCTTCAAGACCAATGATATCGAGGACCCTAATCATGTCCCTTCATATACATAATTTGAGGAAAAAATTGAAGGATTGACCGAGACGACTGACTGCGAGTCAATGTCGCTGCGTCACACGCATATCTTACCTTACAATTCAGCTTAAAAACTAACAGCGTTTAATTTATCTAAGTACCCTATAAAATACAAAAAAGACATCCCATATCCGCTAAAATGTTGGCTTAATATAAAATAATTTTGGCATAGCAATAAATTGGTTTTGTTCGCCTTGTTACATGACATTGAGTGTATATTTTTTACTTATTAATAGAAGACATATTGGTATTACTTACATTTTAATAAAACCGTTACGGCTGTTCGCTACCGCTTTCCCTTATAAATAAATATTAACTTTCATTGTGTTTGATGATATAAATATACGTACATATTAAATTTTTTAAGATTAGAAATTATAAATACCTTTGTAATGAAAAATTTTTATGTATACATATTGTACATACATACACTACTTCACCGACAGCCCTGAAGGTTCGCACGAGACTCTGATATCATTGTTGGCGCCTTACTGTCCTGTTAGGAGGGTAAATGGAAAGGCAGACCTTGCTAGCTGTGCTGCTGTGAAGGCGGAGGTTTGGTCTACGATACCCGGTCCGACAATCGAAAATTAGAAAGGCGCTAGGTCGACTGACGCGCGCGAGGAACAGGAACTGAACGCAAGTCAGAAGCCGTCAGAAGCCTGAACTTGCCACGAGTAGCCAACGCGACACCAGAAACGTTGACCTGCCCACGTCATCTCATACCTCGGCCTCGAAGAGCATCCGGCTGATCATGTCACGCGAGGACCAGTAGCTGGATGTAGGACCAATCTTCTACGAACTTGCGCTCTACCGCTCGATGACCACCGGATGCCAAAAGCTTAGTCCTTTCCCTTGATGAGACGACTTGACTTTTCCCGTGACGATTTTCTCAAACTGCCCCCCACATATTGCTCACCACATTGTCAGACAGACTTCATTGATGCGAAAATAAGCACTTCCAGATCTACATTTTTGCTACTTTAATTAGGCCGGATTATAAACCGGCCAATTAATTAATGTGTGGTTTAGATTTCAATCTCGCTAAGCCAAGCATACCCGGCCATCTCTTATCTTCTTCCTCTTCTCTTCTTTTGGTTTTGGCTCCATCAGGTCTTCTCCGATGATTTTGCCAGTGTCAGTTGTAAAAATAGTAATATAAAAAATTGAAAATTCAAATTAAAATCAAAAGTAGCAGATCCCGAAACTAGTCAGTCAAGTACAATTTTTTTCTTTTAATTTTCCAAAACAGGTCCGTCAAGTCCAAAGCAGTCAAGTCGTCCGACATCTCTTATATAGTTTTCCGAACACCCTGAAATTGACATATGACACAGCTCTATTTTATGGTCACAGACCACATTGATTCCCCACAAGATGGGGGGGAATCAATGTGGTCTGTGACATTTTTATTAAGAGGCCTTCATGTCCAGAAAAAGTTTAATGTTTGTCTGAACAAAAGTATGTTAGTCTACAAATTCATCTCAGTACGTAAAAGACGAGGCTTAAACCTAAATAGTTAAAAACATATCACATTAAATTCAAGAGAAGAAAATTAAATAAACGAAAGGTTCATTAAATGAAAATAACTGAGGGTCCAAACTGCTAGAAGTATACGATACCTAGATAACTACATCCAGGCTCTATTGAAACTAAGATCTAGGTCAGAATTAGGGTACGCTCTGATTACAATTCGGCTGAATGATAGTTGAAATTTTTCATTGTTCTCATGAGGGACTCGAAAATATTTTGTCTTTTTTATTTAGGTAATATAAAAACAAACTGTGATTTTGGAATCTAAACTGTTGCTGTTGACAGGAAGGCTGACGGTCCACTTGATGGTAGGCGGCTACCGTCGCCTACTAACACAAGCAATGCCACAAGTGTTGCAATGCGACCTTAATAGAATTAATGATAAAAATATCACTCATACATAGGTTACATTCTAAATATGAATATTACTTTGATATGAACTTACAAGTCAGTAAGAAATTATTTTTCTTTAATAATCATATATTTTTATGATAATGTCGTCAGACAGGTTGACGGTCCACTTGATGGTAGCTGGTTACCGCCGCCTGTAACATAAGCATGAAGTTCAGATGCTGCAAGTATGCTGTCGACCATAGTAGCATAAGGGATTAGGAAGGCACAGGGAAATAGCTTACTAACTCACCGAACCACAAAAGCAAACAAGGTGTTATTCCACAGTGGTCTTTAAGAAGTGGTTACTGCCATCTAATGGAGTGAACACAATACGCAAAAGACTGAAACGCAATACCCTGTCAATAGCATATTACATTAATTATTAAATTTGAGAAAGCGGGAAAGTTCAAGTTCTGGATTATTCTGGATAATCAAACAAATAAAATATTTGCATAAAAAGCTCTTAAATAGATATTAGTTTAGAGTCTGCCCAGAAGTCAAATATTTTTTTTTTTTAACAAACAATTTAACCAAACTTACCCTATATCAAACAAAATAATAAGCGCAATGAATTGAGAAGATTGTGGCGTTATTTTCAAAATGACGCGGTTATTCTAAAGGTTAACGTTCCGGAAATCTACTATCAATACTAAATTTCGATTCACAAAGGGAGGAAAAAAGACGAAACGAATCCAATTTAAAGATAGATCTAAATTGGTTTGTTCCTATTTGCGCTTTTTGTATTCCACCCTTTATCACCTGTGAAACAGCTATGCGATTAATATATCCCTTTATGTCTTATTAGCTGTTGCACGCGACTCCCTCGGCGTACCTTTATAAAATATAAGATATAAATACATAGTTTTATAAACCAAAACTAAATTTGTAGGTAAAAAAATAGACAGGGTAGGGGCTGCTCGCTCACACATTTCTTTTTACTTTTAGCATTTTTATACCCTTTTTCTTGCGTGGGGAAAATCTGCGGGCCAGATCCCCATCGACAATGGGGAGATCGGTGGGGTATGTGGGACTTCTACCCACTAAAAACCAGCGCAGTGCTTCCTCGCGCCTGCCTCCCCCGCCAGACGAGGCCCGCGCACTTGCGGGCTCCACGTCTGCATCAAGCAAGCCCGTCGTTCGTGTCGCGTTGGTGCGAGACCACTTCAATTTACTTTATGGCACGTAGTTTTTAATTTACGATAACTCAGGACAATTTTGTTAAAAATTAAATACTTATGATGAATAACGTATTTATTTGAATGATTAACATAATGTTTATAAAAACACTTTCGCAAATAATGCATTATTTTAGAACAAATTTGATACCATAATAAAGGTCAACATGAGTCAACATATGCTGTCGCGGTCTTTTTTTTAGAACTTTTAAAGGGGAACAATTCCTTCATACATGATGTTTGCGTAACGGAACTCTCAAAAGGGATAATTTTCCCATTTTTGCAACATTTTCCATTGAAGCTCCGCTCCTATTGGTCTTAGCTTGATGTTATATAGCCTATAGCCATCCTCGATAAATAAACTATCCAACACAAAAATAATTTTTCAATTCGAACCAGTAGTTCCTGAGATTAGCGCGTTCAACCAAACAAACAAACAAACTTCAGCTTTGTAATATTAGTATATTAGGTAAGTATATGTATGTGAACATATGAACATTTACTTGCCGATGATATACTTATCGATTAAATTGGGATAAATATATATTTAAATCGAATTCCAAGGCCGATGAGGACGCAGTCACAATTGGTATTATCTAAAATATCTAGAAACAACTGTAATGTGAACACGCATAACAAGCAATAGTGAATTTACCATTTCTACATATAGTATGATTAATAAAGGTTGACTTTTTTTATATTAAGATCGGAAGACAGGCTGACGGTCTACTTGATGGTAGGTGGCTACCCTCGCTTATGACACAAAGCAACGTCACAGCTGCTGCAAGTGCTCTGCCGACTACAATAGGGTTAAGGATAAGGGAATGATAGGAAAATGGGCTCTGGCATCCGTTACTCACTCACCGAAACACAAAAGCACACGTGCTGTTATTTCACGGTGGCCTTCTGTAAGGGGGTGGTTACTGGTAAATAATTACTTATTTTCATTTCAAGTTAGTAAATATATAGGTTTTAATGTTGAAATGTCTATACCAAGCGCCTAGGATATCCGGTTATAGGGCAATTTAACACTCTGCCGACGTCTAACATTTCTAACAGATTGAGAGCATGAATCAGGTAGCCTCAGATTCGTGCTTTAGCTATCAAACTACTGCGAAGCCGATTAGTTGTGGTCGAATCTAAGTGCACTGATGCATTGCAGATACATTAGTTGGTCACATACTGGAGGTACATATGTATGTCTTGTTTTATGCAATAGCTTTTGTCGCACGAACCAGCGCTTAGTAGTGGCAGGGTCCACTGCGTTCCACTGTCATTTGGGCAGCCTGTCTGGCAACAGTAACCACCCCCTTACAGGAGTATTCAACTGTCACCTTGAAATGTTTCGAACTTATAATCCAATGGACTTACAATGGAAAGTTAGAACAAAAGGACGAAGTTAGAACAAAACAAGTGAAGGCGGTAAATAGATATGAAGAAACATCCTAACGCCTTTATAGTGTATTCAAACAACATATTTTTGTAAGTTAATGAATGCTTAAATTATTTTAATTATTTTACTGTACTTAAAATCGGACTCTATAAAAATATGTTCTAGTAAAAAACTGACGAAACGGAAATCTGATTATAAAGGAACAAGCCAAATTAATTAAATTAAGCCATTCACACAGTCTCTTTTTTTTGTAAAAAATAATATTTAAAATCATAACCCGTGATTATAGTATGTCATGTGATTATATGATTACTAGATGAAAACCCGGCTTCGCTCGGGTGTAATGTGACTCATAATATGTACACATGTAGGTACAAAATGTAGGTAGATATTTCTGTAGTTTTCGGTTCTCAAGGAATTTTAATGGCAAAGCGGCATGGATTTCGCTCAATGTTTGCGGCAAGACGTTTCGTTTTACACAGACTCATCTGATCACAGTTCTTTGTAATGGACACTTTGTTTTTAAAATGAATGGTGCGACGACGTATTGAGTGGCGAGGAGTATGTGCGCTAGTATGAATGAAACGGAACGTTTATTAACCACTCAAGATGTCACAGATGTCAGTGACGTTTCGCTAGAGTGGCCAATATGGCGACTGCGATTTGTCTGTCAGCACCATTACAATTTAACAAAATACTTGACAATCCGAATTTTGCGGATATACGTTGTCGACTCGAAATCTTTATTTTTTAATGTTTTATTATTCAGGTAAGGTTTCAATCGAGTCTACAGTACCCCTTGACGAAATTATTAATATAGATTGACGGGCCCGTTGGATGAGTGTTAGTGTGCTTGCATTAACGCTCTGAGGCTCTAGTATGAGTTTACGATACTACACCAATACTACACTCGCTAGCGAGAACGTAAAACTTTTGTATGGGAAATCGTGAACTGTCAATGTCAAATTATCAATTTTCCATATAAATGTTTTACGCTCTCGCTAGCGAGTGTAGTATCGTAAACTCATGCTAGAACCACTGTTCTAGAGTTCCCGAGTTCGATTCAATTCAACTTTGAAAAATGAACTTTTCAAATTTGGCTCTGGTCTGGATTTGGAAAGTAGTGGCAGGGCACACTGCGTTTCGCAGTCATTTGGGCAGCCAGTAACCACTCCCTTACAGAAGACAACCGTGAAACAACAGCAGTTGTGTTTCGGTGAGTGAATAATGGATACCAGGGTCCATTTCCCTATCCTCCCCTAATCCCTTATCCTTAATCCTACTGTAAATCGGTAGCGGTTGCTTGTGTTATAGGCGACGGTAGCCACCTACCATCAAGTGGACCATCAGCCTGTCTGCCGATCTTAACATAAAAAAATATAAATTAATTAAATATAATATTTATTAAACAATTTCTTGAATTTATTTACATACCAATAACTACTCATCTAGGAAGACTAACACTATCTGGAAAATATCACTCATATTTTAAAGTAAATTTTTTTAAAGAAATATTGATTTAAAAAAAAAGCTGATATAAGTAGGTATACAATCTGAGGTAACATGTCGTATAATCTTTTAAAAAGAAAAGTTCTTGTTTTTTTTTACTCAAAAATAGTCGATATTTTTGTCATTTAAAAATGTAAAACCCTCTAAGAATACCCTCTAAGAAGAAATAAGTTAATCAGTTTTCAGTTACATACCTATTCAAGTACAAACTTATGTAACAATTGTTACTTATTATGTATTGAAATTTTCATTAACATACAAAAATGTGCTTTAGTAACTACAAAATAATAAAACGTTACAATGAATAAATAAACGGTAAAGATTTAATTTTAGCTTAATTTTAACAATTTCACCAACTGGGCGGACGTGAAGCAGCCATATTTATGAAAATACCAAGAGTGGTTAAAAAAACAATATGTAAATATCGTAAAGAAGGTTTAAGTGGAATACACCAGCACCCGAAGCGTTCATTCAATATAATTGAGATAATCATAAATTAAATAAAGGACGTTCCGGGAACATTAAACCTGAGGGAGGGGATTGAAAACCATTCTCATTTAACTAATGTCCCGTTGATCCTGTATTATTGCACTTTCAGATAATGTAAGGACGTTAATGAGAAAGACGACGCTTTATAAAAATTCTAAGTAGATAAGGAAGAACTTCTTCGAAGATTTTATTGTTTTTGTTGCTTTTTTTTATGTAAAGATCGTCAGGCAGGCTGACGGGCCATTTGATGGTAGTCGGATATCATTAACACAAGCTGTAAAAACACGCCACAGCAAGCAAGGATATGGGAATGGAAAATGTTGTAAATGTTGTTGTTACAAAGGAATTTCATGCTTGACGAGCCAATTGGATGAGTGGTTAGGGTGCTTGCCTTAACACTCTGTTCTAGGGTAAATTTGTCTCTGGTCTGGATCTGGAAAGTAGTGGCAGGTCACACTGCGCTTTGCAGTCATTTGGGCAGCCCGTCTGGCGGCAGTAAACCACCCTCTTACAGAAGACCACCGTGAAATAACAGCACGTGTGCTGTTGTGTTTCGGTGAATGAAGTAAGGGATGTCAGAACCCGTTTAACCTATTGTAGTTAAACCTATTGTAGTCGGCAGCGGACTTGCAGCAGCTTTGACGTTACTTGTGTTATAGGCGACGGTATAGCCACCTACCATCAAGTGGATCGTCAGCCTGTCTGCCGATCTTAACATTTAAAAAAAATTATTATTAAGAACCGAAATATTAATGAGGTATTTACAAATTGTCTGTCTACAGTCTGTGGTTTCTTTTTTATGTAAAACTCGTCGGACAGGCTGACGGTCCACTTGATGGTAAGTGGCTGCCGTCGCCTATAACGCAAGCCACGATTAAGTATAAGAGATTAGGAATGGATAGGGGCTCTGGCATACTTTACTCACTCACTGAAATTTCACTGTTGTCTTTAAGGTTTCTCCCGAAAGCAATATTCGGATTAGGCGGCCCGCTGCGGTTTAGTGGACTGTACGTATACTGTACGTACTGTACGTGGACTGACAAAGTCGGTGGCTCCTTGGCCTGACTGAGATTATTTAATTAAAAAAGCTAAATTTCGTTCAAAAAGAAGCTAATATTTTTCTCTGTGCCGAAATCCTCGATATAGAGATAACTCTATATATAGATTTAATTCTAAGAAAAGCTAAGTTGGCAACACTGACGCTCTGGCCTTTTGAATGCATTCCAGTTAAAATAAATAAGAATGACGCATGCACGATTAGTCGTCAAGAAGTGCCTTGGCTGATAATATAGTACGCTAGTACTATTATTTATTCCTTGATATACTTAGGCCAATCGCAGGGAGCCGCTAACACCTATTAGAAAGCAAAAGAGATAAATATGTGTTAATCTATATAATAAATAATTATAACTTATTTGTTTATTAATATATTTCGTTTATTTATTTATGAAATAGTGCACAATAAATTCCTATTTTAAAATGCAATGCCTACGATAAAAAGGTAGCAACGTTTAATTTTACGTTTAGTTTTTTGACTAGTTCAGGCGTTTACATGTAATTTTTACTTGATTTCTATTACTGCTGCCCATTTTATCTTGTCAATAATATTATTTACATAAGTATTTTTATATAGGTACTTCAAGCTATATGTTTTTAGCACAGATTTCTGTCAATATGTCAAGAAGTAAAAGTCAAGATTTTGTTTTTTAAGTGAAATTCTGCAGGCAGGCTATCAATCCAATTGATGGTATGTGGCTACCGTCACCTATAAATATAACACAAGCGACACAGGTATAATAGAATAAAGGATAGGACAAAGTTATTGGAGAATGGGCATTAATATCTATTAGTAAAGGGAAGAGAAGTGAATGTCTTCTTTAAAAGAGTAGTTACTACCACCAGACGATTGACTGCGGAACCATATGTGCCCTGAAATCCTTAAGCATATTGAAAGCCATAAATTTTACACGACCTCTTTTAAAAAAAATCCTTGTGACAACCGAATATTATGGTATATATATCAAATGGTGTATTAATTACTATTCAAGTAATAAGAATATTTCTCAGGTGGGAATTTCTTTCATTCACATAAACACTTACTTAATACACATTTTTGAGGATGAGAGAGCTTTTAAAGGCATTGTTAAAGGAAGCTGCGTAGTGCTACGTAGTTATTAGAAAAAAAAATCCAACAATCATTTTGTAATTTTATGATAAAATTGCAATCTGTTTTCCAACAATCGAGCGTGGCATGTAGTGGCCTGTAATTACGGCCTCTACACGCCTCTGTACTGCTCCGATTACGACCGATCCCGCCCGGTTTTATCCGGATATATATCCGGACGCCATTACCTTACTAAAGCGTGCAAAGCAAGAATGCATTTACAATTCTATCGGTTGTAATGTTGTGGAGGTTTCCAAAAGCTTTTGGATTGATTTAATAACTAAATAAAACGTTTTATTGTTCCTAACACAGACTTTTCCAGGTCTTCGTATTTGAAATTAATTTAAAATAAAGGACCTTTTGAGAAAAGAATTATTACTCCAAAGTAGGTTTACAAAATACTTATAATATAACTCTATATTCATTGTCATTAGGACGTCAACTGCTGGATAAAGGCGTCCCCTCTAATTTTCCAAAAAGGACGGATCAGAAACAGGCTGGATCCGCCATTGATCTGCGGCCCCTATCAGGTCGTCTGTCCATCAGCTTGTGGCTGGAAGTCCTACGTTGCGCTTGCCGGTCCACGGCCTCCACTCGAGAACTTTCCGGACCCTTTCGGCCGTACTATGTGTCCTGCCCACTGCCACTTCAACTTACTAAGTAATCCGCCGGGTTATGTCGGTAACTTTCGTTCGTCCACGAACCTCCTCATTCCTGATTCGATGATGCAGTTTAACCCCGAGCATAGGCCCTCTCCTTAGCTCTTTGAGCGAATTTGAGCTTTGTTTCGAGGCCCATAAATACTAGACCACGTTTCAGAGAGATATGTCATCTATCAATCAATCAATCAATCAATCAATTTATTTGTAACTCATAAAACATACATTTAACAGACACAGAGAAAAAAGAAATAACAGTAACAGCAAGAAAGAAAGTTACAAAAAGGTCCTTACTCAGCATTAGGCTTAGGCCAGCACTGATCTTCCGTAGGAACCCTTAGTTAATACACAAACACGGTCACACACCATGCATGTACCCGCTAACAAATGAAATAAAAAATATTTATTTAAATTTATTTGTTGTCAAGAAACACAACTGCTTGCCCGAATATTGAAAACATTTCTCCAGTTCCCTGCCGCACATAAGTAAATATTAATGCTATTATTAGTTGATATTTAATAAGCTCAAAAATAAATAAATAAATAATAAAAACAATAATAATACCTAACAATAACAATAATGAGATCATTTTAATTTTATTGGCTGAGTGCGAGGAGGTTGGTCCTGGAATTTATAAAAAACTACTCTCTATTCTTAAATTCTCCTCTTTTTTCTGACTGTTAATTAAAAAAATTTTTAGATTTGGTCAAAAAAACACATATTGGTCGAAAACTTTTGTTTTAACACTGCCCATCCGAGCTGGATTCGACAATATTATTCAAGCAAAATTGGATGTTTAATAGATTCCCATATTTAAAATGTCTCCTCTCTCTAAGTACCTAAATACATAAGACTTAGGTACTAACTTTAAAGTAAAATTTAGCTGAACAGGGTTTTCTTAAAGTTGGCCACACATACTGATTCACTTAGACACTGGCACTCGGAAATAAACAATTTTCACTCCTTTGGTGGGTGTTACAGGCAAGATAAATGGACGCAGATTTGAATATTGGTACTTGACTAGTTTAGTGGACACGTCGTCAAAACGGTTACTAATTGGTACTCGACCATTCGTTTCTCATCTGATACTCGCTACCAAAGCCAACATATAATCAGCGAGAGAAATTTACAAGGTACTTGTAAGCTTAGTACATAAATGATCCTAAATGGTCGCAAGTAATCTCATCTACTTAAACACTTTCTTTTTCTTATGGTATTATCGTTCACCATAAGAAAAATCACCATCGTTCTTGGAATCTGCAGCATGAAAGAGGGAGAGAGTGTTCATATCAAAACATTCTCTTAATTTCTTCAACCAGGATGTCTTTTTCCTGCCCCTGCTCTGAATTTAGAATACAGTATCTTTCGCCCCCGTTACGTTCCCGAAATATTGCAGCTTCCTCTTAGAACTTTCTCAATCGACGCAAAGGACAATGCCCAACTTGGCCTCCATTGGTCCCAGAGTAACAACTATGTTCAAAAAGTGTGCTTGAATATTTTAAGACACTCTGTGTAATTCATATTTTGTATAAGTGAGCGAAAACAAGATTTCAAAGTAAAAGTATCTGCGTATTTCTGTTTTATAACGGATCAACTATTTTATTAACGTTTCGTAAAACGTTTGACATTTGTCGTTTCCAATATGGCCGCGACAGGTGAAAGGATAAGAAGAGATATAAAATCATTTTTTCATTAAAGACCCGCGCGTTCTCCGTAAATTACCACCGTTTTCCTGTAAAATATATGTAGGCACTCTTTTAAATCAGCAGTGTCCGTTTTAATATTATTTTATTGTTACTTTTATTTTTAACAGATGCTATTTTCGACTTTTTCTTTTATTAAATATCTTTAGATTCCGTATATATGATTCACACCAGTGTAACAAGAGCCAGTGCCCACACAATCAAATTTGTGTAACCAGAGCTCCTGGGTTACCAAATCAAAAGCCTTGCGGAAATCTGTGTAAATAGCAGGCACCTCACCGCCACTAACGAGTGTTTCTGATATGTCCACCACACAACCCATAAGATTAGACGCCGTACATCTTTGAAGGAGAAAACCATGCCTGTTCTTTTGAATTACACGAGTCAGGTAATACATTAGCACAGTCTAACCATACTTACGCTCAATGTTCGAACCTGGAAACTGAAGCGAGTTTCCAGGCAACGAGTATATTCGTTGCCTGACTGTATGAGGTAAGTATGGTTAGACTGTGACATTAGTTTTTTTTTTTATTAAGGCCTCAAATATCTTTCCCATAACAGACAAGATTGAAATTGGCCTGTAGTTAGAAACATCATTCACATCGCCTGATTTATGAAGAAGTTTAATGTAGGCCAACTTCCATTAGGCAGGAAAGTGACCGGTACTAAGTGATGTGTTGTAAATAAAGGGTTTTGGCACTGTTCCTAATAAAAATTCCTTTTCCGGGTTTTAAACCCTTTATACACAGGTACAATATTATTTTTCCGGCCGAAAAATTCGCTTAATAACCTGATCAAAACATGGTTACTGTTTGTGTAACAGATTAACTGACAACAGAGCTCTGTTATTTATCGAACCGACAAAAATATTGATGTATTTTGAAATTTTCCACGTTGGCAACACTCGAATGATTTGTGGCCTGGCGACACAATGTATGACTATGCATCATTATTATTGTAAAAACTGTTATCCATTTCATTAAAATTTATGTACTTTATTGTTATGTGTATCGTTTTTCTTTATTGAAGATAGGAACCTCATATAAGTCTGAGAGTACGGTATAACGCATATTGCAAAAACAAATTACCTTTGGGGCCCCTGAAGCCTGAATGTTCTCGAGTGGAAAGCACAGACCAGCAAGCGAAACGAGGATGTCTATCTGTACAACATGGACACTGTATCCAAGGTGCTTTTGATCGGTCTCTGGAAAACTATGTAAGAGGCCTATATGTAGAACTGGACGACCTACGGCTGAAATGATAAAAATGGTGATTTATTAACGTACGAGTTTAGTAGTAAGTATAGAGTTTAAAATCTGGCAACATTGATAAATTTAATTCTTTCTACTTTATTCATTTATTTATATACAAACGGTTACATTATAATAAGATGGTGAGGGTTTAAAACATTATTTTAAACCCTTGATAGGGTTGTCTAGACAATGAGTTATCATACAAGGGGCACACTGAAATGATCGGGAATAGAATATTTCGGATTGAGTTACAATAAAACCTTTTTTAGAATTTGAATACTGGCCTCTTAGAATCTTAATGACATTCAAACAATTAAAAAAAATATTAAAAACAAAAACTATGTTGGTTTAAAGTTGACACGTCGTTAACAGAAATGGAGCTCACGTGTGAACATTTCCGTGCCATAATTTATCACAATTTTCGTCGCGGCTTATCTCAAGATAAATGTCTCAGCGAACTTGTTTCGATTTTATGATGTTAAAGCACCGAGTCAAACGACAATATACCGCTGATATGCCGAGTTCCGACGCGGTCGTGTATCGCTCAGCACTGTTTCTTCTGCAGGTCGACCAAGAACAGCGGTCATTCCCGAAAACATCGCAGCTTTGCCAACTATTATATTAGATGGCCGTCATGTGACATACGAGCAGATTCGGGCTGTTGTCAGTATCGGAATGACTGCAATTCAGTCGATATTACATAATGAGCTGTGTGTAAGAAAGCTAGTTTCCCGCTGGGTTCCCCACAATTTGTCCGAAGAGCAAAAGGCGGCTCGTGTAGAGCGGTGCCGGAATACTCTGCAACGCTTCAACGGAGGGAAGTCAAATGCCGTTTATAATATCGTCTCAGGTGACGAATCATGGATTTATTCATACTAACCTGCAGCAGTTTGGGTCTTCGAAGACGAGGGCCAACGAAAGTGGTTCGCTCCCGCAGCGTGTCAAAGAAAATGGTCGCTACGTTTGTCTCGAAAAAGGGGCATGTTGCTACAATTCATTTACAGGAACGCAGAACGGTTACCGCCGAGTGGTATATCACGGTTTGTTTGCCAGAAATGATAGCCGAACTCCGAAAAAATAACCCGAAACGTCGCATCATCTTACATCACGATAATGCGAGCTCCCATACGGCTCGGAAGACAAATGATTTGTTGAAGCAGGAAAACGTCGAGCTGATGAGCCATCCTCCGTACAGTCCTGACCTGAGCCCAAACGATTTCTTTAAATTCCCTAGAATGAAAGATTTATTACGCGGTCAACGGTTTGAAGACCCCGAAGCAGCTGTGGAAGCGTACAAATCAGCCATTTTGTCAACATCAACTTCAGACTGGAATTACTGTTTTAATGATTGGTTTGCACGAATGGAAAAGTGCATTAAGTTGAACGGAGAATACTTCGAAAAACAATAAAATACAATTTAGCTATACCGTGCATGTGGTTTTTCTTATTCCCGATCATTTCAGTGTGCCCCTCGTACATACTAAGTTAAATATACATAAATTGTATACTATAAGTCATATAAATATAAATAATTAATAGATTGCATACAACTTGCTACAATTTTTTATTGCTTATATCTTATTTTTTAATTTAAAAAAATAAGATTAATTAAATTACCTTTTTTAATATTATTATTAATTTTGAGTTTACAAAATATGTTTTTAATATCTTTTTGATATTTTTTGGTGTGATTTTATTTTTATTTCTATAGACAGTTTATTAATTAGATTGGGAATTCAATCAATCAATTCAGTTTAAATTTCAAGGACTCTGCTTGAAACTGAAATAGTAGAGTAATTTATGTTTGACGAACTTATGTTTTTTTTTATGTAAGATCGGTAGACAGGCTGACGGTCCACTTGATTGTAGGCGACTACCGTCGCCTATAACACAAGCACAGAAACAGGTGCTGCAAGTGCGCTGCCGACTACGGTAAGATTAAGGATAACAGATTGGGAAGGGATAGGTAAACGGGCTCTGGCATCCCTTATTCACTCACCGAAACACAACAGCACACTTGCTTTTATTTAAGGGGGCTTTTATTACTGTAAGGGGGTGGTTACTGCCGCCAGACGGGCTGCCCAAATGACTGCGAAACGCAGTGTGCCCTGCCACTACTTTCCAAATCCAGACCAGAGCCAAATTTGAAATCTTCGTTTTCCAAAGTTGATCCAGCCGGGAATCGAACCCGCGAACCCTAGAACAGAGCGTTAAGGCAAGCTCGTCAAGTGATTAAGGTACTTGTCTCAGCGCTCTGATTCAGTACAGTAACCATCCCCTTACAGAAGACCACCAAGTAAATGTTTTCTACTCACAAGTACCCTTAATCTTACAGTGGTCGGCAGTTCACTTGCAGCACCTGTGGCATTGCAGGTTTTTTTTATGTTAAGGTCGGCAGACAGGCTGACGGTCCACTTGATGGTAGGTGGCTACCGTCGCCTATAACACAAGCAACGCCAAAGCTGCTGCAAGTGCGCTGCCGACTACAGTAGGATTAAGGATATGGGATTAGGAGTGGATAGGGAAATGGGCTCTGGCATCCCTTACTCATAGGCGACGGTAGCTGTCAGCCAAGTGGACGTTCAACTTGCCTGACGACCTTAACATAAAATACGTATCTATCAACTTGGCTCTTACGAGGAATGAGCCTACTCTATGACAAAGTCGTTCGTCAGAGTAACGCACCTAGAACTTCTGCGGGTTTTAGCTTCAGTAAGAAAATAATGGGGAAAAATTCGGTAACCCGTTTCGCTAAATCCCTGAATATGAATGAATGAGACACCTGAATGAATCGGTTTGAGGAATACAATATGCACATTGAAAACTTGTCCATTGGACCATAACAGCATTTTGTGGATATGTATGTATTATTTTCTCCTTTGTGAAATGCGAGTGAGCGGCACATAATACAGTCTTGTCAAAGTCTCAGGATAATAAGTACGGTTTTAGCCCGAAGAAATAAATAAAACTCTTTAATTTTTAATTTATTTCTTATTTTATAATAGTATTTTTTTAAACAATAGTACATTACTGCAGAGTCCAGGAAGTGAAGGATTGCCGGACGAAGTGGTTTCAAGGCCGAGCTTTAGCGAGGCCTTGATAAAGATCTGAGTCCGGCAATCCTCATTCCGGTCGAGGCTGGTATAGTGCTTTTCTCAATAAATGTGAGGAAATAATGAAACACGCCCCCGCCTACTACGCCTGTGACAGCGGCGGGCGCGTTCGTGAAGACTCGTGAAACTTCGGGTTTCATCGGGCTGAGCAGCGGCCAGGAATGAATTTTCATACAACATTCTTGGCCTAGGCCGAGAAAGAAATGCATGAGCCAAGAATTACAAACTTCGTGGCTTGTTTTTAGTATAAGAATGCCTACATTTCCGAGCATGTTTGAGAAAATATTTTTTATAATACAATTATGAAAAAAAACTACTTGGAAGTTCTATTAAATACTCAAATGACGTGATCGAAATTCACAGAAGAGACTTACACAGGAAAATGAATTTATATTACCAAAACCATATAGTATATACATATATTAATGGTACCTAGCGTAATTAAATTTTAAGAAATTTTAAGTTATTTTTTTTTTAAATCGTGTTTTTTTTTTGAGATATTCTCTATGTTACTGTAAGTCTAATAGTTCGTGTGGTTTCGCCCAAATATATTTAAAAATTATATCCGTTTGTGTTATTCTGATGTATAAACTAAATAACTGTAAAGTTTCATCAAAATCTGTTCAATATTTTTTGCCCGATAAATATCTATACTTTTTTTTATAATATTAGAGGGATTTTACATACAACCGCTTTTGTGTAGTGGTGAGTTTGATCAATTGTTCCCATTATTTTGCCTTACAACAAATATGCATATCAAAGACGCTTTCCGCACTCTTGTCCGTTTTTCGATGGACATCAAAGGGAGTGGCCAAATGGACAAACACACAACAAAACCACCGGGAGGGAATGGTTGCTATTGCATTTCAATAGTAAATGATATGTCAACATAGTTTGTTATTTGGTATTTGGCGTCATTTAGTGTCAGTAGAAATTGATTGAAGATTAATTACTTGGTTATAAAAAAGAAAAACAAAAATTACTGACAAAATATAAATATTCCCAATGGGCCTTGGGGCGCTTATGTCTTGAGAGCCAATTTATTTATTTGTAACTAAAAATAAATTACGAATAAAATTTAATAGTAAAATATTATATGATTATGATTTAAGGTCAATACTAAAACAATCAACACAATCACTGCTTTCCTTGTACGGCTCCATTGTGCGTAGTTGTCTGGAATTTGCAAGCGTCGTATGGAACCCCACCTATCAAGTGCACAGCAATAATATTGAACGCATCCAAAGAGCATTCACGAGACATTTGGCTTTCAGAGACCCAAGTATTAGTCACAGATATGGTTATCAGCGTCGCCTTGAGCATTTTAGGTTGGATACACTGTCAGATCGTAGGTGCATTCATGACCACGTTTTCCTTTTTAAGCTGTTGCGTGGAGGCGTTGACTGTCCAGATGTAATGTCGAGTGTATCTTACTCAGTGCCACGTCTTAATTCGAGACGGAAAACTTATACCCCCTTTCAAGTGCCCGTATACAAGACTAACCAAATGAGGCACTCCTCGATCCCCAGAATGCTTCAGAGCTACAATAAAATATTTTATAGCGCAAACCTAGATATTCACTTCGACCATATCAACAACCACAAAAAAAATTCTCGCTGCCATTTCGTCGCACTCATAACTTTACATAATTGTTTGTGATTTGCTTTTTTTTTTTTTTTTTTTTTTTTAATATGATTTTTCTTTTTTATTTTTGACCCTTTTAATTTTTTAAATATTGGTTTTTAATTTTTTTAGTTTTTGATTACTGACTTTTTAATGTAAGACATATCCTTGATTTTTTTATTTTTCATTTTTAACATTTTACTATGTAATTCTGACTTGTTGTTACTAATTGATTTGGTTGGATTTTGTTATTTTTAATTCATTTTGTTGTTTCAAAGTCTTAAAAGTCCACCTGACTGAGTTTGTGTACCATAGAGAATTATGTATTCAGCTCTAATTGGCTTGCACACTGGACCAAGATATTGAGCGATATGGTCAAACTGTAAAGTGTGCCAGGCTGTTGCTGTCTTAAATAAATAAATAAATAAATAAATAATAAATCCATGTGTGTTTGTGCGTGTAGGATTTAACCGTAGAACGCCCGCGGTGAAAACTGTGATTTCTTAAACACGGTACATCTATCATGGTCAAACGTCTGTAGCTACCGTACCAAGAGAATGTGTGGAAATAAATATATAAAGAACCCATTAACGGGTGTATTGGAAAAGCTCTGAAAAGAGCTGCTTATCAGCGTGGTTTTGTATATATCTATTTAACCATACTATCGCTGGATTCACAACGGAGGATGAGTGGGAGCCAGCAGCAGCCGTCACAGCCAACGCTTCCGAAGTCCGGCGTAATTGATTGTCTTCTTCGACGAGATGTCACCTCCACGGCGACGGCGACGGTGCAAAAGGACAAGATACTTACGCGGCCCATATTTATATTGTCGCGTTGCTTCGGAGAGTGTGCGCGTCGACAACAATAAAAATGACGGCGCTTTTGATTAACGAGAGTAAACAGCAATGACAACTGTCAGTTGTCAACTGGACAGCGGAATCGGAATGTCATTGTCGTGGACTCTGTCACAACAACGAGCGCTAGCGCAGAGGCATGGCAGCCGAGCAATGCCTTACGAGAAGGCAATCGGCTTACATCAAGTGAATTGTGCTACGTGTTTGGTGGAGTGTTACCTGATTTGATGTGATTGGCTAGTGGACAATGCGATCGAGGACTTATTTTGTGCCGATTATAGCGTTTTGTTTAGAATTACAACGCATGACCTAACGTTGAGTTTTCTAACGACTATTCGCGCCTATCTGTGATTAAATATGGAGACCAATGATACGGAGAACCCTAATCATGTCTCTTCAAGACCAATGATACCGAGGACACTAATCATGTCCCTTCAAACATAATGCGCACACCGCGGTTTTGTTGTTTCAGGCAACAGGCATACGTCGTCGCATACCTAATACCTATCGGTATGCCCTTGTAAATGCTGTATATAAATAGGATAATTTCATAATAAAAAAACATTCCTGTACATACTATCTACGGAGCATCATTTCACCTTTGATAATCGCCAAACGTCCTAGTCATTTGGGCAGCCCGCCTGGCGGCAGTGACCACCCCCTTACAGAAGACCACCGTGAAATAACAGCATATACGTGCTGTTGTGTTTCGGTGAGTGAGTAAGGGATGCCAGAGCCCATTTCCTTATCCCCCTCCTAATCCCTTATCCTTAATCCTACTGTAGTCGGCAGCGCACTTGCAGCACCTGTAGCGTTGCTTGTGTTATAGGTGACGGTAGCCACCTACCATCAAGTGGACCGTCAGCCTGTCTGTCGACATAACATAAATATATATATATATATATATATATATATATATATATATATATATATATATATATATATATATATATATATATATATACCCTCATCCTACCTCTTTGTTTTAGAAATTGAAATTTTTTTTACCTACGCACCAAAGTATTTTTTTCTACCATTAAAGGAAAGCTATAAATGTTACTTTTTCTAATAGTTTGTGATTTATTTTATCCCATAAAAATGATTGCGAACTGATTTATCTATTATGGGCGGCAAAATGCTCCCCAAGCGATCACTCTCGTTTCACGGTAAAGCGCGACTACTCAATGTTATATTTTTATCATTATTTTTTGCTACCTACTTTATTGTAAGATTTTTAATTTACTAATAATTAGAAAAGATGATTATAATTTTTCTAGAAAGTAGATAAAATCTAAACGATAGGCTTAATACAAAAATGTTAAGACAATCATGAGTCATTTGAATATTTTTTGTAACTTAAAATAACGCACATAAATAGAAGGTTTTTCCGTGTTTTTATCTATATAAAAACACGGAAAAAGCTTCTATTTATGTGAGATATGTTCAATCAGATATGTTAAATTGAAAGCATTGAGCCAATTATTGTGTTATTTTTGCGCTTTCAAGTTAAAAACAATTTTATTACCTTAAAATTACAAATTCCTTCGTATTTGTTACAGTTGCGAAATGTAACATTGAATATAGTTATTTTCTTTAAATTTAAACTTTACTGTACTGCGTTACAGGCCATTATTTAACACCAGTATATTAATATACCTTTGTTCAATACTGTAAAGATAATTAAATTGAGAATTTTTCATTGCAGTTTTCATTAAAATGCCTTCATACATTCGAGTAAAACAATCATACTTGAATGTACATTTTTTGCCAATACTATTCTGAAGTAAAACAACGTATTCTCATTTACTAGTGGCACCAAAGATAATTGTATTAGTGTATAGATGGAACAATAAAAATTGAAGATTCCTTCGATACTCGATACCCGTCTATCTAATGGCTGCATGTCGTATGTTAAAAAGAGATAATAATAGCCGAATATGACGTCTTAAAACGCTGCGCGCCATAAAAGGGGCAACGTCATATTTGTTTATATCATGCTGGTTAACAAGCGCGTTTAGCTTTATGTGATTTAAAATACTTAAAAATGTGAAAGTGTGATTTCATAAATCTGTTGCTTGCCAAGAATGGCTTGTACTGTTCCCGTTTGTCCAAGTAGAGTGGGTGTTTTGAAGGAGAATAATGGAAACATATCATTTCACCGGTAAGTCACACAGCTCGCACTAATTAATTTTGGTGTTTTGTAAACAAATTTTTATAATTATTTACTAAAAATGAATCATTGTACATGCATACACAGCTCTAAGGTTGATTTATGTAAAGAAAAGCTGGTGTTTATAACTAAAATTTACAAAAACCAAAGTTAATCGGAATTTTTGACATTTGTCTTGCTTTATAGTGCTGTAGTCTGATCTTGATAAGTTTATCGATAATTTATTTTTAGTAGAGTGTTGACAATTTCTAGCATTCACTGCAGGTTGAAAGTAATTTTTATCAATTTATAACAGATTTCCCACCGACATCGATTTAAACAAAACATGGACAAAAAATGTAAGAAAAGGCGACGATTGGAGAGCTTCGCAATATACAAGAATATGCTCGATGCACACTAGATTCTTGCTTTCGCCAAGGATTTCAGCGTAAAATTCTACACTCGTATGCAGTGCCGACAATATTCCCAAAATTACCACCATCGTGTAAACCAGTAAGTAATATCTATAAGTTATAAAGAAGTTATGCTTCAATCTATGAAAATTATGAAAATCTTTTGAATCATTAATAACCAAAAACTATTTCTTTTCAGAAATTACCCAGAAAAAGAAAACTTACTAATAAATACGTGGATACCCAAGCGTCAACATTAACTGCAAGTATTTAAATTAAAATGTTGACGAATCACAGATGAACGATATCACACATTAAAATGAAACGATATCACAGATTATCCAATCTGTGATATCGTTTCTAAAAATAAAACTTTAAGATTATCGAGTTTTTTTTCTCTCGTAATAAAAACCTACTCCCGTTCTACCCCTTAAGGATGGATTCTAAATATTTCTACTCAAAAAATAACTATTCTTTTGAAATATTTTGGTGAAATAAATGCGAGAGGTTGCATACAATCTCATACAACCGATTAGCAATGCGGCGAGTACCAGTACGCACCCACATTTTATTTATATTGAATAACCAAACAGTACACTGAAACGCATTTAGCCATACTTTTTATCCGTCATATATTTAAAATCTATATCAACGATATCTAGTTATCAATAAAAATGCACAGCACTATTATACGCTATAACTTTAGCTTGCATTGTATAGTCAAAATGGAGACATTCACTCAACTTCGACCCGACAGATTATATATGTATGTCTCTTTCAATCTTATGACAATTTGAAGGTGTTAGAAAGAATAAAATATTGCTGCATTTTGTGATCCATCTATAGGTACAGACTAATACAACATCTTTGAGTGGCACTTACTCTGTTTTTTATTACTTTTTTAAACCACAGAACAAACAAACATGTCCACCGACAATGCACGACAGATGACAGCACTAGTAACATATTGTGTAGATATTAGACCTTTAACACCCCCACTATATGTAACAATATGGACATACAAAAAACATTACAATCTTTGAATACCTAATACACCCAAAACTTATAATGTTTCACAACACATAAAGCCTTCGTGAATACATCAGCTGACATCTCAGCTGTAGGCAAATACTTCACATTTACAATTCTATTCACTACACATTCTCTACAAAAGTGAAATTTAATGTCTATGTGTTTTGTGCGCTTGTGAAACATTGGATTCATAGTTAGCTTTTGTGCACTCTGATTATCGTTGAACAAATCAATGGTATACAAATTTTGTATAATTTCATATAGTAAGTTTCTCAAATAAACAGCTTCTTTACATGCTTCTGTAATAGCCATATATTCGGCCTCACTACTAGACAAAGCTACAGTAGTTTGTTTTTTAGTTTCCCAAGAAATTACACAACCAGATAAAGTGAACAAACAAACATGTCCACCGACAATGCACGACAGATGACAGCACTAGTAGCATATTGTGTAGATATTTAGACCTTTAACATATTCTGTGGTGTTTTTATAATATCCATTAAAACTAACCTGTGTAATTTTTTCCATAGATTACAGTGACATCGATAATAAAAAACGTTAGAAATGTTAGTTAAGCAGTTTTTGTAAAAAAAAAAACCTTCAATTATTGTCCTATTCCTTCCTAATCCCTTATCCTTTATCCTACAATATCGGCAGCGCACTTGTAGTACCTTTGGGGTAGCTTGTAGACCCCTTTTTTTTCTCACGAAGAGAAATCCATTTACGGATCCCCTAGCGTTGGCTAGGCGGTAGGGGTATGTGGGACTCCCCCAGTCCTGAAGGGGTTACCTACCCACTAAAACTCCTCGGTGTCTCCATGCCCTTGAGATGGTAGGTGGTTGGGTATGGACCGGCACCCTTATTATCTAACAGCAGACGACAACAAAGCAATCAGACAGCAACAGCCACGCGACAGCAATCAGTTAGCAGACGACACTAAAAGTTGGTATTATCTAAGGCGATTGCTAACAATTGCTAAGTTGTCGTAAGAATGCATTTTATAGCGCCCTCTACTGTGAATATTTGCGATCGAGGAACTAACTCGCAGACACAATTTAATTTTTTTGTAATTTTAATTGGTTTTTTGTATATTTATTGTAAAAAGTATATAAACATTAATTATTTAGATTAAAATTTATCAAATTAATATGAAAGAGTATTAAGTACTTATAAACAATTTCACTGCGTTTATTTATTATTATATTGATTTTATTATTATATTGATTAACATACAACCCAAATTACTTAAAACAGATCACAGACAGTGTCCACAAGTTCGACAAAGTAGATAGTGAAAGACGCCGAGTTAGATGTGCTTGCATGAGTTGAATGTTTGATTCATTAAAAATATATGATTATTTTATTTTAAAAAAACCCAATAATTTAATGTTTTTCAAACCGATTTTGAAAGTGTTCAAATGTTAAGTTCTAATTTGATTTATTAGAGGTAAAACATTAGGAATGTTAATTATGGAAAGATTCATCACGGGCATGATACATTTCATGTATTATTACAAGCAGTATTTGTGATTATTTACCTACTATCTAAGATAAATCAAAGGTATCACTGGTTGTTAAGATGTTAAGTACATATTAAAAGAAAAACATTATTTCATATCTCGTTTCATTAGTGATTTACCTGTAAAACTTTTACTACAAGTGTTATAGAGGTTAAACAACAAAAGTTAAATGAAGTTTTAAGATATAAATTTCAAGTGTGTATTCTACACACAGTATTTGTAATCATTTACCTATTTATTTAAGATAGATCAAAGGATTCAATGTAGGCACTGGTTGTTAGGATGAAGTACATATTAAAAGAAAAACATTATTTCATATCTCGTTTAATTAATGAAATTAATTCACTATGTTTATCTCTATAAAAGTATCACATTATTTAAATCTCCACAAGCTTTGCACAATAAATTCCCGCTGACGACCACTTTCCACTTGTACCGCCTCTTCACCTCCTGTATATTGTGACAGAATTTGCATAAAAGGGTCTTCCTCTTCATCAGATCAGATATTGTGCAATGTAACATAGGCATTTATTATTTTTGTAGCGGAGAGATCTGTGAGCGAGTAAACATTGCCAACATGCTTTTAATACTCTTATGTAGCGTTCCACTGTGATCCTAGCATGACAGTGAATTTTTAATTTGTGTTAGGAGCCAACGTCTTAAGAGGTCGCTCGAGTCACCTGAAAAGACATGTTTTTATATCAGTACATATCTGAAGTTTAAAAAAGAAGAATTTTGCTCAATGTTTTAATTTTGTTTGTAAAACTTTTTATAATATAGTTAATATAAAAAGTAAAAACAATGACAGCCCAGTGAGTCTTAACGAATGGCAGACACACTCTTGCTGAGTTCTGTTCAACTTAATGTGTGGATTTATACAATTATACAGGTAATCTATACTGACCTGAATATGGAGAAGATATTTGGTTTTGAAATTCTTTCAGAAGAGAAGTAGAGTAGAAGTTTAGAAAGTGTAAGAAAGTAGAAGTGGTAGATAAATAAATTTGACAAGAGAAAAATAAAGAAAGCTTTACCTAGGAACAAAATACTTTCACCACCATTATGAAGCCGTTGCATATGGTGGTTGATTTCACAGTTTATCTATATCTAAGCATCATGAGCAGCTCCACCAAATGTTGCATTTACGATTAAAATATTTAAGTCACCATCACTTATCTGCAACATAATAGATAATAGACATACTTAAATATGATGTAACTTAATATGATTATTATATAAACTTATTAAAGTTACATCCATCAACTTACTTATTATTAAACTTATTAAAATACTTATTAAATGATTTGGTAGGCTATGTAGATGCTGATTGCTTAGATAGAAAATCTTTTACTGGCTACATGTTTAAAATGTCTGGTGGTATAGTCTCATATGAATGTAAAAAGCAGACAACAATAGCTTTGTCAAGTACGGAAGCAGAGTATATGGTAATTTGTGAGGCATCTAAAGAAGCTACTTATATACTTGAGCAATCTATTGATAGAGTTAAATTGTAGAAATTAGTCACCTAAACTAACTAAAAACTATGTGTTTCATAAGAGAAGCGAGCATGTCGATGTCAAATATCATTTTATAAGAACTGCCATTGAAAATAATTCTGTAAAAATAAACTATTTAAATAGAAATGATATGCCTGCAGATATTCTCACAAAAAGTATAAGTTGTCAAAAACATAAATTTATAAAACAGTTTGGAATGACGGAAGTGCAAAATTAATACTTTTGTAGGCATATTCTTTAATTTTATTGTCATGTTATGATGTTATTTGTTTTGTGGTGTGTATCTTATTTTAGTAAGAGAGTGTGTTAGAATAATATTAAAATAAATACTCATGAGATTGTATACTGGCCACATTTGTTGACGGATATTCAAACATTGTACAGATGTTCTTTTCAAATAAAAAGTATTTTCAGTCTGTGAAGTCACAGGTTGTTTTACTACGTAGTTTTACTAACTGTAAAACATATGATCGAACTTAACATGCAAGGGTGTATATAGAATGCATAGGTATCTAATTTTCATCAGTTGCTCACTTAAAGTTAACAGCAAGAGCCTAGCAAGAAAATAGGTATGGTATAGGAATATTGAAACATAATGTACTCTTAATATAAATCTATGTACATACCTATATTAATTGATCTTGTATTAATGCCATTTTTAGAGATTTTAATAGAAAAACTATTAATGAGTAAAAATCAAAAGATTTTACTTTTAGTCAACTTAAAAGTGGGAATTACATTTTGTAATAAAAACACGATACATACCTTGCATTCAATGCTAATTTTAATATTTCGGCGGGCTTGCATTTGAGGCCTGAGGTCTAAACAAAGCTGTAAAAATGCTTCTTTCAATAGTCTTTGCGAGAAACTCCGACAATGTCATGTGAAAATTAGGGATACGGAGGTTACGTCGTAATTGTCTGTTCTCGATTATAAAACTTCTTCTATGCTCAAATTCTTCGACCATCAGTTAAAAAGCTCGAGCCATTATAAATTCTTAAAAAAACAGTTATTATTAAACACAGTCCCATCACGTAAAATAAGGCAATTTCAACAGTTTCTTAAATCTTCGTGTGTCGATTTACACAATACAAAAAATCAATGAACGAACAATCTATCGATACTTACATACTTACCAATAAAATGTTATTTTATTAGATATTTCAATTAATTTAGCGTATACAATCGGTTTGCAATTGGTTTGCAACGAGTAAAATGGTGGTCGCAAAAAAATACACAAAATCGCACGTCTGATTGCTGTCGCGAGCTGTCAAAATTTTTACATAATACCAAATCTCTGCGATTGTATGGGCAGACATAGAGAAATGATGCACTTTTAGTTTAGTTGTCGTCCGCAAGAGGCAGCACCGTCGCTTATCGCAAACCACACGTCTGTTGTGAGTTACGTGATACCAAAAACGCGATCTTACTGTGAAATTGCGCAATTTGACACAAACCTGTCGTCTATCGCACAGCAGACGGAGTTAGATAATAGGGCTGCCGGGTTCTGTCGAGGCAAATTGTAGACCCCTAGATGACCTTTGCAAAATAAAGAAAATTAAATATTCTAAAAGATATTTTAGATTTGGAAATAAATATTCGTACACTAGTTATGTAAAATACACAACTAATTTATATTTAATACTAGCTGAGCCCGCAACTTCGTACGGGTGGTATAGCGCGTAACTTTTTTGTTTGTAAACCGATTGGAATGAAACATACACTAAATGTTACAGGAAGCTTGCTACAAAAAATGATTTAAAACCACATTCAAATCGGTTAAGCTGTTTCTGAGATTAGCGTCCACAAACGCACAGACAAACAGACAGAAATTCAATTTTTTAATTTTTTTTGGAAAAAATATTTAATATAAGTACACGGCTCGTTTATGATTTTATTATATGTATAGATTAATAGCCTCTAGGTTATTCCTAAAATATAATTTAAGCCTCCAAATTATTTTCAGGAATTTTTAGATTCAACAAACTGACTATAGTCATAACTTTATGACTCATCAGGAGGCTAACACCGTCGAAATAATATAACGTTCTAGGTTATCACCTCTTAAGCCACTCGAGTACTATTTTAAAATGGTAGTTACTTTTTTAGAAGTCTGCAGATGTAGAGGGATTCCATAATGTCAAAGTCTGTCCTGGAACTATTAGGGTGGATAATGGATTTTGTGGGTCGCGGATGTCGTGTCACAACGTTCTCGCGACTTCGTCTATATCTATGGTCGCGCTTGAAATTCGTTGGGTTTTTTTTTGTTTTTCATTAAAGATGGGTTCGCTCTTGACCAGCATCTATTCATGTAGGAAGGATAAGGCCGAGCTCACCCAGAAGGTGCCTATTCACTCGAACCTTGAAAATATTTGGGTTATGAGCTCGGAAATACAGACACCGGCAGGGAGTTCCAATTCTTAGCAGTGCGCATTATAAAAGATGTTTTAAAGCGCTTGGTCCGAATTAGAGGGATTTCGACAAAGTGAGGATGGTAACCAGCCGTACGTCTGCATGTCCGATAGAAGAAACGGGAAGGCGGTATGATCTCATGCAGCTCTCGAGCACATTTTCCGAAGTACATCTTATAGAATACACAAAGACAAGCAACTTTGCGTGTATGTGCCAGGCTCTGCAGCTTAGTTCTTATTATTGTATCATCGCCAATGAGCCTCCTAGCTCTGCGATCCACCGAGTCGAGTGCGGCAAGTTGCTATTTCGCTGAGCCATCCCAAAGGTTTTAGCCAAGGTTTTAGCCTGTAGGAGTGCAGCATAACCCCGCAGCGGCCGGGAGTGTCGGGTATCCATAAGGATTTCCCAACAATAAAATAAATGTGGATAATGGATTATTTCTTCAGATATTCCTTGTATTAGGCGACGGTCTTTTTTTTTTTTTTTTTTTTTTGACGAGGAGTAATCCGCTTACAGATCTCCTGCTGCTGGCTAGACGGCAGGAGTATGTGGGGGTCGCCCAGCGCCTGATCATAGCGGCACTGAAAATACCCACTAAAACTCCCCGGTGTCTCCTTACCCTTTGAGCGGAGTGAACCGGGCTCTGCCGAGGCAACAACTCCGATCCACCCCAGGGCAGCCTAGCCATTGCTGACTAGACTAACTCCAATGGGGGATTGCCCGGAGGCAACGAGGCAATCCCCAGACGGAGGGGACCTTGTGCAAGCACACATAGTTAGCCAACCATGTGCGTAGGTCCCCTAAGACGGTCTTGCCTGTCGGTCATTTTTATAAAAATAATGCGGCCCCATTATGAAAATGAATGAAAAATGTAAAAATTATTTTTGGTAAGTGTGCGTTCAACCCTGGATGAGTACATATGAGTGTATCGTATCTCACGGATGCAGGTGGAGCGTTAACCCTACTGGAAAATTTGAGTAACAGAGCCCGTCACGTTGATTCATAAAATCTGAGCTGCATATTTGTTGGAGAAGACATTCTTTTCTTTGATGACCGCGTTAACCTTTATTATGTTACATACACGGTGAATTTAAAGTACCTAATTGTCGAAAAAAAATATCCATGCAAACTGAAAAAATGTAGCCAAAATGTTCACAAAAATCATATAGGGAGTTAAAAAGGAAACATTAAAATAAAAAATGCTATTTTTCTTTTTATATACTTTTTGAATTACAAAAATTTAAAGTTTATGTAGAAATAGTGGCTTACAATCCTATAGATCGGGGGACACGGCAGTGCCCCCACCAAGTCACATACTTAAAATCCAAAATTTCAAGTCTGTAGGTCATTTAGTTCCGAAGTTAAGCGAAAGCAAAGTTTCGCATTTCTGACACTCACTCACTCACTCATGATCATCAGAATAGAACTAGTACTTCCCATAAACTCAGAGAGCTGAAATTTGGTACAGAGTTAGGGTTTAATGGCCACATAAAGGGAAAACTATAAAAACTAGGATAATCGAAGATCTGGAGTTCCTGGTGACCCTGATTAGAAAACACAAGAGCCCAACCAAACTATTAGAGATCGACATACCGCCTTTACAAAAAATATTCAACCTGGTGGGCCGCTTCATTTGATGTCAAAAATCGAAGGTCTGAAGTATCTGATGAAGAACCCTCAGCTGGACTGAGCTGTATTAGGGATATGGTAATGCCCCTTTCTACTATTGGCACATAAAAAATCGTCTGTTATTGCAAAAATCCAACGTAGTGGGACACATCTTCTAATTTAATCTAGCCTATATAGGTGTATCCTTCAACGGCCAAGTCACACAACATTAACTATTATAATAAAGAAATCGCAGTAAGGGACCTTAAACTTGGCACGACTTTGTCTAGATTTCATTAATTTTTAGAGATAAACAAGCAGCTCCACCGAGACTTGGCTAGTTTTTTACAGTATGTTTTTGGTGGGATTATGTATACAGAAATAGAGTTTTAATTTTTCTTTTTTTTTTCAAAAATTTAGATGACAAATGTTTTTAAAAATAGTAAATAACATAAAAACTTTAATTTAAATTGTAATAATACACTATTTTTATATTCACCTGTGATATAGTATATCACATAAAAATCAATAAAAACTCTAAGATTAAATATGTTTCCGCGAAAAGATATAATGTCATGTACACACTTGAGTAATAGCTTGAATTTCCGTTTTATAAAATTTTGACTCTTTCGTAACTCTACGTAAGTCGCAACATAGCGCTCAACACACCGGGGTGGCATGTATATGTATGCTTGAAGCGGAATTTTATTTCAGTCGACGCAAAGGCGTATTCAGTAACGAGATTATAATATATGTTACGTATTTCCCATTTCCCTATCCACTCCTAATCCTTTATCCTTAATCCTACTGCAGTCGGGAGCGCACTTGCAGCAGTTTAGGCGTTGCTTGTGTTATAGGCGACGGTAGCCACCTACCATCAAGTGGACCGTCAGCCTGTCTGCCGATCTTAACATTAAAAAAAAATAATTATTAAGAACTGAAAATAAAAAAAATATATTATGCGTTAATTTTAAACTTATTTATTTATTTGGTCAGTAATTTATTTACGGTGACTTCGTGGAAATATAAAAATCCTAGATTCGCAGGCATTTTTTTTTATGTATACAAAGCTTCTTCATTTATCACTCTCTCCAGTAGGAGTGAAAAACCACAAAAATGTAAATGATATTATTCAGATTTATGTGGCGAAGACCGTTGGGTGGTTCAAAAGAACTTAACGGACAAACTGACAAAGGCGGACAGCTACTTCATTTTATAAAATGAATAAATATACAGATATTTAGTCTGCACGTAGATTGTCCTGTATTAGAACATGGGACACTGAGATTCTTTTGAATTGATTTTCATATAAGGCCCGGGTATGGAAATTTTATGAGGGTAAAATTAATAAAAGCGTTAACTAAAAAGTGTTACGATATCTGTCACCTTGACAGCTACGCGACAGCTGACGCATGTATTTATGTTCCCTAATTCTATTGTAGTATAACAAGCAACACCAGATAGTTTCTCTGAGCTTATAAAAGCAAACGTCGAAATCTTGTAAAAAAAGTGTAAGTAGTCCTCGTTGAGGAACGAGCGCGTTATAACATGCCGGCGCAGCAATAGTGACATCTGTGCATACCGAACATAACTGACATGACTTTTATTGGAACACGTGACATCTGAGCATGCAGAATGTAACTAAAGAATATAAAGCAATTAGGTATCCAGTTATCTATTGACACGAGGAATTTTTTATACTTGTAGCAGTGGACTGTAGTAAAAACAAAGTTCTGATCGCGGGTTTATTCCATCTTCTTTATTTCCAATGTTCCATGGTAGAGTGCGGTTACAATGCGATTGAGGGTGCGAACGAGAGTGCGAATACAATTCAAAAAACTACGCGACTTATATACTAAATCCGTGTGGTGGGGAGTCATCGCTTCCGCGTGGTGGGGGCCGTCGCTGCCGCGTGGTGGGGAGTAATCGCTTCCGCGTGGTGGGGGCCGTCGCTGCCGCGTGGTGGGGAGTAGTGGACTGCGCGCTGTCTCGCTCACACGTCGTGCCGTCCCTTACTCCCGCTTTACTTGCGCAGCGCTGTCCGCTTCAATACTTATAATTTTATACGTTTAAAAGAGTAAACTCCACTCGTGCGACTGAGCTGACACGCACGCGCACGCACACACACACACACACACACACACACACACACACACTTTTTTATCCCTGAAGGAAGTTCTATTGCAATAAAATTTCATACTTTAGTTTCTGTAACTTGTAATTTAGATTCTCCGTCGTTGAACTAGATGGCGTAAAGCACCATTAGAATGGTTCTGAGAAACCCTGTGGAAAACCATAAGGTACTTCTTAATTAATCATGAGCTTAGTCTTAATTAATTCAGCAAAATTATTTTTCTTCTTAACACTATTCTCCACCTAAAGGTCGACAGTGATGGAATCCAGAGAATTGACAGCTTGTTTTACAATTTTCACAAAAAGTTAGCACCTTTTCTTGTTGATATGATATATTGATGTAGTGTGATATATTCCCCTTTATTGTATGCGCCTAAAGTAAGTACTATAAAGCTTGTATTATATTCTGCACATCCAGAACAGAGTTAACTTTCAGGAAGTTCCCATTCGACCAATTAGCTCGTCAAACACATATAGTACATTTTAAAATTAGATACATTCACTTACACATTCTTTTACTCATTCGCCATTTTTATTTGCAATCTGCAAAATGGTAGCTCACTGACCTGTAATTATTTTCTAAAACTTACCTTCCACGAGATCTTGACTCTCGGTCTATCAGTATTACAACCCTTGTTTATTCTATACAATTAGGATAAACACTGTAAAACTAAATTCTTTTCGGATGTTTTTTTCTTTTCTAAACCACCGCAGTATTGAGAGGAATAAAACAAAAGATTCAAACCATTATTCAAACCTTATCGAGATTATCGAGATATTAGACATAGGTATAGATTACTGCCTTTTGTGGGCGATAAGATATTCTATGTCCTTTTCTGAAAGCCTGACAACCTGTAACAAAATTTAACGGTGATTGGTTAAGCGGTTTTGGAGTCCATAGGAACTTCCATACACGCAGAGACACACACACACACACACGATTTTTATTTATAAAGAAGACGGCTTCGAACGGATGCAACTAGGTTTTATCTAATAATAATCTATCTAAAATTATCTAACTGATGGTGAAAACCTCATCAAAATCATGGTTTAGGGTTTAGGGGGAATTACCAGATATACAGACAGACAGACGCGGGCGGCGACTTCAATTTGTACTTTGTAAGGATACACGGCAGTTGATTGTTATATATACTAGCTGAACTCGGCCACGCTTCGCAGCGGCCCATATGACGGCGGCGTGCGCACGGGGCGCCCGGTACTGGACACTGCTTATATATAATACTATTTGTCGTAGCGTGATGTTATATAGCCTATAGCCTTCCTCGATAAATGGACTATTCAAAACAAAAAGAATTTTTCAATTCGAACCAGTAGACAGACAGACAGACAGACAAACTCTTTATTACTCACACAACACAAATAAAAATAACAAATAAATAAATACTACAAATAAGTGAGTACAGGCGGTCTTATCGCTAAGAGCGATCTCTTCCAGACAACCTCGTGGCAGAGGAGAAAACAAGAAAGAGAGAAAGAGGTAGAGTGCTAAAGAAACAAAATATAATCAAATAATCTATATACTAAATTTTCAAATATAACAGAGAAGAAAAACATACACATATACATAAATAAATAGATAAATACATAAGTATATATACAAAATAATATATATACATATAAAATACAAATACATATATAACATATATTACACTTGAGATTAAAACAATAACAACTTGCTAACTGAGATTAGCGCGTTCAAACAAACAAACAAACTCTTCAGCTTTATAATATTAGTATAGATATGTAGAATAAATAAATGCATTATTCACCAAACAACGTACAAATAATTGATGGATGTTTCTGTGTGTATAGTACAAGTCCATAGGGAGTTAGCTTTCCGACATGATTCAAGTTTTCAATAAACAAACACAGGTGGGCGAGCAGGGTGAGTGGTAAGTGGCAACTTTTCCAATAAAGACGCCACACCACAATCAATCACGCTCACTCAACGGGGCGTTTTAATAAAAGCTTTCTTTAGCTACATTACGTTGACCGCTATTCAGTCATCCGCCTTATATTTCATCTTTACTCTTTATCCTCTATCCTATCAAGGGCGGCAGTACACACACATTTTTCCATTTTTTATGTTAAAGTCGTCAGACAGGCTGACGGTACACTTGATACTGTCGCCTATAACACAAACAACGCCACGGGTGCTGCAAATCATAGTAGGATTAAGGATTATGGATTAAGGGTTCGGGGTATGGGCTCTGGCATCGCTTACTCACTCACCGAAACACAACAGCACATGTGCTGTTTATTTCAGAGCGGTCCTCTGTCTGCCGCCAGACTTTGCATTAATCAGTGAACTCACCCATTACGCTTAGACTTCCGGATTCGATTCCCAGCAGAGCCAAGTTAGGAAAAAAACTTTTCAAAATTTACTTTTGATTGTCATACAAATGAGATTCAAAGAAAGTGTGTTCCTTGACCAATAATTAAACATCCAGTGATTTAAATAAGGTTAGAATCATATTTATTTCTCAAAAATAATTACAATATTCACTTAAGGGCTTCACTTAGGCAAATGACGAAATGGTATTTTTTTTTGTTTTTACCATTAGAACAATACACAAAATATTTTTTTTATTAATACAATTTTTTAATCTGATATTAACTTATTAATAGGTACAGGATTCATATTCGTGCAATAAGCCGTTTTAGAGAGAATTTTCAATAAAAGTCAAATTCTTCTTCTGTTCTAACTTTTTTTGTGGAGTTTCTATTATTTTAACGAAAATCCTAATTAATACAATTGGTTCTTCACATGTTTAAGTATAATATATATTTTTTTTTCAAAGCAATTGTCTTGTCTATTTCTTGTAACATCTTCATTAAACAATGGATATTTTTAGTATTTTGCGTTTGTCTTCACCTTAAGTAAACATTAGTTCGCATCGCGAGCATACAACCGATCTGATAATATTTTTTTTTTTTTTATTACAGGTCCACAAAACTGGTATACAATTCCATTTACAAGTAAGATGATAATAATATACAAAATAACATTTACGTCGGAATGCAACCTACTACAAGTGGACACAACATACAAAATAAAGTCATTCGAGAGAAAATGAAAAAATTTAAATAGATACATGGTTAAAAAATGATTTCCTGGCCGAGACCACAGAACCACAGAATAAATCAAATTTATTTTGAATGCCATTATAAGATGAGCACATCCGATAGAGTGGACTATGTTGACCGAGAATAGTGCGATACACAGGTAGGTGAAATGTTTTACGATTGTGTAATCGGCTACCCAGTCGAGGTACTGAGAAACAAAGACGCTCAAGAATATCTGGAGCATCAGTAATACCATGAACAAGCTTGTAAAGAAACATGAGGTCCAGAACTTTCCTGCGCTTACGCAAAGAGGCCAAATTAAAGTGAGAGAGACGTGATTCATACGATAATAATTGTCTGCACTTACAGTCCGGATATGTAAGATGGTAGAGGATAACCATAGTGACCATATAAAATACATAGTGGGATAACAAAAACAGGAATACTTTACAAATACAAAACCTATTAAATAAAAACACATCTATGCAAAATGTGGGTAAAATTGAAAAAATATAACAAAATCTGTTGTATTTATTAAGTTCAATTTAAAGTTTTCTCAAAAATCACATTGCTCTGACACAAAAAAATTTGTCAAATAGAACCACAGGCTAATAAATATTCGGAATAGGTTCATCACGGCAACAGTGTATGTTTATAATTATTATGAAAATTACAAGTTAATCCTTAGTTTAAGGGGGAGACAAACGCTAAATACTAAAAAATATCCATTGTTTAATGAAAATGTTACAAGAAATAGACAAGACAATTGCTTTGAAAAAAATATATATTATACTCAAACATGTGAAGAACCAATTGTATTAATTATAATTTTTGTTAAAGTAATAGAAACTCCACAAAAAAAGTTAGAACACAAGAAGAATTTGACCTTTATTGAAAATTCTCTCGAAAACGGCTTATTGCACGCATATGAATCCTGTACCTATTAATAAGTTGATATCAGATTAAAAAATTGTATTGATAAAAAAAATTTTTTTGTGTAATGTTCTAATTGTAAAAACAAAAAAACACCATTTCTAGGCCTGTTGAATTGTCTCCGCCGTCAGCGAGTTCTATAGTAAATGTCATTTGCCTCAGTGAAGCCCTTAAGCAAACATATGAACAGAGTTAAGTCATGACACAGTACCTACCTCCATATTATGTACGCATTATGATTGTAATTGTTACAGGTGTTGTAACGATTTATTTATTTACTTGCATTCTGCTTGCACGCGCTTTTGTTTATTACGTTTATGCATGCCGCTATTTTTGGAGTTTACTCCTTTTCAAATAATGCTGGCGGTATGGAAATTTTATAAGGAGTCAAATTAATACAAGCGTTAACTAAGAAGCGTTACGTTGTCAGGAAAATAACAGCGCATTTGAAGCGTGAATAAGAGAAGACGGAATCCATTCTTTTACTTTTGTAAATAAAAAATAAGAATAAGTACTGTAGTGTATGCGTTTATTTACTATCTTCTTGACGCGGGCAATACAGTCTCGTGCGCACCACGACTCGTCAGTAATCAGTATTACGAGAGCGATAAGCGACAGTAGACGTGTTGGTCGTCCGCCCATTAAGTGCGTTTCCGAGCCTGTGACTCTCCCACGACTAGGGGCTGGTACAAGTACAAATATATAAGCTTTTTTTTAACATTTTGGCGTAACTGGTGATTTCTGAACTGACAATACAACTTTGGATTTGACATGGAGAATAGAGGCAAGGAGGACCAACTGTGTGCATGATAAAGTGTCCTTCGGCCACCATTAAATTGGAAGCTGGTTCTGGCATATAGTATCATTTTATTTATTGTAGTTTCATGAACTACGGAATCACCCAATAACATCAAACACCAATGCTACACAAGCGCCATTTTGGCCAATTTATGCACCACTATTTAATTAATGGTTGTAGCTTGCCAGTTTTTCAGATTAACACCCATATAAGCTAGTCCTCCTTACCTCGTAACCTCCATAGGTTTCTTGCGCTCTCTTGCGTAACGACAACCGACCGCACCAGACCTGCGCATTGACTCTTCACGGATCCCGAAATCCCCTTCCATTTCCGACAGCAGCGGTGGGTTCGGAACAACATTTCTCCGAGGGACTACCCGACCTATGTATTGCTACCACGCACGAGGCATATTTTGACGATCAACTGACGATAATGGCGCTAGCAATCTAGCAATACGAACCACAAGGATCACTCGCCATCGTATGGAAACGAACAGCAGCACAGTGGGTGTGACAAAATATGCTATCGTTGGACACAGAATTCTTGGACTCATTGCGCAACAAGAAACGCCTCTAAATCGCAATCCACGAGAAGAAGCTTATATCGCGACAGTTTGCTGAGACGAAGAGTTTCGTGACCTCTTCGAGGACATAGTACGGCATACCTTCGAGCGGCCGGAGACGAGCTGGAGCGATACCGACAGGGTCGGAGTTGGTATCTCAGGTATCTCCGAGACCCAGTTACGATCTGTTTTATTAAAAAAAACTACCCCCACCGGTTCTTTAGCACTAAATTAGACACTTGGATATTTATCCTAAGAAAAGTCACAACCGTCCACCAGCTCTGTCCGCTCCTAAAGAACTGCAGCGTCCTTGGTTAGATTCTAAAGAGCTTGTAGTGGTAAAACAGGTCATGTAACAACGCGTGTTCAGATAAAGTGACGCGCTTATCTAAACCTACCAACACACAGCGCAAGTGTGTATCTCTCTAGAAAGAGAGACTAGAAGTTTAAAATGTATCTAACAATATTTCTTAATATGTGCCTGAAATCTGGGGCGCCCCGGGTCGAAATAGACGTTGCAGATAAAAGCTCTCCCTCTGTATATCTTGCCCATTATTTTACTTACTAAGAAGCACGTGGATGTGAGTTTCGCAGTCATAGGTAAATCCGTCAACGCACTACCCTTTGATATCATTTTAGGCCCGAATTTTCTACTACAGCCGAGTTAACCAATAGCAAAAGTGTTCGGGTTGCGCGGAAGTTCAAGCGGACGTAGTACTGCACTTTACAGAGCGCTGATAAAAAATTTGTTGATATTATTGTGATAAAATGACTTATGACGCCGAAAAGTTCTTGGGAGTGCCTTTTGGCCTCTCCCAGCGGTCTATCAGAGGTGCATTAACAAGGCATTGGGCAAGTTGTGCGACGTCCTCGGACTCGCAGTATATTTTAGGAAGTTATATTACAGAAATCCAACAATCAGCTCAAAGTTATTGTAGTCAGGGAAATACTAAAATCGAGAGTTTTGGGACACAAATGCTGTTATTTCACGGATGGTTACTGCTGCCAGGCGAGCTGGCCAATTCATGACTTCGAAACGCAATGGCCTGCAACTCCTAAAGATTATCTGTCCTGGAAATTGAAAAATGGAAATTTCAATCGACCCGTTAATACCACACCCTCACATTTTATTATTCACAATAAAACCGAGCTCCAAGTGGACAATAGTAATTAATTTTTATTTACCGACGGACCGGGTGACCGGCGGCGTCCAGTTGGACGGTTGCCAGTTACGAATTTCCAGGCGGATTTTTCAATTTTTAATGCGGCATCTACATTATAAAGTTGAGTACACGACATTTTTGCACTCAGCGATCTAACTGAGGAAAGAAGTGCAAGAATTCACCACTCACTTAATTCCTTCTATTATCGCCTTTATGTCATTGCTTGTATTAATAGGCGATGGTGGCCATCTTACTCTACGAAACTTACTTAAAAATCCTTCATTTTCAAATCAGAAATAAATGTAAAAAATTATGAGTATTCTTCAATTTCATTGAATTGATTAAATAAATAATCAATTGATTAATCAAATAACAATAACAAACATTATTTTATGTCAATATTCGCAGAATCCTGCGTAAGCATTTACCTACTTAATTTAGCTTAACAAGTAGTTTAAATGTATGACAAAATATTGTTTATGCCTCACATACCAATAATACTTGACATTTGTTTATTGTATGTTGATGGTCATATGAACATCGCATTGTGTTTTATTGGCGCGGTCGATGGTCGACCTATTAACCCAGCCAGGGGCGCGCAACTGTTGATTGATGGTTCAATATTTAAATTCTTTGTGACACTGGTATAATATGAGACAACGTCATTAAAGTAATTTCCTCAATAGATAATTTGTAAACTAAAATTACAAAATTAAACGTAAATGACTCAATTGTATCCGATTTTGAGATTAATCTAAGCCATTTACTTTATTTTAGGAAATTAAATAGTACATTACTAAACATTGATTTAAAAAATAGGTATCTACTTAGGTTGCTACTTATGTATTGAGCCTTGGAAATACTGAGCGCTTTACGCACCATCTCCCCTAAAGTTGGCACTATGGAAAAATTCTACTTTTTTTTTAAAAGTATATTTGAACGCGATTTGTGTTTTTTCCAGTGGCATTTCGTGCGATGTTTTTTTTTTGTCGTTTTTTCTGTATCGTGGATTTTTGTGTCGTGGATTATCATGCTTCGATCAACTTACTTTGACTTTTAGCTAGGAAATTCCATCCTAAGCAATTGTAAAACGACGTGTAATGAGTTTGATCATGGACATGTCCAAAGAAGGTCGTCCAAAATCAGTTGTTGTGCCAGAAAACATCGATGCTGTGCGTGAACTGATAATGCAAGACAGACATACCGCGAGATAGACGCCAGATCGATTGGTGCAAGGAAACGTTGAAAAAATAAAATCTAGGTGCATCAAAAGCTGTGTATAACATCTACATATGCCATATGCCATGCCGAATCATGGATCTATGCATATGAGCCTGAAACAAAACAGCAATCGACTGTATGGGGTCTTCCGATAAAGTTGTTCACGGAACACATCATAGCAAATGATTGCCTGTTTCTTCGGAGTTACCGGTCATGTGGCGACAGTGCCATTAGAGAATCCTAGGGCCGTCAATTCTGTATAGTACGCGACTATTTGTTTGCCAGAAGTCTTCGGCGAAATCTGAAAAACTCGAAACGTGGGCGCATCAAAACTCTAACTACTAGTATCTCTAACTCTAAGTCCAACTCTAATCTCTAACTCTAACTCAAACTCTACTCAAACTCTAACTCTCTAACTCAAACTCTAACTCTAAGTACTAGGACTCTGCTAAACTGGAGAATTTCTTCAGGCTAAAACTATATATCAAACCAGACCTTTTGCTTAGTAAATATGTAGTAGTAATATACTGACAACAGTGACGTTAATCTGATTAGCTGATTGTCTACTATTACCATCGCTTGATACGAAATGGAGGCAAAGGCAAATGCAAGGTGCGCAGTTACTTATTCTATCGAGATAGAAACTTATATGGATAGACTAAGAGCTAAGATACAATGTGGGCGAAGGCTCCGGCATTCCGTACTCACATTCCAAAACACAGCAACAATAGTGCGATTATTCTTCTATTATTTCTATGGTAGTGGTTACTGTCGCTTAAAGAGTTATATATTGCATAAAAAATTGGCATAAACACTTATGTCCAATTAAATTGAAAACAAAGTGAATTTATAACCAAAAATCTAAAGTTTTAAATCGACAAAAAATACATTATTGCGTTTAACTAAAGAATTCTATTACGTATATTTAAAACTCACCACGTCTCGACTGCCTCCAAATTTTTTTTTTCAGTTACTCTATCGCACTAAAATTAACAATAATCAAAATAAAAAGTTGTTCACATCTGCCATTAAACGATTCGCATACACGACCTTTTCCGCGCATCTCTACACACGGTCAGCAACAAAACAAGGCGTTCGGTCTAGTTCGCAGCGCAAGCGCACCGATATAGGACGTATCGAATCGAACGCGCTTACGGTTCAAACATTTCCGCGTATCGATTCTAAATTTGAAATTTCAAACTAACGTGATTTTATTATCATTGATTTGCTCCTTCGTGTTCTTCAATTAAAATTTCTTTTTTTTAAATGTAATTCAAATTCCTAATTGCGATTCCAATTTTAAAAAATGACAACTGTATCCCTGTTGTACTTTATCGTATAATAGTTCAAATGAAATAATTTAGTGAAAATGAAGTGGATTTTTAGTGTATTTTTTATTCTGAAAGTGAACGTCGAGTGTGTAAATTTTTTTATAGCACAGAATATCACAAAGTGAGTGTTTATTAATACATCTTTGCAGATATTGTTGTCATATTGTCGTCTGACGCTCACATCTTTGTACATATTAGAAATTGTAATGTATGTAATAAATAATAAACACCTCTATGAAAATTGTACATTGTCACAGCGACGATCACATACACTCAGTTTAACCCAATGCAAAACTAAATATCTCCATAATAGTGTCTTTTATTTGGCGCCTAAAATATTTAATAACATACCCTTTACAATTACCAGCATTTCAAATACAAAATTAATTAAGAAGAAACTAAAGGATTTTTTGGTAGGGAAAGCATATTATGCTCTGGGTGAGTTTTTAAATGACACGCTCTAAGATAATGTTCTGATGCATTAGGTATAAATTTAGTTAGTTTTATAGTGACATTGTGATGGTAATTTTGATTTTAATGTTGTAATGGTATTGACATTGTATTGGTAATTTTGTGTTATTAGATTGTTGGATTTTGTTATAATTGCTTTGAATTGTTGGATGATGTTCATATTATCATTAATATTAGTTTTGTACGCCATTCAGGCAGACCATACATGGTGCCAAGAGGATTTTAAGTTTCATCAAGTGTATATTACCTGTGGTCACAAAATAAATAATTGAATTGAATTGAATTGAATTGAATTGAATTGAATTGAATTGAATTGAATTGAATTGAATTGAATTGAATTGAATTGAATTGAATTGAATTGAATATCATTATGATGATTATGACGCAAATATCATAAAATTCATCAATGATAAAATTGGTAAACGTGAAACATTCAAGAAATTTTTATTTTATCTTATAAAAATCCGAAGTTTGCATATTATTATCAGCATTGGAACTTTTTTTTTTAATTAGACAAAAATACCCACATTGCAGTGCCATATTGCAATAATATATAAAAAGATATTATGTTAAAATTCTAAAAAAAAATGAAACGCCGCCGATCATTTTTTTTTTCTACAATTTTTTTTTTAAATAATCTTGACATATCTTTTTATGCCTATTATGCCTTTTTATTCCCAAGAGCGTATTTTTTTAATATATTTTTTTTGTAATAAAAATCATCTTTGTATTATTATTGTTGTAACTTACATATTATTGTTTTCTATAAAGAGTTTTGTAGTCCAGACAGAAAAACCTAGTATTATTTCCAGGAACTCCCATTAAAAGTGGTGATCCAGATATCAATATTTTTTCACTAAATCCTGTCACTCAAATTTATAGAAAAATTTAAAATTAGATAAATGAATGTTAAATAACTCTGTCGGTCTGTTTCGTTGCAATAAACCTATTTAGATGGAATGTGGCATAATGATAGCTCGAAATCAGTGAAGGGCTTATACTATTTTTATGTTTTTACTAGCGACCCGCCTCCGGCTGCGGCCGTGGTGCAATTTTTATATATAAGAACATTCCCCGTTTATTCCTCTTTCCATTAGTGAAAACTGAATTAAAATCGGTCTACCTGTTCGCGCGTGATGCCGTGACCGAGGGAAATAGGGATTCATTTTATATATATAGATTTTCACTAAGTAGCGTGCGAATTAATGAACAATTTAATTTTATATGTGCATAAAGTCTGGAGTGCAATATGAACGATGGACGGACCGACTCTATTTATGAAGCGTCTGGTTAATTAAGCACATCTGCCACTATGTGAAAGTCAATAAACCCATTATAAACACCTTACCACAACAATAGTCATTAAATTCAACTCGTGTTTATTTGTGGAAATCAACTATGCCGTAAAGCAAGATAGTAATTATTTTGCAGACACGCGAATGGCTTGTCGAATGGTAAATACTCGCAGGGAACCGTTTAGACTAGTGTTAGTTCTAAACGGGTAACACTGTGTTACCCTTTTAGAACGATATTAAAAGAGTTTCACTAAATCGCGTTAGTAATTATGTATAATGACCAATACATAATTTAAACCCGATATAATTTTGTTGTTTGTTTTTGATACGTATTTGTTCTAGCTGATTAGGCGAAATTGGTACCGCTTCAGAATAAAAACCCATACAAGATGTATGAGAAAATGAATTTTATTCACAATTTTTTATTCGTGAATATTTTTTTATGTTTTAATAGTTATTCTGTTATTCGGGGCGGAGACAAATTCAAAAATCATAAAAATCGAATGGTGTAACTAATACGACCTTTTCTTTTTTCTTTTTCTTTATATCTATATATAGATGCATTGATGAAATGAAATGTGAAATGTGAAAACATTGAAGTTTTTTTGCGACAGTCCCATCCGTGGTTTTAGTATTAATTAGTGCGAGTACACGCGCAATTGTACAAGTGTACACCCTTCTTCCATACAAAAAACAAAAGCAAATAATAAATTCAATACGTTCAAATTGTCGACGTTCTTGTGCTCCCACAACAATCGTTAAAAACCTCCGCACCGTGAAGAGACGTGCCATAAACACACACCACGTCTCCCCTCGTTGCCTGGTGATGACGGCGGACGACCCCATGTCTGCCGGCCCTGGGCGAAGCGACACGACCCGCCCATAGTCACCTCTCTCAGTGGGCAGTCAGAGAGGGGCTTCATCTCTGAAGTACCCCATAACCTCTTCTCTACTTCACAACCTACCGCAAAATCGGACACCGCTTCCACCTGAAACTCTCGAATAACCTCTGCTCATGTGGCCGTTCATCTCTATTAAGGGTGGGCGGCCAAAAAAGATTTCTACCTGACATTTCCACAGCAATCGCAGCAGCCCAAGAGACGGCCCAAGAGACAGCTCGTGTTGTCGTCGCAGAAGAGTTACTAAGCCAGGTGGCGAGGCCGGGTATTCACTTTTCCGAACAACTACGGAGGATGGTTGTACCGCTGCAACTGGTTCTCTGTCAGACGGTCCTTCCATGCCGTAGAACTCTGTCTTCGCGTGCATTGCGTGCATTACCACTAAACGACGGAGCCATCCGAGAGAATCCATCCGCTGGTTCTCGTGCGCAAAACATAGATCCATACCTCGGTTCGACGCACAAGAACCGGGGGTGCCGTCTCTCACCGGTCAACACCCGCGGGGGCACGGATCTTCGACCCAGCGAGCGGTGACCGGCGAAGCTCCAACTGGCAGCTGAAGCCTCCTAACGTTTACTCCGTCATTAGTTTCGATGTACGGAGTCCGCTCGAAGCACTCACGGGTGTGCCATCTTTGTTCCCCAACAACAATCCGAATCCGATCAACCAAGCGAAGTCTGGTGACCCACTGGCCCCTACAACCGCCCGGATTGCTGACGGGAGAGGGCACTTGCAATCCCTAACTTGTCTCAATATCGGCCTTGTCGGCCGAAATTAACATTAAAAAAATTATGAACATTTGTGTCAGATGTCACAAGAATAGAAATCCCTACCGTAGTTGACATTCCAATAATCAATCTGCATTCAATCATATTAGATAGAAGAGTTGCTTCTAAATTTTAATTTTATGCTTCCGTAATTCAATTTCCGGTACGGTATTAACAATATATACCTATATAGTGTAAAGGTCACCGAAAAACTATTCATATGTGTAGACTATCTGTAAATTTTAAAATAAATAAATAAATAAATAAATAAAATAATAACACTAAATGTCTTCGTCAGCTACAAAAGGTTTCTGAGAGGCAATATAATTCTGCATTAAGGCCTGTTCATATCTAAACGGTATCCGGTACCGCCGTGGGTAGCGCTAATACCCAAGCGATATCCCGCCGGGTATTTGGTATGACAATTCCGCTGCTGTCGCGAAGCTGGAACCGCATACTAAAGGCATACCGGCATACGTACCGCATATTCGGCGAAACTTTTTTCTCCCTCCGCGAAAAACAGAAGCTGCCAGCACTGGTAGCGGATACCGTTTAGATTTGAATAGGCCTTTAAAATAAAGATAAATTGTTTGTTAGTAAAATAATAAACAAATCGAAATTAGTAACAAAACTGTTAAAAATTATGAAATCAGAACTGCAGACGACATTATACTAAACAATAGTATCGCAGAAATAGTATTACTTAATCTAGATAATAATCTAGTTTAGATACTTAAAATCCATAAACTGGCTGTTGTTTTACAATATTGAGGGCAAACCCATTCGCAAATATTAGTTACTAGCTGAGCCCGCAACATCGTACGCGTGGTATTCGGTATAGCGCGTAACATTTTTGTTTGTAAACCGATTGGAATGAAACGAACACTAAATTTTACGGGAAACTTGGTACAATATATAAATAAAAAACGCATCGGTTAAGTCGTTTCAGAGCCTTTTTTTCGCGCCTTTTCTCTCAATAGAAGCAGTGCATTGTGTAAAATAAGTAATTTTATATGTATATGTATGTGTATGTGTGTATATAGTAATTTATAAAGTAAGTTTGTATGGTGTCCAATGAGTCACATACGGTGCTGGCTGAAAATCATCGCTGTAGTTGTTTGTCAGCACCTCAGCACAATGCTGAGCCAGTATCCGATTCGCTGCCGCGAGGACACACACACGTTTTTTATATTATTATTAATTTTTTCCCTGTTCTTGTACATAATGTGTCCTTCGTGCAGTGAATAAAAGTCTTTCTTTCTTCCTTTCTATTAGCGTGCACAAACGCACGGACAAACAGACAAAGTTTTAAAAACTACTCTTTGACCGCAGTAACATAAGTACAACGTGTACAAATTGTTATTTTGAAAAAAAAATAAGGTGCAGACACATCTAGTTTACAATTTTATTATTATGTATAGATGTATAGATGAATAAAACGGTACAGCCTTGATACGAAGCAGATGCGTTCAAGGAAACGATCAAGCAAATTACACTTGCAGTTTTTGCTCTCAAAACGATACGCCTGACTTAAAGATATTCAAGTTAAGGTGGAGACAAACGCTAAAAACTAAAAATATCCATTGTTTAATGAAGATGTTACAAGAAATAGACAACACAATTGCTTTGAAAAGAATATGTATTATACTTAAACATGTGAAGAACCAATTGTATTAATTAGAATTTTCGTTGAAGTAATAGAAAGTTAGACCATAAGAAGGATTGACTTTTATTGAAAAATCTCTCGAAAACGGCTTATTGCACGCATATGAATCCTGTACCTATTAATAAGTTGATATCAGATTAAAAAATTGTATTGATAAAAAATTTTTTTTTGGTGTAATGTTCTAATGGTAAAAACAAAAAAACACAATTTCTAGGCCCGTTGAATTGTCTCCGCCGACAGGGAGTTCTAATGTAAATGTCATTTGCCCAAGGGGGGAGACAAACGCTAAATACTAAAAATATCCATTGTTTAATGAAGATGTTACAAGAAATAAACAAGACAATTGCTTTGAAAAAATATATATTATACTTAAACATGTGAAGAACCAATTGTATTAATTAGAATTTTCGTTAAAGTAATAGAAACTCCACAAAAAAAGTTAGAACACAAGAAGAATTTGACCTTTATTGAAAATTCTCTCGAAAACGGCTTATTGCACGCATATAAACCCTGTACCTATTAATAAGTTAATATCAGATAAAAAAATTGTATTAATAAATAAAAAAATTTTGTGTAATGTTCTAATGGTAAAAACAAAAAAACACAATTTCTAGGCCCGTTGAATTGTCTCCGCCGCCAGCGAGTTCTAATGTAAATGTCATTTGCCCAAGTGAAGCCCTTAAGTTAATAGTGTGTCAATCATACTTTAATAAGTGTTTTTTTTTTATTCATCTTTTTATATTCTTAACACAATGTATTGAAGACCATTATTACTTGTTATAAGGCGGACTCTATAATTACAACAAAAACGTTATAATTATAGAGAACATATATAGAGACATAAGAAATCAAAGTTTATATCAGTTTCTACAATAAAATATATAAAATCACAGAAACTTCTCAAAACTACTTACACTACCTACTTGTTTATCTTCTAACCTACTTGTTACAGTTTAACTATACTTATTTAACACTACTTGTCAAGGGCATGTTTCACCACTTACAAATAAAATGTTAATTAGGCTAATCGCTGGTTAAAGTCATGATTATAACAAATATTAATTTCACCACTGCCGATAGCTAACCGAAGTTTAATTCAAATTCAATATAATTCATTTGCTGAATTTTTTATAAATATTTGTCCATATATGTATTTCCACATAAAATATTTTAAATTATTTAATAAAATGCATTTATGTCAAGACATAGTTTGCATCTTTTGCACTACATATGTATAGTTTTATCACTCAGAAATTAGTTGAGGGAATAATATCCTTTTTCCACTAGAAAATTACGTAATTCTTTCTTGAACACTGTTTACCAATATTTCTTATATTTATTGTAATTTTATTGTAAAAGTGTTGTGCCATACAAAGGACACTTATTTTTTTCATTCTAGTTTTGGCAGGACCATACAAAGCTTATCATTATGATGTGGAAGCTCCATGAACTTAAATATGTTAGAATTTTCTTTTATGAACACTCAAATATAAACACTGAAGGCACAGTCAAAAATTTTAACTGAAATTGGCATATAACTTAATTGTTACTTCACTTACCAGTTAACAGACTTAATCGACGAGTATACACCGAATTTTGTATTTAATATCAAAAAAAGTTAAAAATTGTTGAAAATAGATTTTTTTATTTATGTAATTGATCTTCAAATAGATGAATTTTACGAAGAATTTTTAGGATTTGTGTATTAGATTAGGACCCGTGTCGACTATTTTAACGAAACTTACGAATGCGATTTTTTGCCAGATTTCGCCTTTCTAAAGACGCAGTGATAAGAAAAGTTTTAAATGTTCACCAAATAGAACAAAACCGGTTCACAAACAAATGAGAAACATGTACTTCCTTTTTCTCACCTTAAGTAATTTTAAGTTTAATTTAGCAAATATTTTGTACTTATAATTTGTATGTTAAGTGGACTTTTCTAATAGAACCAAAAAAAAACTATAAATAAATTTATAGACATGTACGTATCTTATCTTAACTGACATCCCTAAGATTACATATTGACAACTTTATATTAACATTTTATTTTCCTTTCAGCGGTAATCCATGCACAGATGAGAACCACTTGTTCTTAGCTCCTGGAGTTCTGACAGCTGGCAGCAGTAACAGAGTATGCCTGTCAAGATTTCACCCTGACGGACCAGCCCGGTTGATGCTGACTTTGCTGACAGAAGACAAACAAATAGTCACTGCTATAAGAGAGTTAACGACCGGTTAGTGAATAATTATACTTGTACCATGTACATACACAGTATAGTTTAATCAGTGATCTATGATCGTCAGTATCCTAACGTTTTTACCAGTTAACTATCGTATTGACATTATTCTGTTATAAAATTAAAATCCTTGGAGATAACCATTTTGAGGAAACATTTTTTTTCAACTATTTTTTATTTATTTATTTACACAAAGAAAAAATACATTGGGCGGTGTACTATAAACTCAATTAAGTTTCTAGCGTACACCTGAGTTGTCTTCAATGGCAGAAATATAAACAGAATTTTTGTTACAAATACAGACAAAAGTAAAAAGTGAATATTTGCAGATAGATACAACTTTAACTCTAAAATACAACAAACCTGCTCGTCCCACTCTAACATGCAGCTAACATATAAGTGCATCCTTGTTGACAACAAGAATGCACAATGCACACTTTCTACAGGTTGTTTTAATTTTATTAATCTTTATTTTAATAAAATAAATTATTAAAATTATTAAATTTATTAACATAGGAATTAGGAAAATTGACTTTCCTGCTAGGTCTATTAAATTCATCGACGTGACAATGATTAAATTCTTAGAAATAACTAATTTTCCCGAAGGAAAAATCACTAGTTATCAGATCCTGGTTATTTACACATTATTAATTACTATAAATTGCTTCTAAATTCTATAATTTCATTATCAATTATTTTAGTTCGTTTTTTTTCTAATTGCTTTAATAAAGTAATAACAAGTGTATATCTGGCTGTCCGTTTGTTTCTTAGGGCAATGACTAAACCGAAAACACGTTTTGTATTAGATAAAATCAAATAGCAATCTAAATATAGAGAAAAGTTATGTAAGTTAAAGTTAAAAGTTTCATGCTAGTATCCGAGAGGAATACCTATACTTATACTAAAGTTTATTCATAACTAGCGGCCCGCCCCCGGCTTCGCCCGTGGTGCAATTTTTATATACTAAAACATTCCCCGTTTATACCTCTTTCCATTAGCGAAAACCGAATTAAAATCGGTCAACCCGTTCACGCGTGATGCCGTGACCAAGGGAAATGGGGATTCATTTTTATATAATAGATATTTATCCATGCTAGTTATAACCAATATTATAAAGAGGAAAGATTTGATATTTTTTTTTGTATGTTTTTAGTGGATAAACTCAAAAACTCCTTAATTGATTTTAAATTATTTATCCTATAGAAAGCTAAATTATCACCAAGTAATATGGGCTGGGCTGTATTTTATTTTCAAAAAAAATACATGCGAATTCCTTTTTAAATTATTGTCAAATAATAGGGAATCGGACAAATTTTCAGAAAGTGTTTTAAATTAATCTTCATGGATATTTATTCCCATAAAAAATACTATTTTATTTATTTATAGCCTTTTATAGGCATTCAAAATTATGTTTTAATATTGTTTGTTTGAAAATGCCGCCAAAACGCCACGATAGTTCATCTGAAAGCGCGTAACGTCATTTGTGGTCATATCACATTCATATCATAACAAAACAGCTGCATTGGCATAAGACATGATTGCCCACAAATGACGTCACGCACTGTGATTGGTGTTTCAGTATAGATTAAAAATATTGTAAATAATAAAATTTTATTTCTTCATTTAAAAATATTTAAATGAATTATATTAAATTATTATTCGATAAATAATCGTAAAAAATTATATATTTTCTTTCTAAGTACATTTTAGATTTTAATCTGATTACTGTCCGATCCCCTATTCTATTAGTAGTTACTGCGGGTATAAAAATTCTAAAATCAATCCTACAATCAATCTATTTGTTACCTAACACCCACAAAAGGAGAAATAATACAAATTCTATGTTTTTTTTATCTTATTTTTTATTTTATAATATTATTTATTTAGAAAATTATATATCATAAGATAAAGTCCACACGAACGAAGTCACGGCCATCGGCTAATTTATAATAAAAGCTTTTGTTACAGGCGACGGAGGTTGCGTAGACATATTGGTCCCATTGCTGCCGAATACTAAAGCACAATTCTTTGTTAATGTAAGGTAAGTTTATATCCAACATTGAATTCGACTTTTTTATAACTCGATATATATTAATGAGCTATGTTAACTTTACAAAAAAATCAATAAAAAAACTATTCGACAGATAGGGTAATTAACAGGTACGAGTAGGTACGTCCCTCGTGTTTTATTTTTCACTGCGATATTTCTCGATTTTCGATTGCCTCGATTACCATGAGTCATTTTCGATTACCATGAGATTCGGGCTTCCTTAGGCATAGATATGAGTCAAATACAATCGGTCCTAGACAAACATTTAGGCATGAAAAAGCTGTGTTATCGGTGGATCCCACAGAAATTGACTCAGGCTCAGAAAACTTGATTCAACGAAGGGGCGTCAAATTTAGTGCGAAAAAACAGGTGACGAAACATGTATTTATTGGTAAAATTCCAAAACAAAGCAGCAATTTTAATAAAACTGGACACGTGGCTACTGTTGCTTTAAAAAATCGTCGTACCGTAAATAGTGAATGGTAGATGACCATTCGTTTTCCGGAAGTTCTTGACGAACTCCTTAAAAATAACCGTAAACTCCGCAATCACAATTGCACACACGATAATGACAGTTCTCACAGGGCCAGACAAACGAATATTTTGAAGGTAAAAAATGTAGATCTTAAGACCCAGGCTCCATATAGTCCCGCCGATCTGACACTATGACTTTTTTTGTTCTCAAAAATTTAGAACGAGCTACGCGGTCAACGATTTTATCACCAGAAGCGCCTGCCGAAGAGTATATAGAGGTTGATGTAATGCATCCTCCGTGATGTACTGGCATGCATTCGAATCTGTTTTGAATATTTAAATTCGAACGAGAAGTTGACACGCAATGAAAAAGAAAGAAGTGCAGAGAGACGACGACGAGCATTCAGACGGGGACTGCGAGGATCGAAAGAGCAGACACAGGATTTCAAGATTTTCTCATCTTCCCATTGATCAGCAAAAGTCCTGGAAGATCTCAAGAGGAACATTTTTAGTGACAGTGTTTTGTGAATATATATAAAGTTTACATAGTGATGTGTAAAATGTAAATATTTTGATTTTTTTTATGGTGAAATTTTATTCTTTATATTTGTGAGTGTTTATTTTGTGAATATATTTCTTGTGTACAGACAATAAACAGTTTTAATTTCTTGTGTTTTTGGAGTCAGTTTATAGATTAGTTTGAAAGTAGGACAACAGCTCCTACAAGTATGAAAAACATGTTTCCGAAGTCACCACGAAGGAGTGGCATAAATGTTTTCTAAATTTGTTTATTCATGTGAAAAAGTGCATTTACGCTAACAGAGAATATTTTGACAAACAATAAATTTATTTTTGACCATTCAACTTAACTTTTCATTACTTTTTCTTATTCCGGAAACTTTTAATGCGTCCCACGTTACCAACATTTGTTGACTAGTAGAGTCGAACATATACCATTATTTTTTTGCTTCGATTTTTTTTAAGGGCTTCACTTGGGCAAATGACATTTACATTAGAACTCGCTGGCGGCGGAGACAATTCAACAGGCCTAGAAATTATGTTTTTTTTTGTTTTTACCATTAGAAAAATACACAAAAAAATTGTATTAATACAATTTTTTTGCGACATTAACTTATTAATAGGTACAGGATTTATATGCGCGCAATAAGCCGTTTTCGAGAGAATTTTCAATAAAGGTCAAATTCTTCTTGTGTTCTAACTTTTTTTGTGGAGTTTCTATTACTTTAACGAAAATTCTAATTAATACAATTGGTTCTTCACATGTTTAAGTATAATTATATATTTTTTCCAAAGCAATTGTGTTGTCTGTTTCTTGTAACATCTACATTAAACAATGGATATTTTTAGTATTTAGCGTTTGTCTCCACCTCGACGGTAATAATTTTGTACAACCTGATTCACTAATAAGTATAATCAATTGTAGCATTGCTAGATTTATAATTTATACTTATGTTCTAAAAGAAACCAATTAGGATTCTTTTAGTTTTGATCCTTCCTACATGGATAGATGCTGGTCAAGAGCAAACCCATCTATAATAAAAAAAAAAAAAAAGAATATTTTTAGTATACTCCTTAAGAATCGAATTTCATATAAGGCCTCCGGTATGAAAATTTCATGAGGAGTAAAATTAATACAAACTTTAACTAAAAAGCGTTATTATTCTTCTAATAATTCTATTCTAGTATAAAAGATGGCGTCATCAATAGTGTTATATTTTTTCAGTTCACCAAGCAGTTCTATCCAAATAAGATAGATGTCGCCATTTCGCCTATTTCTATTCTAGTATAATAGATGGCGCGTTTGATTACCGTCTTTTCCTATTGCGTAATCAAAGACAATCCAGTCTTACGTCAAAGCTGACACACACCCTTTTCTTTATTTTTTCATGCCATTTTTAAAATATTTTCTTTGTAATGGCATGCAAATTGCATTTCACTTTTTTAAGCATACATTTGCTATTAACGTTGATGACGTACCGTCCTTTAATTTCCAGGTATCCAGAAGCACGTTGCTCCTGGGATAGCAAAACATCAGTTCGTATATCTAGTGGCAGATTAGTGGTCGCGCATACAGAGAGAGCTCGGTACCGGCCGGGAGACATTGTCAGGATCAGAGTTCTCACTTTGAAGCCCGAATTGACGCCGGCGCATGGATATGTAAGTCATATCATCTAATATAGAAAACTAGTAATGGTCTGCGGCTTCGCTTTCTTTAAGTTTGAACGCTCTTAGCTCACTAACTTTTCTTTCTTTCTTTTTTTATTAACTATAATTTAACGAACTTTAGAGTTGACAATAAAAGAATTGAAATAGTCTCTTTTTCATACTTCGAAATGACTATGGTTTAATTTCGCTCAGTACGCGAACATATTAAAAGTGTTACATATTTAAATATTCAAATTAAAAAAAAAAACCTGAGTATTTTTTTTAGCCGTCAGTAATATATAGCTCACCAAGTGACGTTTATTATTTCTGTTATATCATGTTTTTTTTAATATGTAGATACTATAAATGTTGATATAAACGACCAATGCTATATATAAACTGAGTAATTAAAAGATTTTACAAAATATTTCAAAACGCTGTATTTATTGTCTTAAAAGTTTAATTTCACTAATAAATGACTAATTAATAATAATGCTTGCCTAACGTCTCAGGGGCCCCGGGGGTCAAGTTTGGAAATTTTAATGTAATTTTCAAAATTGACTCTGGTCTGGATTTGAAAAGTAGTGGTAGGGCACACTGCGTTTCGCAGTCATTTGGGCAGCCCGCCTGGCGGCAGTGACCACCCCTTACAGAAGACCACCGTGAAATAACAGCATATACGTGCTGTTGTGTTTCGGTGAGTGAGTAAGGGATGCCAGAGCCTTATCCCCTCCTAATCCCTTATCCTTAATCCTACTGTAGTCGGCAGCGCACTTGCAGTACCTGTAGCGTTGCTTGTGTTATAGGCGACGGTAGCCACCTACCATCAAGTGGACCGTCAGCCTGTCTGTCGACATAATATAAAAAAAAAACTTGTTTAATGTGCACAATTATTGAGGTGAGCGGTCAGGAGGAGATATAAACCGGTGCTGTCTTAAAACAAATAAAGACACGTATTTACCGTAACACTGACACAGTTTCGGAGCCAACTAAAAATATTGCTTGCTTATTAGTATTCCATTTCCATACATTTATAATTGATGAGAGATTTTAATGCGGTAGGTATACCGACTGCTAGATGAATCCTTTTTGGATTGGTTCAATTTGATGGTTTTTATCGCTGATCTATATACAATGTGAGTAAGGGCCACGGGATATTTTAACAAAACATGCGAGGGTGTAATTGATCAGTTACACCCTAGCAATTGAAACACTCTGGTTTTCATTATACTAGGAAATCTAAACTAACGTAATAAAGCTGAAGACTTTATTTATTTGAACCCGTTACACTCAGAAACTACCAGTCTGATTTAAAAAAAAATATTTTTACAATAAGCTGAGCCCGCAACTTCGTAGGTACGCGTGGTATTCGGTATAGCACGTAACAAACACTAAAGTTACAAGAACACATCAGTGAATACATCAGAACACTTGCCACAACACATCAGTGAAAACCGTATTCAAATCGTTAAAGCCATTTCAGAGATTAGCGTGCACAAACCAAAAAAAAATTTAAAAACTATTTTTTTGACCTCGGTAACGTAAGTACGTGTATAAATGGTTTTAAAAAAAATATTTAATGTACTCGTTTACAATTTTATTATATTTTACTAAAAATTTATTATATATATTATTACTAAAAATAAGACACAACATAAAAAATAATAAGGCTGAATTTCCTTTGCTATTCTTTTGCACGAACAAGGGAGAGGTTTCGTTCGATTTTCAAATTAAATTGTGTGTAAATATTTTTAATTTTAAGTTTAAATCTCTATCATGGAAGTAATAAGTACTATAATGATCTCTATATATAAAAATGAATCCCAATTTCCCTTGGTCACGGCATCATGCGTGAACGTTTAGACCTATTTTAATTCGGTTTTCACTAATGGAAAGAGGGATAAACGGGGAGTGTTCTTATATATAAAAATTGCACCGCGGGTCGCTAATAATAATAATAATAATAATAATAATATTTATTTTCGAGATCATGGGTATTGTACCTGAGATAACATTTTTATAGTCCCGCTCCTACATGACCTTACCGACAATCATTCGGTGTGAAAAATACCAATAACTTACCTAGTATTTTATATTTTTAAAATTTTAGACAGTAGTCACGTATAATTCCTTAGAAGCCGATTTCACTCAGAATACATCCTCAGACCGGTTGAAAAGGTGTCACGGTTACTATGTCTTGATCATAAATCAATGAGTATAGTGACACTATTAAAATTGCATTTCAAACAAACACTTCACATGTTTAAACTGAATTAATTTATTCAAATTGCAGGTTTTCAATTAAATTAGTAAATTGGAATCATCGTTGATGGTCATGATGATTATGAACATAATTGGGTCAATTATTTTAAATGTTGACAAAACATATGTCAATCCAGATAGAAAATAATAAATGTAACAGATACTTATAAATCTATATATATAAAAATGAATCCCCATTTCCCTTGGTCACGGCATCACGCGTGAACGGGTAGACCGATTTTAATTCGGTTTTCACTAATGGAAAGAGGGATAAACGGGGAATGTTTTAGTATATAAAAATTGCACCCCGAGCGAAGCCGGGGGCGGGCCGCTAGTCTTATAAATAAAAATAATCTTATAAATAATGAATTCCTATTTCTCCTGGTCACGGCATCACGCGTGAACGGGTAGACCGATTTTAATTCGGTTTTGACCAATGGAAAGAGGGATAAACGGGGAATGTCCATATATACAAAAATTGGACCACGGGCGAAGCCGGGGGCGGGCCGCTAATATTAATACTTACCTAAATAGCGCCTGGCATCTTTATCGCTGTAATGACGGTCGCGAAGTTTCAAAAATATTTTTCAAGTCCACCTGTTTCTTCTTCTAAACCACCTAACTGGTTTTGATACGGTTTTTACTAATGGACAGAGCGATAAAGGAGGAAAGTTTGTGTATATAATTTGCAAAAAAAATTGTATCCATGGGTAGCAAGGGGTCGCTGTTTATTTCTAACTAGCTGTTGCACGCGAGTTCGTACGCGTCTCTTTATAAAATATTATTTGTGGAAAACGGCAATTTTGTATGGAGAGGGGGGTAAAGGGGGAGATGGGGGAGGGTGAGTAGCCTATGTTAGTCGCTGATAATGTAGCTTTCTATAGGTAAAAGTATTTTTAAAATCGGTCCAGTAGTCTTTTCCAGTCTTTTCTCTTTATAATATTAGTATAAATTAAGACCTTTGTTCGAGATTTTCTATATAAATTCTTCCCATTCAGAATAAAAGACATCGTGAGATTTTGGTAATAAAAGTCTTTCTTAATATCATTAATTTCCTGGTAATATTTCAGATTTTGTAAACGTGGATAACATTCAAAAATTAAAAAAAACTTATTACTTTATTGGAACAATAAATTTTTTTGATAAAATCTATAATTCCTTCAAGTTAAAACGAAAATACCATATAAAATCTCCATACTCCATACAAAACTGATCGATATCCTTTGTTATATTGTGGGAAATTATAGTTAAATTCTTGTAACTTACTTGGTTATTAGAAGCCCATATTTTGTCTTTCTCTCCAGGTGGAAGAAATATGGTTAGAAGGTCCTAGCGGAGTGTGGGAAGGAACTCGAGCTGCTTACTGGCAGCACGTACGGACTCGTTTTGGAATAGCACAGGTCCAACACGAACTCGACGGACAAGCTCCGACCGGAAAATGGACAGTACGAGCCAAGATGGGAGACGGCTCGCAGGCAAGACTATTTAACAATTTACTCTTAATGGAAACTGTCATTAAAGCGAACGAGTTTAAGATTCCGCGTCTAGCTGTTTATTTGTGTACATCCCACATAACTCGGTTAGCGAGTTCTGACGATCATTTCCTGCTGTATGATGTTCTTATATAATATCATTTCATTAGTGTCTTACGATAGAACATTCAAAAGCTTCTCTTGGTTCATACTCATGCTGTTAATTCAAACCTTTAAAATCACTGGTCGATTACATTTAAAAACCTTAAAATAAAAGTAAGTATAAGTATATAATATATACTATACTAAAATATTATAAAGCTGAAGAGTTTGTTTGTTTGTTTGTTTGAACGCGCTAATCTCAGGAACTACTGGTTCGAATTGGAAAATTCTTTTTGTTTTGAATAGTCCATTTATCGAGGAAGGCTATAGGCTATATAACATCACGCTACGATAAATAGTATTATATATAAGCACTGCAGTGTCCAGTACCGCGCGCCCCATGCGCAGCGAAGCGTTGCCGAGTTCAGCTAGTCTATATATATATACTCGTACTATATTTACAAAATAAAGTCCCTATCAGTTTCTCCGTCAACTTCTAAACCGTCTCCGTCTAAGGGATTTTGATAGAGATTTCACTAATGAAAAAAGAGTGATAAATGAGGAAGGTTTGTATACCTATATATAATGTTGAGGAAAAAATAGATCCATGCAAAGCCGAGAGCGGGTTGCTAGATTTATTAAAATCCTTGAATTCAATTGGACTTCCACTATTGAATTATACAACATCCATACTAATATTATAAATGTGAAAGTAACTCTGTCTGTGTCACGCCTAAACCGCTGAACCGATCATCATGAAATTTTGCATACAAGTTTTCAGGAATACAGGAAGGAATATAGGGTTACCTTTCATCCAGAAAAAAAGTACTGTTCCTGAGGAATCATCTAACGCCTGGTAAAGCTAAAATTGCAATAAAGATGTTAGGCGTCACATTGCTCATATGTTTAGTCAGGCGTTATTTTTTTATTTTTCAACGACGGCGAAGCCGCGGACACCAGCTAGTTTTATATAATCCAAATCCAATCCAAACAGAACCCAACAGAATCCAACAGAATCTTACAGAAGACTACCGTGAAATAACAGCACGTGTGCTGTTGTATTTCGGTGAGTGAGTAAGGGATGCCAGAGCCCATTTCCCTATCCCCTCCTAATCCCTTACCCTTAATCCTACTATAGTCGGCAGCGCACTTGCAGCAGCTTTAGCGTTGCTAGTGTTATAGGCGACGGTAGCCACCTACCACCAAGTGGACCGTCAGCCTGTCTGCCGATCTTAACATAAAAAAAAAACAAATGTTGTATAATTCAATATGGATGGAGTTGGCGCCAACGCTGTCGCCACAGCGATAAAGATTTTAGCCATTATATTACTCATATGTTTGCTTCGATGTTATATTTTTAATTTATCAACGCAGACGAAGTCGCGATATAATTGCATATTAAATCTTGTTGTACGTCCGAAACGGGCAAACTTTTGATAATATGACACATATAAACACCGTTATCAACAGCTGTACACAGTCAACAAAAGGTTTATCTAATGGTTGAAGTCACGGAACATTTAAATAAAGATGAAAAGGCCATAGATCATATTTTGTATAAGGCAAGTGTAGCTCTAGACAGACTGCGGTTAGACTCCACCCACTTCTCCCACATAAGCTCGAGATATTAATTCGTTCATTCATTCCCAAACTAGTGCAAAATCTTGTAAGGAAAGTACTCTCACACGCCCTGTCTACCACGTGAACCTATAGTGAGAGATCGCCACGATACGCAATATGCAATTACTCGTATACCGTTAGTGTTTGGAATTCCATAAATATTAACTAATTTTTATGAATTACAAGGGTTTTATTATATTTTACTAGCTTGTTCCCGCAACTTCGCGTTGAAAAATAATTGCTATTTCTATTTTTTAGATGATTTCTTGGGAAAATTCCTTTTTTTCCGAATGAATGGTACCCTATGTCCTTTCCTGCATCCCTGACAACGTGTGTGCAAAATTTCATGATGATCATTTCAGCGATTTAGGCGTGAAAAGGTAACAGACAGACAGACAGAGTTACTTTCACATTAACTTAACATCATTCAAAAAGAAAGTTGGCGAATTACTTTTTAAAAAAATAGTTATTTAATTTTTTTTTTCTTTTTTTTTCTTTCAATATTTATCACTACATACCATTCTAATTTCCTTTTCTTATCTTAGTTTAGTTATCTCTTTAATGAAATTATGGTTCTTTAGGCCTATTTGTACTTTATTATAATACATAATTTAGTTTTATATAATGGCTGTATGTAACCTAAATTAAATAAATAAATAAATAAATTTATAATATTAGTTTAGTATGAATAAGTTAGTATGGATAAGTTATCGATGACTGTTGTTTAATGCTTGAGGTTGTACTTTTTGCTGTACAAGTGTCGAAGGAATATAGAAAATAAGAAATAATCGCACAAGTCGGCATCATGTGGACGCTACTGCAAGCGGGATCGACTGAAGTTTCGATCCCGCTTGATTACCTTCCATCTTTATTTATTTGTTTCGTTTCCTCAGGGATCAGCCGACTTTTGGGTGGGAAATTACGATCTCCCTCCATTCCAACTGAGCGTCCGACACTCGCCACGAGTCTTGAGAACTAATGAGAGGCTAGTTTGGACAGTGTGCGTCAGGTAATTCAATATTAATATGTTTAACACATCTATTGTGCGTATCCCAAGAGGCAAAGGCGAAGCTAGTAAATTTACACACTTACTTGCAGATAGCACACTTGCAGCACTCGTGTTATAAGCGACGGCTACCATCTACTAGCAAGTGGACCGTCGGCCTGCTTATCCCACAAAATATGACTAAATACTCTGACAAAAAAATGAAATGTGGTATTATATGACGTGTTAGGTATCCGTGGACAGAAGGTGTGGAAGGTATGCTGGTCATCCGTCTTCGTGGTGCTGGTGGGGATGGAACAAGTAATCGCAGCGGAGTAAGAACTGCAGTTAGACTCCGCGCTCCAAGAGCCTGTCATAGACACGCCGTAGCATCTCGAAGAGTCGGCTTGGACGGAGCCAATCCACCCGATGTCATAGTGGCTGATTTCTCTTTTCAGGTAACATAATACTCTTTTCTCCTATCGAAAACGAGTCACTTAAATAAGACCAAACAAAATCACTAAAATACTTTATTATGTATAGGTAAGTGACTACCGTTGCCTATTAATACAATCAACGCCATGCCGACGTTAATAGGATTGAGGATAAGGAATTATAGTATTTTCACTGTATGATGATATGCGTGACAGTTCTCACTTTTTTCATGTCACGCATTTTTAACTAAAAAAAAACTGGCACAAAAAAAATAACAATTAGACAAACAAAGGTATGAAAAAAAAATTATATATTCGAAAAACACAAAAGGAATTGTCACTTTTATATTTATTTTATAATTATAATACGTAAATGTAATAAAAAACATTTATTTTAAAAGTGTCAAACGCGTGGAACGGAACTTATATTTGTTGTAATAACTGGCTAATCAAAATATTTATATTTCCTTTTATATTGACATGTAATTGACTTAAATAAAAAATGTGTGAAAATACATCATTACGTTATCAGCACGATGTCTCTATTTAATTGAGTTTTGTGGATAAATAATATGATATTTAACATTTAAAAGTGAATTCGCAATTTTTTTTTTTTTGGATACACATACATATAAGTTGTGAAAATCCATAAATTTTTAATAATTTACGAAAATATTTTCATATTAATTTATTTTGACAGTTGTACATATAAAAATGTCAAATAATTCTCTATCTTGTATAAAATCGCTTATTAACAGAGATGGATATTCCATATGGAAATTTAAAATGCGAATGTACCTTATGCATGAAGAGTTATGGGAGACCATCATCGGATACCCTCAAGGTAATGATATATCTGCTGAGAAGAGATCACGTAACGATCAAAAGGCGTTATCAAAAATATGTCTCACAGTAGATGGTATGGCAATCACCCATGTAAGATCATGCAAAACAGCGAAGGAAGCTTGGGATGCTCTTTCATCCGCTTACGAGGACAAAGGTCTAGGACGACGTATAAGCCTCGAACGGAAACTATACAGGTACTACCTTGACGATTTTGATTCCAACATAGAGACATACATAAATGCAGTAATGTCAACTGTGCAAGATTTGGCCGATATTGGTAAAGTAATGGAAGATGCTTCAATATCTGCAATTCTTCTTGGAGGTTTAAGTTCTCAATATGCACCTTTAGTAATGGCTTTGGAAAATAGCAACATAGATATTACTGTGGATCTGATTAAGACTAAGTTATTGAATGAACTTAATAAGCCAACTTTAAATAACCCAGATACTGCTCTTCGTACCAAAATGAACCAGAACAAATCTTTTACATCCAAAAGTAAGAAACCTATTATATGTTATGACTGCATGGAGGTAGGACATAAACGTCCAGATTGTCCTTATAAGAAGAACAAGAAAAATAAACATGTCAATCACAGAAATTCTTTATGTGCATTAAATGTTAATGAGAACTTAAAGAGTGATAAATGGTTTATTGATTCTGGAGCTTCAACCCACATGACATCACGAGCTGATTGGATGGACAATGTGAGAGGTTCATCAATTGGGAATGTAACTATTGCAAATGGAGATATTTTGCCCAGTCAAGGTGTTGGTGATATTTCCATTACCAATTGCTGCAAAAATACTGATATAAAGAAGATTACTGATGTGGTTTATGTACCAAACTTGAACTCTAATCTTATTTCAGTGAAGAAGGCTGTAGATAAAGGTTTTAGTGTAGTTTTTGATAGAACAGGTTGTAATTTTTATGATTCTAATGTTTTTTCTTGTACAGGTGATGTAATATTACATGGTTCTGTATGTGGTGGACTGTATTCTTTAGATTGTATGGTCAACCCAAAGAATAAATTATCTGCTTTTGAGACACACTCTGATGTTTCTAGTTTCAAACTTTGGCATAGACGCCTAGGTCACTTATGCCGCATCGGAATGGATCAACTGAAAAGAGGACGCGCAATAGGCGTGGAATACTCGGAAGTCGATAAAGAACCATGTATCCCGTGCATTGAAGGTAAAAAGAGTAGGAAACCTTTTAACCAAGTATCACATAAAAGATCAACTACTGTTTTAGAAATTATTCATTCAGATATTTGTGGACCACTGCCTGAAACTTCATTTCAAGGCAATAAGTATATTTTATTTTTTATAGATGATTTTTCTCGTATGACTTTTGTATTCTTTATTTTTTCAAAAGCGGACGTAAAGAATAAGTTTCGTATTTTCCAGTCGATGGTAGAGAGGGAAACAGGAGCAAAAATTAAGACACTAAAGAGTGACAACGGGAAAGAATATGTTAATGCTGAATTTTCGAACTATTTACAAAGTGAAGGAATTCAACATCAAACAACAGTTCCCTACAGTCCCCAACAGAACGGGATCGCAGAAAGGACCAATCGTTCTATTATGGAGAAAGTAAGATCAATGTTATCTGACAGTTCTCTTTCTCCAGTCTATTGGCAAGATGCTGTAGAGATGGCTGTGTATCTTAAAAATAGATCTCCTCATCGTGCTCTCGAAGGCAAGACTGCGTACGAGAAGTGGTATAATAAATTACCAAATCTTTCCCATCTACGTGTTTTTGGATGTAGAGCTTTTATCCATGTCCCCGATTCTAGTCGAAAGAAATTGGACATGAAAGCCTTTGAATATATTTTCGTCGGATATTCAGAAGATCCGAGAAGTTATTATTTCAGGGACATAAGATATCCCAGAAGACTTGTGAAAAGCAGAGATATAACTTTCTTTGAGAATGATTTTCAAGATTTAAAAGGAAACAGACCTTGTAAGTCTGGTAATGTTTCAACTAAACCAGCAATTATACCTCTTTTGTTGAATTCACAAGCAAATTCGTCGACTAGGTCAGATAGTCGAATAACTAAGACAAGCGCTATCATCGAAAATGTGCACATTCAACCGAATATTGCACAAGTATCAGAAGATATTGACCCAGACGACATAGATGTCGTAGAGCAATGGCATAATGCTGAGGCTCGCGATGAGTCAATTCATCCAGTTATTGCATCTTCATCAGAAGAAATTGAATCTGCTACTAATATTATAGAACCAAGATATAATTTGAGACCTAGAAAATCTAATACTGCTGCCAATTGTGTGCGTATGCAGACTTCATCTCCTCAGTTATTGGATGAACCTACAAGCTATTCACAGGCCGTTAAAGCAGAAGATAGAGATAGATGGTATCAAGCTATGCAAGATGAATATCAGTCACTTCTCGAGAAACAAACTTGGGTTCTCGTTGACAGACCTGATAAAAAGGTCATACCTTGTAAATGGATCTATAAGTTGAAGAAAAATGCGCACGGTGACGTAATCAAATACAAAGCGCGTCTTGTCGCGAAAGGATTTAACCAAGTTTATGGTATAGATTACTCGGAAACTTTCTCTCCAGTCGTCCGGAATTCTTCTTTACGCATGCTATTCGCGTTAGCTGTGGAAAAGGGAATGAAAATGCACCATTTAGATGTGGATACGGCATTCCTAAATGGAGATTTGGAAGAAGAAGTTTATATGAGTCAGCCACAAGGATTTTCCAAACCTGGTCAAGAAGATAAAGTATGTTTACTGAAACGTTCACTTTATGGTCTAAAACAAGCTTCGCGATCATGGTATAAAAAGTTGACAGAAATATTAAAATGCATAGGTTTTAACCAAACTCCTTCCGAAGCATGTATTTTTATTAAAAAGTTTGGTAATGAGTTAATAATTCTCGCTTTCCATGTCGATGACATTGTCATTTTCTATGAAGAAAATAAAACGCTCATTAATGTCATATCTGACTTACGGAATTATTTTAGTTTAAAAGTGATAGGCGAATTAAGTTATTATTTAGGTTTAAATATACATTGTAAACCTAATGAGATTAAAATATCTCAAGAAAGCTACATTCGTGATTTACTACAAAAATTTCATATGTCGAATTGCAAGACAGTGCCTACGCCGTTGGAAACTAAAAAGTTGCTGCCATGTGAGAAATGTAATTTAAATGAATCTTCATTATCCTATCCATATCAGCAGTTAATAGGCTCTCTCAATTTTCTGGCCGTCAATACTCGTCCAGATATTGCTTTTGCCACATCATATTTAAGTCAATTCAATACTAAGTATGATAAAAGTCATTGGATTGCGGCAAAACGTGTGTTACAATATTTAAAAGGCACTATAAATTTGGGAATTATTTACAGAAAAGACGGTGGACGTCTAATTGGCTATGCAGATGCAGATTGGGCCAATTGTCCTATAGATCGTCGTTCATACACAGGATTTTATTTTTCTATGGCCGGCGGAGCCATTTCCTGGGAGAGTAAAAAGCAAACTACAGTTGCCCTATCATCTAGTGAAGCGGAGTATATGAGTTTATCGAGTGCAGGTAGAGAAGCTCAGTTTCTGAAGCGGTTAATGCGTGAACTTACTAGTGAGTCTAATATTATATCTATTTATAATGATTCACAATCTGCCCAAAAGTTGGCATTGAATCCAGTTCATCACAACAGAACCAAGCATATAGATACAAAATTTCACTATATAAGGGATTTATTAACTAATAATATTATTAATGTTATGTACACTCCTACTATAGATATGTGGGCTGATGTGCTTACTAAGCCATTAGCGCGCATTAAGCATCAGAATTGTATAAAAGGAATGGGTTTATGTTTATAATTTTATTTTGATTACGGGAGAGTATGTTGTAATAACTGGCTAATCAAAATATTTATATTTCCTTTTATATTGACATGTAATTGACTAAAATAAAAATGTGTGAAAATACATCAATATTCGATATATCGAAAGTACTCTATGTTTGTCATAGAATATTCGGAGATTTAACAAATATTTTTTCTATTATATATATTTTTAAAAACATCATATTTTGATAATAAAACTAAAACTGACTAATAATAACAATAAAACAAAAGTAAATTTGTTCTGAGTCTGATACGAGTTGTCAAGTTTCGAGTCCTGACAGTAATAAATTAATTAATTAATATTTTAAACAGACTGCATTGTATTCCATAATTTATTTAACATAACCTGTTTTTAAGATTTAAAAATTTATTTCTAAATCTGAAAATCTAAAATCGGTAGTTCGATTCCATTTGCTTTGCCAACTGATTCGATATTTTCAAACAATCGATTAAATGTGGTTAGGTTGCATCACTAAAATTGTCAGTTACGAACTGTCACGCATATCATCATACAGTGAAAATACTATAGGAGGGGATAAGGAAATGGGTTCTGGCAATCCCTCACTCACTCACCAAACACAACAGCATACATTCTGATATTTCACTTTGGTCTTCTGTAAGAAGGTGGCTACAGCCGCCAGACAGACTGGCTGCCCAATTTGAGACTGCAAAACGTAGTGTACGCTGCCAATACTGTAATTACTATACAAAATTAACTAATGTTATTATTTTCGTCGTATGTAAAAGTTTTAACGATTTTTAAATTTAGCTACCTTCGATATTAGCTTTTAAATCCTAATGGACGGTTCCATGTTAGTTCTTTTTAATATACGAATACAAATTGGTCGTGCTTAGTCACTTTGTGCACTTGTTATCCCTTCTGTTAATCTGTTGTGTTTTCTTTTTATCCCAAAGGTTGAATGGTAGAGAATGCTCTTAGCATTAAGTCCGCCTTTTGTACCAGAATGTACATAAAGTTTAAAAAATAAATAAATAAAATATCTTTGGGTTTTTTCATTCAATACTTTGTCCTAAATTGCTGAATAATTACATTTTATTTTCCATGTTTACGACATATCGATGCCTAGATGTCGCTATTACAAAGAATGTACATAATGGTGAAGTTTATCTGCATTTATTTGTATGGACGACATTGAAAGGTAGTTCAAATCAATTGAATTTTTCTCTTTGTTGAGAACAAGAGGTTTTGTCTTTGTCAACCGAGTCCAATACAAAGTGAGCTATCGAATATTCTATAGTAATTTTTTTCCTAACGCCTAATAAAATATATTATTTAAAAAAGTGTGTGTGATGTGATAACGTAACGCTTTTTAATTAACGTTTGATTTAATTTTACTCCTCATAATATTCCCATACCGTGGGCCTTTTATGAAAATCGATTCTTAAAGAGTTAACTCCAAAATAATATTAGTATACGTATTTAATATTACTTTATTAAAGAATAAAGTAATATTAAATACGTATACTAATATTAAAAGTAATGAAAAGATAAAAATTGTATTGTGAGTTGAAAGGAAATTCATTTTTAAGCAAGTTTGAATGGTTGCCTTAAGTGAACTAAATCTTAATGGCAATCTATTTATTTTTTCAGGAAGACGGCACTAGGATTTGGCAAAATACGACTGTCGTGTCGGAAGTAATAGATAAGCCGGTCTTTTTAGAATTCCTTATAAAACACAAGTCTGATATTCCGCCAGGTCTCCCTTATAATTTGAAGGTGCGTATGATTTGAATATTATTTACAAATATAGGCTAAATGTATTGTTATGACTCACCAGGGAACGTTCTAGTTGTGACTCACTATGGAACGTTCTAGAAAAGCGACTTCGCCTGTCTACAATTTCTGGAAAAATTATTGTCAAGGGAAATTGACCCTTATGCACACAACATAGAGTTCACATACAACAGAAATAGCGTTCCCGAATTTTCAATGACCTGTTTACAATACGTGTTTACAAAAGTTGTTTACTTCTAATTGTTTGTTGTTTGTTTGTACTAAATTCGAGAAAGATCTAGACGATTGGCAGCGGGTATAAATAGGCGAAGTGGCGAGCTAGCGACACAGTTCGATTCTGCGATTCGAAAGCGATACTACGGAACTATACCTGCGACTCATTACGGAATTACGGACGACTTTTGGCAAGTTTAACGGATTTAAAGAAGAAGTTTAGCCCTATTGGAAGTCATCTTGGTTTGTGGCAATAAATAGTTGATTTTCGCCCTTACACGGCAATTTGACTCACCCCACACTTAACAGTATAAAAATTGCTATACACACGCGCGCGCATTAACATTACGAACTCACTCACCCTCCTCATACACATGCAATCACCCATATGTGTTTATATGTATGTATGTACCTATATATGTTTGTAATATATGGGTATAATATTATATTATTATTATTTTCTTTTTGTACACTTATAAACTGTATCTTATCTTACCCTAGTGGCTATTTCTGTCTGCTAGAGTACCAGTATCACTTCGTCCATTGCTGAAATATCGTGATCGCCACGTGAACTAAAGCTCTCTACCTATACCTACCACGTTAAGGAACTGTAGTACTTTTTTGATAGAGGCATTCTTCACATCGTCACAAGCCATTGTGTGGCTTCCTAGGATGTGACTGCGCTTGTGCATCAGAGGGCCACACTCGCACAGGATATGCATTGGTGTTTCTTCTGCCCCATGGCAGAAGCGACACTCTCCCGTACTAGTGAGCCCCATTACTTTAAGGTGCCTATTGAGGCGGCAGTGCCCCGTTAGCGCCCTAGATAGCATACACAAATTGCTCCTGCTAAGCGACATAGCCTAATTTTTTTACATTTCGACTATAGGTTTTAATGAGCGCTTTGGAATGGTTCAACCCTGGCAAGTTAGTCCAGCGTTTGTAAGATTTAATAAAGCACTGGTTCCATATGGTCCAGCGAGCTAAACTATTTGGTAGTCCGCACATAGGTTCAGGACCTGATAGCCTACCTTTTGCGCCTACACGAGCCAATTCGTAGGCAATTATAAACTGTAATTTGTCAGACCTAGTAATAGGCTTTGTAAAAATTTAATACTATTTAAAATGTATTTGCAAGTTTTTGTATGCTGTTAGGTTTGCTAATTAAGGGCTTCACTGAGGCAAATGACATTTACTATAGAACTCGCTGGCGGCGGATCCAATTCAACAGGCCTAGAAATTGTGTTTTTTTGTTTTTACCATTAGAACATTACACAAAATAAAAAATTTTATTAATACAATTTTTTAACCTGATATTAACTTATTAATAGGTACAGGATTCATATGCGTGCAATAAGCCGTTTTCGAGAGAATTTTCAATAAAAGTCAAATTCTTCTTGTGTTCTAACTTTTTTTGTGGAGTTTCTATTACTTTAACGAAAATTATAATTAATACAATTGGTTCTTCACATGTTTAAGTATAATATATATTTTTTTCAAAGCAATTGTCTTGTCCATTTCTTGTAACATCTTCATTAAACAATGGATATTTTTAGTATTTAGAGTTTGTCTGCCCCTTAATAAATAAATAAATATAGACGGTTCGTCTTAGCCGAACTTGAGTAAGCCGAATGTAAGTCGAACATAATGTAGAAGGGTTGGATTTGTTGTTGAACAAAAATTGCCCGACTAAAATGTGCCGACCCGACTATGCGTGTATCAACCCTAATATAAGTTGTTTTATGTCATAATAATTTTAATTAATATTAAGTTAACAACACACTACTTTTATAAGTTAGGGCTAGGGATTAAAAATATAATTTTGCAAAACTTAAAAAAACTCAAATAAACCTGATCCGGTTCCCTCAAATCTTACAGGTGAAGGCAGTTCGCTGGGACGACAAACCGGCTCCTAACGAAAGAGTGATTGTTTGTAGATCACCTGCTAAAGCGTTTGATACGAAAACATTGTCATCCAATGAGACATGCGGAACCGGTATCACTGATATCAACGGTATTGCGAGGGTTATATTTGAGCCTGATGACGATGGCAGCCCGTTGTATAAATTCGAGGTAAAACATATTTCAATATTTTCTTTTGGTGTATCCCTCTTTATAGAATTTGAATTGACTTCAACAATTCTACTGATATAGACATTTCTAGATTGAGCAAACGTTTAGATAGGGATGACCCTACATTGAATAGGTTATAGTACTCGGCAAACTTCTTGGCCATCGCGTGAGGTGGTGGGGGAAAGTTTGCGAAATGAACAAAAATATTGTTTCATTGAAAAACGCTATTTTTTATTACTGGGTTTTTATTGATTGAGCTAATAACGTTTTAGTGGGTGGTACAGAGAGAAAAGAGATCACGAGAGACAAAGAGACCTATTTTTCGTTTCTGCGCATTCAAGGTCGTTTGTCTAAGAAGTTTGCCGGCTACTATACCTATATTTATTTTGTCTAAGACCCCGACATCAATTTAGACACACGTCATGCATTCAAGCTTTTAAACATTTTATCTCAACGAGAAATGTTAAAACTATGGTATCATATTTTTATCTTTTAATTTTTTTTATACTGCAGTTTTTCTAAATAAATTAATGCTATGTGGCATCTCCCTGGGGTCACTTTTAGGTCCAATCTTGAACATTAACTTTTTTATATTATGGTAGACAAACTGACGGTCCACTTGATTGTAGGTGATTACTATTGCCTAAGAGTACAGGATCTATGTGGTTCCAGGTGTCCTGCCGATCCTGCAACAATTTTTTACGGTTCACTTAAAGAAGCCCATATTGTAGCTAGGTAGAAACTTCTCAACACTTCTAAGTTTGCGTGTCTGTGCCTAATTTTGCTATAGTGATATAGCCGTCTTCTAAAAGAAATACTGAATTTGCAAAATTGTTCTAATAACCCGAGTTTACACTACTTTAAAATTTAGTTCCAATCTCTAATCAGCTTAATCACGCCCCAAAACTAAAAAGCCGACTTACAAGCCAGATGGAGTTAAGGTGCTTCGAATTCTTCTCAAAATTAATTATTTAATCATTTTTCAGGCATCTCTTCACAACGACAGCAGGATATCAGCGCCTCCCCTTTATCTGCCAGTCGATCGTTCGTCTTCGATTCACGCGGGACTCGGAGCATTGAAATGGGATTTGTTTGCTGTTAGATCATACATTCCTCTGTACTTGAACATACGAAACATTAGTACTCCACTTACTGTTCATTTTGTGGTAAGATTTTAATATATTTTAAGGTTTTGAAGCAATCTCTTTAACTATATGTCATTAAAATACTTCTAACATTATAAATTCGAGAGTTTGTAAGAAGCATTATCCTATTGAAAGACCAAGCATTGGTCTTTCAGCATTGAAGAACCCTTTCCATAGTTCGCTCAGAGAATTGTAGGTAATTTGTGGATCAAACATTTATTTCACGATATAGCATCTATTGGTTACTAAAGCAGTAATAAAAAAAAATAAAAAAATACAAAACTTCCTGAATAATTCATATCCGCGTGGACCTTGTTATTCACCCAATAATTGATTTCAGGTTGTAACCCGAGGTGGAATAATTCACAAATGGGGCTCCACCACACAGTGTCCTCTCGGCTACTCCACAAACCAGGTGCAAAGCGTGTCTCGAAACACACACTGCGATATGGCGAGACTCGAAGCAACGCAAAACGATTTGAATACCACTTCGGACACTTATGACGCTTCTGACCTCACGTCGGATGCCTTATACAGTAGACATTCGCTGAGGGTCATGTTGTCGATTAAAGTGACCCATCAAATGTGTCCAGATAGTCATATGATAGCGTACTTCAGTCACAATGGACAGTTGGTCAGCGCGAGCAAACATATTGAAAAAGAAGACTGTTTCGTAAATAAGGTTTGATCACATGCTACTTTAAAACCTGTTTTTAATACTTTTTTTTGGTCCACTTGAAGGTAGGTGGTTAGTTACCGCCGACATTTGTTTCTCACTCATTGAAATACACGCGACGTTATTTCCACTCTCCAAATCGAGATTAACTGTTTTACATTAAACTTTGTTGTCATTCATTGTGCCTTATATCAATGCTTAGTTAAATAAGTAATAGTTAAAGGCTCTATAAAATGAGTAATTCTTTTATAACACAATGCATTCTGCAATAAGTTACCGAACTGCCTACAATAAGCTAAATTCAAACCATTTATCAAAAAAGGAAATTGTAAACTCACATCTGCCATAGCTTAGCAAACTATTGCTCACTCGCGTTAATTTTTAATGTATTGTATTATTATTTAATTAATTCTTCTCGTCTCCCCCTCCAAAAGCCAAAATGAGGGGGAGACGGTGTTACCCCCGACAGAAGCACAGTCGGTCGGGGTTCAGGACGACAAAGACAGAATCGACGCAATAATAATAATATTATTATTATTATTATTGTTAATGTATTATATAAAAGATGTTAAAAAGATTAATTTGAAAAGAGCAACTATGTACGGAAATTTTTGCTGGTTTCTTCGCCGTACGAAAAGCCATAGGTACCAGAGGAAGATGAACATATGTATTTACATTTATTGTGTTTGACGATATACATTTATCTAGAAATACTAGTAGAAGTTTAAGTTGATAAATAAATGAAAAAAAAATTACATAAGATTATAGTAGATACAATAATTATTGCTCTTAGGAGTATTTTCACTATTTAAAATATTTCGCTATTCTTGATCACGAAATGCGCCTTCAAATAAATACTAACTTTAAGCTATTTTTAGCTAAAAGTTTAAAATATTTTAACATATTTCTAATTTGATTCGATTTTAATACATACTTATATGGAGTTATCTGGGTTCTCTCAGTGTGCGATTGAGAGGAAGTCACGATAGCTGTGATTATTTTTATCCACTTATGAAATGAAGAAAAAACCAGAGATGCAGACTGGCTGATTATAATTTGTGTGTGTGCTATACAAATTATTACCCATAACAATATATCAATCAACTCTTTCCAGGTGGAAGCGACATGGCTTTCTCGCCAGGTCCTCCCCGGTTCTATGGCGGTATTACAGCTGACTACCCCTGGACCAGCCATTTGTGCTCTCACAGCCTTGGACACTGCATCTAAATGGATCCAACCAGCTCCAAGTATAAAGGAAGCCATATTGTCTGGGCTGAAGAGGCTAATCGACACTCACAGAAATCTCACTGAATATGATGTGGCCGGTGATTGTTTAATATGTTAGTTTCTTGTTTTTCCTTGTAAATACGAATAGCCTACTTGGGCTGGATCGTTTTGTTTTCATAAAGCCAGAGTTTTTTTTTAATGAAAGTTCTGCTTTTACTGTAGTTGTATCATAAATAACTACTTTTTTGAGTGATGTTTGCAGACAGGCTGACGGTTCGATTCCCGGCAGGGTCAACTTTGAAAAATAAGCTTTTCAAATTTGGCTCCGGTCTGAATCTGGAAAGTAGTGGCCGGGCACACTGCATCATTTGGGCAGCCCATCTGGCGGCAGTAATCGCCCCCTTACAGAAGACCTGTGCTATTGTGTTTCGGTGAGTGAGTAAGGGATGCCAGAGCCAGAGCCCATTTCCCTATCCACTCCTAATCCCTTATCCTTAATCCTACTGCAGTCGGCAGCGCATTTGCAGCAGCTTTGGCGTTGCTTGTGTTATAAGCGACGGTAGCCACCTACCACCGAATGGACCGTGAGCCTGTCTGTCAATCTTAACATAAAAAAGAAGAAATTTTTGCCGCCTCTGACGTCTTTTACTAAATACTGAAACATGACAGCACAGCTTACATTCTTTGGTAATGAAAACAAATTGGGATTCCTACTCATTTTTATTATTTATTTATTTAATTTAGGTTACATACAGCCATTATATAAAACTAAATTATGTATTATAATAAAGTACAAATAGGCCTAAAGAACCATAATTTCATTAAAGAGATAACTAAACTAAGATAAGAAAAGGAAATTAGAATGGTATGTAGTGATAAATATTGAAAGAAAAAAAAATTAAAAAAAATAAATAATTATGTTACCCTTTTAGACGAAGACACAACGGTCATGCCAACAAACAGCATAGAATTGACAGCAAAACGCCTAGCAACAGCTGGTGTAAAGATGGTGGGAAGTGGACTGGTGGAGAGGAGAAAGTGTGAGCCTCGTGCACCGGCACCACTGAGAGCTGACGAAGAAACACCACCCAGAAGTGACTTTTCAGAGGTAAATTATAAGTACTTGTTTTGAAATTTCGATTGACTCTCTATTTTCTATCGAACTCCCGCTAATTTCAGTGAGGCACATTGAACTTGTTCATACTGGTCTTGACGTAATGTTGATAGTTTTAAGAGTGACATCTTTATTTTTACAACTTTTTAACAACGAAAAAGGCTTTGTGCAAGTGTTTTTAATAATGAAAGATTTTATTCCTTGTAAATATTTTATCTGCACAAGAACTATACCTAGTTAAGTGTTTATTTGTTGCAAAAACTTTCTTTTATCGAAATCGTCAAGAATACGTGAATTTAAAATTTAACATATTGTTACGACTAACTGTGGAACGTTCTGGAAAAAGCGTTCACGCCGGCCGAAAGTCTCGAACGTTCTACCTTTCCCGTGGTATGGTATAGGCGTGACTACCATATGGACTTACATATGGTAGTCACGCCCTTACCCGACTAGTGTCAAAGGAAATTGGACCTTACGTTTACAACATAGAGTTTACATTTCAACAGAAATAGCATTCCCGAAGTTTCAATGGCTTGTTTACAATCTTGTTTACATTTTCTGGAAAATTCGAAATACATCGAGGCGTTTGGCGCCAAATATAAATAACAGCGCGGCCGGCCGAAAGCAGTTAGTTACTTGGGCGACAACAAGCGATAAAAAAACGACTCTTCGGAGCTTTTGCGAAATTATCTGCGACAGTGAACCGGCGACACATTAAGGGAATCATTGACGACTTTTGGCAAGTTTGGTTTCATCAGACAAATTTGGTGATTTTGGCAGTCATCTTTGTTTGCGAAAATAAATCGTTCGTTTCGTCCCGGCATTTTAACTCACTCCGCATGTAACAATAGAGTTGACTACGATTACCTATACTTTGCTGCAGAGTACATATAATAAGTTTATTTTATGGTCCATCTGTTTGCTCCACTTTTATATTTACTTATTTGGCCAATCACTCTACATCTACTGTAAGTTGCTGAGGAGTTGGGTATCCCACAGACCACTTGATGCTGCAGCATCAGGTCAAAATTACCATATCATAGAAATACCATCCAAGTAACACACACCAAATTTCAAATCGATCAAACCTATGGCTGTTCGTGAGATCCCTTCGTCAACTAGGAAATGAACTGACATCGGTTTGAGAGCTATGATGTCACAGACAGATACACCTATACACAGATTTAACTTAAAATCCCTCCTTTGCGTTGGGCGACGGGGGTTAAAAACTTATTCATTTTAGCCAATGAATACGCTTTACTAAGGTATCGTATGCCATATGTTAATTCAGGAATAGCCTAGCTTCAGGCCAAGTTTCGTATAAATTTATTTATTTATTTGTTCCACGAACAGATCGTATGAAATTGCAATCTTTTTTATGGACCTTTAAGGACTCATTTATAAAAATATGTAGGTCTATACCGCCAAATTCATTAATACTGTGTGGACTCAGCATAGAAATGCGATATTGAATCATTATTAGAAAAATGTCTCCGTCCACAGGCTTGGTTATGGCGTCTCGTATCTGTGAGCTCCAATGGATCAGCTTTGACAAGTGCACGTGCACCGGATTCCATTACGAGGTTCGAAGTGACCGCTATGTGTCTCACGAGACATGGCGTCTCCATATCATCGCCTGCTGTTTTGCAGGTAAATTTTACTGCCTAACTTCCTTTTTTATTTGAAGGCTGCTTTCTTTTTTTATACAGGGTGACGGTCCACTTAATGGTAGGTGGCTACCGTCAACTATAACACTGGCAACGCCACAAGTGAGCTGGCAACCCCAGTACAATTAAGATACCTAATTGATTAGGAAGGGATAGGTAAATGGGCTCTGGCATCCCTTACTCACACACCAAAACAGCACACATGCTGTTATTTCCCGGTGATCTTCTGTAAGGGGGTGATTACGGCCACCAGACGGGCTGCCCAAATGACTGCCAAACTTAGTGTGCTCTACCATTACTTGCCAGATCGAGTAAACTTTGAAAAGTTCATTTAAAAAGTTGATTCAACCAAGAATCGAACCCGGACTTTTATGTGACATTAGAGCTTACTAAGAATATACGTTGGAACGTTACATTAGATCAGTCTGGAATTAGAGACTTCGAAAGAATCGCTTCGTGGATCGTTCGCCTGCTCACTGGACTTATGACCTCAACTGCTCGTAGTGAATGGATGTAAAGCGCTAATGAGGATTGAATGTGGTGGCAATAAAAGGCCTATGTCTAACAATCGACGTTTATAGGCTAATGAAGATGATAACTGTGATGATGAAGATTATATGGGTAAACGTGGAATTATTTATGAAGTAACGATCAGTCTTCTTTGACGGTGCATTGTTACCATCGGCTATCATACATGCAACGCCAAAGGGCTTGCAAAAGGAGTAGGGGCTCTGGTATCCCTTACTCGTTTACAAAATCACAACAACATAACTCTTTTTATATAAAGGTCGACAGACATACTGACGGTCCACTTGATAGTACAAGGATAAGGGATTAGAAAGGTGGCGGGTAAATGGGCTCTGGCATCTCTTAATCACTCACCGAAATGCAACAGCACACGTGCTGTTATTTCAGGGTCTCTAAACGCAGTGTGCCCTACCATTTGTCAGATTTTGACCAGAGCCAATTTTTATTTATGTTACGATCGGCAGACAGGCTGGTCCACTTGATGTTAGATGGCTACAGTCGCCTATAACACGAGCAACGCCAAAGCTGCTGCAAGTGCTATGAATAATTAATTTCCAAATTTGGTCCTGCCGAGAATCGAAGCCAGATCTTTGAGACAAAGCGTTAAAGCAACACAAACGCAAAGTTAGAGGGCATAACTATAGTTAAGTATGCCCGGCAACTAGTAAATACCTTTAAATATATTTCGGTATATTAGTTACAATTATTACAAAATTATTTTTGTTTTCAGGTGTACCGTGAATTCTTCATCCATGCAGACAGTCCGAGCAGACTGAGACAGGGCGATATAACCATAATCAGATATCGTATCTTCAACTACCTTTATGAACCTTTGAGTGTAAGTACACCGCCATTGCATTATCTCTTTTTACATTCCTTGTAAATGAGGGTCAGTAAAGAAGTCAGTGTCCTTCGATCAAATTAATCAAAAAGTTTTTTGAGCCTTGTTCGTTCTTGAAGGAAATATGGCTTGTTTTATTCCCATTCCCATAAGGACGCAAATTCCTTATTTTCCACGCAAATAAAGAAGTATACGTGGTGGCAGGCCATACTGCGTTTTGTGGTCTAACAGCAATAACGACTCCCTTACAGAAGACCACCGTGAAAAAACAAGATGTGTGCTGTCCCTTCCCAGAGCCCATTTCTCTATCCATTTCCAATCCCTTATATTTCTACTATAGTCGGCAGCTCATTTGCAATATCTGCGGTATTGCTTGTGTTATAGGCAACGGTAATCACATACCATCAAGTGAACCGTCCGCCTGATTAATGATTTTAACATAAAAAAATACGAGTGGTATCACATGAAATCTATCAAATTACACGATTTTTGACTCCATAAATATCGCATCCTTGTAGTAGCTCAACTCTTTGTGGCTGACTCCAGGTGCAAATCCAGTTAATTACGGATGCGAACCTTCGAGCTACATCGGACGCAGTAGAGTCTGTGTGTATAGGAGCTAGAGCATCCGTCGCCAGACGCGCAGAGGTGAGGGCGGAAAGACCTGGGCACGCGGGGAGTACTGCGGATGCCTTGCTCAGGATCAGAGCGAAGGCTGTCAACGATGGTAACTGCAATGGGACCAGCGCCAGACCTGGCATTAGGTGTGTATTATTAAAGCTATATCTATATATTAATACGCGAAGAGAAAATTGCGCAGATGGAGGAGTGTGGAATTTGTTACACTCGAAGTTTATATGGAGAAGGACTGGAGAAAGCTAATCTCTATATATAAAAATGAATCCCCATTTCCCTTGGTCACGGCATCACGCGTGAACAGGTAGACCGATTTTAATTCGGTTTTCACTAATGGAAAGAGAGATAAACGAAGAATGTTCATATTTATAAAAATTGCACCCCGGGCGAAGCCGGGGGCGGGCCGCTGGTTTTTTTATATAATATACATTAGAAATACATTAAATTAATTAAAATATACATTACACACACCACCGCGTGTTTAACACACGTTTGACACTACCATCTGTGGTCAGACTGGGAAGAGATATAAAATTAAATTAATTATGGTCAAAATTCGACCACTGGACGACACTAAGTAAGTCTTTTTTTATATTAAGCTCGACATACAGGCTGACGGTCCACTTGATGGTAGGTGGCTACCGTCGCCTATAACACAAGCAACGCCTAAACTGCTGCAAATGCGCTGCCGATCATTATAGGATTAAGTAAGGATAAGGAAACAGGCTCTGGTATCCCTTACTCGCTCATCGAAACACAACAGCACACGTGCTGTTATTTCACGGTGGTCTTGTTGCCCAAATGACTGCGAACAGTGTGCTCCGTCACTACTTTTCAAATCCAGACCAGGGCCAAATTTGGAAAGTTAATTTTCCATGTGTTGTGCTTTCTTGCGCATTATCAATTTATTTAAAGACTCATTATACTTTCCAATAATGTATACTGTGCTAAATAAGATTTTTTGTCAGTAGAAAAAACACGAGCATTAATTGCATTTTATGTTTTTTTTAAGTAGATTGGCAGATAGCCTGATAGTCCATTTTATGATAGATCAGAGTAAAGATCTAGTGTAGGTATGTTATCGATATTTAGAAATCATGAAATTACTCTAGAATTTTTTTTAATAGTTAAGTAAAAGTTTTAAAAATCAAAGTGCTTTAAAAATTGAAATAAACCACAGCGCGCGGTTCCAAGGAGCTCGTGTGCGAATAGGGGATCGGACAAATTTTCAGAAAGTGTTTTAAATTAATCTTCACGGATATTTATTCCCATAAAAAATACTATTTTATTTATTTATAGTCTTTTAGGTACTCAAAATCATGTTTTAATATTGTTTGTTTGAAAATGCCGCCAAAACGTCACGATAGTTCATCTGAGAGCGCGTAACGTCATTTGTGGTCATATCATAACAAAACAGCTGCATTGGCATAAGACAATGATTGCCCACAAATGACGTCACGCACTGTGATCGGTGTTTCAGTATAGATTAAAAATATTGTAAATAATAAAATTTTATTTCTTCATTTAAAAATATTTAAATGAATTATATTAAATTATTATTCCACAAATAATCGTAAAAAATTATATATTTTCTTTCTAAGTACATTTTAGATTTTAATCTGATAACTGTCCGATCCCCTATTATAATAATGAACGAATTATCTAACTAATATTATACTTATGTTGTTTCAGTGATGAAGTAATAATCAAAATACAAGTGGACCCAGAAGGTGTCCCGATCCAGGAATTTAAATCCACTTTATTATGTGGGAAAGGTATTGAACATTACAATGGTATTATTGGGTTTTACACTGTTTTCGCTTTAGCTTCAGCGTGTGCTGTTGTGTTTCGGTGAGTGAATAAGGGATGCTATTTCCTATTTCCCAATCCCTTATCCTTAATCCTATTGTAGTCGGCAGCGCATTTGCAGCGGCTTTGGCATTGCCTGTGTTATAGGCGACGGTAGCCACCTACCGTCAAGTGGACCGTCAGCCTGTCTGCCGACCTTAACATAAAGAAAGCAGTGTTTTCGAGGCAATCGCTCCTTCCCTTTGTCCCTTATGCCTTCTCCCGCATCACAAATTGTACAGTGCACGCGCCGGTGGTCAGAATCTCCGCCACATCATCTGGGTCTTCGATCCATCGGCAACATTACAGCCCCCCTAGCAACATTTTTGTTTTATTTCTTTCCTTTTCACCCCTGTAATTTGTCACGATTTTAATAGGTACGTATAGCTTAAGGGCTTCACTTGGTCAAATGACATTTACATTAGAACTCTCTGGCGGCGGAGACAATTCAACAGACCTAGAATTTTGTTTTTACCATTAGAACAATACACAAAAAAAAATATTTATACAATTTTTTAAACTGACATTAACTTATTAATAGGTACAGGATTCATATGCGCGCAATAAGCCGTTTTCGAGACAATTTTCAATAAAAGTCAAATTCTTCTTGTGTTCTAACTTTTTTTGTGGAGTTTCTATTACTTTAACGAAAATTCTAATTAATGCAATTGGTCCTTCACATGTTTAAGTATAATATTTTTTTTTTCAAAGCAATTGTTTTGTCTATTTCTTGTAACATCTTCATTAAACAATGGATATTTTTAGTATTTAACGTTTGTCTCCACCTTAAGTCCATGTCGTTACCTTAACATTTTGTTTTATATTCTTGCAATTGCATTTTATTTTTAAGCAATAACTTTACGTATGACTTCGTATTAGTCGCAGCAACTTACAAGAGAGAAAACCAAAAGAACGTCTAATGTCATTCGAACCATGCTACAGCGAGAACAGAGTGTGTTCCAGCACTCCTTCGGCCAAGGTTTATTTTGCTCTACTGTTATTCGATCGTACCCGTTCCGGCAGGCAGAGCTTAATTAGCTGTCAGAGCTAATTAAGTTCTGCCTGTCAGATCTGATTAAGCTTGTAAGATCTGTCATAGCTAATTAAGTTCTGCCTGTCAGAACTGATTAAGCTTGTCAGATCTGTCATAGCTAATTAAGTTCTGCCTGTCAGAACTGATTAAGCTTGTCAGATCTGTCAGAGCTAATTAAGCTCTGTCTGCCGGAACGGGTATGAACAATTCATGTCTAGATCAAATTATGCTTCAATCGAATGCATGTATCCGTGCTTAGAACAAAATTCGCCTTCGCCGAAGGAGTGCTGGAACACACCTACTGCTGGAACGTCAGGTACTAAGGGAAATGAATTATTTGAATTTACAGACAATCCCGAGTCGAGCAGTTCTGATGTATCGTGGGCGTGGCCATCAGTTAAATCAGTACCAGGAACAGAAACATTAACAGTCTGGGCTATTGCTGACGTCACAGGACCTTTGTTAGCGGTATTGTTATCAGAATTTGTAACCGAATCTGTGCAATATATCTGCCTGTATATATACTAGTTTTTACGGAAACTTCGTCCACGTATCTTTATAAATTGTATCCGCGTTTTACTCTGAAGTTTAAACTATATTGCAGTAAAATTTCATGAAAATCGGTTCAGTAGTTTTTACCTGAAAGCGAAACAAACATCCATACATATTTCCTCACAAACTATTGCATTTACTAGCGACCCGACCCATCTTCGCATTTTTTTTCTGCAAATTGTATAAACAAAGAAGGTTTATACCCACAAGTTTTGGAAGAAGGTGGAGAAACCGAGAGAACAGGTCAACGTTATTTTGTAACTAGTTGAGCCCGCAATTTCATACGCGTGGTGTTCGGTATAATAATAATAATAATAATAATAATAATCATTTATTTGCTGAATATAGGTTACAAAGATTTTACAATAGATATATAGCACGTAACTTTTTTGTTTGTAAACGATTGGAACGAAACAAACACTAAATGTTACGGGAAGCTTTCTACAATACATCAGTGAAAACAGCACTCAAATCGGTTAAGCTGTTTCTGAGATTAGCGTGCACAAACGCACAGACAAACAGACAAAAATTCTAAAAACTATTTTTTACCTCGGTAAGATAAGTACAACGTGTACAAATCTGATACTAATCTTATTAAGCGTATCAATATTTCTGGAATTTTATGTACCCACATTATGCGTTTCGAAGGCGTCAGTAAACAGCACTAACATACAGACCACCTCACATAACGACATGTGTGCTGCTGCAAGTGCGCTGCCGACTACAGTAGGATTAAGGATAGAGGATTGGATAGGAAAATGGGCTCTGGCATCCCTTACTTACTCACCGACACACAACAGCACACGTGGTGCTATTTCACGATGGCATTTTGTAAGGGGATGATTGCTGCCGCCAGACGGGCTGCCCAAATGACTGCGAAACGCAGTCTGCCCTGCCTCTACTTTTCAGATCCAGAGTAGAGCCATCTTTGAATAATTCGTTTACATATCAACAGAAATAGCATTCCCGAAGTTTCAATGGCTTGTTTACAATCTTGTTTACATTTTCTGGTAAATTCGAAACACATAGAGGCGTTTGGCGCCAAGTATAACAAAAGAGTGCGGCCGGTCGAGTTGAGTTAGTGGTGCGACAACCAGCAATACGAAAGCGACGCTTTGGAGCGTTTGCGAATTTACCTGCGACAGTGACCCGGCGACACATTAAGGGAATCATTGACGATTTTTGACAAGTTTAACGGTTTTATCGGACAAGTTTGGCAATTTTGGCAGTCATCTTGGTTTGTGAAAATAAATTGTTCCTATCGCCCTTACACGGCATTTTAACTCACCCGGCACGTAACAATATAGGTATAATTTGTTTATATGAATTATAAATTAAGTTTTAGTATAGGAAAATGACCGAAAATTACTGTTAGTGTAGTTGATAAAATTCAAGTTTTAATTATAAAGAAAATATATAATTGTAATCACTGTGTTCTTCATACGTCATTTATTTCGTCACTACTGCCGCAATGTCTGAAGAACAAGGTCTATAAACAGTACGTACTGTTAGTAATGACGGCATGTCTGGTCCACACGTTCAAAACCGCGCAGCGAGCTATGGAGCTAGCTATGCTCGGAGTTTCTTTAGTAGATAGGATCAAAAATTCACAGAAAAACGCAGAATTAGCTAGCTGAAATGGCAGTGGACGGATAACCGATGGGGTAGACCAGTTCTCTAATGGAGGCCACGAATTGGAAAGTGCAGCGTGGGAGACCCTGCGGCCAGATAGACAGACAACCGGAGAGGAAGCGCAGAAGACCGTGCTTGGTGGCGAACCTTGGAAGAGGCTTATATCCTACAGTGGAGAGAGAAAGGCTGGTGATGATATAGTGATGACTCGTTAGCGAATACAAGTTTTAATTAGAAGCAAATATAGAACTTAAATAACTATGTCATGTAATAAATGTGCTTAAACGTAGGACGCAGATTCGTTGGTGCTCCTACCTCGAGGGTGTGGGGAACAGAATATGGCTCGACTTGCCACGAACCTGCTGGCGCTTACGCAACTCGACCCACGATCCCCGGCAGCAGCAGTTTCCCAGAAGCACGTCGCTACAGGTAATTAACATTATTCAAGCTTTTATTGGAGATAATATATGCTGTTCTGTTCAGCCGCATAGGATAGGGTGTCAGTTACCCCTAACCTTTATTTTATTTGGGTTAGTCAGTTCACTTGCAACACTCCTGGTGTTGTCTTCATATATTTAAAGACGAATGAAGCCATGTACCAAATATTATGTTATGAGTTAACCATATAAAGGACAAAACAGAGGGCGAAACCCTGCACATCCAGATCAGAGTCAAGTTATTTGCAAAGTTGACCCTGCCGGGAATCGAACCCGTGAACCCTGAGTCAGGGCGCTAAGCTAAGCACCATAATCACTACACCAGTGGGTCGTCAAAAATTACAGTTTAAAATTTAGAAGAAATTTAATTCAAAAAATTAATTTTCCAAATTTATAAGAATTAAATAAATTATGATAAACTTCTATTGCAGAGTATTCATTAGTTAAAAAATTGTATTATTAAAGTAAAATTTAAATTAGTTTTTTATGTTGTTTGATTTTAACTTCAAAAAGTGTTTCATGTTTAATTAATTACCCTTTGTTGCTCATTTTCCAGGGTTCACTCGGCAATTTCAATACCTTCATCCGCTGGGAGGGTTCAGTGCATTTGGTTCTTCAGACTCTACACCGTCCACTTGGCTCACAGCTTTCTCGTTAAGATATCTTCGGAAAGCTCACAAGGTGGGTAATTTTTAAATAAACATTTATTTTCAACCAATTATACTATACACTAACTGAGCCCGCGACTTCATACGCGTGCTATTTAGTATAGCGCGTAACTTTTTTGCTTGTAAACGGATAGCAATGAAACAAATAGTAAAAGTTTTCTGCAAAACTTCAGTGAAAACCGCATTCAGATCGGTTAAGCCGTTTGAGAGATTAACTTGCAAAAACGCACAGACAAACAGACAAAAATTCTAAAAACTATTTTTTTGACCTTGACATTGTTTTTTTGAAAAAGTGGCTCCTTTACGATTTTATTATATTATGTATAGACGTTAGAACGAATCCAATGCTATTCATTTGTATTTTATTTTTTACAAAATTTTAGTAACGTTTGTAAAAGAGCAACCACTAGGTATGACCAGCCAGTTGGATGAGTGGTCTGTTCTACGGTTTACGGGTTCGATTCCCGGCAGGATCAACTTTGAAAAATGAACTTTTCAAATTTGGTTCTGGTTTGGATCTGGAAAGTAATGGCAGGGCACACTGCGTTTCGCAGTCATTTGAGCAGCCCATCTGGCGGCAGTAATCACCCCTTTACGGAAGACCACCGTGAAATATCAGCATATATGCAACAGTGTTTCGGTGAGTGAGTAAGGGATGCCAGATCCCATTTTCCTATCCAATCCCTTATCCTTAATCCTACTGTAGCCGGCAACGCACTTGTAGCATCTGTGGCGTTGCTTGTGTTATAGGCGACGATAGCCACCTACCATCGAATGACCGTTAGCCTGTCTGCCGATCTTAACATAAAAATTAAAATAAATTATACTAATAAATAATAAATTTCTTTATTAAAAGAGTGGTTAATTTAGGAGAAGAACAAAGCTTCTTTCTAAGATTTTTTTATAGAAAAAAAAAAAGTAGTAGTCCAGAATGTATAAACCGATTATAGGCAGGCCGAAGATAGACAAAGATAATATATTTAAGCCTATCTTTTTGTAAAAATGTTATGTTTACAACAAATCCTAATAAACAATCTCAGTATTCTTGCTAAACAATTTTTTGATATTTTTTTTAAGTTATGTTTAGGCGACAGAGAGGCTGACGATCCATTGATGGTAGGTGGCTACCGTCGCCTATGACAAAAGCATTGCCATATATGCTGCAGACCATAGTAGGATTAAGGATATGGGATAAGGGAGGGATAATGTAATGGATAGGGTAAATTTTACACAATAAATCTGTTATATTAATCGTTTATCATTTTGAAACCCAAGAATACAGTGTGTTCACTCCAAATCGGCAGCGATATATTCGGCAATTGGCTGTAAATAGGATACTTGAAGTGTTAAATTAATAAACCTATGAAAACGATGCATAATTAATTAGACTAGTTCAAATAAATTTCTTATGGTAATCCGCCACCAATCTTTCTGCTACATTTTTCAGATGATTTCACCAAATCTCCCAACGCCGCCAGCACTCGAGAAAGCTGAAAAGTGGTTGCTGAATCAACAAATGGAGAATGGTTGTTTCAGGAATGAGGGGCAAGTGTTCCATAGAGAGTTAAAAGTGAGTGGAGTTCAGTTTATAGACGGGAGAGAGAGAGAGAAAGCATGAAATATTCTTAAATCATAATGGATAATAAATTTAACATTACGTAACTCTCACAACAGGTTATTAGTTTCTTCAGAAACCAGATACAGCGAGTCAATAGTTGCTATTGCATCTGTCTCACAAGGCCATTTTTTAATAAATCATATGTTTTCTAAAAGATTTTGGTAAGCGCTTCTATGATTGTTTAATCTCATGATTCAGAACTTAAGGGTAATTCGTAAAACATAACACTAAGAGTAAGTTGAAGAGGCAGTAGGCAGGACCGTCCACCCACACACAAGATGGACAGGTCGACGGTGCATCCAGGTTGCTTTCGACCGGTTCTTTTGGAAAACTAGGGCGGAGGCCTTTGTCCAGCAGTATATACGTTTTACGGTTCGCTATAGAGAAGAGAGGAATAGATTTTTTTATTTTATTTTTATATGGTTTTAGGGTGGATTGGAAGAAGACAGTGATGTGGCGAGTGTGGCCCTCACTGCTTACGTGATCACCTCCTTAGTTGAGAGTTCCATCTCCCCACCGTCCAGGGTGCTGCGAAACACCCTGTCATGTCTCCGAGCGCTGCCACTCTTCACCACGAAATCTCCCAGCAGAGTGTATGCTCACGCTCTGCTTGCCTATGCTTTCATGAGGCTTAAAAGGTATAACAATATTATTGGACTTCCACGAGTTATCAAAAATAGTCGTAGGGTTTACGCTGGTCAAATTTTGTTTCAGTGGGTACAGTGTTCATAATCTATATATGTAAAAATGAATCCCTGTTTCCCTTGGGTCACGGCATCGCGCGTGAACGGGTAGACCGATTTTAATTCGATTTTCACTAATGGAAGAGGGATAAACGGGGAATGTTTTAGTGTATAAAAATTGCACCACGGGCGAAGCCGGGGGCGGGTCGCTAGTTCGCAATATAAATAAATTGAAATCAACACTTATCTGTTTAAACTGGTTAAATGTATTAACTGCACTACAGTATATATTATTTAATTATAGATTTATGTATAAACTCGGTCATTCTGCTTTCTAAATATAGTTTAACAGTAATAATTTCTTTTTTTTTGTTGCATTTTTTCTATTTTCGTAATAAAATTTTAAAATGTATGGAATTTCCTCATTAGATTCACTCATTTTGACAGAAAAAAAAAACAAAAAAAAAAAAAACAAAACAAATCTAGTCGTGCGTCGGAGCTGACAACACACACTTTTTTCTTTTTCTATGATTCCCGTTGCGTACCGCCTGTAAGTTCTGATTTTACTGCCATATCCACTTTAAATCCACTCCTTCACCACTAAATCAACACATTATTATATCTCATGCCTAACCAGTATCCGAACCTACGTCTTTCGTCTTTTCGAACAGACGAGCATTCGAGCCAATGGCCCATTCACCGTTCCCATTTACTTAAATACATATTTTCTTATGGAACAAGTGTTTAAATATTTACAAAATAAAATGTTTAATAGCAAATTTGGTAAGTTTTAATTTAAAAAAAAAAAACAATAATCCCAGTTGTTCTGTCTCTAAATGGTTTAATCCCGGTCAGCCTCGGGGATAACCTGAGACGGTTGGGATTCCGTGGTGGTTCCCTCCCGGGCCAGATGCAGAGAGCGGTGCTGCTCGATACGGCCAGGATAGTGCGTAGGTTTCTGTCCTTGTCGCCCTGAACCCCGACCGACCGTACTTCTGTCGGGGGTAACACCGTCACCCCTTCATTGTGGCTTTTGGAGGGGGAGACGAGTTATGAAATAATAATAATAATAATTTATTATTTATTTGCGATTACCATGGGTAACTGATACCAGAGATGACATTTAATTTTCTTGTTACTTCATGACCAACCGATAAATATTCGGTGTGCAAATCTTGACATCTTTAAACTCCAAATCTAGAACATTGAATTTTTGACTGATTAGTTTTTTTTATACCATTCCTTTGTTGACATATCGAACCCACACTATTATTTCATTATTATTATTTTGACTTTCATAATTTCTTAAATTTTAAGTCAGGCTTTGCTTCTCGCCCTTATCTGTAGTAAGGGTATAGTAGTAGTAGTAGTAATAGTTTAGTAAATAATACGTAACAGCCCTTGTCCAAAACTATTTTCAAAATTTTGTAGCAGGCACGGATGGAACATTGTAAACACCGCCATCTATCCCAGATCAAATGAATTAATATAATATTTAGTTTACTCTGTTGTGTTGTGGTAAAACTGTGCGTATGTACCTAATGTAACACCACTAACGGGTAGATGTCAGTAATAGATATTGTTCCTGTATTGCAATGATGGATCGCTGGGTAATTGTTTGAATCAATTTTTCTAAAGTTAATCACCCATTGGAAATTAACTACACCTTGTCGTTAATCAATTAATGTCGATATTATGATATATAAAGATGCCATCACTTTCTTCAGCTTATGTAATCTGCGAGCTTCGTTGGACTAATTCCAAAACTAAAATAATTATTATACTTTGAGTACTTAATGGCAGGACACACTGCATTACTCAACTCAGACCTTAGACCTCGCGACTGTTTTGTGAAAATTGACATTGGCGCTAAACAAAATATTTCATAGCTTTTAAATATGTTTTGCAAGTAGCACTAACTGTAGTATAAAAAGTACAAAAAAGCCTAATAAAAATTTTTTGTAGCACCAGGTTTTTAAAATTTAAATAAAAAAAATTAACTTAAAAGTTACTTAAAGCTGTTTAAATGTTCCAGCTTTGATATTTCTGTGTTTCCAGGTATGAAGAAGAGTTAAAAAGCACTAACGAAGCAAGTCTTCTGTGGGAAAAGAAAGTTAATATAGGAGCAGGACTACAAGAAGACGAAGAGATGAAGGAGCTACTCGAATTGCTGAGAATGGCGCGAAGAACGAATGAGTACGTGTGGTGGGAAACTGGTAAGGATTTCAAGAGTCAGTTTGGAATGAAATGCTACTTACATCATATTAATTACTTCTGCATGTTCCTCTTAGTCGAGTGGTTGAAGTGCTAGCTTTAGCTCTGTCTTAGGGGCCCCGGGTTCGATGCCCGGCCAAGCCAACTTTGGAGATGAATTTTTCATAGTTGGCTCTGGTCTGGGTCTGGGTCCCCTTACAGAAGTCCAACGTGAAATAACAGCATGTGTACATACTGTTGTGTTTCGATGAATGAGTAAGGGATGGCCAGAGCTCATTTCCTTATCCCTTCCCAACCCTACTATGGCGTTGCTTATGTTATAGGCGATGGTAGCCACCAACCACCAAGTGGACCGTCACCCTGTCTTAAGACTAAACATAAAAAATAAGCATTATTGTTACATTTTTGAAAAAAAAAAAAAAGTAGGTAGGTACATAAAAAAATTTTGAACAACTTTTTCTGGTGATCCGTACAATACTCAAAGAGTCCATCTCAAATAAATCTCAGTCTCCAAATAATATAAGTCACAAAAACAATTTATAATTTTTATGTCAGATATCAATGAGATTATCTGTCAGACTAGGTTAGATATGTCATGTATAGCATACCACTTCTGCGCATAGACCCCTTATGGAATTAATGTGAACAGCAGTGATCCCTAGCTTGTGGTCTGATGGAAAAAGAATTTCCCTACGAAGGGAAATTCGTAGTAAGGCATTCATCGATTCATCGATTGGTCCCACGTTATTTGGAATATTTATTAATGATGTAGCTGATTGCTTTAAACATTGTCAATTCTTACTATATGCTGACGACCTTAAGATGTATAAAAAGATTAATGACATTAATGATTCAATCGATATGCAAAGCGATTTAGATAAGCTTGTAGTATGGTGTAATCACAATAATTTAAAATTAAATCACTTAAAATGCTATAGTATCACATTCAGTAGAAAAATTAAAAACGTTAAGTTCGATTTTTGTATTAACAACAATGTGTTAGAGAATGTGGACCAAATAAAAGATCTTGGCCTAATTATAGATAATAAATTGAGTTTTTTACCTCATATCGATAGTGTAACTAAAAATTCATTAAAATTATTGGGTTTCATTATTAGGAACACAAAGGAATTTAAAAAGTCTTCTACCAAACTAGCATTGTTTAACTCAATGATACGAAGCAGACTTGAATACTGTTCTGTTGCATGGAGTCCGTATTATCAAATACATAAGAATAGGATAGAGAGAGAGTGCAGAAGAAATTTTTACGACACTTAGCATACAAGGACAAAATGTTAAAAAAAGTTAACAGCTACACTGATCTCCTAAAATTATATAAAACATTGTCACTGTCCAATCGCAGGGACTATATTGATCTCTCTTTCTTGAAAAATATTATGGATGGAGGGATCGATTGCCCAAATCTGCTGAGCAGGGTGCGATTGGCGGTACCAAAGAGTAATTCTAGGTCGCATATTAAGAACAGGCTAACGTTCAGGCCTAGAATCGCCAAAACTAATCTGGGCGGAGCCGCTCCCTTGAGCAGAATGGTCGTCACCTACAATAATTTAGTTAGGGGAACTGGTATCGATATCTTTCAGTATTCCTCCGCATGTTTTAAAAGAAGGGTTAAAAAAATTCTTTTATCGCGTACTGCATAATGGTTTGTTGTTTTTTTGAGTTTTTGTTTTTTATTCTTTTATTATTGGTTTATTAATTATTATTTTTTTAATTTTATTTTTTTGTTTTCGTCTTAATGCATGCCAAGTTAGCCTATAAGTGGAGTATACGATATTATAAATGAATTTTTAAATGTGTTTATGTATAAGGATGATTGTATACTGCGTTGGCTTCCTAATAAAATAAATAAATAAATAAATAATAGTGTTAATAAGCTGACCTGGGGGCCTAGCCAAGATGCAAACTGTTGCAAACGCTTCTTTTGCGTACTTACGAAACGAAAGAAATAAAGCCCGGTGATTGGTTGTTGTAACAGTTGTAACTTCAACAACCAATCACCGGGCTTTATTTCTTTCGTTTCGTAAGTACGCAAAGGAAGCGTTTGCAATAGTTTGCATCTTGGCTAGGGCCCCTGGCCGTGATATTGACGGCTACGTACGTCACGATGAACAGTTACCTACCTACTAAATGGTCTGATTACACAGTAAAAGTCAAAACATCGAATGCTGGCTACGGCCATCAGTCGCGAATTGATATACTTAGTGCTAATTTTTTTTAATATTGTTTTTGTTTTCCAGCTAGCTTGTCAACGTCTATAGAGGCGACAAGTTACGCGATATTGGCGCTGTCGTCGTGTCCGCGGCCATTGCTAGAGACTTGCGCCCGCGACGCACGCGCCGCCACTAGATGGCTCTGCACGCATAGAAACGCCGCGGGCGGATTCGTGTCCACACAGGTTACTTTATTATTATTATTATTTTATGTTAAGATCGACAGACAGGCTGACGGTCCACTCGATGCCTCATAGCTGCTGCAAGTGCGCTGCCGACCATAATTGGATTAAGTATAAAAGACAGTGAAGATATCGGGAAATGGGCTCTGGCATCCCTTACTCACTCACCGAAACCCAACAGCATGCTGTTATTTCACGGTGGTCTTCTATAAGGGGGTGGTTACTGCCGCCAGACGGGCTGCCTAAATTACTGCGAAACGGAGTGTTGCCCTGCCACTACTTTACAGATCCAAACTAGAGCCAAATTTGAAAAGTAGATTTTTCAAAGTTGTCCCTGCCGGAAATCGAACCCGGAAACCCTAGAGCACGCGAAGCGAGTCCGCTTCGAATTCGTCGCCGAGCACTTGACGCAACGGACTCATTTTTACTCGTTTGGTCCGCTCCGCTCATCCCTTTCTCTGGGTAAACGTTATTTTCAATTTCGAGTTAAGCAGACTCCGTAATGACTCCGCTCGGCTCCCTAGAAATGAGCGAGCTCATTTTTATTCTTTTTTCTCGCTTACACCTTTTTATTTGACTCTTTTTTGATTGAATGTATGCAATTTGCATTTACAAGTTGAACGGAGTCCGTAATAGATCCGTTTCGCTCGCGGTGGAATCCCCACATAAGGCATATCATAGTCCGATTCTCTATCCACTCCTAATACCTTGACTTTTTAACGCGCGACGCAAAAGAGTTTAACCTGTGTATCTGCGGCATCATAGCTCCCAAACGGATGGACCGACTTCGATCCGGTTTTTTCTTTCGTTAAAAAAGCTGACATGTTCGAGATGGTTTTTAGCTATAACTTATGGAGATCTGTTCAGGCGTTTGAAGATCGTCAGCTCATTTCCTAGTTGACGAAGGGATTTCACTAACTTCCACGCGTTCGGTTGATTTGAAATTTCGTATACTGTTACTTCGGTGTTGTTTCCAAGACATGGTAACCTTGACATACTGCATCATCGAGTAGTCTGCTGGATACTCAACTCCTCAGCAACTTACAGCAGATATAGACTGTTTGGGCTCATTAGAATGGTCTCAATAGAATGTCGGGGGGTTAGTTTTTAATTTTTAATATATGTATGTAGCTTGTATTCAATTAAATCAACAGGGCGCTTGAAAGTGGACCGTCAGCCTGTCTAGGGACATTCGTTTAAAAAACAATAATTAAAGGTTTATACAAACGGTTATTTGTGCAATTTGAACTGAAAAACTTGATCCATCCCTCCGAAAGTAATCTATAAATATATGACTGGCCAAATTCCACATACTCTCTTTAGGAGACTCTTTAGGAAGTGGTACTAAGAAGGACATTGTAGGAGTGGACAATTTTGGAAACAGACAAGTAAGGAAGGAGCTAAAGTCGTCCGGAGGAATCATAACAACTTATTCTGACGTTTTTCACGTTTTGATGCCTTCGCTTGAAATTTTTTTTGTTTGTTTTTAGAGTAGAGAAATGATTAAAATATCTATTTTGACACTCGCCAATGTTAAAATTTTGGGTTTATTTAAACACTTTTGCGTGCCTACACTCTATTTCTTTTTGTTGTGGGATCCAGTCTTCTTTCTTTAAATTAAACTCATTTATTTTATTATATACATGCACATATATTAATCCATTTCTTATATACCTTAAAATAAATAACACTATAAAATTCTATCCTTTACATATCGTTTCTAAACTTCAACACATTCTCTCTAATTTTTTTCACAATGACATCTTACATATATTTTTAAAACATTCTTATTTTAAACTCAAACCTATATAAATATATATTGCCAGTATTTATGTTCAAATACATCAACATCCCCTCTGAATCTTAAATACTGGCTCACTATACTACACCAACTTTAAATACTAAATCTACTTCATAACTCATGAAACTATAACATCTTCATTAAAATAAAATACTCATCTAACAACCCCTCTGAATTTGACTATATTAAACTTTTCTAAGAACCCCAACTGACTGTACTACACCAAAATAATCTGACTGACTGTACTTCACCAAAATAAGCTGACTGACTGTACTATCTATTCACCTTTAATATCTATCCATCACATACATTACTCCATACCTATCTTCAAATACATTAACCCAAACACAACACTAATTCCTACAACATACTAACCCCCTAAATATAAAAACATCACCTTCAAATATAAAAACACTAACTCATCATATAAAACACTTATGTTCTCCTCGAACTTCATCTTCATCTTATATGAAGATCATCATCAACAACATCTCCACCTTCAATTACTTCACTATATAAAACTCCTCATCTTCATCGTATAAAACATCTTCACCTTCAATTACTTCACTATATAAAACTCCTCTATCTTTAAACTTCAAGCCATCTCTTATTTTAACATTTTCCCCCTCGAATCTATAATCCTTTCTATATTTCTCTCTTCTCACCAACTCTCGATATTGCTTCCCAAGTAGCACAACTGGGTGGGAAATAGCTCGTATATCATATCTATTTACATACTTAAGTGAAATATATAGCCATGATTAAGTTCTATATAGGTGGAAAGAACCCTTAGGCAACCAATATAGAACCACGGGGAGAAAAATTGCAGCTTATTTTTGGTTCTAAATTGAATCCATAAGAGATCTCACGATTACCTTAAGTGTCTATTAGAACTATGGATGAAAGTTATGCGCAGTGAACTATTTATTCACTCATTGACCGAATTAATAATTTCAGTTCGGTCAATGAGTGATAAATGAGACGCCAAAGTTCCTTTGAGTGGCGTGGCAACTTGTCAATAAGTTGTTTTTTATAAGTGAATGTTATCTGCCATTTTAATTTTAGATTTATACCTCTGTTTGGGTAAATGATTAAAACTTCACGTTATACAAGCAATGAAACAAGCACGAAATTCCTGCGAATTTTTTGTTACTGTGAAACTATAGTATGGTTTCTTTGTAAATTTCGATGCGCCTTTGATTTGATCAGGAATATTTAAAAAGAGAGTGCTAAATCAAATAAGGAATTGATACTGATAAGAAATAAAACTGTTAAAAACCTGACCTAATGATTGTAGGTTACGTACAATGTTAAAGTAACATCGTCACAACTATCAAAAGTCTGTGATTATGCGCAAGTGTGATAAAATTCTGTTTAAAATAATTCATTTTCAAGGACTCCAATTTGTAAACATGGCGAAACAAAAAAGATCTTACAGTGTTTATTTTCACTTATTTGTTCTCTATTTGGAACTATCAGGTCTGAAAATCACTTATTTGTATCTTGCGAGTGGCAAAGCAGTGAATGCTATTACCAATACTAAAGTAGGGCCAATTTAATAGATCACATTTGACATCTGTCAGCTTAGGTTCATAGTAAAGCTTCATTGACAGCTTCTGTCATTATTTCAATAAACGTTCAATAAACATTGAACGCTATTCTTTAATAATAGCGTTCAATGTTGCACAGTAATTTTTTCAGATAAAAATAGACGTTTATTGAAATAATGACAGAAGCTGTCAGTGAAGCTTCACTATGAAGCTAAGCTGAAAAATGTCAAATGTGATCTATTAAATTGGCCCAATTTTAATTATTTGCTCTTTTTTAGGACGAATAATGTTATTTTGACAAGGGCAATAGAAATAATAAAATACTATATCCTAATTTTGGAACTGTTAGATCGTTAGTGGTTTGAAATAAGTGAAAATAACTGCTTTTGGTTTCAAAAACCTCCTATTGAGACTTTTATGAGTCTATTGAGACTCCTATTTATGCGTTGGAGTGGCAATAAGGTACTTCTAGGCCTTAAAAGTTGCAATCACTTTAGGTTCCAAAAGAGCCGTAAAATTATCTTTTTAGCCACTATTGGTGATATACTACTCTATTATACTTGTCATTTGGAATTAAAAGTTCCAAATAAGGGTATGTTCCCACTTATATGTAAACGTTGCTTATAAGTGACTTTAGGGCCTTATATAGCACTATTGCTTCTTATATAGTGACAATTAAAACCTGCATGCAACTTTAAGTAGCAAAATCTACTTTACCCAACCATAAGTAATAAAACAGAAACAAAAAACGTCCCTAAGCAACTACAAGTGAGAGGATGAACTTATATACAATTTTGAGTTGTATTTAAAGTTATAAGTTTTATCAAACACTGTTAACCCACTCATTTAGAACATAAAGCTATAAGATAAGCTGCAAAATTCACTAATGTGCTGCTTGGGTTTCTAATAGTCTCCTTCAATACAGCCATCAGTCATCAAACTAAATTTCCTGAATCCTTTCGTAAATAATTTTTATCTCCATCAAATCTTTCAAAATATATATTCCATTTTCCTACATATTAAAATTTCTACTTAATCATTTATTCTTTTCAAAATCAATTTTGTAAATTTTTTCACAAAAATGTCATCAATTGTCAATTTTCGTAGCCATCTTTTAATCTCCTTTTCATCATATATAATTTTCAATACTTTCTTCATTTAAAAACATTTTCTCTCCATAACATTTTCTCTATAATTTTAATTTTCTTCTCTATAATTTACTTTACGCAGTGGAAGCGTGCCTGGGTCCATGACCTGTTAAAATTTTTGGTTTTGTTTAAACACTTTTGCGTGCCTACACTCTATTTCTTTTTGTTGTGGGATCCAGTCTTCTTTCTTTAAATTAAACTCATTAATTTTATTATATACATGCACATATATTAATCCATTTCTTATATACCTTAAAATAAATAACACTATAAAATTCTATTCTTTACATATCGTTTCTAAACTTCAACACATTCTCACTAATTTTTTCTCACAATGACATCTTACATATATTTTTAAAACATTCTTATTTTAAACTCAAACCTATATAAATATATATTGCCAGTATTTATGTTCAAATACATCAACAGCCAACAGCACTATGATTGTTACTGCAGCCATTCTCATGTATTAAAATTTTAAAATTAAAAAAATATACAATAAAATATATTTCAATAAATATATTTTATTGTATTATATTAAATAATACAATTAAACAAATTAAAATTTGAACAAATTAACAATTGAATATTGAATATATTATTTACATTTAATACATTAAAATTTTAATACAATAAAGCTGCAAGCGAATTTTAAATCTAGATATCTCACAAATGGACTCGTCTACAAATCGATTTGTGGTATAAAAACGGGGAGTTATGATAGGGGATAAAAAAATTTGAATTATTTTCTGTCTCGTTTTGGTGATATGTTTCTTTATTTAGGATACCCTGGTAGCTCTGGAAGCTTTGACCGCATGGTCTTCTGTGCAACCCTCGATGCCCGCCAACCTGACGGTGACTGCTCGAACTAAAATTGTGAAGAAAATCAACCTTACCTCAGACACAAAAGTTCCCGAATTGATGAAAATGGGTGTCGCTGATACACTCAGCGTTTCTGTACAAGGTGAGCTATTGTTATTTATATACTGTGTGGCGACAACGTTCGATTCCTGGCAGGGCCTACATTGCAAATAAATTTGGCAGATGGTCTAGATGTGGCAAAACTCTCATCCTTATCCTATTAAGATCGGGAGCGCACTAGCAGCGCAAGTGACATTGCTTATGTTATAGACGACGGTAACCAACTACCATCAAGTGGATCTTTAGCCTGTCTGACGGCCCTTATATAAAGAAATACTATGTCCGTAATTAATTTTAAACTCCGTAATAAATTTTAATAATTTTAACAAACATGAGTTTAAAGTAATTATTTATTTTATTTATTTATTTAACACATGAAATAATTACACTAATATTTACATTGTCCCATAAAACTGGAAAGCAGTTTGTCTATGGGATTATTAGTTTTAAACTAGCATGACATAAAGATCTTAAAAATCTTAATTCCAAAAAAGACGTCTAAAAGGTGTAATTTGCTTCTGTATTGTAAATCTATTCATCAACTCTATGTGTCTCTGACTCAGGGATCCCAGGTTCGATTCCCGGCTGGTCCAGCTTTGCAAATAAAATTTCAAAGTAGGCTCTGATCTGGGGTGCGTGCAGGGTTTAGCTCCCTTTTTTTTGTGTGGGAAAATCTGCGAGCCAGATCCCCACCGACCACGAGGAGATCGGTGGGGTATGTAGGACTTCCACCCACTGAAAACCCAAAGCGCTTCCTCGCGCCGTCTATGGACGAGGGGGTAAGGGACCGCGGAAAATATGCATCTGCCTCCCCCGCCAGACGAGGCCCGCACACTCGCGGGCTCCACCTCGATTAGCCGCGGAGTTTGACCTCTGCGTCGCGTCGTTGAGAGACCGTGCACCCCACGACCGACAACCCCATCCACCCCACGAGCCGCCCATACTCACCTCTCGCAGCGGGCAGTCAGCGAAGGGCTTCACCTCTGAAGCACCCCATAACCTTTTCTCTACGGCACAACCTACCACGGAGTCGGAGGCCGCTTCCACCTGAAACACTCGGATAATCCCCGCTCATGTGGCCGCTCAGCTCTACGGAATTAAGGGCGGGCCAAAAGGGATTTCCACCTGACAATCGCGGCAGCCCTAGAGACGGGCTCCACCTCGTGTTGTCGTCGCGGAAGAGTTACTAAGCCGGATCGCAAAGCCGAGTGTTCACTTTGCAAGGGACTGCGGAGGGTGGTCCGTAGTCCCCTGCAACAGGGACAACCCCCCACAAGGCCATGATTCCGGTACTCTGCCAGATGGTCCTTCCCTGCTGTAGAGTTCCGTCTTCGCGTACCCCACTACCACTGAGTTGCCCACTACCACTGAGCGACAGAGCCATCAATGTGAATCCGCCCGCTGCGACCCGCTCCGCTGTATTTGTATATTTTTATAATATCAACTATAATCTGCCATTTACTACGACCTATTTATGTGAATTAGTATTTTCAACATTTACCACAATAAAAACCAAATTTAGACAACGCCTGAGGACGATCGACGAAGAGATGAGAGCAGCCCTGTCAACGATTACTCCAAATTTGGATCGTATTTGCTTAATTAAACAGGTTCATGTTTCGCATTAAATACCTTTTGTTCATTGTAGTCAAAGATTTTAAACTCTTATAGATCTGGGTAAAACGAAAGAATCCGTAATGTGACATTTAGAACCACGTGGTACAAAATCGTTCAGTCCATCGTCAAATTTACAAGGCCATGGCCATCCTGATTACGGCGATCAGGATCAATACTTTTTTGTACTCTATATATTCTATATATTTAATCTTTTTGATTAAATATATAGAATTAAAAAAATAGAATAAATATATAGAATTAAAAATTGAATTATTGTACCTACAAAATTATCGTTTTCCTAGATACCTTGAACACAAAAAGTTTGCGCAATACTGCGTTAAATGATTCACAGAATGTAAATACTACCTCAACCGCAACAATGAAGAATGACAATATTGACATTTTTTTTTTCATGTCGACTTTATTGTCAAGAAATTCGTAACTTGATAGGCGCGTAAAAGTCAAAAACAAAATAAATGGTTGGAAATAAAAAAAAACAAAATAAAGGAGAATAACAATACGTATAATCTATCTTTAGCTATGTGCTGAATTTTTCTACTAATAAATGTAAAATTTTATACCCACATGACTAATAAACAATGCATGCATTTGATAATGATATGCAGGCACAGGATGCGCGCTGGTGCAAGCCACTCGCGCGTTTCGCTCTGTGACGTCAAGTGCGCCATCTAGTGGCACTCTCGGAGTGAAGGTGTCGGTGCACACTGACGGCCCCTTCGATTGCGATACTTCTAATACCACTTGCTCCTGCGCAGCTATTGTTGAGGTGAGTGCAAAATGTGTAATACCGAAAGACTGCCTCTATAAGTGTGCAAGAGTGCCAACAAAATCCTATGCAAGATGATATAGTTGAGGATCCGAAGAGAGAACGATCTTAATTAAAGAATTAAAGTCGCGGGCAGCTGGTATGCTGCGTCCTTCTCCATTACACTGCACAGTACGCTTAATGTTTCTCTGTCGCACATCTTTGTTTGCCCGAATTTTAAATTTTCGAAGCCTGGCATATCTATTAGGGCTATTAGGGTAATATCGATTAGGGCATATTTTAGTAGGCAACACAATCGTGATTTATTTTCTCATAGATAAATCTTTCTAATATAATAAAAATCTCGTGTCACGGTGTTTGTTGTGGCACTTCTTTGAGACGGTACGACCGAATTTATGATATTTTTTTTGTATATTTTTTTTGTATATTTGTATATTTCAATTGCATTTTAGTATTTTTGTATCCAAATAATTTAACGTGATTTAATTTAATTTAACGTCATTGATTGACGTGATGTGTCGTGTCATTTTGACATATGTTTTAAAATAAAATTGGACTCTATAGGTTGCGCCACAATCGAGTCACTTACAGAATTATTTTCGGGTTCGGGCAGGGCAGCGTCTGCTGAATCAGCTAATAATTGATAAACGGATCTTAGACTAGTAACTCAATGTAGTAATATTAGTAATTTATCCAAAATAACAAAATATAATTTATAATCAACTGTGGATGCCTTAATATCCAGAGTTTGATTATAAATTCTATTTTGTTAGATTGAAGCCAATTTGGAACAATAAAATTGGTAGTGATTATTATATTATTATTATCACTCTACCGACTGACTGCACCAACAAGGCGAGATTGGGACGTTTCGAGCCAGTGTTAAATAAATTTATAAGCCACTAATTGAATAAACAAAATGTTTATTGAATATTTTTGTTTTGTTTTAAGACATGCGTGCTCTGGAGTGCAATGTTCCCCGAGATGGCGTTGTTGGAAGTGGCGTTGCCTGGTGGGTTCGGAGCCGACGCCACTCGGCTGTACTCGCTGTTGCACGAACCCAACACGTGTATGTATTCCACCTTTGCTGTATAAGCGGGGAGCTGTGCAAGGCAAGATGCAGATCGCAAACTATGCAAACTTGTGTGGTCAAGTTTGAAAAACTGCACTAAGTTAACTGAGCTAAGCTAAACTAAGTTAACTTAGCTTTCGGCCAGCTAAAAAAGCTTGGCTATTCTCACTGTAACTCATTATCGTTAACCTCATTGGTGTCTTTCTAAATCTTTAGGATTCATTGTGTAGAATTGAATTGTCGATCTATTGCTTTAACGGTGGATGAAAACATAGCATGAGGAAAGACAAAGTTGTGCCAAGAGGCAGTGGGCTACCTTACTGTCTACTGATTCTTGTTATCTTTTCTTGTATGTATATAAAAATGAATAAGTGAATATCAAAGATGTCCGATGAAAATTGCCATATTTATTTTTATGTTAAGGTCCGCAGACAGGCTGACGGTCTGCTTGGTCGTAGGTGGCTACTGTCGCCTATAACACAATCAACGCCACAGGTGCTGTAAGTACGCTGCCGACTACAGTAGGATTAAGGATAAAGGATTGGAAAGGGTTAGGGAAATAATAAGTTTATTTGTGCAAAGGTCGTCATACATGCTGACGATCTATTTTATGGTAAGTGGCTACCGTCGCCTACAACATAAGCAACGCCACAGGTGCTGCAAGTGCGCTGCCAAACACAGTAGGATTAAGGATAAAGAATTAGGAAGGGATAGGGAAATGGGCTCTGGCATCTCTAACTTACTTACTGAAACATAACAGCATATAATGTTGTTATTTCATGGTTGTCTTCTGTAAGGGAGTAGTTACTGCCGCCAGACGAGCGCCCAAATGACTGCGAAACGCAGTATACCTCACCACTTCTTGCCAGATCCAGCCCGGAACCAACTTTGAAAAGATCTGAAAGTATATTCAGATTATAGTTGATATTATTTCCTTTGCTACACAAGTTAAGGGATTCACTGAGGCAAATGACATTTACTATAGAACTCGCTGGCGGCGGAGACAATTCAACGCGCCTAGAAATTGTGTTTTTTTGTTTTTACCATTAGAACATTACACAAATTTTTTTTTTATCAATACAATTTTTTAATCTGATATCAACTTATTAATAGGTACAGGATTCATATGCGTGCAATAAGACGTTTTCGAGAGAATTTTCAATAAAGGTCAAATTCTTCTTGTGTTCTAACTTTTTTTGTGGAGTTTCTATTACTTTAACGAAAATTCTAATTAATACAATTGGTTCTTCACATGTTTAAGTATAATATATATTTTTTTCAAAGCAATTGTCTTGTCTATTTCTTGTAACATTTTCATTAAACAATGGATATTTTTAGTATTTAGCGTTTGTCTCCCCCTTAATAATACTTTATTATTTTGGTAATATTGAAACTGTTGGAACAGTACTCCGGCGCATAGAATTGAGCACGAATAGCGGCCGCGTGACGCTGTACCTCGGGACGGCCGACGGCAGCGACGCAGCGGCTCGGGCCGGACATCAGTGTTACCAGATACACGCCGTCGGACCACAGAGCAAGACCAAGCCGGCGTTCGCGAGACTCACAGACTACTACAAAACCTCTGTCAACAGTACACAGGTGCAAAACACGTCCGCATATTTTGTTTCATCAAAATTCATTTAGTAATATAGTAATAGCCTCCTTAGTATATCCTTATATTAATATACTATAAAGCTCAAATACCACTCACTTATCATTGACATTTTTGTTTTGATATGAAGGGGTCACCGGGGGATTCCCCCTTGTAGCGGATCGGAGAGGGGATCCCCCAAAACCCCCCAGGAAAATCCGAGATGTCGAGGATCTTGACCTGGTAAAAAGTCGGCGACGGGATCTCGGAAACTATGAACCCGAGAGGGACCCGGTTTGCGGAATGTCATAGAGGGTCATCGGGGGTGACCACATCGCGACCCCCCCCTCTCCCCCCCATACGATTTTTTTACGCTCCATACAACCGTCCGGATCTTCGAATCCCCGCAGCTCCGAAACGGTGAGAGTCATGGCGGCGGTCACTTTGGGGGATAACATTGGCTCCCGGATATCCGTCGTCCGGGACCCTCGCCCTCCCCCCATCGGGCCCCCTTCGGACCCCCCCCATACAAAATCACACTCTGATATGGATCTTTTGTTTTTGGAGGAGGGCGGTCGACCCGCCGCGGAGGGTCTCGACGCCGGGGGGGCGAACGACGAGGAGGGGGGAGGCGGGGGGGAAGGGGAGCGCGCAGCGCGACCCTCCCCCCCGGCCCCCCCTCCGAGGAAGTTCGCGACCCCGGCGTCGAGGGCCGGAGCGGCGGCAAACGTCATCGGAGGGTTGCGGAATTACGTCCCTTTTGAATTTTTTACCCTTCGTCACCGCCCTCTGGACCCACCCGTCCCCTCCGCCCCCCCGCAATCGGGACTCGCAAGCGGTTCGACCGAAACACCCCGTGTTTGGGCTCGTTCGAACGGGCGCGGCGAATGGACTCCGATGGCTCCGACGGAATTCGGATTTGGCGCAACGGCCTTCCCCCCTCCACCCCCTCATCCGTACGAAATCACACATCAAAGAGGTTCTTTCGCCGACGAAGAGACGGCGGTCGATCCGTCGCGGAGGGCAACGAGGCCGGCGAGCGCGAAAGACGAGGAGGGGGGTGGCGGGGGGGCAGGGGAGCGCGCAGCGCGACCCTCCCCCCCGGCCCCCCCTCCGAGGATTGAGCGCGCGCCGGCCGAGCGGCCCGCAGCGGCGGCATGGGGTCTGGAAAAGTAAAAATTTCGACACCCCCCTCGAACCCCCTCTGCCGTAACTCGGAAACGGCGCGACGCAGCCGGGTCGCGTTTGGGGTCGTCGGAGACGTCTCGGGAAGAGGAATTTTTTGGTCGAGACGAAATTTCAAAATTCGCATTTTTGGACTTTTTCGAAAATATCTCGGGATCGGTGCGTCGCAGACCCCCCGTGTTGGTACTCATTTGGTAGGTCTCGGGGAGACGGATTTTTTGCAATAGACCAAATTTCCAAATTTGACATTTGCGGTCTACTCGGTAGACCGTCGGTGACCGTGGCGGGCAGACCCCCCGTGTTGGGTATCATTGGAAAGGTCTCGACGAGGACAATCCATTTACCATCGCTCCCCCCCCCCCCCCCCCCCCTTCGGGTCCCTCTTCATACAAAAAACACACATCAAAGAGATTCTTTCGTCGACGAAGAGACGGCGGTCGATCCGTCGCGGAGGACTACGAGGACGGCGCGCGCGAAAGACGAGGAGGGGGAAGCCGGGGGGTAGGGGAGCGCGCAGCGCGACCCTCCCCCCCGGCCCCCCTCCGCGTATTTCGCGCACGCCGGCCGAGTGGTCCGGAGCGGCGGCACGGGGTTTGCCCTAGCGAAGGAAAAGTGAAAATTTTGAACCCCCCTCGAACCCCCCTCGAACCCCCCCGGTCGTAACTCGGAAACGACGCGACGCATTAGGGGCGTGTTTGGGGTCGTCGGAGACGTCTCGGGGAGAGGAATTTTTTGGCATAGGCAATTTTTGTTTCGATGATATTTCAGCAACGGCGCATCGCAGACCCCCCGTGTTGGTACTCATTTGAGAGGTCTCGGGGAGTAGAATTTTTTGACATAGGCAATTTTTCTTTCGATGATATTTCGGCAACGGCGCATCGCAGACCCCCCGTGTTGGTACTCATTTGAGAGGTCTCGGTGAGTAGAATTTTTTGACATAGGCAATTTTTCTTTCGATGATATTTCGGCAACGGCGCGTCGCAGACCCACCGTGTTGGTACTCATTTGAGAGGTCTCAGGGAGTAGAATTTTTTGACATAGGCAATTTTTGTTTCGACGATATTTCGGCAACGGCGCGTCGCAGACCCACCGTGTTGGTACTCATTTGAGAGGTCTCAGGGAGTAGAATTTTTGACATAGGCAATTTTTGTTTCGACGATATTTCGGCAACGGCGCGTCGCAGACCCACCGTGTTGGTACTCATTTGAGAGGTCTCGGCGAGTAGAATTTTTTGACATAGGTAATTTTTGTTTCGACGATATTTCAGCAGCGACGTATCGCAGACCCACCGTGTTGGTACTCATTTGAGAGGTCTCGGCGAGTAGAATTTGTTGACATAGGTAATTTTTGTTTCGACGATATTTCAGCAACGGCGCGTCGCAGACCCACCGTGTTGGTACTCATTTAAGAGGTCTCGGCGAGTAGAATTTTTTGACATAGGTAATTTTTGTTTCGACGATATTTCAGCAACGGCGCGTCGCAGACCCACCGTGTTGGTACTCATTTAAGAGGTCTCGGCGAGTAGAATTTTTTGACATAGGTAATTTTTCTTTCGATGATATTTCAGCAATGGCGCATCGTAGACCCTCCGTGTTGGTACTCATTGGAGAGGTCTCGGAGAGTAGAATTTTTCGGTGGAGACGAAATATCGAAATTTGCATTTTTGGACTTTTTCGAAAATATCTCGGGAGCGGTGCGTTAAGACCATCCGTGTTGGTACTCATTTAAGAGGTCCCGGGAAGACGAATTTTTTAGTGGAGATGAAATTTCCAAATTTGAATTTTTGGACTTTTTCGAAAATATCTTAGGAGCAGTGCGTCACAGACCCCCCGTGTTGGTACTCATTTGAGAGGTCTCGGTGAGTAGAATTTTTCGACATAGGTAATTTTTCTTTCGACGATATCTCAGCAACGGCGCGTCGCAGACCCACCGTGTTGGTACTCATTTGAGAGGTCTCGGGGAGAGGAATTTTTCGGTGAAGACGAAATTTCGAAATTCGCATTTTTGGACTTTTTCGACAATATCTCGGGAGTGGTGCATCGTAGACCACCCATGTTGGTACTCATTTAAGAGGTCTCGGGGTGAGGAATTTTTCCGTGTAGGCAAAATTTTGAAATTAGCATTTTTGGAGTTTTTCGAAAATATCTCGGTAGCGTTGTGTCGCAGATCCCCGGTGTTGATACTCATTTAACAGGTCTCGGGAAGACGAATTTTTTAGTGGAGACGAAATTTTGAAATTTGCATTTTTGGGATTTTTCGAAATTGTGTCAGAAGCGGTGCGTCGCAGACCACCCGGGTAGATACTTATTTAAGAAGATATTTATTTACCATCAAGATCTATACTTTAAAAAATAATATCAATCTGAAGTTATTAAGGAATAAAAAATTGTAACGTAAAAGATAAAAATGAAATGAGAATGATTAAATTATGCTGACTATTTTTTAATCATTTAAAGCTGTTTAAAGTATATTAGATTTAAAAGAACTATTTTGTTACAGTTTTAGTAAGTATCATGTAAATTCATAAAATTTAAGTATCAATTTATAGTTATAAAAAAACATACCAACAACATAAGTATTATTCTTGCTATAACAATTAATCAAATAGAAATTTTAATATCAAAAAACATTTCCTCAAAATAAAAATACAAAATATAATAATGTGAATAATATAATAATAATATAATAATAAGCATATACATTAAATTTAGTATTTTGATTAAAAAATTCAGTCTCTATTCTTACATACTTATTAGACCCACCGTGTTTGTACTCATTTAAGAGGTTTCGGGGAGACGGATTTTTTGCAATAGACCAAATATCAAATTTTGACATTTGTGGTCTACTCAGTAGACCGTCGGTATCCATAGTAGGTAGACCCCCCGTGTTTGGTATCATTTGAAAGGTTTCAACGAGGACAATCCATTGACACCATTCCCCCCCCCCCCCTCCCCCCACCCCCGAACGAAATACAAACCATATCCAAATCCTTACCAAAACAATTTGAAAGACCAACACCCAAACCTAAACAATTTAAAAGAGCAAATACCTACAACCACTCCAGAACCGGTCGAGGGGCTATCCCCCCGCGGGCTGCTTGCAGCCCGCGGCAACGAGCACAATCTAGTTACAAAATTATACAGCCGAAATACCACTCACTGACTCACTGATCTAGTGACATTTCTAACCGGGAAGGAGCCGTGGGGGGGTTTGCCTCTCTAGCCGGTCGTGGAGTACGAATAAAGTTGTCGAGAAATTAATTCAAAGACCTCGCTACCTCGACCTGGTAAAAAGTCGGCGACGGGATCTCGGAAACTATGAACCCGAGAGAGACCCGGTTTGCGGAATGTCATAGAGGGTCACCGGGGGTTACCACACCGCGACACTCCGCGGACGAAGTCGCGGGCGAAAACTAGTTAACAAACTATAAAGCCGAAATACCACTCACTGACTCACTGATTGGGTGACATTTCTTTCCGGGAAGGAGCCGCGGGGGCGTTCGCCTCTCTGGCCGGTCGCGGAGTACGAATAAAGTTGTCGAGAAATTAATTCAAAGACCTCGCCACCTCGACCTGGTAAAAAGTCGGCGAAGGGATCTCGGAAAGTACGAGAGCTAGAAGAGATCGGAATACGGAACGTCACAGAGCGTCATCGGGGGTTACCGAATCGCGACCCATCCCCGTCCCGCCCATACATTTTTTTTAAACTCCATACAACTTTTTTGAAATTTCCAATCCCCGTAGCTCCAGAACCATAAGGAATAGTGATATCGTGTCTTCGGCGGATAACCGTTTCTCCCCGAGGTCCATCGGCTGGGACCGTCGCCCTTGCCCTACCTCCCCCCATTCACCCCCCCTCCATACAAAATTGCCGCCTTTGACGAAAGGGATGGCACTATCCGCTAAACGGTGCGAGATATCCCGACGGTCACTACGGCGGGTTTCCATCTCACCGCGAGCCGCTTCCTGGGGGTCAACCAGATTTTCGATTTCTCCCCCCCTTCTGCACCCCTCCATACAAATTTTTCGTTTTCTGGAACGGCCAATTTTTCACCGAGAAGGGGTCGACTCGCGACGCTCGTTCGCACCCGATCGGATAGACGGTGAAGTCGCGGGGATCAGAAGTTTCTCGAAGCCCCGATACGACGACCTGGTAAAAAGTTGACGGGAGGTACTCGGGAACGATGAGTCGCCGAGGGGTAGCGTTTACGGAATGTCATAGAGGGTCATCGGGGGTTACCAAATCGCGACCCATTCCCGTCCCGCCCATACATTTTTTTTACACTCCATACAACTTTTTTGAAATTTCCAATCCCCGTAGCTCCAAAACCATAGGGAATAGTGATATCGTGTCTTTGGCGGATAACCGTTTCTCCCCGAGGTCCATCGGAGGGGACCACTATTCTTGCCCCATCTCCCCCCATTCACCCCCCCTCCATACAAAATTTCCCCTTTTGACGAAAGGGATGGCACTGTCCGCTAAACGGTGCGAGATATCCCGACGGTCACTACGGCGGGTTTCCATCTCACCGCGAGCCGCTTCCTGGGGGTCAACCAGATTTTCGATTTCTCCCCCCCTTCTGCACCCCTCCATACAAATTTTTCGTTTTCTGGAACGGCCAATTTTTCACCGAGAAGGGGTCGACTTGCGACGCTCGTTCGCACCCGATCGGATAGACGGTGAAGTCACGCGGATCAGAAGTTTCTCGAAGCTCCGATATGACTACCTGGTAAAAAGTTGACGGGAGGTACTCGGAAACGATGAGTCGCCGAGGGACAGCGTTTGCGGAATGTCATAGAGGGTCATCGGGGGTTACCAAATCGCGACCCATCCCCGTCCCGCCCATACATTTTTTTTACACTCCATACAACTTTTTTGAAACCATAGTGATATCGTGTCTTTGGCGGATAACCATTTCTTCTCGAAGTCCATATTGACAGGGACGATCATCCTTGCTCCGTGAATGTCCAACCAACACCTACTCATACTACTAAAAAGAGAGCTCTCTAGGTCACACAAGGGGTTACGTCATCAACATGAGGCCGACCGAACCGAACATTCGCATAGACGCTAGCGCCACAGTTTGGCCGCGGTACATTAAATACTATTTGGATTTGAATGAAGCGTCATTGCGTCATTCTTTGTCAAACAAAAGTTAGAAAAAATGCTGTCACAGTTTAAAATCGTGTATTTTAAACTATAACTAAGTATGTATTTAAAAAAAAACAATGAAACGCGCCATTAATTAAATGGACAACTTTCAACCAAAGAAGCACTAATGCGAACGTAAGATATATTTTTTATTAACTTTTAAAATAACATAACCTCTTTTTATCGTATAACATCTCTGTTTGTTATCAATTATTGCAGGTTTGCGAACATCATTTTACAGAAAAGTACATTTTCCAGCTGAGAAGTATGAAGAGAAATATTGCAAGAAAGTAGTTGTGAACTTATAATAAGGAGGCAAGTGGATATTTAAAAAAATACATGTTCAGTGACTATAGTGATTTTTTATTTGTTTATTTAATCATAAGGTATGTGGAATCAGTGAGCTATTATGTACTAACGTACTGTGGAATATAAATAACTGTAAAGAAAGGTAATGTAGTCATAGCAATGTCAAGTATTCTGAAATATCAGTCTCTGTAACTTTTCATCATAATTTGGGGTTCAAATTGTTTAAAAACCACAATGAATTGAAAAGGATCCATAAGGAAACTTATCCAAAAAGATAAATAATATCAGACATAGTTATTTGCATTTTCAATCGAATTTGAGGTTGGGGTATAGTAAAGGGCGGCACTTTTTTTTTACAATAATTTTTTTTTGCCAATGGAATGAGCAACAATTGCAAAGATATTGTATTCATTTACAAAATGTGTTTTTAGAAGACTTATTTTTGATGAAAAGAAAAGGGTTAGGTTCTGGAATGTATATGAAATAAGTGTGAGTGGAGCGAGCCAGAATGCTGATGTTGGCAAAAAGACTGTATACTTATTACAAAATGTGCATTACGATACTCGCCCCATACAAAAACATTATATTATTATGTTGTTGTAATAGGAATACTGTTATAATTGGTTTATTACATTTAATTGGCTTTAATATTGTGATGTGTATGATATTATGCCATATTTCAATTCACTGCCTAAATTTAATATAGTATATAAATATCCTGCAGATCAATATAAACCATAAATTTTTGTTTTTGGTACAGTTCATATAGGTACTGAAATGCATTGGAAATAATTGTCTTATCTGAATTTATTAGAATATTGGCCAACTTCAGCCTATCTATACCTAGCTATACAAAATGCCATACTTTCTGTTAATTCACAGAATAAATTTTAACACTGTTTTTTATGGAAACCATTTTAAAGTAGTGGAATACAGTTAAGAATAAAGATAAGTGACTAAGGGATAATTACATATCGCCTCTCTCACCTAACCAGAAGAATTATAACTATTAAAATAAATGTCATGCTTCGATCATTGGAAAATACTTACTACTATTATACTCATGCTACATGTACCCTAATACAATTAACAAATTAGGTAGGTAGTGTATTAATGAATTAAATTTTAATTGCCTGGTTAAATTCACACTAATAGTTAAGAAGACTGCTTTGGGAAATATAGAAGTATGGCTGGATCTCAGTCCTATGTAATTTCAATGAAACAATATTTGAAATTGAATCAAAGCTCCAGAGTACCTACAATCTTTGTTTCCTTTAACTATAAAATCTCATACTTTTGGACAATGTAAGATATACGCATTACAGACAATCTTTCCAATGATCAAAGTAATACCTACATAGTTGTAGCTCAGAAACAGAAAACTTGAGTTTTAACATCGGTGTCTCTGAACAATATAGGTATTAAGTATTATCATAAATAACCATATCCAGTTACCCATTCTCACTTAACATTGTACAAAAGTTAATAAAAATAGGCACAAATATCATTAAGTAGGTACTTAGTGGTACTTATCCAATGAAGAAATTAATGTAGATATAAATTGTAATGATGAACTAATTAAAAGTTTAGATATGAGGAGGATTATTACTGCCACACAATGATGATGTTAATTTATTTCTGTTTATTTAGTTATTATTGTAGTGAATAAAATAAATTGTGAGGAATTTTTAAATTGTCAAATTATTACATTTATTTTATTTTATTGCATCATCAGCTGTGGACACTGAACGCGAAACGACATAGAGAATACAATGGATAAGACTTAGAACACTTAGTATGAAAGACAAGGAGTAAGAAGGGAATTGAGCACACTCGTAATAATATAATACTTGTAAGAATTTTATGAAAATTTATTAAGACTATTGTTTACGACTTATAATCAAGACTAAAGACTAATAATGCTCAAGACTCGGCGTAATAAGACGAAAGACTTATTAACTGACGAAAATATTGTCGAAATGCCTACTGAAGATTTCCAAGGTACACAGACCAAAAATGACCCCCGAAGCGCCGCAGAAGTGCGTCCCTTGAATTTTAACCCGTCACCCCGGCTTGTAGCCCTCGGCATCGAGCAACCTACCACTTCACACACCCTCGACTTAGTTGCGATAACTCTCCGCGGGCTGCTTGCAGGCCTCGGCATCGAGCAACCTACCACGTCACACACCCTCGACTAAGTTGCGATAACCCTCCGCGGGCTGCTTGCAGCCCGCGGCATCGAGCAACCTAACCCTGGTTGCGAAAACCCTCTGCGGGCTGCTTGCAGCCCGCAGCATCGAGCAACCTACAACTTCCGCGGGCTGCTTGCAGCCCGCGGCATCGAGCAACCTAACCCTGGTTGCGAAAACCCTCTGCGGGCTGCTTGCAGCCCGCAGCATCGAGCAACCTACAACTTCCGCGGGCTGCTTGCAGCCCGCGGCATCGAGCAACCTACCCTGGTTGCGAAAACCCTCTGCGGGCTGCTTGCAGCCCGCAGCATCGAGCAACCTACTAGTTATAAACTATAAAGCTCAAATACCACTCACTGACACATCATTGATATGGTTGTTCTCCCAGAAGGAGTCACCGGGGGATTCCCCTGTATAGCGGATCGGAGAGGGTTTGGCCATCTCACCAGCAGAAAAATCCCGGATCCTCGGTATACCGATCTGGTAAAAAGTCGGGGTATGGATCTCGGAAACTATGAACCCGAGAGGGACCCGGTTTGCGGAATGTCATAGAGGGTCATCGGGGGTGACCACGTCGCGACCCCCCCCTCCCCCCTCCATACGATTTTTTTACACTCCATACAACCGTCCGGGATCTTTCGATCCCCGCAGATCCGAAACGGTGAGACCTAGGACGGCGGTCACTTTGGCGGATAACCATCGCCCCCGGATGTCCGTCGTCCGGGACCCTCGCCCTCCCCCCACCTCCCCCCCTTCGGACCCCCTCCGTACGAAATCACACTCTGTTATGGATCTTTTGTTTTGGAGGAGGGCGGTCGACCCGCCGCGGAGGGTCTCGACGCCGGGGGGGCGAACGACGAGGAGGGGGGAGGCGGGGGGGCAGGGGAGCGCGCAGCGCGACCCTCCCCCCGGGCCCCCCCTCCGAGGAAGTTCGCGACCCCGGCGTCGAGGGCCGGAGCGGCGGCAAACGTCATCGGAGCGAAGCGGAATTACGTCCCGTTTGAACTTTTTACCCGTCACCCTGCCCTCCGGACCCCCCTCCCCGTCCGGCCCCCCGCAATAGGGACTCGCAAACGGTTCGACCGAAACACCCCGTGTTTGGGCTCGTTCGAACGGGCTCGCCGGATGGATTCCGATGGCTCCGACGGAATTTGGATTTAGCTCACTTGACCCCCCCTCCACCTCCCCCTTCGTACGAAACCAAACCTCAAAGAGGGTCCCTTCACCTGTGAAGAGACGGCGGTCGATCCGTCGCGGAGGGCAACGAGGCCGGCGAGCGCGAAAGACGAGGAGGGGGGTGGCGGGGGGGCAGGGGAGCGCGCAGCGCGACCCTCCCCCCCGGCCCCCCCTCCGAGGATTGAGCGCGCGCCGGCCGAGCGGCCCGCAACGGCGGCATGGGGTCTGGAAAAGTAAAAATTTTGACACCCCCTCGAACCCCCCCGGACGTATCTCGGAAACGGCGCGACGCAGCCGGGTCGTGTTTGGGGTCGTCGGAGACGTCTCGGGAAGAGGAATTTTTTGGTCGCGACAAAATTTCAAAATTCGCATTTTTGGACTTTTTCGAAAATATCTCGGGATCGGTGCGTCGCAGACCCCCCGTGTTGGTGCTCATTTGGGAGGTCTCCGGGAGACGGATTTTTTGCAATAGACCAAATGTCACAATTTGACATTTGCGGTCTACTCGGTAGACCGTCGGTGACCGTGGCGGGCAGACCCCCCGTGTTGGGTATCGTTTGAAAGGTCTCGACGAGGACAATCCATTGGACACCATCCCACCTCCCCCCTCTCCTCCCGCCCACCCCCGAAACGTCACGAAATACTAAACATATATCCAAATCCTTACCAAAACAATTCTAAAGACCAAAAACCATACCTAAACAATTTTAAAGAGCAATTCCAAAACCACAGCAAAACCGGTCGAGGGGCTATCCCCCCGCGGGCTGCTTGCAGCCCGCGGCAACGAGCGGAAGCTAGTTAATTAATATACTATAAAGCTCAAATACCACTCACTCACCCACCCTATTGATCTCCCGGAAGGAGTCACCTGCGGACTCCCCCTTGTGGCGGTTCGGAGAGGGGGTTTCGATTCGAGTGGCAGAAAAATCCCGGATCCTCGGTATACCGACCTGGTAAAAAGTCGGGGTATGGATCTCGGAAACTATGAACCCGAGAGGGACCCGGTCTGCGGAATGTCATAGAGGGTCATCGGGGGTCTCCACACCGCGACCCCCCCTCTCCCCCCCATACGATTTTTTTACGCTCCATACAACCGTCCGGATCTTCGGATCCGCGCAGCTCCGAAACGGTGAGAGTTACGGCGACGGTCACTTTGGGGGATAACATTGGCTCCCGGATATCCGTCGTCCGGGACCCTCGCCCTCCCCCCACCTCCCCCCCTTCGGACCCCCTCCATACGAAATTACACTTTCGTATGGATCTTTCGCCGCTCGAGGAGGGCGGTCGACCCGCCGCGCAGGGTCTCGACGCCGGGGGGGCGAACGACGAGGAGGGGGAGGCGGGGGGGGCAGGGGAGCGCGCAGCGCGACCCTCCCCCCCGGCCCCCCCCTCCGAGGAAGTTCGCGACCCCGGCGTCGAGGGCCGGAGCGGCGGCAAAGGTCATCGGAGGGTTGCGGAATTACGTCCCGTTTGAATTTTTCACCCGTCACCCCGCCCTCCGGACCCCAACCCCCCCTCCGGCCCACCCTAAATGGGACTCGCAAGCGGTTCGACCGAAACACCCCGTGTTTGGGCTCGTTCGAACGGGCTCGCCGGATGGATTTCGATGGCTCCGACGGAATTTGGATTTAGCGCAGCGGCCCTCCCCTCCACCTCCCCCTCCACACGAAACCAAACGTCAAAGAGGTCCCTTCACCTATAAAAGAGACGGCGTTCGATCCGTCGCGGAGGGCAACGAGGTCGGCGAGCGCGAAAGACGAGGAGGGGGGTGGCGGGGGGGCAGGGGAGCGCGCAGCGCGACCCTCCCCCCCGCCCCCCCCTCCGAGGATTGAGCGCGCGCCGGCCGAGCGGCCCGCAGCGGCGGCATAGGATCTGGAAAAGTGAAAATTTCGACACTCCCCTCGGACCCCCCCCGGCCGTATCTCGGAAACGGCGCGACGCAGCCGGGTCGTGTTTGGGGTCGTCGGAGACGTCTCGGGAAGAGGAATTTTTTGGTCGCGACAAAATTTCAAAATTCGCAAGCGGTTCGACCGAAACACCCCGTGTTTGGGCTCGTTCGAACGGGCGCGGCGAATGGATTGCGACGGCTCCGACGAAATTCGGATTTGGCGCACCGGCCCTCCCCTCCACCTCCCCCTCCGTACGAAATCACACATCAAAGAGGTTCTTTCGCCGACGAAGAGACGGCGGTCGATCCGTCGCGGAGGGCAACGAGGCCGGCGAGCGCGAAAGACGAGGAGGGGGGTGGCGGGGGGGCAGGGGAGCGCGCAGCGCGACCCTCCCCCCCGGCCCCCCCTCCGAGGATTGAGCGCGCGCCGGCCGAGCGGCCCGCAGCGGCGGCAACGGGTCCGTCGGAGCGACGAAAAGTGAAAATTTTGACACCCCCCTCGAACCCCCTCTGCCGTAACTCGGAAACGGCGCGACGCGGCCGGGTCGAGTTTGGGGTCGTAGGAGAGGTCTCGGGGAGAGGAATTTTTTGGTCGCGACAAAATTTCGAAATTCGTATTTTTGGACTTTTTCGGAAATATCTCGGGATCGGTGCGTCGCAGACCCCCCGTGTCGGTGCTCATTTGGGAGGTCTCCGGGAGACGGATTTTTTGCAATAGACCAAATGTCACAATTTGACATTTGCGGTCTACTCGGTAGACCGTCGGTGACCGTGGCGGGCAGACCCACCGTGTTGGGTATCGTTTGAAAGGTCTCGACGAGGACAATCCATTGGACACCATCCACCTCCCCCCCTTTCCCCCCTTCGGAACTCCTCTATGCAAGAAACACACATGAAAGAGATTCTTTCGCCGACGAAGAGACGGCGGTCGATCCGTCGCGGAGGGCCACGAGGACAGCGCGCGCGAAAGACGAGGAGGGGGGAGCCGGGTGGTAGGGGAGCGCGTAGCGCGACCCTCCCCCCCGGCCCCCTCCGAGTATTTCGCGCACGCCGGCCGAGTGGTCCGGAGCGGCGGCACGGGGTCTGCCCGAGCGAAGGAAAAGTGAAAATTTTGAACCCCCCTCGAACCCCCCCCCAGTCGTATCTCGGAAACGGCGCGACGCATCAGGGGCGTGTTTGGGGTCGTCGGAGACGTCTCGGGGAGAGGAATTTTTTCATCCCAATAGAATCTTATAATTCGCATTTTTGGACTTTTTCGAATATATCTAGGGACTTTGAGAGGTCTCGGCGAGTAGAATTTTTTGACATAGGTAATTTTTCTTTCGATGATATTTCAGCAACGGCGCGTCGCAGACCCACCGTGTTGGTACTCATTTGAGAGGTCTCGGCGAGTAGAATTTTTTGACATAGGTAATTTTTGTTTCGACGATATTTCAGCAACGGCGCATCGCAGACCCACCGTGTTGGTACTCATATAAGAGGTCTCGGGGAGAGGAATTTTTTGACATAGGTAATTTTTCTTTCCGTGATATTTCAGCAACGGCGCATCGCAGACCCCCCGTGTTGGTACTCATTTGAGAGGTCTCGGGGAGTAGAATTTTTTGGCATAGGCAATTTTTCTTTCGATGATATTTCAGCAACGGCGCGTCGCAGACCCACCGTGTTGGTACTCATTTAAGAGGTATCGGCGAGTAGAATTTTTTGACATAGGTAATTTTTGTTTCGACGATATTTCAGCAACGGCGCATCGCAGACCCACCGTGTTGGTACTCATATAAGAGGTCTCGGGGAGAGGAATTTTTTGACATAGGTAATTTTTCTTTCCGTGATATTTCAGCAACGGCGCGTCGCAGACCCACCGTGTTGGTACTCATTTGAGAGGTCTCGGCGAGTAGAATTTTTTGACATAGGTAATTTTTCTTTCTGTGATATTTCAGCAACGGCGCGTCGCAGACCCACCGTGTTGGTACTCATTTGAGAGGTCTCGGGGAGTAGAATTTTTCGACATAGGTAATTTTTCTTTCCGTGATATTTCAGCAACGGCGCGTCGCAGACCCACCGTGTCGGTACTCATTTGAGAGGTCTCGGGGAGTAGAATTTTTTGACATAGGTAATTTTTCTTTTCCGGCGCGTCGCAGACCCATCGTGTTGGTACTCATTTGAGAGGTCTCGGGGAGTAGAATTTTTTGACATAGGTAATTTTTCTTTCCATGATATTTCGGCAACGGTGCATCGCAGACCCCCCGTGTTGGTACTCATTAGAGAGGTCTCGGGGAGTAGAATTTTTTGACATAGGCAATTTTTCTTTCGACGATATTTCAGCAACGGCGCGTCGCAGACCCCCCGTGTTGGTACTCATTTGAGAGGTCTCGGCGAGTAGAATTTTTTGACATAGGCAATTTTTCTTTCCGTGATATTTCAGCAACGGCGCGTCGCAGACCCACCGTGTTGGTACTCATTTGAGAGGTCTCGGCGAGTAGAATTTTTTGACATAGGCAATTTTTCTTTCCGTGATATTTCAGCAACGGCGCGTCGCAGACCCATCGTGTTGGTACTCATTTAGGAGGTCTCGGCGAGTAGAATTTTTTGACATAGGCAATTTTTCTTTCGACGATATTTCGGCAACGGCGCATCGCAGACCCCCCGTGTTGGTACTCATTTGAGAGGTCTCGGCGAGTAGAATTTTTTGACATAGGCAATTTTTCTTTCCGTGGCATTTCAGCAACGGCGCGTCGCAGACCCACCGTGTTGGTACTCATTTGAGAGGTCTCGGCGAGTAGAATTTTTTGACATAGGCAATTTTTCTTTCCGTGATATTTCAGCAACGGCGCGTCGCAGACCCATCGTGTTGGTACTCATTAGAGAGGTCTCGGCGAGTAGAATTTTTTGACATAGGTAATTTTTCTTTCCATGATATTTCGGCAACGGTGCATCGCAGACCCCCCGTGTTGGTACTCATTAGAGAGGTCTCGGGGAGTAGAATTTTTTGACATAGGCAATTTTTCTTTCGACGATATTTCAGCAACGGCGCGTCGCAGACCCATCGTGTTGGTACTCATTTGAGAGGTCTCGGCGAGTAGAATTTTTTGACATAGGTAATTTTTCTTTCCGTGATATTTCAGCAACGGCGCGTCGCAGACCCACCGTGTTGGTACTCATTTGAGAGGTCTCGGCGAGTAGAATTTTTTGACATAGGCAATTTTTCTTTCCGTGATATTTCAGCAACGGCGCGTCGCAGACCCATCGTGTTGGTACTCATTTAGGAGGTCTCGGCGAGTAGAATTTTTTGACATAGGCAATTTTTCTTTCGACGATATTTCGGCAACGGCGCATCGCAGACCCCCCGTGTTGGTACTCATTTGAGAGGTCTCGGCGAGTAGAATTTTTTGACATAGGCAATTTTTCTTTCCGTGGCATTTCAGCAACGGCGCGTCGCAGACCCACCGTGTTGGTACTCATTTGAGAGGTCTCGGCGAGTAGAATTTTTTGACATAGGTAATTTTTCTTTCCGTGATATTTCAGCAACGGCGCGTCGCAGACCCACCGTGTTGGTACTCATTTGAGAGGTCTCGGCGAGTAGAATTTTTTGACATAGGCAATTTTTCTTTCCGTGGCATTTCAGCAACGGCGCGTCGCAGACCCACCGTGTTGGTACTCATTTGAGAGGTCTCGGCGAGTAGAATTTTTTGACATAGGCAATTTTTCTTTCCGTGATATTTCAGCAACGGCGCGTCGCAGACCCATCGTGTTGGTACTCATTTGAGAGGTCTCGGCGAGTAGAATTTTTTGACATAGGCAATTTTTCTTTCGATGATATTTCGGCAACGGCGCGTCGCAGACCCACCGTGTTGGTACTCATTTGAGAGGTCTCGGGGAGTAGAATTTTTTGACATAGGCAATTTTTCTTTCCGTGATATTTCAGCAACGGCGCGTCGCAGACCCACCGTGTTGGTACTCATTTGAGACGTCTCGGCGAGTAGAATTTTTTGACATAGGCAATTTTTCTTTCCGTGATATTTCAGCAACGGTGCATCGCACACCCCCCGTGTTGGTACTCATTCAAGAGGTCTCGGGGAGTAGAATTTTTCAGTGGAGATGAAATTTCGAAATTTGAATTTTTGGACTTTTTCGAAAATATCTTAGGAGCGGTGCGTCATGGACCCCCCGTGTTGGTACTCATTTAAGAGGTTGCGGTGAGACGAATTTTTTTAACATAGGCATTTTTTTCGTTACTTGTGTTATAAAGTAACTATTGCTACCTACCATCAAGATCGATACATAAATAAAATAATAATATCAATCTGAAGTTAGCAAGGAACAAAAAAATGTAAAGTAAAAGATAAAAATGAAATGAGAATGTTTAAATTATGCTGACTACTTTTTAATCATTTAAAGCTGTTTAGATTTTATAAAAGAATTATTTTGTTACAGTTTTTTTAGTAAATATCATGTAAATGCATAAAATAAAGTATCAATTTATAGTTATAAATAAAAAACATACCAACAACATAAGTATTCGTTATTATTCTTGCTGTAACAATTAATCAAATGGAAATTTTTATATCAAAAACATTTCCTGAAAATAGAAATACAAAATATAATAATGTGAATAATATGTATAGTAATAATATATACATATAATAATAAGCATATACATTACACATTTAGTATTTTGATTAAAAAATTCAGTCTCTATTCTTACATACTTATTAGACCCACCGTGTTAGTACTCATTGGAGAGGTCTGCGGGAGACGGATTTTTTGCAATAGACCAAATATCAAAATTTGACAGTTGTGGTCTACTCGGTAGACCGTTGGTAACCGTGGCAGGCAGACCCCCCGTGTTGGGTATCATTTGAAAGGTCTCAACGAGGACAATCCATTGACACCATTCCCCTCCCTCCCCCCCTCTCCCCCACCCCCGAAACGTCACGAAATACAAAACATATCCAAATCCTTACCAAAACAATTCATAAGACCCAAAGCCATACCACACCTAAACAATTTAAAAGAGCAAATACCTACAACCACTCCAGAACCGGTCGAGGGGCTATCCCCCCGCGGGCTGCTTGCAGCCCGCGGCAACGAGCACAATCTAGTTAATATACTATAAAGCTCAAATACCACTTATCACTGACATGGTTGTTCTCCTAGAAGGAGTCACCGGGGGATTCCCCCTTGTAGCGGATCGGAGAGGGGGTGGCTTATCGAGTAGCAGAAAAATCCCGGATCCTCGGTATACCGACCTGGTAAAAAGTCGGGGTATGGATCTCGGAAACTATCCACCCGAGAGGGACCCGGTCTGCGGAATGTCATAGAGGGCCATCGGGGGTGACCACATCGCGACCCCCCCCTCCCCCCTCCATACGATTTTTTTACACTCCATACAACCGTCCGGGATCTTTTAATCCCCGCAGCTCCGAAACGGTGAGAGTCACGGCGGCGGTCACTTTGGGAGATAACCTTGGCTCCCGGATATCCGTCGTCCGGGACCCTCGCCCTCCCCCCGACACCCCCCCATCGGACCCCCTCCATACAAAATTACACTTTCGTATGGATCTTTTGCCTTTGGAGGAGGGCGGTCGACCCGCCGCGGAGGGTCTCGACGCCGGGGGGGCAAACGACGAGGAGGGGGGAGGCGGGGGGAAGGGGAGCGCGCAGCGCGACCCTCCCCCCCGGCCCCCCCTCCGAGGAAGTTCGCGACCCCGGCGTCGAGGGCCGGAGCGGCGGCAAAGGTCATCGGAGGGTTGCGGAATTACGTCCCGTTTGAATTTTTCACCCGTCACCCCGCCCTCCGGACCCCCCCGCCCCCTCCGCCCCCCCGCAATCGGGACTCGCAAGCGGTTCGACCGAAACACCCCGTGTTTGGGCTCGTTCGAACGGGCGCGGCGAATGGATTCCGATGGCTCCGACGGAATTTGGATTTGGCGCACCGGCCCTCCCCTCCACCTCCCCCTTCGTACGAAACCAAACCTCAAAGAGGGTCCCTTCACCTATGAAGAGACGGCGGTCGATCCGTCGCGGAGGGCAACGAGGCCGGCGAGCGCGAAAGACGAGGAGGGGGGTGGCGGGGGGGGCAGGGGAGCGCGCAGCGCGACCCTCCCCCCCGGCCCCCCCTCCGAGGATTGAGCGCGCGCCGGCCGAGCGGCCCGCAGCGGCGGCGAGGGGTATGTCGGAGCGACGAAAAGAGAAAATTTCGACACCCCCCCCGAACCCCCTCTGCCGTAACTCGGAAACGGCGCGACGCAGCCTGGTCGTGTTTGGGGTCGTAGGAGACGTCTCGGGGAGAGGAATTTTTTGGCCCCAATAGAATCTTGAATTTTGCATTTTTTGACGTTTTCGAAAATATCTCGGGAGCGGCGCGTCGCAGACCCCCCGTGTTGGTACTCATTCGAGAGGCCTCGGGGAGACGGATTTTTTGCAATAGACCAAATGTCACAATTTGACAGTCGCGGTCTACTCGGTAGACCGTCGGTGACCGTGGCAGGCAGACCCCCCGTGTTGGGTATCGTTTGAAAGGTCTCAACGAGGACGATCCATTGACATCATTGCCCTCCCTCCTCTCCCCCCTTCGGGTCCCTCTTCATACAAAAAACACACATCAAAGAGATTCTTTCGCCGACGAAGAGACGGCGGTCGATCCGTCGCGGAGGGCCACGAGGACGGCGCGCGCGAAAGACGAGGAGGGGGGAGCCGGGTGGTAGGGGAGCGCGCAGCGCGACCCTCCCCCCCGGCCCCCTCCGAGTATTTCGCGCACGCCGGCCGAGTGGTCCGGAGCGGCGGCACGGGGTCTGCCCGAGCGAAGGAAAAGTGAAAATTTTGAACCCCCCTCGAACCCGCCCAGTCGTATCTCGGAAACGGCGCGACGCATCAGGGGCGTGTTTGGGGTCGTCGGAGACGTCTCGGGGAGACGAATTTTTTGACCCCAATAGAATCTTGGAATTTTCATTTTTGGACTTTTTTAAAAATATCTCTTGAGCGGTGCGTCGCAGACCACCCGTGCTGGTACTCATTTGAGAGGTCTCGGGGAGTAGAATTTTTTGACATAGGCAATTTTTCTTTCCGTGATATTTCAGCAACGGCGCGTGGCAGACCCACCGTGTTGGTACTCATTTAAGAGGTCTCGGCGAGTAGAATTTTTTGACATAGGTAATTTTTGTTTCGACGATATTTCAGCAACGACGCGTCGCAGACCCCCCGTGTTGGTACTCATTTGAGAGGTCTCGAGGAGTAGAATTTTTTGACATAGGTAATTTTTGTTTCGACGATATTTCAGCAACGACGCGTCGCAGACCCCCCGTGTTGGTACTCATTTGAGAGGTCTCGAGGAGTAGAATTTTTTGACATAGGTAATTTTTGTTTCGACGATATTTCAGCAACGACGCGTCGCAGACCCCCCGTGTTGGTACTCATTTGAGAGGTCTCGAGGAGTAGAATTTTTTGACATAGGTAATTTTTCTTTCCGTGATATTTCAGCAACGGCGCGTCGCAGACCCACCGTGTTGGTACTCATTTGAGAGGTCTCGGCGAGTAGAATTTTTTGACATAGGTAATTTTTGTTTCGACGATATTTCAGCAACGGCGCATCGCAGACCCCCCGTGTTGGTACTCATTTGAGAGGTCTCGGGGAGTAGAATTTTTTGACATAGGCAATTTTTCTTTCCGTGATATTTCAGCAACGGCGCGTGGCAGACCCACCGTGTTGGTACTCATTTAAGAGGTCTCGGCGAGTAGAATTTTTTGACATAGGTAATTTTTGTTTCGACGATATTTCAGCAACGACGCGTCGCAGACCCCCCGTGTTGGTACTCATTTGAGAGGTCTCGAGGAGTAGAATTTTTTGACATAGGTAATTTTTGTTTCGACGATATTTCAGCAACGACGCGTCGCAGACCCCCCGTGTTGGTACTCATTTGAGAGGTCTCGAGGAGTAGAATTTTTTGACATAGGTAATTTTTCTTTCCGTGATATTTCAGCAACGGCGCGTCGCAGACCCACCGTGTTGGTACTCATTTGAGAGGTCTCGGCGAGTAGAATTTTTTGACATAGGTAATTTTTGTTTCGACGATATTTCAGCAACGGCGCATCGCAGACCCCCCGTGTTGGTACTCATTTGAGAGGTCTCGGGGAGTAGAATTTTTTGACATAGGTAATTTTTCTTTCCGTGATATTTCAGCAACGGCGCATCGCAGACCCCCCGTGTTGGTACTCATTTAAGAGGTCTCGGGAAGATGAATTTTTTAGTGAAGATGAAATTTCGAAATTTGAATTTTTGGACTTTTTCGAAAATATCTTAGGAGCGGTTCGTCACGGACCCCCCGTGTTGGCACTCATTTAAGAGGTTGCGGTGAGACGAATTTTTTTAACATAGGCATTTTTTTCGTTACTTGTGTTATAAAGTAACTATTGCTACCTACCATCAAGATCGATACATAAAAAATAATATCAATCTGAAGTTAGTAAGGAATAAAAAAATGTAAAGTAAAAGATAAAAATGAAATAAGAATGTTTAAATTATGCTGACTACTTTTTAATCATTTAAAGCTGTTTAAAGTTTATCTAATGATTTAAAAGAATTATTTTGTTACAGTTTTAGTAAGTATCATGTAAATGCCATTTACATAGGAGAGCCCATTTCCTTATCATCTCCTAATCCCTTATCCTTAATCCTACTGTAGTCGGCAGCGCACTTGCAGCACCTGTAGCGTTGCTTGTGTTATAGGCGACGGTAGCCACCTACCATCAAGTGGACCGTCAGCCTGTCTGTCGACATAACATTTAAAAAAATGCATAAAATAAAAGTATCCATTTATAGTTATAAAAAAAAACATACCAGCAACATAAGTATTATTCTTGCTATAACAATTAATCAAATAGAAATTAATATCAAAAACCTTTGTTCAAAATAAAAATACGAAATATAATAATGTGAGAAATATAATAATAATAATATGTATATACATATAATAAGCATATATATTACATTTAGTATTTTGATTAAAAAATTCAGTCTCTATTCTTACATACTTATTAGACCCACCGTGTTGGTACTCATTTGAGAGGTATCGGGGAGTAGAATTTTTCGGTGAAGACGAAATTTCGAAATTCGCATTTTTGGACTTTTTCGAAAATATCTCGGGAGCGGTGCGTCGTAGACCACCCGTGTTGGTACTCATTTAAGAGGTCTCGGGGAGAGGAATTTTTTGACATAGGCAATTTTTCTTTCTTTAATATCTCAGCAACGGTGCGTCGCAGACCGCCCGTGTTGGTACTCATTTGAGAGGTCTCGGAGAGTAGAATTTTTCGGTGAAGACGAAATTTCGAAATTCGCATTTTTGGACTTTTTCGAAAATATCTCGGGAGCGGTGCGTCGTAGACCACCCGTGTTGGTACTCATTCAAGAGATCTCGGGGAGTGAATTTTTCGGTGAAAACGAAATTTCGAAAGTTAGATTTTTTGACGTTTTCGATAATATCTCGGGAGGCGTGCATGGTAGACTCCCGTTTTGGTACTCATTGAAAAGATCACAGTGAGACGGATTTTCTACCATAGGCATTTTTTTGTTGCTCGTGTTATAAGTAACTATTGCTACCTACCATCAAGATTTATACATTAAAAAAAAATATCAATCTGAAATTAATAAGGAATACAAAATTGTAAAATAAAAGATAATCATGAAATGAAAATGTTTAAATTATGCTGACTAATTTTTAACAATTTAAAGCTCTTTAAAGTAGGTACGTTAGATTTAATTAAAAGAATTATTTTGTTACAGTTTTAGTAAGAATCATGTAAATACATAAAAAATAGAAGTATCAATATATTGTTATTATATTTTTATAAATAATAAAACATACCAACAACATAGTATTATTCTTACTGTAACAATTTATCAAAAGAAAGAAATTAATCAAAAAATACAAAATATAATATGTATGTGAATAATATTATATAAACATATACAATAAAAAAAAATATATTACATTTAGTATTTTGTTTAATTCTTACATACTTATTAGACCCACCGTGTTTGTACTCATTTAAGAGGTTTCGGGGAGACGGATTTTTTGCAATAGACCAAATATCAAAATTTGACATTTGTGGTCTACTCAGTAGACCGTCGGTATCCATAGTAGGTAGACCCCCCGTGTTTGGTATCATTTGAAAGGTTTCAACGAGGACAATCCATTGACACCATCCCCCCCCCCCCCCCCCCCACCCCCGAACGAAATACAAAACATATCCAAATCCTTACCAAAACAATTCAAAAGACCAACACCCAATACCTTACCTAAACAATTTTAAAGAGCGACTCCAACACCACAACACCACTCCAGAACCGGTCGAGGGGCTATCCCCCCGCGGGCTGCTTGCAGCCCGCGGCAACGAGCACAATCTAGTTATTAATATACTATAAAGCTCAAATACCACTCACTTATCATTGACATTTTTGTTTTGATATGAAGGGGTCACCGGGGGATTCCCCCTTGTAGCGGATCGGAGAGGGGATCCCCCAAAACCCCCCAGGAAAATCCGAGATGTCGAGGATCTTGACCTGGTAAAAAGTCGGCGACGGGATCTCGGAAACTATGAACCCGAGAGGGACCCGGTTTGCGGAATGTCATAGAGGGTCATCGGGGGTGACCACATCGCGACCCCCCCCCTCTCCCCCCCATACGATTTTTTTACGCTCCATACAACCGTCCGGATCTTCGAATCCCCGCAGCTCCGAAACGGTGAGAGTCATGGCGGCGGTCACTTTGGGGGATAACATTGGCTCCCGGATATCCGTCGTCCGGGACCCTCGCCCTCCCCCCATCGGGCCCCCTTCGGACCCCCCCCATACAAAATCACACTCTGATATGGATCTTTTGTTTTTGGAGGAGGGCGGTCGACCCGCCGCGGAGGGTCTCGACGCCGGGGGGGCGAACGACGAGGAGGGGGGAGGCGGGGGGGAAGGGGAGCGCGCAGCGCGACCCTCCCCCCCGGCCCCCCCTCCGAGGAAGTTCGCGACCCCGGCGTCGAGGGCCGGAGCGGCGGCAAACGTCATCGGAGGGTTGCGGAATTACGTCCCTTTTGAATTTTTTACCCTTCGTCACCGCCCTCTGGACCCACCCGTCCCCTCCGCCCCCCCGCAATCGGGACTCGCAAGCGGTTCGACCGAAACACCCCGTGTTTGGGCTCGTTCGAACGGGCGCGGCGAATGGACTCCGATGGCTCCGACGGAATTCGGATTTGGCGCAACGGCCTTCCCCCCTCCACCCCCTCATCCGTACGAAATCACACATCAAAGAGGTTCTTTCGCCGACGAAGAGACGGCGGTCGATCCGTCGCGGAGGGCAACGAGGCCGGCGAGCGCGAAAGACGAGGAGGGGGGTGGCGGGGGGGCAGGGGAGCGCGCAGCGCGACCCTCCCCCCCGGCCCCCCCTCCGAGGATTGAGCGCGCGCCGGCCGAGCGGCCCGCAGCGGCGGCATGGGGTCTGGAAAAGTAAAAATTTCGACACCCCCCTCGAACCCCCTCTGCCGTAACTCGGAAACGGCGCGACGCAGCCGGGTCGCGTTTGGGGTCGTCGGAGACGTCTCGGGAAGAGGAATTTTTTGGTCGAGACGAAATTTCAAAATTCGCATTTTTGGACTTTTTCGAAAATATCTCGGGATCGGTGCGTCGCAGACCCCCCGTGTTGGTACTCATTTGGTAGGTCTCGGGGAGACGGATTTTTTGCAATAGACCAAATTTCCAAATTTGACATTTGCGGTCTACTCGGTAGACCGTCGGTGACCGTGGCGGGCAGACCCCCCGTGTTGGGTATCATTGGAAAGGTCTCGACGAGGACAATCCATTTACCATCGCTCCCCCCCCCCCCCCCCCCCTTCGGGTCCCTCTTCATACAAAAAACACACATCAAAGAGATTCTTTCGTCGACGAAGAGACGGCGGTCGATCCGTCGCGGAGGACTACGAGGACGGCGCGCGCGAAAGACGAGGAGGGGGAAGCCGGGGGGTAGGGGAGCGCGCAGCGCGACCCTCCCCCCCGGCCCCCCTCCGCGTATTTCGCGCACGCCGGCCGAGTGGTCCGGAGCGGCGGCACGGGGTTTGCCCTAGCGAAGGAAAAGTGAAAATTTTGAACCCCCCTCGAACCCCCCTCGAACCCCCCCGGTCGTAACTCGGAAACGACGCGACGCATTAGGGGCGTGTTTGGGGTCGTCGGAGACGTCTCGGGGAGAGGAATTTTTTGGCATAGGCAATTTTTGTTTCGATGATATTTCAGCAACGGCGCATCGCAGACCCCCCGTGTTGGTACTCATTTGAGAGGTCTCGGGGAGTAGAATTTTTTGACATAGGCAATTTTTCTTTCGATGATATTTCGGCAACGGCGCATCGCAGACCCCCCGTGTTGGTACTCATTTGAGAGGTCTCGGTGAGTAGAATTTTTTGACATAGGCAATTTTTCTTTCGATGATATTTCGGCAACGGCGCGTCGCAGACCCACCGTGTTGGTACTCATTTGAGAGGTCTCAGGGAGTAGAATTTTTTGACATAGGCAATTTTTGTTTCGACGATATTTCGGCAACGGCGCGTCGCAGACCCACCGTGTTGGTACTCATTTGAGAGGTCTCAGGGAGTAGAATTTTTGACATAGGCAATTTTTGTTTCGACGATATTTCGGCAACGGCGCGTCGCAGACCCACCGTGTTGGTACTCATTTGAGAGGTCTCGGCGAGTAGAATTTTTTGACATAGGTAATTTTTGTTTCGACGATATTTCAGCAGCGACGTATCGCAGACCCACCGTGTTGGTACTCATTTGAGAGGTCTCGGCGAGTAGAATTTGTTGACATAGGTAATTTTTGTTTCGACGATATTTCAGCAACGGCGCGTCGCAGACCCACCGTGTTGGTACTCATTTAAGAGGTCTCGGCGAGTAGAATTTTTTGACATAGGTAATTTTTGTTTCGACGATATTTCAGCAACGGCGCGTCGCAGACCCACCGTGTTGGTACTCATTTAAGAGGTCTCGGCGAGTAGAATTTTTTGACATAGGTAATTTTTCTTTCGATGATATTTCAGCAATGGCGCATCGTAGACCCTCCGTGTTGGTACTCATTGGAGAGGTCTCGGAGAGTAGAATTTTTCGGTGGAGACGAAATATCGAAATTTGCATTTTTGGACTTTTTCGAAAATATCTCGGGAGCGGTGCGTTAAGACCATCCGTGTTGGTACTCATTTAAGAGGTCCCGGGAAGACGAATTTTTTAGTGGAGATGAAATTTCCAAATTTGAATTTTTGGACTTTTTCGAAAATATCTTAGGAGCAGTGCGTCACAGACCCCCCGTGTTGGTACTCATTTGAGAGGTCTCGGTGAGTAGAATTTTTCGACATAGGTAATTTTTCTTTCGACGATATCTCAGCAACGGCGCGTCGCAGACCCACCGTGTTGGTACTCATTTGAGAGGTCTCGGGGAGAGGAATTTTTCGGTGAAGACGAAATTTCGAAATTCGCATTTTTGGACTTTTTCGACAATATCTCGGGAGTGGTGCATCGTAGACCACCCATGTTGGTACTCATTTAAGAGGTCTCGGGGTGAGGAATTTTTCCGTGTAGGCAAAATTTTGAAATTAGCATTTTTGGAGTTTTTCGAAAATATCTCGGTAGCGTTGTGTCGCAGATCCCCGGTGTTGATACTCATTTAACAGGTCTCGGGAAGACGAATTTTTTAGTGGAGACGAAATTTTGAAATTTGCATTTTTGGGATTTTTCGAAATTGTGTCAGAAGCGGTGCGTCGCAGACCACCCGGGTAGATACTTATTTAAGAAGATATTTATTTACCATCAAGATCTATACTTTAAAAAATAATATCAATCTGAAGTTATTAAGGAATAAAAAATTGTAACGTAAAAGATAAAAATGAAATGAGAATGATTAAATTATGCTGACTATTTTTTAATCATTTAAAGCTGTTTAAAGTATATTAGATTTAAAAGAACTATTTTGTTACAGTTTTAGTAAGTATCATGTAAATTCATAAAATTTAAGTATCAATTTATAGTTATAAAAAAACATACCAACAACATAAGTATTATTCTTGCTATAACAATTAATCAAATAGAAATTTTAATATCAAAAAACATTTCCTCAAAATAAAAATACAAAATATAATAATGTGAATAATATAATAATAATATAATAATAAGCATATACATTAAATTTAGTATTTTGATTAAAAAATTCAGTCTCTATTCTTACATACTTATTAGACCCACCGTGTTTGTACTCATTTAAGAGGTTTCGGGGAGACGGATTTTTTGCAATAGACCAAATATCAAAATTTGACATTTGTGGTCTACTCAGTAGACCGTCGGTATCCATAGTAGGTAGACCCCCCGTGTTTGGTATCATTTGAAAGGTTTCAACGAGGACAATCCATTGACACCATTCCCCCCCCCCCCCCTCCCCCCACCCCCGAACGAAATACAAACCATATCCAAATCCTTACCAAAACAATTTGAAAGACCAACACCCAAACCTAAACAATTTAAAAGAGCAAATACCTACAACCACTCCAGAACCGGTCGAGGGGCTATCCCCCCGCGGGCTGCTTGCAGCCCGCGGCAACGAGCACAATCTAGTTACAAAATTATACAGCCGAAATACCACTCACTGACTCACTGATCTAGTGACATTTCTAACCGGGAAGGAGCCGTGGGGGGGTTTGCCTCTCTAGCCGGTCGTGGAGTACGAATAAAGTTGTCGAGAAATTAATTCAAAGACCTCGCTACCTCGACCTGGTAAAAAGTCGGCGACGGGATCTCGGAAACTATGAACCCGAGAGAGACCCGGTTTGCGGAATGTCATAGAGGGTCACCGGGGGTTACCACACCGCGACACTCCGCGGACGAAGTCGCGGGCGAAAACTAGTTATAAACTATAAAGCTCAAATACCACTGACACATCATTGATATGGTTGTTCTCCCGGAAGGAGTCACCGGGGGATTCCCCTCTATAGCGGATCGGAGAGGGGGTGGCCATCTCACCAGCGGAAAAATCCCGGATCCTCGGTATACCGACCTGGTAAAAAGTCGGGGTATGGATCTCGGAAACTATCCACCCGAGAGGGACTCTGTTTGCGGAATGTCATAGAGGGTCATCGGGGGTGACCACGTCGCGACCCCCCCCTCCCCCCTCCATACGATTTCTTTACACTCCATACAACCGTCCGGATCTTCGGATCCCTGCAGCTCCGAAACGGTGAGAGTTACGGCGGCGGTCACTTTGGCGGATTACCGTCGCTCCCGGTGGTCCGTCGTCCGGGACCCTCGCCCTCCCCACACCTCGCCATCTCGGACCCCCTCCATACAAAAACGCACTCTGTTAGGGATATTTCGCCCCTTGAGGAGGGCGGTCGACCCGCCGCGGAGGGTCTCGACGCCGGGGGGGCGAACGACGAGGAGGGGGGAGGCGGGGGGGAAGGGGAGCGCGCAGCGCGACCCTCCCCCCCGGCCCCCCCTCCGAGGAAGTTCGCGACCCCGGCGTCGAGGGCCGGAGCGGCGGCAAACGTCATCGGAGCGAAGCGGAATTACATCCCTTTTGAATTTTTTACCCTTCGTCACCGCCCTCCGGACCCCCCGTCCCCTCCGCCCCCCCGCAATCGGGACTCGCAAGCGGTTCGACCGAAACACCCCGTGTTTGGGCTCGTTCGAACGGGCTCGCCGGATGGATTCCGATGGCTCCGACGGAATTTGGATTTAGCTCACTTGACCTCCCCTCCACCTCCCCCTTCGTACGAAACCAAACCTCAAAGAGGGTCCCTTCACCTATGAAGAGACGGCGGTCGATCCGTCGCGGAGGGCAACGAGGTCGGCGAGCGCGAAAGACGAGGAGGGGGGTGGCGGGGGGGCAGGGGAGCGCGCAGCGCGACCCTCCCCCCCGGCCCCCCCTCCGAGGATTGAGCGCGCGCCGGCCGAGCGGCCCGCAGCGGCGGCATAGGATCTGGAAAAGTAAAAATTTCGACACTCCCCTCGGACCCCCCCGGACGTATCTCGGAAACGGCGCGACGCAGCCGGGTCGCGTTTGGGGTCGTAGGAGACGTCTCGGGAAGAGGAATTTTTTGGTCGCGACAAAATTTCAAAATTCGCATTTTTGGACTTTTTCGAAAATATCTCGGGATCGGTGCGTCGCAGACCCCCCGTGTCGGTGCTCATTTGGGAGGTCTCCGGGAGACGGATTTTTTGCAATAGACCAAATTTCAAAATTTGACATTTGCGGTCTACTCGGTAGACCGTCGGTAACCGTGGCAGGCAGACCCCCCGTGTTGGGTATCATTTGAAAGGTCTCGACGAGGACAATCCATTGACACCATCCCCCCTCCCCCCTCTCCCCCCGCCCACCCCCGAAACGTCACGAAATACAAAACATATATCCAAATCCTTACCAAAACAATTCTAAAGACCCAATACTTTACCAAAACAATTCTAAAGACCCAATACCACCCCAGAACCGGTCGAGGGGCTATCCCCCCGCGGGCTGCTTGCAGCCCGCGGCAACGAGCGGAAGCTAGTTAGTAGAATATAAACCTTCACAAGTATTTAAGTACAGTCGAGGTACGAAAACCTTCGTCAGTTTTCAAATTAATTCTCGTTAATCAAGTCGTAGACTCTTAGTACCTTTTGAAACTAAAGCATTAAGCAGACAACTGACAGACGTTTGAAATGAAATTTTGGCATGACTGATAATTGTCCTGGTGCAAGCAAATGTCGACTTTCAGGTGACGATTGACGAACGTTTTCTTACCTTGACTTTACCATCGATTAGGGAAGCTATTTATATGGGGAATAAACAAACCTCACTTTTTGCTCGTTTCAAATAAATGTTCCGCTAATAAAAATTATAAAAAAATATTTGTAATTCATATTCAATTCGCACTTTTGGAAGCAAGTTAGTTTGCTACATTAACATTATAAGATGTACACAATTATCTTTTTAAAAATGACTAGTTGACGTTAAAAATAAAAGATATTATAACGCTTGACATTATACTTTTGCCAAGCGTTGGATCTTAATTTTTAGTATTTAACCTATCTCCACCCCAAAATTCTATCCTAACTATTGGTTAAAGATTTTTTTAAATAAGAATAAATTTTATTTGTGACAAAGGATACACAGATATTATATAAAAAAACACACACACCAACGTTCCTGCCACAAACCGGCTCCAATGCATAATGCAGGTTGTAAACACCTGCGCTGGTCTTCCGTTAGAGCCGATACTGAGGATCGGATGAGTAGTTTCGAAGTTGAATCTATTCAGAAGCGCTTTCTTAGACACCTTCAATTCAAAAGCAGGCAATGCCTACATGGCTACTTTAACAGATGCAAAAAATTCCATTTTCTTCCGCTTTTTGAGCGAAGGAAAATTGGCGACCTGGTTTATTTAAACAAAATAGTTAATGGCAAAATAGACTGTGCCGAGCTTTTGAATAAAATTCGTTTTAGAGTACCTAATGTCCAGTTGAGGCATTTCAATCCGTTATATGTAGAAAATGTGTCTACAAATTACCGTATGAATGCCTTCTTAGTAAGATCTTGTCGGCAGTTCAACGATTTAGTAATGAGCCAACCTTCACTGGATATATTTGCCATCGAGCCTAACTCAATCAAACGTATACTTACCTCTAATTTCTTTGAATCATAATTAATTATAACTGTGGCGCCGTTTACTCTTATTCATATTTATTATTATTTGTATACCTTAGTCGCTTTTGAAGCTTAATTTAGTTGACTAATTGCGAAGATTGTTAAATGGCTTTTAGACACTAGTATTGGATGTATTGTTATCTTTAGTTTAACTGTAAGTCTTCCGAATAAATAAAAATAAAAATAAAAATAAAATAAAATTACCTCCTACATACAAACAAACATGCAAGCTTTACCTCTTTATAATAGCAGTACCTATAGATTTGAATTGAGTTAGTTGTAGTCAGTTGCTGTGCATCGTTTAGTAACTTGTTATACTAAACGATGCACAACCTTTAAAAACCTTTAAAAAAGTTACCTGCTTATTTTTTATGAATCCAGAAACTGCGAACAGTTTATCTTTAGTTTTTAAATTGTTAAAGTTGCTATTTTTATGATTTTATCATTAAGATAATAACAAAAAAAATACTTCATCATCTAAGCGCACAGCAATAAAAAACAAATTTACAACATATATTATATGTCTAAGGTATTAGGTATACATTATGTGAATATAAGTAGGTACATATAGTGCTATAATTTGACATACTTCATTATAAATTTTAACATTATGCCAATCTATACTAATATAATGAACGCATTAAACTCTGAAACTACCAGTCGGACTTTTTCGCTTTTGATTTTGGTTCTTAAGTTTTAAGCTATCTATCATCACGCTATTACCCTTGAAAGCCGAGGCAGGCGAAACCGCTGGGCACAGCTAGTCAAAAAATAAAATAACAGAAAATTATATAATACATTTTTTTTTCACATTTTACAAATACCTATGGTTTCATTTTTTTTTAATGTTATATTCGGCAGACAGGCTGACAGTTCACTTGATGGTAGGTGGCTACCGTCGCCTATAACACAAGCAACGCCAAAGCTGTTGCAAGTACGCTGCCGACTGCAGTAGGATTAAGAGTAGGATTTGGAGTGGATAGGGAAATGGGCTCTGGCATCCCTAACTCACTCACCGAAACACAACAGCACACGTGCTGTTATTTCACGGTGGTCTTCTGTAAGGTGGTGGTTACTGTCGCCAGATGGGCTACCCAAATGACTGCGAAAACACAGTGCGCCCTGCTACTACTTTTAAAACTATAAAATCGTACTTATATTTATACTTATAATCATGCTTATCGATTTTATATTTGTACTTATAAAATCGTTTGTCCTGACTGACTGAAAGCAGAAATTTTAAAAATAGGTTTATTTTATAACTTAAGCATCCGCTAAGTCGGGTCGCTAGTTAATTAAGATAAGAACTTGGGTTACTTGGATTATATGGGAGAGAATTGTTTATAAACTTAATTTGTAGTGTACAATGACGACACTACTTAAAAATGTCCCCTCACTGAGAGGGGGAACGAGGGAGGGTTTTGAGTGAAATGAGGACACATCGCTGCCGAGGAAGGAAAATGGGGCCGCATAGTAATTTTTATAAGTCTGAAACTATAGGAAATATGAATATTTATGTCGGGTCGTGTCCTCTAAGTGAAATGGCATGTTATTATTATTTTTTTAAAATAAGTAAGTTCCACATTTCTGACATAACAATATAAAAAATGTTAAGAATAAATAAAATTGTGTATGAACCCCATGTCTTGAAAAAAAAAACAGAGCTAGATTTTATTACTTTAATAAAATTAACTCTTACCCAACACACATTATGTAAAAGTATATTATGTATAAAAGTATATCCTGCATAAACAAAATATAATAATTTAATTGTGTTTGTAGAAAAAATAATAATTAAAAACTGATCTAGCCCTAGTTTTATTAAACAACTCTTTTAATCATCTTTGATCAGAAAAAAGTTAGTTTCATAATTCATTTCTGTTTTATTAGCACTACGATACAACTCATTCTGTATAGTGGCTGCAACAGAAAGCCCGATTTTTGTGCGTTTTTTATTTTTATTTTGTTTTGAAAAAAATATATAAACATACCTACACATGTTATAAATACTATCTCAAAAAAAAACATTACAAATGTTATTATTAATAATAATATAATTAAAATAAACCTACGGCACGTCTTTTTTCGCCTTTCGGCACTATGTTCGACACTATGTAATTGTAGGTACGGGTACATAGGCAATAGGCATCCCGTCTAATGGACCGTCTGTCTGTTCATTAAAGTAAAAATATAAAAGTAAATTGTACCAAACCTGCAAATACAATGAGAGCACAATTATTCATCTTATGCTGACCCAATATTATGCTATTCTGTATATTACTTGAACTTCTAAAAATTACTCCTAACTTTAAGTGAAAATTGCCTTCGGTGATTGATTTTTCTACAAAGTTAAGTTCACCATTTCATTCCTTCATTATGTCTCGTTTTACAAACTGAAGCAGAACTGAAACCTTTGGGTTGAACAACTATAATTGTTGATTGGAAATAACCGTTTGCTCTAACATTAAAGGAAAACATGGTTAGGAAACTGACGTGTCTAGAAGACGAAAGCTATCAACCAACATTAGGCTAGCGTGCCGAGTTCCTAAACTAAAAACAGGAGGATAAGCTTGTTCCCAACATTGGGACACAATATTTAATTAGTGTACATAACGAAATGTATTGGGTTGAACTTTTTTTTTCAGATGTACACAATACCAGAAGAATGTCTACCGAGGATAAACCATGAGCCCGAAAGATACCTCACATCCGATAATCTGTTCATTAAATCTAAGTCGTTAGATGATAATGGAGAAATTTTAATATCAGATGAGTTTTCGTTTGAAGATATACCCGAAGGAATACCGTTGGAGGACCCTCTTTATGATAACCTCACTCAATCTGATGACAAAGAAAAGAACTCGCTTGGAGTGGACAATGGTACGGGAGCGGGAAATAGTGAAACTGGAAATGGAAATAATAAAACTGATGATATTGACGTGGTGACACAGCATGTCATTAAAGAAGAAGTAGACTTTCAGAATCAACAAGTTAATTTAAATTACGAGCCAAAGATTGAAATAAATAAGACTGTAAATATTAATGTGCCGAAAGACTCGGGAATAGTTGTAAATGATGATAATTTAGAGACAACTTCTAAAATTGAACTTCTAAAAGAATCTGAAAATGAAGTAACAAAAACTTTGAGCGGACATAAGAACGAAGTAAGAAATGTAGCAACTGATCCCGATCAAACTCCAAATATAGAGAATCCAAAACTATCTGATTTTCATGTTATAAATAGTGACACAGATTTAGAAGTTCCAACTGGAATCGAAGGTCCCGTGCCAGTTATTGTGTTGCCACCTCCAAGTTTTATGAACCAGCAACAACAAACAGGTAGAGATTATTATATGTATTCTAAAGGTCGCCCAATTGTCGAAATTCTACCATAAACAATATTATATAAAAATCTTAGCTTTCTCCAGTCCTTCTCCATATAAACTTTAAGTGTACCAAAATTTCACACTCAAAAAGTATCCAAAGTTTTTGCTTCACGTTGATTTATATTAATATAAAGTTTATAATTTTCTTGACATAATCAATTATAATATTTATTACAAATCAAATCGTTTATATCTCAAAATAGGGTAACAAGATCACTTTTTTGAAGTCTAAAACTACCTACTACCATTTCGGAAACAAAATGGCGTTCTGAAAGAGAAGAAACATCAAAAAAATTCTCCAGCAATCGCTCTTTTTAATACCATGCATTTTTATCTGCTAAATAATTGTGAAATAACCTTTTTTAACAAGTTTCCATTTTACAAATGTTTTAATTGTAATTCACGTATTACTTCAGGGATTTTATTTTTGAAACGTACACATTGTCCTTTAATTGATTTATCTATTTTTGTTAGCCTTGTGTGAATCAAAGCACGATCGTATTTCTAGTATTACAGTTATGAATATCACTAACAGTTCGATAAAACTTTATTACAGACGAAATAATCTCTAGTAATGACTACTGAGTAGAAAGAGTAAGCAACAAACACAGACTAAATATAACTAATAAAGCAGGACATAGATTATATAGAAGGCGCTAATTTTATTTTTATTTTATAGGCAATGACAGCCCAGTAGTATGAATATCTGCTAACAGCAAATGCAAGCACGAATCTTGCTCGATTTGAAAAATCATTTTCATGAAAAAAAACACGTGTGAAGTGCTCCTAATCTAGGTTATATAGGGAGTTCGGTAGCCTAGATATTTCCTCAAACAAATAGTCTCTTATAAAACGAATATATTAATATAGACGTAAATCTATAGATTCGTTTTTTAAAAGAGAGTATATAGGTAACCCTTTTTTCGAATTTTACCAATAGAGAGTACATTAGTTCTATATAATACTGATTATATTGAAATAAAGAACTTTTGAAGATACACTGAAATTTACAAGACCGGAATTAAGGACTACCGCGGGAGGGACATTGTAGTTTTGTTAAATACAATATCCCTCATGCGGGACGTCTGTTTCAATGATTACATTTCATTTTTCTTTTTTTTTTTCAGAATTACAAACTCCACGACGACGCAACAATTTGGGGACATTACAAACTTATTTCAATACACCTTTTAACGCATATTATTCTCCGGTTAGACAAAACTATTATCTACGTGGGTTCACAACTTAAAATTAACTTTAAAAAACTTCACGTTCAATATTCAAACATATTTTATAAAGTATTTTTATAACCGTGTAAAGCGATTTGCATTTTTAGTAATAAGTTATGTGTAAGTAGTATTAAAATGAATGTAATTACTCTTTTACATATATTAAGTATAAAATAAAGATTAATGATTACTTTTTTATACAATTAAAAAAAATGCGACAGGTTAGAATAGTTCATTTAATTGCATTTAATTTTTTTTATTGCGTAAACGTTGACAGGCAGATTGACAATCCCCTTGATGGTAGGTGATCATCAAAAGATTTATAATTAAGCAATATGGCTTATGTGATAGTCTCTCGCTAGTAAAGTAATAAATGTAAGTTATTTATTGAGGCATCTAATATGTAGAAACGAATAAATAAAATGTCATTGCCGCAAGGGCTGTGATTCAAATATACAAGATTTAAATAATTGTTGTTTTATTTAAATTGTCTCTTAGGAAAATAAAATCGTCAAAACACTTGAAAAATTCTAATTTTTCGAGTGTTTTGATTGCTCAAAAATAAAGAAACAGACAGAAAGTACCTAAGTAATATTTAGGTAATTTGCTCGCCACAGAGAAGTAACTTTGTGGATGCCCGGCTGGGTTAACTTTGTAAATGAACTTTTTAAATTGGAAAGTAGTGGCAGGGTACACTGCGTTTCGCAGTCATTTGGGTAGCCCGTCTGGCGACAGTAACCGCCCCCTTACAGAAGACCACCGTGAAATAAGAGCACGTGTGGTATTGTGTTTCAGTGAGTGAGTAAGGGATGCCAGAGCCCATTTTCCTATCCAATCCCTTATCCTTAATCCTACTGTAGTCGGCAGTGCACTTGCAGTAGCTGCTGCGTTGCTTGTGTTATAGGTGACGGTGGCCACCTTGGCCTATAACACACAGGCACGTATCCAGACTTTTGGTTCTGGGGGGGACAAACATTGAAACAACCATGTGAACTGTGTAAAAATCGCTGTAATCACTGTACTTTACTCTAATTTTTCTGAAAAATCTTTCACAGGTTTTTAGAGAAATCAAGAAATTACTTTTTTCCATCGCAGCTATGAATGTAGACGCAGTTTGGACAACAGTTCTGTTTGTGCAGGATAGTTCTCTCAATGTAATGACAATAGGTTTGAGTAACTCACTTTTTTATTCCTTTCTGAATGAATGACATCTATCGTTTTTTTTTCAGTCAGATTTCGGGGGGGGGGGGGGATAAATCCCAACTATCCCCCCCTCTGTATACGTGCTTGACAACACATGTATTGTATACGAAACTAACATAGTTATACGTCTTACAATGACACAATATCAAGAATACGACATAAAAATGTTATCGTAGAATTGCGCGCTGTGCACTTTCTCCGTGTAAAACCTACTTGTTTATAATACATACTTACCAGATCAAAATGAGTCGGTTGCGTTATATTTCTGCCATGGCGACATTCATATCTATGCATATAATAAAATCGTAATGTAGAACTGAGCAAACCGATCAAAAAAATAGTTTTTAGAATTTTTGTTTGTTTGTCTGTGCACGCTAATCTCAGAAAGGTTTAACCGATTTGAATGCGGTTTTCACTGATGTATTGTAGCAAACTTCCCGTAACATTTCAATCGGTTTAATCTGAAATATTCCTAGGAAATTACTGAAATTAATAAAGAATTTTATTACCAAAAATCTCGAAAGTGTAAATTGAAATATTAATGGCCTTTACAACACCTTTTTTTTTTGACGAGGAGTAATCCGCTTACAGATCTCCTGCCGCTGGGCAGCTGGGCTAGACTGCAGGAGTGTGTGGGGGTCGCCCAGCGCCTGATCATAGGGGCACTGGGAATACCCACTAAAACTCCCCGGTGTCTCCTTGCCCTTTGAGCGGGGTGGACCGGGCTCTGCCGAGGCGACAACTCCGATCCACCCCAGGGCAGCCTACCCATTGCTGATTAGGCTAACTCCAATGGGGGATTGCCCGGAGGCGAGGCAATCCCCAGACGGGGGGGACCTTGTGCAAGCACACATAGTTAGCCAACCATGTGCGCAGGTCTCCTAAGGCATTTGAAAACGGGCTTCGTATGGCCTTCTCCTGCCCACCGAATACCACGCCTACGAAGTTGCAAGATATAGAGCAAGGCTTTCCAAATGACTGCGAAATGCTCTGCCACTACTGGAGCCGTTCTGGAAATTGTCCCAGAACAGCGCCAAGAACTGTGCAGGAATGTACCGAGAACAAAGAATTCTTTTTCAATTTTATAAAGCTTTCAGCTTAGCAATACATTTGCCATTAAATTGATATTTTTTTAAAAAATACTGGCCGGGCATAATTAGCGTCAGATAATATGATATCATTGCTTTAATTTAATAGCGCCAACCGGCCTATATTGCTAAATTTAAACGCGGTTATTCTAGAACGGAAACACTTCGTTACTACTCCAGCCCAGTCCGAGCGTAATAAACAGCTGTTAGATGCGTGTTATTTTTACGACAGAGGTCAATATTGGTTTTAGTCGCCAATGAACACCGTCCCGCAACGTGGAGGCAAATGCGGCCCTCAAACAAGATAATTATGATACAATGTTACTGAATATTGTTAGAGAAAAGAATTTGACTGGCTGGTAATGATACAATGTTACTGGCTATAAAGGTTAAGGAAAAGAGGTTAATTTATGAAATACCTATTTAAACTTAAAATTCAATTGTTTTTGTTTATTTTATTATTTCAAATGAAAATGGTTTTAAATGAAAGTATTTAAAAAAAAAATTGAAAATATGCATTATCAAAATAGCTTTTTCAAATAAAATACGTTTACTGATTGTAACACTAGGTACCTAGGTAGGTATTTATTCAAAGAGCCCATATTTATAATTAAATAAATGTCGTTGGATTTTTGACCAGCCAGTTGGATGAGTGGTTAGGGTGCTTGCCTTAACGTTCTATTCTAGGGCTTCCGGGTTCGATTCCCGGCAGGGTTAGCTTTGAAAAAATTGTTATGAACCTAACATGTTATATATAATAAGTTGTATAACATAAGTTGTGTTATACAACTTATTATGTAGGACTGAGCAAACCGAACAATTTAAATACCCACACTGCCTCAGTAATTATTAAGTTCATGTAGATCTTCAGGGGGCCATCTGTTCGTTGTTAAATTCATCTATAACATCGACATAACTTGTAACTTTAGTTCTGAGAATTCAACAATTTTTTATGTTAAGATCGGCAGGCAGGCTAACAGTCCACTTGATGGTAGTAGGTGGCTACCGTCGCCTATAACACAAGCAACGTCACAGCGGCTGCAAGTGGTAAGGTTAAGGATAAGGGATTGAATAGTAAAATGAGCTTTGGCATCCCTTACTCACTCACCGAAACACAACAGCACACGTGCAGTTATTTCAAGGTGGTCTTTTCTGTAAGGGGGTGGTTACTGCCGCCAGTCGGGCTGCCCAAATGACTGCGAAACGCGGTGTGCCCTGCCACTACTTTCCAGATCCAGACCAGAGCCAAACTTGAAAAGTTCATTTTTCAAAGTTGACCCAGCCGGCAATCGAACCCGGGAACACTTGAACAGAGCGTAACCACTCGTCAAAACGGGCTTGTCTGCCACCCTTTCTCAAAAATAAAAAACATCATTAAGATTTTTTATGTCTATCATTAAGACGATTTCTATATTTTTTAAAATGAGTCAGGCTTGAAATTGTTCTTTTCAGGAAATATTTATTTAGCGACATGAATGTTGTTAAATGTCAATGATTGCATATCTGTCTGACTCACCGGGCTTGCCGCTCGCTTGCTAATCGTAACTTGTATATGAATATGTAGTTCAACGTTTTATCAGGCTCTGATGACCAATGTTCTCCGTTTGATTATTTTATATTGACTTCGTTATATAATTAGTACATTATATGTATACATTTTACTTAATTAACTAAGTTAGTATTTGTTGCTAAAATATACTCTTAAAACATAAGTAGACAGATATATACCTGGGTAGACAGGTAGCAATTCGATGACTAATATTAAATTCAAGGATTAGGTTCGCTTACACCGTTTTCTTTCGACTTTGTTCCTATTTTTTGTTGCCTATTTCCCAATCCTTTATTCTTAATCCTACTATGGTTGACATTAATGCACTTGCAGCATCTGTGGGCTTGCTTGTGTTATAGGCGATGTTAGCCACCTACCATTAAGTGTACTCAATTGGCCCATCAGCCTGTCCGCTGACCTTAACAAAAAAAAATGTTAATTACATTTGCAGTAGTTCGCATATTTTGTAAGGATCAAAGAAACAATATGTTAGCAACATTTTAATATATATTTTTATTCAAATGAATTCAATCATACATTACTTGAATACTTGAATTTCTTTATAGTACTTTTATTAAAATAATTATAATTACAAAATAATCCTTATTGGCATTATAATTATTACATACATAATTATATAAAATAAAAGGTTACGCCTTCCATCCCCACTCTCAAAGCCGTTATGTTATGGACATATTTCTAAATAATTTCTCTTGTCTGTAGCTATGTGTAAGTGGCAACTTACCACTTTTGAGCATCAGTCCAATACTTCTCTTAATCAAATTATATATTTTGTGTTGTGCAACAGAGCACACTCTACAATCATGCTGCATTAAAGCTATGTGGACAATAATTATCATTAAAATAACTACATTAAATGCACCATAGAAACATCTTTTGTGTTATTTTCACATCCTTAAACAATATGTCATGCAAGCAATATTCAGACAAAAAAAACATAATACTCATTTATTCAAATTAATCGTTTGGCTGGAATTTTGTTATATTTAAAATTTAATAGCCCTAATCAAATAGTAGGTCAATAACCATTTGTATTCATATAATTGACATGCCGGTATTGAAATCAATGTTCATAGAAGCAAACTAAAAATCTGATCTCACAATACGTGGATAAGCATATTGGTGTTGCCGTCAACAATATTCTATTAAACTACAGTAGTTCTCAACATGTACAAAATAAATGACACCGTTTGATTTATAACGTTACCATGTTGACAACCACTGACCTACAAGAGGCTACTCTAGACAGGTCCACACCTAAGTACAGCTTTATGGGAGTGCTACATGAACGAACATTGCTCGACATTGTCTTATAATAAAACATGACAGATACATCTTGTTTTAGTCCACTGACAGTCAAAATTCCTCATGGTTGAGAGTAACAAAATGCAATAAATTCAACAGTTACAATAGCGATTTCTCTATATATTCAAAGATAAATACACACCGTGCAACGAGGCAAACACAGCACGGTAAATATTTGAACAAGATTTACTCTTATGGTGGCTGTACACTCTCCAGTGCTCTCGTTATGTCTCCCCCAAGATGTGATCATGTACACTCTCGTTAGATACATAGACACACTCACAGTTCGCACGAGACCTTTGACTCTGGCACAAAAACCGACGCGGGACCGAGACTGAGCGAGGTAACGCGAGTCACAGAGAGTCACCATGTACACTCTAGCATTCGGCCTGTTTTTGGGTGTCTCGACGAGAATGTACAGCCACCATTATGCAAATATGTACAGAGGCGTGGAGCGGCCGCTCATAGCGCGGCGGCGGGACATCATTGGCTCTTCAGTTCTTTACCAATCGAATAGGACACGAGCCGGGCCCAGTCTATCTTGCTACGAGTCACTGGAAGCTGTCGTCGCAACGCCTTGAAAGTGGTGTCGCTCATTGTCTTGTAATTGTCAGAGATTGCCGTCTGGTAAGCGTTTTCGGCGTCACAGACGAGTTGCACAAACTCCTTTGCAGTCGCAGCTTCCCCGGTCGGCGTCAGAGGCGCTCGAACCTCCTTGGAACTCACCAATTGTACATTGCCATCTTCGTAATAATGTACTTGTACACGTAAGACCCCTCGGAGCTCCACTGCAGAGGTGCCCACGGTCAGAGACCAAACAGATCTCCACCGGCCGTTCCAGTAATTTTTAGGCTGGAACTGGTGATCTTCGATGCAAGCGACTAACGAAACGGTCCCGCCGTCTAAAGCTCGTCCCACCACAAGACTAGCACCGTGTTTGTAATGTGCAGCCACGTACGCCGTTAACTCTTCGTCGAGGGCCGCCCTCCACGGCTCGGCTACGTGATCAGGCTCGTAGGGTTCGTATTCCGACGCCTCCTTGCGTAGGTGGTCATATTTAAACGATTGCTTAGAGCGCGGATCGAAAAATCTACCACCGCCGAGCTCGTTGTGATCGGTTATCAGCGTATGAAGCTCGGAACCCTCGAGACGCACGGGCGTGAGCTGGTCCTTGTTGTATTGAGAGAAAGCCCCGCTCGCGCCTTCTTTTAAAAGACTGTCGTTGTTTAGTAACACCCTTACATCATTAAAAACTTCGTTGAATTCACCGGGTGGCGAATGAAGAATAAAATCTGAAACAATTCTCACTTTTTCTTGATCACTAATCACTTCGTCACCGTCCGCCGCCATTTTTGATTTTGATTCTTTTGATTTGACACCAGTGGGGTTGCTATTATAGTTGTGTAATTCTCTTTGTAATACCAGAGCAACGAAAATACATTCAAGTACAGAATAAAATGTCAATCAAATACATTATAAAACCAAAATATACCATGAGTAGTGACTAAGATTGATAAGACGAAAAATAATGAAGTATTAAGACCGAAAAGAAAATTATGTTTGATAGTTTTAAAATAGAAAATGTTATTGTTATATATACTTATTAGTTATTGTGGATTAGTAATGTAAAGAATATACATATATGTCCAATACATGATGGAAACATAACAGTGTTTTATTGATATTAGAATAATCAGATCCCAGAGGAATGACGAAAAATTTAAATTATAATGTAAATAATCACCAATTTTTAAGAATTGTATTAAAATATATATTTTAGGGTATTTTTAGATTTAAATAATCTACTTAAAACTGAGTTCAGAATAAAATATTTTTAGGTAAATTATGGTTAACATTTACTATATATACTCCTTGCTACGAGTATATATAGTGGTCTATGGTATTATGTACTTATATTCACAAACTACTTCTTCTTCTTCTCATTTTGGTTATGGCTCCATCAGATCTTCTCCGATGATTTTGCCACTGTCACTTTTAAAAATAGCAATATAAAAACTCAAAATTTAAGTTAAAATCAAAAGTAGCAGATTCCGAAACTAGTCAGTCAAATATAAATTGTTTCCTTTAAATTTACAAAACAGGTGCGTCAAGTCCAAAGCAGTCAAGTCAAGTCCATTCGAAATTAGACATATTACTTTATAATCGGTGCTTCGAAACTAATTAGTAGCTTATATTACGTCTGATTACGACCAATTACGACTTATACTATACATTGTGTCACATTAAATAAAAAAATTATCATTTACTCAAGGCGTACTCAAGGGAAGTAAAATGTCACATGGTCACATGTTAGTTATTTTTCTATGGTCACATGTCAGTGTCGACCATGTGCCATGTGTCGACAGAGTGACAGCAGCATGAATGGTTAGGAGCAAGTTAGGAGCGTCTCGCGACAGTAACGTTTTGGCACCCGACATCTGAAGGCGCGAATTTTTGAATTAGAAGATGGGTATTCCTGCGTCGTCGGCGCAGTGGGAGGAGAATAGTTTATACTTTTTTATTAAATAACGTTTTTTATTATTACTATGTATTACGTAAATAATTGTATGGTTGAAAATAAAGACTACAATTACTTATACATACGGGTTTGAAAATTTAAAATAGACTTTATATCGTGTTTTAGTTTTACGTACGCAGTCGTAAAATAAAAAATTCGAGTACTTAGTCGACTTTATCTAGTAGTAAATTGTAGTAAGTAGGTAAATGTTTATGAATCGTGGTAAAAGGAGTAAGTGACATTCTCAATTTCTCCTGCATTCTCCGTTGATTCAGTGATATATAAAAATAAATATTCTTTTGACTGTACTTGCGCGAACTGACGTTCACCCAACTTAGTTGTTTGGTATAATTGAAATTTATAGAACTATGAATTAAAATTTTATCCACTATAAGTAGTCATACTTTCTACAATTAAAAACTGGATTGAATAATGCTATGGCGAAACAATCAATGTAAGTACATAAGTTTGTTGTCTGATTAATAAAACATTATTATTATATTTTTTGCAATATAAATATAAAAACCTATAAATATTAAAAAAAACTTAAAATGTGTATGTCACCCATCTCCTAATTCAAAATTTCGTGCCTTCCAGAGGCTCTAGTATGAGTTTACGATACTACACCAATACTACACTCGCTAGCGAGAACGTAAAACTTTTGTATGGGAAATCGTGAACTGTCAATGTCAAATTATCAAATAATAAATGTTTTACGCTCTCGCTAGCGAGTGTACAGTGTAGTATAGTAAACTCATGTAGAGCCACAAGGTCGGGTGCCAAAACGTTACTGTCGCGAGACGCTCGTGAATGGTTTATTTATTCTTAGTCTATGTTATGGTTACAATACGAAGAACACTATACCACTCACATGGAGATGGTTAAAAGTCAATTGTTTTTTTAAAATTGATATTTATTTCCAGACTTAGATAGACCATTAGTATAATTTGAAAAACCTTGGAAAATTTGACGAAATTCAAAATTTCAAAATTCTTGACCAAAAGTTCGCCGTTCTAATAAAAAATATACTTGAATTAAATCAAGCGTCACCTTTGAGCGTCACCACAAAAACGTCAAGTCGTCAACGTCAAAGTCAATCTGACTTCTATTCTGAATTCTGACAAAATCAATCAAACAAAACCAAAAGTAAGTTGAGTTGTGTAACTGCTGGGATATTTATTCGATTTAACGAAAATGTTGCTTTACAAATATTACGATACACCCGAAGGTCAGGACATAGGCAAGAAGACCTTCGTTATGTCTAAATATGCAGCCTTGACCGGCCTGGGGGCTGCCACATTTGACGTGCTCATGTATTCTCATCCCAAAGGCTTTACTAACACCGTTGGCAGATATTTTTGGTATATCGGACCTTTAGTTGGAATGGCAACTGCCTTCACTGTGACTACCAACGCATCTCAAAACATTAGAGGCAAAAATGACGCACTTAATTACTTCTTGGGTGGTGTTGCGGCAGGATCTGTGTACGGTGCATGGCAAAAATCTATAACCATCGGGGTTCCAATGGCTGTAGTGCTAGGGGTGGCTGGCATTATTAAAAAGATGGCTATTGATGAGAATGTTCCATTCTTCCCAGCACCAGCTCATGCTACAAAAACCATAAAATCCGTTAAACACGATTGGACCCTTGTAAAAGATTTTGAAGAACTGAAGACTTTTACGACAGGTATTTATATATTTTTCTTTAGAAATTTTGAAAAAAATTATATTAATCTAATTTTGTTCATAGTCTTTTAAGAAATGAAGACTTGTGCCCTATTTAGTAATTAAAATTGTTTTATGATATTAAGGTATGGATACACCATAATACTATATAATATTTCCAGATATGCTAATAGATTAATATTTTAAATTTTCTTTTTTACATTACCTGTGTTGAAGATTGTGTTTGAATAAAAATTAAACATCTCACAATTAAATTGTGATCACACGGCATCACACGTGAACAGGTAGACCGATTTTAATTCGGTTTTCACTAATGGAAAGAGGGATAAACGGGGAATGTTCATATATATAAAAATTGCACACCGGGCGAAGCCGGGGGCGGGTCGCTAGTCATTAATAATAATCACCTAGCCTCTATTCAAAAATTTATAGTACATTATTTTATAATAAATATTTTTTTATATTTAATCTCTTCTTTATTTTTAAAACAACACAATGAATTTAGACTTTGCTAATAATTTTTTTTAAATGAGACTAGCAAAGATAATAAAGTTCATTATATACGATTCTCAACCCTAAAATCTCGGGAATTGCCTCAATAAAATTTTGCATAAGTCCCAGAATATCGAGACATGAGAAGCCCAGGAAACAGAACACTAGTTCTAGATTAACATTATAGTAATGTAGCCCTTTCTGCAAGTAGCAACAACGTTTTCAGTTTATTAGCTATTATAAACAAGTGTGTGCATAAAGTGGACATTTCCTCTTACAATAAATCTGTGTTGTAAAATTCAGTCTACAACTGCAACCCTAATACATATTACCACCCCAAACAAATATATGAAAGTGTGATCTACAAAACATATATTTTGTTATGTGTGTCTATCTATGTGGGATTCCTATCTGTGTGGATGGTAATATTATCTATCAATTGGTGAAGATTTTCCTATTACATATCTCACTGTTTCCAATGGCAAATGAGAGGAATAAAATTAACAAACAGATTCAAAATTGTTTGGAGTAATTATAGACATTCTAGTTCAACCCATCTTCAAGTAATTCAAGTAATTGGCTCCGATTTGGATTTGGAAAGTTGTGGCAGGGCGTTTTGCAGTCAATTTGGACAGCCTGCCTAGGGCAGTAACCACCCTCTTACATGAGACGACTGTGAAATAACAGCACACACAGCTCACATTTCGATGAGTGTTAGGGAAGCCAGAGCCTATTACCTTGTCCCTTATCGGCATTTGCAGCACCTGCGATGTTGCTTGTGTTATAGACGACGGTAGCCACCTACCATCAAGTGTACCATCAGCCTGTCTTTCAACCTCAAGATTAAAAAAAGTTTTAATAATAATTTTATATGCTGCAGACTTGCAATTTATTATAGTCATTGTGTACTGTACATTAATTTTTTTTTTTTTTTTTTCAGGCTCTACATAAGTACTATTAAATAAAATCAAAACTGGTAGTGTGTAAATATAATTTGTATAATAAAACCAATGTTATAAATAAAATAATATAATTATTTAAGAGTTTTATTTTATGAAAATTTTACTTTTAGAATTATGAAAAGTTTAACAATATAGTTGATGTAGTAAATTAAATGTTGTTTAAACACATAATTTAATAATTTACAAGCTTATTGACACATTATATACAAGAATAGCACTACATAATGAAGTAAGTACCTACATTCTTAGTATACCTACCATATTATAGAAGGTTAGGCTAATAGGGAAAAAGACAAAAGCTTACAGAGGCGAGAGAGAAGAGAATGCTGGCCTATATTCATCCTGGACGACGGACGGACACATTTATAAAATCAATATAGAACTACAGAAAAATTCCTCAACCACTGTCTACTTAGAAAATTATTATTTCTTAATATTCTTTATTGGCAAACATTTTAGTTTGCAGTCATAATACATAGGTACATTTTAAAGAGAATAAATAATACTTTTTATTGTTTGTTTTGCTTGTAAATTTCCGTAATGTATTTTAAAAATTTTTTGGTATTTTACTGGTTTTTTTTACAGATAGGTACCTATTAAGAAAGATTAAAGTAATTACAAAATTGACATTTTTATATTTTGTTACATTTTATTTAACGTTTTAATCAATGATAACAACCACATGTTATCGATTAAAACGTGTGGTACTGGTAAAACGTTACCTAAATGTACCACGTGTGGCTAGGCTAAGACTATATAATTAGTTAGTTTAGATGAGTGGTGGGTAGGTGTGTATTTTATTATGGAGTTTTTTTTTAATACTATTGAATTTCAGGGCTACTTTTTGTATTCATTCCGATAATACGAATATATGTAATCAAATAAAAAACAATTTCATAGTAATTCTTACATCTCAGCCAGTGACGTATCAAATAAAGATACGTTATACATAAACATTTCTGTATTTTAAAGTGGCGCAAGTAGCACTATATCTACGTATGGTTATTTTAATTATGATATTTTGCTCTAACAAATAGACAAATGATACGGCATACCTGTCGTTAGAAAGAGATAAATGTACATAATTAGTTACGTATGGATTGCTGTAGAGCGCTCATTGGCGCGAGCATGTGACTTCGGAGGAGAATGACAAAGATGAACTCGGAATTTTACTAGTGTTTAAAATAATAAAATAAATTATTAACAAACATCTACACACACCTGAGGCTGGGTATAAAATAATAAACATTTATTGAAAAAATAATAATCAGATAGATATTTTTTGTCTTTTGTAGTCAGTTTGTAGCAATGTGTAACCGCGGCGCGAGACTGTGCCCAACTGAATGCGATTGCGAGTCGGGCAGTTACCTGAGTTTCGTATTGCCATTCTAGAGCGTGGACCACGTATCTATAACTTTATAAACATCTTAGATCTCAGCTGATTTTTTTAAGACTTTTTAAATTAAAATATTATTTTGTATTACAGCAATAATACTTCACAAAAAAATGTAATATTACAACTTGCAACATTGTTACTTCTTTGATTTGACAACTTTTAACTTGACAGAAATATTAGTTTTGACGCAATGACGTTCTGCTAAGTGTTGCCAGTTCTAATTTTTAAATAAATAAAAAAAACGAAAAAATTACATTTTGTTTTGTCTCAGCAAAATACCAACTTGCCGCACTCGACTCGGTGGATATTACAAAAACGTTTCAAACCAATAAAACAAATTGAAATACCATCCACATCATCACACATTGACGAAGAAATTCTGGAATTCTTACCAGAATTTCTTATGTACCAGAATTCTTAGAAATTCTTACCAGTTGACATTGTAGGTTAGACCCAAAGAGTATATAATCACTACGCTGGTTAGACCTTCAAATTGATTTTTAATTTTTTTGCAAAAAAATTAACAGTAATTTTTACGTTTTACTAGCTACAAAGTTCAAAGTTCATAACCAGTTTTTAATATATTTTTAACTTATATTTACTAGTAAATATTAAAGTAGGCCAATAATACTATTATAATTATAATGGTATTATATTATGATTATAATATTCAAAAGCGATTTTTTTTTACAAAACTAGCCACTTTTTTTGTTATTTTAAAATAGTAGCCACAAACACAAACCAGATTGCTAACGGCAGTGTGACCATTTGTGGCAGATTTCTGCCATTTTGGCAGATTTCGCTCTTAAATTTTGTCTGTGGCAGATCATGCTGACGATTTACAAAAGTGGCAGATTTAAAAGATTTCAAGAAATTCACATTACCTAATTTGAATATTCAATGAATTCATCTTTCTTAAAAAAAGTTAGATCAGGTTTTATATAATCAGATTACAAATGATTTTATCGAACTGGCAACTTCTGTTTCATGGCCAAATCATACAGGGTTTTCCCGCTTATTCTGTTTTTAAACAAGTGCGTCATATGATTATAAACTGTAATCAAACTGGAATAGTGTTCATATTCTTATCTTCTTTACTGATTTGGTTCCAATCAACTTTTGAATTTACCTTTTTCTCTTTTGATGTGTATCTTGTGCGGTTCTGTTTAACTTTAAACGTTGCAAAGAATTTTCCCAACATAGTAGACGAAAACAACATTGAAAAAGTTAATGATGAACTTCGACAAATTAAATTTGATAAAAGTGTAAGAGATTTGTTAGAATCAGGTGGAAGTAGCACCACCAGCACGATTTTGAGTGTAGACAAATTTTGGGGATCGATTGGAAAAATCCTGGACGCGAATGGGGCTACAAAATATTCAAACATTACAAATTTCGCGAAAGCATTATTATGTTTGCCGATGTCCAACGCTTCGTGCGAAAGAATCTTCTCTCAGGTGAATTTAAACAAAACAAAAATTAGGAATAGATTCTTAAATCAACATGTGTCAGCTTTAATTACAACAAAAGAGGGGATTAAGGAACACGAAGACTGCGTCTCCTTTAAACCAACTAAAAACATGATCAAAAAGATGTCGTCAAGTCAAAATCTATTTACATCGAAAATGATGAAAATTTGCAGGCAAATGTGGATACGTAGAGTAAGTAGTGTATAGGTATAATAATGCATAAGAAAATTATTAAATATTTTTGTTGATTAAAGAAATTTCATTGAATTTATTGTGTATTTTTTTCCGTTTCCATGAAGGCACATTTTTGGCGCTAAGTGTGGCAGATTTTGGCAGATTTTTTGCCCAGTGTGTGGTAGATTCGCCATTTTTATAATATGGTCACACTGGTAACGGCAACACTGTAATCTGCAAAGATGTTGTATTAGTCTGTACCTATAGATGGATCACAAAATGCAGCAATATTTTATTCTTTCTAACACCTTCAAATTGTCATAAGATTGAAAGAGACATACATATATAATCTGTCGGGTCGAAGTTGAGTGAATGTCTCCATTTTGACTATACAATGCAAGCTAAAGTTATAGCGTATAATAGTGCTGTGCATTTTTATTGATAACTAGATATCGTTGATATAGATTTTAAATATATGACGGATAAAAAGTATGGCCAAATGCGTTTCGGTGTACTGTTTGGTTATTCAATATAAATAAAATGTGGGTGCGTACTGGTACTCGCCGCATTGCTAATCGGTTGTATGAGATTGTATGCAACCTCTCGCATTTATTTCACCAAAATATTTCAAAAGAATAGTTATTTTTTGGGTAGAAATATTTAGAATCCATCCTTAAGGGGTAGAACGGGAGTAGGTTTTTATTACGAGAGAAAAAAAACTCGATAATCTTAGTTTTATTTTTAGAAACGATATCACAGATTGGATAATCTGTGATATCGTTTCATTTTAATCTGTGATATCGTTCATCTGTGATTCGTCAACATTTTAATTTAAAGACTTGCAGTTAATGTTGACGCTTGGGTATCCACGTATTTATTAGTAAGTTTTCTTTTTCTGGGTAATTTCTGAAAAGAAATAGTTTTAGGTTATTAATGATTCAAAAGATTTTCATAATTTTCATAGATTGAAGCATAACTTCTTTATAACTTATAGATATTACTTACTGGTTTACACGATGGTGGTAATTTTAGGAATATTGTCGGCACTGCATACGAGTGTAGAATTTTACGCTGATATCCTTGGCGAAAGCAAGAATCTTCAAAGTTTATCGAGCATATTCTTGTATATTGCAAAGCTCTCCAATCGTCGGCTTTTCTTACATTTTTTGTCCACTTTTTTTTTTAAATCGATGTCGGTGGGAAATCTGTTATAAATTGATAAAAATTACTTTCAACCTGCAGTGAATGCTAGAAATTGTCAACACTCTACTAAAAATAAATTAGTTATCGATAAACTTATCAAGATCAGACTACAGCACTATAAAGCAAGACAAATGTCAAATATTCCGATTAACTTTGGTTTTTGTAAATTTTAGTTATAAACACCAGCTTTTCTTTAAATAAATCAACCTTAGAGCTGTGTATGCATGTACAATGATTCATTTTTAGTAAATAATTATAAAAATTTGTTTACAAAACACCAAAATTAATGAGTGCGAGCTGTGCGACTTACCGGTGAAATGATATGTTTCCATTATTCTCCTTCAAAACACCCACTCTACTTGGACAAAAGGGAACAGTACAAGCCATTCTTGGCAAGCAACAGATTTATGAAATCATACTTTCAGATTTTTAAGTATTTTAAATCACATAAAGCTAAACGCGCTTGTTAACCAGCATGATATAAACAAATATGACGTTGCCCCTTTTATGGCGCGCAGCGTTTTTAGACGTCATATTCGGCTATTGTTATCTCTTTTTAACATACGACATGCAGCCATTAGAAAGACGGGTATCGAGTATCGAAGGAATCTTCAATTTTTATTGTTCCATCTATACACTAATACAATTATCTTTGGTAATCTGTATGTATATCTTTATTCTTTCTTAGTTTAGTCTCGCCTCGCTACTCGCTAGAGAGTATATACATATATATGTTCTGTTCTGTGTTCTTTCTTAATTCTTTCTTATTTCTGACGGGCTTGTTAAGTAAGACTGCAACAAGGTAAAGTTGTTAATTTATTGTAAAATTAATTAATTAGAAATGTGAAATATTTATGTGAAGCTGCTATATTTACTATTTAATTGTTATACGTGATACTATTTTCTACATTTTTTCTAAAATTTTAATGATGTTGGTGGATTCATTTACATAACCTACAAAGCGTGTGTTTTGGCCTTACAGTAGAACATGCCAGGGCTTTTAATAGATTAGTATGTGTGGATAATAAGGCGAAATAATTGCCAAAAGCAATTCCTCGACGTACACTTTACCTTAAGTATACGTTTGCACCAGTTTGCGGCTACAAACACCTGCTTTCACTTGTTGATTAACAGAGAAGAAATTAATTAATATTTCAGCTCGCCATTATGGTGAACAACCGAGTACCTTCGGTCTTTTCGAAGACTTACGTGACTCCACGTCGGCCTTTCGAGAAGGCGCGACTCGACCAGGAGTTGAAGATCATAGGAGAGTATGGTCTAAGGAACAAGCGTGAAGTATGGAGAGTGAAATACACCCTCGCCCGCATCCGAAAGGCTGCCCGTGAATTGCTCACGTTGGAGGAAAAGGATCCTAAGAGATTATTTGAAGGTATCCTTTAAAAGTTTTTTTAAGGTGTGCTCTATGTAAATGTTATATTTCCCAATTGTATTTTAATAATAAGTTTCTTTCGTAGAACCAAATATATCGTTATAGAATGAAAGGGATCTTATGTCCTTTTCTGTATGTCTGATGTGTGCCAAATTTCATCAGGATCAGTTGAGTAGTTACGGCGTTAGTGTTACAAACAAACAATTTTAATTTTAACTAATTAATTTTAACAACAACAAATTAATTTTAGATTAATCATCCCTTAAAAATGCTGGTTCTTTGAATAAGAACTGACAACATACCCAGTCTCAATTATACAATTTAACAAAATGTACTCACAAAAGTATGAGGACAAGATAGTGAATGGGATCCTTGTATGTCCCGCACAGATCTGTGTCAAGTGAAGTTGAGTTGAGTGAAGCTGGCTGAGTGAAGTTGTCGCAGGCGCAGATCTGTGCTCAGAACGACTTGCTTCATATTTCACTCGATTTTAAATATTAATACTCTCTAGATAAAGTTGAAATTTGTACAACAATTACGCAGCACGTATTTGGCCCAGACCGACTTGCACTCGATTTTAAGCTTTAATACTCTCTGGGTAAAGTTGAAATTTGTACAACAATTTATCGCACGAATTGACCGAACTGTAGAAACACTTCGTTCCTCTTTTATTTCACTCATTTCACTCGTTATGACCTTGAAACAGACAAGGAGTTCATTATTAGTAAAAAGTCATGATTTTAGTAAAAAAACATTTTTATGTTATATATTTCAAAATAATCATGATGAAAATTTAAGCACCTCTTGTCAGAAATAAATGTCGACTTATAGAGCTGAACATTGGTAGAAATTTTATGTCTGAACACTTTTTTGTGTATGATCATTTCTAATACAATGAATTTGTTTCAGGCAATGCTCTCCTCCGTCGTCTAGTGAGGATTGGTGTGTTGGATGAGAAGCAAATGAAGCTAGATTATGTGCTCGGTCTGAAGATAGAGGACTTTTTAGAGCGCCGTCTCCAAACTCAGGTCTTCAAGGCGGGTCTAGCGAAATCAATCCACCATGCCCGTATCCTTATTCGTCAGAGACACATTCGGTGAGAAAATGCATTTTTATTTTTGTATAATTATCACGTAAAATCTTTAATTTTGATGCCTTCAACTGTTTGAGTGAAAATGGAAAATTAATAACAGTGTTTTGTATACATTATATGTTTGAAACATATTTTTCGAGAATGTATTCTATGAACAATACTAATAATAATAAACTGCAGGTAACTGGACCTCCAAGGGCTTCTGTGAAAGATATTTGTAAAGACCACTTGAACATCAATGCATATTGATTTCAATGTCTTGAAATTGTACCCATTCGGGTCAACATTTAGCTTTGAGAGGTAATATATTATGTTATTCATCTCAATGCTAGTTTTCTTGGTACTCAATCTTATATATTTAAGTATCTTGAAATAAAATCAAATTTGTTATATAGATTATGAAGTTGTATGTTTTTAAGTAGTACTTTATTGATGGTATAACCTGCAAAGTATCAGTATGAATATATTTTTAAGAATATTATTAAATTTATTTTTGTTATTTCGAAATTTTTAATTGGAAGACTAATATGTATAATTTTTTTGTTTCTGCCTGTAATTTAAAAGTATCCAAAGGACAAAAAGTGCATAGAGAAGGATCATTTATATATACTGAACAAGCTTAAATAAGGATATTTAAAAAGCAGAAAAAGAAAGGCAAATCTTGTCAATTTGTAGACATCAAACTTGTTTTGTATTTGGAAAGAGTAAAGATGATGGTCCATAAAAATACCCCCAGATCCTACAGCAAAAAAGGAAAGCAGATCATCCTTGGCAGATGAAACAAAAAATTGTTACGCTGTTGTTCACACTATTTCTCATTTGGAAATGCCATCACTTGAACTCATTGCTAGCATTGATTATGAGCAAATTTGTTGTTCTTATTGAATTTTTTTTCACATTTCATATTAAAATATTGTTTGAACCCTATATAATTCCTTAAATAGTTTTTCTACTTAAAATTGTAATGAAGAGTAGCTGTATTTTAATTGCACGTGTGTTTATGCCACAGGGTCCGGAAGCAAGTGGTGAATATTCCGTCCTTTATTGTCCGCCTGGACTCTGCCAAACACATTGACTTCTCCCTCAAGTCTCCGTTTGGTGGTGGCCGTCCAGGACGCGTCAAGAGGAAGAACCTGCGCAAGGGCCAGGGCGGTGGCGCTGCCAATGATGAGGAGGAAGATTAGATGAATAAACCTCTTTTAACATATTTTGGACTTTTTATATTACCCTCTATTTAGTTAGATACTGTCCCAACATGGACACTAAAGCGACCAATTGCAGAGCGCTAGGTGAACTGGCGCGCTAAAGACAGGTAGTGATCCAATCTGGTGCGATCGTATGAACTCTGCCACGCTTGCTTGCTTATCTAAGATTGCGTGGTGTAGAGATTTAATTGACTCTAATTGCTCTAGGTCACTCGACGTGCGCTTGAACGGAAGAACATAGTTTTAATTTTTTCATTTTATTTATACTTTTGCTGACAATAAATAAAGGTTGTGGATATTATTCTTTAAAAAAGTTTTGGAAAATAAGGTGATTATTTAGGAATCGACAAAATCTGATAGGGAAGTTTATTTGTTTATCAAAATAAACAAAAAACTGTTTACAAAAACAACGGCACGTGCCAAATGATGATGCAATAATTATGAAAAGGATAAAAAATGACAAGATTGTTGTGAAAAAAAGAGATGGCAATAATTCAAAATGGTTGCCTTGTAACTTTTCGCGTATAGATTCCAGTTACGTCGCCTGCGTATATTGAAAGTATACAAGGCCAGTACGCACCCCGCCGCCATTTTGGCGCGCTCGTCGTGACGCCAGTTTACAAGAACAATCAAATGTTAAAAATCACAATACAAACTAAGCGCTTGTCGACACTGTCATTAGACTTTGACATATTCGATCAACCATTGCGTTTCAAGTATTTTGAATTTCCCGCTATTTGTTTGCACTTTTTAATAATTATTTTCTTAACAAAAAAGAAATAATGTTAAAAAATATATAGGTACATACATAGACATAATTCTGAAGCAATAATGTTCATAAACTCTTTTTTGAATTAGATGCATATTTCCTTTTGTTTTGACCTGAGACAGGAAGGACGCTGCAGCCTTTTTGACATGTCGTAAGAGGCTTCAGGGTAGTAGTGTATTATACGGTTGCTGATGCAGGGTGAAGTCCTACAAAGAAGGTAACCTGATGACATACGGGAAACATTCTAACTCTGGCTGAAGATATGAGTTGTAGGTTTCCGGGATGATGGCCCAGGTCATAGATATGGATACCGGCCGAGAAAACCTACATTCTACTATCTGTTTGAAGAATCAGCGAATATGTTGGTGTATCTTCTTTGTTTCATAAGTAAAATTAGTCCCAACGGTCGTCATCCTCCATAGATAAAATTGGAACATTAAGATATTGAATGTTATTAATATGACTAAAAGAAAAAACAAATTCATGTTATACTCGCTTTTATTTCTTACAATTATAAATCAAAATTTAAGCAAAAATAAAATATAAAATGCTAAAAGTAATTTTTTGATATATCACCTACTATTCAACAAACTAATAATGCTATTTCTCATAACATTAACAATTAAAAAGGAGTCAATAAAAATCAGGGAAGCACAAATTCATAGCTTCCTTACTCACTAATGTAAAAAAAAATCAACTTTAATTTGAAAATCAAAATGAGAAAAGGAATGTCAAAGCATCAAATTGCACTATTTACTGATCTATGGATGATAACTGTATTTTTTTTAAAATCTATAACGATTGCTCAGTGGTTGCAATTAAAACGAAAGCTTCCGAGGTCCTACAAATGTTATTCAACAAATAGTTCCGATTCTCATTTCTGTAACACAACAGTTAAGGTGCAAATTGTTTTATGATACAAACATACAATATTGCTTAAAACAATTTGTACCTTTAAATGCACAATAAAATTTACAACCTAAAGAACACTCACTCCAGTGCAAATCTATATTATATTATTACACACACAGCTACGGCTCGAATATTTAAAAATCATACTGACTGTGGATATACTCATGTATATTTTGAGAAAAAAAAAAGATACTTCACGATGCGTATATTAGCGACGTCGCGAGGTGAATCGCGTACTCACTGAATTGCGTATCTTTCTATGTAGTAAATAAGTTGTCTTTTTTTTTTATTAGATCAGGGTAGCGCTTGACCACTATCTCACCTGATGTGAGGTGTAGATGTGGCCGAAGGTGGACCACGCTTACCCAGTAAATGCCCATTTACCCTGGTTTTGAAGACCCCGAGGTTGTAGTTCTGTGGGAACACAGACGCAGGCAATGAGTTCCACTCCTTAGCAGTCCGAACAAGGAAGGTGGAACTGAAACGCTTCGTGCGTGATCGAGGTACATCGACCACGAAGGGATGAAACCTCCGCCCACGCCTAGTGTTCCGCATCTTAAAACGTGCGCGCCGTGTCGCGTCTAGTGTGAACTGACGCTAAGAATTCAAAAAACATTAATTTTGTATTGCCCAAAAAGATTAAATATATAAGAGGGGGCATTGGGAAAATTTTCCTACAAAAATATTTATCCCGATTGGGCGTAGTTAAATAGCCTTGTAAAGTTGGCGATGGACTGAGCGATTTTGTACCACGTGGTTCTAAATGTCGCATTACGAATTCTTTCGTCTTGCCCGATCGATACAGTTGAAAATCTTTAGTATTGCCACAATCAGTATTACAATAAATTGTCACGTTTATGACTAAATAAGTAGATATATAATGTTTCTTCTTGATGTTATATAAAAACCTACGGCTACAGTTAGTCTCATCGAATAAATTCATTAACGTATGAAGAAGAATTTTGAGCTTAAAAATAACGTTTGTCTCATAATAAAACGCAGACAGACAAACCGTTCACTTGTCTACGAAAATTGTGTACGACTCAGTTAAGAAAACTATAAAACAGAGTAAATTTGGCCGCACAACTTAATTCTACTAATATTTGTAGAAACAGTCGAACAAAGCTAGAAGTAAATTTGGCACTCAAATTGCTAATCACGACTAAATTCATAGAAACTCGTAAACAATTCAATAAATAAATACCTACTAAAAGCTCCAAAAATAAATTGCATATATTTACATATACCTAACACATTTACGAGTAAGATATGCGATATTAACGCAAGATCGTTAAAGGCGTTTCACACGGCGAGCGTAATTTGTGACCTTTTTATTAGTAGAAACATTTTACAATAACAAATTCACAAAAAGACTTATTCAATTTGGTTAAAAACATGCCGCAAATGACTAAAGCGTTTTTATCTCTCGATATCCTATTTAAAAACAAATACTTTTTTTTAAACATATCGGACAATAAATTGTCTGAGGAAATAGATGAACCATTTGAAAGTGAAATAAGAACTGTGTTCAAACCAACTTCGTTAGACCTAATATCAAGTCATACGATGCTTTACATTATGCATTCAAACAAATGTTAACCACACGTTCCAGCTATCGCCAACCAATGATTAATTGACAAAGATACACCATTTAACTTAGATATTACAGCAGTTTCACTGAAAATCGGCAATAAATGGCGGTTAATAAGTTTTGCAATATTTTGGTATTATGAAAACAATTATGGAAATATGGGGCAATCAATTGAGTTATGTGTTATAACAATAAACATGACAACGAACAAAGTTGTACCAAAGATTTTTTTTTAACTTAAGTGACGTTTTATATATAACAGTGGACGTCATCTCGCATTACGCCCGCCGTGTGGTTATGCCATTATTTGGGGAATTCATAGAGCTAATTACTCATAGAAACAATTGTATAATTTAACAAAAATGACGATAATATTATAAAAAAGACATTTACAGAAAGTGTTAGATAATTACATATAAGTAATGATAGATAGTCAATAGAAAATTCATAGATTTAGGAATTTTAAAACATAACTAGTGGTAGCATATAATAATTTATAATATCGATTACGGCCTTCATCATTAGCAACATTTAAGTATATCAGTTCAATCGTCGCCTTCTAACTTATCAACCTTTTTCGTCACGTCCACAACTTCCCGTGGATCTTCTTCTTCTTCTTCCACCTCCTCCTCAATCTCTTCTATCTCTATCTCTTCCTCTATTTCCTCCTCGGACAGATCGTCCTCCTTCTGGAACAGAAATTTATACCTTTACAACCATTTTAAGGCCCGGCTCCCTGAAAATTATGATTGTTTGCCTTAAGATTGTAAGTAAACCAAAAATGTCATCAATGTAAAACTTAAATAATATGTTTTTTAAAACCTTTTTCTAGTCATTGTCCAGACAGAAACACATTTAGTGGAAAATGACTCGAAACTTTTATTTTTTTTTAAAGATTTTTTCGTTTTTCTCGGAAACAACTTAAGTTACATATGCAAAATAAATACTTATAGAAAGAAAATACGGTTTATTAGTTACAAACCAGACAAAAATTACCTACATCGATTATTATTTCCATAATCAATCAAATTTGATTTGGGACTTATGTCGTTTAGTTCTGTGCAAGAATACGGTCAAACGGTTCATTCGATATTTAACCTTATTCGGATGCACATATTATCGAACGATCAGTACCGCGCTATACGCCAACAGTGACGGACCTATCGTGGTTTTGAAAAACCTTGACAGTGCCGTCTTAGGACAAACATGACACAAAAACAAACAATATGCTCTTAGGGTCAGTTCACACCGAAACGCGACGCGACGTGAAGCTATGCAAAGGTGGCGCCCGACATGAATATTTGTTCAATGTGAGCACGTTACAAATCTAGCAGCTCGATGACGAGCTCCGAGCACCCTAGCGCGCTCCACCCGGCTGCCGGCTTTTTGGCGAATCCCTTTCAATGTTACGTCGTTAGCGCGAGCACCGCCGCGTATCGTGATATTTTGTGTCGTGATATTTTTGCGTTTGGTAAAATGCAGTGGACTCAGGAGAAAACGCTTTTGTTGGCCAAATAAGACTTCTTTCTTAAATAGCAATAACGGATTTAAAGGAACGCAGCACACACTATCTCTACGTCCGCCATTTTGAACACAAAGTGCCAAGTTGCACCGCGAGACAGCGCGTCGTTGCGAGATACATCGCAGCGTAACGTAAGTCGTAAAGCCACCAACACCACTTTCGCGTACTCACTGAACTGTGTACCTTTTTGTGTACTCACAGATGTGTGTAATAAATGAGTCATATAACGTATTGCTGCCACAGTATGTGAGCGCCGCATCGAGTCGCGTCGCGATTCAGTGTGAACTGACGCTTTCTTTATTTTCATTTAAGGCTTCACTTGGGCAAATGACATTTACATTAGAACTCGCTGGCGGCGGAGACAATTCAACAGGCCTAGAAATTGTGTTTTTTTTTTTAACATTAGAACAATACACAAAAAAAATATTTATACAATTTTTTAAACTGACCTTAACTTATTAATAGGTACAGGATTCATATGTGCGCAATAAGCCGTTTTCGAGACAATTTTCAATAAAAGTCAAATTCTTCTTGTGTTCTAACTTTTTTGTGGAGTTTCTACTACTTTAACGAAAATTCTAATTAATACAATTGGTTCTTCACGTGTTTAAGTATAATATATTTTTTTTCGTTTTTAGTATTCAGCGTTTGTCTCCACCTTAATCCACAGGCGTACATTTTTACATAAATATACTTAATAACTTAACTGATACAAGAAAAATCTTACCTCAGCGGCCGGTTGAGTGATTGCACTCGCTGTTGTGAATTCATCCATCGTTGACTCTGAAACTTTACGGTAAAACCATTTCACTAGTCAATCAATTAATAAATTCACTGATAAGTTTGAACTTTCTTAAATTGATAATCTCGCATTAGACATACCAGTATCTCTTTCCGGCGTGTCCCTTGGCGCGTCTTGAATCAACGACAACGTCATCTTGCCACTTACCACCAGCTGTAATGTTATTTTGTACCACTTTAATACAGTGTCACATTCGTTCTGAATAGAAATAACAATAGAGATAACAATAATTAATTTTACCGCATTGGTAATATAGTCGAGAATAAAGTCATTTCTTTTCATTTCTTGTTTAAGAATCACTATGTGGAAGTATCGCATAGTAAAACTATTGATTATAAATTTTAAGATAATGAATATGCAGAATGCTTCTGTGAGTGAAAATTGGCGAGATTTTTTTCATAGAATTGCTCAATATTTCTTATTGGGTGCGTAAAACATTGAAAGTATAATACATACATTTAGTATAATATGGCCGTGTTCAGCTAGTAATAATATAAAGATTCTTTATATAGTATAATATATAAAGAAGACATACTAATAAATTGTTTATATATTTTTAAAATTTTCGTTTTCAACTTGTGGAAAATGCGGTGGGCTGTATTTTTTTTCTTTTTTTTAAGATGTGAGATATACTTGTCTATGTAATACTAGTAATGTGCAATTGCTCGTTTTTCCCGAATTTTTTTATTAATAATATATTAATATGATTTCTGCAATAGAGGCGATTACGCAAAATCGGCGTAATTGTTAATTTCCCTTGTACAAACATCGACAACCCAATTTGGTCAAAGGAACTCCTATTCGCACATATATTTCGAAGATGAATGCATTGTATGAGGGCGTATGACTCACGGGCGAATGTTTCTTGGTGGGTTTCAATGGTTTTGCGGCGGTATCCTCAACGAAGTCTGTTACCAGTACTCGCGACTGCTGTGGAATCTCCGTCTCCAAGTATATCGACTTCACCTCCTCCGCCTCGTGCTGAAAACGACACATAAGCACATAATACTCCACACAAGTTTAGTATTGAATATACAGTTGACCCTATCTAATCCGACGCCCCCTGTAATCCGACATGTCTTTAACATATAGTAAATATTCGTTAATGCGTGTTTGAACAAGACTTTGGTAGCGGCCTAGCAGTCGCTCATTGTTTACTATTTATTTATTATCTTAATATCTTCGCAAACCCAAAAGCGGAGGACAAAACACTAACCGTTTAAATCGTTATGAGTCTATGGTACATATAGAATCTTAACATTATGATATGTTATTTGTCGGATAACATAACAAGGTACTCTTTTTCAAAAAGTTTAGAACCATAGATGGGGTATATGGCAGTACTTTATAAACAGACACCGCCTTGCAAATGTTGGTCGGACTACCGCGGAATTATTATTTATTGAATTCTTTGAAGAATATATGATGAATTATGCTTATAAGAATGGATTCAATTATATATAGTATTTCCTAAAGTCATTGTTTATTTATTAGGAATGTACCAGATATATTAGCTCCATGATGAGAAAAAATAATCTACCTTCATCCTTCTGAGTAGAATCACACATGAGTAGAATACACATGTACAAACAGCAACACACTTAACTGCACATTAAAGACGCAACTCAGAGAAATTATCACTGTTTGAAAGGGATAGATATATGTTGTCACTTTCAATGTATAGTAATAAGTTTTCCAGGTAATAATTCTTAATTCGGGAATTGTGTGTGCACTTTTTTTGTACTATTATTTATTCTTCTAGTTATTACCTATTTCTTTATTATATATTCTTTTAGAAATTTTACCTTATAATAGGCATTGTAACCATGTAAGATTTGTTGTATTTAGTAATTATGCTGTTAGATTTGGTTTCAATAAACTATGGTTGCTTCTGTAGTAGTGCTTGTACTAAAATAATTAAATATCTATTTTCATGCTTAGCATGCACGGAGGGTTAGATGTGACCACTACGGAGTAATTGACCCCAGAGCGAACAAATAATAATTTTGATAATTAATAATTCCAAATAAGATTCAGACGCAATCTTATTTAAATATTAAAAATATGACCTAATTATTATCTGTATAAGTATAAATACAGTCAGTTTGGTAATTGAATGCAAAATGCAATGGCGATAAAAATTTAGATTATTTTAAGCCATGCTTGTCACATACAAAGTTATTTGTTTCCATTCCTATTTTAAGTTTCATTGAAAAAAAAATATATCTAAAATTAGACAATATTTTGCTAAAATAATCTATGAAAACTCGGAGTTCGAAAGAAACCTTAGTTACTCTTATAAAATAAATATTCCATTAGCAAAAATTAATATATATTATTATTTTTTATTAAAGATGGGTTCGCTCTTGACCAGCATCTATCCATGTAGGAAGGATGAGGCCGACGATGGAGCGAACTCGCCCAGAAGATGCCTATTCATTCGAACCTTGAAAAGATTTGGGTTATATGAGCTCGGAAACACAGACCCCGGCAGGGAGTTCCAATCCTTAGCAGTGCGCATCACAAAAGATGTTTTAAAGCGCTTGGTCCGAATTAGAGGGATTTCAATTCAAAGTGAGGATGGTAACCAATGTATATTCAATGACAAAACAGTAATCATGTGAAAACAAACGTGGTGTCGTTGGACATTTTTAGCGCACGGTCCACTTGTCTAAACCATTCTCTCCCCTGGTATAATAATAATAATATTTTCTTGAAGTTTTTCCTTATCGCAACCAACCAGTAGAGACAAGTGGACCGTGCGGTTTTCAGCAGCCCAACAATGTAGATACAGTTTCGATACAAATTGTTCCCGAGGCTCCCTTGTGGGCTCTTGGGTAATTTCCTCTGGATTTGACTGTCCTTTCACATTTGACTTAACAAATTATAACTTGTTGCATTTGGTAAAATTTCATAGATTCCGTTGGTTCTAGAACTCACACTTTTTCTTTTAAATTGTTGGAACTGTACGAAAATATACGTATAAACATAAACAACTCTTTGATCGTTAAACTAGGTATATGTACCTCACTTGTGTCACTCTAAGAAAGTCGACTCAACAGTATAAAATGTTTTCTTCCTGAGTTTTTTTTCTCAACAAAATTCCTTTATTTTGATACATTTTTCATCTGATTTAACCCGGTTTTTTTTTAAATATTTCTATAATCAAGAAAATAGTCAAGAAAATTAATTTCTATAATCACCAACACAAACTAACATAACAACACTAAGGCTAATGCCAGTACACTATATGTGCCAAGCGTAGAGCTAACACAGGAGCTACGCTTGCATATAAGATACAAGGGGTCACATAGGCGCTTATCTTGGTGACAGTATACCTATGGCAGGGCACACTGCGTTTCGCAGTCATTTGGGCAGCCCGTCTGGCGGCAGTAACCACCCTCTTACAGAATACCACCGTGAAATTGTGCTGTTGTGTTTCGGTGAGTGAGTAAGAGATGCAGCCCATTTCCCTAACCCTTCCCAATCCGTTATCCTTAATCCTACTGTAGTCGGCAGCGCACTTGAAGCACCTGTGAAGTTGCTTGTGATATAGGCGATGGTAGCCACCTACCATCAAGTGGACCGTCAGCCTGTCTGTCGACCTTAACATAAAATTTAAAAAAAAAAACACTTTTGCAGAACAAATACGTCACTCTCTAACTAATTACTATTGATTGAAAAGTCAATGCTTCAATTGAATACAATTCAAAATCGATTCTTTTCAAAACAACAACAATTAGAACTTGTTCCATTGTAAATTGTAAAATCAGTAGGCGACTTTATCAAAACGTTCGTTCGCTACGCGACTCGCTTGGTGACTAACTTGGAAGAACTACCTTAGCACGTCACTTCCAGTGTGACCAACGCGATAGTATGCAATACTATGCGTCTGTACACTAGGACCATCCCTCACTAAGTGAGGCTCTTTTTAGTGTGGCCATCGCCTAAGAGTTAAATTCTACGAATTTCATTTAGACCAAAAACGACCTACTGTTAGTATGCATAGACAAATTAGTATAAAATAAAACTGCTTATTTATAATAATTAAAAAATAATTTATTTTAAATATAAAACATATAAAGCGATTCGAATATGCGAGTTTACTTAATGTCAAATAAGCAGTAATATTTATATTAAATTAAATAATTTCTTAATAAAGCAATGTATCTATTCTACAACAACGTAATCTTTACATGCTAGTAAATGTAGAAAAAAATTAAGTTAAAAAGTAGGATAGTGGTTACGTTTGAGCCATAGAACGGTTTTATGTAAGTTAATGATATTAAAGCAAATAAAATACTATATAATAAAATATATTTAACTTGAGCAAAACAGAGTACCAATAACTTACCACAAAACTTACAGAATTGTATGAAAATATTTGTAATAAAAAAATCAAGAATGCTTTTAGAGATCCTTTGTAATGTGAATCTATTTTGTTACAAAAAATATTTTTTTAATGGTGAGCAAAATTAATTAAAAAAAAAAAAAAACAAAAACATAATTTAGAACTACCAAATAATTGAAGCAATTGAGAAGATATTATTGTAATAATAGAATTTAGTGGAATGTTTTGTGCGGACAAAAAAAAAACAGCTTTATAAAGTAGGTCAGACAGTGCTTATTTCAATGCAATATTTTTAAATAGTATACAAAGTATAAACAACTATTGTGCCTTGTTGCATAGGTCATGCAGATTGAGGTAATTTCATTCATATGCTTATACAATATTCAATTCTATAATTGTACAAATGTCGCAGAATAATTGTTAGAATAATGAGGGTTCATTTGGGAAGCATTGGTCAAAATAAAAGCCAAATAATTATTATCTGTGTGTTGGTGACTATAGTTGCGTTTGTCATGGTTGTTCTAGTCACATTAAATTGGTCACTTTGGTATTATTTTTATGTATTGACAAATACTGTATTGGTATGTATTGGCCAACCTTATTACGATTAAGGTTAAGAGATTAAGAGGGTATAGGGAAATGGGCTCTATAGTATTTTCATTGTATGATGATATGCGTGACAGTTCGAACTGACAATTTTAGTGATGCAACCTAACGACATTTAATCGATTGTTTGAAAATATCGAATCAGTTTTCAAAGCAAATGGAATCGAACTAGATTTTAGAAAACTGAAAATTGTAGATTTTCAGATTTAGAAATAAATTTTAGTAATTAGGAATAAAGGACACGTTAAATAAATTATAGAATACAATGCAGTCTGTTTAAAATATTAATTTATTTATTCATTACTGTCAGAACTCGAAACTTGACAACTCGTATCAGACTCAGAACAAAATTTACATTTATTTAATTGTTATTATTAGTCAGCTTTAGTTTTATTATCAAAATAACATGTTTTTAAAAATATATTTGTTAAATCTCCGAATATCCAATGACAAACATAGAGTACTTTCGATATATCGAACATAAGTGAATATCCCCAGTGTCAATCCCTATTGATTGACACAAGTTCCGTTCCACGCGTTTGACAGTTTTAAAATATATGGTTTTTATTACATTTACCTATTATAATAATAAATTAATAATAAAAGTGATAATTCCTTTTGTGTTTTTCGAATAGAAAAATTTTTTTTTCATACATGTGTTTGTTTAATTGTTATTTTTTTTGTGCCGGTTTTTTTTAGTTGAAAACAGTATGCGTGACATGAAAAAGTGAGAACTGTCACGCATATCATCATATAGTGAAAATACTATAGTATTCCTTACTCATTCACCGAAACACAACAACACACATGCCGTTATTTCACCATATCTTATATGAAGGGGTGGTCACTGACACCAGACAAATTTCAGATTGCGGAACGCACAAAAAGTGTTATAGTCTCTACGATTGAAACACTTTTCTAGTTACGAATGATTTTACGACCAATTTAATTACATAGAAAGGCTATGAAACGCTACCAATTAATTTGCGACACGTCAAATAAGTTGTGAGCGTTCTAAGGGTACATGTTCACTAGGCGGTTAGGTCGCAGCGGTCAATGAGATCTTGTTTTAGGTTTTAAAATCTCACGCGCTTAACTACAAACCTAGTGCGCATGTACGCACATGCGCCGAGTGAATAATGAGCCGTGGGTGCGGTGGTGTCAACTGCTGTCGTTAGAGTCGTAAAGCGTCTGCGTGATGTGCACAGTGCAATAGGGCCTCACCGCGGGGCGGGCGGGGGCTGCGGGGGCCGCGGGGGTGCAGGGGCGGGGCGCGGCGAGGGGCCAAGCGCCTCCGTCCGCGGAGTGCGCAGTTACCTCCATGCCTATCACCTACGACCGAGCGCATACACCGATACAGCCAAGCCTCGCTGCAAGGAACTTCTTGGGGGAAACTGGATGACCAACTGTGGTAGCGCGCATACAGAATCACTTTCAATGAGCTTCGTAAAGCACAATTACATCAACAAATTGAAAAATTACGTAATTTATTTGTCTCAGAGTAAAAGGAGAACAATTAGACACCATTCGATGTAGCAGATGCTCGCTTAATTATCTGTACGTTGGACAATTATTTATCTCCAGTACACGCTAGATTTATTTAAGCTTTAAATAGTCTATCGCCTGTAGCTGTTTTATGCTATTTTTTTTGGCAAATCTGTCAATTTTGTCACAACCTTGTTCGAAGAACCGTTCACCGAAATTTGGTCCGCAAGTCACATAGCGACGACTCCTCATACGTATCGTAATAGTATTGACACAAAGAACATAATTCACACATGCGTTAAGACTTCTAAACAAGATCAGAAACAGCGAATGGCTTTGCATTTTTAAAATGCACCTTGCTGTTTCGCTTTGACCAGTCAAGGCAAGCATGACATTGGGCTCAGTATAAATTAGAAACTAATTATTAATAATTATTTTTTAGAATATACAAACATACAAAAAAACTTAATGGTTGAGTGTAGATTAGCTTCAACGATTTAGAACACATTCGTCAGAATCATGTTGTGCCAGATTTTCAGGGAAAACTAGGTTTTGATTTGGTCACTGATGACTAGATATTATCGGAATTAGGTTTTGTCTGCTATTGTTTACAAGTCTTAACAGAAAAATCTACCTAGCAAATCGAGAGCTATTTCTTTATAAAATTACTAATAAAGGCAAACTGCAATCGCTAATCGAACAAATGTGATCATTTTCAACGTGCCTGAAATCAATGTGACTTACCATTCATAGAATAAGATAGAAAGAAAAAATTCTTTATCTTATAATACTTTCTTAACTCCATTGATTATAAACGAGTTTGTCATCCAGTTTAACCCACAAAATCCTTGCATCAGACCGATGCTAGTCACAGAAGCGTCTGCAAAGACATTGGCCACTCGTTCGACTTAGTTGTAACATATGCACGAAATTTATTTTCGATCTTTTAGTGTCTGACTTTTCTATAATTAATTACTGATAAACTTAACATTAACCTCAATAAATATTATAATATTTAAATTAAACTATGACCACCAAAGTAACCAATGTCTTTTCAAGCCTTAACTATAAATATGGTAAATTAAAAATTAACTATTCCGATCGCCTGAATATTTACCGGTCGGATCAAAAGAAGCTTATTAATAATCAAAGTAATCATCCGTTGCTTAACTTAAGCGGAAAAAATGAAGACAAAAATGTCGTACCTTTAGCATTATTGGTCAGAAGTTTGGTTAAGCGAACAAATAACTGTAGAAACAATTGTTAGTAGTAGTGACAGAGTGTATAGGATTTTTGATTCATCACTCACTTTGACGCTCCCGTTCTCTTGGTCTCCGCCTTCGGTGTCATTTTCGTCTGTACTCTTAGATGAATCCTCCTTGAGTGCTTCTTCCAGAAGTTCCGACGTCGATCGCTTCTCTCTATCGTTCTCCATCTCCAGATCGAGAGTAGAAACTACCTTAAGCTCTCCCCTAGCTTCGTTTATTATGTCTTCGGAAGCTTTTGTTAATTTATCTATTTCCTTTTTTGCAATATTCTCTGTAATTCTTATTAATTCGTCATCAAAATCATCTGATTCAGGCGTAATATCCCGGGAAAGTTCTTTTGGTTCTGGTGTAGGTTCTTTTGGTTCAGGTGTAGGTTCTTTTGGTTCAGGTGTAGGTTCTTTTGGTTCAGGTGTAGATTCCTTTGGTTCTGGTGTAGGTTCTTTTGGTTCTGGTGTAGGCTCTTTTGGTTCAGGTGTAGGCTCTTTTGGTTCAGGTGTAGGTTCTTTTGGTTCAGGTGTAGGTTCTTTTGGTTCAGGTGTAGGTTCTTCTGGTTCAGGTATTGGTTCTTTTAGTTCTGATGTAGGTTCATTGTGTTCCAGGGAAAGTTCTTTCGATTCATCAGTTGGTTTTTTGGTTTCTGGAGTGGATTCTTCAGGCTCTGGAGTAGGCTCTTTCGTTTCTGGAGTAAGTTCTTTCGGTTCTGGACTAGGTTCTTTAACCTTTTCGGGTTCGGGAGTTTTTTCTTTTGTTGGTTCCCGATATTCGCTTGCTATAATTTGAACCGGTGGATTTGTGTTCATAACTGTTCCATTGGTGTAAGGGCGAGTGTGATTTTCCTGAGCTTCCTGAAAATGTCAACAAAACTCTAATCAGTCTTTGGTGTAAAAAACTTTAGATTTATCCTAAGCACTGCAAATCTACTTTCAATTCAATCGTTATTCATATTTTCTCTACAGAGCAATAATGTACTATGTAGGTTATACACTAGCTAGGTTAAAGAATAAGGCATTACATAAGGCATTACATAAAACAATAACTAGCTACTATTAATTCAATCAAGAATCTCGTCAAGTCTAACAGTGCACACGAAAGAAAATCTTAAAACAAAAAGTTACAGTGCGTATTAGCAAAAAGCAAAACTGAGAACGCTCCTAACAGATTGACTCTTGAAAAAGTTTTAAATTGTTAATTTGAGACCTATTTTAAATGCTCAATAAACGCGTAATTATTCTAATTAGCACTTTTTCTAATAGAAGTTTATAAGATATTTTGAACAATAATGGCCATTATTGGTTTTTTTTTTTAGTCAGTAATTGCTTGTTAGTCAGGACAAGGTAGCTTAGGTACAGACAGTCAACGACACGCGAAATAAAAAAAATAATAATAAAAATAACAATAGAAATAGCAATTGCATGCTTCGAAAATTATAAATTATAATAAACGTGAAATGAAGTTTATATGAAGGGGAGAATATATTATAAAGTATAGATGAAAACCAAGTTGAAGCTAAACTCATGAAAAATATCTAAACGCAAAAATATATAACAAGTGTTTGATTTGAATTGATGGACTGTGTATGACTTTGATACTAACAACATAATTATATATATACGATGAAGTACATTTTATTGGGAATGATATTGAATGTATAGAGGGAATTTACGCTGTGATAGATTTTCTTCCAAAGACAGGTGGCGTAAGGCAAATACATAATTGAGCTCACATTTGAAAGTTCATTAAAGAAGATATCATAAAGAATGAAAAAAGAGCTGGTCAAGATTTATAATCTTAATGATTGTGATCTTTTAGTACAGATTTATAGAATGCAAGTAATCTATGTTACGGCTAAAACCGGTGGCCAAAATAAACCTAATATAAAGTCGAATCACATAGAAGAAACCAACGACATTCTATTTCTGAAATAACTGCTTCCATTGTTTATTAACAACAATGTAGTCATTATAACTATCAATGGCATACAAAATTGTTAATTGGTTTGAAACTATATGTGATTAAAATCAGTTCGATACCACTTAAAATGATTCGTCATTTATTAGTTAACACGAAAAATCAGCTAAAAGTCATTATGAGATCATACTATATTTTTGTCGGTAAATTTTTTATTAAGGTTCGATTTACATTGTTATAAATTGTATATATATAACTCGCGACCCGTCTTCGCAAGTTTCCTACAATTTTTCCAATTCCATAAGACATTTCCTCCAATCTATTGCATTTGCAAACAGAAATCATTTTAAAGCTGACCAAAAAACCTCAATATGTCTTTGACCATTTAAATAGGGGATCGGACAGTAATCAGATTAAAATCTAAAATGTACTTAGAAAGGAAATATATATTTTTTTACGGTTATTTATCGAATAATAATTTAATATAATTCATTTAAATATTTTTAAATGAAGAAATAAAATTTTATTATTTACAATATTTTTAATCTACACTGAAACACCAATCACAGTGCGTGACGTCATTTGTGGGCAATCATTGTCTTATGCCAATGCAGCTGTTTTGTTATGATATGACCACAAATGACGTTACGCGCTCTCAGATGAACTATCGTGGCGTTTTGGCGGCATTTTCAAACAAACAATATTAAAACATCATTTTGAGTACCTAAAAGGCTATAAATAAATAAAATAATATTTTTTATGGGAATAAATATCCATGAAGATTAATTTAAAACACTTTCTGAAAATTTGTCCGATCCCCTATTATAGTGAAAAAACTGATGTTAAGATAGATGGTAACGATGGAACTTTTATAGAAAATTAACATAAGGCGAAACTCTAAAATAGGCATGTATATTTAATTTTATCTGTTCAATTAAACTACCAATTTTAGCCGTTACATATACATCGATAGGATAGAAAATGGAAGCGACACGACCAAAAAGGTAAATCATAATTACACGGACATCTGTTGTTAATAACACAGACAAAAATCATAAAAAAACAAGTGCAAAAGACAATGATGGCAATGATATATGTTTTGGATGTAATAAGAAATAACACTGAAAATATAATTCGTGTGCGTGTCATGCAGTGACCTGTCGCTGCTGGCTCTGTGCGTAGTTCGCCTCCATTTGCTGCTGCACCTCCGCTACCAGGCCCGATATGGCCGTGACAACTGATACACAACAATCACCTTTATTACTCTACATATTTAGGTCTTTTGCAAAAAAAAAAACTTGTTAACGACAACGACTTGTCTCCTGCATAAATACCTACTATATTATTTCAACCCTACTAAAGTAGATCTAACTTTTATTTTCGTTGTAACTTTCGGCATAAATTTTAACGCAAAAAAAAAAACTAGTGAAGTCAAAGTTTGTTGAATTATCAAGGTGGACAAATTCGCTTAAGGAATTCCGAAGGCTCGAATCTATGAGATGCTAACAAATAATTGAATTCTAAGCACACCTTTAAATAAACACTGCTCTAAACTACATTTAGACCGATGTACATTGCTCTTATTGACTTCGTTATAGAGGAGGTACAAAATCTTTGAGAACCTAAGAAACTTTTTTTTTAACTTATAAAGAGTCACATTGCACGACAAAGTACTTTTCGAAACACCATTTCTTGTAGAAATACACGTTTCATACTGGAAATGACTGCAATAGCACTTCAAGATACTGTATGTACCACAATAGCGTTTAATGTGAAGGTGCCTTTAAATTATTACTACATTTAATAGAGATATTAATTACAAAAGTAAGTGTCCATGTGTCTAAGTGTACCAAGAAAATAAGTACTGGAATATAGATGACATCAATGAATAATTCAATTGCTTTGTAAAGAATGTAATATTATGATAATTTCATGAATCATGTTCATGTTTAATGAATCTCTATCAAATACTACCAAATCTGTTTAATAACGGGCGAAAGTACACTCAAAAAATGCATTTCGGTATCTTAGATACGGTGTTTTTGATCTATGATGTCCATTTCAAGTGTAGGCTTGCATTGGGATCTTTTAGGCGCATAGAATCGACTTCAATGACAGTATAAAAGACAACAATAAAAAGAACCGCAACTAAAAATAGTGTACACGAAAACATAACTGCGAAGGACGCAAGGACCAAAATAGCGGGATGCATCAGACGATCGGGCATGCCACACACACGGTTGGAATTGTTCCAAGTGAGTCTTGTAACGGGTTGTTTGTATTAATCTAGTTTATTTGGTTCGGTTGACCCTAAACCTCTGTGACATTGTAACTAATAGAACCATTGCTAAATTAGAATTCATATTTCAACACTGGTCGAAATTCGACCAGGGCTAAGTGAAAAAACACCAACTTTTTCTAATTTTTAAAGCTCGTCAATAGCTAGTAAAAAAGAAAAAGAAAATCGTTTCACACGCGAAAGAGGGATTCGAAATTGTCGCTTCGCGTGTAATAGTACTCGCCCATTGAACAAAATTCGAACCATGTTGGAGGAAAATAAACTAACTTTTCCCATTTTTTTTTTAAATTGACACCACTAAAAGCTCGTAAATTTAATAGCTATTGTATCCGAAGCTTTCGCTTCACATATTAAGGATACCCAATCCAACCATATTTAAGGCCCTACTTATTTGTAGCTGGTGATAATGGAATAAATTGCCTGCTAATGCTAAAAACGTCAAAAAATCTCGAACCATTCAGCAGACAATAGGGAATGTGCACATTTTTTTTATATATTTTCATACGATAGGTTATATCGTTATATAACCGTAAAAAATATTCAGCGCCAAAAAACAGAAATTTGGTAACAAAAAAAAAATTAAAATTAACTAACAGCTACGGGCACTTTAAACACCCGCCCTTTTGGCGCGCTTATCGTAACGTCCAAAGTCTACAATACAATCAAATGTTAAAAATCACAAACATCTACACGCTTGTTGACATTTCATAGACGTTGACGTCACATTCCATAGACTTTGACGTCACATTCGATCTGACCGTTTCAAGTATTTTGAATTTCCCACATTTTTATGCACTTTTTAATAATTATTTTCTCAACGAAAAAGAAATAATATTAAAAAATATTAACATAGACATAATTAACCTAACTGTCAAGTGCGTTCAAGTCAAGTCGTTTCCGCATAATTAATTACAGTAAAAATAGTTTGAAACTTAAATTTACTCAACAAAAGAGTGAAAACTGTAAATAAAGTGAAAAATTGCATGTGGAATTATTGGCAACGCGGAAAGATAGCGGAAAGAAGCACAATTTTGTTCGAAAACCGTTCGAATTTGTTTACACTGTATTAACGGTATATATTACTAAAGCCGAAGAAAAACATTGAGAGAACCAAAACAATTGAAAAAAAAGACCAATTAGTGCAATTGTAGACAATATTTAAGTGTTTTTGAAAAGAATTTCGTGTAACTTTAAATAATAGTGATATTTTCAAGATACCTTAAAGTTTACTTATTAATAGTGAGAGTGATTTTTTAATAATAATAGTCGGTATACTAATATTTTTCACAGACACTCTCATGTTATATTATATTAGGTATCACAATTTCAACGGTAATTACGTATGATTAGTTGGCCCAACGGCTTAACATAAAGTCTTGTCTGCATCAAACGGAGGTGCGAGAGTTCGAAACCCAATGAGATTGTGGATACAAAAGACTGTTTTAAAGTTCTTGTAGTGTATTTAAATTAAAAAAAGTTTTATTACGAAACAATTTAAAGTAGAAGCGCAAATATTTAAAATATTATATTATTAGTTTCAATAAAAATAAATAAAACTTTGATTATATTCCAGAAGGAAAGGGAAGACATTATATAAATACTTAAAATTTCTTTATTGCTAATATTTTAAGCTTGACACAATAAAATTGTAGTTTCTAATTATAAAGAGCGAGTGCTAGAGAGTTTCTTTCGCCGTTTCTTCTCTCTAAGAACGCCAATTTGTTTCCGAAACGGTAGTAATTTTTAGTTTTCATAACATATATATATATATATTTTTTTTTTCTTTTTTTTCCAAACTTTAAAAATGAGTTTCTTTGATAATATTACATTTAGAAAAAAGAGGAATGCCAAAAGCCTAAATAAATCGGATGAAAAAGTAAGTTCGTTCGAGGAACAGTCAACTATTATCGACATAAGTAGCAATAGTTTACCGGCACAAGATTGCGACAGTATATTTAGTGAATATAAAAATGAAATAGAACAATTGAATATTAAATTAATGAGTGCTAATGATGAAATTGATCGATTAAATTTAGAAAATAATCGATTAAGGCTTACACTTACAAAGTGTGAAAACAAATTAAAGATATATAAATCTGTAGGAATAGATGACTTAAGTATTAGTGAATCGGCTAGTTCGACACCAAGAAAAACTAAAAAACAGAAAAAAAACTCATCTAACGTTCAGGTTCACAACAATAACTCAGAACCATTATCTAAATCCCCTATAATAAAAACTAGAGTAATAAAGGAAAACAAAAGTAATGAAAACATTATATTAGATAGCTCTGTACAAAATACAATCAAGGCAGATAATAACTGTAATAACAAAACGCAAAAACTTGACTCAAATCAAGATGCACAGCGTTACATACCAGAAACTAAAGCAAATTTTATAAATAAAAAAATTGTTTTGTTAGGGGATCAACAATTGTCCGGGTTATACCATTATTTGGTTAAGGACAGGGAAGGTAAGTGGAATGATAGTTATCGTGTTTCATCCTTCATAAAGCCTGGCGCTTCTTGCTCGGAAGTATTAAAGTATTGCGATAATTTGCAAAATACCCTAGGTAAAAATGATAAAGTCGTTATCGCGGTAGGTGCAAACGACAATGATCCAATTGTTGTCTTAAAGGAATTAAGTATAGCTCTTAACAAGTTACCGGAAAATAAAATTTATATATTGCAAAACACTAAATCAATGCTTAATTCATATATGTCGGCAGTTTCTAAGACGTTCGCTAATTGTACGTTTGTTAGTATAAATAATTTAAATATTGCAAGTAAAAATATTCTAAAAATAATTGCCAATAGAATAAATTTAGCAATTGATTATGATGATTACCAAAATAGTTATCTTGATTTGAAAAATATAAAAAATATAATTAAGCAATTTAATATATCTTTTAAAATTAAAACAGAAAAAATCTATTCAAAACAAAAAACGGATAAACCTAAAAAGGGTACAATACCTTATTATTTCCCAATAGTGACCAAAAACAAAGATTCATCTAACTTATATCAACAAACAATTGCTAAATCGAGGAGGGGAACCATTCCATATTATTTCAAATTGAAGAATAAAGACATAAATCTCAACGATACAACTGATACGGAGAAATCAAAGTTTTTTCGGTCGTAAAAACACGAAGTGTGATTTTACTCTGTTCCACCAAAACATCGCAGGAGCAATAAATAAATCGGAAGAATTAACATTAGCATTAGTTGAATTATCTCAAGACCTAAATTCGGATATTGATGTTATTTGTCTCAGTGAAACATTTACACAAAAAGGTTCTGAATCACTACTGAAATTAAATGGTTATAAATTAGCGGCATCATACTCGCGTAACAAAAAACGAGGCGGCACTTGCATTTTATTGAGAAAAAAATATAATTTTAAAAATCTTGACACCACTACAAAACTATTGTCAGAAGAGTTTTGTTTTGAATGTTGCGGAATAGAAATAGTGCCATATAATTTAAATATTCTCTGTATATATAGAACCCCACAGAGCAATCCAAATATATTTTTGAACAACCTAAATTTATTGCTTTCTGCACTAACTAAAAGCAAAAATAAAAAAATTATACTTTGCGGTGATTGGAATATTGACATCACAAAAACAAATAAAAGTTCAACAGAATTATTAAGCATTTTAAAAAATTATAATATGTCTGCTCATATAACTTCACCCACTAGGAATCTATCCTGCATTGACCAAATAGCTAGCAATTTAACTAAATTTCAGTCTCAAATTCACTATATTGGTCTCTCAGATCATGAAACAGCGCAAACATTTACAACTAAAATGAAAAATGTAAATGATATCACCTTATGGCAGGATTTTAAAAGAGACTTTAACGAAGAGAATATTAAAAAATTTTACAACTGTATATGTTCCTTGAGTTTTTCTGAAGTATTCGAAAATAGTGAGTTAAATGAAGCCTTCGATGTACTACATAACTTGTTGATACTCTTTTTTAATCTCTGTTTTCCTTACATCAAAGTAATAATTAAAAGAAAAAATAGCAAAAATAAATGGATTACCAAAGGAATTAAAAAGTCATGTTTAAAAAAAAGATGTATGTATTTGTCACGCAAAATTTCAAAAACAAATAATCACTCGCAGAGACAATACAAAAAGTATATTAAAATATTAAGAAAAGTTATACATACATCACAAAGGATTCAAAACCAAAAATATATTAATAATAATGATAATAAATGTAAGGCAGCTTGGCAAGTAATAAACAAGAACATAAAACCTAAGCCGGCTTCTAACCAAATTGACTTAATTCAGTTCAATAATGTTAATTATGAGAATCCTGACACCATGTGCGAAATATTCAATAATTATTTTATTGACATAATTAATGATAATAGAAAACATAGTACAGAATACACCACAAATGTAAACAATTGTGGCAATTCTATATTTCTTGCCCCTACAGATAGCTTTGAAATATTTAATATTATCAGATCCCTTAAAAATACTAATTCTGTAGGTTATGACGAGATTAACACCAAACTAATAAAGATATGTGCTCAGCAGCTATCCGAACCTCTAAGTTATATCATTAATTTATCTTTTGAACAGGGTATATTTCCATCGGTCCTAAAAAAATCAATAGTCAAACCATTGTTTAAAAAGGGAGACCGAAAGGAAGTTTGTAACTATCGCCCTGTGACACTGATTCCAATAATTTCAAAAATCTTTGAAAAAGCAATGCTTAAACGTCTTAATGATTTCGTCGAAAAAAATAAAATATTAAGCCCAGATCAGTTTGGTTTTCGTAAAAATAGCTCCACCACTCTGGCATGTTTCAACTTAATCAAAACAATAACTCAGGGATTAAATGACAAAAAAAGTGTTGCTGCCCTGTTTCTCGATATGTCCAAAGCATTCGATTTTGTCGATCATAAAATTTTAGAATATAAATTAGAACGGTGTGGCATGAGAGGAATTACATTGAAATGGCTTAAATCATATTTATCAAATAGATATCAATGTACAGAAGTTTCAAAAATAGTACATAAATGTAAATCTGCAGTAGGTGTTAAGATAACAAGGAGATCTAGCTTCAGAATAAACGTATCGGGAGTGCCTCAAGGCAGTATACTTGGGCCATTTTTGTTTTTAATATATATAAACGACCTTCCCAACATAACACATCATAGCACATTTCTGTACGCTGATGACACTACAATTGTATTAAAAAACAAGGATAAAAACGAACAAAAGTTGGAAATCATTTCATTACTAACAAATTTAACAGAATGGTTAGATAAAAATAACCTTCATCTAAATATTGATAAAAGTAAGATAATGCAGTTCGTAACTTATAAAACTAAATCTACACCTCTTCAAGTTATAGACAAAGGTAAAATTATTGAAGAAGTAGAAAGTATAAAATATTTAGGCGTAATGCTAGATAAACATTGTAATTGGAAATCTCATGTCGGTCTGGTCTGTGATAAAGTAGACAGATTTGTTTATGCACTACGTCGGTTAAGATTGACTGTGTCTATTGAGGCGGCGGTCACTGCTTATCATGGCTACGTTTCTTCGGTTTTGACATACGGTTTATTGGTATGGGGTAACTCTGTCGAAATAATAAGAGCTTTTAGGGCCCAAAAGAAATGCATCAGAGCAATATGTGGCGTGGGCTTTATGGAGAGTTGTGTGCCACTATTTAAAAAGTTACATATACTTCCCTTACCTTGCTTCTATATAAAGACGTTGTGTATATTTGTTAGAAAATATCCGAACTGTTTTGTCGAAAATAACGAAATAGGAACCAAAATAACTAGGCAAGGTAATTTATTGCAAAGACCAAAATGTAGATTAGAACTATTTAATAGAAATGTTTATGTTATGGCAATAAAAACATACAATAAACTACCTAATAATATAAAAGAATTGCCGGATCCTAAATTTACAAGAACATTAACAAAATGGCTATTAGATTGTTGTTATTATGATGTTAAAGAATTTTATAATAAAAAACATTAATTCTTTTATTAATATTAATATACTTAGTTTACAAACAATTAAACACAAATATTTGCATGCCCTTGGCGGGTAGAACATACTTTGTGCTGTAACTGCTGTATACAAATTAAAATCCTGTAAACATGTGTTCGCGCAAATAAAGATTTATTTTATTTTATTTTATTTAATTCTAAAGCAAAAATGTTGATAAAAAAATATATTTAAGCCTTTTTTTTAATTAGACGCATATTCCCTATTGTTTTGACAGAATAAAACGTAATTTATTTTTCGCATGGCGTACGTGTACAATGTTTTAAATAAATTTCTAAGACCGGATGCCGAGCTCGGAGGAGCCACATTCAAATGCGTAATGCGTGTTTGTGAATATTGAATACTTTGCGTAACTTTAAGGATGTTTCACGTTGCATTTTGAACCGTATGACATAACGTTTTAGGTATTAAAATTACAAATTAAGAGTAGAGTTAGTTTTTTAAAAAAAAACCTACTTTAACAATTACGGCAACACTTTCATTATTGAGAACCACAAATTATTATTTCAGTGACGACGTTCGTGTCGTTTTTAATTATTTTGAAATATCTTCTCAAACATTTCAACGACTCGTATTATAAAATATACACAATACTTTGTCTCTGACGCTCGCGGTAATTATAAAAGAGATAAACGATCAAGCCCATCGTCCAATCGACATGATACGATTGACTCGATCAAGCCGAGGGTTGGTGTATGGGTGTCATTTTGCACGACAAGTTTGGATGTCATACCAAATAACACCCCCATTCACTGGTCCAATTGGATCATCGCATCATGCCGATTGGACGATAGGCTTGATAGTGTATGGCTAGCATTAAACATAATTTCATAGTACGAGCTTAAGCATGCTAGGGGCTGCAACTAACGCTAATCTTGGTCCTGCGTGCAATTAAGTAATTAAACTTCTAAAAATTGTCATTTAACTTATATTATTAGGACAACCGTCACCATGCCGCAAGCTCATTTGATTCTAAAAAAAAAACACGTATCAACGAGAGACCCATGGAGGTTATGGAATTGGCTGTGTCGAATTCTACCCGCGTTATCTATTCAATACTATAAATTCTAGTGCTGGGTAAAAGCGAAATCTGATACTCGGAAAAAAAAAACATAAAGTCATTCGTCCTGGAGAAGCTCCCAGGCACTGTAGTATATAAGTGATCCTAAAATAGATAATTTATAAAAAAAAATGTTCCGTTGGTCCTACTCATGTAAAATCCAAAAAGCTACTCAAAGGGCAAACTTACGTAACATTAGCATGTTCCCATACAAATTTCATTAGAGCAAATATCTCGACAAGTATTTGCGCAGCCTATTCATTATCAAAACACGTCCATCTTTGAATACAGATGGCGCTTCAATATTATATTATTGAAGTTATACTTATTTTGACCCTTTAGGTTAGAAAGTTAAAAAGAAGGGTGTATTTTCAGTATGTACGAAAGTTGTATGAAGTTAATTTCAAATTGAGAGTTCATTATGTACATGACTGATAATATCTTCCAGTTAATATTGGGATTATAAGCCTTTATTTATTGTATACTAGCGTTCCGCCCCGGCTTAGCCCGGGATGCAATTTTTATATATAAGAACATTCCCCGTTTATCCCTCTTTCCATTAGTGAAAACCGAATTAAAAGCGGTCTACCCGTTCACGCGTGATGCCGTGACCAAGGGAAATGGGATTCATTTTTATATATATAGATTTTAGTGTGAGAATTGTGATGCCAAAAAAGTGTAACTTCTCAAGTGCGTATACGCAAGTGCACAACGCTGTTGTGACTAAAACAGTTTTATTATAGTTTTTATTTGAAGTTAAATGTATAAAATGAAATTGAAATAAAAATACACTGGCGCAATGAAATTCGAAAGAGAGCAGCCAAACGAATTCTGATGTAAGGTTCACGTTTTGAGAGCAGCGATTCGCGGCACTTGCAATGCAAAAGTTTTTTTCGGGTAATCATATAAGCTTATTTAACTTCTCACTTAAAATTAGCAGTGAAATCATATATTGGGCAGCCAGTCTGGCGGCAGTAACCATCCTGTCTACAGATGCAATAAGAATCGCTGAACCCAATACGCAAATCCTAGGACTCTCCGACATTCGTAGGACCAACAACAGAAAAAAAAAACGATCCAGTCAATCCACAGCCCTCAAAGGATCAGTACCGCATCGCGTCGTGCTAGTTGACCGACAATCCTTTGCATGGCGCGTTCCGTCTCCGCCAGACGAGCTCTCAGAGCCTCCAACTCCAAGTCCCCTGAGCAATTTATACCTTGTACTATTGTCCCGTTGTCACAGTATAGCGGTGTTAACTTAACTTGATCTCGCAGTTAAGTTAACTTAACTTTTACGCACCCTGAATATTTCTGCGACCAAATCTTATTAAATCATCATACGAATTGGTCACTAAAAGGTTCGCGTTAAGAAACGGTTCAGCCGTTTGAGATATTAGTATACAGACAAACAGATGTTTTGGTTTTCCTATAGTTCAACCTTAAGAAAAGGCTTAAATTAATATTATTATTTATTTACTTGTATAAGATATTTCGTTCTTATCAAGTTTTGACCTGATCTGAAGTCCTGTGATTTTTGCGTTTTCAATTGCCAATTAAGAAACAATCAGAGGCTACTAAATTTTATGGAATTGATCTATGTAGGTATAAACCGAGACTTTTCCTCTGATTCACAAATAGCTGGAGAGAGCTATATTTACCTTTCTTTTTTATATTTTCTGAAAAATTATCAGTAATCTTTAAAAACCTTATTGAATGCAAACTTCAAATAACATGACTGCATTTTTTTAACGTTTAAAAGGACTGTTCCAAGTTAACATAACGAAATATTTATAAATCGAATGGACAAAAATAAGATAAATTTTTGATTGCAACTGTTGATTTTGTATTTTTCTGTTGATAATTTTTAATTTTCTATTAGTTATTTAACACAATTGATATAATACTCACTTGCATCCCTCTCTTTAGGTCCTGCATGCACAATTATTTCAAGTTACAAATTTTATAATTTTAAGATTTTTTTCTATTTGTGAATTTTCCAGGTGCAGATTCCTCGTGTTCATACTTTAAAAGTATCATTGTATAGCTTTAGAAAAATATGACTCGATCAAAAAAAATTGTAATATCGTAAAGCTCCAACTTAATATTTGATGAGAACACATCAAAATTAATTCAATTTACAGGTCTATCAAACTCTCAGAAGTAGGTAACATCCTATTCCAGATGCAGGTAGAGCCAATTCTAATAAATTTGAGACATACATTTATTTACACATTTGAGCACCAAAATGCAGCTTTCATCAATCATTCGATGGATAAAATGAAATTTAAGGCATTAGCGAAAAACTTGAAGACCCTTTGGTGTTTGACATTACCAGAGTTGGGAATGATGGTATTTCTATACGTCCACCTTTTAGAGATTAGAAAATAAGGAATGCAAGTTACCCAGTTTGGTGTCCGGTGACGTTCTTGAGTCGTCCCTGAAGACCCTCCTCCTGAACTGAGGATCAGGGCTGATCGGCTCGTAGGGCGACGTGCCAGTTCTCTTAAACAATATCTACCAAAGGAGTGTCTTTGAAATACATTACTCAGTAAAAAAAAGCCTATATACTAGCAGCCAGTTCACTGCTTAATGTGATTTACTGGGACTCGACGCAAGCATTTTACTTTGGGGTCTAGGGATGTAATATTTAAGGAATCCTGTTATAAATGTAACGTTATTCCTTGGGTTTCTTCTTTATATTGTTTTACAGTAGTTTTACTGAAAATGGACAATAAATCGGGATGGGACGACTCATCGCCAAGCCATTTCATCGTCGGCCGATTCACCGCCGGCCATTTTGTTGTCTTTTGTTTATCATGCGCATTATTGTAGAAGCAAAATAATTACTATCAGATGTTTATCGTCAGAAAAGACGTAAATTTTCATAAAATGTGATGTATATTTTAGTTCTATTTTAGCAGATTACATTTTTAATTTGAAATCACGTTTATTTTATTTATTAATAAATGTGATTCCGTAATAAACGGAATACTGGTTTTGACAAAAAAAATGAGAAGCTTTTGTAAGCATGGAAGTGCTCACAAGGAAGAGTCACACGCCAGTAAGTGTTGAACTTATCTCGCAGATGGTATAATAATGCTCTTAATATAAATAATAGTGCTACTATTAACTTACCTTACTAAGTGTGTAGACGAAGAAAACTATGATGCATATTGTGTAAATGGGCATGACGAAGCCCATCGAAGACTTCGGAGCTGGAACCGGTCCCCCAGGAGATCCGAGAGGGGGACGCATCCCTGGGATCGGAGGCGGCTGGAACATTGCAGAATTTCATTTCAAGAAAAAATACAAACAAAGAAGCTTGTTAAAGTGCAGAGAGGATAGGCATCTGCGAATAACTCGTATTACTTATACTAATATTATAAAACCAAAATACTTCGGAAGATGTTTTTAGATACACAATCACCGCATATAACGCTGAACCGATTTAGCTAGAACTTGGCACATACATACTCCAAGTCCTGGATTAGATCATAGGAATATATCTAATCCGGTAATAAGTCCCCTTGGGATAAAATTCACACATTAGTTCCGCAGTAGAGAAATTTACTAAATTACTAATTTATAATTTACTGGATGACGTAAGCACGGTTTATATAGGATACCTATGGGAAACCTTGGAAACGGATAGGCTAGGGGATTACTTTCTCACTAACCCTTATACCAATTACGCTAGCGAAGCTGCGTGCAAAGCTAGATATTTTAGTATTTAAATTATTTGCTTGAGGTTACATCAGAACGCAAATCGACGAATTGTCTGTCTGTTAGAGTCTTCAATAGGCGACACTCAGCCTGATTTAAAGTAATTTTAAGTTAGCACCAAATAAATCTAAGTATACAAGTATTACACGTCATTATCCAATGGTAATATGGCACAAAGCCTTCCGCAGCCGTAAACTTGACGTCCTGTCTGGTGGCAGTAACCACTCACAGAAACTCCCCTAATCCCATTTTCTACAAAATGACCGTCAAACGATCTGCCACCGTTTGTAATAAAAGAAGATGTAAAAAATCCTTACATACTATATAATACTTAATCTACACTTAAATGTCAAACTATGTCTGTCTAGTACGTTCACACGGCCCATACCAGTAACACAGAAAAAATGTATATAGTCCGCTCCAATAAAGAAACGAATCCAAAATTATTCCCACACATATTTGTTTTAAAACTACAATTATTCAATCTTTATTGCTCATTTATTTTTGTCAGTGATCGATTTATTTTTTATTTTTGGATGTTCCATAGATTGAAATATATAGAATTCCATAGATTTTTTTTTTTGAATGAAAGGTATCCTATACATTTTCTGTATCCCTGACGTGTATTCCAAATTCGTGAAAATTGGAATTTCGCCAGTTAAGGCGTGAAAGAATAACAAATAAACAAACAAACAAACTCACTTTCGCATTTGTAATATTTCGCATAGGAACTTCGGATGCATGCAGTTATTCAATCAACAAAATAAAGATTAGTCCGACCATAATTGAATAAAATAATCGTGTTGTTTTATTAAATTATGATCGAAAGGAACTATTGTAGATTCGTTTCTCTATTGCTATTATTTCGTCAGATTCCATCACAATGATATGATAGTTTAAAAAATCTATAAAAAAAACCTTTCTTTAAGGGACGGTTACAGCCTTGGACAAAAACGCAGTGATTACGTATTGGACAGTAAATGGATTCCAATGGATCCACTTACAGGAATAATCCAACGGAAAATTTAACATTAATAAAATATTAAGATCAACTTAATGAAAGAAATCAATTAAAACACTCACTCACCCGCTCTATCTGACTATTTTCCATGTTTTCTAAGTAAAAATTGCTTGAAAGAAGAAAACTTAGACAGTCGCGTTGACCTGAATGACAATCATATCCAACGTAATGGTTATGTACAGTTCTTGTTTTTCTTCTTTTTTATTATTAATTCACCCAGTTAATAATTTTGATAGAACGTTTTGACTGTAGACATTGGACTAAACTGACCAGAATTTAGATATATACTAGTGGCCGGTTTTAATTTTACGACATCCCGGTTTGATGGTTTCCTGTGTCAAACTAAGGCACGGTTTACAACATACACTAGTTGACAGTCGGCAGGCAGGCTGACGGCCCACTGGATGGTTGGTGGCTACCGTCGCCTATTACCACAAGCAACTCCATGGGTGCAGCAAGTGAGCTGCCCAGACGCAGCGTGTCCTGCCTGCCACCAGTAAACTTCTATATAAACTAATCAATATTTGACTGTAAAAAGATGTCACAAAACTTTGAATCCTTTTGATAGGTCTACTTGATAGCGAGGAATGCAATTCTCTGCGGACCTCGATAGGACGAAAGGTAAGGGACTATTATAATAATTTTAATAGTAACAAACGATCTAGTCTAAGACTAATAAGTAATTTTATTTTAATCTAAACTTCTAAGCTAAGTGTAATTCTAAGAATAGTGTTAGTGTCTATTAAGGGGAAGGACTTTGTTCTTGTGTCTTAATAGCACTGTCACAATTCATTAATGTTTACTAAACTAACTCGAAAGGTATATAGTCCGATAAATATTTCAGAACGAATTTTATCTTTCCTTAATTTTGCAACGCAAAGTAGGGTATTGAATATGTGAGCCAATGTGTGAAAAACGAGCTGAGCCTGCAACCAGGCCTCTTTCACTTCATGTACTTGCGCGCGCTAAGTGCCTACGCGCCGCTGTACTTTCCAAGGTACACATTCACGCGGTTGCCACCGACGCGAGCGCGCGCATTCACATTTATTTTTTTCTTCTTTGATCTCCGCCAGGAGTAATTGTGTTCCGTGTCTTTGATTTACATTTCGGAAAGAATAATAGGTATTATGCCTCGTAATACGTGTGCAGTGGAAGGATGTAAATCCGTGAAAACTAAAAAATAATTTAAATTCTCCGTATTATATTTTTTTAATACTTTAACTTTAAAATCCATTGAATGACATGCACCTACCTAAATATTCTTTGTATTTAATAATTAATAGGTATGTATTAATATACTATAAAGCTCAAATACCACTTATCACTGACAGGGTTGTTCTCCCGGAAGGAGTCGCCGGGGGATTCCCCCATGTAGCGGATCGGAGAGGGGGTGGCTTATCGAGTAGCAGAAAAATCCCGGATCCTCGGTATACCGACCTGGTAAAAAGTCGGGGTATGGATCTCGGAAACTATGAACCCGAGAGGGACCCGGTCTGCGGAATGTCATAGAGGGTCATCGGGGGTCTCCACACCGCGACCCCCCCCTCTCCCCCCCATACGATTTTTTTACGCTCCATACAACCGTCCGGATCTTCGAATCCCCTTAGCTCCTAAACGGTGAGAGTCACGGCGGCGGTCACTTTGGGGGATAACATTGGCTCCCGGATATCCGTCGTCCGGGACCCTCGCCCTCCCCCCATCGGGCCCCCTTCGGACCCCCCCCATACAAAATCACACTCTGTTAGGGATCTTTGGCCGCTAGAGGAGGGCGGTCGACCCGCCGCGCAGGGTCTCGACGCCGGGGGGGCGAACGACGAGGAGGGGGGAGGCGGGGGGAAGGGGAGCGCGCAGCGCGACCCTCCCCCCCGGCCCCCCCTCCGAGGAAGTTCGCGACCCCGGCGTCGAGGGCCGGAGCGGCGGCAAAGGTCATCGGAGGGTTGCGGAATTACGTCCCGTTTGAATTTTTCACCCGTCACCCCGCCCTCCGGACCCCCCCGCCCCCTCCGCCCCCCCGCAATCGGGACTCGCAAGCGGTTCGACCGAAACACCCCGTGTTTGGGCTCGTTCGAACGGGCGCGGCGAATGGATTCCGATGGCTCCGACGGAATTTGGATTTGGCGCACCGGCCCTCCCCTCCACCTCCCCCTTCGTACGAAACCAAACCTCAAAGAGGGTCCCTTCACCTATGAAGAGACGGCGGTCGATCCGTCGCGGAGGGCAACGAGGCCGGCGAGCGCGAAAGACGAGGAGGGGGGTGGCGGGGGGGCAGGGGAGCGCGCAGCGCGACCCTCCCCCCCGGCCCCCCCTCCGAGGATTGAGCGCGCGCCGGCCGAGCGGCCCGCAGCGGCGGCGAGGGGTATGTCGGAGCGACGAAAAGAGAAAATTTCGACACCCCCCCCGAACCCCCTCTGCCGTAACTCGGAAACGGCGCGACGCAGCCTGGTCGTGTTTGGGGTCGTAGGAGACGTCTCGGGGAGAGGAATTTTTTGGCCCCAATAGAATCTTGAATTTTGCATTTTTTGACGTTTTCGAAAATATCTCGGGAGCGGCGCGTCGCAGACCCCCCGTGTTGGTACTCATTCGAGAGGCCTCGGGGAGACGGATTTTTTGCAATAGACCAAATGTCACAATTTGACAGTCGCGGTCTACTCGGTAGACCGTCGGTGACCGTGGCAGGCAGACCCCCCGTGTTGGGTATCGTTTGAAAGGTCTCAACGAGGACGATCCATTGACATCATTGCCCTCCCTCCTCTCCCCCCTTCGGGTCCCTCTTCATACAAAAAACACACATCAAAGAGATTCTTTCGCCGACGAAGAGACGGCGGTCGATCCGTCGCGGAGGGCCACGAGGACGGCGCGCGCGAAAGACGAGGAGGGGGGAGCCGGGTGGTAGGGGAGCGCGCAGCGCGACCCTCCCCCCCGGCCCCCTCCGAGTATTTCGCGCACGCCGGCCGAGTGGTCCGGAGCGGCGGCACGGGGTCTGCCCGAGCGAAGGAAAAGTGAAAATTTTGAACCCCCCTCGAACCCCCCCAGTCGTATCTCGGAAACGGCGCGACGCATCAGGGGCGTGTTTGGGGTCGTCGGAGACGTCTCGGGGAGACGAATTTTTTGACCCCAATAGAATCTTGGAATTTTCATTTTTGGACTTTTTTAAAAATATCTCTTGAGCGGTGCGTCGCAGACCACCCGTGCTGGTACTCATTTGAGAGGTCTCGGGGAGTAGAATTTTTTGACATAGGCAATTTTTCTTTCCGTGATATTTCAGCAACGGCGCGTGGCAGACCCACCGTGTTGGTACTCATTTAAGAGGTCTCGGCGAGTAGAATTTTTTGACATAGGTAATTTTTGTTTCGACGATATTTCAGCAACGACGCGTCGCAGACCCCCCGTGTTGGTACTCATTTGAGAGGTCTCGAGGAGTAGAATTTTTTGACATAGGTAATTTTTGTTTCGACGATATTTCAGCAACGACGCGTCGCAGACCCCCCGTGTTGGTACTCATTTGAGAGGTCTCGAGGAGTAGAATTTTTTGACATAGGTAATTTTTGTTTCGACGATATTTCAGCAACGACGCGTCGCAGACCCCCCGTGTTGGTACTCATTTGAGAGGTCTCGAGGAGTAGAATTTTTTGACATAGGTAATTTTTCTTTCCGTGATATTTCAGCAACGGCGCGTCGCAGACCCACCGTGTTGGTACTCATTTGAGAGGTCTCGGCGAGTAGAATTTTTTGACATAGGTAATTTTTGTTTCGACGATATTTCAGCAACGGCGCATCGCAGACCCCCCGTGTTGGTACTCATTTGAGAGGTCTCGGGGAGTAGAATTTTTTGACATAGGCAATTTTTCTTTCCGTGATATTTCAGCAACGGCGCGTGGCAGACCCACCGTGTTGGTACTCATTTAAGAGGTCTCGGCGAGTAGAATTTTTTGACATAGGTAATTTTTGTTTCGACGATATTTCAGCAACGACGCGTCGCAGACCCCCCGTGTTGGTACTCATTTGAGAGGTCTCGAGGAGTAGAATTTTTTGACATAGGTAATTTTTGTTTCGACGATATTTCAGCAACGACGCGTCGCAGACCCCCCGTGTTGGTACTCATTTGAGAGGTCTCGAGGAGTAGAATTTTTTGACATAGGTAATTTTTCTTTCCGTGATATTTCAGCAACGGCGCGTCGCAGACCCACCGTGTTGGTACTCATTTGAGAGGTCTCGGCGAGTAGAATTTTTTGACATAGGTAATTTTTGTTTCGACGATATTTCAGCAACGGCGCATCGCAGACCCCCCGTGTTGGTACTCATTTGAGAGGTCTCGGGGAGTAGAATTTTTTGACATAGGTAATTTTTCTTTCCGTGATATTTCAGCAACGGCGCATCGCAGACCCCCCGTGTTGGTACTCATTTAAGAGGTCTCGGGAAGATGAATTTTTTAGTGAAGATGAAATTTCGAAATTTGAATTTTTGGACTTTTTCGAAAATATCTTAGGAGCGGTTCGTCACGGACCCCCCGTGTTGGCACTCATTTAAGAGGTTGCGGTGAGACGAATTTTTTTAACATAGGCATTTTTTTCGTTACTTGTGTTATAAAGTAACTATTGCTACCTACCATCAAGATCGATACATAAAAAATAATATCAATCTGAAGTTAGTAAGGAATAAAAAAATGTAAAGTAAAAGATAAAAATGAAATAAGAATGTTTAAATTATGCTGACTACTTTTTAATCATTTAAAGCTGTTTAAAGTTTATCTAATGATTTAAAAGAATTATTTTGTTACAGTTTTAGTAAGTATCATGTAAATGCCATTTACATAGGAGAGCCCATTTCCTTATCATCTCCTAATCCCTTATCCTTAATCCTACTGTAGTCGGCAGCGCACTTGCAGCACCTGTAGCGTTGCTTGTGTTATAGGCGACGGTAGCCACCTACCATCAAGTGGACCGTCAGCCTGTCTGTCGACATAACATTTAAAAAAATGCATAAAATAAAAGTATCCATTTATAGTTATAAAAAAAAACATACCAGCAACATAAGTATTATTCTTGCTATAACAATTAATCAAATAGAAATTAATATCAAAAACCTTTGTTCAAAATAAAAATACGAAATATAATAATGTGAGAAATATAATAATAATAATATGTATATACATATAATAAGCATATATATTACATTTAGTATTTTGATTAAAAAATTCAGTCTCTATTCTTACATACTTATTAGACCCACCGTGTTGGTACTCATTTGAGAGGTATCGGGGAGTAGAATTTTTCGGTGAAGACGAAATTTCGAAATTCGCATTTTTGGACTTTTTCGAAAATATCTCGGGAGCGGTGCGTCGTAGACCACCCGTGTTGGTACTCATTTAAGAGGTCTCGGGGAGAGGAATTTTTTGACATAGGCAATTTTTCTTTCTTTAATATCTCAGCAACGGTGCGTCGCAGACCGCCCGTGTTGGTACTCATTTGAGAGGTCTCGGAGAGTAGAATTTTTCGGTGAAGACGAAATTTCGAAATTCGCATTTTTGGACTTTTTCGAAAATATCTCGGGAGCGGTGCGTCGTAGACCACCCGTGTTGGTACTCATTCAAGAGATCTCGGGGAGTGAATTTTTCGGTGAAAACGAAATTTCGAAAGTTAGATTTTTTGACGTTTTCGATAATATCTCGGGAGGCGTGCATGGTAGACTCCCGTTTTGGTACTCATTGAAAAGATCACAGTGAGACGGATTTTCTACCATAGGCATTTTTTTGTTGCTCGTGTTATAAGTAACTATTGCTACCTACCATCAAGATTTATACATTAAAAAAAAATATCAATCTGAAATTAATAAGGAATACAAAATTGTAAAATAAAAGATAATCATGAAATGAAAATGTTTAAATTATGCTGACTAATTTTTAACAATTTAAAGCTCTTTAAAGTAGGTACGTTAGATTTAATTAAAAGAATTATTTTGTTACAGTTTTAGTAAGAATCATGTAAATACATAAAAAATAGAAGTATCAATATATTGTTATTATATTTTTATAAATAATAAAACATACCAACAACATAGTATTATTCTTACTGTAACAATTTATCAAAAGAAAGAAATTAATCAAAAAATACAAAATATAATATGTATGTGAATAATATTATATAAACATATACAATAAAAAAAAATATATTACATTTAGTATTTTGTTTAATTCTTACATACTTATTAGACCCACCGTGTTTGTACTCATTTAAGAGGTTTCGGGGAGACGGATTTTTTGCAATAGACCAAATATCAAAATTTGACATTTGTGGTCTACTCAGTAGACCGTCGGTATCCATAGTAGGTAGACCCCCCGTGTTTGGTATCATTTGAAAGGTTTCAACGAGGACAATCCATTGACACCATCCCCCCCCCCCCTCCCCCCACCCCCGAACGAAATACAAAACATATCCAAATCCTTACCAAAACAATTCAAAAGACCAACACCCAATACCTTACCTAAACAATTTTAAAGAGCGACTCCAACACCACAACACCACTCCAGAACCGGTCGAGGGGCTATCCCCCCGCGGGCTGCTTGCAGCCCGCGGCAACGAGCGGAAGCTAGTTATAAACTATAAAGCTCAAATACCACTCACTGACACATCATTGATATGGTTGTTCTCCCAGAAGGAGTCACCGGGGGATTCCCCCGCGTAGCGGATCGGAGAGGGGGTGGCCATCTCACCAGCGGAAAAATCCCGGATCCTCGGTATACCGATCTGGTAAAAAGTCGGGGTATGGATCTCGGAAACTATCCACCCGAGAGGGACCCGGTCTGCGGAATGTCATAGAGGGCCATCGGGGGTCTCCACACCGCGACCCCCCCCTCTCCCCCCCATACGATTTTTTTACGCTCCATACAACCGTCCGGATCTTCAAATCCCCTTAGCTCCTAAACGGTGAGAGTCATGGCGGCGGTCACTTTGGGGGATAACATTGGCTCCCGGATATCCGTCGTCCGGGACCCTCGCCCTCCCCCCACCTCGCCCCCTTCGGACCCCCTCCGTACGAAATCACACTTTCGTATGAATCTTTCGCCGCTAGAGGAGGGCGGTCGACCCGCCGCGCAGGGTCTCGACGCCGGGGGGGCGAACGACGAGGAGGGGGGAGGCGGGGGGGGCAGGGGAGCGCGCAGCGCGACCCTCCCCCCCGGCCCCCCCTCCGAGGAAGTTCGCGACCCCGGCGTCGAGGGCCGGAGCGGCGGCAAAGGTCATCGGAGCGAAGCGGAATTACGTCCCGTTTGAACTTTTTACCCGTCACCCCCCCCCCCCGGACCCCCCTCCCCCTCCGGCCACCCATAAACGGGACTCGCAAGCGGTTCGACCGAAACACCCCGTGTTTGGGCTCGTTCGAACGGGCTCGCCGGATGGATTCCGATGGCTCCGACGGAATTTGGATTTGGCGCACCGGCCCTCCCCTCCACCTCCCCCTCCGTACGAAATCATACCTCAAAGAGGTTCCTCTATAGAAAAGAGACGGCGGTCGATCCGTCGCGGAGGGCAACGAGGCCGGCGAGCGCGAAAGACGAGGAGGGGGGTGGCGGGGGGGCAGGGGAGCGCGCAGCGCGACCCTCCCCCCCGGCCCCCCCCTCCGAGGATTGAGCGCGCGCCGGCCGAGCGGCCCGCAGCGGCGGCAATGGGTCTGGAAAAGTAAGAATTTTGACACCCCCCTCGAACCCCCCCGGTCGTAACTCGGAAACGGCGCGACGCAGCTGGGTCGTGTTTGGGGTCGTCGGAGACGTCTCGGGAAGAGGAATTTTTTGGTCGCGACAAAATTTCAAAATTCGCATTTTTGGACTTTTTCGAAAATATCTCGGGATCGGTGCGTCGCAGACCCCCCGTGTTGGTGCTCATTTGGGAGGTCTCCAGGAGACGGATTTTTTGCAATAGACCAAATTTCAAAATTTGACATTTGCGGTCTACTCGGTAGACCGTCGGTAACCGTGGCATTTAAACCCCCCATGTTTAGTATCATTTGAAAGGTCTCGACGAGGACAATCCATTGGACACCACCCCACCTCCCCCCTCTCCCCCCGCCCACCCCCGAAACGTCACGAAATACAATACTTATATCCAAATCCTTACCAAAACAATTCAAAGACCCAAAGCCTTACCAAACCAAAACAATTTAAAAGAGCCAACACAAAACCACTCCAGAACCGGTCGAGGGGCTATCCCCCCGCGGGCTGCTTGCAGCCCGCGGCAACGAGCGGAAGCTAGTTAACAACTATAAAGCCGAAATACCACTCATCAAGTTCTCCGGGAAGCGGTCACCTGGGGATTCCCCTTTGTGGCGGATCGTAGAGTACAAACAAAATCAATGACAGATTAAATCAGGACCCTCGGTACACCTCCCTGGTAAAAAGTCGGCGACGGGATCTCGGAAGGTGTGAGAGCTAGGGATGGGGGGTTTACGGAATGTCATAGAGGGTCATCGGGGGTTACCAAATCGAGTCTCATCCCCATCCCGTTCATACATTTTTTTTATACTCCATACAAATTTTTTGGATTTTTCGAAGACGGATAACTCCAAAACGGTCGAGGATAAGGAGGCGGTCTCTTCGGCGGACGATCATCCTTCCTCGAGGTCCAACGGCCTGGACCTTCGTCCTCCCCCCACCTGCCCCCCTTCACCCCCCCTCCATACGAAATTGCCACTTTTGGCCAAAGGGATGGGGATATCCGCTAAACGGTCGGAGCCATCCCGGCGGTCTCTATGGCGGATTTCCATCCTATCGTGAGGAGCTTCCTGGGGGTCAACCAGGTTTTCGGATTTTCCCCCCCTTCATCCCCCCTCCATACAACGTGGTCTTTTTTTGGAACAGCTACCTTTTAGCCCGGAAGGAGTCCACCCGGGCCAGACTCTTGCACCTCGTTGGAGAGAGGATGAGTTTCCGCATTTCAGGAAGGCATCGAACCCTCGGTGTACCGACCTGGTATGAAGTCGGCGAGAGGTCCTCGGAAACCGTGAGGGATAGAAGGATGACGTTTACGGAATGTCATAGAGGGTCATCGGGGGTTACCAAATCGAGTCTCATCCCCATCCCGTTCATACATTTTTTTTACACTCCATACAAATTTTTTGGATTTTTCAAAGCGGGATACCACCACAACGGTCGAGGATAGGGAGGCGGTCTCTTCGGCGGACGACCATCGCTCCTCGAGGTCCAACGGCCAGGACCTTCGTCCTCCCCCCACCTGTCCCCCTTCACCCCCCCTCCATACGAACTTACCGCTTTCGGCCGAAGGGATGGGGATACCGGCTAAACGGTCGGAGCTATCCCGGCGGTCTCTATGGCGGGTTTCCATCCCTCCGTGGGATGCTTCCTCGGGGCTATCCCGCTTTTCCGGTTTCTCCCCCCTTCATCCCACCTCCATACAAATTTTTATTTTTTTGGAACGGCTGCCATTTTACCAGGAAGCAGTCGACTCGGGGTGGTCGCTTCTATCCCACGTTATAGGGGGTGACGTCTCGAGTTCCTCAGACGACCTCAACCCTCGGTACACCGACCTGGTATAAAGTCGGTGAGAGGTCCTCGGAAACTACGAGTCGCAGAGGGGCGCGGTTTATGGAATGTCATAGAGGGTCATCGGGGGTCACCAAATTGTCACCCATCCTCATCCCGCCCGTACATTATTTTTACACTCCATACAACTTTTTGGAAATTTCCAATCCACTTAACTCCCAAACGGTGCGACCTATCCCGGCGATCGCTTCGGAGGATAGCGATCGCTCCCCGAGCCCCATCGGCCGGGACCGACACCCTCCCCCCACCTGCCCCCCTTCACCCCCCCTCCATACAAAATTACCACTTTTTCAGAAAGGGATGGGGATATCCGCCAAACGGTAGGAGGTATCCCGACGGTCTCTATGGCGGGTTTTCATCCCTCCGTGGAATGGTTCATCGTGGCTATCCCACTTTTCCGGTTTATCCCCCCTTCATCCCACCTCCATACAAATTTTCTGGAACGGCTACCTTTTCACCCGGAAGGAGTCGCCGGAGGAATGCCCATTGTAGCGGATCGGAGAGGGGGTGGCTGACTGAGTACCAGAACAGTGCCAAAGGTTGAGGATCGCGACCTGGTAAAAATTCGGCGACGGGATCTCGGAAACTATAAATCGCAGAGAGGCGGGGTTTACGGGATGTCATAGAGGACCATCGGGGGTCACCACGTCGCGACCCCCCCACTCCCCCCTTAATTTTTTTTACTCTCACCCTCTTCGGACCCCCTCCATACGAAATCCCACTATGTTAGGGATCTTTCGCCCTTAAGAGACGGCGGTCGACGCGTCGCGGAGGGCCACGAGGTCGGGGTGCGCGAAAGACGAGGAGGGGGGAGCCGCGGGGGGAATTAACAACTATAAAGCCGAAATACCACTCATCAAGTTCTCCGGGAAGCGGTCACCTGGGGATTCCCCTTTGTGGCGGATCGTAGAGTACAAACAAAATCAATGACAGATTAAATCAGGACCCTCGGTACACCTCCCTGGTAAAAAGTCGGCGACGGGATCTCGGAAGGTGTGAGAGCTAGGGATGGGGGGTTTACGGAATGTCATAGAGGGTCATCGGGGGTTACCAAATCGAGTCTCATCCCCATCCCGTTCATACATTTTTTTTATACTCCATACAAATTTTTTGGATTTTTCGAAGACGGATAACTCCAAAACGGTCGAGGATAAGGAGGCGGTCTCTTCGGCGGACGATCATCCTTCCTCGAGGTCCAACGGCCTGGACCTTCGTCCTCCCCCCACCTGCCCCCCTTCACCCCCCCTCCATACGAAATTGCCACTTTTGGCCAAAGGGATGGGGATATCCGCTAAACGGTCGGAGCCATCCCGGCGGTCTCTATGGCGGATTTCCATCCTATCGTGAGGAGCTTCCTGGGGGTCAACCAGGTTTTCGGATTTTCCCCCCCTTCATCCCCCCTCCATACAACGTGGTCTTTTTTTGGAACAGCTACCTTTTAGCCCGGAAGGAGTCCACCCGGGCCAGACTCTTGCACCTCGTTGGAGAGAGGATGAGTTTCCGCATTTCAGGAAGGCATCGAACCCTCGGTGTACCGACCTGGTATGAAGTCGGCGAGAGGTCCTCGGAAACCGTGAGGGATAGAAGGATGACGTTTACGGAATGTCATAGAGGGTCATCGGGGGTTACCAAATCGAGTCTCATCCCCATCCCGTTCATACATTTTTTTTACACTCCATACAAATTTTTTGGATTTTTCAAAGCGGGATACCACCACAACGGTCGAGGATAGGGAGGCGGTCTCTTCGGCGGACGACCATCGCTCCTCGAGGTCCAACGGCCAGGACCTTCGTCCTCCCCCCACCTGTCCCCCTTCACCCCCCCTCCATACGAACTTACCGCTTTCGGCCGAAGGGATGGGGATACCGGCTAAACGGTCGGAGCTATCCCGGCGGTCTCTATGGCGGGTTTCCATCCCTCCGTGGGATGCTTCCTCGGGGCTATCCCGCTTTTCCGGTTTCTCCCCCCTTCATCCCACCTCCATACAAATTTTTATTTTTTTGGAACGGCTGCCATTTTACCAGGAAGCAGTCGACTCGGGGTGGTCGCTTCTATCCCACGTTATAGGGGGTGACGTCTCGAGTTCCTCAGACGACCTCAACCCTCGGTACACCGACCTGGTATAAAGTCGGTGAGAGGTCCTCGGAAACTACGAGTCGCAGAGGGGCGCGGTTTATGGAATGTCATAGAGGGTCATCGGGGGTCACCAAATTGTCACCCATCCTCATCCCGCCCGTACATTATTTTTACACTCCATACAACTTTTTGGAAATTTCCAATCCACTTAACTCCCAAACGGTGCGACCTATCCCGGCGATCGCTTCGGAGGATAGCGATCGCTCCCCGAGCCCCATCGGCCGGGACCGACACCCTCCCCCCACCTGCCCCCCTTCACCCCCCCTCCATACAAAATTACCACTTTTTCAGAAAGGGATGGGGATATCCGCCAAACGGTAGGAGGTATCCCGACGGTCTCTATGGCGGGTTTTCATCCCTCCGTGGAATGGTTCATCGTGGCTATCCCACTTTTCCGGTTTATCCCCCCTTCATCCCACCTCCATACAAATTTTCTGGAACGGCTACCTTTTCACCCGGAAGGAGTCGCCGGAGGAATGCCCATTGTAGCGGATCGGAGAGGGGGTGGCTGACTGAGTACCAGAACAGTGCCAAAGGTTGAGGATCGCGACCTGGTAAAAATTCGGCGACGGGATCTCGGAAACTATAAATCGCAGAGAGGCGGGGTTTACGGGATGTCATAGAGGACCATCGGGGGTCACCACGTCGCGACCCCCCCACTCCCCCCTTAATTTTTTTTACTCTCACCCTCTTCGGACCCCCTCCATACGAAATCCCACTATGTTAGGGATCTTTCGCCCTTAAGAGACGGCGGTCGACGCGTCGCGGAGGGCCACGAGGTCGGGGTGCGCGAAAGACGAGGAGGGGGGAGCCGCGGGGGGAAAGGGGAGCGCGCAGCGCGACCCTCCCCCCCGGCCCTCCCTCCGAGGATTTCGCGCACCCCGACCTCGTGGCCCGGAGCGGCGCTGAGGGTCTGCCGGGCCGCCGAAAAAGTAAAACTTTTGATCCCCCCCTCGAACCCCCCGGCCGTATCTCGGAAACGGCGCGCCGCAGCCGGGTCGCGTTTGGGGTCGTCGGAGACGTCTCGGCGAGACGAATTTTTTGGTCGCGACAAAATTTCGAAATTCGCATTTTTGAACTTTTTCGAAAATATCTCGGGAGCGGTGCGTCGCGGACCACCCGTGTTGGTACTCGTTTGAGAGGTCTCGGGGAGACGGATTTTTTGCAATAGACCAAATATCACAATTTGACATTTGCGGTCTACTCGGTAGACCGTCGGTAACCGTGGCAGGCAGACCCCCCGTGTTGGGTATCATTTGAAAGGTCTCGACGAGGACAATCCATTGGACATGATCCACCCTTCCCCCTCTCCCCCCCACTACCCCCGAAACGTCACGAAATACAAAACATATATCCAAATCCTTACCAAACCAATTCTAAAGACCAAAAACCATACCTAAACAATTTTAAAGAGCATTTCCAATACCACTCCAGAACCGGTCGAGGGGCTCCCCCCCCGCGGGCTGCTTGCAGTCCGCGGCCGCACGCAAAAACTAGTTAACAACTATAAAGCCGAAATACCACTCATCAAGTTCTCCGGGAAGCGGTCACCTGGGGATTCCCCTTTGTGGCGGATCGTAGAGTACAAACAAAATCAATGACAGATTAAATCAAGACCCTCGGTACACCTCCCTGGTAAAAAGTCGGCGACGGGATCTCGGAAGTTATGAGAGCTAGGGATGGGGGGTTTACGGAATGTCATAGAGGGTCATCGGGGGTTACCAAATCGAGTCTCATCCCCATCCCGTCCATACTTTTTTTTTACACTCCATACAAATTTTTTGAATTTTTCGAAGACGGATATCTCCGAAAGTGTCGAGGATAGGGAGGCGGTCTCTTCGGCGGACGACCATCGTTCCTCGAGGTCCAACGGCCTGGACCCTCATCCTCGCTCCATCCCCACCCCTTCACCCCCCCTCCATACGAATTTGCCACTTTTGGCCAAAGGGATGGGGATACCCGCTAAACGGTCGGAGCTATCCCGGCGGTCTCTATGGCGGGTTTCCATCCCTCCGTGAGATGCTTCCTCGGGGCTATCCCGGTTTTCCGGTTTCTCCCCCCTTCATCCCCCCTCCATACAACGTTGTCTTTTTTTGGAACAGCTACCTTTTAGCCCGGAAGGAGTCCACCCGGGCCAGACTCTTGCACCTCGTTGGGGAGAGGGTGAGTTTCCGCGTTTCAGGAAGGCATCGAACCCTCGGTGTACCGACCTGGTACGAAGTCGGCGAGAGGTCCTCGGAAACCGTGAGGGATAGAAGGATGACGTTTACGGAATGTCATAGAGGGTCATCGGGGGTTACCAAATTGAGTCTCATCCCCATCCCGTTCATACATTTTTTTTACACTCCATACAAATTTTTTGGATTTTTCAAAGCGGGATATCTCCAAAACGGTTGAGGATAGGGAGGCGGTCTCTTCGGCGGACGATCATCGTTCCTCGAGGTCCAACGGCCAGGACCTTCATCCTCCCCCCACCTGTCCCCCTTCACCCCCCCTCCATACGAACTTACCGCTTTCGGCCGAAGGGATGGGGATACCGGCTCAACGGTCGGAGCTATCCCGGCGGTCTCTATGGCGGGTTTCTATCCCTCCGTAAGATGCTTCCTCGGGGCTATCCCGCTTTTCCGGTTTCTCCCCCCTTCATCCCGCCTCCATACAAATTTTTATTTTTTTGGAACGGCTGCCATTTTGCCAGGAAGCAGTCGACTCGGGGTGATCGCTTCTATCCCACGTTAAAGGGGGTGACGTCACGAGTTCCTCGGACCACCTGAACCCTCGGTACACCGACCTGGTATAAAGTCGGTGGGAGGTCCTCGGAAACTACGAGTCGCAGAGGGGCGTGGTTTACGGAATGTCATAGAGGGCCATCGGGGGTCACCAAATTGTCGCCCATCCTCATCCCGCCCGTACATTTTTTTTACACTCCATACAACCTTTTCGAAATTTCCAATCCACTTAAATCCCAAACGGTGCGACCTATCCCTGCGATCGCTTCGGAGGATAGGGATCGCTCCCCGAGCTCCACCGGCCGGGACCGTCACCCTCCCCCACCTGCCCTCCTTCACCCCCCCTCCATACAAAATTACCACTTTTTCAGAAAGGGATGAGGATATCCGCCAAACGGTAGGATCTATCCCGACGGTCTCTATGGCGGGATTCCATCCCTCCGTGAATTGGTTCCTCGGGGCTATCCCGCTTTTCCGGATTATCCCCCCTTCATCCCACCTCCATACAAATTTTTAGTTTTTTTTGGAACGGCTACCTTTTCACCCGGAAGGAGTCACCGGAAGAATCCCCATTGTAGCGGATCGGAGAGAGGGTGGCTCACTGAGTACCAGGACAGTATCAAAGGTTGAGGATCGCGACATGGTAAAAATTCGGCGACGGGATCTCGGAAACTGTAAATCGCAGAGGAGCGGGGTTTGCGGGATGTCATAGAGGACCATCGGGGGTCACCACGTCGCGACCCCCCACTCCCCCATTCATTTTTTTACTCTCACCCCCTTCGGATCCCCTCCGTACGAAATCGCACTATGTTAGGGATCTTTCACCCTTAAGAGACGGCGGTCGACGCGTCGCGGAGGGCCACGAGGTCGGGGTGCGCGAAAGACGAGGAGGGGGGAGCCGAGGGGGGAAAGGGGAGCGCGCAGCGCGACCCTCCCCCCCGGCTTTCCCTCCGAGGATTTCGCGCACCCCGACCTCGTGGCCCGGAGCGGCGCTGAGGGTCTGCCGGGGCGCCGAAAAAGTAAAAATTTTGATCCCCCCCTCGAACCCCCCGGCCGTAACTCGGAAACGGCGCGCCGCAGCCGGGTCGCGTTTGGGGTCGTCGGAGACGTCTCGGCGAGACGAATTTTTTGGTCGCGACAAAATTTCGAAATTCCCATTTTTGGACTTTTTCGAAAATATCTCGGGAGCGGTGCGTCGCGGACCACCCGTGTCGGTACTCTTTTGAGAGGTCTCGGGGAGACGGATTTTTTGCAATAGACCAAATATCACAATTTGACATTTGCGGTCTACTCGGTAGAGAGTCGGTAACCGTGGCAGGCAGACCCCCCGTGTTGGGTATCATTTGAAAGGTCTCGACGAGGACAATCCATTTACACCATCCCCCTTCACCCTCTCCCCCCCGCTCACCTCCGAAACGTCACGAAATACAAAACATATATCCAAATCCTTACCAAACCAATTCATAAGACCAAAAACCATACCTAAACAATTTAAAAGAGCAAATACCTACTACAGCAACACCACTCGAGGGGCTCCCCCCCCGCGGGCTGCTTGCAGTCCGCGGCCGCACGCAAAAACTAGTTTAATTATAATACTTGAACTTGTGAAATCCGTACCTACCTATCTACCTACGTATATTTTCGGGTCATGTGCATTGTTTATGTGGTTGTACAATAAATAAATTTCACAACTTACGAAATGGAACTTTTAAAGTTACTAGTGCAAACGAAATTTTAATAAAACAATGTTTAGTAAAAATAAACTCAAGTAGGTAATAAGTATTATTAGCATTCGCGCGGCAACGCGCTGCACCGGCCGCCGCCGCCGCGTTGCCAAGTGGCGTTGCTATGCGGTCTGGCAACAAGGCACGCGCACGCTGTCCGCTACATAGTTTGAGAGCTGACTACAAAATTTATCACCTAGTTACCTTTAAACGAAATTATTTATCTGTAAAAAAAATTTGTACCTATTAAAGATAGATTAAAAATAAAGAGTGTATTACACTTATTTATGCATTGTTTTTTTAATATGATTTAAATCTGTAAAAACAGTTTTATTTAGTAACATAACAAATACTTACTTTACTCAATACTTACATACTTTACATAAATACTCTCCGCCGTTGTTCAAAATTTTTTTCACTATAGAACAATAATGTATCGCCAAATAATTTTATGTCGAGAACAATTTAGCAGCGAGCTCTCCGACTATTTCATCAAAACTCGATGTTTGATCGACTGTGTGTTGTGTGGATTTGTGGACTAATGATATACACAATTTAAGCTTTTTTATTTGGTCTCGTCAGTGGAAATAGGAATAAGTACCTACCAATATGAAAACCTTTAGGTACCTACAAGGTTTTTTATCATTGCTCGTTACCTACTAGTACTTATTTACATCTTAAAAATCATGTTATTCTGATCAACTTGAACTGAGAAGTTGTAAGCTTATAGTTACTAGTTAATTACTTAATAAATAGTTACTAGCGGCTTAATTAGCTTTGTATTTTGGGACGGCCTAGAAAAACTCAGTAGTAGTAGCCCTGACTTTATTACTATTATTTCAATGTCACGCGGGCGCGTGCGGCTGCAGAGCAATAACAACTCAACGTTTGAACTATAAGGTATATTTTTCCGCTAAGCAGTTGGCGAGGCAAAACAGTAGGCATTTATAAAAGTTGTGATGGTCTTTTTGTTAGGGAGTGATTTATCTGTTACGGTAGTAACTACTTATTAATCTGTGCTGCAACTTCGTACGCGTGGTATTCGGTATAGCGCCTAACTTTTTTGTTTGTAAACCTATTGGAATAAAACAAACACTAAATGATACGGGAAGCTTGCTTCAATACATCAGTGAAAACAGCATTCAAATCGGTTAAGCCGTTCCTGAGATTAGCGCAATTTTTTTTTTATATTTAATGTACCGAAACGGCTCGTTTACGATTTTATTATACTTATAGACAAATCAGCTACCTACTTTATATTTGTGTTCAGCGTGAGAAATTCTAAAACCTTTCGGGTTTTTATCGAAATCTAATAAAATGGATGGAATTTACCTACAGAGTTAAAATTAAAAAAAAAATTGTAAATATAATCCAATGCAAGTTAACTTTTGATACAAAAACAATGACGAGTCTAAAATCGCCGACAGTGTGCACCGCGCTTATAGCTTTAAACATTTTGGTACGGAGTCTGTTTTCATACCGATTTGCGTAATTCGGAAAATTTTCAAAATATCTTCGTTAACATAATATTAATTCAATAATATTTGCAATATTATTGAAGTATAATGTGCGAAATTACATAACTAACGGTTAAAACGTAAATGGTAATTTACATAAATGTGATTGTTGATTGCCTCTCGCAACATTGCAACACCAACACCAACACTAACCATCTTTTATGGGGATTAGGCATCTAACCAAAACTAAAAAAAGTCTCAACACTTCATAAGACTTCCTATAAAGTGTTAAATTTTCTTTGGTATACCGTTAACGTAAGCTCCAAATTTTTATAGATTTTTTTAAATGTTTTAGACGACTCACTATCTACCTTGGCCTGGGTTGCAAAAAGTTTCCTCTATATTCACGTAGGTACACCGAGAGGTGAGCGGCTAAAAATTAACTGTTTTAGAAAATATGATATCTATACTAATATTATAAAGCTGAAGAGTTTGTTTGTTTGAACGCGCTAATCTCTGGAACTACTGGTTCGAATTGAAAAAGTCTTTTTGTTTTTAATAGTCCATTTATCGAGAAAGGCTATAGGCTATATAACATCACGCTACGATAAATAGTATTATATATAAGCAGTGTCCAGTACCGCGCGCCCCATGCGCACGTCGTCGCCGCCGTATGGGCCGCAGCGAAGCGTGGCCGAGTTCAGCTAGTTTATTTAATAATAGCTTTTCTTATAGGAAATAAATGGTTCTATAAGATATCCAATATATGACCTTGGGGCCATAATATTTGACAAGAGTTGCATCAATGGAGGCAGTTGGAGGAGGCCTATGCCAAAAGGCACACCGAATTGAGGGACATTTTATAAACTTGTAATGCTTCGGAAGTAAATATTACCAGCTTTTGCACGAAAATGTGTCTTGCTCTCTTTTTTCTTATCCCTTAATATATTTATTCAATCTTTATTGCTCATATATTTTTGTGTGGAGTTATTTTATTTTTTTATTTTTAGATATACCCTCACGAACAGTACTTTTTTCTGAATGAAAGGTATCCCATGCCATTTCCTATATCCCTGACAACGTGGATGCAAATTTTAATGATGATCTGTCGAGTAGTTGAGGCTTGAAAGCGTAACAAACAAACAAACTCACTTTCGCATTTATTAGTTTGAATTTAGACGAGAGGGGTCAGTAAAATACACGGCACTGACGAAGAGCTCATTTAAAGGCGTCGCCGCCATTAAAATGTATAAGGGCAGGCCCCTAATGGTGTTGACCATTAGTTATTGCGTTCGAGATGCGCGTGCGACCTCGTGCGTTATTGTCTTACGCGCCCATACTGTGTGACATTTCTTGTGACATTGTCAAACAATGTGTTTGCCAATGCATGCGTAACTCAACAACGCGTCGCTTGCGCATACTAGGAGACTTGGGTCCGTGCAGTGCTTCAAACTTTAAACGTATACATATCCTAAACAATATTTCTGGGACTAAAATTAAACAGCATATTTATTTATACGTAGAGACAAAATCTTTTGAATTTTTTTTATAACTTTTTTTTTCTTTTTCATTTTGTTTAGTAATTATTGTGACAAGCTTTAGTAAATATAATTAAAGAAAATTATAGAGATTTTTTTACTCCGTCTTCGAAAGGATTATTTTTGAATTTCGACCATAATCCTTAAATGGGCGAACTTTAGTAATATGTATAGCAGACAAAAAAAAAACATCAATAAAAATAAATCGCCAAAGACTAAACACACCGATTGTATAGCCCCGGAAGCTGGAAGTAAGGACTTATGGGATAACCATTAAACCACACAACAGACAGGTAACGAAAACCTGCACATTCAGACCAGAGTCAAATTAGAAAAGTTCATTTCCAAAGTGGGCCTAGTCGGTAATCGAACCCAAAACCCCTGAGTCAGAGCGCTAAGGCAAGCCCCTTAACCACTCGACAGATTGGCTTGTCACACAAAAAAAAATCCATAATTTCGTCTAGAAAAAAAAATATCATTATTGGAAAAAGAAACAACATTTTCTGGCACGTACATCTTTTTTCTTAATATATAAAAATGAACCCCTATTTCCCTTGGTCACGGCATCACGAGTGAACGGCTAGACCGATTTTAGTTCGGTTTTGACTAATGGAAAGAGGGATAACGGGGAATGTTCATATATATAAAAATTGGATCCCGTGCGAGGCCGAGGGCGGAATGCTAGTGTTTAATAAAGATTAATTTAATAGTTTCCTTCTAGAAGAATAGAAGCGATAAGAAAATATATTTGAATTTAATAAAATAAAAAATTAAGAAAAATAATGACTCACAATTTAAACTTACCAGGCGAATCAAATATAAACGAGACTTTATTTAATTTTTTTATTTGATCTTAAATAATAAAAGAAACAGTTAATTTTTCTATATTTGTAATTTCCTGACTTCGAAATACATTTTTCCCAGTGTGATAGGGAACGTACACACTACATAAATCGGTTTCTGTGGTTAAAATACCATAGGAATTTGTGTGATGATTTACCCCCGTTTATTAGGAATTTGATTAATTAGGAATTGAATAACTCGCATGAAGCCATTTGATAGCTTCATGCTAGTTAGACAGCGTCGCGTTCGATTTATTTTAACGCAGTGGGTCTAGGCCGGGGCTATGTGGGCCGCGCCGACCAATGCCAACAACATTTGTTTATCGTTGGATTTGTATAGTATACATCTCATTAACAAATATTTGTAGGACCCATAGATTGATTGATTTAACATTTTAAGATCCCAGTCGTTATTTGGGAATGACTTTTCCGATTATTCATATCGGAAAATTTAACAATACTTAACCGTGGTCGAGTTGACTACAGGATGGAAGCACATTATGTAAAATCCTCCTTTTACTCCATCTGTTTTATTCTGATTCAAGTTTGTGCGCATGATTCATGAATATCTTATTTATATTTGTTGTCAGTTGAAACAATGTTAGGTATTACAAAAGTGTCAGTCTTAAATCTTATATACATAAAAATGAATCCCCATTTCCCTTGGTCACGGCATCAAGCGTGAACGGGTAGACCGATTTTAATTCGGTTTTCACTAATGGAAAGAGGGGTAAACGGGGAATGTTCTTATATATAAAAATTGCATCCCGGGCGAAGCCGGGGGCGGGTCGCTAGTTGATTATAAAAAAGTACAGGAAATTCTGTTTATATAATTTGCAGAATAGATGCACGGGGGCGGATCGCTTGTACTTTATTAAAATGTATAAATATAATATGCTTAGATCAGAGATTTCAATTGTATAGATCGGGCACGACGAAAGAATCGGTAATGTGACATTTAGAACCACGTGGTACAAAATCTCTCAGTCCATCGCCAACTTTACAAGGCTATTTAGCTACGCCATGGCCATCCTGATTACGGCGATCAGGATCAAATATTTTTGTAGGAAAATTTTCCCCATGCCCTCTCTATATATTCTATAATATTTAATCTTTTTAACTTAGATAAAACCACAAATGCCGACGCTAACCTCGCTATCACCAACACAATTGCGACTCCATAATTAGACAAAATGTTTAAAGTGATGTTAATTTCACTCCACAAACGTCACGAACGCCTGGTCGTTTTTTCTTCTTTTTTTTTAAAACAAGTAACACGAAACATTCTTTTGTGTTATGTAAATGACTGTACATTGTCAACCAAACATCACAAGGTAGTTTTCAGAAAAGACTCATTACTCCGATTCCGAATGTTTAATGCCTGTCAATCGCCTATTCAGAAACATAATATAGCCCGATCATCTTTTAAATCTTCTCTTCGTTATGAGCGTGACATTGTAAAAAGATAATATTCCAAATATTGTATTTCGTAAAATATGAATAACTAGCTGAGCCCGCAACTTCGTACGCGTGGTATATGATAATAATAATAATAATAATATTTATTTGTTATGACCATGGGTATGGTAAATACCAGATGACATTTTCTTCTTGCTCCAAACATGATCAACCGAAAAATCTCGGTGTAGAAATATAAATTCTATGTTATTGATATAACATACTTAAAGTTAATTAAAATAAGTAATAACTATGTTCTTAATACTATATACATGTAAATATAAATTAGTTAAATAAAAGAGAATTTTGTATTATTTATCAATTAAGTAATCATTTACACCATAATAACATTTATCTAATAGTAATAATAATGGTATGTAACTTTTTTACGCTTAACTTTTTTGTTTGTAAACAGATTGGAATGAAATATACACTACATATTACCGGAAGCTTGCTACAATACATCAGTGAAAACCACATGAAACTCGGTTAGTCGTTTTTGAGATTAGCGTGCACAAAGGAAAGAACGATTTTATTATATGAAGAAACACCAGGCTAAACTGAACCCTACTTAATATGACTGATCGTATACATCTGACGTCAACTTAAATTGGTACTGTCAAGATCACGTAAACTAACTATTTTTAACTTTATAACTTTCAATCATCATCGTTTTACATGTGATACACAGTTAACTAAAGTTTCAGCTAATTCAACCGAAGAGTTATATTATTGCATTTTTATCGAAAATGTTTTGGTCGTGATTCTTTAAATTTACATAACTTTTTTGGTTGTTAACCGATGGGAATGAAACAAACACTAAATGTTATGGGAAGCTTGCTATAATACATCAGTGAAAACCGCATTCAAATTGGTTAAGCTGTTTCTGAGATTAGCGCGAACAAACGCACAAACAGACAAAAATTCTAAAAACTATTTTTTTGACTTCGGTAACATAAGTATGAAAATGTATATATTTTTTTAAATATTTAATGTACAGACACGACCCGTTTACGATTTTATTATATTATTATGTATTGTAGATATCTAACTGATATTATAAGTGCAACAGTGAGTTTGTTTGTTTGTTCCAATTTCACACCTCTACTCAAGCGATCATTGCAAAATGTTGCATACACGTTGTTAGGGACACAGAAATGTTACTTCGGCGATGTTTCCATGACACACGGTAACCTTGATCTTATGCTGCAGCATCAAGTAATCTGCAGGACCCTCAGCAACTTACAGCGCATGTAGCGTGTTTTGGGCTCATTAGAAGTCGGGGGTTGGTTTATAATTTTAATATATTTTTTTTTTTTTGAGAAATTATTTATTATTTATTTCGTGACAAAATACACACATGGAGGATACACTTCCTACATGAAATTAAACTAGTGAAAAGTGATATATCGAAAAATACCAAAAACAGCAAGGGCTGATGAATATATCGCTCAGCAAAAACGAAGTAAACCCGAATGCCTTGCCTTGCCTTCCTTTATATCAGTAAAATAGTAACAAATTAATTTTATTTATAAAATAAAATAAATATAAATATATAAATTATTGCTTGTCTATGTATCATATGCGGCATGGATATGATACATAGACTGTCTGTCGCTTAAACATAAAAGAACGGACTTTATTCCCAAAAAGTATTATTTGCGAGGCACGCATACGCAGTCACGGGAAAAGCTAGTGCATTTACATGGACGCAGAGACTGGGGAGATTGAATTAGGTAAAATGTTTTGACGTAGCATAGTGCTAGCAAAAGCAAGCTTTCGTTTTTCACTCTTATGATTCATGGTAACATCTTCAAGAACAACTAAACAGCGAAGATCCAGGAGTCAATGTGGGCTATTCTTTAGCGAATTGAATGCATGCCAAAATATTGTTACTCGTACATCGTCCCCAGTGGGGCATAATATTCATATATGTCATGTGTGGCGTTTTCACACCTGCATGTGATTTGTAAACTGTCAATAGTCGAATACCGATCGATTGCTATCGGGTAAGTGTTGTTCATGAGATATTTTTAAATATACTGTCTACAAACGTCTTGACGTAATAGTGCAGTGCACAAAAGAAATAATCGCACTAAAGACCAACTTTGATATAGATATAAAGAAAAAACAAATAAAGTGGTGATATTATTCTCAGGTTTACTTATAAGATATACACCACCGGGTGCCTGATAAAAGTTTGGTATTTAATCTTAAGTTTCCAATAGATGTTCGACATCTAGATACTCGTTGATAAATAATTATTACCCAGTTCAACACTTAATCCCAACAGTAACGCCATCTACCTTCTAAACTATAGATTAAATTTATATTTAACAAAATAGAAACATTGTTTCAATTGGGATTATTCAATAAAATTTATTAAAGTATAAAATTTTGCACCGAATAAATACAAAAAATACAAATATTAAAAATAAATTAAAACTATACTAATGTAACAATAAAATGATTGTTAATCCATTTGACGAGCCCGTTGGATGAGTGGTTAGGGTGCTTACCTTAACGCTCTGTTCTAAGGTTTCTTGGTTTGATTCCCGGCAGGGTCAACTTTGAAAAATCAACTCTTCAAATTTGGCTCTGGTCTGGATTTGGAAAGTAGTGGCAGGGCACACTGCGTTTCGCAGTCATTACCGATCTGGCGGCAGTAACCACCCCCTTACAGAAAACCACCGTGAAATAACAGCACGTGTGCTGTTGTGTTTCGGTGAGTGAGTAACGGATGCCAGAGCCCATTTTCCCTATCCACTCCTAATCCCTTATCCTTAATCCTAATGCAGTCGACAGCGCACTTGCAGCAGCTTAGGCGTTGCTTGTGTTATAGGCGACGGTAGCCACCTACCATCAAGTGGACCGTCAGCCTGTCTGCCGACCTTAATATTAAAAAAAATATTATATACTTTATTAGTTATTTTTATTTCTAAAAACTATTTTTTTGGCTTCGGTAACATAAGTACAACGTGTATAAATTGTTTTTTTTTTTCTTTTTTTCTTTTTTTTTTTGAAAAAATATGTAATACAGGGCTCGTTTAAGATTTTATTATTTGTATAGATTTAAAAGAACTAACACCATTATTATAATTTCAATTTTACTTTTCTGTAATCTAATTTCATGTTCAAAGAAAATGAGTTGAAATTTATGTAACTTATATCTTTGATTACAGCTTAAATAATTATAATTAATATAAATATTAAGAATAGACTGTAATAAATAGCATAAATTATAAAAGACTTGAAGAATTGAAAATAATATTACGGGATAGAAGAAAAGTTTTCCCAAAAATATTGTTCACAAAGTTAAGTGTATAAATAATTTTAAAACTTAAATTCAAATATGACATCAAGAACAATGTTTTCTAAGTTATTGTTGCCATGTGTCGCTAACAAGTATCTAAACTCTCACACGAATTACATGTAGCAGAAGCGTTTGTTCAATCTAGTCCAAGTTCACGATGGCCCAAAAATAATGAGTATGACATCATGTGTGTAATGCTAAAGCAGACTCTTTCTTGGAACTCTGGTCTAAGTGAAAGACGATAACAGTTATTTTTTAACTCTGTTAAGATGTCCTTATCTAATACTTATTATGTTACCATTAGGTAATAAATAAAAATTTTGGTAATAAAATATTGTGCAACGGGCAGGCGAAATTGGCGAAATGTCCAAGGCCTTTGTTTTGGCCGTTTGCTGTGACGCGGGGCGCAGTGCAACATTGTTCGGATCTCGAGATAAAATACTCTAATTGGATATTTTCAGGACGATGCTCGTTGCCGAATGGGTCCCATAGTTTTAATAATATATTTAAAAAAAAACTGTAGATAAAGTTATGGCAAATTCCGGTTCGGGCTTGGTCAAACATAGGGGTGAACTATAGGACATCGAATGGGAATCGAAGAATAAATTTCAAGGTTTGAATTATGCTTAATTATCACTCAATGAGACCATCATTTTGACTTTTTTTATTATAATTTGTCAATTAATTTCTTATTTTGTAGTAAACTGTCTATTTTAAATTCTAAGATAAAAAGCTTGCGTAAAGTAACTTCTTTCTTAATTTCTTTAAAAAAACTCTTCATTGTTGTACTAACAGGTATTACACGAAATTTTCAGATACTTGCACGAAATTTTCAAGGTTACATGCTTAGTTTTTAAAATAGATTTTAAATAAAAATGCCACCCCGAAGCTAAATGCCAGCCATTGCCAGAAGAAAAAGGCCCAGTATGGGTATGACCTCTTTCTGCAAAGCCTTTATTTGATAACTAGCTGAACTCGGCCAAGCTTCGCTGCGGCCCATACGGCGACGCCGTGCACATGGGGCGCGCGGTACTGGACACTGCTTATATATATAATACTATTTATCGTAGCGTGATGTTATATAGCCTATAGCCTTCCTCGATAAATGGACTATTCAAAACAAAAAGAATTTTTCAATTCGAAACAGTAGTTCCTGAGATTAGCGCGTTCAAACAAACAAACAAACAAACTCTTCAGCTTATATTAACGTTAAAAAAATCTCTGTTGTACAAGACTTCGAAATGCACCTGGTGGCGCATTTCGAAGTCTTGTATTCGAGTCAAGGGTCAAGAAAAATCATTAAGAGTATTGAGTAATGAATTTGCAATACTGATTAAATAATGCGTGTTTAAACAAACATATAAAAAAATTTCGTATGCAAACATTTTATTTAATAAATATACAAACATCTACAGTCTTGCAGTTAAGTTTGGTAATTCATTGAAAAAGATTCCATATTGTGACGTCTTATGTGACTTAATCAAAAATTCATTACATGTTAATATCGGCAGACAGGCTGAAGGTCCACTTGATGGTAGGTGGCTACCGTCGCCTATAACACAAGCAACGCCACAGCTGCTGCAAGTGCGCTACCGATTACAATAGGATAAAGGATGAGGGATTGGATAGAAAAATGGATAGCATTCCCAGAATGCTACATACTATGCTTAATTACGGCTTTCTTATATGATCCTAGCTAATATTCTAAATACAAAGGTGAGTTTGTTTGTTATGCTCAAAGTACGATGACTATTGACTACTCAACCGATCACCATGTAATTTTACATTCACGTCGTAAGGGGTACAGAAATAAGAGTCTTTCATTCATAAAAGAAGTACTGTTACCGAGGGACGCGGGCGAAACTGGTATGATATAAAATATTCATTGGTGAATGTAGGCCTTTTCTTTATTATCAGACTGTATGGATTACATACAGTCTTGTAACCTAGACTACTGTAGATAGTAGAACTGAACAGTCCTCTGGATTTCTCTTTTGGTCTAGCATGAGTTACTCAGTTACTCATCAGCACTCATCAGCTACTCATCAGAACTAAAATTTTCCATATAAATGTTTTACGCTCTCGTTAGCGAGTGCAATCATTATAAACTCACGCTAGAGCCACATCCTGTCTCGGCTTATATACACCAAGAGATGCTAAGTTTCCTTTCAAGGTCCTAGATCAATATTCGCTTATGCATTGTACCACACGCAAATAGAGTCGTGGTCACAGCGAGCGCTAGTGAACATACAGACGGCGCAAGTAGGACAATATTGTTTAGTTTTGTTAGGTTTATTTTGAAATTGCTTCATGGTTAGCGGCTTCGGCTTTTGTGGATTTTGCTTGTTTACCTTGTTTGACTTTTACGTGTGTATTTTACTTGAATAAGGCTAATGAGAGACAAATTTACGTTGATGCTAATAACAACTTAAAATTACTTAAAGGTGGCTTCCGTCGCTTATAATAAACATTATCCTCACCAGGTGCTGTTATGTGGTGAAGGATACACTTCGTAGATAGGACAAAGGAACAAGTCCCATTATTTATCTGTAGTTTACTGCAAAGCCGAGTGGCTGCTGCCGTCATACGAGACGAACAATTTTTTAGTCAAATATGGTCTAAAATATATCTCCCTAAGTCTGGGCTCCGCCAATTGAATCGCCAAATGTTTTCTTTAAGTAGGTACTTAATTGTTGAAAGTCTCGAATAATAAAATCTTTTTAAAAAATTCTTAAACTTCTACATTTGACTGTATGCCCCATAAACTTTCTATGTAATTTAAATTTTAAAAAACTACATACCTAGCACTATTTTGAAAGAGTTAATAATAATATGTGCTATAAAAAAATATTTATGTACTTAGTCACTACAGTATTTTTAGTATTTCAACATGGCGTTAGTTAATTGAAAAAGAAAAAAAAAAACAGTTTAATTACTTACAAATTAGAGATTAGACTTTCCACTCGGGCGAAGCTGGACAAGAGATATTAGTTTTGTAAAACAGGTAGTAGGCCCAAACGATTTAGATTAGTTGAGATAAAGTATATTCCAATTATGGACAGATATTTATATCAGGATTAAAATACTAAAAAAAATATTTTTGAACCCTAATTTAAAAGATTAGTGTTACAATAAACTGGTAACATGAAATAAACAAATAACGCCATCTATTATTGTACCTACTGTGCGTAGTATTTATTGTCTTAGTGCTCTGCTAGTTTTTGAATAGAATTGTCTGTCACTGATTTTCATACAAATACAACGTCGTTTTATTAAATAGATTCGATGATTAATCGTCATTGACTTTATTGGGGACATTTAATCATCATTTTAATGTAGAAAAATATACTTAAGTTTTCCCAGTCCCTTGAATAAACTTAGGTTAGACTAGATCCCTTAAGAGAGGAAGTTTAGGTCCATTAGCAGATCAAAGAGATCTGGAGATCGTAGTCAAATTGTTTAACGTCTTGTTTTATCCTTAGAAAACTGATAGCAGTCGACAGTGATCGTATTCTACGCCACAAACTGCGATGCAACAAAGGCATACAATTATCTATACCAATATAATAGAGAAGGCGGTTTTTGTATGTTTGTTTGTGGAGGTTAATCTCCGCAACCTCTATATTATCTATTTGAAAAATTCTTTCACCAATTGAAAGGTACATTATTCCAGGACATAGACATTAAACGCGGGCAAAACTGGAGCACGTCAGTCTAGTCTCAACTAAAATAAACCATTGGATACCACCTAACCTACCTTTGCGAAGCAACACAAACTCTAACGCCGCCGACTGACCTTAATATCCAGTTCAAAGTAGCCCGATAGGGGAGATGTTCGTACCCTGGCATGGGGGGGAAGCTGTACCGGTCCTCTTGACGGAGGTGTCGGCGCTCCGGCGGGAATCGCTCGACCTCTCTCCCGCAACGCCGGATGGGGTCCCGCTCCTCTTATTGGAGGTCTCTCTTGTTTCAAAGCTGAAAATAATTTCCCTATTATTTTTACAGTAATTGACAAGGACCAAAAAGGTCTATTGACTATTTCATGGATAAAAATTGCTTAAAAAAGGTTTAAAAATCCTATCTAATGTTATAAAAATGCGAAACTGAGTTTGTTTGTTTGTTTGTTACGCTTTAACTACTCAACCGATCGTCGTGAAATTGTGCATACTCGTTGTCAGGGACACATAAAAGGACATAGGGACCTTTAACCCAGAAAAAAAAGTACCATTCGTAAAGGGATCATCTAAAAATAAAAAAAATCATCGCCTCACAAAAATATATGAGCAATGAAGAATGATTGATTAATGTTTCAACGCTTTAGAAAAACGGGTGGGAGAAAGCTAGAATAATTCATAAAGCATACATATCATTATTACTTAGGTGTTGCCTGCCCGCTTCATCTATTGTTACATTTCAGTATTAAAATGATATTATTTGAAAACACATGGAACCTCATTAGTTACTGGAGTAAAAATGATTATGTTTTAATGTGTTTTACTAGTGGCAAGGTACACAGCATTGGGCAGTTAGAAACTGTGCATGCAGCCCTTTTTGCAACAGCAGCAATTCAGTGCGTGAGTAAGGGATGTCAGATCCCTGTCCTCTATCCACACCTTGTCCCTTACTCCTTACAAAAAAAAACTTTATAGTCTATGGTATTTTCACTTGACATCAAATGAACCACCAGCCTGCCTGCCGAAGTTTACATGAAGAAATAATGGACCACGAGGCGGGTACAAATTTCGTCAATCACTTCCAGATCACTTCCTCTCGGGCGACAACTCGTAAAATGCTTGTAAGAGTTGTATCATGAAGCTTTGTGGACGTCAGCTACGGCTCCGTGGGTGGGTTGAGCAGCGGTACCCTCCCATACACGTAAAAAAAAAATTGTCATTTCTTGCCGATTGAAATATTTATCAAAGTATAGTTAACCTAATATCTTAAAGAAAAAAAGTCAGCTGACTATAAAGTGGTGTGATTACACATCAGTTGATGCCATTAAATTGAAAAATAAATAAATTCAGTAATTTCCTCTAAGTTGAAAATTTATCAGATGACAGTTTATATGCTATTATGAAAAAATAAAAAATGTCAGCTGACTGTATCGCGGTGGAAACATTGTCAACTGATGACCTGAAAGGTGTAACGCAGGAGTCAGACGGGAGAATCTTGGTCATGGAAATCTGTTGCTGGCTTGCGGACCATAAGTATTTTGTCTGTGTCAAGTTTCATGTAACGTGATTAAGTAACAAATATTAATAATATTGAGCAAAAAGATTAAATATATAGAATATGCAGAGAGGGCATTGGGAAATTTTTTCTACAAACACATTGGATCGCCGTAATCAGGATGGCCATGGTGTAGCTAAATAGCCTTGTAAAGTTAGCGATTTTGTACCACGTGGTTCTAAATGTCGCATTAAACAAAATAACACGTATATGTGAAATAACAGCATATACGTGCTGTTGTGTTTCGGTGAGTGAGTAAGGGATGCCAGAGCCCATTTCCTTATCCCCCCCTTCTAATCCCTTATCCAATCCTACTGTAGTCGGCAGCGCACTTGCAGCAGCTTTAGGCGTTGTTTGTGTTATATGCGACGGTAGCCACCTACCATCAAGTGGACCGTCAGCCTGTCTGTCGACCTTAACATAAAAAAAAAAAAAAATTACGGATTCCTTCGTCTTGTCCGATCTATACAGTTGAAAATCTTTGATATTAGTAAATAATGTGCTTAGCACTAAAGTTTAGCCTTAATATAATTTAGAATGTTATAAATAAATAAATCGAAAACACTAAATTAAGAGTCACTCGAATAAGCAATGCTTTCTTTTCCTCGGTTTTTTATTTTTCGTTTTTTGGCAAATACTTCATTATAAACAACATGATTTGCCAGACTTTGCACAAACATACAAAAAATGTTTAAAGAGAACACGCTAAAATACAGTTCAAAGATGAACCTCTAATAAGATCACCATGTGGCGCCTTAATAAAAAAAAATGGAAACTATGTCGACTTCCTAATTCGGAACATTACGAGTATGACTCACATGGCACAGGCACAGAGATCGTTCATGCAATTAGATATTAATGTCCTCCTTGTCATTCAAAGCATTATCTGAGAGGGATGGTTATATAATGTTTAGGCCCGTTTATGCAAATGTAGCTATAAATAAAAATTTTAATCCACTTGACATTTTATATAATAGCGGCAATTATAATATTTGTCAACATAATATATTATATGCTATGTATGTATATGTATAAATTATAAAATAAATATTATTACAATAAATTATAAATCTTATTATTTATAAAATAAAGTCCGCTGTCTGCTTCTCTGCTAACATCTACTAAACTACTCAAAGAATTTTTATTGGGTTTTCACTAAAAGAAAGTGTGATAAACGGGGAAGGTTTGTTTATACAATTTGCAGGAACAAAATGCATCCAGAAAAATTCATACACCGGCAGGGCCGGAGTTGGGTCGCTAACTAAACATGTAAAAAAATCGTAAACGAGCCGTAATCGTAACGTAATAAAAAAAAATTGTACACGTTATACTTGTAACCGAGGTCAAAAAAATAGTTTTTAGAATTCTAAGTTTGTGCACGCTAATCTCAAAAACGGCTTAACCGATATTAATGCGGTTTTCGCTGATGTGTTATAGCAAGCTTCCCGTACCAGTTAGCGTTTGTTTCATTCCAATCGGTTTACAAACAAAAAAGTTATACACTATACCGAGTACCACGAGTACGAAGTTGCGGGCTCGGCTAGTAATAAAAGTGCGCTTTAAAGGAGACCTCAGCTACATGCCGCTATCTGTTAAAAGTTGTTATCCTAAGTCAATCATTTTCCTCCCACTTGCTAAGTAAAAGGCTGCCTTGTTTTAAAAAAAGAATATGCCAATCGACTCTTTTTTTAACCGCGCGCAAGAGGAGAATAATATAAATTATTGGACAGTTTCAAAGCGTAACCAACTAGATTACCGAGGCGCGACCAACTAGATCAGAAGAAGACGACCGCCATTTTGTTATACTGTCAAAACTCTGTTCTGAATTAACAAATATCCATAACTTAGTCTCTGTTCTGAATTAACAAATATTATTAACATTTTTACATTTCGCAGTTATTAATAATAAAAAAAAGTACTTCATCGGAAGAAATGAATTTTCTTATATATTTTTGCCAAATATTCCCTGTATTATTTGATGGGGTCAATAATACAGAAAAAAAAAATCGTCCTTATAGCCAACTATACGTCTAAATAAGTTTTGGCCCTATACTATATTGAGTGCAAACATTTCGACGCGTTTAATTTCATTTTCTATGTAACAAAATATACTTAGGTACTGTATTTATTTCTCTTTCTACTTTTGCATAATGACTCCACGCGACCTCCCATCGCTTAGACCGTAACATGTCGCACACAATTTGACCTAGTTTGTCAATTGGCACTACCTAATTTGTGTATAAAAACCATATGGGGTTTCAAGGCCTATTAACAAAATGCGGTAAACGACAAAAACTATGGATCATGCATGTGGGCTGAACACTGAACAAATATACACACTGTGTTATATGCGGTATACATTACATGCCTGTGTGTATACACACGCCACATTTTATCACAATGCCAAAGATAATAAACTGGTTAACGCATAATGGTAAGTTTTAACATAAACTAACACATAAAACACGCCTAGTGTAGTCATAGTTATTGTCAAGGGTTTCGCTATCGTCATCCGTTGACAAATTTTTGATCTACTTTCACATGAGACATTATCAGCGAGATAAAATGTACATACTTATTACATTAAATTTAATCCATGACTTAGTCTATTTCATGCAAGGTTTATTAATAGATTGTTTAGTAAATTTGTTCGATATGACGAAATCATATTAATTATGTAGAGAAATAATAATCGTTAGAATTAATTTAAGTTGCAAAGGTTTTAAAAAAGCGTTCCTAGTTTCTCTAAGCAACTTTAATGACTCGAGTCTGTGACTTTATCACTGTGAGACAATTTTGAGCACAATTTTGGGGCACAGCGAAACTGTGTATTAGTTCTTCTTTCGCCATCATCTATCAATCAATCAAGGAATTCTTCTTTACCCATATATATAACTACAAAAAAATATAATTTTATTTTGCATTTTTCTTCTTGTTAAAAAATATTGACCATCTTGAAATTTTTTTAAATTTATTTCAATGTATTTGTTTAATTAGTTTTTTAAAAACAACAAGCGGCCAGGTGGTCTTTTACTTGGGTCTAAATTATGCAATACGGTTTCAAAATTGTATTTTGTATATTTCAAAGAATATATTTGAAGCGAGATATGACTTACTTACACTGAACAATATTTATACTCAAAATGCATGTTTCCAAAGATTTCTTAAATAACTAAAATTAAAAATTTCAGATTTCAGTGGTGCAGGTTGCCTCGCCACCCTTTGCCCCCGCCGCCCCGCTTCTTATGCATAAGAAATTACATTAAATTATTTAAAATAAACATTACACACACTACGTACATATTTAACACACTTTTGTTTATGGTCGAATATCGACCACTGGGCGACCACTAGTATGACTAATTATTTAATTATAGACCTTTAAAGAAGAGCTACACACGGTTTCAAAATGCCTCAAACTTAAATATCATTGGCCTCAAACATACTTTGACCTTTTAACTAGGTACTCTAATAAATCGTCGGTATACAGGGTGGTAATTTGAGATGGGTCAGTAAGGGCAGCTACCTAAACCATTGTAGCTAGAACAAAACACTCTTAGGAGACTATCCATTATTTTAATAGTTATTCCCATCGGCATTCAAAGATTTTGGAAAAATGATACAGTCAGCGAGAAAAAGGTCAATTTTCACGTTTTGTTTTTATAATGCCAATCGATTCTGTTACTTATAAGGATCAATTGACCCTATGGGACCACCTGAGGTTAGAGTACTAGAAACGTCAAAAAACTCAAAAAACTACTTCCATACATTTCTTACAAAATGAGATTGAAAAATAAGTTCAAACATTGTTTTTAATTAAAAAAGGCGGCAATCACTACAATGGAAACTGGCTCGGCAATGTTTATTTTAAATTAATTTGAATTTGGAAGGAAAACATTGTTTTAGAAACAAATGTTATTTATTATTATTCTTGCATGTCAGCTAAATTGTGAAAATATTGAAGTAAAAATGGTTTCAAATTTAGATTATTTTATAAGCTTATTTTATAAATAATATCAGATGCCATGGAATGGTATAAAATTAAATACCCTATATCAAAAGTTATAAAAAATCTCCTAAATATTCTTGTAGAGTGTAGCTCCTTTAAGAGAAATCCTCACGACAACAATGATCTTGATAAAAAATAGCGGTTGCAATTTTAACACTCGTAGAAGTCGGTAGAAGCTTTGAAGTCGCTGCCGAAGTAGGCATTTCCCATAACCAAGTTTTAAAGATATGTAAAAAGTACAAATACAAATGCTGTCGTTGTGGTCGTTGAGACCTCTTGATATTTTTTTTTGGGATATCTCAAAAATGGAATTTACAAGAAAAATTAGGTACATTACAGTTCAAGAATTGTCACTACAACGGTGTATGGAGTTAATGCAAACAAAATATCAGCGGTTACACGCTCATTGCAGAAACCGTCCAAACGGCAAACAAATAGAGCAACTACTATCGTAGATTTATTACTTACGATCTTTACTTGTTTTTAAAGATTGGCAATTGTAGTGATTGCCGCCTTTTTTAATTAAAAACAATATTTGAACTTATTTTTCAATCTCATTCCGTAAGAAATGTATGGCAGTAGTTTTTTGAGATTTTTGACGTTTCTAGTACTCTAAGCTCAGGTGGTCCCGTAGGGTCAATTGATCCTTATAAGTAACAGAATCGATTGGCGCTATAAAAACAAAACGTGAAAATTGACCTTTTTCCCGCTGACTGTACCGTTTTTTCAAAATCTTTGAATGCCGATGGGAATAACTATTAAAATTATGGATAGTCTCCTAAGAGTGTTTTGTTCTAGCTACAAAGGTTTAGGTAGCTGCCCTTACTGACCCATCTCAAATTACCACCCTGTATAGGTAAAATTCATTAAGTGACATTTTAGGCAAATACACTTTTTTGTATTAATATGCTCCTCAGCTAGTGTTTTATCAGTAGAAAATATCACTAAGTGCATTTACAAAAAAATATTATGCCGTAAATGCACTTAGTGATATTTTCCACTGATAAAACACCAGCAGAAGAGCATGTTAATAGAAAAAAGTGTATTTGCTTAAAATGTCACTTAATGAATTTTACCTTTATAGCGACGAAATTTTCTATTAGCATTTGGACTTTTACACATGAGTGAACAGAAGAAAAAATTAAGTTAAGTCCAATAAAATTTACTAACAAATCAAAATGTGAGTTCCTCAGGCGCATTTTTTATATAAATGCCCCTGAAGATATGAAATATCGGTGGATGAAAGAAAATTTTAATTTCACCTTATAGGACAGGTGGAAAAAATAAAAAAAAGTGTTCTTCATTGGTAAGAGTTAAAAAAAAGTTTAACACAAATATTGTAGAGAATTTTGTTTCATATAAAAAAGTTCGTATAACTTTTTTTGCTAAAATTAAAATTAACAGAATTAGGAAGGTTAGAAGATATTTTTACATATTTTTCTTATTTACGGACGACTCGCACGACAATATTTAAGCGGACTTGGTTTGAATGCGTCACTTGATTTTACTAAAGGTCCCCATTTTTTATAGATCTTTACAAATAGCGTTTAAAGAATTCCATGCAATTTGTGTCGCTTTATTTCTTCGAAAGAAACATTAGAAATGGAGCATGGCCTTTCGCTTTCGCAACCCGCTATCGCTAGTCGCTTAAACCACGCGACCTCACTATGTGACAATCGACGTTAAAAACTTTTGTTTCGTCGCACTAACTGGCTCGGAAACGGGTCTTCCGACGTGTGTAATAACATTACTTATTGCATACCTGCTACATTGTGAAAGTTACAACGTATTTGTACTATTGTACCTACTAACAATAAATAATTGGACATTAGAGTGACAGAAATTTTCAGTTTCCTGCACTAGAAGCGATATAAATCAGATATAATTGGAGACTATGGAGTTTGGAGACTTGGAATTATTTCAATTTAAAAAGAAAAAAAATAAGAGATCATTCATTTAGAATTTTCTAAGATATTTATTATAAGAAAGAAAAAGGATTTTTACAGATACTGCTAATTTTAAATCTCTTATTAAATTAGTACATATACTCAGATTATTACATATTACACAAAAACATGACCCATATTTTTCGAAAAAATCGTAAAGTTTTTACTGCATTAGCATGTTTTTTGAAAACTCATGACTAATTTTTTGTAAAAATATTTATTTCTGTCAAGTCTTCTTGATGGCTTTCCAATTTCATCCGTATTATTTTAAATTATTAATTAACTAGCCATGGATTTTTTTCTGCAAATTATTTAATCAAACCTTCCTCGTTTAAAATCCTGAAATCCTGAAAAAATTAAAATCCTGTAAACATGTGTTCGCGCAAATAAAGATTTATTTTATTTTATATTTTATTTTATTATTTTATTTTTATCGCTTTTTCCAATAGTTAAAACCGTATCAAAATCCGTGGGTGGTTTAGAAGTAAGTGGAGAAAAAGACAGACGCGGATAGTGATTTCAATTCGTAATAATTATGTAGTGAGAGATATATTTTACACTACCTACTTGAATTAACGTTTCTACCGTGGGACGTCCACTGCTGGGCATACGCTTTATTAAAAAAAATTATAGTACAATGTAATTAATAAATAATCTAACGTAATAATTACTTAAGTAATGCAATAATGAGTGAATGTCATATTTTCCAAAGTTTTAACTATCTCTTATTATCGACATTAAAAAAGGAGATTGTATCGAATAAATAGTTATATGATTAATTCAAATTTTTAAAATTATCTATTGGCCAGACCTTTTTATTGACCATAAATGGCTAAAACAAAATCTTTTCCTAAAATGAAATTCATAATCAACTAGTGTTCCGCCGCCGGCTTCGCCCGGGATGCAATTTTTTATACCTATATGAACATTCCCCGTTTATCCCTCTTTCCATTAGTGAAAAGTGAAAACCGAATTAAAATCGGTCTAACCGTGATCTAATCACGCGTGATGCCGTGACCAAGGGAAAGAGGGATTCATTTTTATATTAAGACTAGTAGGTTGCTCGATGCTGCGGGCTGCAAGCAGCCCGCAGAGGGTTTTCGCAACCAGGGTAGGTTACTCGATGCCGCGGGCTGCAAGCAGCCCGCGGAGGGCTTTCGCAACCAGGGTAGGTTGCTCGATGCCGCGGGCTGCAAGCAGCCCGCGGGGGTTTTTCGCAACCAGGGTAGGTTGCTCGATGTCGCGGGCTGCATGCAGCCCGCGGAGGGTTTTCGCAACCACGGTAGGTTGCTCGATGCCGCGGGCTGCAAGCAGCCCGCGGAGGGCTTTCGCAAGCAAGCCGGATAATGCCATCCATTTCGTCAAAAGTAGCGATTTTGTATGGAAGGGGGGTTAATGGGGGGAGGTGGGGTAAGGATAGTGGTCCCAACCGATGGACCTCGGGGAGAAATGGTTATGCGCCAAAGACACGATATCACTATTCCCTATGGTTGTGGAGCTACGGGGATTGGAAATTTCAAAAAAGTTGTATGGAGTGTAAAAAAAATGTATGGGCGGGGTGGGGATGGGTCACGATTTGGTAACCTCCGATGACCCTCTATGAAATTCCGTAAACCCCGCCCCTCTGTCGCTCATAGTTTCCGAGATCCCTTCGCCGACTTTTCACCAGGTCGAGGTAGCGAGGTCTCCGATTTAATTTGTCGATAAACTTTTTCGTACTCCACGATGGGTCACTCGAATCTACTCCTCCGTCACCCCTTCCCGGAGAAAAGTATGAATGAATGATATGTCAGTGGTATTTCGGCTTTATAGTTTGTTAATTATGTTAATATTCATATTGATATTAACATAAATATACAAGTAAAATGTATATTATTTTTTATAGTAATATTATAAAACAAGACAAACTCTCGACATACATGAAAAACGAGTTTATATAAGCAATAACTAAACTTGCGATGATAACAACGCATGCAAGAGAAGCTGCGCCGGAGAATAATTATTATTATCGGCGGAAATAGTTGATCATCCTTGGCTAAAATTATCATGTGTGCCCACCTCGTGCCCACGTAACGAACGCGTAATCTGTGATTGATCACTACTTCCACAAACGTTTGCATCCTAAAATATAAGCGATTTATCAATAGAAATACGATGTTGAAAAAAATCACTTATATCCATACTCAAATAGCTCGATTGCTAAAGTATGCACTCCATGCAAAGAAGTGAGAAATTTATAATGTTTATCTTATGACTCGTTGACCCTTAAGGTGCTCCGTCACCGGGAGCATTCGCCTGTAATGTGAGTAAAACATGCCGAAGACGCTTCGCGGTTGTACTTCGGCAGAGTCGCACCAGGATGAACTCAGTCGTGTGCTCGTTTCTGTGCTGTAAACTGCCTTCAGACAGACACGTTGTTTAATAATGATAGTAATACTTTATGCCTTATCGATATATCTGTTGTAGCGATTTTTGTCCCGCTTATCCCACACAGCGGGAACATTAAAAATTAATTCAATCAACAACTCCTTTTTGATGATATAATATTTAACAAACGAAGGAGCAAACAAGTTGAAGACACTTTATTTGCCGAGAGGCAAATCAATTTGACCAATCAGATCACATGTTTACCGCCGGCCGCAATGTAAAAACGAAATAATTTGTTTTCACGTAGGTAAACCTACATGTAGACCCTGCATTTGTTTTACATGAAAACCAGCTAAAACACAACTGTGAGATATCGCAGTGAGGCATCTTCGGCATGTTCTTATCCTAACATTACAGATTAGTGTATCAGTGATTGAGGAGTGAAGAAGGAGAGCATTACAGTATGCAACCTGAATCATTTTGAAATGATTCATGACATCAATATTGTTTCTTCTGTTTTTGTACATAAATAACAATGTCAAGTTAATATTGCAATTAAGTCACGTTAACAATGTCAAACAAACACTGCTTCGTCTGACATTGTGGAATCAACTAAACTCAAAACGTTCAAAATCAAATCTGAAATGTTACAATACAGATGAATGCTCTGGTGAGGGAACACCTTTAAATATTGATTCCTCCATAAACATTATATTATGTTGTAAATGTGAAGATTATAATATTAATAAGGTTGTTAGTTCAAGTCATTTGTTTCACAAACAGTTAGACACACAATTAACTCTATGCTTTTTTTACTAACTGTCCAATTGAGCCCCGGTGTTCCAAGCCGAATGCTCGCTGAGACTCCAAACGGGCACTCCAAAGTTTTCTCTCAAGCAAGAACTATTACTAATCTTCATAGTTTCCACCAGCCTCTTTGTACTTTTCCCCACGCTATCTGTTCTCTTGAGGAACTCTATGATGTCGACACCACAAGTCTCATTGACAGATTTACGACATTCCGCAGCAGCTAATGCCGAGAGTCTGCCGTCTATGCCGACAGCTGTGCTGCACAGTTCGTTGACCAACTCCAGAACGGCTACTTCTGGTTCGAATATAACTTCACAGCATCCTGATAAATGACTCAAGTACAATAAATATGAAATAAAAGTGTTTATTATTCTTCTAGTCTTCCAAGGATGGATAAATACTTCTTTTGTGATAGGATGGAGATATTAACTTTGAAGGTGTAAACTTAATCCAAACATCAGATATTAAAAAGCTGTTATAATTCTCCCATGATTCCATGCCTTCCATACAAATTAGCAATGTCTGAGACACACAAGAGGTTATCTCCTCTTAAAAAAGATATCAAAGGAAGGATCCTAAGTTTGAAAAACCAAAACTGAAACTATATAGTAACTAATAATTTATTAATTGATAAGCATACTGTATGTATGCATTTTAACATACTTGAAAAATTTCTACAAACAATATCTTCAAATTTTTTTACACAATGTTGACTCTAAATATTAAGGAGATATACAATTTTTTTGGTGGCGAATTTACAATAAGCCAAATATACCTATCTGATGAAAATATCCCTTGACCAATATCAATTGGTGTCAGATTTATGTAGATTAAGATGAAACAGCATTGTCGACAATAACATTTAACAACTTGTATAATCATAAGTTTATTAAATAACAAATATTTAATAAACTTAACTATCAAATCTATGTTTTTTTTTTTATACTAAAAATGTAGACATATTATTAATGAAGCTGCAAATCACACCTCACACTTGCTCTACGCTTGATCAGGACTATCATAATTTAGTAAACAGATTTTGGCATTGTTGAAGATCTACATAATTAACTATGTTAATAAATTAAATTCTCAGAACTTCAATAGAGGCTCCCAATATTCAATAGAGGCTGCCTATGTAGACTATCTATGACTACTCATTCCTATAGAAGTATTAGAAGCAAGACATATGTTCTCCATACAAAGATGAGTAATAAATGAGAATTTAAGGTATGTGAGGTATGTGTACTTATATAACATTTGTAATCCATTTCAGTAACAGTTACAGTAAATTATTGTTTAGGTAATTAACTAGTAAATAGATAAAACTGGGTATGAACTTTTTCCTGTTATTATCAAAAGGCTATTTCATATTTTAAAAATTTCAAAACATTTGTAATTTATTTAACAATTAAAAAACTAATAATATACAAACATCATGTATAATAATCATGTAACAATAGCACTAAAATCCACCGAGGCTCTTGTGCTATTAATTATACTTAGTTGTTTTTAAAAAGAAAAATTACAAGCATAGCTCAAAATTTAAAATGGGACTATATTGTTTAAATTCAATCAGAAAATTGTAAATTTCATTAAGTGATTATATAATAATATAATAAAGATTTATTGAGCAAAAAACCAAATTGGTGTTTATTTTTTTTATAAATATACCTATATAATTTTCGTCATCTATACTACCACATTAGTGCAAAATCTTTTGTCAATAAAGCTCATTCATATTGTCAACAATTGGACCGACAGTTGTTTGCATAGCAATATCTTGTTCTTGCGAACTGCAAATAAGTTGAAAACGACATGCGACGTTGGACACATAACACTCTTATTTTTCTCCAATGAGGTATTCAACTGAACAATTATATAGGTAATATTTACTCTTTATTATGTTTAGATTACGTTAAAAATATATGTAATTAAATCAAAATCTTGGAAACCGAGAAATTTCTCGTCACGGCGCACGACGTTATTGACATTGAGCTTGGGTTAAAAATACCGACGTTACCTGCCTCCCGGTCGTACTGGTTCGGCTTGAGCTGGTCCCGAGTGTTACCCAGGATCAACGGGGACAGGATCCTGGGCCACAACACCGCGAAACACCCAACAACAATCACTAATACGAACATGGTCTTTCGCGGGCCTAACACGTCTTCGTTCGCCATTCTCTAGTCGTGTTTTCGTATCGTTTTCGCCACACACGTTACACAGCCGGTCACACTCTACGGGAACATATTCGTGTGTGATAAAAATAAAGATTTCGGTACTCCCACGGTCATACGAGCGAGTTTGGCCGAGAAACGAGAAAGCGCGCTTTGACAGTTGACTTGACAACGGACAGGACGGACAGACGCGCCATCTCCCGGCGAGAAAGCGATCCGATTCATCCTCTTGCTTGGTTACGAACTGCGTCCCAAATTCTTCATCTGTAGAACGCCGGTGGATTGAGCTGGCTCGATGTGACACAGCCGCATATAAACGTCAATCAGCTATGCCGACATCTTGCCTTCCCAGCCACCGGCTCAGCCTTCGGTGAAATCGACGCTGCGTAACCACAGTTCAAATATTGACATTACGATGTGAATTGGCGTTTGCCGGTCGAGCGTGCGGCGCTCGCTGGGCAGAACTCGGTACAATATGGCTGGGCGCGGAGGCGGCGCCGGCTAATAACCCGTCCCCACCGCGCCGAGGAGTACACGCGCTCAAATGAATACTAATTAGATGCTTTTGTGTAGGTACTTGTCATTATTTAGGTGGTGACTGGTGACAAAAAATAAATAAAAACTCCCTTTAACTTAAAACTCTTTGTGGCCAGTACCTATTTTCAAAAATTGTAGGTTCATCGTTCATCTATATCTTTAGGTATGATAATCTATTTTTTTTTTTTCAAAAAACAATTTGTAAGTAGGTACATGTTGTACTTATGTTACCAAGTCAAAAATAGTTTTTAGATTTTTTGTTTGTCTGTTTCTCAGTGCGTTTGTGCACGCTAATCTCAGAAACGGCTTAACAACCGATTTGAATGCGGTTTTCACTAGTGTACGTATTGTAGCAAGCTTCCCGTAACATTTAGTGTTTGTTTCTTCCAATCGGTTTACAAAAAAAAGTTCGCGCTATACTGAACACCATGCGTACGAATAAGTAGCGGGCTCAGCTAAAAATCGGTATGAATGTAAATAAATAGAATGTATTTAAATAATTAAGATTGTGCGAAAAGTTATATTGTCATCTATAAAAGGATACGTTGATTTAATCAATTAAATCAACTTCCTGAGTCAGTAACGGCTCGGTGACGGATCGAATACTCGGCTGCTGAAATGGCAGAAGCAAGTTTGACGCTCGCTCAAGTCTGCAACTCTCACCTCGGTTTTTAATTTTAATGTGCTGATTATAAATAATTATGTCTAGCTCTAAGTCTAGACCTCTAAGTTATAAACCTGCTTGTCATAGGTCTACTATGGTCGGCATTTATAAGCGACGGTAGCCACCTACCACCAAGTGTACCGTCAGCCTGTCAGTCGACCATAACATTTTAAAAAATTCAATCCAAGGTGCAAGATAAATTTGTCACGGTGGGATAGGAATATTAGGACTATTAGCCAAGTCATACCTCTACAAACAGAGGAACCAGATCCATGTTCCATGTGGAACCAGATCCACTTTAGGTAGATTTCTTTGTTTCTTTGTGAATTATAGCAGGTATTATTTATTTTCTGTAGTGCAATTTTTTGACGAAATTTATTTATTTGCTAGCTGAGCCCGCAACTTTTTATTTGTAAATCTATTGGAATGAAACAAACACGGATGCTTGCTACAATACATCAGTGAAAACCGCATTCAAATCGCTTAAGCCGTTTCAGAGATTAGCGTGCACAAACGCACAGACAAACAGACAAAAATTCTAAAACCTATTTTATTTACTTCGGTAACATATGTACAACGTGTACAATTTTTTTTGACAGATACTCCAATTACTATAGTGTGCATGTCTATTATAGGCATACACAGTTTTGACGATAGTCTTAAGATGAATTAACAGTAATATAATACAAAAAGAATAAAATCTGAATGTACACGAATATTGTCTTACAGCGTTTGAAAATTAAATATAAAATTAACTAAGATCGTCAAACAAAATAAAATTGTAATCATTAGGTAATCAATAAATTAATAAGTTTTGCAAGTCAAGTTACATCTAATCATTAATTAGTTATTAATTTGAAATTAAATATTATTGAATAAAATTTATAATTTCACATTTACCTAAAGTTGAGTTAAAACTTCAATTAAATTAGTAAATTTTAATTTACTCCTGCATAACTGTAATCTACCTACTGTTAGCAGAAACAGTTGGCAGGTATTTATTTGTCGGAAATAAAGTCCTGAATTCTGAATGAAAATAGTTAATTTTAAACTATTAACTTAGTAATTCGTTCAAATAGATATGTAACTTTTAAATAATAAGTAGATGTAGTCCCTTAATGATTTAACTAATTGAGATAAGTGAGAACACACAAAAAAACTATAATTAGTTAGTTTAAACGGTTTAAAAAAGTAAATAAAGCAGATTTAAGTGTGCCACATAATGTACGTATATGAAGGAATTCAGAAAACGTAAAAGTGGAAAAATCAGTTTTGGTTGTGTTCTTAGTTAGTATCATCGCCAAGTTCACTCTTTCACCTTGTAGGTAATCAAACGCCAAAGCTGACCACAATATGGAGTGTATAGCAGACATTTAATACTTACAAACACATAACGAACCTTCATTTTAATATTATCATCAAGATGACACCTGAGGCATAGATAAAACAATAATATTATATACCTGAGGCTTCGACAATCATTGGCATGTACAGGATGCGAGAGTTCCTGGATGCGGCATTATGCTATCTCGAACTTGATCTTTTAAAGAAATTATGGAGCTTGAATTTTTTTTCTGACAAAGCCTATAAAATATCCGAACCAATTGAAATATTAATTAAATATCTCTGACTCACTTCAAGCTCGTCTGCTGTGACTGTGATTCAGCCCATGGAGACAGTTATTGAGTTACATATACCTATTTATCCATACTAATATTATAAATTTGTAACTAAGACTATATAAGTATAGTGAAAGTGAAAGTAACTTTGTCTGTCCGTCTGTCTGTTACCTTTTCACGCCTAAACCGCTGAACCGATCAACATGAAGGATGCAAAGGACATAGGGCACCTTTCATCCATAAAGTAGTACTGTTCCCGAATGATCATCTAACGCCTGGCATAGCTATAACTGCAATAAAGATGTTAGGCATTACATTGCTCACATATTTAATCAGGCGTAATTTTTTTTATTTTTCTACGCGGGCGAAACCGCGGGCACCAGCCAGTTACTAATAAATTGTCTGATACCTATGGATAAGTAAAGTAAGTAAATAACAAGAGCGAGATATTGCTCCGATTTGGCCCCTGCCATAAATTTCTCCACACCAAATATTTATTTGTGTTAAGATATTACTGTTGTTTTTTGTGATAAGAGGCTAACCAGCACCCATTTGACGGCAGATCCTACAGTCGTTATTGAATACAAAGGGCGCAGATTGCTGCTGATCTTCCAAGGATAAAGGGTTGAGGATAAAAAGCATTTTTGAATGCGTCTCTCAGGTTACGAAAATCAATTTCACAGTGAGGTTCACTGTGAAATTACTAAGACTATTTTGTGTATTTGAGTAAGACTAGCCGAGCATGGGCTAGTTTCATGAACCACAAAACCGGTGTGCTCTTCTTTATTCATTGAAGCGTATAAAAAATAGTTTTCCACCATGTTTAAAAAAGTGAAAATAAAAACATCCTGTATATAAAATGAATAAAGATCAATAAAATGATTGTGAAGAACAGTTACTTACCGTTTAGAAGGAAGCGTTTCGTACAACTTAGAATTTAAATTATGTACTTATCGAAATTTAAAATAGCCACCGGAAAAGTGGCCAGGATATCCTCTCCCTTTATGGTTCACTGTTTCCATATCGTGGAGACAGCGTTATAACTCCATTCCAGGCCTTCAAAGCATAAAAATATGGCGACGCGTCGATCGCTTTGTAAGTCATGCGCGTGCGACGTTTCCTGCTACGAAAAGAGCGCTACCAGCCCATTGTTTTATTGGAGGGGATGTATGTGACTCGAATGCACACGGCCAATGTTTTAAAACCGTGATTTAAAAAAAAATTGATGTGTAGATCTTGCGCCGATACAACTGTTTAAACATCAACATGCAACCCACCCTTGAAAAAACAAAGATAACGATGAAAAATATTATTTTTTGAAGTAAAATTTATACAAAACGCATCTGTGAGATAAGATAAACGTTTTAAGAGTGTGACATGGCAGTTTTAATAGTCGTGAATCTTTGTGAATGCTTGGCTACTGAACCTATCGTCACAAAATATTGCATAAACGTTGTCAGGGATGCAGGAAAGGAAATAGGGTACCTTTCATCCAGAAAAATAGTACTGTTCCCGAGGGACCATACTATCCCGACAATAAAGATGTTAGGCGTTACATTGCTCATGTATTATTAAGTCAGGCGTTATTTTTTTTATTTTTCAAGGCGGGCGAAGCCGCGGCAACCAGCTAGTGTCTTTGTATGTGTATACATACAAGGTAAGGGAAGTACATTTTTTAAATTGCGGTACACAAATCTCCCCCTCAATTTACTCAAAAAAGCCACTCATGTAGAAATGTTCATCTAACCTTAGGACAAAGGTAGGTAAGTCTAAGTATATATCTTATCTCGAAATTGACTATGGGATAATTTTTTCGTCGTTGCTGTAAGCATGTGGGTTGTCGTTTTGTCTCGTACAGATGAATGGAACAGTGATGTAACATCTCAGTCAGTGAGTCACTAATCATGCAATTACGCCTCCTTTATCACAGTCTGCTATAGTAGGTATGTACCTATCTAATACATCTGCATATATACTCATGTAGGTGAGCGTGTACTTACTAGAGTCAAACTCTCTATATACATCTATAAAACAAAATTATTATTATTTTTATTATTTTATGTTAAGATCGGCAGACAGGCTGACGGTCCACTTGATGGTAGGTAGCCACCGTCGCCTATAACACAAGCAACGCCAAAATGCTGCCGACTGCCGACTACAGTAGGATTAAGGATAAGGGATTAGGAGGGGGATAGGGAAATGGGCCCTGGCATCCCTAACTCACTCACCGAAACACAACAGCACAAGTGCTGTTATTTCACGGTGGTCTTCTGTAAGGGGGTGGTTACTGCCGCCAGACGGCCTGCCCAAATGACTGCGAAACGCAGTGTGCCCTGCCACTAATTTCCAGATCCAGACCAGAGCCAAACTTGAAAAGTTAATTTTTCAAAGTTGACCCTGCCGAGATTCGGACCCGGGAACTCTAGAACAGAGCGTTAAGGCAAGCACCCTAACCACTCATCCAACGGGCTCGTCAAATTCGTCAAATCGGGCTAAATGAAACTCGAGAAGGCCTGCGTCTGCATTAAGGCCTGCGTCTGCATTCCAAAGATATTCATTTAAATTGTATGGTGTAAATGGATATTGTAATGCATGATACTTAAGGTAACTATTTAATGCTAAATAGCTATTAAATACCACGTTATTTGTGATATTTTTTTAAAAGTTAGAATGGGTATGGTAAGCTGTCTTTAAAAGATAGACATTTGAAATCGCGGACTTTTTAGTAGACCTATAAAAGAGGAACAACGTAGCGCTTTCGATGATAGCTCCCAGACTGTTTGATTTTTTTTTTCGACATCGTCGTCATATTTCAAGCAATTTACACAAAACCTTAACGAATTATACACATAATCCTTCCTCAAGAATCACCCTGTTGACAGATGAAAACTACTTAAAAATCCGTTCAGTAATTATCGCGAAAAAACATACTGACATACAGACAGACGAGGCGGGGGATTTTGTTATAAAATATGTAAGGAGTTTGGGAAGTCGCTGTCCTCTGTCTGTTTCTCCGCTCACTTCTTCTAAACCACCCAACGGTTTTTGGAGCGATAACCAGTGCCGTCTTAAGTCTATTCGGCGCCGGGGTGCGGGGCTCAGCCTACGCCCTCAGCTACCCGGACGTCTATGTCAAAGGGCGCAATTACTCGCCTATGACAGACGCACAGGTGCCGCGCCCCACCTCGCGCCCATTTCAAATGAACTTACAATTTATTGACTTAGAGATCATTTTGCTTCAAGTGCGGGCGACCGGGCGGCAATGTGTCAAAGGTTATACACTATCTTTGGATTAGAGATTTTGCCGCGCGCGTGTTGCATTTAATAAAATTGTTAAAGCGCCTACACACGGCCCTAAAATCGGTGGCAATGTAGGGAGAGTGGTAGTGGGGATGAAATCGGCCGCTACTCTACACACGTCCCTGCCACTAAGTATGAAACCGACCGTGCAACAAAGCGCTCGTCTATTATAATGCCGTCGACACTATCAAAACATCAGAGAATAGACATCATTCTGGCACTTTCTACAGTTCAACCAAGTCAAAGACGAAAAAGGAAGAATTGGTTGATGAAACGCCATGAACTTTTTTTAAAATATTATTATTAAAGGTGGCAGACAGGCTGACGGTTCACTTGATGGTAGGTGGCTACCGTCGCCTAAGGACACAAGCAACATCAGGGGGGTGCATGTGCGCTGCCGACCTTGCAGGAATTTGTTTACTGCTAGTTTGAAGAAGCCCATATTGTAGCTAGATGGAAACACCTTAGAAGGGAGAGAGACATTTGGAAACAGCTGAAAACTTTTTAAGAATGGATATAGAATGTGTTGAGGAACTCCTTGAAGAGATCATTGACTTTCGTCCAGGCTTCTCACTTCTTTTCCTTAGCCATGTCTTCGCACGGAATACAAATTAAAAACACAAAAATACGTTTTGTCGCCGCTGCCCTCGCAGACACACTGCGGTGAAATCGGCACCGATTTCGCTACACACGATGCGACAACGCTCCCTAGACGATAATCGCCCCTAAATCGTGGGTTCGACCGACCCGATTTCAGAGTTAGGAGGAAACTGATTACGATTTGCCTACACATGAGGCGATCAAGGGAGCGATCTAGGGCGCTCCCCACCACTTCCCCGATATTGCCACCAATGTTAGGGCCGTGTGTAGGCGCTTTAATAAAAGTAAAACAATGATTATTGTTGATGACTATTTTTTGCGCATACGTATTTGTCGTAACAAGTATATGAAACTATGTAATGGGCGTTAAGTTCAATGAAATATCTAAATACTCAGCGCTCGGCAGGCGCTCGGCAGTGCACCGCACCCCTTGCACCCCCGGGTAAAGACGGCCCTGGCGATAACAAGGAAGGTTATGTATATAATATGCGGAAAAAAATCATGCGAAGCCGGAAGCGGGTCCCTAGTTTGTAATTATTATGAATATTACAAACATCGGTTACAAATCAAAGAAAAAAAAGAAAGTAAGCTCAATTATTATATATTATCACTTCTTGATTTGCTATATACGCTTCATATATTTTTAAGTACCTACCTAGTTATAAACTCGCATTAAGCTGTTGGCTGAATTGAATTATTTGCTACGTTAACTATAAAAAATACCATAAAAATGCTTCCAGGATACCAAGGCCCTTTGATATTTGTAGGCTGCGAAAGCAAGTGAGTCCTGCCACTTTGAAAATACCTAAGAATGATGTCCGTCCAGATATTGATTGACCAATCCGTAGCTGCTAGAAATATTACAAAACGCGTAACGTTCGACGCGCGTCTGTCGGCATCGACTCGTGCGCATATTTTCGCGTGCCACCGCTATTGTGGAAGCTTTCGTACGCGATTTGAATGCGCTTGGAATGGTTCTTCAAATCATATTACGACAAGCAAAGCAACGGTTTGCAAACTAGCTAATTATTTCAAGGCAAATTATTATTTAGCACATATCCATAAGTTATGAATTTTTTTGGAATGATTATTACATATTTATATTTTGTATTTTCTAAATAGAGTTATCAATTATATGTAGGTATACATATACATATAGTCATACTAGTAGCTGACCCAGCAGACGTTGTCCTGCCCGAACCCGAAAATAATTTTCTAACCCTATTGTGGCGCCTTCCATCTTGTCAAATTTTATTTTCAAACCATATGTCAAAGTGACGCGACACTTCACGTCAATTAACGACGGAGTTAAATGGATATTGTTCATACAAAAATACTAAAATCCCGATTAAAAAATGGGGGGTGCGGTTAGGAGAATGAAAAATACTTTACGACCTATTCTCAGACCTACTGAATATATACACAAAATTTCATAAAAATCGGTCCAGCCGTTTCGGAGGAGTTTTGTTACAAACACTGTGACACGAGAATTTTATATATTAGATTTTTTTTAAATAATTCACTCTCTTCCACAAATTGAAATTTGTGCTAAGTTCGTGCAACACCATCTATTGGCGTGTGGTAATGAAACATTTTAAAAAATTCTATTTAAAAAATTGGGAATCAGCTTACAAGTAAATATTTTTTCTTCTTTCTTAACTATTTCTTCTTTCTTTTCTTCTACAATACTTTATTAATTCAGTTGACGAAGATGCAAGATGTCAGAAAAATGACAGACAGACAGACAGACAAACTCTTTATTACTCACACAACATAAATAAAAATAACAAATAAATACTAGAAATAAGTGAGTACAGGCGGCCTTATCGCTAAGAGCGATCTCTTCCAGACAACCTTGTGGCAGAGGAGAAAACAAGAAAGAGAGAAAGTGGTAGAGTGCTAAAGAAACAAAATATAATCAATATTATTATATATCAATTTTATTTTTTATTTTATTTAATGGAAACACCAACAGCGTAGCAAAAATTTAAACCTATGCCAGCCAGACTTATAGTCTAAATGAGAAATAAAACCACTTTTATTGTAAGCGTATACGTAGAGTAGCTAGGTACTATTCGTGCTATAATCAAATGCTATAATCATCAAATCGGCTCACCTGATTTAATCAAACATAGTTAAGAACCACACCAACACGAATTAGAATTTCTTTCTAACTATACATAGGTATATAAATATATACTTACTTAGGTAAGGAGAAAACAGTTCAAAACCTTTCTCTCGTTTGATTGTGAAACGTTTCTTTTTTGTATAAAAAAATGAATCAAAAAAAAAAATTAGGAAACAGTATTTTTTTTTTATTTTTTTTTTTTGTGCCTTCGAAAATATTGTAGCAGAATTTTGACCAGTGGTTTAAACAAATTTAACTACAAGCGCATTCAAATCGGTCCATCCTTCGATGTCACAGACAGACAGACAGAAAGATTCAATTCTCTTGTATTTTTTTTAATATGTGTATTTCTAAAAGGGATTAATTTAAAGAACGAAACAAATAACACTCAACGTTATTTGTTTTGTAGTTTCATAAGCATTTCAGTTTACTTACCAAGGTCGGGGATTTTAGCGGTAACATGTCAAAATGGCCGACGCGACGTAACGTCACAAAATGGTGGCATTGCTAACTAAGAGGTCACGTAAACTGTCTCATGTGAAACATACAATACTGAGAAATGGAAATGAATTATATATTTATTTATACTTTTTTTATACAGGCTGACGGTCCACTTGATGGTAAGTGGCCACCGTCGCGTATAACACAAGCAACGCCACAGATGCTGCAAGTGCGCTGCCGACTTCAGTAGGATTAAAGATAAAGTATTGGGAAGGAATAGGGAAATGCGCTTTGGCATCGCTTACTAACTCACCGAAACACAACAGCACACGTGCTGTTATTTCACGGTGGTCTTCTGTAAGGGGGTGGTTACTGCCGCCAGACGGGCTGCCCAAATGACCGCGAAACTCAGTATGCCCTTCCACTACTTTCCAGATCCAGACCAGACCCAACTTTGAAAAGTTCATTTCCAAAGTTGACGCTGCCGGGAATCGAACCTGGGAACCCTAGAAAAGTGCGTTAAGACAAGCACCATCCATCCAACGGGCCCGTCAAAAATGTACTGTCAAGTAATCAAATTACTGGCACAATGTACCTATATTATATATTACGTCCTGCTGTTGAAGAAAAACAGCAACAATTAATGATAAATCATTGACATTGGCCAATGGCGTTGCTTGTGTTATAGGCGGCGGTAGCCACTAGCCACCTACCATCAAATGACCGTCAGATCTGATGACATTTACATATTACGCAATCTGAACGTACACCTATTATCGTGTTTATCTATGTATAGGTATACAAAAATAAATATTATTTTTGTAATATTAAATGACTTTCTTTTAATGATATCAATTTTAATAGGTACCCACTAAATATTGACTCTAGAGTAGGTACTTACAGAAGACCACCGTGAAATAACAGCATATACGTGCTGTTGTGTTTCGGTGAGTGAGAAGGGATGCCAGAGCCCATTTCCTTATGCCCCTCCTAATCCCTTATCCTTAATCCTACTGTAGTCGGCAGCGCACTTGCAGCACCTGTAGCGTTGCTTGTGTTATAGGCGACGGTAGCCACCTACCATCAAGTGGACCGTCAGCCTCTCTGTCGACATAACATAAAAAAAAAAAACTTAAAGAAATCTTGGAAAATATCTGACTTCTAATGAATTGTAGGCATCTGCGTCCGCCACCTAGGGTAGTATTGACACCTAAAAATGTTCTATGATCCTGCATGGTGTGATGAAAAACAAGTGAATAAAAAATAATTTAATGAACCTTTTGTGAAAATAATTCTTTAAATTACAATAATTATTTTAAAGTTTCTAATGAAATACGCTTTTTCTAATGAAATTATTGTCGCGTCTCAAAAGTTATATGAATAACCGTTAACAGGTACCTACTTCAGGTAGGTTTCCCTGTAGTTACCTAAATGGCATCGCCATAAAACGATTCCAATTCGTCCAAGAAACAATTGTCTCCGCCATAAGTAGTTGATGAGCAATCAACATTTAGATTCTTATTGAACAACCACTATTGGTCATCGCCTGTTGTCGACATAACAGCCATCAATATGCAAACCGCGTTTCCCGCCAAACACATTTATACCGCACCCAACCCTGAATAGAAAGAATCATGAAGAAGGAATTTATGTTCGGCTTGTACATACAGTGCCATATAATATACGATGAATAAATAATAAGTGTTACTAGGAAATCAAGTTTATAATCATTACACTTTGGTGGCGAGAATTTTAAAAATCACTTTCAAATCAAATCAAATCTATATATATAAAAATTTCCCTTGGTCACGGCATCACGCGTGAACGGGTAGACCGATTTTAATTCGGTTTTCACTAATGGAAAGAGGGATAAACGGGGAATGTTTATATATATATATATAAATTGCACCACGGGCGAAGCCGGGGGCGGGTCGCTAGTCCTTTATAAAGGCGATTACCTATTATATTTTACCAGGGTTTCGGTGATTTCGGTAAAATATAATAGCCAAGATTATGACCACCCTAAGAAAAAAAAACTAGAAAGAAAACCAGTATTTTTGTCATCTTTAAAATGTTAGGTACCTATACATTTTTTTTTATGTCAGGTCGGCAGACAGGCTGACGGTCCACTTGATGGTAGGTATAATGTATAACATTTCCAATTCTTATTACAATTATTATACACAAATCACACACTAAACATAGTATGAGCTCAGTATCGTTTAAATTCAGGCTATATAATCAGAATTTTAAAAGAATTTTTCGAGCAGAATTTGGTTTTGACCGGTTAAGTGTTCGGTGGGTTTGAGGACGTCCAAACCCACCGAACACTTAACTAGGTGAGATGTCGTTGAGAGGTCGTGAGACTTGGCTAATTCAACGCCCGTCCTCTAATTTCACGTGAAATTATTCAAAAAAAAAAAAAAAATTGTAAAATTGTGTAAATGCCGTCACATTTATTTTAACTGCTTCATTATTATCTTTTATTACTAGTACCTACTTAAGATTGATGAGAACGTAGTCTACAATCACAGGGATATAATTGAACAATAAAATACTTAAATGGGAACTAGAAAAAATTATAAAGGAATATTCTTTCCCATTCAGTCCATGGAGAGTCATGCACCTATTGGAACCAACACGTCCATGGGATTTTTAATAAAACCATTTGCTCCTTCAACCTCGCTCTAACAGTAGGTCGTCCTGTGACAATCCGTGAGGATCTTCACTTTGCGCGCTTGCGCAGTTTGTGCATTGTGGACCACAATTTTACACTCTTTCTTGGAGAAAAAAAATTATGTGATATTCGCAGAGAACTCCGTGCTTTTCCCATGGGATTGAGTTACATTCGATTTGATTCCCTCCCTAAATGCATTACGTAATTAATTGACGCCCCCTTTTGATTACACTTTTAAATCTATTTCTAACTAGCTTGTTTTTTTTCTTTTTTTTTTTCTTATGAAATCGAGGTAGCGCTTGACCACTATCTCACCTGATCTGAGGTGCAGATGTGGCCGAAGCCCTAGTTTTGAAGACCCCGAGGTTGTAGTTCTGTGGGAACACAGACGCAGGCAATGAGTTCCACTCCTTAGCAGTTCGAACAAGGAAGGTGGAACTGAAACGCTTTGTTCGTGATCGAGGTACATCGACCACGAAGGGATGAAACCCCTGCCCACGTCTAGTGGTCCGCAAGTGGAACGGTTCCGGTTGGATTAAATCGTACAACATAGATGCACACTCTCCATAGTGTAGACGATAGAAAATCGATAGGCACGCTACTTTTCGGCGATGCTGCAGGCTTTGAAGTTGGGAATCCACAAGGGTGTCGTTGCCAATAAGCTTCTTCGCTCGCCTTTCAATCGAGTCCAGTGCGGCCAGTTGGTAACGGGCAGACCCATCCCAGAGGTGACAGCAGTACTCCATGCAAGACTGGACCTGTGCTTTGTATAAGTCCAGGACGAGCTGCCTCGCAGTGAAATACCGCAGCTGTTTTGGCAATGGACTCGATGTGCCTACCGAAGTTCAGATCGGCTATAAGGTCCACACCAAGGAGTTGGAGATGATCCGAGATTGGAACAGTCACTCCCCGGAATGACGGGTTCAGGTCAATTGGATTTCGTTTCGCTGAAAAAAGACACGCTTGAGTCTTCGCTTCATTGAAACTGACCAAATTAGCGTCACCCCAGTCGGAGATATTTTTCAGTGTCTGGTCCAATCTACAGACCATGCCTTCTCTCTGTGAGCGGATCTCGAGGCTACCAGCTCGTGTATCGGACATATACCTCTCGACTCTCGACTTGTGCCCGCGACTTTGTCCGCATTGAAAAATGAAAAATATAACAACTGAGAAAACATATGACTAAAACAACGCCTGACATTTTTATCGCTGTGACGACGGTGGCGCCGATTTTTTTAAGTTTTTATACGATCCCTCGGGAACCTAACATTTTTCTAGGATAAAAAGTATCCTATATGTTAATCTTGGTAATAAACTATCTGTATGTCAAATTTCATCCAAATGTGTTTAGCCGTTTTGACGTGATTGAGTGACAAACATACAAATAATATAGTAGGATTACTATCTCGATATGTAACCCATTCATACAATTATGGGAGTTTTTAATGACTTGATATACTTACTTTATATGCACTTAATGCACTTATTTAATTTTGGACCAACATTGGGTGCAATTTGCCATTAGAACCTTTGTCCCAGTTAGATTCGCATTTTATACGTGTTTACGATAACATACGCTTTATATTTATATAAACCGTATGTCATCGTTACAACGACTCAAATTTATCGTACCATATTCACGATAGCTAATAATTTGTTCACGACACCATGTGCGCCACCAGTGGTGGCAGGTGGGATTATTTTTCCCAGTCACCACCAGTGGTAGTATTTCCATTTGCCACCACCGTGTTCGCCACCAGTCACCAGTGGTGGCAATTGAGATTTCTTTTCCCAGTCGTTACCCACACGTTTGTTTGTTTTTGATGATCAACCAGTGCGAGAAAAAAAAAAGAAACAGTAAAATTAATTTATAATTATATGAATTAGAGTTGTGATGCGAATGAACTACATATACATAAATAAATAAAAGTAGTTTAAACCAAAGATAATTGTAGGTACAGACTAATACAACATCTTTGGTTTAAACAGTCTGATGGTGTAATAACCATGGAAGTAATAATAACATATTTATACTCAAAACGTCACAAGACAAATTACACAATACTCGTATACCACAACTTACATATTTTATGTAACACGTGTCTTGTACACGTAAGCTACTCTAAATACCTACTTTTTGTTGTATAAATTTTAAGCGTGATTTCTCCTTCGGGTTTGCTTATTATTTTGTGTTATATACATAGGAACTTAAGGTTATATATAAAAAAAATATAATAATATTATTTTTCTTGTCTACCACAATTGAATAGGGTAGGCAGGTGTGTAGTTAATATTTATACATAACTAGCGGCCCGCCCCCGGCTTCGCCCAGCGTGCAATTTTTATATACCCTAAAACATTCCCCGTTTATCCCTCTTTCCATTAGCGAAAACCGAATTAAAATCGGTCTACCCGTTCACGCGTGATGCCGTGACCAGGAGAAATGGGGATTCATTTTTATATATAAGATATAGATTATCTTTTGCTCGCGACTTCGTTCGCGCGTAATGTAAAAAAGGATATAACCTTTTTTTGAAACCCTGACAACCCTGTATGTAAAATTGCACGGTGCACAAAAGACTTTTATATATATTTATATGTAATTATATAGTGTAATTATTAGAACTACATATTCTTTCAATATATAGGTATAGTGTAGGTATTTAAAATAACTCGACGAAGATAATAATAATTTAAACTGGGATTATATTTTGATTTAGCGGTTTATTTCCACTTTTTTTTTTAATTGTCTTTTCTAAAATCATTGCTCCAATCATGTAAAGTCAAAAATATATAGAATATATAGAGGGCATTGGGAACTTTTTCCTTATGTTCCTTATCCTGATCGCCGTAATCAGGATGGCCATGGCGTAGCTAAATAGCTTTGTAAAGTTGGCGATGGACTGAGCGTTTTTGTACCACGTGGTTCTAAATGCCACATTACCGATTCTTTCGTCTTGCCCGATCTATACAGTTGAAAATCTTTGTGTAAAGTATACATTAGAATAAAAAAAGGCTCTCATAATGTGTACATTAAAAATATTCTAGAAATTATATTGTAAAATGGGAACGCGACTTTATTTGGAGTCTGAATACTGTCAACGTCAATTTCAGCTAATAACAAGTATTTGAAGTTTACACAGAGTTTGGTTGGTGGTCTTAGTCTGTGCATGAAAAAATGAACCAATGAATTATATATATTTTAAAATTTTATGATTATTCCGTACTAGAGGTGGGTCGGTACGCGATTTTGCCGTATCAAAACGAAACTATTTATCGCCACCCAATACCGGGTTTTGAAACTATGTATTTTAAAAACTATGTATTGGAGGATAAAGTTTTTATAGAGCGTTGCGGTTGAAACTGTTTGCCGAATAAAGTCTTTTTCGTGTGTAACGGTAACGTTTAATTGAAACTGTGTATTTATTTGAAAACAACGTTTCCAATATGTGAGCGAGAGTGATGGGCCCGCTATAAATTTTGTGTTATTTGTTGAGTTATGATATAAATAAAATTTAAAAATATATAATTTGTGTTTGTTAAGTAATTTTTCTAAATATTCTTATGCCAAATGAAATGATCTTTCCTTCATACTTTAACCAGGCTTAGGACTGGCTGCAAATTTTTATTGTTGGTTATTCGATAATTTACACTTATATTTATACTTATTATTTTATTTTATATACTTAGACTATATTTATACTACGAATTTTGAAACTATCTTTTATTTACACTATTTAACACACCAAATAAGTATTTAAAACTACAGAAACAGTCGATTTAACTCAGGAAGACATGCGCGAAAGCTAACGAAACGGGAACGAAACAAAAGTGAGTGAAAACTAAATCTAAAATAATCCAAATAAGTATTTATTGCCTTCTTGAACTATGACCCTCATTGACCTAATTCAAAATAGCCGATAACTGCACTTAATGCAAAAGAAATTAGGTGTTAAATCCTACATCTTCCTCCTAGTAGAGAATGTGAGACGGGCAGGGGGCGCGGAAATATGTTTGCATTTCAGCGCGATCCGTTGCTTTCGCTCGCGTAATAATCACTCATATATGTCGGTCTCTGTCGCGTTCGCGTTACATCGGATATTCGGTATTTCCAGAATCATAGACCATTCACTACTTATCGTACGCAGCGTAGCGGGTAGCGGCTACCAATACATAGTTTTGCTCGATACATAGTTTTTGTGAAACTCAATACCGGGTTTTAGGTATTGCGCCGATACATGGTTTTTGAAACTATTTATGGTTTGAAACGCTCACCTCTATTCCGTACACAGACTATCATAGATGCTAGCGCATATTCCGTAGTAGAATTCCCATAGAAAAATAACTAAAGCAATTCCATTCCAGTATTATGTATTATGTTATGTATATTATTGTTTATTATTCTAATAAGTATTATTTATTGTAATATGAGTTAGTGTACAAAGCCAAAGTAAATTATAATACAATAATGTCAGATTTTACAAGCATTTTGAACATAATCTTTATTATTAGCGGTGGTGTTCTAACTTTTGTAATCCTATTCATTTTCGCGAAAAGGCAAATTACTAGATTTGCCTTAAGGTCTCGTCGTGGACCTCATGTACCCATTGGCGCAGATGCCAAGAAAGTAAGTACATAATAATAGTCATTTTATTTTTGTAAACGAAGTGATATTTCAGTGATCAAAATGTAACTTTCGTAGTTTAGGGATGATTGCTAATATTTTAAGAAGTGGTATCTGGTGAAAACATCTTCAATTGGAGAGTGCTTTGTGTAGTGTAGTGTGTGTGTTTTTTTTTATGGTTAAGGTTGTCACACAGGCTGACTGTTTATTTGATGGTTACCATCGCCTATAACAAACAACGCCACAGCTGCAGCAAGTGCGCTGCCGACCATAGTAGGATTACGGATAAGAGATTAGGAAAGGAAAGGGAAATCCCTTGCTTAAACATACATCAGTCATGCTGTTATTTCACAGTGGTCTTCTATAAGGGGGTTGCACTGCCGCCAGACGGACTGCCCGAATGACTGCAAAACACAAAACATTCCTTATTATGAACTATTCACTCATTTAAATAAAAGCAAACCATTTTATTGTGTAAACATGGAGGCTGTCCAATGAAAATGTTTTAATGAAAATTTAAATTTTTGTTACTGTAATAATAATAGTACATTCTTTGATAAAAACTGTGATAACTCGGCAAATATAAATAAGATATTTATGAATAATACACATAAACCATCCTCGGACATTCTTCTTTCCATCAATAAAATCAAGAACAAAATCTGTTCACAACTTTCCAAGAGTAGAGCATACATACAGAGTCTGTATTACAGACACACAGTGGAAATGCAGGAATTTATATACTATGTACTAATAAATAAATAAAATAATTAAATGTTGAGAGAATTGTCACAGCCAGCAGCGGCAAGTTCTTATGACAACCTGGCAGTTTAAAATAAGTTTGGTTGATTCTGAATTATGTTGAGTACTTTTCTAATGATAAAGGTTGTTTTATTATGATTATTAAAGAAACATTTACTTACAATTGTGTATTGTAAATTTAGTATATAAAACATCGCTATAATGTGCCCGAACTAGACACTGTATTGCAGTTGATAAATAGGAACCATGAATTATACAGACATGATTTATTTCTTTAGAGATGGAAGGCGAACTTCTCTAACAGAGTAGTTATCTCAAGAAAAGCTCCAACATATATCAGCGGAAACTTTGAATCAGTTCATAAACAATTTAGATACTTAGGAACTCAAATGCAGATGTAGTTGCACCAGTGGAAGCTGATAGTCTATTCAGCTTCCAATGAAATAAATAAATATTATGTCAATTCTGTTCTATAGTGCCTGAAGCGTGAAATTGAACGTCGTATTGAAGCTGTGCCCCGTATAATGCATGAGCCACGTCTACTCAGTGTGGAGCCATCTCATTACATCCTACAACCACAGCAACCTTACCATTACAGGTTCAGGGCTGTCGATGATGTCAAAACATTAGGTAAATGAGGAACGCTTTTGAATTATTTTATTGTTATTGATTTCACTTACCTTTTTAGATTTTTTGATTATATCTTACCTATATTTACTTTGTGATTATTTTACTTTTGAGTTGATTATTAAAGTTAACATCAAATGATTTATCCTTTATAATTATTTTATGAAATAATTAAATTAGGTATTTAAATTTTGCTATCAGTATTATGCAAAAAGAGAAAAAAAAATTCATTCAAGGAAACTTTTCATAATTACAATTTTCTGTTTGATACAATACATTAAAGTGAGGACTTAGCGGAAAAGCGTTATTTGACTTGTTACAAGTAAAACTAAAACTTAAATAAAAATACAAAGCATAATCTAAAAAGTTTGAATCGGGCAGATTTATAAAACATTTTTTTTTTCTGAGAAGAAAAATTGTTAATTGAAAAAAAAAATCTTTCTCATTACAGTAATAAGAATTTTCATCAACAACTAAATTACTTTTTAAGCTTATAAAATTTAAGTTCTGTACTAAAGTTTCAACCATCTACTTTTTTTCTCATTTTAAAATTTTACACAATATTTAAGGAAAACCTTCCAATTTTATCTTTGAGAAACTACAAAAATTTGTTATGCAATATTGCACCTTAATTATTAGGTTGTGCTCTATTTGATCAAAATTGTGTTCTGTCTGAGGTTAATTGGTCCTTGTCTTAATTCATAATTCTACATGATTACAATACAAAAACAGAAGGAAAATTTCCTTTTCTTCTGTCTCTCGGCATTCAAAGTTTACATTATTATTATTTTCGAATTCCAGAAGATGAAATTGCTCGTCAAGACCCAAGTCTTAGAAGACATCCTCGTGAATCCTTAAGAGCTTTCCTGCTCTCGTCTCTTGCTCCACCTCTGGATGGACGGGGGCAGAAACTAGTGCATCAGTTCTGTGACACATACGAATTTGCACGTCATCACCCTGGGGAGTTTGGCGAAGATGAGTACCAGGCTTATAGTAGACTGTTACTGAAACTTTTAGATGCGTGAGTATTATTATTCCATAACGTTCCAAAGTCATTCTAAAGATTTAGTACAGGAATCCCTACAAAAATATTAACTGGGGCTCCAGAGAGCCCTAATGATCAAGATCTACAGAAATGGAAAATGGCAAAAAAAAATTTTGTGTCACAATTTGGGTGTACTTTTTAAGTAAAATTAAAAAAAAACTTATTTGTTTAATCCTACTTTCTACTAATATTATAAAAATGTATGTTCTTCACTCTTTCACATAAAAACTGCTGAATGGATATGGATTTGAATGGATGCTACTCAATTCCCCACATTTTGTCCTTTAGAAAATAAGTTATGTCTGACCTGCATGGCACCTTGGGCCATAAGGCTATGGTCTCCTAAAAGCTGTATGCGACGTCTGACTTCAGTGTAAATGTTTTGCTCGACATCAGATCTCTAATCATAGCGTCAGTGGTCTACGTATCTATAAAGCTAATGACGCCTCGGTCACAACAGTAGTCGACATACAGTGCTTACCTGTGGTTACACGCTATTTTGTACTGACCCTAGACACAGTGTTCACGCTGCAATTGTTCGAAATAACGAGATGCAGTGCACAGCGTTTAAATGCAGCTTACGTCAGCGTGTGAAAGAGACCGCAGTAGTACATTTCTATTGTAAGCATTATGATGCGGCGTACGACGCGACGTTGTAAGCGGTCTACGGCATTTGTAGAAGACAGCCTCAGTGTAGTGTGGAAGAGAGAGATACATATGGTTGAGTGCGGGAACTGTTGGTTGAGAACAGGGCTCGACTGCTGAAGAGCGTGGGGGCGGGCAGCCGCGCATCGCCCCGAGGCAGCCCGCAGCGCAGGCCTGCGCGTCTCTTGGACGCGGCGAGACTGCGCCCCGGGGCTCTCTCCTCTCTGCCCGGGCCCAAGCTGCCCACCGCCTTGCACAAGCATTACACCGCTTTAGAGGTTCGTCAGATACACTGATCCACTAATATTGTTTAGTCTTTGTGTGTGGTGGTCTTATGAGTAAAAGAATTAATTGGATACTTTAACATGTGGAACGAAGTAGCTAATTACAAAAATGGCTGTGTAGGGAGTGAACACGGCCAGTGTTGGCAAGACAAAAAAATTATGAATACCACATATTGCTGTTATTAGTTTGTTATATTAAACAAATACATAATAGGGAAGAGTGGATGAGTGGCAAGAGTGCTTGCCTAATGTCTCAGGGGCTCCGGGTTCGATTCCTGGCGGGGTCAACTTTGGAAATTTTAATGTAATTTTCAAAATTGACTCTGGTCTGGATTTGAAAAGTAGTGGTAGGGCACACTGCGTTTCGCAGTCATTTGGGCAGCCCGCCTGGCGGCAGTAACCACCTCCTTACAGAATACCGCCGTGAAATAACAGCATATACGTGCTGTTGTGTTTCAGTGAGTGAGTAAGGGATGCCAGAGCCCATTTCCTTATCCCCCCTCCTAATCCCTTATCCAATCCTACTGTAGTCGGCAGCGCACTTGCAGCAGCTGTGGCGTTGCTTGTGTTATAGGCGACGGTAGCCACCTACCATCAAGTGGACCGTCAGCCCGTCTGTCGACTTTAACATAGAAAAAAATATGCTCATTTTTAAAAAATATTTATATACCATATTTATAAAAATGTTTATATCGTCATATAACTGTAAAAAATATCCACGCCGAATAACTAAAAATTAGTAAATAAAATCTCTAGTGTATAATGTATAGTTATCCCTACATTTTCTTATTAGTGTACTGTGTCTGATGGGAAGCATGTGGATTGCAGAATATGCCGATAGAGACGAAGGTTGAAGAGGAAGTGATAAGGGTGCCCGTGAAGACTCCCGAAAACAAGCCTCCCGCAGACGAGACTGCGGTGTGAGGAAGGCCCTCCCCGTACCAGGCGCAGACTCTCTAGCTGTTTGTACGGGCCCACAGCTAAACAGTGACGTGTTTAGCTAAACTGTGACGTGTACAGTGGGTTGGATACATTATTTATATCAAGATTCAACGTTTAAACACTAAACTGACAAGTGAAAGTCATAGGTGTTTACTATCAAATGAAAAGCCGATTTGCTAATTAGCATAATAGCATATCTGCAAAACGCACGTTAAAAACGTATCTAACTGCCTCTGTTTTGTATATTTCCAATGGTCTCATAAGACTTTAAATACAATTAATACTTGAATTTATCTATACTTAGTAAAATCGTGCATTAAAAGTGAAATTAAAATCTCCTTAAATGCATCCTGTTTATTTATTGACAACTTTAGTGAACTGTTTCAAGGGTAGACTGGATATACATTTGAAGTGTACTGAAAGCAATATACACGCAACAGCTTAAAGCTGCTAGTGTATTAGAATAATAATAAAAAATAATAAGGTTGGCAGACAGGCTGACAGTCCACTTGATGGTTGGTGGCTACGGTCGCCTATAATACAAGCAACGCCACAGGTGCTGCAAGTGCGCTGCCGACTGCTGTAGGATTAAGGATAAGGGATTGGTAAGGGTTAGGGAAATGGGCTCTGGCATCCCTTATCCATTAGCACATTTTGATACCAGATATTAAAAAAGTAGACATTGATGCCATTCTCAACAAAATGAGCATAGCGAAAATTTATAAGAACTTTGACAGCATGGTTTAGATTAGACTGTTGATATTATGTTATGACTAAATTTTTTATTAGGTTAAAATATATTAGTTATTAGAAAAATACGAAGTTATAATAAATTAAAATAAATACAAATATTTGCATGCCCTTGTCGGGTAGAACATTATTTGTACTGTAACGGCTGTATATGATTTAAAATCCTGTAGACAAGTGTTTGTGCAAATAAAGATTCTATTTATTTATATTTATAACACAATTTTCTGGAAATATCCCACCGTTGTTTGAAGCCACACTATGTTATGTCAACAATCACTAGTTCCGCCACTATTAAAATACCTTGACACGTTGTACGGTACTTATGTTATCGTGGCCAAAAAAATAGTTTTTAAAATTTGTCTGTTTGTGCGTTTCTCAGAAACGGCTTATCCGAGTTGAATGCGGTTTTCACTGATGTATTGCAGCAAGCTTCCCGTAAATAACATTTGAGTGTTTGTTCCATTCGAATGGGTTTACAAACAAATAAGTTCTTGCTTGTTATTATTATTATAAACTAGCTTTTACGCACGACTTTTACTCAGATGTTAAAACATTTATTCAATGTTATTGCTCATATGTTTTTAGACTTAGAACTTTTTATTTCTACGACACGGCTCGTTTATGCAAATGTAGATAAATTTTTATTTTGATAATTTCTGGCCTTTTGGTATATAATACTGAAGTCATTTGCGAATTAGATTAACCGATTCATGGCGGATGATGCCGCAGGGGCATCATAATTAGATTTTTTTTTTTTTTTTTTTTTTTTTTTTTTTTTTATTATAGATGGGTTTGCTCTTGACCAGCATCTATCCATGTAGGAAGGACGAGGCCGAAGATGGAGCGAGCTCACCCAGAAGATGCCTATTCACTCGAACCTTGAAAAGATTTGGGTTATATGAGCTCAGAAATACAGACGCCGGCAGGGAGTTCCAATCGTTCGTTTCGTTGAATCTTTGTAAAATTTTCTTTATTTAATTTTACATTCATGGCTGATGATACCTGAGAGGTATCATCATTGTCTATGGGTTACGATGGCCTTGCAGTATCATGAAATATTCGTTAACCGCCACGGAGGGTAAGCTAGAAAAAATAGACCGCCGCATTGAATCGGTTAAAATTAACTACATTTTCCGACAATCATGTTACCGCTAAAAATTGTAGCCAGGAAAGAAAACAAATCCTACTCTTTTTGGTCAAGATGGTATTCTACACTTAAACTGTAAAATTTATGTTCAAACAAATAGGGTTTTAAGAGGTCTTTGTTATAAGCAAGTTTGAATTTTAATTCTTGAAACAGCATTATTTCCAATTTTCCACCCAACAATAATGGTTTTTGTATTATTCGGTACTTGCACGCTAAAGGAATGCCGTGCAGACATTTCCAATTCATGTTTAGTAGATAGGTAATGGTTTGTGTACAGTAATTTAACTCTTTTTCTCAAATAGCTGTAAATATTGCGTCCCTGTCGCACCTGACGTCTGCAGTTTGTCTGTTTCATGTGTAGATTAGAAAAAGAAAATTGCTCTTAAATTGCTCTTAAGAAAAGCTTTGTAAGGGAATAACAACCGGATGAGATACACGCAAAGTCAGAGGAAACGATTTTCGTTTTGTAAATGTTTATTTTAATAGTCTGAATGTATAATATATTGTAAATATGTTAAATTATTGTTTAATAATGTAATTAATAACAAAAACAACAATTTGTAACCAATTACGTAGGCATTATAAACTTTCTTTGTGTTAAGAAATAAAACGACTTAACTGTACCCGTGTTTATTTATTTATTAGAACACAATACAAAAAATTATACCTTTAAGGCATATATATCAGTATACGATTTTTAATATGTATATACAGTTATCAGTCTTAAAACCGTTACTAGAAGACATGTTAACAACCCATTTAATCTTCGTCTAGTGACTGACCGAGGTACTTTTCGCTGTAAAAGAGAAAACCAGCTTTATTAATAAACATATAGGACACAAAATGTGCTTTATACATATTCACATATGGTTCAACTTATTTTGAAAATGGTGTGCAAGGCTTTTATAGATACAAAGACTGGCGCTTCACACAAAATTGCTCGACTGATGCATCCAGGTCCAGGTGTCCTCCAGATGAGCAAGTTCAGCTCAACGCCAGTCACCAACACAAATCATTGACAACAATACAAACACTCCTTTAAAATTATAGTGCGTTGCTAGGTTCATAAAGCGTTTTTAACTAAATTATTTTTTATAAGCGAAACGAGCGGGTTCGAGTCCGCAATGGACGGCGACAATCGAACAACTACTGCCCTCTCTCGCCCGAAACTGGGAGAAAGCCAGCACGACACACACGCCCAGCCAGACATGTTTGTCCCTAATATTCGTGCGAAAAAACTTCGGTTCGCGGCGTACGTCAAAATTACCTATAAAAAAGTGCGGTCAACGTAAGAATGCGATACTGACGTCTGTCGGTTGGTCATGACTAGTGATGGGAAATAATTAACACTATTATTTACTTTTTAACTGACCCAATAAAAAAGTAACCTAGTTTCATTATCTACTTGTTTGTCTGGATTCTAATTTCTGAATGTACAATAAAGAAAATAAAAATAATAATATGCAGAAATATTTACTTACTACAAAATGTAACAAATTTAATTCGATTCCGATTCGCTTGAGGAGGTGCTGTCTTCGTCATCACCTTCGCTTACATTTATAATTATATCATTATCAATCATAGTATCCATTTTGATATCTCTGTCAGAGTTTTAGAAAATAAGATTTTTCGTTTTTTCGACTTCTTTTAATAGGCTCATCTGTTTGGCTTTTTGTGCAGAATGGCGGAGCAGTATTGTGGCGGACTGCGTACACTTCTTGAGGGTACGCAGCTTAGATCCTACGCGATTTTTTGGACTGATATCCCTCATTAATATCCCAACTCTTTTAACAGTGCATAGTCGAAACATTTCCATTATAGTGATTAAATGGTAATTTTGATTAGTTGACTACTTACAGATTATTCCAGAGGTTGTGCGGAGGGTAGTTGCAGTAGTGTCGCGCTGCCACAAGTGCGCGTGCGCAGCTGGCGGCCGCAGAGGGGACGCCACAGTCGCGGCTATGACGCAACCACTCCAATAGCTGACGACACAATCATCGCACAGATTGTCAAAATCATTTTTGTAAAATAAAATTCCTCTAGTGCCTCACAACAAACCTTTTTAACCAAGTGATGACATATGGCGCTGCAACATGGTTTCTAATTATAGATCTTGTGTGAAAAGAAAAAGAATAATTAATCTTTTTTAGATATTGATCCCAATGATAAAAGTGCCAGGTTTTTTTAGTCTAGATGTGTGAAATTTAGGAAGTATTAAAAAATATTCAGATTACTCTTAGTGCCTAACATAGATAAATTGTTGTTTATAATGTTCTTTGACTTGCATTGTTGTATTTTAAGTAGGGTCTCAAGAGTTACTTTTAAAATGTTACAAACTACACCCACGAGATGGGCTGACGGCGGTTGCCCGTCGTCGGGGGGGCTAGGGTTGACGCTGGATCCCGGCACGTCCTCCGACCTAATTAATACTTATTTACAAAGGCGTATCACCTGCGGAGCGCAATCGGTCCAAGCTGCGCGTGCGACTAACGCAGCGACCGCGGCCGGAAGTCGCGCGCAACGTGTCGACCTCGATGCGGGCACTTCCTCTCCCAGCGCCCACTCTCCACTCAGCACTATTGCGCTCTGCATTAACACATCGCACAGGTACAGCTTGGCGGACTCCTCCTCCAACCTGATAGGCGCATTAATTTAATCAAAGCGTATACTGATCAACAAAAAAAAGTTCACTCTTTGATGCAATCTCTGAAGCCAAATTAATGTATGTGTGCGTGTTTGCAGCATTCATTTACATTGAGTTCCAAAGTTCATTAATATATTTATTGGCTAGTAAAAAGCATTTTTTTTCTATGACAACACTAGTGAGAAGTCGCACTGAAGGTTTCAAAAAAACTGCTATTTACTTACATCAATATCTAAAAAGTAAATACCATATTTAAAAATGGAACTCTGAGAATAGAAAAAAGTTTGATTCGCTGTCGTATTTGTTAATTCTGGCGTCATTTTAAAAACTGGTTGATATGACGATCAGTTTAACTTATGAAAATACTATATCGAACATCATGTTCCCCGCTCGGAAAAGCTTAACAAGCTTGACCCACCAAAGATCCATAGAGAAAAATGTCTCTACGTAGGTGAGAAGCGTAAAGTTCTTCTCAAAAATTAAGAATCATTACGCGGTCAACGATTATCCAAGCCAAAAGTGTATGAAGAAACATGTTTCCGAGGTCACCACGGAAGAGAGGGAAAATATTATGGAAATTTGTTTTTATTCGGATGCAAAAGTGCATTAACGCTAACGAATATACCTTGAGAAGCAATAATTTCATTTTGACCAACCATTGCATTTTTTTTAATGCAATTTTTGGTTAATGCGAAAACTTTTAAGTAGGTCTCACGTAGACGCATTCGAGAAGTTCTCAATCGCTACTATATACACGGTGCTAGATTTGGGTACACGGACTAGAGAAATGATGCTGCCTGTTGCAGACTGATTCTCCACAATCCACTTTTCGTTTTCACAGAATGATAAATCTTAAGTCACCCGCCTACGGACGCATGTAAACATGAGTAACGCCAAAAAGATGTAAGTGGCATTACATAAAGCTAGAACCATTACCACCAAAGTTACTTAAAGACTGTCCTTCCCACTCAATTACACCCATGACTGGGACGAGAGCGCCCAGACCTATACCAACAGCCCTATAAAGAGAGGGATGGAGGAATCCCCCCATAAAGCAGGACTTAGGAATATAAACAACTGAGTCCTCACTCTTTGAACGCCACTTGAGTCCGCGCCATGAGCTCTACGAACCATCGTCTCGTACTGGCTGCATCAGGATCCAAACTCTTCAGAGCTGATGCTATACACTCAAGGGAATACTCCCGTTCGCTGAAAGTTGAAAAGAAATTATTACATCACACAATGAACCAAAGAATGTTCTCATAAATTATATATATTGACATCAATGGAAGATGGTTTCGCTTCCTATAAGGCTGGCAAAGTGATCAATGACACTGTGTGATATCAATGATTGCATAAGACCACAATGAAATAACAGCGTAAGCGTTGTTGTTTCAAGGAGTGAGTAATTAATATCAGAGTTCATAAAACTGCTTATCACTCATTCTTTAAACATCCATGGGTACCAAGTACGCGTGTCACAAGTGAATCTTCTTTGGCGATCAAATATACAGCAAGCGATAGGTGTCATGCAGAATCGTTACAAAAAGCGTCACACAAAGTTAGATCTTGAAATTTTACTCTCATCGCGGACAAGTTTCACTGCAATAAATAGCTTTTCATAGATCAGTGCTACTCACACGTCGTGGTGCGTATGCGCATCGACGATCTCTATGAGCCACCGCGGGTCGCTGTGTGCGCGGGCGCAGGCGGATCGAACGGCGTTGGCTCGACGCAGCGGCCCCCTCTCCACCTCCCACCACGAGCTCGGTGATGTCATTCGCTCCAACGACGGCACAGGCAACGCCACGCAGCACACGACGCATGCTCGCCACGCCTGACAACACAACCTTGTTATAGAAAACGTATAACCCGTGTTAACGTGACAACAGATGCATTAAATTGGAACTATAAAAGTGTGATTGAGTTTGGTGGACTTGACCTTAATCGGAAATTTACTTAAAATTAAGTGTTAAGTTTTTTAACAAGTGTTAACTACAAGATTTTGGAAGGCAACAAATAAATAAAAGAATTGCTAAACAATAAAATATTTTTTGTGTTCCTCCTCTGGCACACAACGCCTTAACATTAATTCAAACAAATGGCAAGTACCACAGACGAAAAGGCATTGAATTAATAAATTATTCAATACAAATGGCAACAAAATTCAGGAAAAAAACTTTTTTTTTTTTTTAATGTCGGCCCATCTAATGTTAAGATGGCTACCGTCGCCTATTAACGCAACCAACGTCACTATAATTGCGTTGCCGACCTTAGAAATTTATTTCATTTATTTATTTGTAAAGGCTTACCAACTAAATACATACCTAGACATAACATACAACAACACAGAAAGAACATAAGTATGAATTTAAATTACAGGAAAGCACAGCAATTTTTATAGCAATAATTATAGGAAACACAACACAAACTCAAAAAATATAAAATAAAAACAAAAAGAAAGTTATGATAATTATTATGATACACTGTATGTATATAGCCTTTTTAAATTGTCCAATTTTATAAGAAAAAATATCAATGTCACACTTGTGAAATATTTCATTATAAGATCGCAAGGTACAATAAGAAACCGGCGTATTACTACCACATTTACTCATACTAAATCTTATATAAAACGGTCTAAAGTTATGTGCTCGAGCAAACATTCTGGGAGTGTTCAACTTAATCATTGTTGTGAGGGACGGACAATCAACGCTCCGGTTAATGATTTTAAAAAGAAAAACCAGACCCAGAAATAAGACATATGATGCTCTGGCATCCCTTACTCATCGAAACACAACACACCAAATATGCCGTAATTTCACGGTGATCTTCTGTAAGGATTATGGTTTTTATCTTTATCTTGTCTTAGTGGCTATTTCTGTCTGCTAGAGTACCAGTATCACTTCGTCCATTGCTGAAATATTGTGATCGCCACGTGAACTAAACCTACCACGTTAAGGAACTGTAGTACTTTTTTGATAGAGGCATTCTTCACATCTTCACAAGCCATTGTGTGGCTTCCTAGGATGTGACTGCGCTTGTGCATCAGAGGGCCACACTCGCACAGGATATGCATTGGTGTTTCTTCTGCCTCATGGCAGAAGCGACACTCTCCCGTACTAGTGAGCCCCATTACTTTAAGGTGCCTATTGAGGCGGCAGTGCCTCGTTAAGGATTATGGTTACTGGTTTTGTAAAGAATTAGGAAGGAATAGGACAATACGCTCTGGCATCCCTTACTCACTCACCGAAACATAACAGCACACATGCTGTAATTTCACGTCAATTTGTCTTCTGTAAAGTTACTGGTTACTACAGGCGGACGGGCTGCCCTATTTGTGACTGCGAAACCGGCCGCTACTAAAAACTCACCACATTGTCGTCATCGATGATGTTATAGAAGTTCTCGACAATTTGCGACAGCAGAGTCCTATTGGCTTCGTGAATACTGTCGCACTCCAGGCACTCCTTGATCTTAAGGAGATGCTTCACGAACTGCAGTTCCTCTACTTCAGATTCCTGGAATAGTAATTAAAAATGACCAAATAAGACGAAAAAAACGTCATCGGAAGGACAGTACCAAAATTACTTTACATTTTTTTAGGGTTGGCATCGCATCAGCACATGGTGTTGCTTTTGTCCTTAGGCGACGGCAACTACCTACCATCAAGTAGACCGTCAGTATGTCTGCCACCTATTATATTATACAAAAATATAAATATAAAAGTATAACGGCATTATACAAATTTAAAAATTAAATAAAACAGAAATAATGTATGCACAGAAGGCCATTATGCATATAATGATTATTTGACTGATTGATCTGCTTGGGACCGATGGCTCACTTGTAAAGCAAATTATGTTGAAAATAACAACTATGACCTTCTTGCCAGTTCTTCCAAAGAATATTTCTCATGAAATAACTATTGCAAGAGATTGAAATTGAGTTTTATGTAATATTTTTAGTTTTCTCTAGCTCTGTCCCGCGGTTTCTCAACGTTTAATTTTATATTGATGAAGGCATACGCACTTCAGCTCTTCTCGGCAATGCTCGTTTCTCGTCGCAAAGTCGCCCTCGGCCATTCATACTACGTGTCTCATCGCATTTCATCGCCCACAAGCGCTATTACTTTGCTTTTGCTTGGCGTTGTTTTTTCTTTTTGCTCGAAAATAAAGGAAAAATCGTACCTTCATAGCGGACGCTTTAATTTCGGAGACGGCAGCATAGGAATCAGAGAGGCACGCGTCCAGAGGACCTCTGAGGGCATTCGGAGGAAGGCCGCAGCAGAGGACCGGAAGCAAGTCGAATAGCAAGTCGATAATAGATTCCTGGACAAATTCACAATCAACATATATCGTCAGCATTTATACGATCAACGTTACTCAAGCGCTTAGTAATGTAGATCAAACATTTATATTTTACTTTTTATAATCGTTTCCGATCAATCGTTTTCCGAGTAAAAATAGAGTTCAAAATGAATCCAAATATTTTTTTTTTATTACAGAGGGTGGTAGGCAAGCTGACGGTCCACTTGATGGGAGAACCGCTTTATTGATGTTCTTGCTATCTTATTGTGTTTAATTTACTTTGCGAATGGTTACCACGCATGTTTTATATAAGTTTTATTCGTTCATTTTATGTTTATATGTTCAGTAAATGTTGGTGGATCTTGTTTTCAAAAAGAAAAAAGTCCTGGTTTCCTCGCCGTTTAATTTAAATTGACAAGAAGCACAGACTTTACGCGCTATTATTGTGTTATCGCTCAGCATTCTCTCTTTTTGCACGGCTTCTATAATCTTCCTTAAGAATTGGGTTATTAATTTTTTTTTTATCCAACTGGTTGTTTCAGACTTAGGGCGTTCAACCAAACAAACAAACTCTTCAGCTTTAGTATATATATTGCATAACTATTAATTCATAATCATAATTTCATATATTAGAAGAATAGATTTTATTACAAATCTTTGTAATCAGATGCAAATTTTCGTTATTTACTTTTGAAATCTAAATTTGTAAACGTTTAGAACATTCTTCCAAAACACTTTTATTTATTTATTTATTTATTAAAGAGGCTTACCAACTAAATACATATTGATACATTTACATAGAAGAAATATTTTCTGTTACTAAATATGCATCTAACTTAAAGGTATTCACAACATTATATAATTATTAAAGATATTAGTTTACAATAGAAAAAAAAAACCAAAATTACACACACACATTATATACTACTTAAACCATTTTACAAAAAGCAGTTTTTTTTAAATTGGAAAAAATAATACTTTAGGTTATAAATGAATAATGACTAAAATAATTTAAAAATCTGCAGTTTAGTTATTGTTAAAATGTTTTTAAATCCATTGCGTTCAAACGTATGTCGTAATGGGGGCAGACTGTGACGTGATTGCATCAGGAATCTAAGCTTGTTAAAGCTGAGTTACTCACGTTTTAAGACAAATAATTCCATCATCATCTTCATCTCAGCCGTTGGACGTCCACTGCTGAACAAAGGCCTCGCCCATACTTTTCCAAAAGGGCAGGTTTTATCAGATCGTCTGTCCACCTTGTGAGTGGACATCCTACGCTGCTTGCGAGTCCGTGGCGTTCACTCGAGAACCTTCCGGCCCCAGTAGCCCAATGGTCTCCCACTGCCACTTCAACTCACTGATCCGCCAGCTTGTGTCGGTAACTTTCGTTTGTCTACGGATCTACTCATTCCAGATCGCAGAGATCAATTAAATTATTATTATTATTATTACGAATAAGGTGCAAAACTTACGTCAGTTTCCCCGGGCTTGATGTCCTTTAAGAAAGTCTCCACGAACCTCCTCCCTGAAGGTGAAACGAGGGCCTGCCTCGCGGCCAGGGTCAAGGTACCTGGTACCCATTGGACCCCTCGCTTGAAGGGCTGGTGGAGGAATAATAGGTCGCAAGGGGGAAGGGGCTTGGAGTATTCGGAGGAAAGGGCGTGCAGGATGGCTATGAGGACCGTGTCGGGACAGTCATACGTTGGTGTAGTCGCCTGTGAAAGTTCAGAGCAAACACATTTTACCAATGGAATTATAAAACAAAAACGGAATAAAGAGATAGTTACAAAACTTGCAGGTCAGACCATCTGGAAAGATGGTCTTGTCAGACCATCTTGCCTACGGAAGAAAACTTTTATATACAGGGTATCCGGTAATTAATGGAAAAACTTGGAATTCATGACCACCTATCTATAATCGGATTTTCGCTTTATTAAAAATCGCACGATTTTCGAGATTTTTGCATCTTTATGCTTGTTTTGGGAAAATCGACACCCTTATTTACCTACATTACATGCCGTTTCCACAAAATTGTTTTCTGTTAAATGTTGTTTTCACTATTGAACAATATTTAAAAATACTATAACTTTTATGAATTTCCCAAAAATGAAAAAGGTCTGAGTCTGAGTCTTCAGTTACGTAAAAAAATATACTAAGCCTAAAATGGCTGACTATCTAAAAAACTTTCCAATTTAATAGAGAATTCAAAATGGCATTTTATTATTGTCTTCGAGCCAAACCAAAGCGAAACCAAAATATTACTATTATTATCGTCGAAGAGTTTACCCCACTATAGGTTACAGTGTAAAATATCACTTTGTAATTTATTTTAAAGAATGCATTGCCACTTAAATTGCTATCAGTTTTTTCGCTTTTATATAAGACAATAAATAAATAAAACCAAAATTAACACAGAAAACAAAGTTTACATATTTTCTTAAATAAAGTCTCAGAAGAGACAAATATTTAAATTTGTACAATCTGCACGGTTGGCTCATGAGACTTTATAAAAAAAAAATATTTGTTAGAAAATATCCGAACTGTTTTGTCGAAAATAACGAAATAGGAACCAAAATAACTAGACAAGGAAATTTATTGCAAAGACCTAAATGTAGATTAGAACTATTTAATAGAAAACTACCTAATAATATAAAGGAATTGCCGGATCCCAAATTTACAAGAACATTAACAAAATGGTTATTAGATTGTTGTTATTATGATGTTAAAGAATTTTATAATAAGAAACATTAATTCCTTTTTTATATTAATATAGTTTATAAACAATTAAACACAAATATTTGCATGCCCTTGGCGGGTAGAACATACTTTGTACTGTAACTGCTGTATACGAATTAAAATCCTGTAAACATGTGTTCGCGCAAATAAAGATTTATTTTATTTTATTTTTATTTTATTTTATTTATTGAAAAAGTTGACACAAAGCACCTCGACCATAATAATAGATAAATATGTATGATGTAATAATATATGCATTCCAAAAAATACACGACCGTCGCGCAAAATCCTTTTGTGGTTGTACCTACCTGTGTTTTGTGGTTGTACCTAGTCGTGAATTTTGGCAATCCGAATTAAACACAAGGATTCCACAATGGGAGCTTAAATACCTTCTATAATTACGAAAATACGCTTTGGCGCCTGTGTAAACGAGAGCCCTTTCGTCTATCCCCTTAATAGTTTTGAGAAAAAACAAAAGCTGACGTGCATTCTAAAATGTGTAGGTTTATATGTGTGTATAAAATGTGGGTGTTGTGTGAATGAGCTGTGATCAGTAGTGTTTGAGTGTGTCAATTAGGTACCCTTAAAAGCTAAGGTTATCGGATTTTTGAGGGAATCTTTGCAATGGCCAAAAATAGTTGCTAACGAATATTAACATTTGATTACGAATCTCACTGGCCGAAATCCTAAGAGTTCTCACCTGCTTCCGAAAAAAGTTCATGAGCCCTCTGAGGACGCTGGTAGGCTGCAAGTAGTTTAGATCCTGAGGTTCCACATTCCCATCCCGCTGGTACACTCCACTCCTATACCCTCGCACCTCCCGCTCGATCAGTTTTGTCGCCAGGCGCTGAACTCCATCCAGGGCTGCCTGGTTTGTATACTTGAATACTTCCGGCCATACTTCACCTAAGACCAAACGACATTGTTCAGGAATTCTTAGAGCCAAAACACATCGGATCCGTACGCGTGTACGTGCGCGTACCACTGCTTTGTAATGTGGAACCACGGTGCGTGCCAGACCGAAACGGCAACGTTGCATTGGCGCGTGCAGTGATGACGTTGTATTCAATTATATTCCCTATTGGACGTCACACCAAACAGGTTTGAACACGCACAGCTCGGTGCTGTGCGTAACTACGCGCGTACCAGTTGTATTTATTTACTCGTCGTGGAGCTTGATTTTGCAATTGTTTTAAACGAAATTAATAACGATACAAAAGAAAAATTAATTGAATTGGTGAGAAAGTATGAATGTCTGCACAATGCTAAAATTAAAAATAAAAATATTTTGGCACAACAGTTACTACTGTTGTGGTATTAGTAATATTGGTTCTTCTTCATCAGACAAACTAGTTGGTACATTCTCCCAACCTTCGTCAGACATCGTGCGCAAGAGTAACGCAAATAACAAAAATATGGCTGCCTCAGCGGCTGGGCACGCAATGGACCGGAGCGTTGCGTGCGCAGCACGTATGCGTAAGCATAAGTGTGTAACTCGGTGTGACAGGGGCGTGTCTACGTGTACGTGCTGCACATGTAACCGATGTGCTCTGGCCTTTATCTTTAACAATTACATGATCAGAGGATATAGTTATATATCAGATATTAGCGACCTGCCTCCGGCTTCAAACGGATGTGAAATTTTCAAAAATCCTTTAAAAAATTTAATCATCATTAATCATTTAAATTTTTGGTTTGTAGATTTACCGAAAGCATTTATAGATTTTCTAATATCCTCGAGATACTTTCGAGGACTTTTCACAATTTTTCAGTTGCCGCCACGGTATTTGTTAGGGAAATTGGCAGGATTATTTTATTAATTGCAATACTTACAAGGCACATAATCCAGTACATCTTCGGGATTCCTCGCGGCGTCGATTGGAGTTTTGCAATACGACGATGGTAGTTTCACAGTCTTTCTGTATATCTGTAAATTTAAGGGTTATAAATGTGCATTTAATATATTTTTTTTTTTATGTTATGTCGACAGACAGGCTGACGGTCCACTTGATGGTAGGTGGCTACCGTCGCCTATAACACAAGCAACGCTACAGGTGCTGCAAGTGCGCACCTGTATTCAAAGCAGCAATATTGAAAACATTTTACAATTATTTTTTAAATGTTTAATATGTATCTGTATCCATACATACTCGTATTATAAAATAAAGTCGCTGTCTGTTTCTTCGCTAACTTCTTCTAACTAAACCATCAAATAGATTTTGATATGATTTTCACTGCGGGAACGAGCGATAAACGAGCTTTTGTATCGTATAACAGTCTTTTCACAATGACGTCTGTCAATGTCACAGGAAACCAGCCTGCGTCGTAATTGGTTTAGCGTAAACATCTTCACATTTATACATTACTTGAGGGATCTGCTTGAGCGTGTAGTCGTGCGGGTCGTAGTGCGCGAGCGCATCGCACGCGGCTCGGACGACTTCGGGAGCGTGCGAGTCGGCCACTAAAGCCCAGAGCCGTTGCACTGCGTTCGTCTCCAGCTCCGCGTACTGCGGTGACGTCACGCGCAGCGACGGCACTAGCGCCAGCAGACCGCACGTGCTGCCGCCAATCGGAAAAACGTTCACACGCGTATCTACTGTCGCGACATTTGTATGACGAGCGATACACTCCGCAAACAACTCGCGTAACATGTTAGAGAGAACCGAGTTGAACTTTTACGGCCAGCGCAGACGAGACATTTGTACGCGGAAGTGTGGATTGTGGATAAAGGTTTTAGAAAATGGAAAATATCTCAAAATTATACAATCGATTTAAAGATTGAAGACACGTCACTCTCGAGCGCTCAATGTAGACTAAAATCAGCTGTTCTATTTTTTTTCGGGAACTGCCGCGTACAATTGTCCCTCGATGTTCTCGCTTATTTCAGTACGCGGTACTTTTAGACGCACGTGTGTTATTCGATGCAGTTATAAGCGATTTATTTTCGATGAACAAAACAAAACAATGACAGTTCATGGGGACCTGCCACGAACTGACCTCGTCTGCGCAAGTCTTTATTGACACTCACAGGGCAAAGAATTGCCACGCCGCCCCTACCAGAGACAGTAGTAATAATTGCGCTGAGCGCAACTCAAGACGCATTTGTCCGCCAGTTTCGGCGCGGCATTTATTAACATTAGAGCTGACATCGCATACAGTGTCACTTACAATAGCTGTGATCATAAACTGTGTCTATATGTTGATACCTTAAATGCATCCTTCTGCGCTCGAATTCTATTCGATTTCGAATCACCCAAGAAAATTGCATTTAAAATTACTTTAATTTAAATTTAAGACAAATGTAACAAAGTAAGTACCAGGCAGGTTATGCTTGCATGCGCAAATGTCGACTTACTGCTTTCTTAGAACTTGTACATATTAAAAAATAACAAAAACTACCATATAAATATACTGATGCTTGTCAGATATCAAAATCGTGAATGAGATATTTTGAATATAGTGGATCGATTTTTAAAGACTTGCGTCCTGATGACTTCATCGTATAACTTTAGTTGCCACAGGCCACATATAATAAAATATATATAATAATAATATATAATAATATATAGCACTTTAGTGCTACATTTTCAATAGTGCTACATTAGTTATGTAATGATTTATTGTTTAAACTCCTTAAATACATAAACTATTTGGTACTAATTCGACTTGTGTAATAATCACCGAAAAGAAACTATGAAACAATGTAAATACACGAGAAGCTCTCTATTAATTATTATTGCCGGCGTCTGTATTTCCGAGCTCATATAACCCAAACCTTTTCAAGGTTCGCTCAATAAGTCGCTTATGTAGGAAGGAGGAGGCCGACGAGCTCGCTCCATCGTCGGCCTCCTCCTTCCTACATTGATAGATGCTGGTCAAGAGCAAACCCATCCTTAATAAAAAAATAAAAAACTAACTCATAATAACGAAAAATTATGGGGAGGCCTATGCCCGGCAGTGATCGTCCTACGGCTGAGATGATGATGGCAATTACTAATATACATTATATGTATAAGTAAGATTATAAGCGCTTAGCGCGAAGGTTTTAATGTGAAACATCTATTGGCGCGCCTTGGCTGTAAAAACGATTCGTATGCCGTGACGGCAAACCACGTGACGCTCTCTTACGCCGTCACGCTACTGCTCTCGATTCTTTGTGCGAATATTATACACTTTGTCGCTTCTCTGGCTGAGTTGCGTACCCTTTCTAACCGACTATGTACATTTAATACGTTTACACGCTTTGTTTTATTATTTTACTCCATATCTTTAAATAGGTTTATATTAATTACTAGTTGGTGGCCGCGAGTTCGTGTTAAGTGAAAATGTTACCTGATCTGCACGCAGGTCCTGTTATCTCTGGTGAGTTTGGGTTCCGCAGCGCGCCAAGTGGCCGGCGGGGCCACGGCCCTCGCGCGCCACAGAGCCGCCAGGGCCTGCACGACCAGCGCCGTAGCCTCCGCAGCCCCGGACCCGTTCAGCACTGACGATATCACACCCACCAGCTCCAGGCCCTGACTGCTACCTCTGATAACACCCAGCCATATTGTATTAATAAACTTAGCGACGGCGCTGGGCTCGGTTTTTTTTTTCTTGCGCCGACGTGGACATAAGATCGTCACAATAATTGCATTGTTACTATTACATGTAAGACGAACATATAACGCCATCTCATAAAATTTTGAGGTAACTGTTATTTATCATCCATCGGCAACAATACACATTACGAGATGGCGCTTTAAGAAATAGTGATTAAAACTTTTTTTTGTTCAATATTGCGTTTTTACAAGAAAACTACATGCATAGGCAGACTTAAATTATTAGATAAATGTAACGCTACAAATACGCAGCTTACTATTTTTTGTATTAGTTTGAATATTGGAGTTTACTCCTTAAAAATCGATTTTCATATGAGATATGGAACAAGCGTTAACTAAAAAGCGTTATGCTCTTTTAAGCAATTCTGCACAAATCCAATAGATGTCGCCGCTTCACCGAATTTTATTGTAGTATAATAGATGGCGGGTTTATTTACCCTCTTTGACTATTGCATAGTCAAAGACAATCGTACTTAAGGAATAAACTCTAGTCGTGCTTCGGAGCTTACAGACACACATTTTTTAGTATGTATCTCATGCACGCCACTACCTAATATTAAAATATCTATTCATAATATTGTAATAGGAACAGAAGACCAGTATAAGTATAGCAGTATAAGTGCTGTGTTATGGGAGAGGCCTATGGTCAGCAGTGGACGTCCTATGGCTGAAATTATGATGATGTGCTATGTGTTTCGGTGAGTAAGCAAGGGATGCCAGAGTCCACTGCCCTATCCCTTCCTAATCCCTCATCCTACTATGGTCGGCAGCGCAATTGTAGCAGCAGTGACGTTACTTGAGCTACAGTAGCTGCCTACCATCAAGTGGACCATCAGCTTCTCTGACGACCTTAATATAAAAAAATGTAATGATTCACCTAATCTCACAAATTCTCTTCACAGCCATCGCCCTGGCTATGTCCGTCTCCCACTTGAGATCGTCAGCCCGTCCTGTCTTGCTAGTCATCAGTAACTGCTGCAGGTAGGGAAAACAGCGGACCTGCATGCAAGTTTAGTTTTATAAAAATCTCCATTAAATTAGGAATAACTGTCATAATAATCTTTTAAATAATTACAGAGCCTCCAAGTGAAAAATATTGCATTTCATTAATAAATTTATCAATAATTAACAGCATATGTGCTTAAGTGTTTCGGAGCGTGAAAATGGCAAAGCATCCATTGAGATCTCTATCTATTACGACCTTTACATAAAAGAAACTAAGACATACCTGATTTTCAGTCAGCTTGGCGTGTAACATTATCAGGAAAGAGAGGGGAACTCCCTTCTTAGCCTCCAATTTATTTAGGAGAGCCACTATTGAAGGCACCGATTCCTGAATTAAAAACAGATAATAACACGATAGACGCAGGCTTAAATCGAGGAAATAGCCTGTGTGAAGAGGTGGACTGCAACCCATATCGATGCTCAGAAGTGGACCATAATATACACGTTTGATTTGGATGAATTACAAAAAATTAATATTTCAATATTTCATGTCTACAAAAAATGTGTATTTATTTATTACTTTATTAATAAATACACACACATAACACAATTAAAACACAACAAAATTGTCCTAAATATTTTGACTTATTAGATTTTATTCTCAAATCATAAATTGGGCAGACGTTACAGTAGGTACATAAATAAAATTGTCCCTTACAGAAGACCACCGTGAAATAACAATATATATGCTTTGCGTTTCGGTGAGTGAGTGAGAGCAGACTTCAGAATCCATGATATGGCGTTGCTCGTGTTAATATGCTGTAGGTAACCATCTACCATCAAGTGGACCATCAGCCTGCCTGCCGATCTTTATATTAAAAAAAATGTTGTGAACCCCTGAAAGTTCCTGATTACAGACTTTGAAAAGTAACTGAAACTTTTTAAGACTTTTTCAATTAATTAGTCATTAGTAAAACAATATATTTGTTTTCTAGAATATAATAATACATTTGTTGTGCGCTCGGTTCGGATTCTGGCTGGGCCATAATTGGAAACGAACTTTTCATCAAAGTTGGTTCTGGTACAAGTAGGGGCAGGGCAGACTGCGTTTTGCAGTCATAAATTGGACAGTCCGTTTGGTGGCAGTAACCACCCCCCTTACAGAAGAAAATCGTGATCCCTATCCCTTATCCTTAATCCTACTAAGGTCGGCAGCATCTTTGCAGCACCTGTGGCGTTGCTTGTGTTAATAGGCGACGTTAAACACCTACAGTCATGTGAACCATCAGACTATCTAACGATCTTTACATATTAAAAAATACAACCCACTTTAAGCAGATATAACTGTGACAAAGCGTTCTATAAACATTCACCCACCTTAGTCTTGGCCAATAAGGGTAAAGTTTTCAAGCAATTCATCTTGATACGTGGCGACTTCTCATTGGCTATTTTATATATCAACACCGCCGATAATTGGACGGACAACTCTTTATAATCGTCGGCCAAACGAACCAGAATGTCTAGAGCCTTCAAAACTATGTCTTCGTACCACGATTCGTTTTTCCTTATCATTATTACACCGAATAGTAAAGAGGCAAAATTAAATTTACTGAAACCGTCAATAGAGTCCATGTCGTCCAACCAAATCTTTAATTTTTCCGGATTATTACGCTTCTGTTCCCACGCATGAGAAATCTTAAACGCTCTGTAAATTTGTCTGTCCGTTTGCAAAAACATTCGAAACATTTTATTTGATTTCAAATTCGCCATAAATGTTCTGTCAGTTTCTTTCAAACTTTGCTGTTTTTCCAATAGACTTGCGGCGGTTTTAAGCGCCGAGGTCGTGAGGTAAGAGGGTAGGTGGAGCCATTGCAGCGCGTAAGCGACAAATGTACTCAAAGATATTGCACAAATCCTATATTTGATAATAATTTTTTCACCTGTAAACAAAGAGAAGGTAATAAAAAAAATACACATTTATTTTCAGGCAATGGACCCATATATTATATGTTACTAGCTAACCCAGCAGACGATGTCCTGCTAGAACCCGAAAATAATTCCGTAACCCGATTGTGGCGCCACCTATCTTGTACAATTTTATTTTCAAAACCATATGTCAAAGTGACGCGACACTTCACGTCAATCAACAAAGGAATTATTTGAATATTCTTCATACAAAAATACTAAAATTCAGATTGGGAGGGTGCGAGTAGGAGGGTGAAAAATACTTTACAACCTATTCTCAGACTTACTGAATATACATACAAAATCTCATAAAAACCGGTCCAGCCATTTCGGAACAGTTTTGTTACAAACACTGTGACACGAGAATTTTATATATTAGATTATTTTAGACAATTCCATACACCCAGTTAAAACAAATAATTAATAATAAATAAATAATACACGCCTTATTATAACAAAAAAAGTATTTTAACTGATGGTTAGATATCTGCAAGGCGATGGTTACTACTACCAGATGGACTGCGCATAATCAAAATTCAAAAAGTCATACATAATATGCTTATATAAATTGGAAAATGCTGCATTGATCTATATAATACAGTAGAGCCTCGCTAATCCGGACCTCCACTAATAGGGGATCGGACAAATTTTCAGAAAGTGTTTTAAATTAATCTTCATGGATATTTATTCCCATAAAAAATACTATTTTATTTATTTATAGCCTTTTAGGCACTCAAAATCATGTTTTAATATTGTTTGTTTGAAAATGCCGCCAAAACGCCACGATAGTTCATCTGAGAGCGCGTAACGTCATTTGTGGTCATATCATAACAAAACAGCTGCATTGGCATAAGACAATGATTGCCCACAAATGACGTCACGCACTGTGATTGGTATTTCAGTATAGATTAAGAATATTGTAAATAATAAAATTTTATTTCTTCATTTAAAAATATTTAAATTAATTATATTAAATTATTATTCGATAAATAATCGTAAAAAATTATATATTTTCTTTCTAAGTACATTTTAGATTTTAATCTGATTACTGTCCGATCCCCTATTCGGTGATCGCGGTAATCCGGACGCAGGCAGCGGGTCTATTTGCGGGGGAAGCGCTTTACTACCATGTAGTAGTAAATAATTTTTTTACTACATATATGTACATAATATATTTACTAGTGTATCTTTCGATAATGAAAAATAATAACTAAACACATAAATTAGTCTTTCATTGGTCATTGGTTATACATACATATTTATGTACATACATATAAACTTCAACCAAATTTTGCAGACGACAATCCGGACACCTTGGTAATCTGTCAAGGGGCGATTTTTTGCCTGTCCGGATTAGCGAGGCTCTACTGTATATCTATACATCTACAAGCTCTGAACCTGTACACGACAACCTAGCTAGACTCTAGACCTCTAGACTCGCCACTTCATGTAATGTAACTCACATTCTTCCTAAGCCATATTATATAGGCGTATAACATGAGATATCGCCAGCCCGCCCGCCTCTTTTTACCATAAAAAAAACTTTTGTCACACCTGTATTCGCCTGAGATCATCTAGTGTATACAATATACAATGTAAAACATAATTATACAATTAATAATTTATTTTTGTCAATTTGAAGTAACCAGTGATTGATAGTCCAATAAAGCGCTTGTATTTAATGTCCTAGTACGCAGACGCAGGATCAAATCCCGGTTGGGTCAGTCAATTTCGTTTGTCAACTTGATTTAATTACCAATAGCTCTAACGGAGATAAAACAACATCACGAAAAAGCGGAGTATTGTAGAAGTCTGTGAAGTTTTAATAAACGCGCAAAAATCAAGCACAAGGAAATGTCCTTGGAAACTGCTGAAAAATGCATAAAGACTAATCTACTTCGCAAACTGTCACATTAACCTTTGTTTTTAGTCATTTATGCAGCTCCTAAAATAAAATTAAATCTTAACTAATATTATAAATGCGAGAGTGGGTTTGTTTGTTAGCTTTCACGCCTTAACTACTCAACCGAACATAATGAAATTTTGCATACATATTGTCAGGATACAGAAATTTTCATTTAGTAAAAATTACTTTCCCGAGGGATCATCTAAAGATAAACGTGAAAAAAAAAAGTTTAAATAAATGTTTTAACACCTAAGAAAAGAGGACGAGTACGAAGCCGCAGACAAGAGCTAGTTTTGTATATACAGAAAAACGTTATTGCATATTTCTTCTCAAAGAATAATTCTCACATAAATTAAACATAATACTCACACATGTGCAATAACTCTTCTAAATACAGGGGAGAACTACGCGTGAGGTTCTCGGCCAAAAGAGTGATTGTGAGGCCCGTTATGTCTTGTACTTTGGTTGAATTCATGTTGAAACAACGCTCCATCAAGTTGTAGCAGGGCCGTGGGTCCTCACTGGAAGATACAATTGATTGAGTCATAATTAACTTTATGATATGGTGGGGTAGCCTTAACGCTTTGTCTCAGGGGTTCTGGGTTTGATTCCCGACTGGCCCAAGTTTGGAAATTAACCTTTCAAAGTTGGCTCTGGTCTGGATCTAGCATAGTGACAGAGCACACTGTGTTTCGGAGACATTTGGTTAGCCTGTCTGGTGGCAGTAACCACCCTCTTACAGTGAGTGAGATAGTGTTGAGTGAGTTAGAGATGCCAGAGCCCATTGTTCTATCTCTTCCTAAAACCATTATCGTTGATCCCACTGTGGTCAACGGCGCAATTGCAATTGTTTTGTTATGACGGCGACGGTAGACACCTACCATCAAGTGGAACGTCAGCCTGTCTGCCGACCTCAACATAACAAGCGAAGATTATAAACGAGTTGAACTTACCCACATTTAACCAACTCGTTAGAGACCCTCGCTAGCATGGGCAATAAAGCTGTAACATGTTCTTCCTTCTGCTTCAGTAACATCACTTCCGTTACAACTGAATAGCCGGCAAATGCGTGCTTCACAAATTTCGGATTACAAATCTGTAAAAAAATATTTAAAAAAGATCTGTATTTTAAGCAGACTAGCGTTTAAATTCTGTTAAACAATGCTCCTTCACCCCTGAAAATAAATTTGACATATCTAAAATTCTATCTTAGTATAACATCTTCTCTAAACATCCAAATTATGTCAAGGCCCAAAAAAAGAAAATTTTACTGTTCACTTCTTTAAATGTGTAATTACAAAGAGAAAAAAAAATGTCCATCGCCAACTATTACAAGGCTATTTAGCTACGCCATGGCCATCCTGAACACGGCGATCAGGATCAATATTTTTGTATGAAAATTTTCCTAATGCCCTCTCTATATATTTAATCTTATTGGGCAGTAATGACAGAATACCACTGTGAAATAGGCCCCTCCGAATCCTTATTCGTTGATTGTGTTGGTAGATGATCATAGCCATCTACCCATCAAGAGGACCGGCAGCTTGCCTGTCCAATTTAAACTAATAAAAAAATTATCAGCCCATGTATGAGCAAAATAATTTCTCACCGGTTGGCAGCTGATAAAAGCAACAATCAACGATGATAATACTTCAGTTTCTGGCAGACTCAATAATAACTGCCAAGGTCTGATATTTCCCTGGCGTTGAGGATTGCAAGTCATCCAAAAGAACACAGGTCGAAGTAGTTCTAAGCTATTTGATGATACCCTGGAAAACACAAATTATAATGTGCAATATAACCAATTAATCACAATGTAATTTAATTAATTATTTTGAAAGGTTTACACTTAAAGACTTGTAATGGTGGTACACTTCGTTCCACCGTCATAGATGGGGTTTGGGCAACCAGTCTGGCGGCAGTGACCACCCCCTTACAGAAGACCACAATGAAATAACAGTGTCTGTGTTGTTATACATATTTCAGTGAGTGAGTTGGCATTAGCACTCTGTAGAGGTGCTTGTGTCAGTAGGTAGTAGTAGCCACATAGCATCAACTGGTCTCTCAACCAGTAATCTCATAATACATTAATTACATTTATGTATTAACCTAAACCTAAACTTTCTTATTTCCATACAATCATAGTAGCGTCTTTACACAACTAGCTGTTGCCTACGACTTCGTCCGCCCCCCTTTTTCTTAGGTGGTAAAACATTAAATGTTTATTGCTCATATATTTTTGTCAGGCGTTATTTTTATTTTTTATTTTTGGATAATCACTCGGGAACAGTGCTTTTTTTTGGATGAAAGTAGTTAAGTCTTTTCTGTATTATAATTTCATGATGATCGGTTGAATAGTTAAAGCGTAAGTTAAATCACAACAAACAATCTCACTTTCGCATTTACAAAATTAGTTAGGACAATTAGTATCATATCATAATTATGATATTATATAGCATCGCTTATGTTAGCTAACTTATTATTTACTTTTTATAAAGTACTTCAAACTCAAATAATTCAAACATAATTCATAGTGTTGCCAATATGTGGTAATAAGATACTATAATAATTTAATTAAATTTGGTGACTATTATGATTAAGGTGGGCTTGATCCCAAATGTCGCAGCATATGTGAATCCCATCTATAGGCAAATCGCCTATATAAAATGCCCATTGCAAAATAGGACAATGGTACCTATGCATTATCCAGGCAGGTCTTTAGCCTAATATTACACATTTTACAAAAAAAAAATTACAAATAAAGTTTTTAATAGTTAAAAAATATACATTACTTACAAATGGTCGGAATGTGTACACAGAGACTGCATTTGTAGCAAGATTTCATCTTCCACTTCAGGTTTCTTTTCCAACATCGTTATAAATGGATGCTGTGGAGACTTAAGTGAAAACGGACACTTGTAAGATTGGCCACCATTCAAACGGGATTTGAGATCCAGTGTCAGAAGACCAGTCATTGTAGACATTATTACCGAGCTATTACTGGAAAAAAGTAAAATTAATCATCAATAAAAAAAATTCTATTTCATGAGCATTCCCCTTATTGTTGTATGTAGTACCTTATGAATTATTCACTAACAAGCCATCAGAAGAATTTTTTTTAGATTATAATATTAGCTATTAGTTCTAATATTAGTTAAAATTAGATAGCAAATATATGGCATGAACCAAAAAACTATAGATAACCAATTTGTAATGTTATATTGTAATGTCATATTTTTAATATACAATAATAAATATTTTACAACATACATTAGACATTAAGGGCTTGTTTCACAATGTGCTAATAAAGTCCCAAATAGTAATTTGACGAATAAAATACTTGTCAGATAAATCCTTCCATTAACTTGCATTGCGTTTCACAATCATCCAACTCATAACTAAATCTGCTGATTTAGTAGACGTTGCGAGTTGGCAACGTCTTATTCTTTCGTTCCGTTTCGAGCGTTGATTAATGTTATACGGATTATTATGCCATAATTTTATTACAAATTAAATAACTGTATTTATTTTGATAAAATAATTATTAATGTTACCGGTTTCATCGTTTCAATCTATATTTTAAAGAATATTTTTGCTACATAAACACTAAAGGAATACTTTGGTGCGAAGCATATTTTGCAGGTAACAAAACGTTTCTTCTATATTCTGTGTTATTGAACGTCCTTTATGTTTTGTTATTGTTATTGCGATTCGAAATTTTTAAGGTAATGAAATATTAATATTATAAAACGTAGTGTATATATATATATAATGAATGGCAAAAACGACGAAAAAAAAACGCGCTGAGCAAACTGACACAGGTCCAACCTCGACAAGCGCTCACGCGATACTGATCGTACAACGTCAGCGCAGTCAAATATATACTCGTTTTATTTTATTTATTAAAAAATAATGGTAGCAAATAATAAGCTTAAAAGTAATAAAATCGTTTAAGCAAATACTGAAGATTGTTTTGATAAAAAATTACGCAATAGTGACGTAGAACTTCGGAGATATTCTGACTTGTATCGTAGTCTTTTCAGCAGAAAATTTAATCTAGTTTTGATTTTTTTACTCTAAATTTAAGTTATATATATAAAATTTATTCAACTATCATTAAAGTACAGGATTATTCTTTAATAAAAAATTTTTTTTTTGAGGAATATGTGAAACCAAATCTATGAATTAGACATTTGAAATCAGGTCTCCATGAGTTTTTAGCTAAACAAGTTGCGGCAGATTCATTATTACTAAATTAATAAAAAAGTTATACAAAAATCACATAACTATAATAATAGAAGAGAAAGCGACCCATTTTCATATAGTAATTGTTTTTTATAGCAACCAGCGAAGGGTACACAGTTTTAGCGATGAAAACTAGCAACTACACGTTTTTCCGTAATAGCCCTCCTAATCGACAAATAGCCTAATTGTACATTATTCGGACATTGTGAAACAAGCCCTAAGCCTACTAAACTCACACTTGAGGCATCATAAGTCAACAATATTTTAGCTCTTTAAAAAATATAGATGCATATACAGTGTAGATAGGAAAAATTGAAACATTAGAATGAAACAAACATTAAATGTTACGGAATTGTTGTACAGTTGTACAGACACGGCTTGTTTACGATTTTATTATATATAGATTTCATACTTACTGAGCACTGGGTATCATGGTTAATACAGTCGACATAGTATACGCAATTTCTAATACACCAAGTTCCACAAGCGCCAGAAGACCTTGACAAGCAGTCAAGCTCACCACAGTGTTCTTTGATAAACACTTTTCCAATAAAAACTTCAATTCGAGATTTTCCAAAATGAATTTTTGTTTATCTTTAGGATTGTACTTAGATTTTATAATAAATATCAATTTGTCGATTGCATTTGCCACTACGACACCGTTGTTTGATTCCAATTTGTATTTTATTTCTTCCATTGTGAATTTTATTAATATGTTTGTGAAAAAATCGTCAATTAAAAATATTTAACAATGTAAATTGTAAACACAAACATAACCTATAATAAACTTTATTCATCAGTCAGCACTTCTATATAAAAAGATACTCTGTGAGCACTTCAGTTCAGCAGTCAGTCAGTGCTAGACACAGAGCAGAGTATCTATTTATATAGGCGGAGAATCTTTTTATATAATATATGGTGCTAGACTGCTAGCCAATGAGTAAAAAATAAACTAATTCTTTGTCATTGTCATTGGTGCCTGGGGCCCTAGCCAAGATGCATACGCTTTCTTTGCGTACTTACGAAACGAAAGAAAGAAAGCCCGGTGATTGGTTGTTGAAGTTGCAACTGTTACAACATCAACAAGCAATCACCGGGCTTTATTTCTTTCGTTTCGTAAGTACGCAAAGGAAGCGTTTGCAATAGTTTGCATCTTGGCTAGGGCCCGGAGGGCCCCTGAGCGATTTTGTACCACGTGGTTCTAAATGTCACATTACGGATTCTTTGGTCTTGCCCGATTTATTTATACAGTTGAAAATCTTTGGTTTTGGCGAAAGAAATATTCTTTTAAAAAAAAGGAAGCTACAGCAAAATCTTTAACTTTTGATAGAATATCGGCAGAATGAAAATTAGAAAAATATTTTCAGATTTTTGAGTTTTCGAGAGTTATTTTTTTAGTAAATGGGCGGTTGTCGACATATAATTTGTTTAATTTTGTTATTCTTTGTTTTGCTGGATTCATCTGGGTGATGATCAAACATAGATTAATCTGTTTTTTTTTTTGCATGTTTTTTGATGATGATTGGAGACCAATGACTAAAGAACCACATAGACTGTAAATTACAAAGATTTACATTCTCTTTGCTACGGGTACGTTTTAGTAGCACAGATTATAAATAAAGTAATATGTCTAAAGAAGAAAGAAGTAGCTTGTTTGAAGTTTTGTTTTTGTCGTGTTTTACTTAATTTATTCAAAATTTGTATTATATTCAGATAACTAGGTTTTCTAAAATAAATTAATCTAGTTAACTATAATGGCGACTCCGCCCCGTGAAACTATTCAAAAACAAATACAACAAGACTGGGCAAACAGAGAATATGTTGAAGTAATTACAGGGAGTATCAAGAAAATCACAGATTTCCTAAATTCTTTTGGTAAGTGCAATGTAGATCATATTAAAAAAAAGATGACCACCTTTTTTCGCAAGTAATCGCATAATTATACCTTTCAGACATGTCCTGTAGATCGCGACTAGCAACTTTGAATGAAAAATTGACTTCACTGGAGAGAAAAATTGATTACTTGGAGGCTTGCGTAAGTTCTAACAATATTAATTTTATGTTATAATTGCCAGGACCTACTGATATTAATTTTGTTGTATTTTTATTACAAATAATTCAAAACAGCTTACACTTAGTTGGGACCTAGTCCATAGTGTGTGAAAATAAAATATATAAAGGGGTGAAAAATCTAATCAGAAATCTACTAAAAAGAAAAATTGAACCATCCACCTTATTTCATTTCACTATTAAATATATCTATTTATCACCATTAAGTATGTCCCTAATGTATAAAATACTATCTTTTTGACACATACAATCAAAATTTAATGGCTAACATTTGAGTATGCAAATAACCACTCTAAGATTCTATTCTTTTAGATTACTCTATAAGGTAAAGTATGAATGCTTATTTGTTTAAAACACAAAAGATTCCAACATAAAGTTTCATTACAAAATATTACTCATAAGAAAACTATCATTGAATCTTCTTTGCCCTTTTTGTACTTACTAACTATAAATGACACAAATTATGCTAATTGTGTAATCCCTTCTTGAATAACTTTTTCTCAATAGGAGCCTTTAATGTATTTCATCACACATTGTATGAGTCTAGCAATCTCAAAAATATGTGAAGTGATAATAGTCTATGATGTTTGATTATACATATTATATCCTACCAGACTAATGGTCTCACTAAAATGAGATAGAGTCCTGATGATACCATTTGCATTTTGGACTTGTAGCCTCATTCATCATTATTGCAGCCGCAGGACGTCCACTGCTAGACATAGGCCTACCCCATAATTTTCCAATAAGACTAGTCAGACACAGCCTGGTTCCACTGTCTACTACTTGAACTTATTGATCTGTCGATGATGAGATGAGTGGAGCGGAGATGTGTTAGAAACAACTAATAGGATTTCATTATTTACTCATTTCTGCTTCGCTCAGCTTCGGTTGCATGGAGCAGAGATGTGTAATATTGGTATGGTAAATTATGAGTCACAAGCCGGCGACAACTGTGTGCAGTCCATATGCATCTCAGCTTCGGTGGAGCCACCCCTCTGCTCATCTTCTCTTTGATGGAGACCGGCCCCAAGGAAGGGATAGGGAAATGGGCTCTTGTAGCATAATATAAATTAATTATGTATTTTTTACATTACAGGTGACTAAAGGTGAAACGTTGACATGAGATTTGATTACCAACATTACTGTGTAATGTGTCTCATAATGTATGGTATAAGTAGAGTTTAATATGTTAGTATTAAGAAATTAATTTTGTTAATAATCATGTATTTCTTTATTTATTTTACCTCCAATTAAAGAAGCATACCTTATGCTTTGATAGGCATATAAGTTTTGACTGTACATCATTAGGCTCAAAGGGCACTGAGTTATTTAGTTGTATATCTATCTTAGGATAGGGAAACCATAAATCTGTAAAAAAGGTTTTTCTTAATAATAAATTAACATTGTTATGACAAAATCTAAATACCATTTAGTTAATTCAATAGATTACTTGATGTGTACATGGGAATGAATATCCAAAAAATGCACAAGATAAAATAAACTGCACAATCTTATCACCTGCAAATCATAAACATAAAAGTTCATAATATTACTTTTTCGTAGTGATCAGTCAATTGATTCAAATTTACTCTGTTTAGGATGAGTGCCACTTACATGTTCTCTGGCCAATAAAGTACCTAAATGTATGTTATTTTTTAACTAAGTCAGTGTTCTTGTCTATGAATAATTCGTCGTAGTAAGGTACGTAATAGATTTGTATTATAACAATAAAACATTTTAAAGAGGTACTTTTTTATTTATTAAATTGTTTCCAACATTAGAGACACTCCTTGACCTCCCCCACAGTTGGATGCAGCTAAACCTCTTTTTAAATTTCGGCGCCTAAAACAAAATAATACCCTTTGGTTAGAGATCAGGCTGCAAGATTACTATGTTTATCTATTTTTAAATTAAAATCTGATTTTTACATATATTTATGAATGGAGGTGCCTATCAAAATGTGGCCGCTAGTATTTTTAATTAAAATAATATTAATTGATTGTCCGTCACTTGTTTTTATAATAAAATATAATCCACTAAAATAGTGTATGCATATGTAAAGAAGTTTTAAAGCTATGGTTGCTGTTGCTCTCTTGGCCGCAATCAAGTCAGAACTGGTTTTTGTTCAAATTTGTCAATCAAAACACAGGTAGATTTGAAAGATGACATTCGTATCATGACAATGTTGATTATATACATTAGTGTAAATTCCTCTTTAAATTATTCGAATCCGACCTTTCCTTTAAAAATTATGGAGGGTATGTTTACACACGAATTGTCTAGATGGCGTTGTATGTTTAGTACAGTTTAAATACAGACATTACCTATATAGAATTACCTACATAAGTTCTAATGATAGAATTCCGTGGTATATCAAAAAAATTGTAATAGATGGTAATAAAAGGTCACTGCAAGAGCAAGATACGTAGTGTTTGATTTATATTTTATTCAATCAATAAGATAATTTACTATTGTATCTGGCCTGGCCACCTACCAATAACGATCGCATCAGATCAAACTTTCAAGTACTTACGAGCCCTAACAGGGTATAAAATGGTAAAAGTATAAAAAAGCAGGGGTGTGAACGACAGCCCTACGATTGTCTGATAGTTACCTACCCATTTTATTCTTTGGTTTATAAAAACTAATGTTATTAAAATAAAGGAAATCTATACATAAAATAAAATCATAGACGAGCCGTGTCTGTACATTAAATGTTTTTTCAAAAAAAAAAAACAATTTTTAGGTACACGCTGTACACGCTGTTACCGTGGTTAAAAAAAAAATAGGTTTTAGACTTTTTGTCTGTTTGTGCACGCTAATCTCAGAAACGGCTTAACCAATTTGAATGCTGTTTTCACAGATGTATTGTAGCAAGCTTCCCGTAACATTTACTTAGTGTTTGTTTCATTCCAATTGGTTTACAAACAAATAAGTACGCGCTATACCGAATACCATCATGAAATTGAAGCGTTGTTTTATTTTTATAATCATCATTTGTCTCCATATGTCGTCAAAATGGATCCTTTATTTGTAAGGATTCATATCTCGTGCTTATTAACTTCTCACCTAAGCTCATATATGAGATGAATTGCCATTCTGGCTCCTGTAGCGGCAGTGGGGTTGCCAACTGCTAGCGAACCACCGTTAACATTGACAAGGTCAGCGTTGATTTTTAATGTCTTTGTAGTTATCAGTACTTCGGATGCAAAAGTTTCGTTTATCTGCAATCAAGTATAGTATAATGACTTAAGTTATTTGATTGAAGCTGAGTGAAAATAAAAATTACTACCGATTCGCCCACCGTGAAATAACAGCACGTGTGTTCAAGCTGTTGTGTTTCGGTGAGTGAGTAAGGGATGCCTGAGCTCATTTCCCTATCCCCTCCTAATCCTTTATCCTTAATCCTACTGTAGTCGGCAGCGCACTGCAGCAGCTTTGGCGTTGCTTGTGTTATAGCCGACGGTAGCCACCTACCATCAAGTGGACCTCAGCCTGTCTGCCAATCTTAACATGGATTTTTTCTACAAATTATATACAAAAACATTCCTCGGTTAAAACGCTCTATCCATTAGTAAAAAAAGCACGAAAATCCGTTCAGTAGTTTTTGAGATTATCGCGAACATACAATATAGACAGACACTTGCAGCGGGGACTTCTTTTTATACCTAACTTGCGACCCGCCCCGGCTTCGCCCGAGGTGTAATTTTTTTATATATGAACATTCCCCGTTTATCCCTCTTTCCATTAGTGAAAACCGAATCAAAATCGGTCTACCCGTTCACGCGTGATGCCGTGACCAAGGGAAACGGGGATTCATTTTTATATATAGAGATATGTAAGGATTTATTTGCATTTTATAATCACTTTCTACCAAACTTGATTTTTAAATAAATCTAATAGCAATTGTAACGCGAATAAATCATAAGCTAGTACACCTACTGTACTTCGACAATATAATCAATTTGATTGCAATGTAGGTACAGGCTAAATTGACCTCTGTGGGCACGGTAGAGGTTTTTATTTATACTTGCCTCAAATAATTGCACGTCATTATTTTTCAAGATATTCTTAACAGCAGGTAAGACGCCTAATTCTCTGGGGTGCACACCTACGCAGCTCCATCCTGTCAATCTCGCCAGTGGACGCAAATTGTGAAGACGTGTTGCCTCCTCGCTGGCCAAGATCAGAGAGGCAGCGCCATCTGCCGGTAGCTACAGGAAATTTTGTTAACTTTTTTTTCCTATTTTTATCATATTTGCTTTTAATGTCATTTTTACAGAGAAACTGTAACATTGGCACACTGCGTTTCGCACCCATAAACCGGGCAGAAGGGTTAGCGGCAGTTTAATTTTTTATTTTTAGATAATCCCCCGGGAGCAGTACCTACTTTTTTTACTGGGCGAAAAAAAGTAGATTTTCAATAAGGGCGGGTATCGATGTTGAAATGGAACAAAACAAGCTGTGTGTGAGTCATTACTGAAATTCTTTTTTTATTTCAAAGGCCCATGTATGTATATGCCATTACGTGTGGAATGTAACATCCACATGTATTAGGTCACAGTGACGAGCCTAGAACAGTAACTTTAGAAACTTCATTTTGATTTATTATTAGTCTAGGTACTACAAACAAACTGAAATTAGATTTCTCTTAAGGGTGATAGCTAAGGGCCGGCGCAGACTGGAGGAAGCTAAAGGCACGGCATAGTATTTAATTTTTTTTATAAAAAAATTTAAATTTTCGACCTTATATGCTTTAAATATAATTCAAATTTCATTGTATTATGATAGGACAATCAGTATTCCACAGTAGCATAACACGATGAAAATGGAATTATATCAAAATCCCTTAAGGTACAAAATTCTGTGAAAAACTTTAAATACTGCCGTCTTCCAATTTGCCCCGGCCCTAGGGTTATAATATTTGTGGAGCTAGTCACGTAAATTACTAAAAGGATATAGCTCCGTTAATAATACAAACAGCGAAAAATATTTCTCAATGATGACAAAATTAGCAGTTGTGCTGAAATTGATCTAAATGTAAAATAACAAAATGAACAGAAAAGCTTACAGAGGAATGACCAGCTGTGAAATCAATACCATCGTTTGCAAATGGTGGAAAAGTGGTTTCGTCTTCTGTTATTTGGATCTCTTCATTTTTTAACTTCACTTTTAAGGGCGTTAGTTCCTCATCAAAAGTCTTGGATTTTTGTGCTGTAAGCAGTAAGTAATATAGTAAAGTACCTAATAAATAGTAAGCAGTTTATATTTTATAGTTATTCAACCGTTATTTTTATTTCTTTATACATATTTACATTAAATGAATAGGTATAATTATAAGATAATCAGCATTCACTATGTTTCTGCAGGTTAACGTCTCAGGGGCCCCGGGTTCGATTCCCGGCGGGGTCAACTTTGGAAATTTTAATGTAATTTTCAAAAAATGACTGGTCTGGATTTGAAAAGTAGTGGTACGGCACACTGCGTTTCGCAGTCATTTGGGCAGCCCGCCTGGCGGCAGTGACCACCCCCTTACAGAAGACCACCGTGAAATAACAGCATATACGTGCTGTTGTGTTTCGGTGAGTGAGTAAGGGATGCCAGAGCCCATTTCCTTATCCCCTCCTAATCCGTTATCCAATCCTACTGTAGTCGGCAGCGCACTTGCAGCACCTGTAGCGTTGCTTGTGTTATAGGCGACGGTAGCCACCTACCATCAAGTGGACCGTCAGCCTGTCTGTCGACATAACATAAAAAAAAAGAAAGAAAAGGTTAGTGCTTGAAAGATCTATGTTGATTGAAGAGGTGGCCTCCAATCTATAAAAAGCGCAATCACTTCACTTCTTCAAAGTCTCTATGTTTTTGAGTATATCACATTCTATGCACATCAGCGAAAAAACTGGTCAATCTTTCTTGAAGTACAATACTTCTTAATTCATTTTTTATTCTTTTCAATTTGAAGAAGGAGCGTTCCTCAGTGCAGTTAGGCGGAAAATAGGGGGCCCCATTGATGACGGGGCTCTGGGTACTTACCCAGAGTGTTCAGTGGAAAAGAGGGGCTTGATTTTAGCTACGAGTATGAGTGAAGTCATTGTTTGCAAATCGACTACAATTTCTATAATTAATAAAAAATTACCTCTGCACCATTTTGAACGACTTTGAATATGGAATTCGTCCACATCATTCCTTTTTATATCATATTTCTTCGTCAAATCTTCAATAATCCTCTCTAGGCTCATTCCGTTTTTACTATCAACTGTATTCATCTCCAAATTGTCTTCCAGGAAATAGTTTGAACCAAGTTTAGTCCCAAAACGCACATTTCTTACTAAATGAGGCATCGCCGACATCGCTTCTGTGCCACCTGTCAGGACAATGTTAGAAGCGCCTGCAAGGATATCCTAGAAATTAAATAAGTAGAATTACAATACAAGCTGAACGCTTAAAGATATCTGTATCATTAGGCTCATTATGGATTGGGAGAACTTCACTTGGCTTCGAATATTGCCAGTATTCTACAATCTTCTGCGTCTTCTGCCAGTCGCAGGTTTTATTAAGATGTTCTTCACTGTTCATCATCTTCTCAGCCGTATGAAATCCACTGCTGGACAAAAGCCTTCGCCCTATTTTCTAAAAGGACCGGCCAGAAGCAGCCTAGATCCACGGCCGTTATCAGATCGTCTGTCCACCTTGTGGGTGGACTGACGCTGCGTTTGCCGGTCTTCGGTCTCCACTCCAGAACCTTCCGACCCCAGCGGCCCTCGGCTCTCCATACTTTTTTAGGGTTCCGTACGTCCGAATAAAAAAAACGGAACCCTTATAGGATCACTCGTGTGTCCTCTATCCGTCGGTCACAGTCAATTATCTCGGAATCTACTAGACCGGTTAAGTTGAAATTTGGTCAATTTCTGTGACCCAAACGCAGAGGTGTAACGTGAATAGATGAAATCTGTATATGGGAGGTCATTTTTGGGGGGAAGGTGGAAAATAAAAAAAAAAAATTTTGAAAACTGCATCGTGTGACATATCAAATGGAAGGGTCTTGTTGTGAAGATCTTAAATGTATTCTTTTGTAATTTTAAAATAAATAGTTTCCAAGTTATTCAAGAAAACAGACGAAAATTAACCATACCCCCCCCCTTATCTCCGAAACTACTGAACCTAAAATTTTGGAAAAAAATACAGAAATAATCACTCCATATTAGGTAGGTAACATCGTACGGAACCCTCATCACGCGAATTCAACTCGTACTTGAAGTTTTTTTTTTGTAATGCCATCGATAAAATCTTATATTTACAAGTAATATTTTATCAATGGTAACACATAAGGTCAATTAGTTAATTGTTTTCGTTACCTACGTACCTGTGCCCCAGTAATAATAGCCTGCAAACCACTACCACACGCTTTGTTTACTCCCAACGCCGGCCTCCCTATAGCTACTCCAGAATAAATTCCACAATATCTTGGCGTCTTGCCTCCGTCGCATTGGCTTAACTGGAAATTTAAATGCCATACAAATTAACAGGTGGCGCTGCTAGCTATAAAAAGGAATCAAACCGTTTGATGAACCGTTTATTAAAACTACAAAAGATTTACTTAGAACACTCAAATATAGTCTCCTATGGACTAGTACCACACCCCTATGCGCAATTGCAATGCATGCTGCATTTTTTCATAGGAAAAAGAATTCTTCCCTCGAAAAAAAAGTCAGTGGTATACATACGACATATACAAAGTAATGACTGAATTTTTTGGTTCAGCTTATTGTCAGAGCTTTTATATTTGGTCAGTTGTAGATTCGCTTCAAAAGAACGTCCTGAAGTACCATTACAGTGCAGTACAATAACGCGTACCGCACGTTGATGAGACTGCCCCGATACTGCAGTGCTTCGGGTATGTTTGATGAGGCGGGGGTTCCCGACTTTTTCGCTGTGGTACCAAATAGAATATTTTTCTTCTGGAAGAGAAATATTCTATTTGGCATACTTAGGTTCATCTGTGAAGACTTTGTTGGTCCTTTTCAAAGATACTGGCTTAGTGTTCACCAGAGTGCAAATAAAAAGTAGTGATATGTATTTTTATTTAGGTGTGTATTACATTGTGTAGTTACGTATGTAGTTTGAAGCGTTGTAAATTATTTTTTATGTAAATACAATAATTATGGACGAAAGTCTGAAATAAAGACATATTTTTATTATTAATAATGACACTTAATTGGATGATTTGAGAGACCAAATGAACAATTTGAAGATAATTGAAGTAAGTTAATTAAGTAATTAAAATTAAAAGGATCATATGAGTGAGTGGGTTCATGATTAGAAAGGGTAAAGATGAAATTTAAAAAATACTTTTTTTACTGTTGTCTACAGAGGTAGATAATATCACGCGGTCGTCGTGTTGTGAGAGGCAAAACAAGTGTTGATCTGATTAAATAATTAGGCTCTGATGTTAACAAAAATAATAATTAAAGATTTTACACATACATAATGCACATTGCCGATGACAGTACCGTCGATCACAGCAGGATCTAAGTTCGCCGAACAAATGGCTTCCTTCGCCGCGGCAGCGAACGCGTGCGACGCTGGCAACTCTCTTAACAATCCGCCATATTTGCAAAATGGCGTGCGTTTCGCGCCGATTATGAATATTCCTGTAATTTAAATTTATATTTTTTCAAATAATAATAAATAAAATCGAAATGTCTGTTTTAACGTCAAAGTAATTGCTTTTTACTAAATGTACGTACATCAAAGTAATATGTAGAACAAAAAAACTGTTTCCGCTAATATCTGAAATGGCTGAACCGATTTTAACGGGACTTTCACTGGCAGATAGCTGATGTTATATTGACTAACTCAGGCTACTTTTATTTTAGAAAAAAAAAATGTTAATTAAAGCAGTTCCAATACAGCGCGCGTCCCACTCGTACGGTTCAGCTAGTAATAAATAAATGGCAAAGATTAAAAACACCAATTGTATGTCCCCAAAAGTAAGCATTGATATGTAGATGGCCCGGCCCAGCCATTTTTCCATTTTTCCCGCAGGTTAGTGACAATTTATATCAAATCCAACAGAAGTCATAAAACCACAGAAGTGGATACAGGCCTGACCGGGGACTGAAACCCATTACACCGGATGTCGAATCGAGTTTTCTCCCTATTGAACAAACAACGTTTATCGAGACATATTTAAGTTTTATAGTAAATTAAATAAATATTATCCATCTATAGCAACATTGAACAAAAATATTAGATAACATTCCTTTTATCAATATTAATTACGATCAAGTGCGTTAAAGATTAAGTAATAAATACCTTTACAATTTGCCACCATGTTTCTAACTCAAAAAACATTAAAATAGAACGAGAAAAAATTAGATTAGATTTCAGAACATATGAACGTGTTATTTTGTTCGTGATTACTTGATAACTCCGTACAATGTACCAACTTTATCAATGTAGGTAAACACTGTTGTATATAATTTGTATGTATGTACTAAATAACCATGTAAATGATACATACTTATGCAATTATATTTTATAGGTGTGCCACAGGGTTCACACCTAGGTCCCCTATTTTTTATTATTTTCATCAACGACCTAATAGGGCGATTGTCTTCCCTTGTCTATTATATGCTGATGATTTAAAGCTATACTTACTCTGTTATAAACTATACTGATAGTTGGTGTATCGGAAATAGAATGCTTCTAAATTGTTGAAAAATGCTTCACTATTTTTTTTCCTAATAAAGCCCAAAAAATCCTATAAAACTACAAATTTAAAGGACATAATTTAAAGAAAAAAATCAGTAGTAAGGGATATGATAAACTAACTTTCCGTGACCACTATGATAGTATATAATCAGTAGAAGTAATCAGATATTGGGTTTTTTGACTATAGAACTACTAAGGATTTTAAGAAACTAAAACATTTTTATATTTACACAACACGTTAGTCAGCAGTGTTCTTGAATATAATTCTGGTGTTTGACCTAAGTAGGATTATGGATACGGGATTAAAAAGGCATAGAGAATGAGCTCTGGCATCCCTCTCAACGAAACACAGCAGCACAAATGCTATTATTTCACAGTGGTTTCCTGTAAGTGGGTGGTCCCTGCCGCTACTAAATTGTGCTTAATTTAATTATATATATAAAAAAACATGTGTTCATTTAAAAATTGTTTTCTCTTTGTGTATTATTATGTTGAATCTACAGTTTCTCTGATTGAAGTAATTTTGAATTTAAGGAATTTGAATTTACAAACAAAATTTGTACTCTACATAGGTAGGTAAGTACTAACTGATAATTTTTTTGTCAATACCAGGGTAACATTGAAATAATGTTCTATATTAATATAGTACATAATGTCGAAAACTATATATGTTCTTATTGTTTTTCGAAGTAGTCTCCATTCCTTTGTAAGCACATCGCATGCGATAGAACCACTGAGTGAAGCAGAGAGCCTACTCTTCTTTAGGGGTTTCTTTCACGGCGTTTTCGAACGCTTTCACTGCACCTTCAGGGCTCATAAAGCGAATTCCTCTAAGTTTATCTTATATTGGTAAGTCATATGGTGCCAAGTCGGGACTATAAGGAGGATGACTCACTAATTCCTTCCATAGTCAAATATTCGATTGTTCGTCTGGCGGAGTGGCATTGTCATGGTGAAGAAGGGTCCTACTTCTTGGGCGCTTCTGTCGAACATTTTCCAAGACAACTGGCAAAAACAGTTACTGCCTAATATATCAGTCTGAAGTAACGGTTCTTTGATCCTCTAACATAATGGTTCACTTCTTCCCTTCTTCACTTTTATTGGTAAATCCTCGAAAGGAAACACCCATTGTGCAGTTGTAATTTTGTTCAACACAAAGGTGTAATGTCAACTGAATGAAATATTAATGAATTTTGGCTGTATTTAAATAGGTTTGATTTTAAAACATAAAAAAGAAAAAAGAGAGAGTTTTTTATTTGACGTGAAAAATTTCAGATTGATTTTGTACATCTGAAGAAATAGTAGTAAAATATGTTTATAAGTTATTTTGGATATTTTGATATGTTGTATAATTAAATTTAATTAATACAGGAATAAACTAGATGTGTGCACCGTCAAGAAAAGTTTTATTGAATAATATCCCATGAGAGAAGAATAAAAATTCAAGTAGGTAATCTAGTGAAAACTTTAAAAAAAATAACATCGACAGCTTTCTAAAGAGTTCTTAATTCGAAATTTTAATTTATTTTTCATTTCTGTCTTTACACTTTGGCCAGTTCTAAAAACTTCCAGTGCGGCCTAGAATGCAGAATAAAACCAGAAACCGCCAGCGCACACAGTAAAGATTATGTATTAGCACTTATGCTAATGCTACAACATAACTTATAATTAGATATTACGGAGGCATAGTTAACTATCTTCAAGATATCATGCATGTTGGCATTTTTGACAACACAAAAATAAGGTCCAAATTAATCAAAAAAATTGTTTATTTTATTTAAAAAAACATTTGATATCAGTCTTGATAAAATATACTATACATCCGACGTGAAGCGATGGCTGTGTCGTAGGTAGAATTGTAGTGTAGTGTTCTGTCGGCGTTGCATCGAATGGATGACAGATGCTAAGCTGATGAATTTAAATAAATTAAACAGTTTCTAGCAGCAAAGCGATGCCTTGTCCTCCGCCTATGCATGCAGATCCAATACCGCGTTTCAAATTGCGACGTCTGAAAAAAAAATCAGTCAAATTGTAGTGGCAGGGCTCATTTGGGCAGCCCGTTTGAATGCAGCAACCACCCCCTTACAGAAGACCACCGTGAAATAACAGCATGAGTGCTGTTGTGTTTCGAAACGAAATGGGCTCTGGCATCCCTTACTAATCTAATCCTACTATGGTCGGCAGCGCAGTAGCTTGTGTTATAGACGACTCTTTAGCCACCTACCATCATGTGAACCGTCAGTCTGTCAGACGACATTTGAAGAGTGATTTCAACACAACACAAGATAACTGATACGTTACATAAGATTACAAGCGAGATGCAACATTTGAAATTATTTCAGTATCCCCTGCTAGTCCATATCTTATATCATTGAAATAAAGTAAATATTGTTGTTTTGTGTCACCATGTAAATGATAAACAATATGTCCCACTGTGGGACCTCTACAGTGTAGGATAAAGGACGAGGCAAAAGAAACACAACAGCGCACGCGCTGTTACTTCACAATGTCCACCACATATCCTCATATATCTACATACCATCAAATACAAGCCTAAGCTTTGATTGAGTCTGTGTTTTTTGTTAACAATAAAATAAAATATATTAACAAAAGGAAAAAGGTCTTCTCACCTCAGCTCGTGGGCTAGATGTGCAGTAATTCTAGCTCCAGACGCTCCCACAGGATGTCCCATAGCGATAGCGCCCCCGTTAACATTCAATTTATTCTGATCTAAATTTAATTCTTTCACACAAGCCAAAGTTTGAGCTGCAAAGGCCTCGTTAATCTAAAATGGAAGGATAATATTTATTTGGATCTTTATTATAAGAAGACATCATATTGTTGCTCCAATATGACGAATAAATTCTCTCTCGGAACTTAATGAAATATAACAAATAAAATTGATAGGATTATGTTTTAAAAAATTTTTTAATAATTGATTCTTTCATTGCCTTTCACAAAAAGGCAAAGTTTTCAGGCCTCTAGCTATTATGGGAGCCTATAACTTGTGTTTATTTCTTAAATAAATGTTTCAAATTATTCCACTGGGAGTTTAAAATAATTCTTATGCTTAATTATTCCAGTTTCATTGTATTTGTTAAGTGTGCATCCCTATTTAATATGGCAACACTTTGTCTGTGGTTCTCGTGCTCTGTATGTGGGGCTGTCTGATTTGTTTGTAATTATGTAATAGAATATATTGTGTGTAGTCGATATTAAAAGTTATAGAAGTAAGATATAGAAATGTGTAAAACAAATAAATACTAATAATAATCCACCTCTATTATTTATCAGTATTATTCCACGATAACTTCGACATTCCGCCGTAGCGTAATGTAATGAAATTTGAATTATATTAAAAGCCCCTTAAGGTACAAAATACATGAAAAAAAATTAAATATTACTTTATTAAACGAGCTGTCTCCGACCCTAACAATGCATTTTTATCTATAACTAGCGACCCGCCCCCGGCTTCGCCCGGCGTGCAATTTTTATATACCCGTTCAATCCGCGCATCCCTCTTTCCGTTAGCGAAAACCGAATTAAAATCGGTCTACCCGTTCACGCGTGATGCCGTGACCAGGAGAAATAGGGATTCATTTTTATATATAAGACTAGCGACCCGCCCCCGGCTTCGCCCGGCGTGCAATTTTTATATACCCTAAAACATTCCCCGCTCATCCCTCTTTTCATTAGCGAAAACCGAATTAAAATCGGTCTACCCGTTCACGCGTGATGCCGTGACCAAAGAAAATAGGGATTCATTTTTATATATAAGAGAAAAGAAAGAAGAAGATTAAGACATAAATTAAAGTCGCTGTCCATCTCTCTCTGTTTCTTCGCTACACAGAGAGAAAAAAGTTACGTAAATCATGAACGCCACTACGTATGTAAGGACAAAAACGTACCACTCGTAAGCTTGTAAGGGCCTCCATGTCGCGTAAGTAACCGGCATTACGTAGCCCGCTTCATGTCAACCTGTCATGAAGCGCGCTACGTAAAACATCCAGCTACGTATACGTAACCGGAAAATACTGGTGTATCATACTTACGTCCGGAGTATTGTGATGGTGCTGCTCCATTACAGCATGACACCTCATACGTACGAACTGGTGTTGCTTACGTAACGTAACGATGCTACTTCATTACAGCATGATACCTCATAGGTACGCACTTGTGTTTAATACGTAAAGTAACGGTGCTGCTCCGTTACAGCATGACACCTCATACGTACGCACTGGTGTTTAATACGTAAAGTAACGGTGCTGCTCCGTTACAGCATGACACCTCATACCTACGAACTGGTGTTGGTTACGTAACGTAATGATGCTACTCCATTACAGCATGATACCTCATACGTACGCACTGGTGTTTAATACGTAAAGTAACGGTGCTGCTCCGTTACAGCATGACACCTCATACCTACGAACTGGTGTTGGTTACGTAACGTAATGATGCTACTCCATTACAGCATGATTCCTCATACGTACGCACTGGTGTTTAATACGTAAAGTAACGGTGCTGCTCCGTTACAGCATGACACCTCATACGTACGCACTGGTGTTTAATACGTAAAGTAACGGTGCTGCTCCGTTACAGCATGACACCTCATACCTACGAACTGGTGTTGGTTACGTAACGTAATGATGCTACTCCATTACAGCATGATACCTCATACGTACGCACTGGTGTTTAATACGTAAAGTAACGGTGCTGCTCCGTTACAGCATGACACCTCATACCTACGAACTGGTGTTGGTTACGTAACGTAATGATGCTACTCCATTACAGCATGATTCCTCATACGTACGCACTGGTGTTTAATACGTAAAGTAACGGTGCTGCTCCGTTACAGCATGACACCTCATACCTACGAACTGGTGTTGGTTACGTAACGTAATGATGCTACTCCATTACAGCATGATACCTCATACGTACGCACTGGTGTTTAATACGTAAACTAACGGTGCTGCTCCGTTACAGCATGACACCTCATACCTACGAACTGGTGTTGGTTACGTAACGTAATGATGCTACTCCATTACAGCATGATTCCTCATACGTACGCACTGGTGTTTAATACGTAAAGTAACGGTGCTGCTCCGTTACAGCATGACACCTCATACCTACGAACTGGTGTTGGTTACGTAACGTAATGATGCTACTCCATTACAGCATGATACCTCATACGTACGCACTGGTGTTTAATACGTAAAGTAACGGTGCTGCTCCGTTACAGCATGACACCTCATACCTACGAACTGGTGTTGGTTACGTAACGTAATGATGCTACTCCATTACAGCATGATTCCTCATACGTACGCACTGGTGTTTAATACGTAAAGTAACGGTGCTGCTCCGTTACAGCATGACACCTCATACCTACGAACTGGTGTTGGTTACGTAACGTAATGATGCTACTCCATTACAGCATGATACCTCATACGTACGCACTGGTGTTTAATACGTAAAGTAACGGTGCTGCTCCGTTACAGCATGACACCTCATACCTACGAACTGGTGTTGGTTACGTAACGTAATGATGCTACTCCATTACAGCATGATACCTCATACGTACGCACTGGTGTTTAATACGTAAACTAACGGTGCTGCTCCGTTACAGCATGACACCTCATACCTACGAACTGGAGTTGGTTACGTAACGTAATGATGCTACTCCATTACAGCATGACACCTCATACGTACGCACTGGCGTTTGATACGTAAAATAATGGTACCGCTCCATTACTGCTTGAAGGCCCTTCCATACGACCTGGTTTCGGTCCACCTGACCGCGGAGAGGAATGAGGAGGAGACGAGGTAGGTACCATCGGTCGTGTCGGCCGGCCACTCACACGGCCCGATCTCGATCGGACCTAACGGCGGAGAGGAATGAGAAGAGGTTCCATGGAAAAATTACACGGCCAACACGACCGATGGTACCTACCTCGTCTCCTCCTCATTCCTCTCCGCCGTCAGGTCGACCGAAACCAGCTCGTATGGAAGGGCCTTCAAGCAGTAATGGAGCGGTACCATTATTTTACGTATCAAACGCCAGGGCGTACGTAGGTATGAGGTGTCATGCTGTAATGGAGTAGCATAATTACGTTACGTAACCAACACCAGTTCGTAGGACTGAAGAGGACGAGGTTCCATGGAAAAATTACACGCTCTCCTCATTTCTCTCCGCCGTCAGGTCCGACCGAAATCAGGCCGTGTGGGTTGCCGACACGACCGATGGTACCTACCTCGTCCCCTTCTCCTCATCCTCCTCCGCCATCGTGGCGACTAAGATCAGGCTGTCTGGAAGGGCCATAAGATGACACACTTAATGATTGGCGTTACTAATACCTATTCTGGCTCATTATCTATAATGTAATGCTGTATTATTAAGGAATTATGTTATTATATGAAAAATAAGCATAACTAATTTCTTATATAATATTAGACATAGATATCAAGTCAGAATGTATATGAGTAACACCAGGCAGAAAGCATGTCACATAAAGTAACGGAGTGGTCCATTCGGTTACGTATCAAATACATACAATACATAATTATGGACGTAATAAATAACACACCAACATATGCGCACCACAAAGGATTTATGTTACGTCAGTCACATAAAGCTGTAATGTACCACATAAGTACACAAGAATAAGCTGCCTACCCAAGTACTTGACATAAAATTGAAGAGTAACATAATAAAACTAATTATATAATAATTAAAGATTTATTGATAACACTAAGAATGATATTAATACACTTGACTTTAATACACTTTAATCTCGTAAATTATATTATTAGCATTTTGTCCAACGTCTATGAACTTTTGGCCACATATTAAACGTTGTTCACAATGATTAGTACATACCTATATACCCTTCAGTATTATCACACCTTTTTGTTACACCTTATGTACAATGAAATGATTTAGCAACAACAAAGAACATAAACATTTAACGTATTTTAAGACTCATAATAAATATGTCATTTTGAGAATTGACCATTCCTGCATACCCTATGTTGCAGTAGAAAACGCCTTTAGTTTAAAGTGTATCTAACAGTGACATAATACTGCAAATTTGGTAATTACATTCAAAATGTTGTATACCTGTAAGAAAAGAAAAGAGTTACAAGAGTCATTCTTATTATTACTGTTTCTGGTTGCCGGTTTCCAGTATTGTGTGGTCCAATATAACCACCCAAGGTTATGGTTTTTTACTACCTACTAATAATAATGGAATAAATTCCTGTAAGAAGGGAACTGTGAATACTGTGAATAAGCTAATAGTGAAATTACTGGGCTAATAAGTTACCATCACAGTGATCTGGACTTTATCACTCTAAGTTCTGGGTATCACTTCAATGATCATGAGCAAACATTATTTATTACCAACAGGAGTGTGTTGCATGTCTCACTAGTACCATAAAAACATACTAAGCCACATTTAATGTACCTACACAAAGTTAGATAAGTATAGTAATAGATTTTGTGTTTATAACAAAACCAAACTTACAAAATTGTTCAATGTTTTTGGAAGTGATTCTTCCTGCGCAAGCTCTAGCGCAGAATGATCCGGTGGTGGCGAAAAGGTGTCATCAGAACCAGAGGCAGAATAAGCTTCAACAAACTGAAAAATAAATAATTAACAATGTTAAAACGTTAAAAACATTGAAATAGCAAAATAAGTAAAAAAAAAGCACTCACAGCTATTTCATTCACAGGCGTTTCTTCTGGTAGTTTTTGATTTGCTTTTATTATTTTTTTAAAACGCAATCTTGGACCTATCTTTGGGATCAGCTCCTTGAGCTGTTCCTCTTCCAGTAAAGATGCAGTTTCCAGATCGATTTCGTGTTCTGGAACAAGCGGTGTCAGGAATTTATTTATGTCTATAGAAAAAGTATTATTTTCTAGGTATTTAATTTAACATATTTTTCGAAATCACCTAGAACTGCCCATAAAAACCGTATTTTATCGGAAAAGGAATGGAATAAACTGGCAGACATGGTGTAGACGATACCGCTGGTAGGACATTTCTAGCGACCGACAATAGGTAATTATTTTGTCGTGCGACAAAGCAATAAAATTACACACACATATACATTACACTTCTTGTCAAGAATCTCGTTATATCGAATATTCACTCATTGCAGAATATAAATAGAAAGTATAATTTCCCTCTAACGGTTTTTGTAACCTGTACATACATATCGTGTATTCGTGTCCTACCAATCAAGTACACAAAATTTTACAAATATAATAGTAAATTAATGTGTCGACAAGTCGACAGGTTCAGACATGTTAAATATATCGTAAGACAACAATTGTAATGTTTGTTGTAAGTAATATACACTGCTGTGGGTACTGCAAGAAGTAAGTAACGAAATAAACTTACCCGCCAAAACTCCAATCAGTTCTTCACAGTTTATTTCTTTTAAAATTTCCTCCATATTTGAAAAACATGCAAGCGCAACCAAACATACACAACGCACACGACACGAAAAAAAAATTGAATGAGACCAGTGCTGCCAGCTCACAGATGTCATCAAGTCCATTTGAGTGTGGGAGCGTGATTAAAAAAAACACCATATTATAATGCTATTTTTAAAATAGGAGTTAAATACATGCGTTTCACATAACAATCATATTGTCTGATTGGCCAAAAAAATAGTGCTTGTAGGCAAAATTGTTTTTTCGCCTTTTCAAGTAGTAACAGACTATCGTTTTCGTTCTGAACAAAAATGGCTTTACTTATGTAGAACGCAATGCATAACATCAATTATTTTAAAGTTATTTAAAGGTCATCAACCGAATCACCCTTAATAAGTATAAACACATACAGTGAAAATAACGTTAATTTTGAAATGGTTATAAATAATGAGTATGTGGTGTAACTTATTAACCATTGCGATAATCTAGCGAGATTTGATTACCTACATTGAAATTCCGCTAGATCTAGCGCTGAAAGCACTAAAATGGCAGCAATGGTTGCCAAACGCTATTATAAAAAGCGCTATATTTTCCGCTAGGAGTTGTTGTTAATTTGCGGTGCCAAATGAACGTAAGCGCTAAGGAGGCATCCTTGCTTAAAAACAAATTCCATATGAAATCCGTATTTCATAAAATCCGTAACTTTCGTAAAATCCGTATGAAATTCGTATAAAAAATAAAACTCAATCTTTGATTGATGTGACTTACTTTTGAGGGAAAATGTCACGTAAAGAAAAAAAACTTGAAAATAATAACTTGAAATAATAAAAATATTGTTTAATGAAATCATAAAATAAAATGAAGTTACAAACAAGTTTATTTCTAAATAAAAGTCATTTTTCCAATTATTTTAGAATTAATTTCTAGGCTGTAATATTGCTTTCCTGCCTTTCGGCTTATTTATAATAAAACATTGATGGTCTCCATGATTAACTTACACAAAAAAATTACAACAAATTCCATCGAAACAATATCGAAATCAGAAACAATAAACAACAGGAGACAGTGATTCCATTCATAACAAAACAAAATGTTTTCGTCTTGTTTGCACTAATAGTAAATATCACTATTAACTTTCACACTCTTTCATCGTCTTATTAAACGACCCACCCACCAAAATATCTCAAGGGTATTACCCCAAGGCCATAATCCGTACTATACCAGTGTTTTGCCTCAGTTTTGCAAAATTAGCTTATAAAATGCAAATCGCTAGTTTATGCGAGATCAAATAAAATGTACAGTACCGATTTTTTTTTAATCATTTTCTTAGGAATAATATGAAACTACCTACTCTTTGCATTAAAAATCCGTGTGAACTTATAGTCTGGTTTTAAAATTAAAATTCCGTATAAATACGGAAAAATTCGTATATATGGCAACACCGCCAGCCAGCATACGTCCAATAAGTAGTCTCACACATGGACAGTACAGCGAATACGTATAATGTAGTCGCATACGTCCAATAAGTAGCCCCCTCACAGGACAGTACAGCGAATACGTATAATGTAGCCGCATACGTCCAATAAGTAGCCCCCTCACAGGACAGTACAGCGAATACGTATAATGTAGTCGCATACGTCCAATAAGTAGCCCCCTCACAGGACAGTACAGCGAATACGTATAATGTAGCCGCATACGTCCAATAAGTAGCCACCCCACATAGACAGTACAGCGAATACGTATAATGTAGCCGCATACGTCCAATAAGTAGCCCCCTCACGTAGACAGTACAGCAAAAAATAATAATAATCAAAATATTTATTTATCAATTAGGTTTCTTCAAGAAACTCTTATGATCGTCGTTTAATTTACCAGTTAAATTTGAATTTACCAGGGTTTCGGAAAAAAAGCCAAGATGACGATCCTGAGAAGAAACCCCGAAAGAAACTCAGCGAATACGTATAATGTAGCCGCATACGTCCAATAAGTAGCCCCCCTTCACGTAGACAGTACAGCGAATACGTATAATGTAACCGCATACGTTCAATAAGTAGCCCACTCACGTAGGCAGTACAGCGAATACGTATAATGTAGCCGCATACGTTCAATAAGTAGCCCCCTCACATAGACAGTATAGCGAATACGTATAATGTAGCCGCATACTAGAAGTTTAGCCAGTTTGGCGCGATCTTTAATTACGTATTGTAAGCACAGTAACAGCATGTTTCATACTTATTAATTTGTCTTATTCAAGACAAACTTAAAATTGATCACGGAACGTATCAATTTTAATCAATTTCACAAAAAGACTTTATTTTTAAACACAGAAACTCAATTATGTGAAAGTTAATCTGTATTATATGGTATGTTGAGTTTTGGAAAAGAATATTCTTTGCTCAATCTTTACGACAAGAAAATGCGTAAGTATGTACCTAATACTCCATTACTACTGACAAATTTCACTTGTTACGTCCGATCAATATGTAGAACCAGTCATAAGTAACAAGAGACGTTATCATGTAAGCACTTACGTTAAGGTGGTGAATCACCATTTTTATACGTATATATCGTTATAAATACGTATGAATATGTATGCGGCTACATTACTAAATAATGTAGCCGCATACGTGTGTACGTATAAATCAGGCCGAGTACGTAAATTCCTGAACCGACACAATTAAGAATGATGCGACATCCTTATACTAGCTTTACTGTGGGACCGTTCTCTGTATGGATGACCCATACTTACACATCAATATGTGTCATCATTAGTAAGTATGTAGCTACTAAATTAAGTATGCAGGTTACGTAATAAGTATTAAGCTGCGAGTTCCTTGGTAACGGACTGGCGGTAAGCTACGTATACGTATATTTTTTCTCTCAGTGTAACTTCTTCCAAACCACTTTATGGATTTTGATACGGTTTTGACTAATGGAAAGAGCGATAAACAAGAAAGGTTTGTGTATATATATAACTTGCAGAGAGAAAATTGCATCGCTAGTACTTACAACCCTTCGAAGTCGGGAGCGAGTCTCTAGGAATGTATAATGAAACAGTACAGATCTTACCTCGACTAAGTCAATGTCATCAAGTGTAAGCCCCGACAATTTGAGGACGTTATTGATTGCTGGAACTGGTCCGATGCCCATGACGCTCGGATCGACTCCCACGAAAGACCAACCGAGAAGGCGGACCAGGGGTGTGAGGTTGTGCTGTTTAACAGCTTCCTCGCTGGCTAACACGAGGGCGCCAGCTCCGTCGTTGACGCCCTAAATTTCATAAATATATCAATTTTCAGGACTATTGTTTACGTGGGACTGAAGATACCACGGGGGAATATTCGCCGACATTAAATTATTAGACAAGTGCACTGCCAATCTTAGTAGGATTACTCACTTACCGAAACAATGCTGTTATTTCATGGTGGTCTTCTGTAAGAGGGCACTGCTACTACTTCTGAAAGCGTAACTGCGAACGCTTGGTGTTGGTAAATGCTGTCCCGCCTATAATTGGATTACATAACCAACCTAATATCTATTATTTTAATGTATCTGTTGTTAAATTACCGTTATGTCAAGCTGTTGGTGTATTTAATAAATAAAAAAAAATAAAGTTTATAGGCTTTCCAATTCAATTCAATTTGTTTTCACGCCGAGCAAAAGGACCATTAAAAGCCGAGCAAAAGGAAAAGAGTCAGAAATAGCGCGTGTGGACAATATGAGACGCCACGCTTTGGGCCAGGGGCCGACGAGCATCAAGCATTACCCAAAAGAGCCAAAACGTGCGGCGGGTGAAACAGTGGGACAAGGCTAATCGTAAATAAAGTTTAAAATATGGATATTTTACCGAAGAATTTCCAGCAGTAACTACTCCCCCTTTGCGGAATAGGACTGGCAGCTTGGAGAGCGTCTCTATATCAGTGTCGGGTCTGGGATGTTCATCAGTGTCGATCACCATCTCTTGTCTCTTCACCTTCACTGTCACAGGTGTCATTTCGGCTTTGAATAGGCCACTGTCGTGTGCTAAGAAGGTAAAACATCGCGATTATTAAGCTTTTAGCGTTTGTTAAAAGGTTCGAAGGGGAAGAAACTGATGGCAAGTTTTTTTATTAATAAAGATTAGGTATATATTGTAAAATCTAATAATATTATTTTATTATTATTTTGTACAAACTTTAGTATCAGACCGCTTGTTTCTTTTTAACATAGCTTTCAAGTTATTCAATCAAAGCTAATATTAAAGAAGTCACTTACCAGATTTCCACCTTATTTGAGACTGCAAGGCAAATTCATCCACCTCTCCCCTCTTTAGACCATACTTTTCAGCGAGGTTTTCTGCCGTTTGTGGCATCGTGAAATTGCAATGGGTATCTAAGGAAGTCTTCAAGAGGACATCCTCAAATTCGTTATTGACACCCAGCGGGATGCCGAAACGGGCATTTCTCACCACGAAGGGCACTGCCGACATGTTCTCCGAGCCACCGGCCAGGGAGATTTGAGCTGCTCCTGTCAGTATATCCTGCAATATGAAATCATATTAATAACGTGTCTCTTACCATCCACCAGACCACCACCAACGCCGGTCTGTTTCCAGTACGTTGAGGTAACTCAAACTGTAACTAGTGAATATTTTTTATCTCGGTAAGTTACTTTGTTTTATTAATTACAAAATTAACAAAAAAATACAAATGGCAATAAACTTGTCCCACCAGTTAGGTACATCAATGTTACTTCGGTATAACTACTAGGAACGGACACTACCGCCGCCGTGAAATAACAGCACTTATGCTTTTATTTCATGCTGGTGGCTCTGATTTTTAATTTCATAGTGATTCCAACAAATTGATAACTAACTTGGGCCGAATTGATGACAGCTTGAAATCCTGAACCGCAGAGCCTATTGACGCCAACAGCCGGCTTCTCCTGAGGTATACCCGCCTTGAGTGCAGAATGACGTTGCGTTAAAGCCCCGTCGGCTGATCCACTGATCTGTAGTAGTAGCAAATACTTTATTACAATGCACTTTGAGAAATGTCTCATCATACGAGGGGCACGCCGCCGAAAATTATATTAAAATTTTATTGTTTTTCGAACTATTCTCCCTTTGCAATCAATGCATTTTTGCATTCTTTCGAACCAGTTTTGCATTCTTTTGATTGCAGTCTTTTGTTGACTGACTGTGATTCAAAGATTTTAAATTACTTGAGTTCTCTTCTCATCCTCTAATTGAAATCTTACGATCTGTGAGGGGTGGTTACTGCCGCCAGATGGGCTGCCCCTGGCAGGTCCTGACGGTGTGTCGATTTGATGTATGGATTAGATCGTACGCTAACAGTGCTATAAATGAGAAAGTCTGCCTATCCTAGTAGGCTTGTAATTTTTGAAGACCTGTAGATTCCTGCCAATCTACAATGGATTGATTGTTACTAACATAGTAGCAAATGTCTCTTTGCATAGATGACACATATTTAATACAAGCTTTTATTTGCGACTTCGTCCGTGTATCTTTATTAATTACTAGCGGCCCGCCCCCGGCTTCGCTCGGCGTGCAATTTTTATATATACCCTAAAACATTCCCCGTTTATCCCTCTTTCCGTTAGCGAAAACCGAATTAAAATCGGTCTACCCGTTCACGCGTGATGCCGTGACCAGGAGAAATAGGGATTCATTTTTATATATAAGAGATATCGCACTAACAAAACCCGCACGGATACAATATTTTCTGCAGGAAATATACATAAACTTCATCGTTTATCGTTATTTCCATTAGTGAAAGTCGTATCAAAATTTGTTGGGTGATTTAGAAGAAGTTAATGGAGAATGAGACCCAGGCGCATATCGGCTTTAGGTAAGTATTTTTCAAACTGAAACCGTTTTATCTAATATAGGTATAACCGCTTGTTTATAAATAAATAAATGAAAGCAACCCCTTCCAACAGCCTCATTGTTACTTGAGTAATTGAGTAATTAAAACATGAAATAACTCATTTTTAAATAACTGTAGGTTTTGAATGTATTCAAAGGTACATACCGAATACACTTGCCCGACGTTCACGCTGTCAACAAGGTTTGGGGAGACATTACCAGCTCTCAAAGCGTCCTTGAACACTGTCGCCAACAAGTCCGATGGAAGAGTGTCTTTAAGTTTGCCTCCCATTTTGCCAAATGGACTTCTCTTCGCCGATACTATGAATACGCCTAAAAATGTGACATTTTATCAATATTAACACATTGCATTTCAAGTTCAGAGTGTGAAGTTCTGGCTATACTACCGGTCCAATACAGTAATACAATTACGAATACAGTTTACTAATACAGTACAATACAAGGGCAAACTTTCGCAGGACTACAGTGAAAGAAAATCCTATAAGTATATAGTATAAATAGCAGAAATTCATACAGTCAGAAGCCTTCTGTATCTGTTCCTTGATCCAGCCATCTAGTGAGAGCCTCTTGAGGTGTTAGTCGAGCCTCTTCGCTATGAGACCGTTCGCCGAAACGACTATCGTGGACGATAACTGTCGAATCGACATCACACATGGCGGATCCCGCTGAAAGCCAAAAAACATTTCTTTTTGGCTTTCGGCGATGTCAACAAGGATAGCCCGGCGATGCGATCGGTCAATAACCACGATGTCAATAGTCCTGTTCGTGATTATTATAAAGGTCTCAGTAGAGCGTAGCATAACCATTTTCGAGCACGGGAGTAGACACGTACTTGTAGTCTCGATTGCTGATGAATGATGCTGTCTACTTGGTTGTGTCTGTGCAAATACGCTCTATGCTGTGCAAATACTCGTTGTTAGAAAGATGAGCACAACTGGAATCAATATGCCTGAATGTCTCTCCAGGACGGTGGCATGCCTGACAGATGTCGACCGTACCGTCCTTCAGGATATACATTTTTCTGGCAATTGTTCGTCTTAATAACGTCGTCAGCAATTGCACAACAAAGCCTTCAGTTTCCCCAAAGAGATCACCGAATCGTGGCCAGTTCACTGACATGAGCGAGTCAAGATCAGGTCCCGTTAGGCCCTTGTAGAATCGCCCATGCAGCTCCTTGCCCTTCCATACATTCTTATGATCTTCGGTGGTCAGAACTACTAGTTTACTCCGGTTCTCGTTTGCCAGAGATAGTGGCGTAAGGTTTTTCTCGATTGCTACAACGTCTCGATATACGTATAATCCACTCTCGTTGTTCAGAAAATATTCTCTAAGACTTACAGGTACACCCAGGGCCGGATTAACCATCAGGGCCCTTAGGCAATCGTTGTCGCCAGTATCTAAAATGCTAGAAAACAAATAATATGTATATGATGCCATTTTAGAAACTGCATTAAATGTGCCATTTTATAAGATAAGGCGCCATTACTCCATGGTAGACTTTTTTTACATAATACAAGATTTAATTTGGCATTAGCTATAGGTAGCTATTGTCATTAATATTAGATGTTTTATCGACACTTACTGAAAGAAATTTACTCACATTATTTTGTACCATTATAGGCACTAACTAAAGAAAAATAAAACAAAAGAATTGTTGAAATTATAAAAAAATAATAATGCATTTAAATTTGGTAATATTCAGCAATTTTATAAAAATTCTTATATCGTAACTTACAAACTAATCACAGTCACATTACATGTTTGTAACTGTTTGAATGTACCACGAAATTATCAAAAAATTATAATGCATTTAAATTTGGTAATATTCAGCAATTTTATAAAAAATCTTATATCGTAACTTACAAACTAATCACAGTCACATTACATGTTTGTATTTTTTTGAGATAGGCATTTAGTTACTTTTCACCTCTCTCCTCGCTGAATATTCAAGAGAAAGTATTACCATAAAACACATTCATGTTCAGACGTATGTATCAGTTCGTCTAGGGAAATTAATATTTTCTTACCTTGTTTTAAAGCCACAGACATTGTTAAAAGTTTGTTTAGCCAAAGAAATAGTACAAACAACCGCACACAAGGCCAAAGTCGCTGTCAACAACCCGAAACGGCCGGCCGCTCGACGCGATATGAAAATTGATACGAGTAACTAAGTACGTAGATATATTTTTAAGCATTTATTTGTGTACACTTAAACCAATGATTCCTAAGTACCTACCTACCGAAATTCACGAAGTGTACGTATTAGATAATAGGTAAGTATATCTATGAAAGATAGGTATATTTTTTTATCTAAAGACGTACTTTGTACCGTTATCGTGTATTTTTGACGACAAAAACACACTAGTAAAATGATAATAATACAGGTAAAAACAATTTTATTGTTTGTAGCCAATATATAACCTCGACATTATATTAGTTTTTATTTACCTACTAGCGACCCGCCCCCGGCTTCGCCCGTGGTGCAATTTTTATATATATGAACATTCCTCGTTTATCCCTCTTTCCATTAGTGAAAACCGAATCAAAATCGTTCTACCCGCTCACGCGTGATGCGGTGACCAAGGGAAATAAGGATTCATTTTTATACATATAGAAGATTACTTAACCAGTTTATTTTTAATCTCTAAATACATATTTTTTACTAGATGAGCACGCAAAGTCGTACGCGTGGTATTCGGTGTAGCGCGTAACTTTTTTCTTTGTAAACCGACTGAAATGAAACAAACACCACAAACACTAAATGTTACAGGGAACTCGCTGCAGTGAAAACAGCATTCAAATCGGTTAAGCCGTTTCTGAAATTAGCGTGCACAAACAAAATATCAAAAAACTATTTTTTTTTTCACCTCTGTAACATAAGGACAACGCGTACAAATTGGTTTTTTGAAAAAATATTTAATGTATTTACTACTTATACTACTACTTTTACTATTTTACTATATATATAGATTTATAATCTAGGTTTTATTTATTGTGGGTGAATGTATTCACAATTTCACACCTATAATTGGCTTGCATAACCAATCAGTCTGTTATTTCAACGTAACTATATACATAATTGAATTATTGTTACGTTAAGCTGTTGCTGTGTCAATAAATAAGTAAATCTATATTTATTTATTTATAATTTATTTATTTATTTTATTTATTTATAATTTTAACAATTTAAAGAAAACTAAATATACATTAATATAATGATAGCATTAAAAACCACCTAGGTTTAACCGTTTGCTATCATAATGCTTTAAATTATTATTAAAATATTAAAAGATTTAACATCTAACTATGTACAATTAATTACAATGTTGATATAATCAAATACAAATTAAAAAATATTCCTTTATTTTAACTTTAATATTTTTAGTGTTTATGCTGTTACACAGATCTGAAGGTAGGCTATTGATAAGGCGCGGGACAATATAAGCGGTAGTCCATTCACCGTACATATTATTGGCACGCTGTGTACATAACCGCTTCTTTGAAATTGCCCTAGTGCATACAGGGTGTTCCATCACTCTCTTTAAGGATTCATTAAAATATTGTTCTTTCAGTAGTGAATAAGCAAATTGAGTATTTATTGGTAATATGTTACAGTGCTTAAAAAGATCGCTTTCATCTTCGTAACATATATTTTTTAATTTAGGTGAGACTAATGTTTTTAGAATTTTTACCTGTATTTTGTAAATTTTGTTCATATGAGTTTTATAGGTGCGACCGTAACTAGTAAGGCCATAATGTATATAGGGTTCTGCCAGTGCATAATAAAGCATACGTTTCACTTTATAGGGAATGCGATTTTTTAATATCGTAATATTTGCAAGGTAGGTCCTTAGTTTATCGCAAACTTGTTAGATATGAGGCTTCCAATTAAATTTGTCGTCTATAGTTAATCCGAGATATTTTTTGCGTTTTGACGATTTCTATAGATGGACAGTTACAGTTTATTGTATTGAGAACGTGTAAACAATCATGTTCGTGGGCTAGTAAGTTCTTTATAGGGAGTTGTCTAATGTACGGTGATTTTATAATTAACAATTTTGTTTTGTTTGCGTTAAGCACAAGGCCCGAATCATGACACCACCTTGTTAAGTCATTCAGATCGGATTGTAATTGTTCACATGCCTTGGTCGGATTTCTATCAGAAATTACAAGGCACGTGTCATCAGCGAATTGGAAGCATGTGCTATATCTGATACAGTTGCTCATGTCATTGACATACGATAAGAAGTGCAGTGGACCCATTACAGAGCCTTGAGCTGTCCCCTCGGTTACAGACATGGGTTCACTATAAGTGTTATCGATTTTTACCGTATATGTTCGATTTTTTAGATAGTTCGTACACCAAGTCAGTAAAGGGCCACGCACTCCACAATCGTTCAATTTGTCAACTAGTTGGTTATGCACTAACGTGTCAAATGCTCGTGAGAAGTCAATAAAGAGGACAAGAACATTTTTTTTTTCGTTTAATTGTTTATTGATTTCATCAGTGAACTTTGACAAGAGAATCGAAGTCCCTTTACCAGACTGAAAGCCAAATTGGTTTCGGTTGATTACATCGTGCTTCCTGTAAAAGGCAGATATTTGATGGCATATATATTTCTCAACAATTTTGTTTATAGATGAAAGCAATGTTATTGGACGATAATTTGAATAATCGTTTTTCTTACCTTTCTTAAAGATTGGTCTTACACACCCTTTTTTTAGTTCATCCGGGTAGTGACCAGTTTCAATAGACTGATTAATTAGATCGGCTAAAGGGTCAGATATAATGTCACCTAACATTTTAATATGAGAAATTCTAATATTATCTGAACCCGGAGCTTTCTTAGGGTTTAATCCTTTAATTATTTTATGGACACTGCTAGCAGTGGCTTTTTTAAACAAAATATTTGAGTCCAAAGATTTACGAGTATAATTTGGAACTGTTAAGTTTATATTGCAGTTAGGCGTTATACCTAATAGGTATAACGCGTTATATAGGTATATAATATAAAAAAGTCGCTGACGCTTCTGCTTGTTTCTCCGCTTATTCTAAACCACTCAAAGGAAAGAGCGAAAGTAAGATCTGTGTATATAAATTGCAGAAAAATATAGCAGTAATTTCATAAAATTATCATCATATACCTATAATAGGTATTTGCAGTGATTTAGTAAGTTCTATGTAAGGTCCTAGTTGTCACTCTCTCATATATTCTAATAAATACTAGTCGGTTCTTCAAATTTATGGGAGAAAATTATAATATGCAACAAACTTTGTTGAATATTATTTATACTTTGACCTTTTAATTCTAAGCATTGAAGAAACAAGTATACCCACCGACCAAATTATAATGATGTTGCTTGTGTCCTTAGGCGACGGAAGCCACCTACCATCAAGTGGACCGTCAGCCTGTATGCCACCTTTAATAATAAAAAAAAAGGCTTTCGCTGCAACTCCGTTCGCGTGTAATGATTATATTCAGATAATTCTGTACGTCACCCAAGCGGGACACACAGTGCTAATTAAATTTAAATTTCTATGTGTTGATATAATATAATATTTATTTATATTACTGTAAAAATTCATTTAAATCCGTTCAATATTCCTTGTCAGAACAAATAAAATACACTTTCATATTTGTTATATTATGTACTAGTTTTGCCAACGTATCTTTATAAATCACGCGTTATTATACTGTATAAACGGTAAAGCTTTATCAAAATCCGTCCAGTAATTTTTCCGTGACAAGACTACCAAAAGTTCATATTTTTTTCGCATTTAAAATATTTATAGGATTTGGTTCTTTCATTTATGAAGTTAAAAAAACACATACATTTTAAAGTTTATTGACGGTATAACAATTACATAAAATTACATATAAGTATACAAATACCATTCCAAAAATATTCTTCACTGTAAAAGGTGATAAAATTATAAGTTCAGTCTACTTGGTTTTGTGTTAGCTTAAAATATATTTTATATTTATATATTTTTTTATACATATTTATCTAATATATTTTTTTATTAAAATCTTATTTTTTACAAATATATTATTAAGGGTCCTTTATACACAAATATGAAATAACATTACTAATAAAAATTAGTTTTTAAAAAATTTGCACATATTTAAAACATTTCCTTATGATAAAATTGACAAGATTTGTAGAATTCAAACACTTCATCTTAATATATCTTTTGTAAAAATTATACAGTCTCCACCATAACCGCTATACCCTGTCCTCCGCCGATGCACGCCGACCCGATCCCTCGCTTAAGGCCCCGACGTCTGTGAACCAAATTTCCGATTTATTAATTGGCTGAACCAAAAGGCCGCGACTTATCGCACGATATTAATAGTAGGGTGAAGTCGCGAGATAATACCGAAAAGTATCCTCAAATATACGACTAATCGCTTAATAATAATGATCGCTAAAATCGCATCGCCAAAAAGATGCGACTTATTTTTTTATATTTACTAGAGATCGCCCAGTGGCCGAAATTCAACCTAGTACATATTATATACAAATATTTAGCTTTCTCCAGTCCTTCTCCGTGAGTGTACCAAATTCCACACTCCTCCGTCTGCGCAATTTTCTTAAAAAGGGGTTCAAAGTCCTTCACATATTGATATGATAGATTGTCGATAAAGTCAATCGATAATACCGAAAAGATAAAGCAGATTTAAAGTCGATCGACGATTTATTGGTTCGATAATATTGCGACTACTTGCATAAATAAAATCAGCCGTATCAGCCGTGTCAGTACCCGTATCAGCCATATCAATTATATGGGGCCCCCGGGCTGCAGAGGCCTCGACGTGTGTAAGCAAAAATTCATAAATTGTTATCCATAATCTCACTAAAGTTTTAGGCCGAACTCTAAACCTTAGATGGTCAACGAGTTAAGAGTTTAAACCATATTCCCAAAACTCGACAAAAAATGTGAAGATTAGATCAAACTGAGTTCTGAGTCTGAGTCTGAATTCCAACCACGAATGGGAAGATTTTTAAATCAAATAAGTGAGAATTGATTGGTTTTTTCTTTTGTCATCCCAATTCTCCCGTGAACACCTGGGGGGGTCCACCTGGTCAAGCTTGGTTCACCTGGACCACTTTGAGAACTAAGAAACTAAATGCAATGTGTCTAAAAACCTGCGAGCACTTTTTGTTTTTTTTATGTAAAAAAAGCTTTACCCCTCATTTGAGCTTTGTCACAGTCAGCTACGCAAGCTAGGGTAAGCTACGGCACTTATTGCAACCAAACCCATACTCCAAAATTGTACTAACGATAAAATATCGCATACTCGCGATCCAATAAGATAATATCGAGCGATAGATAGCTACTTTGTCCCCTTATAAAGTACACCATGTTTGAGAAAGTTTATAAAGTAAGAATTGAAGTAGCTAAAAATATGTTTTGCATTCTGGCTACGAAAAAGTTTTCACAAAACAATTTATATAGGTCCTTAGCAAAAATCAAGCAGTTTTGTCTTGGTCTATGGGATGTTTCATTCCTCCCAGATTGAAATTAAAAAGTGGAAATAAAAATAAAACACGAGCGTGTACAGAGTACTCTGTCAGAAATGAATTCTTTGGCGATCAAATATATGTATAGCAAGCGGTAAATGTCACGCAGAAACGTTACAAGAAGTGTCACTTGATCGTTATACTGAAGCGTCACACAATATTCGACCTTGATATTTTAAACTCCTCGCGTATAAAGAAGTTTCACTTCGAAAACTCTTAACAGGGTACATACTTGAGTTCGTGCACGAGATGTGCAGTGATTCTGGACCCAGAGGCCCCCAACGGATGGCCCAGGGCAGTCGCGCCCCCGTTCACGTTCAGCTTCTCCATGTCCAGCTTCAAGGCCTTCGCGCATGACAGCGTCTGCGCTACGAACGCCTCGTTGATCTGCCAAAATCAAACATTCCCATTGGGTTGCAATTAGGGTGACCTTTTCTTGTTGATTTACTTAAGTGTGCATTCAAATTTCACTCATATTTATTTCTTATAAAGCTTACATAAGAACTTATCTATACTAATATGATAAAGCTGAAGAGTTTGTTTGGCTGAACCAACATGGAGTTGGGATCCTTAGAACCCAAGCAAAATAAAAACAATTTCACGAGACTTACCTCGATGAGGTCGACGTCATTGAGGGTCAATTTGGTGGCTTTGAGCAGATTTTCTATGGCTGGAACTGGCCCTATGCCCATGATGCTGGGGTCTACGCCCACGCACGACCATCCCACGAGGCGGGCCAGCGGGCGCAGACCCTTTGCGGATTCCTCATCGGCCAGCACCAGGGCGCCGGCACCGTCGCTGATGCCCTACAGCAGAACAATGTCACTAGTTGTAATTTAGTTTGGGCAGCCCGTCTTAAGGAAGACCATTCTGAAATAACAGCACGTGTGCTGTTGTGTTTCTGTGAGTTATCCTTAATCCTACTAAGGATAGTAGCGCAATTGCAGCAGCTGTGGCGTTGCTTGTGTTATAGGCGACGATAGCCACCTACTATCAAGTGGACCGTCAGATAGTAAAAAATATGATATGATATGATTTGTAAATAAATTAGGAAACCCTAGGTCTTGAATTATAAATTTGTGTTCCTAATTGTTAATTTCTGTAATACATGACTGTTTCTTAATAAAATTAATTAGTTAAAGGTACAAAATGAACATTTTTTTCTATGAACACAAATGCGTTTTTTTATTTTCAAGGTTTATTAGAAAATTATTGTTAGGAATTGCTTTAAACACTAACCGAAGCACTCCCAGCAGTGACGAGACCCTCCTTCTTGAAAACCGGTGGCAACTTCTTGAGCGTCTCAATAGTAGTCTGCGGACGAGGGTGCTCATCTGTGTCCACCTTCACTTCCTTCCTCTTCACCGTGATGGTCACGGGTTCTATTTCGGCTTTGAATACTCCCGCGTCATTAGCTGTGGATTTTATTATGATATTAAATTAAGTTATTCCACTTCACCCACAACAAGTAATGATTTAATATTTTATTTTCTTTAAAGATCATTTTTGTTGTGCGTTCCCTATATTCCACTGTTCCCTTACCCTCTATCCTCTCAGGGTCAACAGCGTACTTGCACCTCCATTAGTATTTTTTTCTGTCACCATTTATCATAAAATTACCAAATATTCATATTTACGACGTTTAATTTAAATTGACAAAGGCATGTACATGTCGGCTCCTTTCAGCAATTCTCGGTAGCCTATAACCTTCTTCAATAGTTCCACTATGACATACAAAAATATTTTTTAAATCTTACTGGTGGCGTTGCTTGTGTTATAGGCGACGGTACCCACCTACCATCAAGGGACCGTCAGCCTGTCTGCCAATCTTAACACAATATATATATATATATATCAGACGTTTTTTGTTTTTAAAATAAATTTTTAAATGATCCTGCGGGGGCAGTAAGTACTTTTTTTCTGGATGATCCATGTCCTAATCGGTTGAGTAGTTAAGGCGTGACAAACAAACTCGCTTTCGCATTTATAATATCAGTTAGGATAGTATAGATTAAGTGAAATAATAATTACATTTTTTCCACCTCTGCTGTGATTTCAAAGCAAATTGGTCCACTTCGTCCCTGGTGATCTTGAATTGGGCTCCCAACTTCTCCGCCGTCATTCCCATCGGAAGACCACAGTACGAATCGGTAAGACCCGACCACAAAGTATCCTCAAACGCGAGGGTGCTACCTAGGACTGTGCCGAATCTGACACCGCGCACTGCGTAAGGAGATTGGGACATATTCTCCACTCCACCCGCCACAGATATCTTGGCTGAACCAGTTAGGATATCCTGGATTTTTGAAAAACAAATAAAAAAATGTTATTATGTTAATAATCTTTGAAACTAAATAAAAACAAATTTGTGTGAGCGTCTAAGTATAACACATAATAATGTGTTTGCATTTTGATGCTGAAAACATTATTTAGTATACTTTATTTTTGTTCAACAGTAAAAAGTATAATTTAATACTGTTTAAAACAGTATAGTTGGCAATCCTAACTACATATAAAAATGAATCCCCATTTCCCTTGGTCAAGGCATCACGCGTGAACGGGTAGACCGATTTTAATTTGGTTTTCACTAATGGAAAGAAGGATAAACGGGGAATGTTCATATATATAAAAATTGCACCACGGGCGAAGCCGGAGGCCGGTTGCTAGTAGTACATAAAATATGTTAATTCTATTAAATACCGTTGAGTATCCATAACATTAAGAATATCAACTTACTTGAGCAGAATTTACAATGGATTGGAATCCCGATCCACATAGCCTGTTGATACCCAGAACCGGCTTTTCTTGAGGAATACCAGCTTTCAATGCGGAGTGTCGGGGTGTATAGATGCCATCCGTTTGAGAAGCCTAATAAATATATATCTACTATTAAAGTTGGTTACAAATAATCAATTTGAATGCCAATATGCATTTTAAAATCATCATCATCGTCAGCCTGTGTCTCTCCTCCGTTGGATGTAAGCCTCTCCCAAGGCTCACCCACACATACAGTCCTCTGCTCCTACGCATCCATTAAAATAATTTGGCCCTATTTTCATATAAAGCTTCACTCGGAGCTTTACTGGGAAAGATCCATCACTGCAGACAGGAAATAGACCTGATATATTGCTGATGGACTGGGAGCAGTTACCGGTGTTTTGGTGGACATTTCGTAAGAGATTGACAACATAGTTATGTTGATAGGTATGGTTGACTATTAAGTAAAACTTACAGTCTTTCAATCTGTCAACTAATTGCTTCAATTTGTTAGCCATAAGTTGCAACCTAAGTTAAATATCACGCTGAGCTGCTTAAAAGAATTGGATTAGGTCCCATCAAATGTGGCCATGAAACCTGTCTGACTGATCTTTCAAGAGTAATTTTGTCCACTTCTTTTAACTTTTCATGACAGTGTGGAACATAAAGTAAGCTATAATAGTAAGGTGTGTTTATAGTTGAGTTGACTAGTTTCAAAGGCGGCAATCTGAGAATTTCTGGTTTGGGCATTCACCACCCCCTAACAGAAGACCACCATAATGTGCTGTTGTATTTAGGTGAGTGAGTAAGGGATGCCAGAGCTATTTCCCTATACCCTCCTAATATCTCAGCCTTAATCCTACTATCACTGACAGCGTACTTGCAGCACCTGTGGCGTTACGTGTGTTACAGGCGACGGTAGCCATCTACCAGCCTGTCTGACAACCTTAACATAAAAAATAAATAAAAATCAAAAATCAACACTATTTTATCATAACAATATATTTACCGAAATAACTTGCCCCACTACAACAGTGTCCACTTGAGCTGGAGCAACACCGGCTTCCTTCAGCGCAGCGGCTGTTGCTATCGCTTGCAACTCAGTGGCTGTTGTATTTTTAAATATACCACCAAATGTGCCAAATGGAGTACGCTTAGCGCCGACAATGAACACTCCTGGTGAATATTGAAGAATGTCATATAATAATATTCAGTTATAAAAGAGAAAAATTTAATTAAATTAAAGTTGACTGTTTTGTGACACGTCAACTCGCGTATCTACGCGACTTGACGTAATTGTATTTTACCTATTTTTTACTACGTTAACTCGCGGATAAATAAGAAGTACAGTGCGTTAGAAAAGATATTTTTAAACTATTAGAATAAAAATGGTCTTATTTCTTTCTATGGGTATTTTATATTATAGGTTTATATATTTCTTGCTTGTAATGTAACTTTTGATAAGTAAACAAATTCCTGCAAGGTCGGCAGCGCACATGTACCCCCCCTGGTGTCGCTTGTGTCCTTAGGCGACGGTAGCCACCTACCATCAAGTGGACCGTCAGCCTGTCTGCCACCTTTAATAATATAAAAAAAAAGTTAACTTAAAAGATTGCGAATGGAAAGTCGGCTTCGCTAACGAACAAAGATTTGACTATATTAAAAAAAAATACGATCACCTTCAGGTGTTGCGTTCCAAAGGGAATGGACTTATAAGAAGATAACTTATGTATGTACTAGGAGGGTCCAAAAATTTCTGGCCAGAAATTTATATAGATGTTAAAAAAAACTGTAATTATACATGTCATTTTAATTGTCATAATTTTTTTGCTTAAACATAATAATATATCATTTTCAAGAATATAACTGTCATTCATTTAGCTATTTTTATCATGTTTAAATTCAAATATCGGTCTATGATTAAATTCCTTAGAAAGGAAGGTGTTAGCACAACTAATATTAAACAATGATTGTATAATGTGTACGAGGATTCATCATTTTCCACCGTGAAAGATTGGTGTAAGCAATTTCGTTTAGGAAGAGAGTCTCGCTCCTGTCAGCCCGTTGAGGTACTCTCACCAAATAACATCAAGTTAGTGGAAGAAAAAGTACTGGAGCATAAACGTCTAAAGACAAAAGAAATAGAGGCAGGACAGGTATTTCATAAATTACAGTCTTGAGGATTCTTCAGTCTTGAGGAACATCTTTATATGATTACTTTTCTTATGTTAAGGTCGACAGGCAGGCTGACGGTCCACTTGATGTTAGATGGGTACGGTCACCTATAACACAAGCAACGCAGGTGCTGCAAGTGCACTGTAGACCATAGTGGGATTAAGGATAAGAGATAAGGAATAAGGTCACCTATAAGAATAGGGCAATGGGCTCTGGCATGCAATTATTGTTCTCTATAGAATTTTTGGAGGCATTTTGCACAAACAGGAATGATTTCGTGGAGTCAATATTGTCACTATGGTACTATACTATGTTCCCCTTTTAAAAAGAGTCTGTGGAGTGATGTCGTTCTGATGAAAAACTGGCTAGAAAAGCAAAAGGTGACTCAATCCACTAAAAAAATAATGGCTACAATTGTCATGGTACAATCAATATTTTGGGATTGTCAAGGAAACTATTATTAGAGCCCATTTCCCTATCCACTCCAAATCCTTTAACCTTAATCCTACTGCAGTCGGCAGCGCACTTGCAGCAGCTTTGGCGTTGCTTGGGTTATAGGCGACGATAGCCACCTACCATCAAGTGGACCGTCAGCCTGTCTACCGACCTTAACATTAAAAAAAACGCTAACCTTATTGAGCAATAATGTGAAGCAATCAAGTAAAAACTTAGAGGAAAACTAAGCAAAGGCGTGCGGCTTCTTCATGACAATGCACCTGTCCACACCTTCGCAGTAGCGAAAGCTGGTTTTAATGTGTGGCTTCATAGAAATTTGTCACCCGCCTTATAGTCCTGACTTAGTCTCCAGTGACTATTATTTAGTGAATATTATATAGACTATATTGAAAAACAAATATAACTACAGTGCTTTTTTCTTTACTGGGTTGAAAGCTTTCCGACCCTCCCATGTAGTTTACAATTTCATTATTAAATTTTTATAAGAAAATTTACAAAAAGAAAATTTAGGCATACAGAGCTAAATAGACAAGTGATATAGTTAAGAGATTATATGTGAAATTTTAATGAGATAGGGATTTTAACAAGTCAGGACAGTAGAAGAAATTTTATTAACTAGTGTTTATATATACATAAATAAAAATAAATTGCCACATGTAAGACGGGACATCACTTGAGAATGGTCCAACCGATTTTACTGATTTCTTTTTGTAAGGACAATTAAAGATTTTTTTAAAAAATCCACAGAAAAAGTCAGTTAATTGGATGGTCTTTTTAAAATTAACAGGGCAAAAACTGTTGGGTCAGCTAGTAAATAAATGGCAAGAAAATAGTGACTGAAGAAGTATATAAGAATTTTATACTATTGAGTCTTATATCATTTGAATTTTCTAAGATAATAAAATTTTAATAGTGTTGTTTGTCCACACTTTTTATCATAAATAATTTATTATTTTATCATCATATATAATAAAAGTATGTAAGTATATCTACAATAAGTATTTAATCATAATAAGATAGGCATGGACTTTGATATGTACAAAGTCCAGTTATTTTGTCACAAATTTTATGAAAATATAGACTCGAGCTATTTATAATTTAAGTATTTATAGTCATAATTTCAAACTTGGAAATGGTCATAATTTCAAACTTGGAAGCCTACCTACCTTCTACCTACTTACAAAATATTTAAAAAAAAACAAAAGCTTATGTATTTTACAATTAAAAAAAATAATTTTAAAATGTGTACGGTTCCATGGATAAACTCAGGAAATCTAATTAAGATATTCATTAGAAATAAAATGAAAACAAATTGTGCATATTTGAAAACATGGAATTTGACCCCACGAACATTTTCACCAAATCCAATAAATAATACAACTCAAATGTAAAAATACATACCTTTAGAAGCTACAGACATGTTTTATTATATTTTATTTCACTTGTCGTTATTTGTAATAATTAATTCAATGCAATATAAATAATTCAATACAACTTCAACAACGCGGCAAAAAAGTTATGAGAAAATATGGAATTGGAAAATGAAATATTTTTTTTTTTTTTTTTTTTGTAATTTTATGGCCTGGTAGCTAGACCTTTAAGCCAAGTCTTTATTTTATATAGAAAACACTGCATTTCCATTCTACACTTCACTACACTTCACTAAGCATTGCTTTGGCGATTTTGGCATTGCTCTTGACAGATGTCAAACTTTTCCATATGTGTTCTTTATAAAGTTATAAATTGGTTTAAAGCAGTCCACATTTTTTAATAAGATATTAAGGCGGCGGGAGGGGTCGTTTGTCGAAATAGGAACCTCGTTTTCACTGAGTTCGGTAGCAAGGATTAAACGGGAAAATGAAATATTGTATGTATTGTAAGCACAGAATACAATATATACTCTCTAGCGAGATTGTAAGTGTACGTACAGCAGACTACAATACAACTAATGGTGACAGTAAAACGTAGTGATTATATCTTGGACGAATAATGGAATAATCACAATTGTGTTTATTGTGATTATTGTGACCATTGTGATTAATGATTATTGGTCCAAGGATTATATACTCTTTGGGTGACAGGTGATTGGTGAATGTATGTTGGCATTGGTATGTACCAAAGATGTTGTATTAGTCTGGTATGTACCACATGTCATGGACCTAATATACTAAATATGTACACTCTCGCTCGGCCTCTCGCACGCTAGAGAGTATATATACCTATGTTCTGTGCCTGTGCTCTCGGCCATAAAGCTAGCTCTCGTCTCGTTTTTACCATATATTTAATACTCCTATATTGCTAGTCCCGGGTCCATGTAATGTGTTCCCTACACCATTCATTTCGACGAGCGCGATTCCCGTGACGTATCGGTGGGCACCTAATTGGCCGTCGTGCTCGTAGGCCATACTCATGCAGTCGATTTCGCACAGTTTAGCAGCTAACAACAACACCACTTGAATTTTGTAGCCTTAAACCTATCTCTCGGGCGGTTAACATCGGCTGGCGTCTTGCAGTCAGTTGTATGTATCGATCTTGCCGTGTGGTTGTACACCTTTCTCGACCTGGGAGCTGCTAAGCAGGATCTCCCGTGTTAGTGTAACGCTGATGAAGACGGCAAATAACGCTTCTGTTGACACCAAAATACCGAGATACCTGAGATTGACTTCTTCCCGCTTGCAACATCCCTACAGCTCTTTGCATTACACAGTCAATCGATCGGAAATGGTTCTTGTCTATGGCTGTTTATATTTCTGTACATATTTATTTCTATTCTTGGAAACAACGTTGTCACAAACGTTTTTATCAATATATTCGGAATTCACAAACGATTTCCGATCGATTGACTACCCGGAAGCCTATCTTAAACGAATCTTTAATATTTTGTGACTAATCCGTATGCCTTAATTAACAATTAAATTTCTAATTAACTACGTAGTCACAAACGAAATGAAAGGCGTCACTAACGTTCACAAACGATTGATCAAAGCAAAATTTTAAAATTTTTTGGGGCCAATCCGTAGGGGCTCCGATGTTGGCCTGTGTTTGTCAATGGCTGAGAATCAAAGAGAATATAATCACTACGTTTCTGAGAGAATGGCCCAATGTGTAAATGTAAAGGGCACATTATTTGGCAGTTTGATAGTAGGTTTGATACATATTTTTTGATATTAGTGACATTACACCATATATATGCATTTAACGATGCGCCGAGTTGACGATTTTTAAAATGGATACTAACTCGAGTTGCAACTCGAGTTGACTCGACTCGGTCTCAATCCGCTGAGTCGTGTGATGCGGTGCAGTGCAGCCAATGGTGTAGAGAGAGCGTCGATGCTCCGAGTTGACGACCGAGTTGGCGCGACTCGCGAGCGACCGAGTCGACCGACATCGTTCGTCGCGCGTCGTCGGACTCGTCGGCCGAAGCTGTCTCGCTCGCCGCGTACACACGAAGTCAACTCGGTTTACAATAATCTTGACTCGAGTTAACTCGTTTATAATCTGACTCGAGTAACTCGAGTCAAATAACTCGACTCGCCCATCGCTATGCAACACATCATTCATACCAGCGTTGCCAGAAGGTTACTTTTGTAACCTTTTTGGTGATTTTTAACTCCTTCATCAGGTTACTTCGAGGTTACACTACTCAGAAGGTTACTTATAGGTGATTTTTTGAATCTTGTAGAATTAATTCATAATATCTTACAAAAACCTATGTAGAACAGAACGCAAATTAAAACAACACAAAAATTCGTAATGCAATTAAACATGTCTTTCTCGTTCATACTAAAGAATCACAAATTATTCACAGCATATCTGCTTACTCTCTCGATCAATCCGATTAAAATTTCACAGGTTGTTATTAGAGTCTGCGCAACACCTACTATACTTGTTTCATATACATACACTTTCTAGGTATAGACAGATTATCTCCAGATTTTACTACTCACTTATCTCGTCATTTTTGTTGTGAAGTTCTTAGTTTTGTTTGTGTGTTAGTGTCTTGTATGAAAAAAGAGTTGGAAACTTGGAAGTGTACAAATTAGTGTGTTTACATAACTACCTAAATAATAATTTTTACAGAATTTTGGTAAGTGAATCCTGTACATTTTTGTAGATTAGATAAATTTGAATTAATTTTTTTTTTCACTTACAAATTAGATTTTCTGTTCTTAATTTCAGATATTTTGAAAAAGTAGTTGGTAAAATGCAACTTAAAAGTGAAAATACAACTACATTATTCATATTTGTGTAAGATAATTCAACCAACATGTATTTTATCAACTTTTAATATGTTTTCACAAAAAATAAATAAAAGGTTACTTTTTACGCTAAAAGGTTACTTTTTTATTTATGTCAGGTAACTTTTAACGGGACCCGGCTGGCAACACTGCATCATACACCGAATGACGTCAATGACGTTTTCTAATATTTCGTTTTGTCAATTATTTTCGTCTCATTCATTCTAGCTTTTTTGGGATAGAAAAAGGTAATTTCATATTTTAGTATTACCTCTGTTTGGTTTGTTCTAATTTCTAAAGATGCTGCAATGACCGAAAGTAGATCTGTTAATTGTCAACAAAAGAAATTCGTGTTTCGTGGAAAATCATCAAACCACGTTGATAATCGAGCCGACTATTTAGAAATAATTGTACCCGAACTATTGTCCGCTGGTTATTCTTTCTACACCTGGCCGTCTGCACCTTTATTGGCTTGGTATTTGTGGACACAGAGGAAATATTTGCGCGGACTCCGCGTTTTGGAGCTCGGTTGTGGCACGGCCTTGCCAGGAATTTTAGCAGCAAAATGTGGAGCGCAGGTTATCTTGACAGATAGTGTGGCACTGCCGCGTTCATTGTCACATTTGACCAGTTGTTGTGAAGCCAACGGTTTAGTACCAGGGATCGATGTTCAAATAATAGGACTCACGTGGGGTTTGTTTTTAGCGGAAGTTCATAATTTGAGACCCGTAGATTTAGTCATAGCGTCGGACTGTTTTTACGAACCGTCCCAATTCGAGGAAGTTATTTCTACTGTCGCATATTTGTTAGAAGGGACTGATGCACGATTTTTGTGTTCTTACCAGGAACGCAGCAGTGATTGTTCAGTGGAATCTCTGCTAAAGAAGTGGAGGCTTAAAGGAGCGCTACTGGATCTGGAGTCGTTAAGCGAGAGCTCCGGTGTTGACTACAGGACTCTGATTGGTGAAAAATCATTGCATTTACTCGAAATTACTCCAATCTAGGTTATGGCCAGTACAGCAAGAGTGGTCCGTCTGTATGTTGGCAATCTGCCATGGACAGTTGGTCATCGGCAACTGAGAGAATATTTTGCACAATTTGGGCCCATCCAAGGTGGTAACGTTGTGTTTGACCGCTCCACTGGCATAAGTAAGGGTTATGGTTTTATAGAGTTTGCAAACCCATCGTCCGCTGCGGATGCCCAAAATAAGCAGCAGCACTTCTTAGAAGGGCTCAATTTGATTGTACGGCCAGCGCAACAATAAAATTAAAATTATAAATAGTAGTTTATAGTTTACAGAATGGCACAGGCCGTACCGGAATATTCATCAGATTCGGAATTTTCTGACGATGACATTACTGGACTGCAAGGAGCCTTTAACATAGCTGTTGAGTTTGTCAATAAGAATGCCAGTCAGCTTAATAACGATCAGCTATTGGAACTGTATGGCCTTTACAAGCAGAGCATATGCGGTAGATGTGACTCGGCCAAGCCATCATGGTGGGACAGCAAGGGCAGGAAGAAATGGGACTCTTGGCGATCACTAGGTGACATGTCACAGGACTTAGCCAAAAGCAAATATGTTGAAATTGTAGATAAATATAGGACTCAAGCTAATACAACAGAGACATCTAAGAAAGCTACATGGGTAACAGTGTCATCTTTGCAAAAGTCTTCAGAACCAACATTATTTACCCACGAGATGAGCCTGATAGATGCAGCGAGAGAGAACTGTGCCATGCGAATCCGAGAGCTTCTAGCTGAAAACCCTCAACTGAAGTATGAAGCGGACGACTGTGGACTGACTGCATTACACTGGGCTGCGGACAGAAACTCAACCGATGCTTTAAAGGCTTTAATAGAAGCTGGCAGTGTCATCGATGCAGGGGACGAAAATGGTCAAACTTCACTGCATTATGCGGCTACAGTAGGCAACACTGAGTCCACATTAATTTTAGTGCAAGAGGGAGCAATGCTCACTAAAGACGATAATGGCTGCACCCCATTAGATGTAGCATATAATGATGAAATAAGAAATATTCTGGAAACTGTTGCCACACCTGATTAGTATAATGTATTTCAGTTTAGTAGAGCGAGTTTAAGTTAAATCTTAATAAACTTTTTTATTATCATTTTTCTATTATTTTATTTTTCTGTCATAACTAATCTCAACCCATTAATAACAATAATTTATTCATAACCCATAGACAACTACTATAACAAGGAATACAACTTAGACTCCTTGAAATTGAAACTATTTTAATTTACTATCAGAGTCTGTGATCTATTACATATAATGAAATCGTAAACGAGCCGTGTCTACATTAAATATAAAAAAAAAATTATGCACGTACTTATGTTACCAATTTATAAGAAACCGTTTTTAAAAATTTTGTGTGTTCGCGCTAATCTCAGAAACGGCTTAACCGATTTGAATGCAGTTTTCACCGATGTATTATAGCAAGCTTCCCGTAACATTTAGTTTTGTTTTATTCTAATCGGTTTACAAACAAAAAAGTTATCTAAATTTAAAGATTCAAATCCAACATTTTTTTCGATAAAAATGCAATAAAATAACTCTTCGGTCGAATTGGCTGAAACTTGGTTAACTATATATTAACTTCCGTAAAATTATTAAGATTGAAAGTTTATATAAAGTTAAAAATAGTCATTTTAGGTGATTTTGACGGTTCCAATTTAAGTTGACCACAGAACTATATGATCAGTCATAAGTTCAGCTTACGCTGGTGTTTTATCTATAATAAAATCATTGTTTGCCTATTATGCCTTCGTGCGCGCTAATCTCAGAAACGGCTTAACATATTTTCATGTGGTTTCAATTGATAGCAAGCTTCCGGTAATATGTAGTGTATATTTCATTCCAATCTGTTTACAAACAAAAAAGGTAGGCGTTATTCCGAGTACCACGCGTATGAAGTCGCGGGCACAGCTAGTATGTGAATAATGCTGAAGAGTCAACCTGACAACAGAAAATGTAAGTATATGAGGATTGCCTTTGACAGATATCAATATGTTTATACTTGATATTTTATACCATGCTATCTCTACAGTTGTGCTTCCTGGATATATAAATGGTACCGAAAAACCATTGATATTTGTAAATAAGTCAAATAAAACAGGCAGATAGGGTGTAATCGTCAGATAGTTAGATATTTCATTTTTCAATCAACAAATAGGATTCATTTGGCGAATAACTCCCCTAACTGTGGAACAAGGAACATTAGTACTCTCTAGCGAGAGAAGAATAATAACTCAGTAGAAAAAAAATTTGACCATCGATTTATTCATCTATACGACTAGCGCCACAACGGATTATCAATGTAAACAATATTAGCGGGAAAATTCAAATCGTCAAGTTAGTGTATTAGGTATTGTAATTTGATGCCACGAAGAGGCTTCATATTTGTAAGGAATTTATCTCATATATTTTTAAGATAAACTCCTTATAATTATGAACCCCCTTTCGTGCTATTAAATTAAACTGTGCAAAATTGTGAATTTATTATTGCTGTTTTATATTTTTGTGGTGCAAATGAAACAAAAGTTGGTATTTTCTATTATTTATTTTTTAATATCATCATTTTCCTTTCCACAGCCTTTCTTTTTTCTTCTTCTTCCATTTCCCTGTTTCTTATTATGCAATACCTTTTAATGCATATACAAAAGGTACTATTTTTAATATGGTATTCGTTAATTTGCATATGATTTTTGCATTTGTTCAAAAATGTAAAATCAACTTTATTGAGCATTTGCATTATATTTTGTTTTAATTGTGGCTTCCAATCACAGTTATGTAAATAATTATTAATTATTGTAGCCATGGACTCAACACATTTAACAGTTTCTCCATTGACATAATTTAGAGAACTGTGGCTTGTTTCATATTCTCTCAAGATGGTGAATATGTGAATGGCTTCTTGAGTATCTGCTAAAAACGCTTTTTTGCAATCGTCACAACTGTTGTGTCTTAATTTTTTAAAAATGAAGCCACACACATATCCACAAGCTTGACTTTCAGATGTCGCATGTTCCACCGCGTCGACTGAATCAGCCAATAAATTTTGAATTATGCTATCATCAATATTTTGCAATCCGCTTTCAGATGTTTCAAAATTTTGCAAACAGCTCACCTCTGAAGTTAAAAAACTAGATAAATTATTAGTTAAAATGCTATTATCATCTTCACAATTTCTTTTTTGGCCAGAGTGCCGTAAATTAGTTACTATGGCTGTTTTAACACCAGCCACAAATTGTTGGATTGTGGGGTTATTGTTGGAGCCACAGTTATATCTAACACAACCAAAAAAATTTTCTAGTGGGTCTTGGTTGAGTCGGCGCGTGGATATACTTTTAATATTGAGAGCCTGAAGATTTCTCCAAAGTTTTTCGATGGCGTTCATAGTGTGAATCCAGCCTTCTTGTGAAGGAGGAGTCGTCTTACACCCCAAGTATTTCATAGAAGAAATAAACTTCTTCATCTCATTGAATAGTGATATATGAAGGCTCCTCGCAGTCAGGTTTGTGGAGTACTTTTTACCGCCACGCAGGTCCGGGCTGTCTGCGTTAATAGCATCAAATAGCTCATCAATTTTTTTTAAAAATGTTGCTGTCGTGTGAGCTTCAGCTGGGAGTTCATCTGAGGAAGAAAATAAGTTATTAAAAAATATAAGTCAAAGTTTTCCGAGTATGGTATGCTAGGGTAATGAAACCTCTTCACAAAGGATACTGCAGCTAGGAAATTTAAAGCTTCTTTTCGTTTTTTTTTTTTAATGTTAAGGTCAGCAGGCAGGCTGACGGTCCACTTGAACACAAGCAACGCCAAAGCTGCTGCAAGTGCGCTGCCGACTGCAGTAAGATTAAGGATAAGGGATTAGGAGTGAATAGGGAAATGGGCTCTGGCATCCCTTACTCACTCACCGAAACACAACAGCACACGTGCTGTTATTTCACGGTGGTCTTCTGTAAGGGGGTAGTTACTGCCGCCAGACGGGCTGCCCAAATGACTGCGAAAACGCAGTGTGCCCTGCCACTACTTTCCAAACCCAGACCAGAGACAAATTTGAAAAGTTGATGTTTCAAAGTTGACCCTGCCGGGAATCGAACCCGAGAACCGTAGAACAGAGCGTTAAGGCAAGCACCCTAACCACGCATCCAACGGGCTCGTCTTGTTTTTACCATCTTTAACAGTAAATCATTACTAATATAACAAAATAAAAGTTTGCATTTAACAGAAAATCTCTAAAACTACTGCTTTTATTGTAAATAATTATGTATTTTGCTAATAGGAGCCACACTATCCCGAGTAACAGGTTATATAATATTTCATTAAAAGGTTAAGTTAGTGAATAACATTTTCTTCTCATTACAAAAGTATTTGTATTAATTAAGATAAATAAAATACTGACTTGATGCTATTTTTGCTAATATTCCAGCTGTGACATCTCATCTGCTGTTTCACATTTGGATACAAATGGCTGTCTGTGAGTGCAGGAGCGAAGACAAAGTTTGGATTATTTTTGTCCAATTTATAAAATGACTCAACATCGCTCCATTTTGCTGTACCTATAAAAAGCAAATTTCAATAGAAAATTCAGTCCACAGAATCTAATTAGGGTATGAAAATCTAAAAGTTATAAGAAACGAAAGTTAAAAATGCATCCATTACAGGTTATAACTAGCTTATTTCAAGGACCAATATTTCAATAACCATATATTTTTAACTATAGTTTTAATGGTATATGTTTTGTACGAGAGAATGTGTATGATGAACAAAAATAAATAGTTACCTACCTTTTACAAGATTATCATTGCTTCGAAAATCAGTGGTACATTCTACATTGTGTTTCATAAAAAGATTTCTGGTGCATTTTAGAAGATGTGGCGGATCTAAGATCGTAACAACTTCACGCCCGTGAATCGAAAAGAAAGGCTCTGTTGTTGTAGCACCCAGATTTCTTAAAACTTTTAAATTAACTGTGGATAAATCACAAACAGTTGCAACAACGTTCATACTTGCATCGAAGCATTCCTTCAGTATCTGAAATAAATAAAAAAACATAAATTATTTGAAATTTAATGAAGCTTAAGGGTCCGTTCACACAGACCGGCTCGGAGAGGAGAGCAGATTTTTATCACGTTGGAAACAGTGTTTTGAGTGATTGTAGTAAAGTTTATTTTTGCATTTGCACCTTTTTTGTCATTAAAAATGCCTGAACGCGCTTCGTGTGAAGTAATAAAAGGAGCCGACCGGCTCCGCTTGCGTGCTCTTTCTCGCTCGCGCAGCCGATCGGCTCTGATTGCGTGCTCTTTCTCGCTTGCGCAGCCTGTCGGCTCCGATTGCGTGCTCTTTCTCGCTCGCGCAGCCGATGGGCTCCGATTGCGTGCTCTTTCTCTATCGCGTAGCCGATCGGCTCCGATTGCGTGCCCGCTGCGGCCGCGCCGACCGCCATTTTGATAGCAACATTTGAACGTAATAGTTGTGCGTACTTGTACGAAAAGATGAATGATGAAAAATTAATAATACTCGTGTCAAAATATGAGTGTTTATTTGACATAACCAAGCCATCATATAGCGATCGGATAATGAAAGACAATGCATGGGAGGAAATTAGCAAATGTCTCGGAATAAGTGGTAAGTAAGGTTTTCATTGTTTTACACCTACCCCCAGATACTTAAACGAATTTTAAAGCAAGGGCTTCTTAAACTCGTGCTGCGACGTGTTAGATTCAAAGTCAAAATAGGAATAACATGAGTTTAAATGCGCCCTTACTTTAAAAACTCGTTTGAGTATCTGATCGTTAGAATATACTTATGTAGTAGACAATTTTTATTAAATATAACTTAAGAAACTCGCGTAGCCACTTGATCTTGCCAATCTAAAGCACCACTTGATGAAAAATAATCCTTAAATTTATTCCTTGTGGTTAGAACTGCGTCGCTATTAGAACTGTTTACATTATTATTGTCTGTTATTGCTGTTAATAAATTTATATTGCTGTGAAATTCATTCTCTTGTCCTGGCGTCCGATTTTCTATTAAAAAATTATGTAAACATGTAGTTGCTAATATAATTAAATCACAGTACTTCGGCTGAATTTTCATTCGTTTTTGATAAATTTCAAATCTTTGAGTTAGCATTCCAAATGCACATTCTACGACTTTTCTTGCCCTGCTTAAACGCAGATTAAATACTTTTTTTGATAATTCTGTTCTTGCTTGTTCTCTTGGATACGGCCGCAATATATTATTGCTCAAAGGAAATGCCTCGTCTCCTATAAAAACATGTGGTAAGCTTTCAGTGGTACTAGGTAGAGGTTTATTTGGGGGCAGCTTTAACTTATTGGTGTTGAGTTTTTTCCAAAATTTTGAATTCTGTAAAATTCCGCCGTCGCTATTTTTACCATATGATCCGACATCAACAATTAAAAAACTGTATTTCGCGTCGACCACAGCTAGTAACACTGTACTGAAAAAGTTTTTATAATTATAGTATAAGCTTCCACTATTATCTGGTGCCTGTATATTGACATGCTTTCCGTCTATAGCGCCCAAACAGTTAGGAAAATTCCAAATATTAAAGAAATCACGTGAAACCTTTTCCCACATTTCTTCATCTGGCATCTGCATAACTATGGGCATCAAAACATCACAAATTACTCTGATTGTCTCATGAATAATTGAATGAACTGTAGAAATTCCCATTCGAAAATTAAATGACAAGTTTTTGAAACTGCAACCAGTGATGAGGAATCTGTAAAAATAAAACAAACACACAAAATAGAAATATAAGACTGCCGTACCAAAACGAACTATAACATAAAAAAGAGTTATGTTATTAATTTTTCATTTCTGTTCTTTCCAGTGACGCAGTGCCAGGATCGTTGGAAGAAACTGCGAGATAACTTCAGAAAAGCCTATTATAACCGAAAAGGCAAGAGTGGCGATGGTGCAACTACGTCCAAATTGATAAAATTTGAAAAAGAACTTTCTTTTATAATACCATTTTTTCGCAATCGAAACCAAATATCTAATGTAACATTATCATCGGATGATTCAGAGCCTGGCACACCAATACCACCACCACCATCGACATCATCTAACCGTTCTGACCATTCTGAAGTTGAATCGCTTGCAAGTACTTCTGGCTCGAAAAAGAGACCACGCTTAAGCAAAGATGTTGCTACGGTTTTCGAAGAGTATCTTGAAGAAAAAAGAAATACTACACCCCGTGACAAGGCATTACGTAATTTTTTTTTGTCTATGTCAGATACAGTGGAAACATTCCCAAAAGAAGTCCAAGCACGAATTAAAAGGCGCGTGTTTAACATTGTTAATGAAGCTGAATTAAGTCTGTATGAAAATAGTACAGATTTGAATTATTCTTTGTCTATAAATTCACCGCCATCGACTAATCAATCTACTTACCTAGTGTCAAACGAAACCTATATTCCTCAAAACTATCCAGATCAGACTACTTACGGGTACAATACCAGCACACAAAATACAAAATAATAAACAATCAAAAACAATAATAATTATAATAATAATAATTAAACACACACAAATCTGTACTATTTAATTACATTTCATTAACGTAAATAATGCTTAATAAATGGAGGGCTGTGATTTTGTGATCTAAATAACATGATTAGTATAAATAATTGTTTTTTATTTACCTTAAAGTTACCGTTAACCTTTCTTCGGCTGTAATGGTGCAACGATAATTTGTAGTCTTTTTTGTTATATGTACTCTTAACAAATCTGTCAATTTCAAAAATTGCCAATATTCCATACGATAATACTCATAAAATTTTAGGCTATCTCTCTTCAATTCCTCGAAAATGGTGTGAAACTCCCCATGGATTAGTCTGTTTTTCCAAATATGTTTTACCCATATTTGTTTCCGCTTGCGCTTACGTTTCCTATGTTCTATTTCAAGTAATCTTGCTAACAAATATATTTCTTCGTCGGAGCTATCTAAATCCATGTTTCGAAAAGCACACGTTAACACACCGAAAACAAAACTTAGACTGCGCGGAATACTGGCACTGCCTTTGTAGTGTATCCACCCGACTCCGAGCGCATCCGACCGGCTCCGAGCACATCCAACCGCACCCGCTTTCAGATCTCTTCCAGCCGGTCGATGTGAAATAGTTGGCGGCTCCGCTCCGGCCAATTCCAAGCGTATACGACCCGGTCTGTGTGAAAAGAAAAAAGCAGGCCGATGCTCTCCGAGCCGGTCTGTGTGAACGGACCCTAAGAGTATACTTTAAATTAATTCAAAATTATTACTTCTTTTAAAATCACAGTTAACCTATCAGCGGTTAATGTTTGAGAAAAATAAAATGCAATGGGCTGTTTCCATTTCTTTCTAATTCCAGAAAGCATAAATACAAGAGCTTTAGTGGCCACATTGTTGCTTCTACCGTGGTTGGCATGATCATGGAAACCTTGAATTTCATCCAACTTTGTATCATAATGTAAATGTTTTCTAATTGACATTTCATCAAAAGATAAAACACATATGTTGTCTTCATTGGTTTGATTCTGGGCCATTTTTTTTAATGAAGCAAATATATGTTCATTTATCCCAGGTTTCAGTGGCACTCTATTTAATAATTTATTCAAACTGCTTTGGCATGGCAATGCAAACATTCGCCTTAGTAGTCTATAACAGGTTGGTGACTTCTTATAAATAACTAAAGCCATAATTTTCTGTTTCAGCGTGTACCTTCTTCCTCTTGGTTTTTTAGGTACATTTTTCAACTGACTTTGTAATAACAAAGCAAAAGAATTGCTAATATTTAAGTTGCAGAGTTTTTGCACATTTTCATTTTCTGATAATGTTCTTATCAAACTATTCTTCTTCTTATTTTTCAATTCTTTTCGGAGTCTCATTATTTCTTTTATCTTCTTTTTGCATATGTTATATAACTGACGTTCTCTAGAATTCATTTCACTGAGCTTAGAAATTTTCATGGCACTCAGGATGCTATTGGATTTTTTAGGAGAGTATCGCTCAACATGGGTGACATTACTGTGTAATTTTTTCGCTGTTGTGGACTCGGAGTCGTTGCTGTTATTATTTCATTCTGAAATGAGAGAGTATTATTTTATTACAATATTCCTTTATTTACTTTTGTAAATATATTTATTATTTAAGAATTTATTTAAAGTAAATACTTTTTATGTTAAAATCTATTAACACTTCAATTCTGTTCAGGAAAAACATCATAAGCCACATAGAATAAAAATTATATTAGCATCTCTTCTATCAAATGTTATTTTAATTTCACTACAGGTTACGATAAAATAGTAAAAATCTTATTTTTGACGTTTACAATATTCTTCCTGAACAGACTTAATATGGGGTTTTAAAAATAATTAACTTTGTGTACAGTATAAGCTAAAAGTGAATATATACCTGTTCATTGAATGCTGATTTTGAAGTACTTCTATAGATGTTTGCAGAGTTAGAACATGTTTTGAAGGTTCAACTTGTATATTTTCTATTTCTTGAAAAGGGACTCCCGAAGTCAGCTGCCCTGCTATATTTGACTGTTCCATATCCTGTAAATACAATTAAAACTATAATGACAACCGCAGTGAGCCACCATTGCCCAGAAATGTATAATTAGTTCCATATTTAGTGAGTAAATAGTATTTTGCCAAAACTTACAAATTGTGTTCAAAATAAGTGAAAAGTAAATATGTTTACCGGGTTTAACAGATTTTCTTTATCTTGTGATTCATCTAGTTCAATTAAATCTGGAACAGCAAAAATGCTCAGTTTCTGTCTTTGGTTATCATAAAACTGAGATGAAGTAAAATGTCTTCCACATAAAACTTTGCTTGAAGTGTGAAGTGACTGTAAAGATTCCAAAGTCCAATCCTTACTTGGCCAACAATATTTGGCCCAAGCACAAGCCCTGAAAAAAAATTAATAAAAATAATGAAATAGGAAAACAAGCTGGATTAGATTAGATATTGTTGAATAAAGTAACTAGCCATTTTATAAATTTTGATATTCTATTAGTTATACTTATAGAATATCAAAATTAAAAAAAAAATGGTTTATTATAACTGTGGTGTCAAGGAAAAAGGGGATGAGTCATAAATTTTACAAAATATGATTTTTGCACCTATCAGCTTCAAATAACAATATTTGATACGGCAATAAGGAGATGAGTAATAAAATTTGTTTCTTTTATTTTAATGCCTATAATACATATTGAGTTAATTCACAAATAACATGTACTTAATTCAGTGGCTCTAGCATGAGTTTACGATACTACACTTGCTAGCGAGAGCGTAAAACATTTATATGGAAAATTGACAATTTGACATTGACAGTTCACGGTTTTCCATACAAAAGTTTTCTGTTCTCGCTAGCAAGTGTAGTATCGTAAACTCATACTAGAGCCTCTGTAAAAAGAGTTGTCATTTTTCAAAGAAGCATAGTGAGATAAGTCGACTCAAAAATGAGCCGTATTGCCATTTTTTGAAGAAGAAGTGAAATAAGTAGACTCGTGTCAAAATCACGCACTGACAGTTGTGTTAGTAGTGACAGGTTGCAGGACTCAACGCAAATTGCTCTGACATAAAAAACCGTTTAACTAGTTTTAAGGACTATTGTAAATCACAAATGTTACGATAGTCCTTTGACTATAAGCGAAGAGAAGAATAAATACTTGTTGAGTATTCTCCATTTAATTGACGATGGTCATGATTTTTTTAAAAGAAATAAAAATTAGTTCAAACACCGATGATATGGACCCTGACATAGATGAATTCAACGATATGTCCAGTATTTTATTATGAAACAATTTAATTATTATTATTTTTAAAGAAATTAAACCCTTACCATTTAAATTTGTTACACTTAACATTAATATTTGTACACATTTTTTTATTAATAAGTAAATAACTGATTTATATAACAAAATAGGTAAGTGATTTAATTTTGTGTCCCTAGTGAAAAGTTCGATTTAGCGAGTCATCCCCCTTTTTGACTGCACAGTCTTGAGTATCCAACAAATTTGTGAAAAAAAAAAAACTTTTTTATGATATACCTAAATGTTAATTATCTGACTTAACACCACGTCACAAACCCTGACAAGATATCAAAAGGTTAGCAAGTGAAATTAAGTTGACTAAGTATAGGTTTAATTGTTTAGATATCGAAAGAAAATAGAAATACAGTAAGCGCTCAACAACAGAACACTCAGTGAGACCTATATATGAGCTTAGATTAACCTAAATGTGGATGCAGTTATTGGAAACAAAGTTACTTACTTGGTTATATTTGTCTTTCCTGGATAAGGAAACCTGTGATAAGTCACAGACATTTCTTCAGCGCGTGTTTTACCACACTTGGCACATTTTCTGTGGTTATTAGCAGACATTTTGTACAAAATGATAACTAAAATAAATATCCACAATAACCTAATAAACGTCCTCTCGCAAATAATAAATAACAATAAATAATAACAAACAACAAATAATAAATAACAATAACAAATAACAAAAGAAATAAAACACTGCTTTTTGACACAAAAATCGTAAATCGTATCGTAATGGCTCACATATGGCGGCTATTGGCGACGACAATGAACAATTTGAACAAACTACAAAACAAAACCATAAAAACAAACAGATAAGACAGAGTACTCTCGAAGCACTATGATCCTTGGTGTGACCACTCGTTTGACATGCCATGCTTTATTTTTTTCTGTGGTATACTTTATCAATCCACACACCCAAAGATATTTGTATGTGTGCAGTGGCAAAATTTAGTCCATACAAGATGACCGACCCTGCTGTGGAATAAATCTGCCTCTTCGACAGAGAGGTAATCGCTTATTCAACAGATTATTTTATTTAGCATTGACCTTCTTTGCCTGGTGTGAGATTATTTCATTTTGCGTATGGATTTTTTCGAAAGACCTAGCAATCCAAGAAGAGGGCAAATAAAATGAATATATAAATCCATTTTGTTACTTTCGTTTAAAAAATATAATAAATATTATTATGATCAAAATTTCAGTTGCATATAATCGTTATTTTTTACAATTACCGTCCTGAGGCTTGAAATGCAAGTAACTTCAGAGATATTTTTTAAATTATCCATTATTGTACAAGCACTGTGATTGTTATTATAGCTTAAATAAAATTAAGCTATAATTTCATTACAAAAATCCAAAATACCTAGGAATCCAACTAGCTAGATGAATAAATAACTTGGCGCCCACAATTTGATTATCGAACACACAAAACAAGAAAATTGATATATATTTTTTTATGTTATGTCGACAGACAGGCTGACGGTCCACTTGATGGTAGGTGGCTAGCGTCGCCTATAACACAAGCAACGCTACAGGTGCTGCAAGTGCGCTGCCGACTACAGTAGGATTAAGGATAAGGGATTAGGAGGGGATAAGGGATTAGGAGGGGATAAGGAAATGGGCTCTGGCATCCTTTACTCATTCACCGAAACACAACAGCACGTATATGCTGTTATTTCACGGTGGTCTTCTGTAAGGTGGTGGTCACTGCCGCCAGGCGGGCTGCCCAAATGACTGCGAAACGCAGGTCGCAGTGTGCCCTACCACTATATATATAGGATATTAAAACAATTTACGATGCTCTTGACCAATCCATTCTATCCTACTGCATTACTTGGTGGGGAGGAGCACGCAAAACCTACCTTATAAAATTGGAAAGGGCACAAAAAGCTCTGCTTAAAGTAATTACCTTAATAATGACTTAACCTTTACTCACTGTAATTTGCTGGAACAAATAAATATTATTATTATATTAGTACTAGCTGGTGCCCGCGTTGAAAGATAAAAAGTAACGCCTGACTAAATATGTGAAGCAATGTAACGCTTAACATCTTTATTGCAGTTTTAGCTTTGCCACGCCTTAGATGATCCCGCGGGAACAGTACTTTCTTTCTGGATGAAAGGTACCCTATGTCCTTTCCCGCATTTCTGACAACGTGTATGCAAAATTTCATGATGATCGGTTCAGCGGTTTAGGCGTGAAAAGGTAACAGACAGAGTTACTTTCACATTTAATATTAGTATAGATAACATTTCAAACCTATGCTTTTGTATGCTGGTTTCTAGATAAATAAATACTTATCCTTTTGGAGAATAGTACATGCACAGTCTAACCATATACAGTCAGGCAACGAATGTGCTTGCGTAGAGCAACGTTCGGCGAACTCGCTTCAGTTTGCAGGCTCAATCGAACATTGAGCGTTGCCAGACTGTAAAAATTGTGATATATGTATGTATAGTATCAAATTATATCATTATATTCTTATGTAGAGGCCGGCAGGAAGAGTGACGGTCCATTTCACGATGGTGACTACCCCCATATTGGCTGCCCATTTTATGACCGCGGAAAACAGTTACCTTCCCACTATAAAGTAGGTACATTTTAATCTATAAAATCTAAGGAAGTAACTATATTTTCTAAGAAAACAGCAGTTTTGTATGGAGAGTGGCGCAGTGGAAGCGTGTTGGGCCCATAACCTCTTAATGAATCTGTGAGAGATTTTTGAGAGATACACTTTATTTTGTGTATGCGATCAACTTAATTTAATAAAACACTCTGTTCCATATTATGTGCACATATATTGTTTTCCTTCGTATACAACTTTTTATGAAAAAAATTAATTTATTTTTATTGTTTGAAAATCAAACCTTTTTTTTAAATAATATATAGCCAGTATTTAATTTCAAAAACATTAACAATGTGTACACGTCCGTATAGCTTTCGCAGCAAAAAGGCGAAAATTAGGTCAAGTGTGTTTTATCGTTTGCATGCAAACGACAGATTCCGCAGCGTTCAGAACTAGAACTGGCGATAGAAGCAGAACTGTACAAGTGTAGCGAAAATCGTCCAGCAAAACCCAAACGGCTCTCAATAAGTGTACTACTCCTTCAAGAGTTTCAGACTAAAGCCGGAATTACATTACTATGTCGGGGTGTGTTGTGTTGCGCCATAACGGTGTCTTTTATGAGAGTGTGAAATGCAGCATCAGTATCTCTAATTTTATTAATGGGATGAATCCAGTGTCTATCTTTATTTATTTAATTTTTTTTTTTCAAAATACTTACTAACACTACGAATTGAATATCTTCGCTATCAGAAGACAATGTGCACACGGTCTCTTCATGAAACGTATAAGAAGAATGATTTGAAAAGACGTCAGAACGCGCCCCGACAAAACACATCAAGGTGAACACCTCCCGTCCCGCCGGATAGAGCAACACGAAAAACCCAGACACAATAATGTGATTTCGCCTTAAGACTCTGTACGATACATAAATATTTTAATTCAAAATTATTTATGTAATCCTAACATTTGCAATCCCAACATTGACTTGACGACCCGTTGGATGAGTGGTTAGGGTGCTTGGGTTCCCGGGTTTCATTCCCGGCTGGGTCTACTTTGAAAAACGAACTTTTCAAATTTGGCTCTGGTCTTAAAGTAGTGGTAGGGCACACTGCGTTTTCGCAGTCATTTAGGCAGCCCGTCTGGCGGCAGTAACCACCCTCTTACAGAGGACCACCGTGAAATAACAGCACGCATGCTGTTGTGTTTCAGTGAGTGAGTAAGGGATGCCAGAGCCCATTTCCCTATACGCTCCTAGTCCCTAATCCTTAATCCTACTGTAGTCGGCAGCGCACTTGCAGCAGCTTTGGCGTTGCTTGTGTTATAGGCGACGACGGTAGTCACCTACCATCAAGTGGACCGTGAGCCTGTCTGCCGATCTTAACATAAAAAAAAACTTATTGATTTAATTCCTGCATCCCCATAGTAACAATAGTCAAGTGTATTATCGGCCTCCATACATAAAGAAATGCAAATACTATATTATTTCATTATTTTTATAATACTCCATTTTTTGTTGTTATTAGTCACCATAGTCAGCTTTACGACGCCCACTGTTGGGACATGCAAAGAAAACTGGCAACCTTTGACCTCAGTATGATGTGAGCGTGCTGCTACGTAAACTTTCTTTATCCCGGTATGGCTGCTACAGTCAAAGTATGCGAAACCCATAGAGCATCATTATGGTTGCTAATCCAGAATTCCTATTATCTTAATATACAATTATACAAGGTTAAAACAGACGTTAAAAAAAGACTTTTAAACAACTTATCACATCATTTTATTTCGTAAGTTTTCTGTTAATCAAGTTTATAAAAAACATCTATTTTGTAAAGCAACCTATTTCTAACGATCCTAAAAAAAGCCTATTCCATTTCACAATTAGGAGTCACATTGTGAATAGTAATTGGACTTTTTAATTGGATAATTGATTTATATAAATATGTAATTTGATTAATATAATCAAGTTCATTCAATTAGTCTAAAAAAAGTTTGCGTCATAAATTTACAAATTTATTTCACAAGTATCGATTCTCTTTTAACCAGTAAAATTAACTAACACAAAGAAAACCATATTTTTTGATAAAGTTGTCATAGAAGTTATTATTAATTATTATGCTACTCGAGTTTAAATTTCATAAGAAATAATGATCGTGCAAAAAAAATTAAGAAAATTCAAATTATTATTCAATTAACACCTACAACTTTATTAAATAAAAATTTAATTTCGACTGACATTTTGTTAAGTCAGTCGAAATTTAACAAGTTGATTTTCTAATCTGAACAAACTTTTAAATAGAAAGCAACGTTAAGCTCTGGTTTCCTAGGAAAGCGGTGCCGTCACTTTACGGACGCAAAAAGACGGCCGTCTTTACGGTGACAACATGTGCAAGCACGTATACAGAGGGGGGGATAGTTGGGATTTATCCCCCCCCCGAAATCTGACGGAAAAAAAACGATAGATGTCATTCATTCAGAAAGTAAGAAAAAAAGACTGGTCGGCATGTGTGACACTAGATTTATAGAACGTCACGACTCTTTTTGAATGTATTTTGTGAGTTACTCAAACCTATTGTCATTACATTGAGAGAACTATCCTGCACAAACAGAACTGTTGCCCAAACTGCGTCTACATTCATAGCTGCGACGGAAAAGAGTAGTTTCTTGATTTCTCTAAAAACCTGTGAAAGATTTTTCAGAAAAATTAGAGTAAAGTACAGTGATTACAGCGATTTTTACACAGTTCACATGGTTGTTTCAATGTTTGTCCCCCCCCCCCCCCCCCCGAACCAAAAGTCTGGATACGTGCCTGAACATGTGCCTAACCCAACCTAAAAACGTATCCAGGAGAGTGATTACGTAGGAAATCTATTAAAATTTCGTCGTCCTCCCTGCTCTAGTTGGAGTTGGAACTCATTTTGTAATTCGACTGATCAAAATAATACAATATTTAAAAAAATGGCTTCACCGCTATCAAGAAAAACTTTCGCGTACCTTGACACCGACAAGACGGCCGTCATGCAAATAGCGGCACCGCTTTTTGATGTTACGGTGTCCATTACCGCTCTCTAGGAAACCGCGCCATTTCGTTTACATTAGACAACGTTCTAGTGACGTCATTCACCGCTGTATTACGGCCGCTATATGACGGCACCGCTATCCTAGGAAACCAGGGCTTAAGGGATTCACTGAGGCAAATGACATTTACTATAGAACTCGCTGGCGGCGGATACAATTCAACAGGCCTACAAATGGTGTTTTTTTGTTTTTACCATTAGAACATTACACAAAAAAATTTTTTTTATTAATACAATTTTTCTGATATTAACTTATTAATAGGTACAGGATTCATATGCGTGCAATAAGCCGTTTTCGAGAGAATTTTCAATAACGGTCAAATTCTTCTTGTGTTCTAACTTTTTTTGTGGAGTTTCTATTACTTTAACGAAAATTCTAATTAATACAATTGGTTCTTCACATGTTTAAGTATTTTTATAACAGTTTTTTAACAGTTCCTGTGTTGTTTAACACATCAAATACGAAATTAATCTCGGGCTTAACAGGTATCCTAGATAAAAGAGGCGTGGCTATTAAAAACAACGAAAATGACGCTGCGACAGGTGTTAGCGTGAAACCTTCTCTACAACGAAATGTGTAAACATCGCTTTGAATACTAATGAGTACAGCCGTTGTATGTTCTACCGGCTGAACAGTGGAGAGTGCTCCGAGTACTTCATCTGCATTTTAGTATGTTCACTGTATGATGATATGCGTGACAATGTCACGCATACTGTTTTCAACTTTAAAAAAAACTGGCACAAAAAAATAACAATAACAATTAAAACGTATGAAAAAAAAAAATTATCTATTCGAAAAACACAAAAGGAATTATCACTTTTGTAATTAAAAATAAAAATAATAAAAAAATATATATTTTAAAAGTGTCAAACGCGTGGAACGGAACTTGTGTCACTATAGGGACTGACACCACTATATTCACTTACATTCGATATATCGAAAGTTGTCATAGAATATTCGGAGATTTAACAAATATTTTTTCTATTCTATATATTTATAAAAACATCTTATTTTGATAATAAAACTAAAGCTGACCAATAATAACAATAAAACTAAAGTAGATTTTGTTCTGAGTCTGATACGAGTTGTCAAGTTTCGAGTTCTGACAGTAATGAATAAATAAATTAATATTTTAAACAGATTGCATTGTATTCTATAATTTATCTAACATAACCTGTTTTTTAAGATTTAAGAATTTATTTCTAAATCTGAAAATCGATAGTTCGATTCCATTTGCTTTGTCAACTGATTCGATATTTTCAAACAATCGATTAAATGTCGTTAGGTTACATTACTAAAATTGTCAGTTATGAACTGTCACTCATCATACAGTGAAAATACTATAGTTGAATATGTAGCCGCTACGCACAGTAAGGGGTGTGTTCCAGCAGTCCTTCGACGAAGGCTAGTTTTGCTCTAACTGCGGATGCATGCCGTTCCAACACTCCATTCGAGCATAATTTGATCCGGACAAGATTTGATCGCGCCCATACTGGGCGACCTGTCGGAGCTAATTATGCTGTGCCTGGCCATAATTTTACTACCTTTTGACTCGGCCAAACCTTGGCCGGCTATTAAATTTGACAGATTTTTTGTCAAACGATGCGTCTATCATTCATCAACTTGGCAAAAACAAAACAAAAAAAATTGAACGGTAAAATACATTGCTATAGGAGTAAGCTAATAGCTTGAGACCTACGTGTAATAGTCAAAATGGAATCTGATGGTGTAATGAGACTGGAATTCTGTTTCATTTCGATTGGAATCTTCGTGCGAGTCGCTGGCTCAGTTAGAGTGGAATGACACCATCCTAGAATTTTCTTGTTCTCCGTCGTCACTCTCCAAAGGACTGGTGGTACACACCCCAGGATCCTGCAGACGCGCCAACTTTGGGATAATCTCCCTTCTGAGGTGTTTCCGCCACCTCAGGGTGACGACAACTTTCTAAAATGACAACTTCCGAAAACAACAACTTTTTAGAATGCCAACGTCTTAAAACGAAAACTTTTTAAATCGACAAATTCTTAAATGAATTCCCCGGTCTCGGGGTAAAACCAGTAGTCATTTTTATACTTAGACATTCATCTAACTTGACAAAATTATTTTGTACCGATATTTTTAGTGTACGATTTTAGAAGTCGTTATTTTTATACTTTGACCTTTTTTCAAGTAGTCTTTTGTCAGCTAAATTGCGTATGCTCAACCTTTTTTAATGGACTTTTGTCGCTGACTGTACTTTCTTTCGTTTTTGCCCCTTGTACACGTCCATTTTATTAGTTTGTAGTATCAATAAACTAAAAAACAATTTACACAATTAACAGAGTGAAGTGTCATTTTAGAACCCTTAGCAAATTGTCATTTTCGGAATTTTTTATTTTCGGAATTTGTCTGCTTTGGAATAGACGTTTTCGGAAGTTGTCATTTTAGGAAGTTGTCGTTGTCACCCTGAGGGTTTCCGTCTAACTACAATATGGGCAATAAAATAAAATAAAAAGTTATTTTTTTGCCTTATTCATACACATAACGCCATCTATTGTACTCGTAGATTTGATTAAAACGATTGTACTGTTTGAATTAAGTAACCTAAAGTGAAAAGCGCAAACAACACCCGAATGCTTACAGTTAAGCCAATTAATTTTCACAATTCTTATTTTGGTACAATCAAATTGCTACAAGGCTTTCATTTTCTTAATTTCTCGATTAAAAAATACAGACAACAAGACTGACGGTACTGAGTGTGTCACGAGATTAGGTCACCAAAATGTAGTCCAGGAAAATTTACTAACAAATCAAAATTTTTGTCCCTCAGAGGCATTTTTGATTTCACCCTGTAGAAAGGGGAAAGAAATAAGTGTTTTTTCCAAATTATACAAAAATGATAAAAGTTAGAAAAATGTTGTAAAGAATTTCACATAAAAAAGTTCATACTTACAATATTTTTTTGCTAAAATTAAAATTAACAGAGTTAGGGAGGTTTTAAAATAAGGATTTTTAAACTGTGTTTTTTTTTTTTTAATTTACGTATCACCCCTTATCTTCTAATCTTCCTAACTCTGTTAATTTAAATTTTAGCTAAAAATGTAATATAAAATTCTTTACAATATTTGTATGAAACTTTTTTATATATTTTTTTTTTAACTTTTTTTTAACATTTTTGTATAATTTGGAAAAAACACCTTTTTTATTTGTTTTCCACCCCTTCTACAGGCTGAATTAAAAAAATTCCTTTCACCCGTCGCTTCTAGAAGCCTAATCACAAAAGTGCCCCTGAGAGACTCAAATTCTGATTTGTTATCAAATTTTCCTGGACTAATTGCCACCAGGCGCATTAGTAATTTGTGGGGCTTATGAAATGTTGTTCAGCTCCATTAAACTGACGTAATGTTTGTTCGTGTTTTGAGTATTCGGCCGTAAGATAGTCGTGCAGTATTATAGCAAAGTTTGATCGAATATAAATAAAAATTAAGCGTCATTTCGTACCTAATTTTCCTCAAGATTAGGCACTTTATAATCCTTATTGATATTGAACTAAAAACTTAACTAAGAACATAGGTAATATCCGAGTCTTACGAAGTGAGATTAGCGGGAAAAAACCACATCATTTCATTCCTATGCCGCTTGTGCGCTCTGTGTCCCGTTTTCCTGAAAAGAGATGAATTTTAAATTTTAAAAAAGTATTTTTAAAATAAATTCGACCGTAAAACTATTTGTGCCAAGTCAATTACGCAATTACTTAGAATTTATTTTACTTTGCACTAAAGGCCCTACACCTTTTTCACATGTTTAGGGCCGAATACTCAAACACCTGAGGTCACCTTAATATTATTATTTAAGGTGACCTAAACACACACTATGATTTATGAAATATTCAATCTAAGTTGGGTTTATTTCGATACAATTTTTTCCTCGTTTTAATTCGTTTGTTACGTCATAAACATAATCTATTTTTAGACCAAATCGAATAAAATCAATAAATTTTCTATAGCTTGGCTTCAACATTCCGAGGTGCCAATGATTTCGAATTTCTTGGCAAGAGGTTGTGCTCAAATATCAACTTCGGCACTTCTACACACTTAATTTTGATGAGGAGTAAAATTAATACAAGCGTTAACTAAAAAGAGTTACGTTATCTGTCACATTGAAATTTGTGCGACTGCTGACGCATGTATTTATGTTCCCTAATTCTATTCTCTGGACTTATAAAAGCAAACGTCGAAATCTTGTATGAAAAGTGTAGTCCGCGTTGAGGAACGAAACGATAGCGTTTTATAACCTGCCGGCGCAGCGACATCTGTCGTCGAAAAAGTGAACTTGTATTTGAACTTATAAAACTTAATGACATCTGTGTATACCGAACGTAACTAACATTACTTTTGTTGGAACGCGTGATATCTGAGTATGCAGAATGTAACTAAATAATATAGGAAAATTTTATGCATTTAATTTTGAACGTTTAAAGGAGTAAACTCCGGTCGTGGGTCAGAGCTGACACCGCACACTTCTTTTTAATTTAATGTGTCATGTTATACATCTACATACAAACTTAAACTAATTAATCTAACGAGAGTAAACTATTTAATATGTAGTTTAAAAGCGTTCTTCAAAATTCTTACCAAAACAGACATTTCTAATAACTAACCATAATTGTCTTACTACTAACAGTCGAACAAAAAACAAAAGTTAACGTAACAATAATAAAATATCTTAATTAAATATTAAACAATAACAAAATCGAGCAAGCATAGGTACAGATGTGCGTTTGCGCTAACGTTGGCGATGACGAGGGTGCGACATTAGACGGGGGAGCCGCATTGTTGCGAAGTGCCGAGAAATTCTTATGTAAAATTTAGACCTGGGCCTAATTGATTTCCAACAGACTTGGGCCATCATCCCGGAAACCTACAACTCATATAAAATTTAGGGGCTCGGTAAGCTTTTGGTACCGAGCGTACATGCCGCGCCGATACTACACCGACAAATCAGTCAGAAAAGGCCCTGTGCGGCCGTGGGAGTTTTTTTTTTTACAAAATTTTCTTTGAAGCCGAGCGTTCTTGCTCAACTGTGGTAAAAACATGATTGCTGCAAAGTTATTCTGTGTTATTTTCTGAATTTCAGAAAGAAGGCATTCTTCGAAGCGCTCTCGTGACATCTGAAAGTATTGATAAAAGCGATCTTCGAATTCGTTCCTGCTTTTATTAATATCACTCACCCATATCACAGAGTAAATAATAGTACTGGCGTACAGAGTACAGAAGTTGCACTCCTTTCACATTCAATGTGAGCGACGGTAGGCAATTATATCACGGCACACACGGAGTGACAAGAGTCCTGCCCATATTCTACACTTTCGTGAACGTGATAATGCATACAGCAGTAACGAAGACTGAAATGGGTTGAGCGTCGAAGCCCTTCAAATACAAAGTACGCGATGCTACAGCACCAATGGCGCTGGCATCTTGTCGCGTGTTAAGTAACGCTTAGCGCTACTTAGTGCTACTTAGTGCTATATGAGCTACAATCGCTATCACAAGCTTGAAGTGATATGTCATTAGATTTTTTTTTATATTTTACAACTTTCACTATGATGACAGGTCTCGAATCGCTGTGGGAAAAAAGGTGTCGCTACGATATACTTAGTTTTATGTAGATAAGCGACACGGGACACGGATGACACGGGACACGGATAAGCTACTGTTGAGACGGAGACCTAATTAATTTTAAATAAATATAATTAGATATTTAATAAAGTAGTTATACGCGTCTGTCTGTTTCTCAGCAAACTTCTAAAGAGTTTTAAACGAGGAGGGTTTTGAAATATGTGTTTAAAAAAAAAAACATCCGTTTGAAGCCGTTATTACATAATCCTAATATTATAAAGGCGAAAGTGAGTTTGTTTGTTACACCTTAACTACTCAACTGATCATCATGAAATGGTGCATACACAAAAGAACATAGTTGACCTTTCATTAAAAAAAAATACTGTCCCCAGAGATAATAAAAAAAAAAAAAAAAAAAAAACAACGCCTGACAAAGACAATATGAGTAATAAAGTTTAAACAAAGTCGAACAAAACATAAGTCACGGGCATAAACTAGCAATACATAATAAAGTCATTTGAAATCCATTAAATTAAAACAATTACAACTTTTTATTTGGTCATATCTTGTGGTTTCGCTACATTCCGACATAGTATAAATCTATACTAATATCATAGTTTTAAAATAACTCCACAACAAAATAAAGATCAAGTACCACGCGCGCATATGATGTGCAAGGCGGGCGGTCGTGAGGGGGGCTCCTGCCTGCCGCGCGCTTGGTCGTATTCAGCGAACTGCTTTTTAAAAATGTTTTTTTGCGATTACTCATCATATAATAATAAAATGCATAGAAAAAGAACCCAGTCTCGGCAGTCTGCTACGGCAAAACGGCTTCGACTTTTGTCTGTAATACAATCGTTATTTGCCTATTATGCTTTTGTGCACGCTAATCTCAGAAAAGGCTTAACCGATTTTTATGTGGTTTCCACTAATGTATTATAGCAAGCTTCCGGTAATATTTAGTGTATATTTAATTCCAATCCGTTTACAACCAAAAAAGCTACGCGTTATTCCGAATACCACGCGTACGAAGTCGCGAGCACAGCTAGTGAGTAATAAAGTTTGAACAAAATAATAAAGTCATTTGAAATCCACTAAATTAAAATAATTAAAACTTTTTATTTGGTTATAACTTGTGCTTTTCCATAACGATTCGCTACATGCCGACATTGTATAAATCATAAAATATAAAAAAAAACTTTCCAACAGCATATCGCTTAACTTGATTTATTACCTATTCACTTTTGCAGGTCCCCCTTTGAATTAAAGACATTTCAAATCGCGAGAAAATCCTCCCAACGATTATTTAGCCATCGTTCTTTGTCCCATTTGTGACACTCCATAAAGTGATCAGATTATATAATAACAATAATAGTAACTAGTTATCCTTGCCGTCCTTGTGTGAGGTCCCGTCCCCCGTGTCCAGCTGCTTGAGTAACCGGAACAAGGCAGCCGCTTCTCTGATGCGACTGAACTCAACGCAGAACGCTTGCACTTCTATAAATAGTTCCTGTAAACAAAACGCTTGCTTCCAATTGGTTTGCAAAATAACTGATGCACTAAAAGCCCCATCTAGTTCTGTTATAGAAATGTAAGACAATAAGTCACAAAAATAGTTACTTAACAAAAGGATTAACAGATATTCCCTAAATGAATAAGAGAGAAATGACCACCACACGTGAAGTTGGACTATTGAAGCACAATGGAACAATATTTGGTTCCTGATTCGGGAGAGACTTGGTTGCACGAGGCTTGCAGCAAACTTGAAAGAGTTACCGAATTCACAGCGAAATTAGAGTGGATAGATTGACAGGGCGATAGGAGTTCGGTCATACAGCTGTTTCGGAGATTTGTCCGGACAAAAAAACTGACAATAATCTTTAAAACAGGCATAGAATTGTAGATACACAGATGGACCAAAGGTCGAGAGGTGGTCAGCCAAAGATTTGAGCAAGCTAGATGTAGGAACCAAAGTAAGAAAGTAAGGTTAAAGTAGTGGCTGGGCACACTGCGTTTCGCAATCATTTGGGCAGCCCGTCTGGCGGCAGTAACCACCCCTTACAGAAATCCACCGTGAAATAACAGCACGGGTGCTGTTGTGTTTCGGTGAGTGAGTAAGGGATGCCAGAGCCCATTTCCCTATTTCCTCCTAATCCCTTATCCAATCCTACTGTAGTCGACAGCGCACTTGCAGCATTGTGGTGTTGCTTGTGTATGCGACGGTATCCGCCTAACATCAAGTGGACTGTCAGCCTGTCTGGGTCTGGCGACCTTAACATTAAAAGAAATGTAGAAAACATAAGGTTACCTTGACGTTGATTATCTTGTTGCGGATGAGGGACTGAAGGAAGACGCAGACGAGGCGGACGAGGCGATTTTGCATGTAGCGATCGCGGATGGTCTCGCAGGTGGAGATGCAGTTGCTGATGTAGAGGTGCACGAATTCTACGGGCAGTTCCACCGACGTGGTCAACCGGTTGACAACTTCCATAGAGTGCAGCGACATCTCCATGTTCACCAGCACACTGAAATACTCTGTGATCTGCTGCGAATCGATCAGCTTCAACAATACCGAGATCGCCACCATCGGATTGTTCTCCACCAGCTCCGGCAGCTGAAAATTTATAGCTTCATTCTCATCTCCTGCTCGCTTCCTATATTTTTATATTGTGTACCTTTGGTAGCCTGGATGTATTATGTGGAAAATTTGATACAATAATTTTAACCACTACACCTGTTAAAGTTAGTCCCATAACTTTAAAAATTACTCTGATTATCGTTGTACCTACCCATCTCCGCTTAAATGAAATGTAATTAGTTATTTTTAAATTTGGAATGTTACAGTTTTCGTTTGTAAAAAGGTTTCACTCTGAAATTCTGAATTCACACTGGGTGTAATTGTTGTTTGTTTGTTGTAATTTTCACTTTAAATTTAAACTGCCTACGATTCTTATAAGGTGCAATGTTTTGAAAGGAAAGACACAAGCGTGTGCATAGGATCTATTGTTAATAATATTGTATTACAAAACCCAAAATAAAAACATTTGAAGATAAATAAGTAGCTATGAGGAGAAACGAAATGTTAGTGAGATATAACATAGTTGTAGCAGCGCCATCTATCGATGATAGTTGTAAACTCCCGAACACTGGGCATTAAAAAAATGTCTAGTTGTGAATAATTCAAATAATTTTATTTTAAAAACATGAAATTCTTTTTTCAAAATCAGTCTTTTGTTTATTGACTAGTTGAAAATTTGAGTAATTGCGCAATTGAAAATGAGTTGCAAAATGGCAAACTCAACCAATCACTATTATATCCCTATTAACAAACAACTCCAAAATGAAGCAATATTTAGCTACATTCGGAACCCAAACGTTCACACTGCATTTATTCAGTTATTTTATAAATTAGTGCCCGCGACTTCGTCCGCGTTGAAGAACCGCCCGACATTTTCAATCACTGTGGCGACGGTGGCGCCTAATGTATTTTAGACCAGGGTTTCCCAACCTTTATTTCGGCGAGCTTCCCCGAACCAAAAATAATATTTTCATGCCCGCCCCTTAAGTGTTCAACAAAAACAAACACATTTTTTTATATAAACTTAATTATTTATTTGAATTTCAAGTAGGTACAATTACAAAACGTACCTATTACGCCCCCCCTGACATTTCTCTACGGCCCCCTAGGGGGGTGTGCACCCTTGGTTGGAAAGACCTGTTTTAGACGATCCCTCGAGAAGCTAACATTCTTCCAGGATAAAAAGTATACTATATGTTGATCTGGGTAATAAACTATCTGTGTGCCAAATTCCATCCAAATCCGTTAAGCCTTTTTTGTGTGAAAGAGTCAAACACATCCATACATCATCACAAACTTTCGCCTTTATAATATTAGTAGGATTACTTTTTATATATTTTGTGTTCTTATGTGTTTTTTCTTTTAAATGCCAATCATTTTTTTTCTTTCTTTGACATTACGTATGTAATATGTATACTCTTTTGTTTATTGTGAAAGTCAGTGGTCAAATTGAGAAAAGATTAACATATTACTTAAACAATAAATGAATTAGAATTCGGACATGTGGACGACCACAAGTATTAATAATAATTAGCAAATTATTAATTGTCAACATACAGCAAAATAACTTGGTTAGAAGGAGTGGAATTACCTGATAGGGTTCAAGGCCAATCTGATAGACGACGTTGGGATCCCTGTCCAATAACGCGAGCAGCTTCTGTTGATGAGACACACTGAGGGTACTTTTCAGGGCTGACGCCGTCAACTCTTTGGCCTCGGCCGCCATCGATGCAAGGTCTTTGTCTTCGGACTTCTTTTCTTCTTGTTTCTCTTTTTTCTCCTCCTGAAAGTTATGCTAGGTTTTTAGTTAATTTGTAACCACCCCCTTACAGAAGACCACCGTGAAATAACAGCATGTGCACTGTTGTGTTTTGGTAAGTAAGTAATAAGAGATACCAGAGCCCATTTCCCTATCCCTCATAAGGGATAAGGGTTTGGGAAGGGATAGGGATAAGAGATTGGAAAGAGGAAGGACGGTCAGACGGTCGCCTTCGGCCATTGACCCTACGCATCGCATCGCATCCCATTGCCCGCACGCTCTGTTATTTCGTTTTCACTTTTCTTTCTGATTTTATTTCCTTTTGCTCGGCTTCTGAGGGCAATAGGCATCAACTGTAGTCATGTCAATATGATAGAAGTGGGCAAGAACAACACTACGTGCAAAATTACAAGAAGACGTAGAAGATTGTTGACGTCACTAACGGTAGTCCTATTCCGACAGACGTATGAAACCGTCTAGGAATGGGAATCCCCCGGCAATGTTGCCATAAGAAAATTATCACTTTGATATTTTTTTCAAAGAATTAAATAATAAAACAAATTTACTAACCATTACTATTTTAATTTTATTGCTAAAAAAATCAGAATGCTTTTTCCTTATTTATTTTCCATTACAAGTTTTTTTACAATGTCCCGTCCCTACAGTCTTCCGTCTTCCGACGCTGGCGCTCGACATCGAAAAAAGACAAAATCAGTAAATTACCATAATATTGTAATTGATTTTTTAACACTTCTCGTTATCACTAGTAACCTAAAACATTGTAAACGTTTGTTGTATATTCTGTCTCCATTTTATTTACTGTTCTAATGTAGCAGGTAGCTGAATAACCGGGAAAACATACACGTATGAATACAGCTTCTCTATCGCATAAATACGACACTGGCGATAGGGACACGAAAATATATCACATCCGACTGGGTCGGTCAAAAGGTTAAGCAGTAAACTCCAAAAATAGGGTATTACACCCATTTTTAAAGTGTCTCAATTAGATTCTGTAGTGTTAATGAACCACTAAAATAAAAAAAACACCAAATTTCGCGCGTAATTTGACGAAAACGCTGGAAACCATTTTGCTCTGTGGTCATGACGTCAGTTGGCTGTGTAAACAAATGCGCCGGTAATTGACATGACACCGACTGACACTTTTTTGTTTACACAACCGTATGACGTAAACATGGCGGCTACTATTTCATTGTGTTTAAGAAGAGACTAAAAGTTCTGAAAGCTTTGAATTTAATTTTAAAATTTATTTTGTTATTTTGCGAACTAAAACTAACATTTTCCGACTGCTTTTTGCCTAAGCTATCTCAATAATATACTTTTAGATTTTTTTTCATACCCTATTGACATACTTTGCCGTGTCGGCTCTAAGGTAAGCATTTTAACCACTCAACATATGGGGTCGTGATAACGGGCAAGTGAGAAAGACGGGACAGAGGACTCACGCACTGTATCTCAGTTTCACCATAATCTTCTGTAATGGGTTTTTTCTATGACAAGGTCGAAAGACAGACTGACGGCCCACTTGATGATATATGGTTACCGTCGCCTATTAGTTGATGATATGATATGATACCTCAATAGAAAGTGATAGGTGGCGTCAACTTATAATTTATTAATTTAATTATAATTAAACTTATTAATTTAATTTTCTTTCTAAAGTTCGTGTAATATGTAAATGTGTATGTATAATTTTTAAAAAGCTATGGACACATGTCTGAAATAATGTTATCATTATTTACTAGCTGTGCCCGCGACTTCGTACGCGTGGTATTCGGAATAACCGCATTCAAATCGGTTAAGCCGTTTCTGAGATTAGCGCGAACAAACGCACAGACAAACAGACAAAAATTGTAAAAACTATTTTTTTGACCTCGGTAACATAAGTACAACGTGGTGTAGCAATTAATGTTTTTTTTTTAATATTTAATTTTTCGGCTCATTTACGATTTTATTATAAGTATAGATGTATTTATTATTATTATTATTATAAAACAAAGCTACGCCCCAGATGCTGCAAGTGACCTAGCGACAATGATAGGATTAAAATCAAGGGATTAGGAAGGAACAGGAAAATGGGTTCTGGCATCCCTTACACACTGACAGAATCACATATGCTGTTGATTCATAGCAGTTTTCTGTAACGGGGTAAGTCTGTTTATATTGATGACAGTTACCTTAGATTTGCTCGGCGTCTCCTTAGATTGTTGCCTTCGTTCGACTTTCTCCGCAGATTTCAGTCCGAGGAGTCCTTCGTAATCCGAATCATACAAGGGCACGTACTGACCACGATTCACTAGATTCTTCCACACAACCTGTAATATTATTTGATTTTCCTTGAATAGAAGGCTTTTACTACCGATTGCTTAAACGCTCCATATAAAAATAAGAAGCATACAGTCGGTTGCAAGAAAGAAATCATTAACGCGACATTTTTAATAGCCCAATTAATTAATTAATGTCACCAATAACGATCATTAGGTCAACGGTAGGTTTTCATTTACTAATGTATCATAATGAAACTAATATTGTATCGTAAGTGAATGACCCCAAAAATTGTTATTTGATATTACTGATAAATTTAAGAATTAATTTCAGAATTTAATTCGGTCTGGAACAGACTTCCTGAAAGTGTTGTCATGGCGCCATCAGTGAATTGTTTTAAGAACAGACTGGACAAAATGATGAAAATATAATCTTCAAATCACTAGATACACACGCATCAGCTGAATAGCTGCTAGTGTGGTTTATAATAATAATAATAATAATCAAATAATTTAAAAAAAATAGCAATCTCGCGATCTGGGACTGCCGTTATTTTTATTTGTTAATTTAATGTTATTTCGAAACGTGGTGCTAATTATACTCCACAAGAAACGGAAAAACTTTTGGAATTTGTGACACAGTGTGTACCTATACTGCTTACGATCAATAAATATTAACAACTCAAAAATGTATTGGATAAGTATAACATTACCCGATTACATTACATTATCCATTGAAGACAAAAGGACCGGTGACTTATAGATTTCGCCCGTAAAAAGGAAGCGTGTGAGAAAGTATGTATAGTTGTGTGCATTTAGTTGCAGCTAAATGTACCTTATTATTTTAAATAATTCATGGTCTTCCTTTTATTTAAAATGCTCTATGTTTAGTTAGAAGAAATAAATACTTATGATTTCTTTTTTCACATTTGGCGTGTGTTGATTTCCGGCTTAGAGAGATACATCTTTGAATGCAGTTCCTATCATTTTTAAAATAAAAATGAAGTCTTCTTTCATTAAAATACTCTATTATTTAAGGTACTTTCCCTCCGTGTGGCAAAGTCGTGGGGCGCCCCTTTATGTAAATATTTATTTGTCTATGTATATGTATTCAATAAAATTAAATAAGTATTAAAAAATTAAATATTTGTGGTGGTGTGAAAAATTTATTGTTGAATAATTACAAAAGATAAAACTTACTTCATCAGACGGAGGTGGGTGGTCGGAGTCAAGCAGGAAGGGGGGCGGAGGCACTGGCCCGGCAGCCTTTAGGGTTCGCTGCAAGGGCTTGTACTCCTGGGCCATTACGGCCTCGAGAAGCTCCTTCATCGACATGCGGTTCGGTGGGGTTCTGTTTGAGACAAACATCAAACCTTTCATCGCTAGATGCAAAATACACGATTACTAGATTTTTCCGCGGCTCCGCTTACGCCAATCTATCTCATAACTTCAGAGCTAATAGGCGCTTCTTAAATTGCGCCATGTATTAATTAATTTCCGGATTAAATTTGTCCTATGCCAAGGATTACAGGAATAAAATCTATCGCCGCAGTTGTGTAACAACGTTCCCGCGACCCCCGCCCATCTACGGCCGCGCTAGGAAGTCGTTGGGTTTTATCCGGTAGGAATCTGGCATAACCCACAGCGTCCCCTTCGCTGCCGGGTATCCATGATGGATTTCCCAATGTAAAAAAAAAGGAATGAAATCTATCCTTATATTTAGACCTAGACAAATTCGGCTGCTTTTGGGTATATTTTTAAAGGCCAGCAAGCAGACAACAGTCTTCAATAAAACTGATAATGCAACATATTTGATATTTTAGACTTTGCACATACATACTGAAACATCATTTACCGATTGAAAAAGATGTCAAAAAAAGATGGCAACATGACAATAAATTCTTTCATTTACCATTGGTCAATATGTAACAATAGACATTTAATACACACCCATCGCTCAGAGGTATTAGCGCGGGCGCAGTTGCTCTCGCCATAGCCGTCATCTCTGACAGCCTATCGGCGACCCACGCTTGCAGCGGTGAATAATCGAAATCCAAATCATTAGGCGACACCTCAGTTAACATAACTTGTTTCGCCGTCTTCTTTAACACCTGAAACCAGAACATAGGACTCTTCGAAAATCATGTATTTTAAAAATAATTTATCATTGTTTATGACTTGCATGAAGTGTTTCAAAGAAGACCGCTGTGAAACAATTGTATTGTATGAACGTATCAGACACCGTCAGACACAGCGTACCAGAAACGTGCCATATCAGACAAAAACAGACAAGTCAGCGTACACTCTACGCCGGCCAGTTACTTGCACGGTTCCGATTCTGAGGCAAAGGCCCTCAGACACATTTCAAAATATTCCCTCTGTGAATGCAGTCTGTGCGCGGACAGTGTCTGATGACATTATGAATAAGTTCTTACATATAATATGAAATTTATATGCTTGATGGGTTTGCTCTTAGCCAGTATCTATCCGTGTAGGAAAAATGAGGCTGATGATGGAAATCTCACCCAGAAGATCCCTATTCACTCGAATCTTGAAAAGATTTGGGTTGTATGAGCTCGGAAATACAGACGTCAGCAGGGAGTTAATAAAAAAACTACGGTCGCGCTAGAGAGTCGTTGGGTTTTAGCCGGTAGGAGTCCGGCATAACCCACAGCGTCCCCTTTCGCTGCTGGGTATCCATGATGGATTTCCCAACATAAAAAAAAAGGAAGTTAATAAAAAAAAAAGAGACCCCTGCATGATGGTGTGATAAGGTGTGATATTTTAAAAAGGACATTAAGATACTTGACAATGTGCAAAGAAAACCTACAAAAATGATTAGCACGCTACGTAATAAGCCTTATGAGAAACGACTCAAAATCCTTGGCCTTACCTCACGCGAACAGCGTCGACAGAGAGGAAGTCTCATCGAGACTTACAAGATACTGCATAAGATCTACGATGTGCCCTGTCTCCAAGAACTATACACCCTTGATACTAATAAGCACTTACGAGGACACCCTTTAAAACTATGCCAAAATCCAAGCAAGAAAATACCTAGGAAGCATTTTTTACCTAACCGAGTGGAGACGGTCTGGAACAGACTTCCTGAAAGTGTTGTCATGGCGCCATCAGTGAATTGTTTTAAGAACAGACTGGACAAAATGATGAAAATATAATCTTCAAACCATTAGATACACACACATCAGCTGAATAGCTGCTAGTGTGGTTTATAATAATAATAATAAAAAAACACAGCTGATGTTTTAGTAAGTAGAAGTATCCCCATGGGCAATGGTCGTGATCACGCATGCTGATTTTCCTACATGAAAAAGATGCATTTACTAAATTGAAATTTGAGCTGAAAAAGTTTTTTTTTTTATGAAATCGAGGTAGCACTTGACCACTATCTTACCTGATGTGAGGTGCAGATGTGGCCGAAGGTGGACCACGCTTACCTAGTAAATGCCCATTTACCCTAGTTTTGAAGACCCCGAGGTTGTAGTTCTGTGGGAACACAGACGCAGGCAATGGTTCCACAACTTAGCAGTTGGAACAAGGAAGGTGGAACTGAAACGCTTTGTTCGTGATCGAGGTACATCGACCACGAATGAAACCCCTGCCCACGTCTAGTGGTCCGCAAGTGGAATAGTTTTGATTAAGAAGTAAACTTGTGACTCTTACTCTATTGCAATGGTCAAACTACTATTCATTTTGGATAACATGTTCATTGCTTACATCTTTAGGATTCATAGCCATAAATCCAAGCAGCTGTCCAATAAATAATCTCTCCTGCGGAGCCAGCGGTACCAAGCCAGGCTTATCCTCCAACAGATGCAGGAACAGGGGAGTGAATGGATTCTCTATTTTGTAGATGTCATGTAACAAAGCCACCGCCACTACTCTTTGTCCGGGTAGCGATAGATCGCCGCCAGTTATAAGTGAAGACAGGAGAAGACATACTGCGAACAAATAATAGTTTCAAAACATTTACAAAATAGTTGTTAGTAACTGTACTAAAGTTGTAGTACTGAAACTCAAGTTTTTTTTACGTAAAGGTCGACAGGCAAGCTACGATCCATACGATGGTAAGTGGCTACCATCGCCTATTGACACAAGCAACACGATAGGTGCTACAAGTGCACTGTGGATCTCAGTGTGATAAAAATAAATTAGGAAGAGATAGGAAAATGGGCTTTAGCTGCTGAAAGACAAAAAAATGTTAAAGGTCATTCCAAATGACATTACATAAGGTCTTGCGGCCTGAATAAAGAATAATAATAATAATTTTAACATCAAATTGGTAATGAAGTGTGTATTAAACAAAAATACCTACTTACCCACATTCCCAGACATATAAAACAGATTATTAAAAGCAGGAATAAAATGCAAGATTCTTGAAAATCTTGCATATTTAAGGGGTATCATTAACTAACTATAATTAACTAGTAACCAATCATTCGTGCTATAAGTTTTTAATTAATTGTCACGTATAATTAGTGCATCTTACTAACAACCACTTTGCACTTTGATAAGGGAACACTAGATAACTCATACTTTGTTTTATTTGTTAGTAATTAGCTGATAGGTTGTATTTACGGTATCAACACTATTCATTACGTATTGGATTATGATTTTATTTTATAAAATTATACTTACGATTGAAATGTTCCGATTTAGGAAATCTCTTCTGAACTTGTAAAGATATTGAATCCAGGCTTTGAGAGTCAATTGTCTGCTCGGAGAATAAACTGCAAAATATAAGGTCTTGTAAAATAACTGTAGAGCGAAAGAACACAAAAGAATAGGTTATGTAGCATATTCACTTACTCTAGTATATATTTACTATTTTCGTTAATTAATTGTTGTGACATTTCGACATTCGAAATAAGAAATTAAAAAAAAAAATTAAAACATTTTCCATATAACTATATAATAGCTCTATTACTGTGAGTGTACGAAAAACAATCAACAATAAATGACAATATGAAATCAACTATAACCAAACCAAAATAGATAAATAGAAAATTGACAACCACATGACATGACACAGGACAATAATTAAAAAATGACAGTTACCCAAAGTACACAGATCATTTGTGTTTTAAAAATGCAGACAACGTAGTTTTTTTTACCCTATGATCAAATGTTCCATGCAATCCAAAGGCGCATGAAGTCATGTATTACTTTTACTAAGGGTTCGATTTGTATTTGCTCTATTGAGAAATCGACCTGAACTAGTTTTACACAACGTGCATAACCACGAGGGCTTCGAGTTTTCTAGAGGGGTACATATGAGAAAGGCTACTTCCCTCCTAGTCACGTGATGACAGCAATGCTTTATGTTTTTAACCCATTTATAAGTTATTCAATTTTAATTGTGCCCACAATAACGTTCACTCGAGGAAGTTGTATTTCTCGGCACTAATACTGTGCGCCCCAGCCAATTAGACCGGCACCAGTTCCCCTGTTGCCGGCTTCCAAGCCCTCTTAAAATTTTGTGGGTTTGTTTAAACACTTTTGTTGTGCCTACACTCTATTTCTTTTTGTTGTGGGATCCAGTCTTCTTTCTTTAAATTAAACTCATTTATTTTATTATATACATGCACATATATTAATCCATTTCTTATATACCTTAAAATAAATAACACTATAAAATTCTATCCTTTACATATCGTTTCTAAACTTCAACACATTCTCTCTAATTTTTCTCACAATGACATCTTACATATATTTTTAAAACATTCTTATTTTAAACTCAAACCTATATAAATATATATTGCCAGTATTTATGTTCAAATACATCAACATCCCCTCTGAATCTTAAATACTGGCTCACTATACTACACCAACTTTAAATACTAAATCTACTTTACCAAAATAAGCTGACTGACTGTACTATCTATTCACCTATAATATCTATCCATCACATACATTACTCCATACCTATCTTCAAATACATTAACCCAAACACAACACTAATTCCTACAACATACTAACCCCCTAAATATAAAAACATCACCTTCAAATATAAAAACACTAACTCATCATATAAAACACTTATGTTCTCCTCGAACTTCATCTTCATCTTATATGAAGATCATCATCAACAACATCTCCACCTTCAATTACTTCACTATATAAAACTCCTCATCTTCATCGTATAAAACATCTTCACCTTCAATTACTTCACTATATAAAACTCCTCTATCTTTAAACTTCAAGCCATCTCTTATTTTAACATTTTCCCCCTCAAATCTATAATCCTTTCTATATTTCTCTCTTCTCACCAACTCTCGATATTGCTTTCTAATAGTCTCCTTCAATACAGCCATCAGTCATCAAACTAAATTTCCTGAATCCTTTCGTAAATAATTTTTATCTCCATCAAATCTTTCAAAATATATAGGTATTCCATTTTCCTACATATTAAAATTTCTACTAAATCATTTATTCTTTTCAAAATCAATTTTGTAAAATTTTTCACAAAAATGTCATCAATTGTCAAATCAATAAATTTTCAATTTTCGTAGCCATCTTTTAATCTCCTTTTCATCATATATAATTTTCAATACTTTCTTCATTTAAAAACATTTTCTCTCCATAACATTTTCTCTATAATTTACTTTACGCAGTGGAAGCGTGCTGGGCCCATAACCTCTTAAAATTTTGTGGGTTTGTTTAAACACTTTTGTTGTGCCTACACTCTATTTCTTTTTGTTGTGGGATCCAGTCTTCTTTCTTTAAATTAAACTCATTTATTTTATTATATACATGCACATATATTAATCCATTTCTTATATACCTACCTTAAAATAAATAACACTATAAAATTCTATCCTTTACATATCGTTTCTAAACTTCAACACATTCTCTCTAATTTTTCTCACAATGACATCTTACATATATTTTTAAAACATTCTTATTTTAAACTCAAACCTATATAAATATATATTGCCAGTATTTATGTTCAAATACATCAACAAGCCCGACTTTATGAGCTTCACGAGTAAATTTCGCGGAGACGTGAAAATGCAAGAACTCATATCCTTATCGCTGTGGAAGAATCCGTACCAGCAGTGCAAGTCTTATGGGTAAATTTTACATATCTATTTCTTCATAAGTCTGGGATCTGATTAGTCTTTATAAATAAAATACTAATAATCTTCTAAAATAATCTTTCCATGATACATGTGCACATATACATATATTCTCTTCAATAACAAACCATAATAACTAATATAAATAACAACACATTTTCTATATTAAAATAAAACTATCAAACATAACTTTCTTATACCGTCTCACAATTCATTCTCATAATTTTATTTTCACGTCAAATCAAAATCAACTCTATTTTTTTCTAATTCGATATTTTTGAAAATCAAACCTATTTAGTTGCAGCCAGTATTTAAGTTCAAAAATTCATTAACAGCAAGGACCCACTTTCCGTTCTTAGCCTGATTGGTCGCCACCCACATGTCTTTGAAGCCCTGGATTCCTTTCGGGGCAACTAGTACTCGCGGCCCCTCGACAAATACTATTCGGCATTAGCGCTTCTCAACACTAATAGCACCCGCACTGAAAGGGCCGAGTCCCCAATGTCCCCTTCATGGCCATTAATGCCGCTCCCTACCACCTAGATGATGTCGTTCAAAGCGTTCAACCAACACCTAGGCACTTACGAAGAACCAGAAAGAGGCAAACCTCCGTGACCGTCCCGGGTCCTGCCATAAAGCAACAGTTAAACTTTCCTATAACCTTGTCAATATAAGCCAGTCCAAAGTGCTGGTTCATCTCTTCGCAGGCACCTTTTGAAGGTTTCTAAAAAAACGAATATAGTATGTAGTTATAGTCTACTTCGAAACTTTATTTATCAGTCACAGATTATTGTCGAGTACTTTTTTTTATTCACCTCAAAAAAATCACGCTGTTCAATTTCTAAAAAAACTCTGTGATAAAATTCTATCTATGATATAAACATCACTTCTAAAAATATCGATGTCAAAAACCTATAACAATAGCAAGGTTAATCCCTATGGAAGTTATCGTTTATACGGTTTATAGTATTATTCAACGTTTTAAAAACATTGTTTGGTTGAATTTCATTATGACCAAAAATTAAACCAGATACATAACTACCATATTGTTTAAATAAATTTTATTCAAATATCTAACTTATCTGAGAATGGTTGTTTGAGAGAACTGATTGTACTAATAGTTTTGAAATGAAATTACCTACTGTTTTTCTCCAAACATTGAAATTGAACTGAACTAACAGCAAAAATTCTTCCCTCCCGTTTTTAACCATACGCGTCAAATTTTTTTTAAAGATTTTTATGGGAATATAGTATACCTGCGGTGTACATCATGTATGTGTACATACTTAATAGAAGAAATGTATGTAGGTAGGTACAGATAGAGGAAACCTTTGTATCTAGATCATATTAAGATATATTGTAGTATGTATTTACCTATAGTTCAATTAAAATCCGTCCACTAGTCTGCGTCGCAGTGAAGCATTCTTATCGATATGCATCTTTTAATTCTTTTAATAATAATGAAATTTGGGATTATGGGTAGACCGCCCCGGGTTCTTATTTTATTGTGGAAGCTATTTATTAACTTTAACAAGATTTTATATAATTACACGACGTTTTTATCTTCTTGAGTTTTCATTTCTAACATATTTTTAAGAACTTCACGCATATTAGATAGAACTTATCCTTTTTATCCATTTTTACACATAGACTACCTTTTTACACTTTCCAGAGACAAACAAACACACGGAGCAGAGAGTGAGTGAGTATATGTTTATCGTATAATTAGTTGTGGCTTGTTTATAAACCTATATAGTAACTACGATAAAATGTTTATCAGCCTTAACATTTTTAACATCCGGATCCGGATTTTTAGACGGCTATCGCTATCTGCGATTTTTAAATACACAAATAAATTATTGAAATTGATAATTTTATTAAGTGGGCTGGGTACCTACCTAATCAAATTTTTAGTAGAACATTGAAACAACTTTAAAAACTCTGAAATAATCCAGGGCTCATCTTGGTGAAATGTGTGAGATTTAAACTAACTCCAAATTCGCATCCGCAAAAGATTCGCATTGATTGATTTATTGCAGATGCGGTTGGGTATGCCCATTGCCTAAATCCATGCGAAAGTTCCGAATTTGGTTGGGGATATAGATATCCACGAAATCTTGGTAGGTAGCTAGGTGGATATCTACCTAAATATTTTTGGTTAATAGACAATTTAGTAAAGTACCAAACACGCTTTACATAAAAATTGCAGTTTGCAGTTGATAAAATATTAACCTAAAATTACTTTTACGTAATATTTTATCGATGATATTAGTAAGACGTACCTACCATCACAAATCACAATGACAACTTTATTATGAAAAGAATTTTTTGGGTTGATCTCAAGTCGAGTCCCATCCCTACTCAATATAAAATGGCGTCATTTCATTTTCAATATTGTTTTCTTCTAAATATTAGTAGCGTTTTAACGTGTTGTCAGTAAGAATAAAAACGTGATGAATTATTGTTTATAAATTTATCGCAACGAGTCTATGTTAATGTTAGGTACTTTTTGTTTTTATTGATGGCGTTTGTTAACTGTTTGTCAACGATTACGTACAGTGTTCGCGTCATAAAACCTATAAACAGTTAAGTGATTAATAACAAGAGTTGATGTTAATTGTTGAAGTATACAATACAATAAACTTGGCAATAAATGTAATGACAAGAGAATTTGATACAGAATTTATATGAACCTACAAAAGTAGGTATAACTTTTTACAAATTCTCCGTTACAGCTAGTTTCATTTATGATGTCTGGCCGAAGAGCAAGTAAAGTTTGGAACTTCTTCACTCCTGATGTAGACTCCAAATTGGCTTCATGTATTATCTGCGACAGAACTGTTTCATATAAATCTACTATAAGTAATCTTAAATCTCACATTAGACGAGTGCATCCATATCAATTTTCTGAATTTCTAACATCAGAATCAACTAATGAACAATGGCTATCGCAAGATTCGAATGATAGCTTCGAGCAACACAGTTTCACATCTCAAACTAAGCAAAACACACTGCAATCTTCAACTTCCAGTAGAAGTAATGCACAAGCTACACCAATTTCTATAAAACAAGAACTAGAAGAGGCCGGGGAAAAGAGAAAAGAATTAATGTTTGTTACCACTCCAAAGAAACCTGCTTTGGTAGAAGGAAAATCAAAAATAGACAGATCTTTAATAAAATTATTCACTCGAGATTTTCAGCCCCTCACAGTTGTCGAGGATGAGGGTTTTAAGGAATTCACTAATGCTTTAAATCCCACATATCAATTACCGACATGTAAAATGATATCTAGAAAAATATTGCCAAATATGTATGATAAATGTTTAAAAAAAATTAGAGAATATGTACAATTAGAGGCAAAAAATGTGTGCATAAGCACCGATTGTTGGACATCTAACACCGAAGAGTCTTACGTCTCTCTAACTGTTCATTTTTTGACAGACGATCTAGAATTGATGTCCGTTTTATTAGATTGTGCACTTTTCATGGGCCCTCAAAGTGCAAGACAATTGGCCGATGAAATCCAAAACATTTTAGTAGACTGGGATTTACAGGATAAAGTTATCCTTGCTGTGAGTGACAATAACTCATCAAATTTAAAAGATGCCTTTGAATGTCATCTCCATTATGAACATTTTGTATGTTATGCACACTCGTTGAACCATATAGTGCAGGATGCATTAAAATTGTTCGAGGTGACGCTTAGGAAAATTAAAAATATTGTAATGCACTTTGACAAATGTCCGTCTTCCGCTGAAAATTTAAAGGATTACCAATTGAGTAGCGACGGTGGCATCTCACCAAAACAGTTAATCCAATCCGTTCCTTCTAGATGGAATTCATCATACTATATGCTAAAGAGATTTGTTGAACTGGAGGAGTGTATTAGTGCCAGTATGGACACGGTTGGTTCGGATTTACCTATAATTACTGGGGAAGAGAGTGAAGCATGTCGTCAGTTGTGTACTGTTCTTCAACCGTTCGATGAAGTCGTACAAGCCATTCGAAGTGAAAAATATCTATCCGGATCTATGCCTATTGTATTAACAAAGGCTTTGTTAATTGTTTGCGAGAAACTCTCAAGCCAGCCTTTCTATCAGACAATCGTTGACATTATTAAAAAGTTAAAAGAAGGCATAAAAGATTACTTCGGCAGTCTGGAACAAAACGAAATTCTTTCTTTATGTACATTCTTGGATCCTAGATTCAAAACACATTACTACTGTGAAGCCGATACCACTGAATCTGTAAAACAATATATTCGGCAGTTATTTCTAACGGAGTTAGATTCCAACCAAAGCAAGCCAGAACCGGCAACTAGTTCCCGAGGCCAAGACCAAGTTATTTCAGTTTGGAGTGTTGTGGACTCTGTAGTTGAGAATATAAAGCCTACAAAGGGGCAGACAAGTGCTTCTAAAGCTAATATGGAAATAGACCTATATTTAGAAAGTCATTTATTGCCAAGGGAAGATTGTCCATTGACATGGTGGAGAGAAAATAAATGGCGATTTCCAAATTTAGCCAAAATATTTAAAATGAAGTGTGGTGTGGTCACAACTTCTGTGCCTTGTGAAAGACTCTTTTCAGATAAGGAGAGAATTTTAAATGACAGGAGATGTAGCTTAAAAGCTCAAGATGTGCAAAAAATTGTTTTTCTTAATGCAAATGATTTTCTTCAATAGTAAATAGTATGTAAATATTAGGTAGGTATAACCTATTTATTTAAATAAATAATAGTATAATATCCTACATGTTTTTCAATTATATATTACTATTTTTGGTGTAACAAACACAGTGTGTAAATGGTTGAATAGGTGTTTTCTGATGGATTTGGACTAATTTGAGAAAGAACAGTGTTTTTTATCAGCATATTGAATTAGTACCTAGTAGGTTATTTTTATAACAGACAGAGAGACTGACTTGATGGTAGGTGGCTAATTGCTACCATCGCCTGTAACACGAGCAACGTCACAGGTGGTGCAAGTATATTACCGACCATAGTATAATTAAGGAGAAGGGATGGGGCAATGGTCTCTGACATCCCTTACTAGCTGAAACATAAAAGCACACATGCTGTTATTTCATGGTCTTTTTAAGAGAGTGGTAGCCTATTTTTTTTTTTCAATTTCGTAAATCTTTCGGAGTTACAATGCATGTAATACACAATTTTTTTAAGACCAAAATATAAACTTAATTGGGCAAAGCAACTGTGTGACACATTTTTTTATACTTACTATTTGAAGTACCCGCTTATTTATACATACTGTAGGTATGCTTAAAAATGTCTCAGAATATATATTTTTTAAATTACTAGGTATCTATTTGAATATTAAACAGCAACAGCAGGACGATCATTTGTTTATTTTTTTAACTTCGACTTTTCACATTACGAATATTTAACAGTAGTTAATAGTGAGTGGCAGTGGCCTGTGGCATAGACATTTTTCATTTCATGGTCATTTGTTGGTTGCCGTTTCGGAAAAAGGAAAGCCCCCAAATCTTGATGAAAAAGTCCCTAGATTTTGAAATAAAATTACTTACTTAAAAAATCCGCTAGTCATCGCTAAATATTTCAAAATATTCCATTGTAAAAAATAAGCTGTAAACAAAGCAAATAAAATCCCTAGGTTTATACATGGTTTATACTAGGTTTATACAAACAAACATTTCGTCGTCATACATTATTCACACAAAATAGGTTTGTTCTGCGAAAACGTAACATAGAAACGTTATTCCATTCCTTCCTTTCTCTAAACAGTGGATTGCTGACGAATGAGTGAAAGACAAAGAAATAGCGACACATATGATAAACATTTGATAGAGTGAGAGGCATAAAACAGACCGAATGGAAATCGAACGTCAATCTAGTAGGGGATTTCCCAAAAAACCAATAACAATTAGTAGTGTTGCTAGTAACTATCTACATTTAAATTTGTATCAAAATATTTTTGATTTTTTTGATTTTTGATTTTTGATTTCACTCTATAGTAAATTTTTGATTTCACTCTGTAGTAGGAGTAGAAAAAAAAGGTGTTTTTTCCATAATAAGCAAGAGTTAGGAAAAAAATTTTCAAACAAATATTGTAGGAATTTAATTTTACATAAAAATGTTCATATTACTTTTGTTATAAAAATGCCCCTGAGGGACGCAAATTTTGATCTGTTAGTAAATTTTCCTGGAAGAATTGTAAAGATGGTAAATAACTGTCACGTCTGTCAAGCAAAAAATAGGTATTGAAGTCAAAAAGATTAAATATACATATTGGGGGAATTTTTCCTTCAAATACTTATGTTGATCCCGTTTGCCGTAATCAGGATGGCCATGGCGTAGCTAAATAGCCTTGTAAACTGAGCGATTTTGTACCACGTGGTTCTAAATGTCACATTACGGATTCTTTCGTCTTGCCCGATCTATAAAGTTGAAAATCTTTGATTGAAGTGAATTCATGACTACTAATGCCTTTTGTTTTTCTTACTACGCAAATGTCAAAATGGAGCATTACATAGCAAAATAAGCACAAAAAAAAGTAAATGCAACACCGACTGAGCAGTTGCGTCCGCGAACGATAGTATTTTGCAAATTGCAAAACGCACTATTCACTTCGAAACTATTCATTTCTAGAGTAGTATGAAAAAGATTAGACTAATGTCATACTATGATACGATTAGGTGAAAGTTCGATCCCCGGTCATGCCATGTACTAAAGGTTTTTTTCTAAAAACGTAACTGCATTTGATTGCTCTGATGCTGATTGCTCTCAAATGGTAAAGGAAAACATCGTGAGGAAACCTGCATACGCCAAAGAAGAAATTTTAAGGCGCATTTGAAGTTCACCAACCAGCACTTGGGCCAGCGTGGTGGACCTGCCTTTGTTGAGAGGAGGCCTGTGCCTCTGCAGTGGGGACATAATATATTATAATAGGTTGTTAATGATGAATGATAAAATACATATATATTTAATTTATGGATTTAAAATTCAAGTGTCGAAAAAGTATTTAAATCGTTTCTTTTTTCAATACAACACTGATGTTACGGCTATGCGTCAGTCGAGCGTCTGTCAGTCAGTCGGCCAGTCAGCAATTAAGTATAGTAGGTAAACATATTTTTAAAAAATCATATAAAAATTACTCTATTCTCGTATATATTCTTACAAGCAAGCATTGAAATTTAATGTACAAGTATTATTTTTCAGCGAACGCTCTACATTTGTAGAAGTAGAAACTTAATTAATTCCTGCCGACTCTGCAGGAATTTATTAACTGCTCGCTTGAAGAAGCCCATATTGTAGCTAGATGGAAACACCTTAGAAGGGAGATTGTTCCAAAGTTCGCACCGTCCGGTCCGTGGGATAAAGTTTCTACTCAGCCGAACTGTGCGCAACGGTATCATATCCAAGTAATGCGGATGAACTTGGCATCTATATATGGCGCGCAGTGCGGTGGTAAAAGTTTGGGGTAGGCATTAGATAATGGGGTAAAAAACCGACTTTTGCTCACTTCAGATGGCAGGCTGTTCCCTAAATCTGACAAGTAGCTGTCATTTTCCATAGTAATTATGCAAACGAATAAAAAGAACTGAATTTATTTAATTAACATGACGCTTATGTTTAGCTTTGGATTGCAAAAAGACGGGAATCCATATATTTCCTAAAGATTTCAAAAGAAAAAAAAAACAACGGATAAAAGCTTTGCGAAGAAAAAATTGGGAACAGACTAAATATTCAATGTTATGGTGCAGTAGATGCTTTTCTTTTAACTGCTTAACACTCTATGTCGAATGCATTTTTGTAGAAATACATAAAGGCAAATTCGCTGATAAATACAGGGAAGCAAAAAGGCAATATGGCGCCACCTACGATTAGCTTTCAGTTTTTAACCCCATTGGAACAACTCATCCGAGCACTCGCCATTGCACAGCCGGTAGAACACACAAAAAGAGACTACATCTCTTCTTTAGAGGCGACTCTAGCTCATGAAGTGCCCGTGTGCCAGCCCTGGATTTTTCAATAGGCTGTATAGGCCGAGGCCTATGGGCGGCAGCGGCCTAGGGGCGGCGGATTTTAGATGGTTTTCGCACGCTTTCGGAAGCCATCAAATTCTTGTGTGATAATAAATGCAATAATAATAATAATAATTACATAATAAAGGCCTACCTAGGCCACGAGGAAGAGGCGGCACGAAGTGGAGGGGCATATACTCAAGAAAAGTATAAATCCGGCACTGCCGTGTGCAATCAATATCCTGGCGCCCTCTCCATCAGTATGTTGAAACTCATTTAATATGTCTATTTTTGGTTTTATAAAATTTTAAATGCTTTTAGAATTTTTGTCTATTTGTCTGTTCGTATGTGAACGCTAATCTCTGAAACGGCTTAACCGATTCGAATGCGGCTTTCACTGATGTATGCAAGCTTCTCGTAACATTTAGGTAGCGTTTGTTTCATTCCAATCGGTTCACAAACAAAAAAGTTACGCGCTATAACGAATACCAAGCGTACTAAGTTGCGGGCTCAGCTAGTTTTATGGAGCATATAACATTTTAAATAGGTAAGTACCTATTTAAAGTTTTTAATGATTTGCTCAGCTAATGAACAGCAGACCTTCGCGCATAAGATAAATTAATTCTCTCTGCGAGTTTTACATAAGTATAAAACAAGCATAGAATATGTTAATGTATCTTTAACATTCGCGTGAGATGTAGTGCCTATGGATTTAAAAATATAATTCCAAATTTATTTAAAAATTATACAGTTATTTTTTTTTGTTTTTGTGTAATAAATTTATAATTATTTTAAATTACTTATATACATATATCTATAAAAATACATAATTCTTACAGTATCATGTATTTTCTTATAACTAAACTTGCTGTGTTAACGTATGTACATAAGGCGTGGTCATATAATATATCTGGTATAAATATGTCGTGTTAATTCCGCAAGTTACTAAGTACCTTTTTTTAAGTAAACCTAAGTTTATAGTGTTGCTCTTACTTAAATTTTAGATGAGGAATATCATAAATTACCTGAACTCTTTTCTCTTGAAAATTATGAAAAATGTTTAAAACAAAAAGACGGCGTCTATTGCTTGGGAAATTTCGACGTCGTCGGACAGGAATCTTCTCCTATTTACAAGACTTTATTGGTAATTATTTATTTATTTATTTGATACAACATTAGAGGTAATAAATGTTATAAAACACCAATTTATGCTTGCGAGTTTGCCCGTGAATCTTTATAAATTATATTATCGGGGCCTAGGGCAAAACAATAATCATTAGTGATAGTTTTTTTCCAATCTCTCCTTGTTAGTCTTTCTTTGCGTAATATAACACCATACAGACTGCGAGACGACGTAGGTATATAAGTGTTTAGGCGGCAAAATTTGAATGTTAATATTTTTTGTGTTTTTCTATTTGCTATCTGGTTATTATTTATGCAAAATAAATATATATATATAGCTTAAAATTGATCTATAATTAAGTTACACATTTTTTGAAAAAATAGGCAAATACCCTAACCCTATTGATACGGCTGATACGGCGATAGCTACGCCCCTGGCTGGAACCACACATTAGGCCAATTTACAGAGATTTTTTCATGTACATAATATGAATAACTTGTCGTGTATAAACTTTCGGGTTCCTAGTCGAGCGCCCAGACCGGGCAGATACACACCATTTCGACTAAATTATTTCAGAACCAACTTAGACCGTTTTTCCCCATTAAATCGTATTATGGATGTTGCCAACTCCCTGAGTCACGATGTTGACCTGTTTAACGACGCATTTTCCAAAATTAAAAGACATCCTTGTCCGTGGTTCAGATAATTAACACTAGTTTATTTTTGACATTTATTCCAAATTTCCTATTTAATTATATTTCTATGTCATGTATAATTTTTTTTGTTTTTATTTTGATAAATTTTTTTTTTGATAATTTTTTTCCTTTGATAAATTTTTTGACAAATTTTTCATAATTTTTGTGATGTTTTTTTTTCTAACTTTATTGCCGGGATGCTACTTTGACTTTTATTGGCGTAGGCTGTGCCTCCTTTAATTCCGTGGGGTCCTAGCGCTATAAGGCTTTTTAAGGAAATAGTAAAAAGGTTAGTCACAGGAGACCGAAGAGCTGGCAGCTACCTCGGACAAAGAATTAGTCTAGCTATCCAAAGGGGGAACGCTGCCAGTATCTTCGGAACCTTGCCTACAGGGACTCCTTTTAATAATATATTTTAGTTATTATATTAAAATTAGGACTTTCGATTATAGTTTATATTAGTTTATTATAATTATAGTTTTATTCTTTATTCTTATATAAGAAACAACTGTAATTAAATTTAATAAATGAATACTATTTCTTTAGTTTTCTTTTTAAATTGTTGAAATTATAAATAAATAAATTATACATATTATAAAAAAATTAAAACTAAGATAAATAATTAAAATATGTGGTATAATAATAATAATATTTGCAGATATTAACGAGTGACACATTGTCCAATTTCAATCACACCAAGATTTACAGAGGTGTATGCCTGGGCAGCTTCAGAGAATGCCCAATCGAAGGCACTTGGGAGAAGTCATTTGAAAAATGCATTGACAAAGGAATGCACGATAAATACGGCTTGAACTGTAATTTGACCACATTGAGCTACTGCAAAAATCACACATATGAAAGACAGTTTGATCCAATAGATTATCTATTTATGTTTTATGCGACTACAATAGTTTCTCTTAATATAATTGGCAGCATTTACGACCGTGTTGCGGAGGCTAATGAGGCTAAGGGTGAGTACTTACAATTAAGAGGGGCATAGGAAGATAAAACGAGCTAGTAGGTACTACCTATCTATTTTTCAACCTTTTTTATATGGGCTTTGTAGGCAGGCTGACAGTCCACTTATAGGGCGGTAACCAGTGGCGTAACTATACCACCTGGGGCCCGTGGCAAATGGGGCCCTATCAGTAAAAATCGTCACGTTGTACTTAGTTTAATTTTAATAAACCATTTAAGTAGTTATCCAACACTAATAACAATTTTATTTTCAAGACATTCATCGGAAAATGGACGGTGGGGGTAACAGACGTGTTTATAAACGCTCCGTAAATTTTAATTGTTTTTTGCGTTAATAATTGAAACCTCTTGCTGAAGTTGATACTGTTGAATGGACATGAACCGAATCTACCATATACATTGTGATACAAGTTGTGCAACTCACTGAAGACATAAAATTGGTGTTGTAAAGTGTCCAATGTGCTAGTGGTCTTTGTGTGTATTTAAACTGATTGAACTAATAACAAACAAATTATAAAGTTACCCACACTACATACTTGTACAACTACATACTACATAGTGTACAAGAATTTTGTCATATAATTGTTGAGCTGATTTGGCGCATTCGACAAGTCGACCGCATCGCACGTAGCTGTTTGAGGTTCGAATCTTGAACTCGGTCCATGTGTTTGTTTTTATTTTCTGTTTTGAATTTCATTTTACTGTAATCAACTAAAGGAGTCCATACACAAATTTAGAATGGCTCGTACTTGTAGCGGATGTGGTACAGTAATAAAAGCAAAGCATTTTTTCGAATGCTGTATTTGCAGAGGGTACTTTGACCTGGATTGCATAAACGTTAAGACAGATGAATTCAAAAAACTAACAACCTCATATAAAGCTGCATGGACGTGTCCGGTATGCACAAGTGCCAAACCTAAGGGTGACAACACGAACACCCCAGTCCGTGGTTCACTACTTTCCGACGATAATACGCCCACAGACGGTATCATTCTCGGGGCTAAATCCGGTAAAAATACTGACGTGATGAAATCTTTGCTCACACCGGATAATAACATGTCCAACACAAACTGTTACGGAAATGACATTGTTACGGAAATAAGGGCCTTGAGACACGAGATGAACGTGCTTAGGGAGCAGATGAGTCTAACTTCGACGACAATACTCCAATGGAACAGTAAAATGGATGAATTTGAAAAAACTATTCATGCCCGTGATGCTGAAATATCCGCTCTTAAGGTAACGGTTGGACTACTGAATCAGAAGATTTCTGCTCAAGCCCAGTCTGAATTGAAAAACGAACTTGAAATCGTTGGGGTTCCGGAGCTACCAAATGAAAACTTATACCACACCGTACATGTAGCTGCAGTCAAGGTCGGCATCGCGTTGGAGGATTCGGACATTGATTGGACTATCAGAGTTGGCCCCCGACGCAACGTAGGTGATCCCGTCTCCTCCGATAATAAATTGCCAAGACCAATCGTTGTTAGAATGCTGAGGCGTGCAAAACGTGATGAGTTTATCAAGGCTGCCAAATTAAGACGAAATCTAACAACGGAAAATATCACTCATGGTCCTATAAACCCAATGTATATCAACGAAAGACTAACTAAGGAAAATAGGTATTTATTTCGTGAGGCTAGATCACGAGCTAAACAATTCAACTACAAGTTTTGCTGGACTCGTGGAGGATCCATATTCGTACGCAAAGAGGAGAAGTTGCCTGCACGAATTATTGGATCTGTGGAAGACTTGGACCGGCTTTTCGGTAAAACAAAACCTTGCGACCAAGACATACGGACCAAGACGCAATCGTAGTATGGATCCATCCCTCCTGGCTCTTCACTTCCCGAACCTGAATTGCAACGTTTTGAACCGGTTTCGTGTCTATTGGAATCACTATGCTCTCTTGTTTACTCTGTTTTGGTTAATTTTGTTACATATTTGTGTGTCTTGTATTGTAGATAATAATATTAATTTGTATTTTCTTATCCAACTCTTGACTGACCATGCTATTTCGTATATCCTGAAATGTACTGTTCTTATGCTGATGTACGCTGGTGGTATTGTTTTTCTGCCCTATTCACTATTAGATAGAACGCTGTGCTTCACTGCTCTTTTTCTTTTGATGTACTACCGATTGTTATGCGGGAGCCGAATCGTGGTGCGCAACCATTCATACTGTAACATCCAAATACACATAAATTGCTGTCTTCTCATTTAATTTAAATACTATCTCAGACGTAATTGACGAGAATTTGGAGTTTGCCTGCCACGGTTTAGGTTCCGTTCGTGACTTTAAGAGTATCCTTGCACCGGTACTGAACTTCAGGGTAGTGACTTACAACATCAGAAGCATTGGTAGGAACTTGGATGACTTCCTGACGAATCTCAGTTGCGCTGGCACTACATTTGATGTAATCGTTTTGACTGAGTGTTGGCTCAGAGATGCAACTTCAGTTGGTGAGATTGATGGTTATAGGTCTTTTCAAACAACTAATCATATTAATCAGGCTGGGGGGGTGGTCGTCTATGTCAGGGATGACTGGACCGTCAGTATCATGGAGCCAGCCTTATGTGATGCTGACTCCCTTGTAGTTGAGATTTCTAGCGCAATTGTATTGATAGGTATTTACAGATCACCTTCTTTCAAAGTTTTGGACAACTTCTTTGCCTCACTCGATACGTTACTCGCCTCACACGAGGGACGAAACTTACTGGTGGCTGGCGACATGAACATAGACATCTCTCCAAGCCAAACTTCGAGTGTCAAATCCACATACCTCTGTCTTCTCTCGGAACACGGTCTCATACCAGCTGTAAATAGGCCGACAAGGGGGACTTCCTGCTTGGATCACATTTTTGTTAAGTCGGACACTGTTGGTTTGTCAGCGGTATGCCCTATGCCGGTAACTGATCACGATTTAGTTGTTTTGGCTGCGAGTTACAGTAAACCAGCAAAAATCAAACAACCCAATTCTGGTAAGACAGATATTCCAATGTTAAGAACCGAGTTATCAAAGTCTAACTGGTTGTCAATAATAACCTCCTCTAATGCCTCGGAAGCAGCCTCCCAATTTTCTAATCATTTTGTGGCGCTCGTCACCAACAATACTCGGAATGTTAAGACCGCTAGGTCTAGAGTAATTCTTAAGCCGTGGATTACTGCTGGCTTGCTCAGGTGTATTAGGCACAGAGACTCACTTCATTCAAGATCAACAAGAGAACCGGGCAATGACCTGCTGAAACATATATTCACTCGCTACCGAAATTTCTGTAATAATCTTCTGCGTAAACTAAAGTTGGAATACTACAATAAGGAACTTCTCCAAAACTACAAAAATCCGAGAAGGCTCTGGGGTACCATCAAAAGTATTTGTGATCTGTCGAGGAGAAACTCTGAGCCCACCGAACTTTTAAACTGTAAAAGTGACCCATCAGACTCTGTTAATTATTGTAATAAATATTTCTCAAGTGTAGGTAGCCTTCTGGCGGAAAGGACAATGGCTAATCTGCAAATAAATCAGTGCTCCCTTGCGCTTAAGTTAAACACACCGATCGCTTCCTCCTCATTTTTTCTACAGCCGACCGACCCTGCTGAGGTTAATAAACTAATAACAAATCTTAAAAATAATTCTGCCCCTGGTCCCGATTCAATCAAAAACTCGGTCCTCAAATCTGTCAGGGAGTATATTGTATATCCTCTTACATATATATTTAATCTTAGCCTGTCCCAGGGTATTTTTCCTGATATCTGGAAACAGGCTTCTATTACCCCGATTTATAAAAATGGCCGTAAAGATTCCCCTGCCAACTACAGACCTATTGCTCTTCTAAGTACCTTCGCTAAACTACTCGAAAAAATCGTAAACAAACGCCTTTTATCATATTTAGAATCATTTTCTCTCCTATCCAACCGTCAATTCGGTTTCCGACGAAACAGATCAACGGAGGATGCTGTCAGAATGCTCACGGACTTTATCTCGGATTATCTTGACGGTGGCTGGTGCTGCATTGGCGTCTTTTTAGACCTTGCGAAGGCTTTCGACACTGTGTCAATTCCCCTGTTGCTACGGAAGCTGGAACGATTTGGAGTAAGAGGCACCCCCCTGCAATGGTTTCAAAGCTACCTGTCAAATCGAGGACAGCGTGTTAAAATTGGCTCCGTACAGAGTGGCTCGGAAACTGTTCACTTCGGAGTTCCTCAGGGTAGTGTCCTTGGACCTACTCTTTTTATAGCTTATATAAATGACATTGTTACCTGCTGTGGCGGTGAGGCCGAGTTGGTTTGTTATGCCGATGATACAGCTGTCATCTTTCGGGATAGGACATGGGATTCGGTATTTTCTATGGCTGAGATGGGTTTGACTAGGATTGCGAATTGGTTGGATTTGAACCTCCTCACACTAAATAATGACAAAACAAAATACATTACTTTTTATAAAACCAAACCATCCATGCCAAAAAATCTTCCACCCATTAAAATACATAGATGTGGAATCACCTCTCCACGGTCGCCTTGCAACTGTGGTTCTATTCTTGCCACCTCCTCACTAAAGTACCTTGGCATTATCATTGACGACCGCCTCTCTTTCAAAGACCACATAGAACTTTTGTCTGGGCGCATTAGGAAGACACTGTATGCAATGAAAAATGTGAGAGATGTGGCGTGGCCTGGAGTTAAAAAAATGGTTTACACTGCGCTATGCGAGAGCCTGCTTTCATACTGTATATCTGTTTGGGGAGGATCGAACAAAACGGCACTAATTCAACTCGAAAGAGCGCAACGATCTGCTCTTAAGGTACTGTATAAAAAACCTTATCGATACCCCACAACCTCCCTTTTCAGTGACTGCAAGGTTCTCACGGTGCGCCAACTGTTTATCTTGAAGGCTGTACTCTCCGCTCACCGCTTGACCATCTCGAGCAGCGCCTATAAGTCATTGCTTTCCAAAAGGCACTTCAGGATTCCTGTTCCGCGGGTGGCCTCTGGTTTCGGAAGGCGATTTGGCCGATTCCTTCATCCGTTAATCTATAATAGGGTGGTTGATCTTTGCGACTTTGGGAATTTGAATTGCAAAGGGGTCTCTTTTATTGTTAAGGGCTGGCTTCGGAGTTTGTCATATGCCGACACCGAGGGCATCCTTTGCTCGTTCTGTTAGAGTAAGTCTGTGTATTTTTTGGGTTGTGCCAGCGTAGCTGTGGTGTGCTATGGTCTATCATTTTCTATCTGATTTACACCATGATTAATATTTATATCGTAATGCTTTCTTCCTTTTTAATTTTAAGTTTATATATAGGCACTTTTTCTATGTTTTTATATATGTCCCCTAAAATATGTTACTCTCTATTTATTATTAAGTATTCTATAATTTTTTATTTAATATTATTGTATATTAGGTATTTTAGATTAAGTAAGCATATGCAGTGTTCATGTATTTGCAGTAGACTCCCACGATACAAGCACAGCTTAGTGTGGGGGTCAATGATAACTTATGGCATTGTAATTTAACTGTCTGGAAAATTAATTTAAATAAATAAATAAATAAAAATAAAGACCATGGGTTTATACATTTACAATGAAATAACAATTTAATTTCAATAAGATATTTATTAAGAAAAATCATTTCGAGCTTTCTGTTACGCAAAAGTGTCTATACCATCATCAAAATTTAAAGATCGGACCATAGAATTTATTTCTGAGCTCGCGCCCTCTCTAGGGCCGGGGCCCTCTTGGGTCGGGGGCCCGTGGCATTTTGCCAGCCCTGCCACCCTATAGTTACGCCACTGGCGGTAACCCTTGTTTATTTTTTACTATCTGTGAACAATATAATTAACATGAGAAACTATATGAGTATTTGATAATGCGCACTGATAATGCAAATATTAAGAACGAGCTGAACTCGGCCACGCACGCTTCGCTGCGGCCCATACGGCGGCGGCGGCGTGCGCATGGGGCGCGCGGTACTGGACACTGCTTATATATAATACTATTTATCGTAGCGTGATGTTATATAGCCTATAGCCTTCCTCGATAAATGGACTATTCAAAACGAAAAGAATTTTTCAATTCGAACCAGTAGTTCCTGAGATTAGCGCGTTCAAACAAACAAACAAACTTCAGCTTTATAATATTAGTATAGATTTACTTGGGCCATAGGTGTCTAAAGTTAAATGGTGGGTTGTACAGCGTCTTAGGCTCTGAAGGCCATCTAACACCAAGTGGATTGTCTGCCTACATACCATTTTAATATTAAGAAAAAAAAAGAGCCGTCACGGGACGCCTGGTAGATGCGAAACATTGAGTGAAATAAAATGATGACTGTTTATTTATTTATTTAACGTTTATTTTTATTGAATACAAAAATTAAAATATTTATTTCAAGTTGCAACAACCACCAACAATCACAACAACAACAATCACCACGGCACGCGTCGCCACACCGTACACACTACTACGCATGGACCATCGTATAGCGTGGTGACGCGTCGCCACGGACTACGTCGCCACGCTATCAATCACTTTCATCCGGGCCTATAGATGTTTCACATCAAAAATTTCATTGACGAAAATTCCATGAAGTTGTTTGTTTATTTAATTTTTTTTTTCAGTAAACAGCTGTCTCGTGGCGTTTTCTATACAACGTAATTGGAAAAAGCTTACTTGCAAAGGAGAACCCAAACATCAACAGTTTCTTAGTTTCCACGGCTTAAAGTTAGTATAAAAGTTATATAACAACTTGTCAAAACGTTTGGTCGACATAACCGGGGATTATAGAGCTGGCCATTATCTCGGGCAACAGATTAGCATTGCCATACAACGAGGTAATGCAGCCAGCATGCTCGGGACTCTGCCTAGGGGACCGAGGAGCCAATTCTTTAATTTAGATTTTAACTACTTATTCAAAATAAAATATAGGTGGAAATCAGAATCTCAGATCAGATCTAAGGTCGTTTAAATCCAGCCTTAAATAAATAATAAGCATTAAATAATATGACCCTTAAATAATGATAAAGTCATTGTTCCTGGTTTTTGGTTCAATTAAATAAGTAAAAGGTCAATGAATATACTGTACCAAAAGATACCCAGCAACAATATGAATCATTTTAAATATTATAAGAAATCTAGGTAGATATTATTAGCTCAACAAACTATCTTGCTGACAAAAATGCTGATTGACATTGAATGTCAATCAGCATTTTCGCTTCGCCCGGGGTGCAATTTTTATATATAAGAACATTCCTCGTTTATCCCTCTTTCCATTAGTGAAAACCGAATTAAAATCGGTCTACCCGTTCACGCGTGTTGCCGTGACCAAGGGAAATGGGGATTCATTTTTATATATAGAAGATTTATTTATTTATTTTTTGAAAATAGAAGATTCATTTGAACTATGTATTAGAAAATTCTACTTCCTAGAAATAGCTTTCCGAATCGATGGTAAATTTATTTTAATTTTATTGTGTTTGACATTCTGTTAATATTTAAATTTTTATATGTATAAATAAATGGAATATTTTATACTTTCAGATATGTAAGATACAGAAAGATTTTTTCACTCGTTTATTTAACTGACATTATATGAGAGCTTAAAAAATAATTTTCGATAGTGAACGGTATTTATTTTGTAATTAATTATGTAAATTTTATTTAATTTTCAGAGCTATTCTGGTAATATTAGTGAATATAACACATGCTTTCATGGGACTAATTATAGGCTATGTTCCTAACCCGAGATATTTTGAGCTGGTTTGATTTTTTTAAATAATTATTAATTAATTATAAAGCAATTTAACCAATCGTAATACTAATCAACTGTTGATTTGTTTCAGGCCGGGGAACGTCCTGAATTGGTTACATTTTTTAACGGAACTGTTGTTATTCAAATATTTATTTTAATGACGAGTTTCCTTCAAACTCTCAAAATATTTCATGATTCTTCGAAAACTAAATTCGATGTGAAATCGATTTTTCAGGTTATTTTATATAGATTTGTAAGGTTGGTATTATTTTTAAATTATTGGTTTTATATTTTGGTATTATTGGTACTAAGTATTTTTAAAGGATTTTTTTATTAATTTGGGATGGAAAGATATTTTCTCATAAGAAAAAAAAAAGATAAAATAAAGATTTAAGAAGTACAGTTAAAATTGTGTAATAATAAATGATGTATCACTAATTAATAAAAAGTACCTACCTAACTATTTATTGTTTTATTAATATGTTCTTTTTTCTTATTTTATTAATACATCTTTTGTTATTAATTTATTAATTATGTTAGTTTTTGTTATTTTTCTTATTCATTAATTTGCAATTTTTACTAATTCATTAATTAATTTATTTTTATCTCTGGCATCCCTCACTCACTCATGCAAACACAACAGCACATGCTGTTGTTTCACGGTGGTCTTCTGTAAGGGGGTAGTTGTCCCTGCCGGGAATCGAATCCGGGACAAGTAGGTACCCTAACCAATCATCCAACCAGCTTTTTTTTCCAACGGGCTCATCCAACGCTCTCACTGGGACTTAAGCCAGAATTAATAAGCATTCTTTTTTGCTAATTAAACTATCTGGGAGTTTGTATAAATTCTAAATTTGTTTTTATATCTTTTTTTGTTAACAGTTGTATTATTATTATTATTTCTTTTTGTGCAAATAAACTTTTTTTTTATTTTATTAATTTTTTGTTCTTTTATTTGTAGGATAAGTCCATTGTTCCTGACAGTGACGTCTTTATCAGCTACTTTAATGCCCCATTTGGGCGATGGCCCTCTTTGGAATGTATACGAGGAGCACTCCAGGTTGTGCCGAAACGAATTTTGGCGAATTTTTTTTATGGTGCACAATTTTTATCCTCCGAGTTGCCTTCCACAGACTTGGTAATATAAATTCAATCTTTACTGACTCATTTTGGTAACACTTCGATGTAATGAAGAACATTTAGAATAATTTTCTTTAAAAAAATTTGGCCAATTGTTTAAAATTATTTACTGATATATGTAGGTATTAATAGCCAAATTCCTAAGATCTTGGGAAAACTTGTTTTTTTTGGTCCATCCATGGGAGGTGCAGAACTGCAGATGCGCTGTTGACTAGGCAGAAAATACTATAATAGGGGTTCGGACAGTAATCAGATTAAAATTTAAAATGTACTTAGAAAGAAAATATATAATTTTTTACGATTATTTATCGAATAATAATTTAATATAATTCATTTAAATATTTTTAAATGAAGAAATAAAATTTTATTATTTACAATATTTTTAATCTATACTGAAACACCGATCACAGTGCGTGACGTCATTTGTGGGCAATCATTGTCTTATGCCAATGCAGCTGTTTTGTTATGATATGACCACAAATGACGTTACGCGCTCTCAGATGAACTATCGTGGCGTTTTGGCGGCATTTTCAAACAAACAATATTAAAACATGATTTTGAGTACCCAAAAGGCTATAAATAAATAAAATAGTATTTTTTATGGGAATAAATATCCATGAAGATTAATTTAAAACACTTTCTGAAAATTTGTCCGATCCCCTATTGTAGAGAATAAATGTTACAATTGTTCCTTTCTTAAAGGTATCTCGCAGTTGATCTCCAATTGTGCATAATAATAACAGGGTTACTTGTATTTCTGCTGAAGAGGAAAGAAGTGATGATAAAAAGACTAATGGGTGTGCTGATGACTTCGCTCTCCACGCTTTTCCTATTTATATATTACATGGGTTTGAAATCGATGTTGCACATTTCTACTCCTGAGTAAGAAACATTTATTTATCTATGAGGAATAAATATTTTGATCAGTAAAATATCCATTAGGTCAGCAACTTTTTTTGGCTGACCTATTAGTACTTGCTGCCCAAATAGGTTTCTTGGCTGATCAATCATTAATTGGTTAGGTTAGGTTAGTTTTTTTTGCTGATCGATTAAATAACAGCCTTATCTACCTATGTACGATTTTTTTTTAATATTTAATGTGCAGACATGGCTCGTTTACGATTTTATTTAAATGTATAGATAAATTAAAGTAGCTGTACGACTTTGTCTGTTTCAAAGCACTCAATCTTGATACGGTCTGAAGCCGAGAACGGCTAGCTAGATTTTACTTATCGCACTAGTGCGGAAAGGTGCTAGAAATTTTTCACTAGTAGGTATTCAATGTGGAACTATCAAGTAATATTTACTGCCTTTTAAAGTAAAAATCACAGGTGCTGCAAGCTGCCGACCATAATAGGATCAAAGGTAAGGGATTAGGAAGAGATAGGGAAATGGTCTTTGACAACCCTTACACCATTACCGAAATACAAAAGCACACATGCTGTTATTTTAGGGTGCGAACGCACTGTGCCCTTCCATTACTAGCCAGATCTAGACCACAGTCGTCAATGGTTGTAACTAAAATATATTATTAAAAGGAGTCCCTTTAGGCAAGGTTCCGAAGATACTGGCAGCGTTCCCCCTTTGAATAGCTAGACTGATTCTTTGTCCGATGTAGCTGCCAGCTCTTCGGTCTCCTGTGATCTCGACTAAACTTTTTGCTATTTCTTTAAAAAGCCTTATAGCGCTAGGACCCCACGGACCAAGGGTCTTGACACCGAATGGGACAAAATCATATTCGGAGCCTAGACCCCTGTATTTGCATGTTGTTATGTGTTATGTTGTTATGGCGCATTATTTTGACGGCCCGTTGGATGAGTGGCAAGGGTGCTTGCCTAACGTCTCAGGGGCCCCGGGTTCGATTCCCGGCGGGGTCAAGTTTGGAAATTTTAATGTAATTTTCAAAATTGACTCTGGTCTGGATTTGAAAAGTAGTGGTGGCACACTGCGTTTCGCAGTCATTTGGGCAGCCCGCCTGGCGGCAGTAACCACCACCTTACAGAATACCACCGTGAAATAACAGCATATACGTGCTGTTGTGTTTCGGTGAGTGAGTAAGGGATGCCAGAGCCCATTTCCTTATCCCCTCCTAATCCCTTATCCAATCCTAATACTGTAGTCGGCAGCGCACTTGCAGCAGCTGTGGCGTTGCTTGTGTTATAGGCGACGGTAGCCACCTACCATCAAGTGGACCGTCAGCCTGTCTGTCGACCTTAATATAAAAAAAAATAAAAAAAAATTTGACAATTGGAAATACAAATACATGTGTGACGAGTTAAAATCAACGAATGACAAACAAACAAAATTACATCTTTGTAAACATTTACAAAGATGTTTATTATTATTTAATTTACCTTGCATTTGTTTTACGTATTGTTTGTTTTCAGAAATTTATTTAATTCCTTCAAACGTGAGAAATCGTTTGTGTTACTGTACGGATCGATATGGGGAAATTTTCCATCTGTTGTTATTGGAATATTAATGACATGTGCGTTCGTACACATAAAAAATTCTAAGTATAACATTAGAAGTAACAAGGTAACTTAATCTACTGTTTTAGTTTTAATAATATTTAGAAAAAAGCATTTTTAAATTTATAATTAAAAGTATGTAATTTAAGGCCAGGTCTTAGCAGAAAAGCGCCGTCGTCGCCTATTTTGACTTGTTAGAGTGAAATTAAAACTGAGATAAAAAATATAGAGCATAAAAGGCATTTTATGCAAAAAAAAATGTATTTTCTAAAAAAAAGGTAAATTATTGCACAAAAAAGCTTTCTCGTCACAGTAATAAACATTTTCAGTGACAACTACATTATTTTTTAAGCTCATTAATTAACTTAAGTTCTGTACTAAAGTTATGATCGTTTACTTTTATTTCTTTCTTCACATTTTACAAAATATTTCCAGAAAAACTTTCCAATTTTAAATCTGTTCCGTTATTTATTTATTTATTTTTTAAGGGAAACATACAGACTGTAATACTTAGGTACTTATACTTAACTAATCTGACAACAAGGGCACAAATACCAATAAAGTTTCCGCAATGATTTAGTACAACTCAACACTACGAAATCGATCTATAATTTTTACAACAGCAAAGAAATTCAAAAAAGAAAAAAAAAAAACTTAAAAATGATTACATTCGCTTTCCAGAATAGCTCTCCGATACGGTGCACACTTTTAGACTTTAGAGTAAATAAATCAATAATTTTCGATGAGTGATTAAGGGATGCCAGAGCCCAATGTCCCTAAGGCTGTAAGTTGTTAAAAGGCGCCGATAGTCTACCATCAAGTGAACCGTCAGCCTGTCTGCCGAAATTAACATAAAAAAAAGTTATTCTAGTTAGTGTAATATCTAATTAATATGTCCCTGCTGGTTTGTCAGAAAAGTGCTGGTCGCTTTTCGAGGCATGCCGCCTTAAATTACATCCTCCGCCGGTCTCTTGCGTCAGCCAATGTACCAGCTATATTAGAGCCTGCAGGCATTTCGAGAAACGATGGTAGGAGACCGGATGGGATGTCCCTGATTCCTTGGAGATTAGGTAGAGTGCTGGTGTGGGAGCTACCTGTGTAGACACACTAGCCCCTTCGCATCTCCATGGAACATCTACTAAGGCAGCAGCCGTAGCAGAGGCGGCAAAAATAAAATTTCTAAATATAGTGGCCTCGGCGCCGAATATGGTTTTGTACCATTCGGAGTCGTGACACTCGGTCCATGGGGTCCTGCAGCAACGAGCCTCTTCGAAGATATTTCGAAGAGGCTTATTGATGCGACGGGAGACCATTCAATTTGGCCATTCAACGAGGAAATGCTGCCAGCGTGCTTGGTACAATGCCGCAGGGTCCATTTTTATATTATTAGTATTAATCCATTTAGTATTAATTTATTTTTAGATTAGGTAATTTTAGTTTTTATATTATTGTCTTACTTTAAATAAATCCTTATTATTAATAATAAAATAATCAATCTCCATTAATATTAATAATATAATGTAACTAATATTAATCCTATTAATATTATAAAGGCGAAAATTTGTGAGGATGTATGGATGTTAGTTGCTCTGTCACCAGATTTGTATGAGATTTGGCACACTGATACTTTATTACCTGGATTGACACATAGGACATATTTTTATCACGGAAAAATTTTAGGTTCCCGAGGGATTGTCTAAAATTATAAAAAATTGGGCGCCACTGTCATCACATGTGTAAAAATGTTGGGCGTTATAATATTTTTTTTTAAATTGAAGATGGGTTTACTCTTGGCCAGCATCTATCCGTGTAGGAAAGATGAGAACGACGATGAAGCGAGCTCACCCAGATTTTCGTAGTTACAACGAAAATATGTCAGGCGTTATATCATTTTTTCAACGCAAACGAAATCGCTAGCATCAGCTAGTAATAAATAAAATGTGCAATGAATTATGACAGTGCCATTAAGACACAAGAACAAAGTGCGTCCCCTTAATAGACACTAACAATATTCTTAGATATAATTACACTTTATTTAGAAATTTAGGTTAAAACAAAATTACTTATTAGTCTTAGACTAGATCCTAGTAATAAAATGTCCTTTTTGGATATTTTATAAAAAATAAATAATAATACCTTCTTAGATATGTAGGTACCTTAACAGTTCCTAATAATGATGATATTTTTTCTTTCAGATCTTTGTTTTAATGTTCCGTTTGTCGATTCCCGTTGCATTTATTTTGAATGCAACAGGATATTATTTTCTGCACGTGACGTCACCGACAATTATATCCCTGTATGCAACTTTCGATAAACCAGTGTACGCATTAATATTCGCCGTTTTCATCCTGGGATGCCTTTTTGAAGTGGACAGTCAGTATTTTAATAATTTAAAATAGACCTAATTACCAAATGAAAAGGTAATATTGAGGAATATTTCAGGTTCATTAAGAAACTTTGTCGAGTGGCCTGGTTGGGTGGTATTAAGTAGATTGTCACTGTCGTCTCTTTTACTGCACTTTCTAGTAAACATGTATTTTATATGTACTAGATTATATCCGTTAAACATCTCGCATGTAAATATCGTAAGTATTTTTTATTATTTAAATTACTTAGAAAGATAGCTCAGGCCGCACTGCGGGTTTTTTCAACGAGCGATTGACCGCTACGACCGCGAAACCGCTCGAGAAGCACACACTACGATTAAAAATCGCGAAACTGCTCGCGGTTTTCACAATTGATTTTCACGTGTGCTGTTGTGTTTCGGTGAGTGAGAAAGGGATGCCAGAGCTCATTTCCCTATCTCCTTTCCCTTTAATCCTACTGTAGTCGGCAGCGCATTTGCAGCAGCTTTGGCGTTGCTTGTTTTATAGGCGACGGTAGTCACCTACCATCAAGTGGATGGACCGTCAGCCTGTCTGCCGAACTTAACATTAAAAAAAAGTTTGAAGATGGATTTCAAGAGAGCAGTATGTATTGTTTGTCTAATACTAAGAAATAGAAGACGTCAACATTAGGTCCATCCGCACACACTAACCGTAGATTTAAAAGGTTTATTTTATAAGAAATATTATATTTTAAAATAACATCCTGAGAAATTATTCAATTTCTGTAGGATGTCAGTGGCCAACTTCGATAAAATTTTGCAAATTGTGCGTCCATACATCACTTTTACGGCGGCGACCTTTCGAATACTGGCCAAAAAACCGCCCGCGGTTAACGTACTGTAGTGTGTACACCGACTAAGTTTCGCGATTTTAAACTCAGTCGCGAAAAAAACCGCAAGCGCGACCGCTTGTATTAATTTCCTCGATTCACAAAATCACAGCGGTTTAGCCGTAGTGCGGCTTAAGCCAAATAAAGAATAAACGTTTTATTATCAACTAGCGACTCGCCTCAGGCTTGGTAAGGATGCAATTTTTTTTTTAAATTATATACACAACCCTTCCTATTGTATCGCTCTTTCTATTAGTGAAAACCGTATCAAATTCCGTTCGCTGGTTTAGAAGGACTTGGCGGAGGAACTGACAGAAGATCACAGTGACTTTATTTTGTAATATTCGTGAAATAAGCACACAAAAGTATATTATTAAAATATGTTTATTTGACACAAATTAAAAAAAATCATTAGATACATTTTTTTTTATTATTTCACAATAGTAAAAATAATTTCTTTTTTTTAATTCATAAATTACATAGAAAAAAAAATACAAGTAAAATAATTTTTTTAAAAAGCTTCCTTTCAAAAAACTATTTCATTTGTAAGTAATAATATGAATTAATAAAACTTTTAATTTTAAGCAAGCAAATCAATGTTAACTTTTAATATTAGAAGAGTTCAAAACTAAATTAATCCTAAATGCAATTTGTATAGTTAAATTATTAATTAATGTTTTTACAGATAATCTTATTTGAATTTTTTTTAATTATAAATAATCTGTGCGCAAATTGCTATCGTAAACTTGAACTTAGGACCTATGATCCTATGATCCTAATCATCTATCATGTGCAATGGAAAATAAATTCACGGTAACCTGTTATAAACGCGCATGTAGGTATTGCACCTTGCTATTAATTATTTTATTGTTTTTTTCTATAAAGACGAACACACCTATTGAATGGCCCTCAAATTAAGCTCTATTGGGCTTGTGTTATGGGATAAAAATACAAGAGGTAGGGGGCGAAATCCTGCGCATTCAGACCAACTTTGATAAGTTAAAAACTTGGACTCAGTGATCCATTTTTAGGGTTCCGTACGTCCGAATAAAAAAACGGAATCCTTATAGGATCACTTGTGTGTCCGTCTGTCCGACAATTCCCCCGCCCCCTATCTCCGAAACTACTGAACTTAAAATTTTGAAAAAAAAAAATACAGAAATTAGTTTTCTACTTATCGTTTCTAGGAAACCCTATAAGAAGTTATTAAAATAACATGGTAAATCACTTAATATTGTGCGGATAGGTAACATAGTACGGAACCCTCTTCACGCGAGTTCAACTAGTACTTGTCCCGTTTTTTTTATTGACTTGAAAGCATTTATGTTCTATGTTTTACATTTACAGTTAGCTGATGGAATTGCTGTTTCTGTTTTCACTTTTGTGCTATCCGTACCACTTTGTTTAATGGTTGAATATCCATTTGTTGAGCTCTACAACGTTTTGAAGAAGCGCAACACAACAGCTGCTTTTGAAGTCGACAGTTGTAAGAGAGATTGAAAGTGTGAAACTTGAAGCCAGTGCAGGCGCTGTAAATAAATAAATAAATGAGTATAAAATGGGTTTATTTACTGAAGTAAAATATTCCAGAGCCTACTTGCTTATCCCTTCTTAATCTTTTATCCTCAATCCTCCTATGGTCGGCAGCGTACTTTACTTACAGCACCTGTGGAGTTGCTCGTGTTATAGGCAACGGTAGCCACCTAGCATCAAATGGACAGTTACCCTGTCTGACGATCAGAGCCACCTTTGACCTATTGGTGGCTCTGGCCACTTTACAATAATGGGGATCCTATGACTATGTTAGAGGATAATTTTATTAAAATAGGCAAAATGAATTTTCCCCATCTCCATTACTGCTCCACTTATCATTTTCAAAGCAATACTTATCGGTAATATTGGTTAACGAATGATAATCTGACAGGAACTAGGAGTTCACATCGATGGCAGGGCCCTGGGCACTTGCCCAGAGTGCTAAATGGGAAAGAAGGCCCCCTCTTTCCCATCTTAACAAAAAGAAAGATCACCGTGAAAAAACAGCATGTATGCTATTGAGTTTCGGTGTGTAAATAAGGGATTCCAGAGCTATTCCCTAAGAGGGGTTAAGGGATTGCCCTTATTCCCTATCCCGCTGTAACCCTTACGATTAAGTGGATCGCCTGCTTGTTTGCCAAACTAATAAAAAAACAGTTAATAAATTATTTATCCCATCTTCGTAGGTTCGTAAGTTTAAAATAAAATGTCCGAATTTAAAAAAAGTGTGGATTTTGGAGTCAAATAAAGTCATTGTCATTTTCCTAAGACTTTGGCAGCACGTTATCATTTCATTGTTATTTGTAAACGTCCAACATTTTTATCATGCTTGTTTCTTATTCTGATAAGATTAGAACAGTCATATGGCACGCATCAGCGCCACCTCATACTAAGACATCGTAAACTAATTATAAATATACTTAAAAGTGCACGAATTAGTGAAATTAAATTAAATTAAATATGCTTATACCGTTTTATAGTGATAATACGTGAGTGAGAAATGCTAAATACAGTTACAGCAATGCATAACATCAGGCAATTGGAGCATTCATTAGGCTCGGAATATCAAAGGAATCGTTCGTCATCTTTGTCAACATGGCGAAGAAATAATGCATTGACAAGACATGAACCTAGATACTCTTTACAATTCCAGGTATTAAGATTACTATCTATTATTACCTACTTAGTAAATATGGAAATGGAAAATAATAAGGGACAATGCATAATTTCAACAAATGTTGAGACTCACTGATTCTAGTTGTTTCGATTTAGGAAATTCATAATTTAGCGTTTATTTAAACATAAAACGGCAAACCAAGGTTTTTTTTCTATGTTCATTTATGAATCATGTTATAATTTGTCCTTAATTACCTGCTTGCTTCAATGTCTTTTGAGTTTTTTAAAGTTTCTAAAACGATTTTATTTTATATACGTTTATGTAAATATGTAAAATATGTACATATTTTGCGCACATTATTACTATTTTTTCTTTAATTATGTTTTTTGTTATCAATATTTTCCTTTATACGCATAAACAAATGCATTTATGCGTATAACGGAACGCACTGCGTAAAACAAGTTTGTATTCGAATGACAAATCCATGCATTTTGTCTGTCAATACTGTCACACAGTGAATAATCTTGATGGATTTTTTATGTATTAGTTTTTTTTTATTTGTATATCCCTTTAATTCTATTAGGAAATCGGCAAAGTTTTGGTGTTTAGATTTTTCATTATGTCTTAGTGCATAATTTTGATGTTGAAGTAGTAAAGTGCATAATATTTTGTAATAATCGTCGAACAGTATCGTTTAGGTAACGTGTCAGCGTACAACTGTTATTTTAACCGATGAACTGCGAAAAGGATTGCGAATTGTTTCGAAATTCCTATTTGTTATAACAGCTCAATTTCACATGGGTGATGGCTTGGCAGTCGGACACTCGTGTAAGTCTAATTAGAACATTAAATTATCCTCCCACAACAATAGATGTTCTAAATTTTCTACCATTATTGTAAACATGTTCTTGCCATTGTATGATTAAAAACGATATCTTTATGGACAAGTCCTCGAAATAATGACAGTGAATTTAGCGTTAATTATGGCACGTTTAATTATTAATTAATTCTACATATTTAACTACAAAAATTGTCTATATTTTTAGATGATGCTTGCAAAATAGGAATTGGCGTGCAGACACTTTTTTAAAATTATCGTGAACTAAACTCATAACTAAATGCAAACTCAGTCAAAAATGCATTGCTTAATAGTATACCATTTCGAGCAAATTTGCATTTTTTCTTTATTATCTTTATTCTATTGTTAGAGCTCTGTTGAAAATTGTTCTTGACCAAGGCCTAACTTAACCATTAAGCAAGGTTGTTTATGACTAGGCCGTGTTATTTTTTTGAGTACCTATTAGTATTATAAATTAAAATTATAATATAGCTTTATCTATTCCAATTGAGTACATTAAAATTTTACTCAATTGTATAATATTTAAGATATTAGTAATATTTTGTATTTTTTTTTTACGAAAAGACGACAGAGACAGATAGGCTGTAGGTACATTATATGGTCGTCGCTTATAACATGAGCAATGCCACAAGTGCTGCAAGTCCACAGCCGACCATAGTTGTATTAAGGATAAGCAAATAGGAAAGGATAGGCAAATGGGCCCTGTATACCTTTTGTATATTCTTTGATGTGGATAACTTTTGAATGAAAGCCTCCTGCAGTTACCTTTACTTGTCCCTGTAGAGATGTTCAGTCATCCAGTTATTCCTGATCATTGAAATGATTTGAGCCCAATGTTGTTTTCATTGACTTCTTCCATCTTTCATCTTTATGCTTTGAAATTCGTCTTGTCTAATGTCATTTGACAAGTACTTGACTTCCACAATGAGTTCTCGAATGGAGGCCACAAACGCTTTATGGGATACCCTGCAGCCAGGTGGACAGAGAACCTGAAAGCCATCGCAGGAAATGGCTGGTGGCAAAGGGCAGAGGACTATTTGGTGGTGAACATTGAATAAGCCTATATCCAGCAGTAGAGAGATACATGCTGATGATGATTTTGATGATGACTTACACACATTAAATACCATTGATGACATAGCCACTTGGCTCCGAAAATGGCGAATCAAGGCTAATGAGTCCAAATCTGTTAATGATATTTTTACACTCAGAAAGGCGACCTGCCCTCCGGTCAGGCTGAATAATGTCGAAATTCCTCGTGCTGAAAGTGTGAGATACCTGGGAGTACACCTTGACAAACGTCTGACTTGGCAGAAGCACATATTTACCAAGAGAAAACAACTCAGCCTTCAACTCGGAAAGCTTTACTGGCTAATAGGCAGAACGTCCCAGCTATCATTGGAAAGCAAGCTCCTGCTTTATAAAGTTATTCTTAAGCCTCTGTGGACCTATGGCATACAGCTGTGGGGAACAGCGTCCCATTCAAACATTGAAATTATTCAAAGATTCCAGAACAAAATGCTACGATTAATTACAAATGCACCATGGTATGTGACCAATGAGCAATTACATAAAGACCTGAAAATGCCTACCGTTGGCGAAGAAATAGTTAGGTATACAATAGCATATAAGAAAAGGATTTCTAACCATCCAAATGTACTGGCTCAGAAGTTAATGGATGCGAGACCATTTAAACGGAGACTCAAGCGCAAGATGCCCCAGGATGTGTCGCACCCTGCTAATCACAATATATTAGCAGGGTGCGACACAGGTCGCTCTCTGAACATGTCCACATCACTTGCCAAACATACTGTTGAATGTCCGATCAACGAGACAGATTGCAGTAAAAAAGAGGATAAAAAAAAACCATTGAAGTAGTGTGGTATATTTCATTATCTGTGGCTAACTTTTAAGGCAAATCTATGAGCATGACAGTAACATTGATTTAATAAACTAATTAATTCTGCATTATTCCACTTACATTAACCATTGTATCATTTTCAGACTGATGAAAACAGCTACCTTCTTCGTTTGAAGATAATAGGTGCTTACTCATTGGCCAAGAAGGATATATTTGGTGCTAGGTGAGTACACATCTGACTAGGTATTTGTAAATACTTAAGCAACAAGATTTAGGGTAATACCCTGAAATATCATCTACCCAAAGAAACTATGTTGCATCAAATTTCAACTGCTCATTATTATGGCTTGTTTATTGTAGTGACTCATCAATAACAATCCATTTTCTTTTCCGGGAAAGGTGTTTACCAAGTTTTTCTTGTGTGTCACAGTTGCGTGTCTCGGTGACATATGAAAGCATGTATGTGTTTTGGTCTTCCGTCTCGGTCTTTGGTTGCTGTCTCCAGTCTCTGTACCTTTTGATTATCTTTATTTGATTGCAGCCCATGGAATTAATATTAGGTGTTAGTGTTTATATTGATCACATGCCTCACCTTCTAGACACATTTCGTGCGTAAATGACCTGCCTGCAAAGAGTGTTGAATAATCTCTGCACAGTGGGGAATGTTTGAATATGATGTTTTTCAATTAGATATCCTATACATTTTGGTCAATTTATTGGACCTTGATCAGTGTAATATTTTTATTGTATGATTCACTAATAAACTTAATTAATGCTGAGAGTTTTATTTACAATATTGTTTGGTTGTATAGTGGTAGGTATTAATGTTCATTATTTATCTACTCTGAAGAAAGTCACAACCTTTGCTAAAATTGTAGTTCATCATTTAACTAAATAGTTGAAAATTATTTGATCGTATAGTATATAAATTTCAATCTATTGCAACACTTGTTGACAGTATCATTTTCAACTTCCAGAGCTATAATTTGATGTATTATATTTATACTATATGATAGATATTCATGCAAGCATTATAGCAAGATTTAACTTTGTTCAAGTCCAGAATTCATCTTCTCTTCTGTCGAATGACATCACCATTTGTGTCCAGGAGAGTTTTGGCTAATTATTTGTTGTTTTTTTCCAACATGTTCACATATCTCACGCTACCTGCACTGATATGATTCTTTAATGGTTTCCTTGGCTTGGTGTTCATGTACTTCAGTGTCCCAGGGAGCGCTAGATATGGCTCACAAGTCGATGTTCTGGAACCTCTGAAGTATTTCTACATTGGTTGGTAGAGCCCCAAAGTTAGATACCATAACAGTCAGCTCATATTATACATGGCGCGGGGCTCGTTTTAAGGTAGAAATGCAATATATACCTAGCTCACTGAACTGTATGCCTTTTTAGGGTTCCGTACGTCCAAATAAAAAAACGGAACCCTTATAAAGATCACTCGTGTGTCCGTCTGTCCGACCATTATCCCCCCCTATCTCTGAAACTACTGAACCTAAAATTTTGAAAAAAAAAATACAGAAATTAGTTTTCTACTTATAGATTATAGGAAAACCTATAACATGGTAAATCACTCAATATTGTGCACGGATAGGTAACTTCACGCGGGTTCAACTCGCACTTGTTAAGTTTTTGTGTAGTGGATTAGTTCTATATTGAATTGCTTAGTGTGAGCTGACCCTAAGTCCGGATTTGCTTAATTAAGACTTCGTATATTAGTAGTTTTATTGTGCAGTGATAATGACAGTCTCCGATCTATAATCCAAGGCTTCTGCAACTCAAGCTGGCTTCACTTCTTTTTGGCTTTATATATGGTTTGCATTTAATTTGCAGCTTATTATTTAACATGCCAAGATATTCAACTGTCACTTTTTGGCAAGTCTTTCACTTCCCAGATGTACCACTTGCATGTTCTTTCACTTCCCAGATGTACCACTTGCACGTTCTTTCACTTCCCAGATGTACCACTTGCACGTTCTTTCACTTCCCAGATGTACCACTTGCATGTTCTTTCACTTCCCAGATGTACCACTTGCACGTTCTCCTTTTTGAAGCATAATTCTTTAAACTTGCTTGTGTGTGCGCTAGGCTTTATCCTCCATTTTCGTAGCAATACACCGACCGTATCTAGTAGATTTTGTAGTTTTTGGGATGCTCTAATTGGATCCATGTCACTAGCTTGACGTGCAGCATCATCTGCATGAATCGTTGTTCATCAGCATCAGGAAGGTCTGCAGTATATGTATATTGTCCATATAAATAAATATACTCGTTTTTTTAATATTTGCAATTACACTAGATGTGCCCTGCAGCTTCATCTGCTTTGAAATTTTTAAACATTGCGAGGAAATCCTAACTAAAATTATAAATGCGAAAGTGAGTTTGTTTGTTTGTTTGTTACATTTTCATACCTTAACTATTCAACCGATCATCACATTATTTTGCATAATGTTATGTTGTCAGGGATACAGAAAAGGACATAGGTTTTTTTTTTTTTTTTTTTTTTTTTTTTTTTTATGTTAAGGTCGCCAGACAGGCTGACGGTCCACTTGATGGCAGGTGGCTACCGTCGCCTATGACACAAGCAACGCCTAAGCTGCTGCAAGTGCGCTGCCGACTGCAGTAGGATTAAGGATAAGGGATTAGGAGTGGATAGGGAAATGGGCTCTGGCATCCCTTACTCACTCATCGAAACACAACAGCACACGTGCTGGTCACGGTGGTCTTCTGTAAGGGGGTGATTACTGCCGCCAGACGGGCTGCCCAAATGACTGCGAAACGCAGTGCCACTACTTTCCAAATCCAGACCAGAGCCAAATTTGAAAAGTAGATTTTTGAAAGTTGACCCTGCCGGGAATCGAACCCGGGAACCCTAGAACAGAGCGTTAAGGCAAGCACCCTAACCACTCATCCAACGGGCTCGTATCTTTCATCCAGAAAAAAAAAAGAGTATTGTTGCTGAGGGATCATCTAAAAATACAAAAAATTCAATGCCTGACAGAATGAGCAATAAAGAATTGTATAAACAAAGAAATAAATTATTTTATAAATAAAAAGAAATAAGAAATAAAAAGGACGAGTTGCTGCCAAAAGTCAACTGTATTGGGAGATTTGGGAGTTTGATATTTGTTCGATAGCTCACTTTATATTGATCTCGATTGATCTAAGGGGATACTGTTATAGGCAAATGAATTACTTATAACGTATCCTGATCTATGTATTTGGACTAAAAGCCTTGACAGAACAAGACCTGAACTGAACAATGAACTTGACACAAAACCTTCGACAAAGACACCTTTTAATTTCAATAAAGACCCCCCTTCATATCTTTCATTGCCGGCCTATACACAGAAACGCAGACCAACCTTCATACCACGAACATTCCTTGCAATAGCGACATCTAGGCGTGGATATGTCGCGAACAATATTTTTATAACTTAGTTATGTGTTTCTTGCGATTCCAGTGACCCCTATGTTCGCATTGAGCTTCAGATGGTAGAAGGTGATATCTGCATTGAACAGTTTTTGACGAAAACCAAGAAAAAGGTATATTTTAAGTTTATTTCTGTTATTTTAGATAAATTATAAAAATCAAAAAACTTTTTTTAAGAGTATTTCTTAATGCTTTTTTTTTGTGAAAAAGGGATAAGTATAACAAAAAAATATTTTCAGTGATAATCCTTTTAAATTATTTACAAAAAATACTAAGTCATGATAATGTCATGATGATAAGTTGTTTTAGTGTATGCCTACTCAGTTTTGGGCGGGATGAAACACAGATTTAACACCCCCGATTTATCGCCTATTGTAACATTTATTTTTTTAAGGGATGCTAATGCTGGTATTTAAACTAAACGGCGATGAAATAGCCGGCGTCAAATCGGCCTGCGATAAAACGGCCAGCAATAAAATGGCGGCGCGTTGAAAGCGCGGCGATGAATAATAATTGTCCTGAGATTGACCATTCTTTAATTAATTTTACTGAGTATGTAATCGTTAATCTCGGCTGAGTTACGAGTTATTTAAAATATTGTTATCACACCATTTTTAAAATTATATTAATTAATTTTCAGACATTGAATCCAGTATGGAATCAGGAGTTTGTATTTCGCGTAAGTTTTTTTTTTTCATTTGTATTATATTTAATATACACTTGATATTGTGAGTTTTGCTTGTACGCGTAAGAAGGAACTGTTAAAACAACATTTTTCTTCTTCTTCTTAGTTTGGTTATGGCTCCATCAGATCTTCTCCGATGATTGTCACTTGTAAAAATAGCAATATAAAAAAGTCAAAAAACAAATTAAAATTAAAAGTAGCCGACCCCGAAACTAGTCAGTCAACTCAAGTATAAATTTTTTCTTTAATTTTTCCAAAACAGGTCCATCAAGTCCAAAGCAGTCAAGTCCCAAAACAACATTATTTTTGGTAGAAAGGTTTCAAAACTTCACCGTCACCGCCCTCGTCACTTGTCTTTAATGCACTGCATAGTACTGACGGCTTATTAGGACTTTACTTGAGCCCATCATTGCCTTAATAAGCGCCGAAAGGTAGCAATATAATATATAACTTATTTATTACACAAAAAGGTAGCAGTTTGCGTATTAGTAAATTAGTTCTATAATGAATTGCTACCAAATGTGCTCGCGCAGCGCTCCTAATTCCTTATCGTTTAACCTACTAAGGTGGGCGGCGTACTTGCCGTACTTTAATGGGTTGCTTTCAATTGGATCGTCAGCCCGCCTGCCGAACTTTACGTAACAAAAAACAAAAATGTACCATTCGCGCACTAATAGAATGCGCTCACGGTGTTTCAGGTGAAGCCGCAAGAGCACAAGCTGCTCATCCAGGTGTTCGATGAGAACCGGCTGACACGGGACGACTTCCTGGGCATGGTGGAGATCCCCCTCGCCTCGGTGCCGTCGGAGAGCGCCGCCTCTGCCCGTCCGGCGCCCACCAAGTACCCGCTGCGCCCGCGCAGGTCTGTGTAAGTAGCGGCGCATGGATCAGCTTGTTATTACCTACTCGCTTATTAGTCTACCGCTTTAAACTCTGCAAGGTATACTATTGTTCCTTCTCTTCTTTTTTTTTCATGGTCCCTCATTCCCTGGTTATGCTTTTTCTATCAAGCTAAATTTATCAAATATCGTGTACCTACCACATTTCGTCCAATTGGCATAATATGATTGGCTTGCTGTCCTTTTTTTATAATGGGTAGGCTTGATGACAAGTGACTACCGTCGCCTATAAAAAGAACAATGTCATAGGTGATCTAAGTGCGCTGCCGAATATAGTAGGATTAAGGGATTTGGAAGGGATAGGGAGATGGGCTCTGGCATCCTTTACTCATTTACCGAAACGCAATAGCACACATGCTGTTATTTCATGGTGGACTACTGTAAGGGGGTGGTTACTGCCGCCAGACGGGCTGCCCAAATGACTTTGAAACGCAGTGTGCCCTGCCACTTAACCATTCTATACTATAAAGAATAACAATGTCATCTCATGTAATAGGGTATACGCATGAATTGGTATTTCAATCAGGGAGTTTCTTTTTACACAATCAATATTGATCCAAAATACAATTTTCCCGATGAATTTTTTTGATGTGTCTTTACCCCTCGTCTGTTTCAAGGTCAAAACGAGTAAAATGAGTGAAATAAAGTGTTTCTACAGTTCGGTCAATTCGTTCGATAAATTGTTGTACAAATTTCAACTTTATCCAGAGAGTATTAAAGCTTAAAATCGAATGCAAGTCGGTCTGGACCAAGTTACGTTGCGCGGGCACATTCGCGGAGTTGCGCAGATACGTGCCGTGAAATTGTTCTGCAAATTTCAACTTTATCTAGAGAGTATTAAAGCTTTAAATCGAGTGCAAGTCGGTCGGGCCAAGATACGTGCCGCGTAATTGTTGTACAAATTTCAACTTTATTCATAGAACTTTAGTATATATAATCGAGTGAAATATGACGCAAGTCGTTCTGAGCACAGATCTGCGCCTGCGACAACTTCACTCAGCTTACTCAACTCGACTTCACGTGGCACAGATCTGTGCCGGGACATACGAGGGGAGAGGAAATGTCAGTATGTACTTTTACACATAGGCTCTTAAAAATAGGACACAAGAACTATATAAACACCCTTTTTCAAGCGCAAAAGAATACTTTAAATTCATTTAAGGTGACTACTTATTATATTTTATTTTATAAGAACAGTTTGAAGGTTTGGCCTCTAAGCAAAAAGCACATTACGTCCCAGAAATTTATGACCGTTTAAAGTTAAATATTAGATCTAATATAATGGAACTACTCGCCTTGATTTACTCTGCAGTAGTAGCCGAAACCTGCATTTTGTAATAGACATGAGTATGTCTATTTTTCTTTGTGTTATTCTATTTATCATTTGTCTGCCACCCATAGTCAAGCTCTGCTTAGTTTGAGGCTAGATGGCGTTTGTGACATGTTCTAACAAAAAAAAATGTACAAAAATTGTTTTCTTGACTTTACTAATTTTCGATGGGATATATTATTTTTGTGTAATGTAGTAAGGATCCTTGATTGCTTAAAAAAATTATAAAAACCATCCACATACCCTATTGCCTAAGAAACATAAATGAGCTTAGTAATGATTGCTATTTCCAATTAACTAGTACCGAGTTTGATTGAATTTCTTTTTTCGCTTTTATGTTAACTTGTTAACCTGATGATTAATTGTATATAGCACTTTCAGTAGGCTTTATTAAACACGTTCGAGTTAAACACAACAAACTCGAAAAATTGAAATTTAATTTACTGTGTTTTTCTGTTAGTAAATTAGATAATTAATTTAATTATTCATTTGGCTAGAATTTCTTTTGATTATTAGAAAAGTTTTTAAGTTTTGATATTAATTTAAAAAAGAAAAACATTATGTTTATTTTAAAATTGTGTATTGCTCTCATATGTTGTATTTTCCTAGGTACAAATTAATTAAAAATCTAGTTAAGTTGCGTCATATTCATGTCTTAATTAAGTGTTCTTTTGGTTTAAGTTTATTTGCATTTTTTAATGTACGTCTCGTTCAATTATCGAATTTTCTCGTTATATTTTTGTTACACGTTTTTTTACATAATTTACAGCTTCTCGTGACGGCGACTATAGTTGAATTTCTTATAAAAACGCAATTTTACACAAAAAAGAAGTTTGTAACACCAATACGAAAGTACTGCAAAGTTAATGTCAAGACTGCCAAGTTTACGCCTTAGTTGCGCGGCTCTCCGATAGATGGCGTTAACACGAATAGTAAACAGGCTAACGCTTAATCGAACGCAGGAAAAAAACCTCTAAAGTGGTGTCTCGGCTAAAGTGTGAGTTAGGACCTAGTTCAACGCACGCCGAGCGCTTTCACCTTTGCTGAAACGTTTCGGTGTCGTTTAAAAGCAATCAGTGTACTCCCACCCTTGTTGGGATACACCAGTCAATAAATCTTTTCTGTCTCATCTTTCTGTTTCTCTTCTCTTCCTACTTTCGGGACCTGGAACACCTGCCTGGTACACGTTTTTATAAATATTTATTAAAGCGTAGGGATGTTCATCCAAAAAATACACCGATGTTTTTTTCGAAATATCGGAACGTTGCATCGATGCTTTACGATGCATCGAATAAAAACATCGATGTTTTCGATACATCGAATAAAAACATCGATATATGATATATACCCATATAATAATGTCAGCAAATTAAAAATACACATTTATTTGACATACTTTTTTAATTTGATTAATCAGTGAGTTTATTGATTAATAAACTCACCTGCACTCAGATTCGCCAACTTATCTATTTAAATAATTCACACTACTATAAAGTAGTGTGAATATAGAGTCCTCGCTATTACTTTTATTAATTTAATCTTATAGACAAAAACAAAAAACACAAACTTAAACAACAATGAACGGTTCGAAAATTTCGTGCACAGTCACAGAATAGGCTAAGTTGGCACAGTGCATTGCTTGCATAGATAAATTAAATAGACGTTGCTGTTATTGCACAGACAGCTGTTTGAATTAGTCTGAAAAGTGAATAAATATTTTTTGTGTGAATTTTTTTGTGAATAAATAACGCTTAGAAATATACAATTACCTTTGTTTAGCTTTAAAAATAATCATCGGAAGAATGCGTGCGGTCTTTTGATATATCGAATGAAATAGAAATTCGAAATTGAAGAGAATCCGAAATTCCGAAAACGGCATACTTAGGGTTATCGGTGAGGACTTTGCTGGTCCTTTTCAAAGATACTGGCTTAGTGTTCACCAGAGTGCAAATAAAAAGTAGTAACAGCGGATGCTCGATATTAAAGCGCCATTTCGTTTGTGGTACTTGTATTGTAACATCAAAACTTTTTGAGATGGCGTTGTTTTAACCGGCGTATTAAGGTTATATTAGTTTCACAACGGCAATAATGCTCGCGTGTCCGTCACTTTGAATAGCACTAACTAACCTTAATGATACAGTGCCCGTTCTCGCGTGCGCGGCTACATAGAAGTGTACCACGCGCTGGTGGGCAGAGTAGGAGAGAACGGGGAGGAAGAACAGCCCACGCCCACACCCACACCCACACCAGACGACTGGGAGTTGGTGGAACCGTCTTCGCCCACCGTTGGAAATGTGCAACCGGTGAGTTGGTCATGAACGTCGTAGTGCTGTAACACGAAGTTTATATTTCATCTGTATCATTTACATATTCGCAAATATCGCCTTTTCATAAAGATACATTTTCATAAGGTTGTTTTCATAATTATACATGAAAAAATTATAAAATAAAATAAATAAATAAATAAAATAAAACATTGTTGATACTTTTTATCAACAATGTTTTGATGTATAATCATTATTTTTATATTTTTTACATCTGAAATACAAGATGGCCCTTATTTGCGGAACAGCTGACTTGTCTGTCAATACCAAATTAATATTTCTAATAATTGGACCACATATGTAACATGCGGTCTGTTTGAGATACATTTGTCAGATTCCATTTACTAATATTAGTACTGTATTAGTAACTGTATTAGTGTAACCGATATCGTCCACTGAACGCGAGTTTAGTTGCGCCCTTAGAGTGTAAATGCACCATTACAGCAAAACCGGTAGTTGTCAACACATAAAATAAAAAATGTGAGCGCTTGAGTGGGATACGAACTTTTATACCATCAACTGATCGACTACTTGGTTCCACTAGTTCATCGCTGTCTTTGGCTAAGACGACACCGTCGGCCGGTGGTATGTCTTAAGGGTTAGCTAGGAGGCAGGCCTCTCTGGTCTCATGTCTGGTTTATTTGGTTTAAGTTTTTAATTGACTAATGGTGTAAATGAACTATATTTTCTTGACAAAGAGCCCAACGTAATCTGTATCCTCATAAAGTATCCGTTATCCCTTAAAGTAGACCGAATCCAATTTGACCGCAGGTTGTCCCGTCCGGTCAGATGGTGGCATCCCCCATAGAAAGTGATGATTGGGAGTTATTACATCAGACCGACTTTGCTCAAATTGTATGTTTCTATTTTTTTTGTTCTATTTTTGTCAAGGCAGCAGTGTATCGTCAATAGGGAATATGCACATTTTTTTTAAATATTTTCATACGATAGGTTATATCGTTATATAACCGTAAAAAAATATTCAGCGCCAAAAAACAGAAATTTGGTAACAAAAAAAAGTTAAAATTAACTAACAGCTACGGGCACTTTAAACACCCGCCCTTTTGGCGCGCTTGTCGTGACGTCAAAGTCTACAATACAATCAAATGTTAAAAATCACAAACATCTACACGCTTGTTGACATTTCATAGACGTTGACGTCACATTCCATAGACTTTGACGTCACATTCGAATTGACCGTTTCAAGTATTTTGAATTTCCCACATTTTTATGCACTTTTTAATAATTATTTTCTTAACGAAAAAGAAATAATATTAAAAAAATATAAAAATAGACATAATTCTAAAGCAAAATGTAGGTAAAAAAATATATTTAAGCCTTTTTTGAATTAGACGCATATTCCCTATTATGATGGAATTTCTTTTTGACAAACACACAGCCTAACATAATAACACTATAGTTTTTATTCTGTTTTTGCTATTAAAACTATTCTTACAGCATCCTACTTTTTCTTATACAATAATTCGCCGTTGTTCAAACTGTAACCATGACACAATGATACAATAATTATTGACAGACAAGTCTAAATATATACTCTTCATTAAAGTGTCGACGAAGTCAGAAACAATAAGATGGTTTTTTTCCTTGAGCTCAGAATGTAATTATTCTTTTTGAAGTCTTCAATCAATCGAAAGTAGTTCTTCATTGCTAAAGGTCGTGCCCGCTTTGAATTTCCGTGGTGACATTATAAGGTCTTAATGAATGCGAAATCATATTCAATGTGCTTTTTTAAATATAATAATTTTATTTCATCTCATTTCCAAAGGTGGCTTTATGTTATAGTCAAAGCAATATTTTTTATGTCGTCCCTTTAAAGCTAAAACTCATTAAGTGACATTTTATTCTAAAATGATATTTTTCACTAAATATACTTTTTAGTGAAAAATATAGTGAAACAGTAACTAAGTACGCACACTAATTAAACAAGAGAGTTTTAAATTATCCCATTTTGTCCTACTAATAATTACTAATGGCAGTATTAATTGCCCTTTAATTAACATTGAATTCCAAAAAAGTTTGGAAAAATATGTATATCACAAGTTGTATAAAGACGTATGATTTTCTTTGTTTCAGACTGTAGGTGGGGATCCACTTCCCCCCGGGTGGGAGGAGCGACAGGACGCGAACGGGAGGACCTATTACGTGAATCATGTCGCACGCTCCACCCAGTGGGAGAGGCCCACCTTCACGTGAGTACCTGCAATCATCACCACTCATCTCAACGGTGACCTTTAGCTATCATATTTCCACTGACGGTCACCGTTGATTCCTCGCATCTGAGGACAATCGTCGACGGTCACCAAAGTGTATGCTAATTGGCTGTTATTGAGGCAGGCATGTTGCTGATCATTTGCGTTTACCGAACATCATAAATCTCCAGTGATAAATTTTGAGGAATGATGATAAGTTCTATTGTTTGCGTGTTAATATAAATTGCTGTCATATCCTAGTATATATAAATAAAAATAAATCGCTAAATGTGTCGCTAATAGAAAAACTGAAGGGCTGGGCCAATTATTATTTTTTTTTTTCAAATATTCATTGAAATCAGAGGAAGGGTCTTATGATCAAAAATTTTTAATAATTAAACTTTCGTGCGAAACCGGGGACAGTTAATTCGTAGAAACGTTGATAAATCACTATGCAAGTCGATAATGATAAGTTAGTGTCATGGGTATTATGATTTATATGTAAAAGATTTACTTTACGTGACACTCATTCAGACGAAGTTCATGCGAATGAAGTGGCTAGCAGTAGCCAGTTTTATAATAAAGCAAATGTTAAAAAAAAATATTTAAAAAAGACAAATGTTAAGAAATTTCTTGTATTTAAATTTCAATAAATTCGATTTCCTAACTAAATTAAATATTTTTTTATTTAACTTAGCTTAAATGAAAAAATTAACTTTTCTAATTTTCTAAATAGGTAACCAAATCACTAAACAAAATTAATAAACGTCTATATTCTTAGCAATGTTAAATAATTAAAACAAGTTAAATAATCATAAAAAAATGTCGCATATAAACAGCGCCATCTTGCAATTAAGCTATCAAAAGTTGCGCTAGACAGTTTCCTTTGCAATTTGTATATAGTAGGCAAGAGACGAATTGAAATTATCTTTAAAATGCGATAACCATTTTCGACATCCTATTTCAATGAAACCCTCGAAACTTAATATGCCCATTAAAATAGGTTCTGTAATTTAGAAGATAAGCAGGAACAAACAGATATGTATACAGACAGAAAAAAATGTTAAATGTAGTTTATTTTATTGTTAACTTTTGTTTTACCCATTCTGGTATATTCAATGAACAGACATACTGTTTTACTACTGTTTTATTATATGTATAGATTAATGATTTCTAATAATTTTAAATTGATCTAATAGTTAGATTCGTTTATATCGTTATTAATATATTTTTATTAATAACGATATAAACGATATAACGTTTGTTCTATTTTCTATTTTGTTCTCATTTCGAAATTTATCAACATGCGAACAAAGTTGTGGCTAGAGTTTTTTTTATAAACCGACAGACATCATATTAATTGGGATGTCGTAAAGACGAAAGAAAAAAGTAAAGACAAAAGAGAATAGGGTCACCAAACATAACAGCACACCAGTCTTCTGTGAGAGTTTGGTTTCTGCCTCCAGACATACGGCTTAGCTAGTTATTAGCCTACCATCAAGTGGACTGTTAGCCTGTCTGACGACCTGAACATAAAAAATGAAATAATTATTTTGATAATATAATGAATAATTCGTCCACACAGTCGTCACTTGAGCACGGAGGCTCACACTGAGCGTATGGAGACAGCAGCCACTGAGTTCCAAAGACGGTTCCATATATCAGCTGACGAAGACCAGTCGACACAGCCAGCGACACACCACCAGGTACATATTTAATCTTCACACCCATACATAGCTTCATTTATTTACATCTTATTTCTTATCCTCCCTCACCAATAAATAACGAGAGAAAAAATTACCCCGGACATAATAATAGTAATAATAATAATCTAGGATTCGAACTTCAGTTATTAAAATTGTGATCAATATGCAAATTTTCCCGATTCATGCCTTGTTTATATATTTTTTTTGCATGTTTGCGAGGAAAAATGGTTTCTATTGCATACGAAATAGAATTGCATGACATCTGTATTGTATGTTTTATGAAATATACTCACCAAGAATTATGTTGTGGATGTTGATAGTATCACACTGTGTGCATATATTAATTTTTTATTCCCTAATAATAGTCGCGTAAAATTTTTAATTGAATATGGCTGGAGTTTATTTTTTATTGTCTGATTTTGTAAATTAAGTATCGGCGTTCATAGTCGCCGTCACGAGAAGCTGTAAATTATGTAAACGAACATTCAGGGGTTCATAACATTTGGATAGTATGATAATTATATGTAACACAATAATGAAACAAAATACTTATTTCTAACTAATAAAAACAAAATGAAATAAAAACCAAAATTAGTAATAAAATCCAATATATAACCTTAATCTGCAAAAACAACAAGCAACCTCACGCGCATTTTAAACTCGAATGACGTATGAGCTAAGATGTTTATAAAGTTATAGATACGTGGTACACGAAACTCAGGTAACTACCAGACTCGCATTCATTTGGGCACAGTCTCGCGCCGCGGTTACACTTTGCTACAAACTGACTACAAAAGACAAAAAAGGAATAAGTTACGTTTATTTAAGGGAATATATTTTGTCTGATTATTATTATTATTTTTTTTTTCAATAAATGTTTATTATTTTATACTCAGCCTTTTTTCTGTTCCACCGGTGTGTTGGCTTTTGTTAATAATTTTATTAATTTAAACACTAGTAAAATTCCGAATTCACCTTTATTCTCGTCCGTAAGTCACATGCTCGCGCCAATGAGCGCTCAGCAGCAATCCATACCTAACTAATGATGTATATTCATCTCTTTCTAACGAAAGGTATGCCGTATCATTTGTCTATTTGTTAGAGCAAAATATCATCATAAATAACCATACGTGGATATAGTACTACTTGCGCCACTTTAAAATACAGTAAGGTTTGTGTATAACGTGTCTTTGTTTGATACGTCACTGCGTATGAGTATGACTCGTCAAAATTGCGAACCAAATGTTTACGTTCATTTCTTTATAACCCAGTCAAATGAAGTTGTTTGCGAGCGTTGAAGTATGCGCTATAGAGACACGTGCCTTGACAATTTTGCCCGTGTGGCAAGTTTGTTTGTTTACATAATTTACAGCTTTTCGTTACGTGACGGCGACTATAGTTGACTAAAGCCATGCGTTTAGTTGCGAAACCACGAATGAATCATTGAAAGTCAAATGACAAATTGTTGTAGGTAGCTATTATGACTAAGCAGTCTTTTCAGCAAACTTAGCATTGTAATGATCCATTAAGATCTAGGGGTCTTATTTGGATGTTATGAGATGTTCTAGACATTGCTTAAGAGTGAATTATGTCATGGCGAAAGTGCATATTTCAATCGATGACTGGCCACAACGTTTAAAACATTTACTGAACTTGTTACTTTAAATGTTCATATTTTAGTAGTTTTTGTCCCATACTAGGGTTCACGTGTTTTATGCGTAAAACACAAGAATGGTTGAACCAATTTGACATTTTTTTAAAAAAATATTCATTTTAAAAAAAGGCCTAGGAAAAATTACAACCATGCGAAGCCGGGGTGGGTCGCTAGTACTAAATGAAATGAATATGAAAGAAATAATACTAGATTGTAGATTAATCTGAATTATTTCTTACGCAAATTATTTGTTTTACCATAAAAAAAAATATAGATGACGGCTTTTTGCACAGCCTATAATTTGCGCTGTTCATACTAAAACTCATAAAGCAATCATCGTTAGATTTCGGTTACACTTGCAATATGGCATCAGACAATTGTGATTATTGTTAGGGATTCATTGATGTACCTTGTGATTTATGGTAACACCAAGATTAATTGGCCTGTGTGACGGGGGCGTGATGAGAAATTAATTATAAAATTAGTAAGTAACCTGTAGACACATTTTAAGATAATATTTCAATTTTGTATACGGTATCCCTAATAATAATTTGAATGGTATACCCGATGGGATTGACACTATAATGAAGCCACCTAGTTTTTGTTTTCGCATAATGTATAGTTTGTTTTAAAGCAATTCCAATAAAACCATGGTTTCTAACACCATTGACATTAACACCCAATATTATACCCATAGTACTAGTTTTGTTATAACTACAGTATAAGCTCCTTACTCGCGGGGGATATGTTTCATAAATACGCCGCGAATACAGTTACTTTGAATAGGGCAATTCGTATGAGTATACAAGGTATACGTTCCAAGGTTCCAAAATAAAAAAGCCTTAAAAAAATCTTTGAAGCCTTGTTATAGTAATTGTACTATTAAGCAAGTTAAAATAGACACATTTTGATAAATCCACCTTTGGGGCAGTCGTGCAAAGGCGGCATTTATTAAAAGATATAAGGGCACTTTTAATAATACGGCAAGGACGGCTTTTAATGACGAACTTTAGGCTTAATGGCGATAACGATTGTTTTACTTTGACATTGACCTGTCCATTGGGTTATTTGAATCACTCCATGTTTTCGAAGTTTCCCTTGGCGCGTGCCTGCAGTAAAGAAGGTTATTCCCGATGAGTTAATAAGGGATATCGAATCCTAATATAACAGGAACTGTGTTGCAATTTTTCAACCGTCTAATAAACCCTCCAATAAAGTAACCGTCTATACGGAGCTTTTATTGTATTATCTATTAATAAATAAATAGCGAAGTACTTACTATGTTAATTTTTATTTTTATTTTTTTCGCAGCATGTGCTTTTCGCGAAGCAGATTAATGGCTACTAATTGATTTGCTCATTCTACATCATTAAAATACATACTAGCTCTCAGTCTTTTTTATACACTAATCTATATCTATATAAATAAACATTAATCTGTCATTGTGTAGCTAATACTCAAAACTCGAGAACGGCTGGACCAATTTGGCATTTTTTTTAAATATTATAATGGAAAAAAATGCTGCTCCGAAAAATGGCACAAAATTGTGTACTTTTATCGTTTAAAATAATTAAGTTCTAATTTTGCCAATTGGTTCATCTACAGATTCTACAAGATGTGATCAACGCGTACATTCTGCTCTGTAAATCTAAATTATATCCCCAAAATTGTAGTTTATTTCAAAATCATTCCATTATTTTTTTTAATTATGTAGCCTATGGTTTTACATTAGGTGGTTACACGGTTTTACGTCAGATCACTCACGCACTTAACCAGTAACATGCACTAACGAAGTCGTCCAAATACAAACCATAAAATGTTGTCCTCACATATCATAGACAATTCTTGAGACTACCAATTTCAACTGTACAGCTTCTTGACCGTTTGTTACTTCACTGTAAGATCTTTTGGTCCCTTTTCAAAATGAAGAAAAAAGATCTTGCGTGAGCGTCTAGGGAGCAGATTCACAAACTTATTTGTGCAGCCGTTAAAAAGCCACTGTGAATTTCCCTTGAAAACCTGCACACATAACTATGTGTTTCTGTAATTTTGAATAAATTTCTAACAGGAGGAAGTGAGCGATAGAAGCGGTGACGTTAATTCGGCCGAAGCTACGCCATATTCCACACCGATCCTCTCACCGGAACCCGACCGTGGAACTGTTACACCCGTTCCTACAGTAGTTCCACCAGAAACGCCTCCAAACGAGACAGTTCCGTCTGTAGAGATAACGGAACACACCGAGGGACCGACAACTAGTTTAAGTGAAATCGACTGTGATACTAATTTAAGAGAAACCGACGATGATGTCGTTTGCGGCAATGAAAACAACGATAGAGTCGCAATTAACAATGTCACCAATGCAAATAATGCTCAAGACGAATGTGATAATGCCCCAAACACTAGTCAAGAAGTTAACGATGGCGGTGGTGAGGATCAGCCTGAGAGTAATGAGAGAGTTGAGACAGAAAGCAATGATACTGTCGTGGAAGTGGTAGAGGCAGAAAATGAAGCGGAAGATATAGAATTGGAAATAGAGGAAGTGAGGGAATATAATCAAGCGCTGACGTTTGATGAGAATCATTTTAGTACTCCCACCGGGAGTGTTAGTCCGGACGGGTCTCCTAACGCATCGAGGAGACGGAGACATACAGCTGCAAGCTCTGAGGATTCAGAGGTAAGACGTGAGAGCGGGATTGTGTCGGACGCAACGCGATGTGTAATATAATTAACTTACGGGCCTACATATACATATATCCAACTGGTACAAATGCTGAAATGTGTAGTTTTGAAACCAACTAGACTGCACGAAAGAGGGGTTAAACGTTTTTGTAGGCAATTGCGACATCATAATAATATGGGAATTTTTGGGTTTATAGAAGTTGTTAAGAATTCAATTTAGATTGGAACATTTGGGAAGTGTTAAAATACAAGACGCTATAAACACAACAACATAAAATGGAAATAAATTAAGCCAACTATGTCTCGGTAAAGACCGAGTGTTGATTAAATTTTGTGGCTCGGTTCCGTCCTTGAAATGGTTACATTACATCTCGCGTTGTGGGTCCCTCACAAGTAAGCTTTTTGCGGCCGCCAAGTGCTTTGGGATTGTCTATGAGTCGCTGAGGACCTGTGATTGTGATGTCCAAACAATGCCGCGTGCTTACGTCACTAATAACAATAACACGAAACACCCGATCACCCCCCACTTTAGAGACTTGCAGCTGAAAAACAATACTAATCTGTGATTCATAGCCTAGATTTTTTTTGATTCGGAATCTACACTTGATGAGGTAATTCGGCCGCCTTGGAAATTTCACTGATATCAATTTAACTAACACTAGATTTGCTGCCTTTTTTTTAATAATTATCTTGACTTATTTTTGATGTCAATCTTGTTTTACGGCAGCGCAGTCTGTGTTAATTAAAATGTATAACTGTCTACGGTCACAGATACAACAGACTCTTGCTAATTTGTTTAACACCCTTAACTCAAAATGTCAGTTTGACGTTTCACTGTCATGACATTGTTTTGTATGACATTTATGTATTTAGGCTGCTATAGTAATTTATCTTTTTACCGCTTTTTGTGCTGTTCTGCTTTCTAACATTGTGAGTATATTTTGATAGGTCATTGAATTGATTATTCACTGCTTGATTGTAGAGGTGTTGGTGTGATTTTATTGTTGATTTTACGCTTTTTTCTAGTACTAAAATGCCGTTTGTGTAGATTTCGTGTGATTTTTCATATAAAGTGTCAAATATTTTAAAAAAAATATTATGAAGCCCTTTTATATATATTAGGTATTTATTTATAAATAGAAACTGTAAAAGTATATAATATATTTATTTTAATCGTTATAATTAAAACGATTATAAATCTATCTAAATAAAATAATAATAATAATGTTATATTTATAGACATTACGTTATTATAATTGTAATTTTATTAAGAGTAGTTAATTAGTTTTTAATTGGTATTTTTTTATTTCATTAAATGTTAAAAGTAATAAGAACGGTCACAATTTTTTGTAATATATTATTTTTTGTGTATCGTCACGTATGTTGTGCGGTCGTCAAGTGAATGCGTTTCTGACATATAAGTTTAGTAACTAAATCGTTTTATCTATAGGTATCTATACTAATATTGTAAAGAGAAAAGATTTGTATGTGCATATGTTTTTTTGTATGTTTGTAATGAATAAACTCAAGGACTACTGGACTGATTTAAAAAATTCTTTCACATATAGAAAGCTAAATTATCAGCGAGTAGCATAGGCTGCTCAAACACCCCCCCTCCCTCCCAACTCCCCCTTTACACAAAATTATGTTTTCCACGAATAATATTTTAAAAAGAGACGCGGACGCAACAGCAGTATTTTTTAATTAATATTTAAATTGCTTTACACGAAGTTGTTGTATTACTTAATAATCATATGATTATTAAGTAATAATCAAAAATATTTTAAAAAAATTAAAAAATAAAATTACCAATGAAAATATTTAAAATATTTAAAAAAACAATAAAAATAAATTTAAAATAAATTAATTATTGAAAAAAGTTTTTCATCCATATTTAGTAGATTTGTCCATATCGAGCCCGTAGGATGAGTGGTTAGGATGCTTGCCTTAACGCTCTGTTCCAGTGTTCCCGGGTTCGTTTCTCGGAATTTCAGAACTTTCCAAAAGTTTACTCTGGTCTGGATATGGAAAGTAGTGGCACGGCCAAAGATTTTCAACTGTATAGATCGGGCGAGACGAAAGAATCCGTAATGTGCCATTTAGGACCACGTGGTACAAAATCGCTCAGTCCATCGCCAAGTTTACAAGACTATTTAGCTATGCAATGGCCATCCTGATTACGGCGTTCAGGATCAATATTTTCCCAGTGGCCTCTAAATGTTCCATATACCTATTTAATCTTTTTGGGCACGGCATACTGCGCTTCGCAACCCGTCTGTCGGCAGTAAGCACCAATTTACAGAAAACCACCGTGAAATATCAGAACTTGTTGTGTTTTGGTGAGTGAGTAAGGGATGCCACAGCCCAATTCCCTTATCCTTAATCCTACTGTAGTCGACAGCGCACTTGCAGCACCTCAGGGGCCCTAGCCAAGATGCAAACTGTTGCAAACGCTTCCTTTGCGTACTTACGAAACGAAAGAAATAAAGCCCGGTGATTGGTTGTTGTGACAATTGTAACTTCAACAACCAATCACCGGGCTTCATTTCTTTCGTTTCGTAAGTACGCAAAGGAAGCATTTGCATTTTGTGCATCTTGGCTAGGCCCCCTGGTGTTGCTTGTGTTATAGGCAACGGTAGCCACATACCATCAGGTGGACCGTCAGCCTGTCTGCCGATCTTAACATAAAAAGAAGGTACTGTTTACAGTATATATGTAAAAGTATATAATTATAAATGAAGGAATGTTTAAATTGCTTAGCATTGTTTAGCAGATACGTAATTATTCGTTAATGTCAGATACGCATTGTCACGACGCCGGCCGCACTGTAGACATGTCAAGCACGTTTAAAACCCGAAATTCATTGACTGCTGTTTGTAGGACGAATCCGATGGTAATTCAACGGAGAGCACACGAAGCAGTGGCGCCAGCAGTGTTCAGAGTCAGAACTTACCGAGCAGTGAAGGTAGGTTGTACTAAAAATTCTTTCTTATCGGAACTTGTAATATAATAATAACAATAATGACGTTCTGCCTGCCTGCCTTTCTGCCCTTTTAAATGCAGGTTTACCGACCGGTTGGACAATGCAGCGTGCACCGAATGGTAGAATATTCTTCATCGATCACAATGCAAGAACCACCACCTGGATAGATCCCAGAACAGGTACGGAAGAGTCATATCCTGGGAACATATCTTTACAATATATGTCAACGTGACGTTGTTTCAAAAACGTGACGTGTTTTTTAAAGAAATTTCTCATTGATATATTTTTTCTTATTTATTTACAGTCAATGCACCAATTTGTCATACTCGGGGTTCCTTTAATTAGTCTTAATAATATATATGCAAACCATATAATACTATATACATACATGTTCTTATATCACTATACAAAAAAATACATTAAATCCAGTTTAAGGCCCGAGTCTCCTAAAAATAAGTGTTGAATAATTTATAGAAAATAAACATTTTTTTTATAGTTATTGACAAAGGAATAAATGGAATTTCCAAAACACTTTTTTAAATTTTATTTTGATGCACATTTTTATAGCTCTATTAGGCGTTAAACGTATCTAGGTTAAACGCGTTGAAGGTCTCATTCAAGCACATGCTTCGTAAAAATTATAACAAAAATACGAAATATATTCAGTTATTCCTATATCGTTGACTATAATATAAATTGGTTACTTTTTTGAAAAATGCTCTAGTTTTCTTGTTTAAAGTGGTCTAAAAAGTTGTAATTTCATGCATTTTATCACTGCAAATATACATATATATTATTCTATTGGATTTTTTAGCGCAGTCCCTTTTAAAACCACTTAAAAAGGAACCATTTTTTAATAAATTAATAAAAAAATAATCACAAAAATAAATGTTTATGTACTTTAATAGTTGCAATTTAAAAACAAAAGACGCGTGAAAATTCGCTCAGTCCTGTTTGCTAGGGTAGAGTCGCAAAGCGAGACCGCAGCCTTAATGTAGGTAATTAGTTAATTCATTTAATTCCATGGGTATTTAAAGGTTGTGCATCAAGTCTGCCGAGTTCTGCGGCTGTAAGCACTGGTGCCGAAGTGGACGAATTGGGTCCGTTGCCCGAGGGCTGGGAGGAGAGAGTCCACACTGATGGCAGGATCTTCTTCATAGATCACAGTGAGTTTAATGTTGTCTAAAGTTTTTCTATTTCAAGTAACAGATATTATTAGTCTCTTTATTTTTTTATTGTTATTGCATCTACAATAATATTTACAACAATAATTTACGACGGGTATAAAAACGTTAAAAGTAAAAAAAAAATACCGCGGTGTCTATGCTTAGACTGTTAGTTACCTATGCATCTTAGCACACATGCTGTTCTTCAGTGGTCCTCTGTAACGGGGTAGTTATTGCCGCCAGACAGGTTGTCTAGTTTGTGATGCAGTAGTCGCCTAACGTCCAGTGGACCTTTACGTGAAAAAGTGAAATAAATTGTATAGCGCCATTTATAGTTAATTTTCATAAAAACTGTGTAGAAACCAAGGTTAAAGGATGTACCTTAGTTATTTTGATGTAAATGAATGGAGTTTTCTTAAGAATAAGCTCATCTAAATGTGTATCCAGATACAAGAACAACTCAGTGGGAGGATCCGAGACTATCGAACCCTCAGATAGCCGGTCCTGCGGTGCCATACTCCAGAGACTACAAGCGGAAGTACGAATATCTCAAGAGCCAACTGCGTAAACCGGTAAGTATTTATAACTTTTGTTTAAATTTTTTTTATCGCAAGCAATTAAATAATTAATTAATCTCCTTCCTATCTCTCTCTCCGTCCTATAATTCTATGTGTCTGTAAGGGCAAGAATGCGCAGCCATATTGTGATCTTCCTCATCTCACCGTTTCGAAGTCAGATTCGACTACAGTTAATGATCCGGCTCGAAGGACCATTTACTGTAGTATGTTACAGTTTATTATGTTATAGGCGCAATGTTTTTGCAAGAAAAGGCAGGTTGGAGGTTCTATATAAAACTAATGAATGAAACCCATTTGTTTCCCCCCACTAATTTGTACGTAACAACTAACATTTCTGCCTATACAATTGGAAATGGATTGAGTCACTTTAATAAGTTACCCGTACAGCGTCTAAGCAGGATGTGGTTTTATTTAGAAGAAAATCTGCATTCTTATTGTTTTTTTTTTGGCTGTGAATTGAATCCGATACTTTAAGTCCTTTGTCCACCATTGGGCGTCTAAACGTTGATTATGACGTGTACATGTATGATTTTTAGAGTAATGTGCCGAATAAATTCGAGATAAAGGTGCGTCGCAACTCCATCTTGGAAGACTCGTACCGCATCATCAGCTCCGTGAGCCGGATCGACCTTCTCAAGACTAAGCTCTGGGTCGAATTCGAGTCGGAGGTCGGACTCGGTAAGTCATACCACAACCCGGATCAGACCGCGCTGGTGTAGTCGTTGAAAACTGCAATGAAATGTCTATTGATGTCTTTCTTTAAGTTTATTCCTCGTTCTTAAGACAATTTACGGTTCTTAGACATTTATTAATTAAACTGCTGTTACTATAATACATTGTTGCCTAAGGACCCCAGCTCCTACGAAAAGAGAAAGACTGGGGTCGATCATAAAGGTTTTGCTTGGTCTGTAGTCCGAAACTAGAGTGGCGTTTTGCACGATATTAAAATTTACTATTTTTTATTCTTAAAGTGTGGTTTATTTATTTATTATTCATTATTGAATTCAATATAATAAGTATTCTACTGATCTCATAAGCGCTTGTTAAGACTTTTTATTTTGGCCTTTTTAATGTGACTTTATAAAAGAAGTTGACTTTTCGCAATTCGAAAAAGTATTTATTTAATAGAATACACATACATAAAGTTTTATGGCAATGAATACACACACTAGCCATATACACAAGCCTCTATGGTATGCTTCTCAAATTAATTTTTATTTACTTAAATTTAATGCGGGAAAATGCAAATAATAATAACACCTATAAAAGTTAAAAAAATAATAATATGATGAATTGCCTTTTCAGACTACGGAGGTTTGGCTCGCGAGTGGTTCTTCCTGCTGTCGAAGGAGATGTTCAATCCGTACTATGGCCTGTTCGAGTACTCGGCGATGGATAATTACACCCTCCAGATCAACCCCAACAGCGGCGTCTGCAACGAGGAGCACCTCAACTACTTCAAGTTCATCGGTCGCGTCGCCGGCATGGCGGTCTATCACGGGAAGCTGTTGGATGGTGAGAATCTTTCAAATCCATTTCTCCATGGGAGAATTCACCTCTTCACTACACTCGTGGAATGTTTTAGGGTTGAGTCCCTCAACCTTGAGTGTTTTAGGTTTTCATACTCTTATTATAATGGCGTTCAAAGTCCTCTAAAAGTTACCTTAATTCGTAACCTAGTGGATTAAAACCGGAACTAAACGACGTAGATGCGTAGAAGATCAATCTTGCTGAATAGACCATTCTAGGTTTACCAGCTTCTAGTATACTTGGGTTGAACTATAGCCTCCAGCTGGAGATATGACCGTAATAAATTCAGTTATAAAAATGATACTAGTTATTAAAATAAATCAATTTGCGTTCCATCTTATTTCGTTATCTTATTAATGTGCCTCTCCATTGTTGAAGGTAGCCAGTCAATTTCTTAAATTCATTTTTTATTTTATACAATACTACAATATAATGCTTAAATTATCAGTCGCTAGCGAATCGTCCCCGGCATCGCACTTATTTAATTTTTTCTACAAATTATACACAAAACCTTCTTTGTTTATCCCTCTTTCTATTAGGGAAAACCGTATCAAAATCCGTTGGGTGGTTTAGAAGAAGTCAGCGGAGAAGCAGACAGAAGCGAAAAGCGACTTTATTTTATAATGTACATGTATATAAAAAAGTATGATATAAAAGTAGCTTGTAAGAGATCAATATCTCCTTTTTTGCTCCAAACAGGATATCTTCGGATTTTTCTGCTCTCAGCTTTTGACGAGCCCCTTGGATGAGTGGTTAGGGTGCTTTGCTTAACGCTCTGTTCTAAGGTTCCCGGGTTCGATTCCCGGTAGGGTCAACTTTGAAAAATCAACTTTTCAAATTTGGCTCTGGTCTGGATTGGGAAAGTAGTGGCAGGGCACACTGCGTTTTTGCAGTCATTTGGGCAGCCCGTCTGGCGGCAGTAACCCCCTCTTGCAAAAGACCACCGTGAAATAACAGCACCTGTGCTGTTGTGTTTCGGTGAGTGAGTAAGGGATGCCAGAGCCCATTTCCCTATCCACTCCTAATCCTTTATCCTTAATCCTACAGCAGTCGGCAGCGCACTTGCAGCAACTTTGGCGTTGCTTGTGTTATAGGCGGCGATAGTCACCTACCATCAAGTGGACCGCCTGCCGACCTTAACATCTGTCATATATAGAGCGGTTTCGTTACGCTACGACAAGTTAAACAGTAAACCGAGGAGTATAACCTTCCACTATGTCTGGCCTTTGTGGTCTATGAGAAGGTCTTCGATTCGTTCGAAACATGGACAGTGCTCGAGGCTCACATTGACCATCGGTATATCGAAGTGTTGAAGTGTTTGTACAAAAAAGCCACCATGTCGGTTCGAGTACAGGAGCAGAGCACCCAGTCAATTCCATCGCTAACAGGTGTGAGACAGGGAGACGTACTTCTGTGAAATTATTCACTGCCGCTTTGGAAGTTGCATTTTAGCTCCTGGAATAGCAAGGACTTGGCATCAACATTAGCAGCGAGTATATCACTCACCTTCGGTTTGCCGACGATATTGTGGTCCTGGCGAGGTCGATAAGAGAATTCAACACGATGCTCGATGGCTCTTAACGAGTTTCTCAAAGGGTTGGCCTTAAAATGATGTCCATGTTGTGACAACCCCAATAACAGTTAGGAATTCAACTCGCGAAGTTGATATCTATTAATTGGGGCAAACGGTCAATTAGAGCCTACGTCGAGGTCAATCGTCGAATTTAGCTCGGACATCTTTTCGTCCAAAATTCCTCGTTGCCGTAAAACAAAAGTTTTCGATCAATTTGTGTTGTCAGTGATGGCATATGGCACTGAAGCGTGGTCAATAACTATGGACCCCTTAAGGGTCCTCAGCAAGCTCAATTCTCCATACAAACGTAGTTACGTCCTTATTTTAAAATAACGCATTGCATTATCATGAAATTTTGTAAATACAATGAGATAAGACATATCTATGCCTGAAATTAGTTAATGACTCTTGAAATGTTATTAAAAAGAAAATAGAAAGAGTACAAGTTTAGCCCCCAAAACCCTGTTCAGTTCGGCTGAATACTACAGCTAAAATATAATTTAGATCGAAGTCAAAATCTATTTTCGACATCGATTAATCTATGTTAGTTTCATAAGAAAAAGCATTTTTCGAAATTGATTTGTGGTTTTCAAAAGAGAACGAAACTACGAAAATCAGTTAAATAACTACAAAATTTTGATGCGAATCTGCAGCGAATCACTCTAGCGCGGGGGAACGGTATGAGGTAGGGCGGTAGGCGCCGCCCTTTGTCCTTGGTTTACGCCCTGTCTCACTCTAGGTGAAACAACAACATTTTAAAGCGTTAGCGCGTGATCTCAACGCGGAGTTGAGCGCTGCTTACTGGAGACTCTTAAGAAACCTAAACGTCGCTCACGTAGACGAACCCGGCGGATCAAGTTGAAGTAGCAATGTGCAGGACATATAGTACGGAGAGCCGACGGCCGCCGGGGCCGGAAGGTTCTCGAGTGGAGGCCACGAACCGCCAAGCGCAGCGTAGGACATCCACAGACACGGTGGACAGGCGACCTGATAAGGGTCGTAGGTCGACGGTGGATTCAGGCCGCTTCTGACCTGTCGCTTTGGCAAATTAGAGGGAAGGCCAGGCCTATGTCCAGCAGAGAACATCCTGCGGCTGATATGATTATAGTTTACAAACATTCGATTAATGCTAAGCAGATAGGAATCACTGCAATTGAAGTCTCACTAACACAACACTTCATTTTTGTAATGTAGTTTGTATTGTCCTCTCTTATTGTTTAATTGTATTTTGTAAGAAATCAGCCAGATGTTCTATTATCCAGAGCCTGACCAATTCAGGCGCAGGTTAGACCGGCGACAGCCACTATCCCAATCTCACTGCGATTTCATCTGCTTGTATAATGATTTGCAGCGTTCTTCATCCGTCCGTTCTACAAGATGATGCTCGGCAAACCCATAGAGCTTCAGGACATGGAGTCGGTGGATCTCGAGTATTACAACTCTCTCATGTGGATCAAGGTAAGCCTTGTCTCGATAACTTTTTTACGCTTACCGTAGTGTTTTTAGTAATAATTGGCACAATTGACTCAATGAAATTAGTTTTTTTGTTATATAATTACTACTCGCTGATAATGTGATTCTCTATTGGTGAAAGAATTTTTTAAATCATTTATGTAGTTTTTGAGTTAATTCATTTCAAACATACAAAAAATCCAATCTTATATCTCTCTTTATAATAGTAGTGTAAATAACACATATTATGCCACCAGGCGGCGCTTCGTAGGCGTCAGGTCTAAACAGCTGTCAGATAGCAGAGTCGTAGGTACTAAATATAAATCATTGAAATTCTATTGAAATTGTATTTTGACAGTTCATTGGTACTGACGTTACAGTGCTGCCATCTCAATTAGACCGTTTCAGAAAACCCTCATTTGAGTGTTCGGCTCTGGACAATAGAGTTTAAATTTTCTGCAAATACTTTCTTCGCGTACATTAAGTGACGTCATCTTAAAAAAACTCATTGGTAATGCCACAGAATAAATAATAGTACTAGCGTACAGAAGTTGCACTCCTTTCACATTCAATGTGAGCGACGGTAGGCAATTACATCACGACACACACGGAGTGACAGAGGCCTGGTAATGCTTTGTTTCATTTCCTTTTACTTGCATTACAAATCTTCTTGTTTATCTGTTTTTTTAATTATAAAACGTTGGCAAAGATTGCACTACTGTCGCCAATAACACAAGTCATTTTGAGTAGCCTCTTACAGAAGACCATTGTGAAATAGTAATTAGATAGGGGACAATGCGTTTTTGGGTAGCCCTTCTGGTGGCACTAATCAATCACCTCTTTACAGAACACCACCATAAAATAATAGTATGTATGCACATGTTTCGGTGAGTGAGTAAGGGATGCCAGAGCCCCCAAAGCCCCTTATCGGTCGCCTTATCCCTTCCTAACCCCAGCCTGTGTGTCGTAGACCTTAACATAAAAAAAGCAATGACATTGAATCGTTGGCCCCAGGAAAACGATCCATCGGAGCTGTATCTAACGTTCGCGGTGGACGAGGAGCAATTTGGGAAGACGCTTCAGCGAGAGCTGAAACCGGGCGGAGCTAACGTGCCCGTTGAGCAAGACAACAAGGACGAGTATATTCGTCTCGTCATCGAGTGGCGATTCGGCGCGAGAGTTCGGGAGCAGATGACCGCATTCCTCGAGGGACTTGGACAGCTCGTTCCCTCCGCTCTCCTGAAGATCTTCGACGAGAACGAATTGGAGCTGCTGCTGTGCGGCATCCAGCACATCGACGTGAGGGACTGGCGAGCGCACACGCTGTACAAGGGCGATTATCACGCGAACCATCTGGTGGTGCAGTGGTTCTGGCGGGTGGTCCTCTCCTTCTCGAACGAGATGCGGTCGCGACTGCTCCAGTTCGTGACTGGGACGAGTCGAGTGCCGATGAACGGGTTCAAGGAGCTGTATGGGTCCAACGGCCCTCAGTTGTTTACGGTGGAAAAGTGGGGCTTGCCTGAAAACTATCCCAGGGCCCACACGTGGTGAGTTTCACAAGAAATTAAATATCAATTCATTTTATATCATTTAAAATTTAATACTGTAAGTACATATCCTATTCCTAGATCATTTTTAATGTTAAGGTTGATGGTTACGGTCCACTTGATGGTAGGTGGTTACAGTCGCCTAGAACACAATCGACTACACAGGTGTTGCAATTGCGCTGCCGACTACAATAGGATTAAGGATAAGGGATTAGATAGGAAAATGGGCTCTGGCATCCCTTACTTACCGTAACACAACAGCACACATGCTGTTATTTCACGGTGGTCTTCTGTAAGGCGGTGGTTACTGCCATTAGAAGGGCTGCTCAAATGACTGCGAAGCGCACTATGCCCTGTCACTACTTGTCAGATCCAGACCAGAGCCAAGAATCGAACCCTAAGACAGAGCGTTAAGGCAAGCACTTTTTCTTGTCTGTTCTCTCATAACTGAATTGAAAAACGCCAATTCAGTACATGACCATTAAGGCTGCTCCAATCTAAAAAGTCATACTTTATTTTATTTTTTAATTTCAATAAAATGAGATCAATTAAATTACGTTTTTAGGGTTCCGTATGTCCGAATGAAAAAAACCCTTATAGTATCACTCGTGTGACCGTCTGTCCGACCATGACCCCCCCCCCCCCCCTTATCTCCGAAACTACTGAACCTAAAATTTTGAAAAAAAAAAATACAGAAATTAGTTTTCTACTTATAGATTATAGGAAAACCTATAAGAAGTCCATGATATTAAAATAACATGATAAATCACTCAATATTGTGCGGATAAGTAACATCGTACGAAACCCTCTTCACGCGAGTTCAACTCGCATTTGTCTCGTTTTTTATTATTAATATTAATTTCATTATTATTATTTTGAGAGAAATTATTTAAAACTGTGTTTTTAGTATCATTTTAATATTTGTTTGTGTGATTTTATTTTTTATTTCTATAGGCAGTTTATTCTTGTATTGTGATGTTCTTTTACCATATTCATTATTAAATTTAAGTTTATTAAGTGATTAAATGATTTTTTGGGAATTGAAATTGATCAAAAGTGTCATTAATGTACTACGTTATGTCGACAGTTTTAATCGCATCGACCTGCCTCCATACGAAAGCTATCAGCAGCTGCGAGAGAAGCTTATCAAGGCTATTGAGGGCTCGCAAGGCTTCGCTGGCGTCGACTGAACAGGACTCAACAGAACTCATCCATCAGCATCCACAGATACCCGCGACAATCTTTATTTCTTTGCGATAACGGTTCAATTTTAATCGCAGAAAATCTCACAACTGTAATTACTCTAAACAAACTCTCATCGCATGGAAATAAAGTTTAAATTACGTTACGGTCATATTATTTAGTTGGACGTATGGTCTCGAGCAAAAACCTGGAGCAGTTTGAACTTGGACTCTTATTGTATTGCAATAATGGTAATTTTTCATTTAAAAGTTATTATTGACTGAAACTTACATTTGTTGTGTATTTCATGATATTGTTATTTTTGTGTACACACGGAATATATTGACAATTAATGTCAAACGTATTTAACGCTCATGAAATGTTTTGAAACTGATGCTGTTCTGTGACTTAATATGCATAGATACGAGTGATCGTGACGTCAATTTCATCCCGCTGTTCTTTATCCCATCAGGGGCCTTAGACAAAGTAGCATTCGCTCCGTAGCGATGCGATATCGAAGTTCGTTATCGTCTCAGAAACAAAGAAATCATGACAAGGTATCACGTGTTTATCACGTGTTACAGTGTCGATTCCTTTGTCTCTGAGACGATAACGAACTTCGATATCGCATCGCTACGGAGCGAATGCTACTTTGTCTAAGGCCCCAGGTTCGGCCGTGTTACCCGGTAATTTAATTGAAAGGTCGTAAACGACAACACTATATTATACTGTACTTTTTAGTCCAGAAGAGCGAAAGAGATGTACAGCTATCTGCTATCCCTTTTTTCCGGCCACAGCACGTCAATCAATATCTAGTCCATCTCATCATTTCTAATTTATTCTCCGATCCCAGTTCAAAATAATATTTAATCGGAGCTAAATGCATCGCACCTGCATGGCCAACGGTCACCACTTACAATCAAGTGATTAGGTATTTACTCTTAAACATTCACTGTCACAGACAAGCGAGATGATTTAAACATACCAGTTTCACGAACAAAAAATACATTATTTAATCGGTTTTACATTGAACTGCCAAATATTTAATTATAAACAAAGCAACAAAGTCAATGGTGAAAACTAAATGTAATGATTACTGTTAAGCGAAGAAATGCCTTATACGATGTATGTTAAAGTTGTAAATAAGAATTAGACGAGATAGATGTTAATGTTGTAAGCTTTATTTACGATTACATTAATTTATCTGGTGAATTTTTGGGCAAAATATGATTTCGAATGGATTAGAATTACTAAAATACATTAGAAACGCTCGATTTTACCAACAGTCTTTTACAGAAATCATCGAACATTTATAGTTCGTAAAATGTAGCTTGAGCTCTGTGACAGATGTCGGAGTGACATGCCTAGTGTCACAGTCTTACCATACTTACGTCATACAGTTGGGCAACGCTCAATGTTGGAGCCTGCAAACTGAAGCGAGTTCGCCGAACGTTGCTCTACGCAAGTACATTCGTTGCCTGACTGTATGACGTAAGTATGGTTAGACTGTGCTAGTGCTGTGCAACATGTTTATATTTGTTCATAGTAATCGATATTTTTAGCACAATATTGTCATTGATAATAAATAGGTAGTAGTGCCAGCCCAGTGGGTAGTAGTGCCAGCCCATTGTCATTGAAAATAAATAGGTAGTAGTGCCAGCCCAGTGGGTATTGCACGTTGCACGTTTATGTAACCATAAAAAAAACAACAAACTAAACAACTAACGAATAACAATAATACTTAACGGCACTTCAGAGCCTTGATCAGTCATATCAGTGTTGTAATGCGTGGGTTAGCGGGCGAGGAGTTTAAAATAATATTCCATATAATCACTTTTAAATTTTCACTATTGCGCAAGATATCGGACAGAGCGTTCCGCAGATCACGTGTTGACGCAAACAGATTCACTCGAAGACTGTCGAACATTCCTCTCTTTCATCTGAACCAGCCATTGCCCCTGCTACCAATGACATCACTCTCAAACTGCACGCTCATTGGACGAGGCCACTGGTTGACCGGCACCCTAACCAATCACGACACACACTTATGTTAGGAACACCGTGATCTGCGTTACGCTAAGAGATGGCGCCACTCACTCTTATCCGTTTAGAACAGTTAATTAAATCAGATTATACTCTAGATGGCGCTGACATACAATTAAAATTAAATTTACGAATTTATATTATAATTAAAATAACGAAGCGCCGTCATACTTAACAAATGAATAATAAAACAAAACAAAAGAAGCAGCAAACAGCATATTGTTCAGAATAAAAATAAAAAAAAGATGTTTCCTATGCTTACAAGTTCAGTAATAAAGTTGACAATCGAAAGTTGTCATAGAACGGATTTAAATTGTGTTATTTTACTTAAGACCACAACTTAATAATAAATAACAGAAATGTTATATTAGTTTCAATTTGTTTTATTCAAACGATCGATCACGTCGATGGACTTCACTAAGTGGGCGCTACCAACAACAAAGTACGACATTATCGTGCATACATTCTTCTTCTTCTTCTTCATAAAAATGGCAATTCGGCTCATCTTGAAAATGGCCATTAGTTGCCAATGTCATGTCAATGTCGGCCATGTCGGGTGACTTCCACAACGGTGCATACATTGTATTGTCATGAAACACCAAACTTCATAGGCGTGGTTTCAAAGACAGCTGTCACAGAGATCAAGCTACATTTTATGAACTACGAGTAGGGCATTTTAATTAATATTTACTAAAGGTTAGGGCATTTTAGTCCCAAAATTTTGTCCCTAATTCCTAATTGCATATTTTTTCGAGTAACTTTACCTGATTAACTACTTCTTGTATATATCACAAGAAAACAGAAATATTATACACAGAAATTTTATCAGTTAAATCATTCGTTAACTGCCGTTCGCTATTGTAAAGTTTTGTACTCAAGTTTAAGCTAATCTAAGCAAACCTCCAATCAAAAAAACATTATTCACTTTAAAAGGCAGTTGAAAATATACGTAGAAATGAATTGATATTATCGGTCGGTAAATTGAGATTGTTTTGGTATCTTATAGTATTATCGAGCTACTTTACCGATCGATAATATCGAGCGGTATATCGCGGCCGTTTGGTTAAGATTTTCGATATTATTGAGCAACTTTTTCAATCAATAATATGGCGCGACTTTATCGATAAATAATATAAAGAGAATAAATATCGAGCGAAAAATTGCAACTATTCGTAGAACTTTTCCGACATAATCGAGCGATAAATCGTACCTGTTTGCAGATATCTTTTGATGTTATTTCTCTCGGTAGTTTGCTCCAAATAAAAGAGTGAAAAAAAAAGTTAAATCAAATTGAACAAATTTTTCTACAGTTCGGTCATTTCAACTTTATCGGTTGTACAAATTTCAACTTTATCGATAAAGTATTAGTGTTTAAAATCGAGTAAAATATGAAGCAAGGTCGGTCTGAGTACAGATCTGTGTTAATAATATCGAGCGGCAAATCGCAGATATTTGGAGAACTTTTTCGGTATCTATCTATCATCGAGCGACTTTATCGATTAACAATGTCGAGCGATAAATCAGAACTGTTTGCAGATACTTTTTGGGTATTATTGAAAGAATTTACCTAACAATAATATTGTACGAGATATGTCGCGGCGATTTGATGGAAGGAGCCTTATTAAATATTGAAAGTCAAATAATTGTCTGCAACGTGATCTCTTCCTTATGACATACCTACCCATAGTTGCTTTTACAAAAACAGTTTTCATAAGAAGCCATGACTAACACAGTTCAGTGATCAATCTACCAACAGATCAACGGTAATTTTTTTAACCCGTTTATAATTTATAGCGTACTTAAAGATTACAAACACACCAACAAACTATTTACTCCTTAAACTCGACACTTATTATCTTCATAGATAAGTGTATTAATGTAATAATGTATTAATGTAATAGGGGATGGGACAAATTTTCAGAAAGTGTTTTAAATTAATCTTCATGGATATTTATTCCCATAAAAAATACTATTTTATTTATTTATAGCCTTTTAGGTACTCAAAATCATGTTTTAATATTGTTTGTTTGAAAATGCCGCCAAAACGCCACGATAGTTCATCTGAGAGCGCGTAACCTCATTTGTGGTCATATCATAACAAAACGGCTGCATTGGCATAAGACAATGATTGCCCACAAATGACGTCACGCACTGTGATTGGTGTTTCAGTATAGATTAAAAATATTGTAAATAAGAAAATCTTATTTCTTCATTTAAAAATATTTAAATGAATTATATTAAATTATTATTCGATAAATAATCGTAAAAAATTATATATTTTCTTTCTAAGTACATTTTAGATTTTAATCTGATTACTGTCCGATCCCCTATTCAATTTAAAATAAGGGATACTTTTGCCATTTTATGTTTTTTTTTTCATGTTATGCTTTTCCGTCCGTTTCGCTTAGGATTAAACAGAATTTCAAGTTACTTCGATAGTCTTTACAGTAGCCGAATATATATTAATTTAAGCCGAGTATATAATAAATGGTTTCATTTATATACAATAAATAAATGAAACTATTTATTCTAATTCCATCACAAAATAAATGAAAACAAAATTGAAATTAAGTCTAAAAATATGAATATTTATTGCAATTATGCAATTCCTGATCTAAAACCAGTTTTAATAAATTTTAATATTGATATTGCATTGAAAATTCCATTGCTCGTAAGCCCAGTTGAAATTTTAACAATACAACTTTAAATTAGTCGCTTACATTGAATGTGGTCTTTATGGTTTTAAGATCGATAGCTTTATATTCTTTCTGTTTGAGATTTCTTATTAACTTTATTATTGACTCTTATATAAATATGAAAAGATTCAATTCGAGTGTGTATGTGACTCATTGCAAATTGACAATCGCCATGTTTTATCTTTAAAAAAAAGAACTCGATATTTTAAAAAGGAATGATTCATAATATTAAATTTTAAAGCAATATATGGTCTTTGTCGGTTGCCAATTGATATATTAATAATAATAATTGGTCCACGATTGAAATTTGTATAACACTTGTAAATAAAATTAATACATTGTATATGGTGTAAATAATTGCTTTAATTAAATTGTAAATCAACAAAGGCGACCATTGTCCATAAAATGGAACAAAAGTTTATTTTTAAAATGAAATTAAAATAAATATTTAAATGATATTGCAAGCAATCGTTTACACCTAATAATATAACTTAAAAGTCATTAAGTTTTTATGTATCTTTACTTAATATTTTCTATAACTAGGTTTAAAGTTTATATTAAGTTGTATATAATGGACTCTTTATAATTTTTAGTATGATATTTTTCTTTAATTTTAGTGCATTATGAAAGCGAGTGGACGTATATGAAATTATAGTATATGTTGCCATAACAATAGTTATTTTTTTAGACAGCCGGACAGACAGACACTGAATATTGTAAAGAGTCCTTCCTATACATATCCTAATACAAATTATATGAGACATTTTCGCTATTAGTGCTACGTTTGGTTGCATAGGGCAACAACTTATGTGATGACGTCATTCATTCTGGCCTTAGTTATAACTTTATATGTAAATATTCAACATTATTGAAAAGAAATTATGCAAATAAAACGTTTACAGAGACTTGGTTTTTTTTCTTCATCCTATACCTATTTTCATTATGATGTAAATAATAGAAATAGGTTATGTGCAATTATGATCAAAATGTCTAAATTTCAATTTGTCTATAAAACAAAATGTCTAATTTTGTAATTCATCAATGAATGGGGTTAAAAACTGAAAGCTAATTGTAGGTGGCGCCACTGTTGAGTGATCCTAATCACCGCCAAATTGCGTTCTTGGTTCCCTGTATTTATCAGCGAATTTGCCTTTATTTCTACAAAAATGTATTCGACGTAGAATGTTAAGCAGTTAAAAAAACAGTTGAGGAAAAGAAAAGCATCTACTGCACATAATCTCGAATATTTAGTCTGCTCCCAATTTTTTCTTCATAAAGCTTTAATTCATTGTTTTCTTCTTTTGAAATCTTTAGGGAATATATGGATTCCCTTCTTTTTGCAATCCAAAGCTGAAAATAAGCGTCATGTTAATTAAATAAATTCAGTTCTTTTTGTTTGTTTACAAAATTAATATGGAAAATGACAGCTATCTATCAGATGTAGGGAACACCCAACAGTGCTGCCATCTGAAGTGAGCAAAAGTCAGTTTTTTACCCCATTGGGTTGCAATTAGGGTTGCCAGGCCTCAAAATCGAAAATCTGGATACAGACTCATATTTAGCCGGACATTTTGCCGTAAAAGCCTGACACTGGTTTTTAGAAGAAATAGTTCTTTTTATTTGTGCATTTATTACTTAAGACTTGCTCTACTTTTTATTATGTATCATATATTGTTTTCTCAAAGTAATTTGTAAGATCGCGAATCATGCGTGTCCGCGTGATTCTGCCCGCTGAGGGGTTGACGAAAAGCCGGACGGGCCGGACTTGTATATATTTGGCCGGATACGACTGTAAAAAGCCGGACGCCTGGTAACCCTAGTTGCAATACGTCCTGTATAATACGGGACTGTCACCGTATTTGACCATCCCGTCCCGTATTTCGATAAAATAAGTAATACGGAAAGAAGTGGCGCGGGCGTCCCTCATGAGAGGTGAAGCCAGTGGATGGTACGGTGGCTTTTGATAACCACTACGGTTGAAATCAGAGGGTATCTTAGAAAAAAACACATAGTTTGTCTCTCAATATGTACACATGCGTGCTATGTATGGTCCTGTCAGGCCTCTGGCCTCTGTCACTCCGTGTGTGCCGTGATATACTTAATTGCCTACCGTCGCTCACATTGAATGTGAAAGGAGTGCAACTTCTGTAGTCTGTACGCGCCAGTACTATTATTTATTCTGTGGTATGGTGGAGTTGAAAAACCGCGTGTCGACGTTCAATGTGTTTCGAGTTTTCGGCATCGGAAGAGAAAACGTCCCGTATTGGTTCCTAGAAGTTATGGTAACCCTAGCTATGAAGCAAAATGCCTGAAAAGTTAAATTGACTAAATTGTAGGATGTCTAAAAGTTTAAACGACTACTTTGCGTAGAACTTTTATTAGTTATTAAAGTTCAACAGATGGCGCCAGTAGTATGTTATGACCTAGTAAGCAACTTGTTACTTAGATATCGTCTAAGTAACAAGTTAGATGATTTGAACCGTGTCTTTTTTTTTATAATGATAGGTCAAGCATTTGACCGCAGTCTCACCTGATGGTAAGTGATGACGGGATCTAAGATGGAGCATGCTTGTCTATTAAGAACCGATTCACTCGCGACTTGAAAAGTCCAGGGTTGTAGGTTTGTGGAAACAAGGGTGCTGGAAGTTCGTTCCACACGCTAGCAGTTCGAATCAAAAAAGTTGACCCGAAACGCAACGTGCGGATTTTAGGTATATATCAACCATATAAGGTTTTTTTTTTTATGTCAGGTCGGCAGACAGGTAGCCACTTACCATCAAGTGGACCCTTGATGGTAGGTGGCTACCGTCGCCTATAACACAAGCAACGCCAAAGCTGCTGCAAGTGCGCTGCCAACTGCAGTAGGATTAAGGATAGGGTGACATTTAAATGTGCGCCTTGTTGTCCGATGGTAGAAGGGGCTAGGGGGGACTAGCTGGTGCAAGTCCAACGCACACTCTCCGAAGTAAATCCTGTAGAACACCGAAAGGCTGGCCACCATGCGCCTGTGCTCAAGACTCTGCAAGTCAGCCCCGGTAAGGGAGTCATCGCCAATGAGTCTTATGGCTCGCTTCTGGACAGCGTCCAAGGCCTCAAGCTGATACTTAGCGGAACCGCCCCACAAGTGGGAACAGTATTCCAAGCAAGAACGTACTTGAGCCTTATAACGAGCTGTTTAGGCGCGAAATACCGTCGTACCTTGCTCAGAATGCCAAGCTTTTTTGCAGCAATTTTTGCCTTGGATGATTCAAGGTTGATGATAAGGTGACACCCAAGAAATCCAGATGGTCAGAAATTTCAACAGGATTACCCCGGAAAGTTGGAGTAAGATGGTTAATTTTTGGTGGTTTGGCATATATAAAAACAAATATTCGTGATTGAAATTGGTCTTATTGTTTTTCGAAGTACTCTCTATGATGATGGACACACTTTTGCATGCGTTGGGACCATGGTTTTTGAATGTTTAAGTTGGCGTTGTACGAGCGTGCGAACTCAGTAATAGGTATTGGGGAGAATTTGTTGTCTCAACTTACCATAATGCGAATAACCGAAGACAGAATGCGACGCAACACATTCGCGCCACTTATTTAACTCGTGAAAATAATAAACATATATACGCCCAGTAGCTTGCTTATGTATACTCTAGGTACGCCAGCAATTCCAATCTTTTAGACGGCCCGTTGGATGAGTGGCAAGGATGCTTGCCTAACGTCTCAGGGGCCCCAGGTTCGATTCCCGGCGGGGTCAAGTTTGGAAATTTTAATGTAATTTTCAAAATTGACTGGTCTGGATTTGAAAAGTAGTGGTAGGGCACACTGCGTTTCGCAGTCATTTGGGCAGCCCGCCTGGCGGCAGTGACCACCCCCTTACAGAAGACCACCGAGAAATAACAGCATATACGTGCTGTTGTGTTTCGGTGAGTGAGTAAGGGATGCCAGAGCCCATCTCCTTATCCCCTCCTAATCCCTTATCCTTAATCCTACTATAGTCTGCAGCGCACTTGCAGCACCTGTAGCGTTGCTTGTGTTATAGGCGACGGTAGCCACCTACCATCAAGTGGACCGTCAGCCTGTCTGTCGACATAACATAAAAAAAAAGCTTTATAGCTCTTGACATCCCATTTTCAAATGTACATTATAGGTAGGATGTTGCCATGCAAAAACATTTTTGGATTTTAGTCAGTAATTACAAGAATTCAACCCGCGATAATGTCACAAATTCTGCACATTTTAGGAATTAATTATACTAGATACAAAATTAATTCCAGTTTTTTGTTGCGGGGCAAACCTTCATATTATGTCCCAGAAACGTCATGTTTTTTATTGTGTTGCTACGACCTATAATTAATGAGTAATCAAGGAATTATGTAGTATGGAATTATGTAGTATGGAATAAGTAAGCTGTTCGAGTTGGAAAGTGCCCTCTTAATAGCTTCTGCTGACGAAAATCGTTACCAACGCATTTTGTTCTTGATGTTTTGGAACAAAAAGAAGTCATTAAGTGCCAAGCCAGGGCTGTACGGAGGATAACCATCAATTCGCTTCCGTTTCGAATTTTTCGGATTTCTCCGAAAGCTTCTGGCTAACAAATGGTCGTGTACCATTCAAAATTGACCGTTCTACGATTCTCCAATGGCACTGTCGCCACAGGGTCGGTAATTCCGAAGAAACAGGCAATCATTTGTTTCGATGTGCTTTTTTCGCGATTAACTTTGTTGGTTTTTGTTCGTTTTGGAAGACCCATTTCGTCCTTTGCTCTTTTGTTTTAGGCTCATATCCATAGATATATGATTCGTCACCTATGTAGATGTTATACACAGCTTTTGATGCACCTCGATTGTATTTTTTACCAATCGATCTGGCGTCTATCTCGCGGTATGTCACATGTCAGTTCACGCACAGAATCGATGTCCTTTGGCACAACCACTGATTTTGGAGGACCTTCTACGGGCACATCTATGATCAAACTCATTATACATCGTTTTACAATAGCTTAGGATGGAGCTTCATCGCTAAAAGTCAAAGTAAGTTTAAGTTGATCGGAGCACTCTTGTCTTGATAATCCACGACAAAAGTAGTAAAAATATTTCGCACGAAAATTTTTACGAGTTAATTCCATTTTCTCATTGAGTTTTTTTTTTTTTTTTTTTTAAATCACTGGAAACAAACCAAAACGGGTTCAAACAATAAATTCAATAATATTAGTATTTAACTAACATCCTGAAAATAGATAAATATATTTTGGCACATATACCTGATACCTACGTTTTTCAGCGGTCGCCTCTTGGACTATAGGGGGTGGTTAGACGGGCCTCCCAATTTATGACTATGACTACGAAACCTAATGTGCCCTGCCACTTAAAACCTCGTTAGGTTTCTTATTAAACCTTTATTATTTAAGTCATATTAATGCTAATATCTCTTTTGAGACAGCAATTTCAGCTAAATAAAAGTTATGAAATTTTTTAAACTAATTTATTTGTAAAGTTATTCTATAGGAATCTTTAAATATATTATTATTATTGTATTTAGGACCCGATCAACAAGCTATGGGCTACACTGCGAGATCGAATCAGGAATGAGGAGATTCGTAAACTAATGAAAGTTACCGACATAGCCCGGCGGATTACTTAGTAGGTTGAAGTGGCAGTGGGCGGGACACATAGTACGAAGAGTCAATGGCCGGGAGGCCTCATCATCTGAGATGATCATGATGAGGACCCGATGCATTTCGTACCATGACAATAGGGTATTACACCCATTTTTAAAAAGTGTCTCAATTAGATTCTGTAGTGCTAATGAACCACTAAAAAAACACCAAATTTTTGTTCAATCGATAAGTTTAATAAAAATGCATTTAAAATTTACATTTTCAAATTTCGCGCGTAATTTGACGAAAACGCTGGAAACCATTTTGCTCTGTGGTCATGACGTCAGTTGGCTGTGTAAACAAACGCGCCGGTAATTGACATGACACTGACTGACACTTTTTTGTTTACACAACCGTATGACGTAAACATGGCGGTTACTATTTCATTGTGTTTAAGAACAGACTAAAAATTCTGAAAACTTTATTTATTTTGTTATTTTACGAACTAAAACTACATTTTCTGACTGCTTTTTGCCTAAGCTATCTCAATAACGTACTTTTAGATTTTTTTCATATAGACTAAAATACCCTATTGATTCGATTGTCAATCCCAATCAACTTTTCAACATCAATATTGTATTGAGCACTGCAAAACGACACAGAATCTTTTCAGTCATTCAAGTCTTTCGAACTTACTTCGAAATCTTTACAAATCCTCAGTCTCGCTGATTAACGATTACTCAATAACGATTTCACACAACCGCATGGAATGAATAACAATAACAACTGTCAAACGATAGGTCCGCTACTAACGTCATTTATTGAAAATGGGTAGGTAATAGGTAATTGGAAATTCTAATACAAAAATTAACAAATGTGTAAATCGGAAAAAATGTGATTTTTCCGATTGCCAACTATTTCTAATTTTGTATTTTTTTAAATTACCCCAGTAATCCCTTCAAAAACAAAACATAAAATATACCTACATTTAAATCGGTAGACCCATTTCTTAGTTTTTGTGATTTTTACTAGGTTGTGCCTGCGTCTGTGTTCCCACAGAACTACAACCTCGGGGTCTTCAAAACCAGGGTAAATGGGCATTTACTGGGTAAGCGTGGTCGACCTTCGGCCGCATCTGCACCTCACATCAGGTGAGATAGTGGTCAAGCGCTACCTTGATTTAATAAAAATAAAATAAATAATAATAATAATATTTTTGAAAGAACACTATTAAACATTTAGTTCTCGTTTGTAATACTAGTCAAAAAGGAGCATGAAAAGTAGGCATTTTCGATATTCGACCATAAAAATTTAGAAGGTGTTTACAATTTTTTTTATTAATCTAAAACTCGCCAATAGAAAAAAGTAATAATAGAAAAAAATCGGTTTACAAACGGAGAACTGATTCGTATTTACCTATTTATAATATATATAACTTTCTTCAAATTTATATATGCAAAGGGGTTTTTCCGGGTTCAATTCCCGGCAGGGCCAATTTAGGAAATGAACTTTTCAAATTGGCTCTGGTTAGGATCTGGCAATTAGTGGCAGAGCACATTGCGTTTCGCAGTCATTTGGGCAACCAGTCTGGCGACAGTGTAACCACCCCCTTACAGAAGACCACCGTGAAATAACAGCATGTGTGCTGTTGTGTTACGGCGAGTTTCTTAATCCTAATATGGTCTGGTGTACTATGGTATGGCGTTGCTTGTGTTATAGGCGACGGTAGCCACCTACCATCAAGTGGACCGTCAGCCTAACTAGCTTTACATTAAAACTACTAAGTCTAGAAAGCTGAAATTTGGAACATAGGTTTCTTAACATAACATCTGCTAAGAAAGGATTTTTATCCCGCGCGAAGCCGGGGACGGATACCTATGTGAAGATGTAAGGATATCAAATAATATAAGGATATATGACTTGTCTCTGACGAGGACCTAGTAGACAACTGTAACCGTCTTCGATTATTGCAATTAAAATTTACTATGAGTGTATAGCAAAGAATTGCCTCAGCCAAATTAAATATGAGCATTTTTGTCGAAAAGTTTGCCGAGTTTTGCAACGTGACCGACGACGCACGCGCAGCACACATACGGAGAAGGGCTGGCGGCTGACGGCCTTACTGAATAGCTTTACGCAACTTAAACGGACTCTATGTTACACTATACGGTCATTCCATAAGACAATTTCGCATACAATACACACCACTCGAAGGACCTTTCTACATACCGAAAATCATTTATATTACTAAAATATATATGTCTACCCGGAATCAGTAAACAGTTATTGTGTGCAAAATGCGTGTGATAATATTTTTAAATCTATGTTTCTATGTTTCTGGAAGTATTATAGAATTTAATGGTGAGTTATAGTTCTTTTTTATAGTACCCATTTTAGCTTTTTTATACTTTTGTTACCTAAGTATTTGAAAATGGAAATTTAAATTGTTTTTTTTTTTTTTAATTTCCACTCTGAGTTAGCTTAAGGTGATTAAGCCAGCGTAAGCCACGTGAGCTTAAGAATCATCTCTTTACGAAATTTCGATTTTAGTCTTTTATATATTATAATTAGAATTTCCTGAAGGAACTATCCAAATAATAGATCAATTGAGGTAAGTTTAGGTACTTCTTTCTTGCGAGATCAACTTTTAAGTGATTACAGATAAAAATTTGGAGATGGCGTGTAATGGAAAAGAAATCAAAATGAGTAACTAATTGAATTTTGAACAAATTAATTAGGGTCGGTAAAAATATAATGTAAGAAATTATGTTTTAAATTCCAAACATGTAAGAAGCCACATAGCTTCCTAATATCCGTTTAATTTTATCCGCATTACGTCAGATTTTTGGAAACTAACATTCCCGAAAGAGGGATAAAACTTGTATGAAACGTTTTTATGGAATGGAATACTAAATTGATCGGGAAGTAAACAGCAATTTAAGGCAAAATTGCTGGGAATTACTAGTGTCATTTGTTTTTTGTGCCTAATTTATAAATAATAATAATTGAAATATATTTGAATTTGTATTGAATTAAAAAAAATTAAATTCAAATAAACAAAATATCACAATCGGTCTCAGTAAGCGTACCTTTATTAATTAATGTTTACCAATAAAATTAATATAAATTAGAAATATTCTTTACGATAATAAATTATATACTAAATGTAGGCAAATTTTAATTTAAACCAAAAAAAAATCGAAATAATTTCAAAATTACTTGTTTTTTTGTTCGGTAACCAATTTACAAAGAACGTTTTTTGATAGACGGTACCTACTACTTTTCCTGTAAGGGGGTGGTTAACTGACGCCAGACGGGCTGCCCAAATGACCGCGAAACGTAGTATGCCCTGCCACTACTTTTCAGATCCAGACCAGAGCCAAATTTGAAAGATTCATTTTGAAAGTTGACCCTGCCGGGAATCGAACCCGGGAACCCTGGAACAGAGCGTTAAGGCAAGCACCCTAACCACTCATCCAACGGTTAAGGGTTAAAAAAATTTATTCCTCTTTAATAAAATATATTCCACATTGAATTGAAAATTGCACTTCAGCCACACAAGATGCCTCGTTTCCACCGCTGTATGAGCTGGACGATTGGAGCCGTTGCCGTCTCCCGGGAGACGTCTATTGCACCGTGGATGCAGCTCTGTTCTCCCGTAACTCCTCTACCCTGCTTCAGTTGATGAAGGTAACTAATTAGTTTTATTTTAATTGCTTAGTTAGAAAAATCCTTTATTGCACCTATCTATACTAATATATAAAGCTGAAGAGTATGTTTTTTTGTTTGAACGTGCTAATCTCAGGAACTACTGGTTAGAATTGAAAAATTCTCTTTGTATTGAATAGTCCATTTATCGAGGAAGGCTATAGGCTATATAACATTACGCTACGATAAATAGTATTATATATGAGCAGTGTCCAGTACTGCGCGCCCCACGCGCACTCCAACGTCGTATGGGCCGCAGCGAAGCGTGGCCGAGTTCAGCTAGTTTATGATAAAAGAGGGCAGACAGTCTGATGGTTCATTTGTAGGTCACCTATGAACACAACGAAGAACAGAGGCTAAGTGCTCTTAGATAAGTTAAGGTTGGAGGCATGCAACCTTTCTCACAAAAAGTTATGAAACTATTTTATTTATAACTAGCGACCTGCTGCCGGCTTCGCTAAGATGCTTTTTTTGTGCAAATTATATATATACACAAAACTTCATCGTTTTTCTCTCTTTTCATTAGCGAAAACCATATCAAAATTCATTGGGTGGTTATCTGAGAAACAGACAGAAGCGGACAGCGACTGCAATTTATAATTTCAGTATGAAAAAAAACGGGACAAGTGCGAGTTGAACTCGCGTGAAGAGGGTTCTGTACGATGTTACCTATCCACACAATATTGAGTGATTTGCCATTTTATTTTAATATCATGGACTTCTTATAGGTTTTCCTATAATCTATAAGTAGAAAACTAATTTTTGTATTTTTTTCAAAATTTTAAGTTCAGTAGTTTCGGAGATAAGGGGGGGGGGGGATGGTCGGACAGACGGACACACGAGTGATCCTATAAGGGTTCCGTTTTTTTATTCGGACGTACGGAACCCTAAAAATGAAATATCTGTACCTACCTACAACGTGCTCCATTAACATAATTTTGATTTTTTTTATACCTATTGCTATGAGGTCTAAGAATAGATTCTTTTAATTTTGGTGCATATTCAAAATAGAAATATAAAAACGAATGAAAAAAACGACTCGGTATTTTAAGTATACTTTCTTAAGTAAATATCGACAGGTTGCAAGTCTACTTGACGGTTTTTTTTTAATGTTATGTCGACAGACAGGCTGACGGTCCACTTGATGGTAGGTGGCTACCGTCGCCTATAACACAAGCAACGCTACAGGTGCTGCAAGTGCGCTGCCGACTACAGTAGGATTAAGGATAAGGGATTAGGAGGGGATAAGGAGATGGGCTCTGGCATCCCTTACTCACTCACCGAAACACAACAGCACGTATATGCTGTTATTTCACGGTGGTCTTCTGTAAGGGGGTGGTCACTGCCGCCAGGCGGGCTGCCCAAATGACTGCGAAACGCAGTGTGCCCTACCACTACTTTTCAAATCCGGACCAAAGTCAATTTTGAAAATTACATTAAAATTTCCAAACTTGACCCCGCCGGGAATCGAACCCGGGGCCTCTGAGATGTTAGGCAAGCATCCTTGCCACTCATCCAACGTTGAAGACCTTGACGGTGTGTGAAGACCGTATGTAGGTTATAATGGGCAAATAAATACAGTAGAAATCGTATATAACGACTTCGTTTATAACGACTAACCTTTTTTAACGACGAATTAGGTTTCGTACAGATTACTATGAAATTATATCCGTATACGACCTATTTTGCCGAAAAAAATGGAAAGTTTTGTTTACAATACCAAACAATACCTCGCGTATTTTGATTAGCGCGCGTAAAACACAGTTTTTTTTGTACTAAGTCAGTGTTTTTGTGCAAAATGTCATCGCCAATGACGACACCAATAGCGAAGATAGTGACGGTGATCATAACGTATTCACAATGCTGTACGTAATTTTTACTATCGAACAAAAAATCGGTCACAAACAAACTAAAATTTCAGACTTTCTACGTCAGTAAATACAATGCATATAATGTAGGTACATACTTTGATCATTGATACATATCATTGTAGTTAGTATTCATTAATTAAGTACAATAATGTTTAAGTAGTGTTATTTATTATCGACAAAGCAACGTACAATAAACTGTAACAAGATGGCGGTGTGATGTTAAAAGTAACGCGCCAACATTTCATTCATCGAGTCATTGTAAACGTAAGAAATATTTATTCAACAAAGAAAATTCAGGATTTTTAAAAAAGTTTATTTACATTTAATTACATTATATATGTGCCATTTTGTTCGATGACTTCTTGTCATCTTGTAGGTAGTGAACATGATCCCGTTGCTGTAGAAATTTTGGGACTTCCGATCAAAAAAAAAACGCAGTAAGTAGTTTTGGCAGTCCTCTCTTGATATTAACCTGACACTGCCTAAAGAATTCTGAAGAGACCGAAACAGGTGGAAATAGGGGATCGGACAGTAATCAGATTAAAATCTAAAATGTACTTTATATAATTTTTTACGATTATTTATCGAATAATAATTTAATAGAATTCATTTAAATATTTTTAAATGAAGAAATAAAATGTTATTATTTACAATATTTTTAATCTATACTGAAACACCGATCACAGTGCGTGACGTCATTTGTGGGCAATCATTGTCTTATGCCAATGCAGCTGTTTTGTTATGATATGTGACCACAAATGACGTTACGCGCTCTCAGATGAACTATCGTGGCGTTTTGGCGGCATTTTCAAACAAACAATATTAAAACATGATTTTGAGTACCTAAAAGGCTATAAATATAAATAAAATTGTATTTTTTATGGGAATAAATATCCATGGAGATTAATTTAAAACACTTTCTGAAAATTTATTGAAGGTGCAAGGTCAGGGTTATATGGCGGATGCATTAACACCTCCTAGTCAAACTCTCTTAATTTTTGCTGAGTGGCTAAGGATGTGTGTGGTCTATAGTTGTGATGGTGATGAAAGACCACACCCTTTCTATTGATCAATTCCGGCCGCTTTCTCTCAACTTCTTGCTTTAATTTCACCAGTTGTTGGCAGTAGAGATCTGAATCGATGGTTCTGCCCGACGGTAAAAGCTCATAATGAACAATGCCCTTCAAATCCCGCCATACACACAGCATCATCTTATTGCGAGTTAACCCGGGTTTTGGCACAGTCTATGAAGCCTGACCACGACCTTTTTGCACGTTCTTGTCGTACGTGATCCACTTTTCATCGCCAGTTATCAATCTCTTCAAAAACGGTTCGGTTTCATTACGTCTCAATAAAGAATTCCAAATGAGTACACGATTCATAAGGTATCTTTCAGTGAGCTCGTGTGGCACCCAAATATCGAGCTTTTTTGTGTACTTAGCTTTTTTCAAATGGGTCAAAACTGTTTTGTGGTTAATTCCCGGTTCTTCAGCTATGTCGTAGCTACTCATATGCCGATCTTACTCCACTTTTTCAAAAATGGCGTCCATTTTATCCGTAACAGGACGACCAGAGCGATGTGCATTTTTGACATCAAAATTCCCGGATTGAAAATGCTAAAATCAACATTGTGCTACTCTTACTGACACTGCATTAGGTCCATAAACGTCACAAATTCTTTCCGCGGCTTGCGTTGCATTTTTCCTTTTTTGGATTCAAATTTTGAAATGTATGGAATTTCTTCATTAGATTCACTTATTTTGACAGAAAGAAAAACAAATGAAAAATATCTGAAAACAACATTTTACAAACTTGTTTCTTTTTTGAAATGTAACCTTTTAATGTCATCAAAATCAGCCAGATACAAGTAGTACAGGCAAAGAGATTTTTCTCAAACATGCTCGGAAATGTAGGCATTCTTGTACTAAAAACAAGCCACGAAGTTTGTAATTGTTGGCTCTTGCATTTCTTTCTCGGCCTAGGCCGAGAATGTTGTATGAAAATTCATTCCTGGCCGCTGCTCAGCCCGATGAAACCCGAAGTTTCACGAGTCTTTACGAACGCACCCGCCGCTGTCACAGGCGTAGTAGGCGGGGGCGTGTTTCATTATTTCCTCACATTTATTGAGAAAAGCACTATACCAGCCTCGACCGGAACGAGGATTGTCGGACTCAGATCTTTATCAAGGCCTCGCTAAAGCTCGGCCTTGAAACCACTTCGTCCGGCTATCCTTCACTTCCTGGACTCTGCAGTAATGTACTATTACTACAAGTTTATACATAACTATATGCGAAAAGACATTTTCCCCGACCTAATTTTACGAATTCGCAGACAAATAAGTAAATTTTGATATACCCTATACATTTGGTTGGAAGCACAGTGTAGATCACATTACTTAAGAGAGACTGGACTTTGTATCATTACTATGTAAAACATAGTAGTATTTTTTCTGCAGTCTGAACAAGAAAAACTATCGTGGCGAGTTTACAATTCAAAATAATATTTGACTTCATAATAATAGAATTTACATGTTTTTTTTTTTAGTGGCGAATTTTCAATAAGCTATTGTGACTTCCTTGTATATTAGCAATTTTTGTTATATGTAAATTCGGAATTTGAATTTGTAAATTAGTAGATAAGTATTTGAAGGTATTTAATAAGGTATCCGCGGACGATTCGCATCGTGGTCCATTCTACGACGAATGCTGAACGGTATACTTTGGTACCTTTGGTACACTTTTACGTTTATTTTTTCGCTAAATAACGTAAAAATTCTTTTGCTGTTATATTTGCACCAATTAAACAAATTTTCTTTATTTCTTTCAAAATTAATGAGCAATAAAGTGAATTAATGTTTCAACACCTTAGAAAAATGGACACAGACGACACAGAAAAATGAACCAAAGGCTTTAAAACATCTTTTGTGATGCGCACTGCTAAGGATTGGAACTCCCTGCCGGCGTCTGTATTTCCGAGCTCATATAACCCAAATCTTTTCAAGGTTCGAGTGAATAGGCATCTTCTGGGTGAGCTCGCTCCATCGTCGGCCTCATCTTTCCTACATGGATAGATGCTGGCCAAGAGCAAACCCATCTTTAATAATAAAAAAAAAGTGGACAAAAGCTAGTCTATATGTACACATATAAAATAAAATCGTAAACGTGTCTGTTCATTAAATATTTTTTCAAAAAAAAAAAAAAAAACAATTTGTACTTATGTTACCAAGGTAAAAAAAAATATTTTTTAGAATTTTTGTCTGTTTGTCTGTGCGATTGTGCACGCTAATCTCAGAAACGGTTTAACCGATTTAAATGCAGTTTTCACTGATGTATTGTAGTAATCTTCCCGTAACATTTGGTGTTTGTTTCATTTCAATCGGTTTACAAACAAAAAAAGTTACGCGTTATACCGAATACTACGAGTACGAAGTCACGGGATCAGCTAGTATAAAAAATATATTGAGTGAAATATTGATTGACTTAAGAATTAAGCTAACTTTAGCATCAAGTTTAGCATGGACCTCCAACAAGTAGTTGATCCATTTCAATGTACATATATTGTTCAGAAATAGTACGCATTTAATTTTTTCGTGGCTAGTTTTCCTAGAGTATTATATCTACAATTTTGGAATCTTAGTTGCGAATTTTTTTAAAAAAACTTGCCAATGTAGTGTCCAGCTTACTTTTTTTTCACCACGACGAGTGACGAGCCCCTTGGATGAGTGGTTAGGGTGCTTGCTAACGCTCTGTTCTAGGGTTCCCGGGTTCGATTCCCGGCAGGGTCAACTTTGTAAAATCAACTTTTCGAATTTGGCTCTGGTCTGAATTTGGAAAAGTAGTCGCAGGGCACATTGCGTTTTCGCAGTCATTTGGGCAGCCCGTTGCGGCAGTAACCACCCCCTTACAGAAGACCACCGTGAAATAACTGCACTTGTGCTTTTGTGTTTCGGTGAGTGAGTGAGAGATGCCAGAGCCCATTTCCCTATCCACTCCTAATCCCTTATCCTACTGTAGTCGTCAGCGCACTTGCAGCAGCTTTGGCGTTGCTTGTGTTATAGACACGCGTGAACAGGTAGACCGATTTTAATTCGGTTTCGACTAATGGAAAGAGGGATAAACGGGGAATGTTTATATATATAAAAATTACACCCCGGGTGAAGCCGGGGGCGGGTGGCTAGTTTTAAATAAAGACGCATATATATATGACATTTTTCTTTAAATTGTTAACGGAGAAACAATATTTTTTTTACGTTATTCACCTCGTGAACTTCCGATTAACATAACATAATCCTAGAGTTCAAACTCATCGACGAGATCAAGGGCTGCCGATTCATTAGCGACAATCATTTTTAAATAATATCTCTTCAATGAATGAATTATAGATACAAAACTTCCTACTTACTTATGAAACATCGAGTTTTTCTTTTCACTTTCGTAGAGAATTATACTTATGAGCAAGCATGATCATTTAGATTACGCTTTATATACTCAAACTAGCTGCGCCCACAACTTGGTACGCGTGGTATTCTGGTAAGGCGTGGTTAAATTTTTTGTCTATAAACCAATTGGAATGAAACAAACACTAAATGCTACGGGAAGCTTGCATATACCAGTGGAAACTGCATAAGCCATTGCGGAGATTAGCGTGCACAAACAGACAAAAAATAAAAATAAAAATAGTTTTTTGACCTCGGTAACGTAAGTGCAACGTGTACCTACTAATTGTTTTTTTTTTTTGAAAAAAATTTAATAATAATAATAATAATAATAATAACCAGCCTCAATAGTAACCTGAAGCGGTTGGGATTCCGTGACGGTTCCCTCCCGGCCCAAATGCAGAAGGCGGTGCTGCTCGATACGGCCAGGATCGTGCGTCGGTTTCTGTCTTTGTCGTCCTGAACCCCGACCGACTGTGCTTCTGTCGGGGGTAACACCGTCTCCCCCTCATTTTGGCTTTTGGAGGGGGAGACGAGAAGAATTAATTAAATAATAATAATAATAATTTATTTGCGATGACCATGGGTAACTGATACCAGAGATGACATTTAGTTTTCTTGTTCCTTCATGACCAACCGATGTTCGGTGTGCAAATCTTGACATCTTGATGCTGTAAATCTCGACGATTATTGTGTTATTACTGATAATACCATACAATACCATTCCTTATTGACATATCGAATTTAGGTACATTATTTCATTATTATTATTTTGACTTTCATAATTTCTTAAATTTTAAGTGATGTTTTGCTTCTCGCCCTTATCTGTACTTTCATTTGTAGTTGTTGACTTATTGTTGTAATCACTCACATTTTTTTTTAAATTACAAAGTATTTTTTAAATACCAGCAATTAAAATGATAAAATGTAATAGCTGCAGATACCTGTTATTAGTATAACAGCATATAAATGTTTGTTTATATGTTGTTACATAAATGTTTGTTTGGTCATAACAGTATGACTTAATGACTTCTTGCTATTTTGTCGGTACTTATATTCAATAAATGAAATTTGAGTTTCATTAAAACCTTTACAATTTATCTTTAAAAAAATCGTTAATACAATAATAGGATTTGGTTAAGAGAATATCAAAAAGCCTTTTCTTGTAAGTAGGGAAAGTCTTTGCGGAGGTATATTTATGTTTATTCCTTAAGTTCATATTGGGAAGAACTTCTTCGTAAGTTTTAAATAATCTGTAGTTTTTAGCTACAAATAAGCCCACTTCAAATAAATATAGTGAGGGCAATGGCAAAATACGTAATTTTTTAAAAACTGGTCTACAACTTTCCATTATGTTCATATTGCACATTAATGTGCAAACACGGCTCGTTTACGATTTAATTATATGTATAGAATAAATTATTTTATTTTTTATTTTTGTTAACTAAACTAAGTAGAATTTGTACTATGAGTTCTAGATAACTGATAAATATGCTCTAGATTCGTAAATATACGTATATACATAGAATATATAGAAAACAGAAACAACATATAGATACAAGGAGGGAGCAGTGGCCAGATGAACATTATGATATAATAGAAAACACCCGGTCGAAGACAAACAAACATATTCATACAAATGTTTGTCTTGAGCGGGAATCGAACCCGCGGTGTTCCTACCGAGTTGAGACAATAAAGTCGTCAAATGAGAATGTAAATAAGATATAATGAGTACGTAAGAAAGTTGCAAGGAGAATTTTTGTAATTATAAACAGATCCTTTTGCAAAGGATGTTTATGGAAATCAAGCAACTTATTTTCAAAAATTATATTAATGCAATAGGTATCTATTTCAAAGGGGAACCTCCATTTTGGGCCAGACATATAATATACTATACAAAAAATGACCTATTTTTCTAGATTAGCCTAGCTAAAACTTGGCCTCATTAACAATGGCCAAATGCAGAAAATACGTGAATTTTGTTTTTCTATAAACGCACCTTGCTATACTCTGTGTCTTGTGGTGGATGCTACAGAGTAGTGTCCTAATTATAGGCCAATTTTCAGACTTGTACAGCCATAGCCAAGGTTGGTATGGAAAACGGGGGTTCTCCTTTATCTATCCCTAATCCCTAATCCCCGTTGGATGAGTGGTTAGGGTGCTTGCCTTAACGCTCTGTTCTAGGATTCCCGGCAGGGTCAACTTTCAAAATGAACTTTTCAAATTTGGCTCTGGTCTGGATTTGGAAAGTAGTGGTAGGGCACACTGCGTTTTCGAAGTCATTTGGGCAGCCCGTCTGGCGGCAGTAACCACCCCCTTACAGAAGACCACCGTGAAATAACAGCACGTGTACTGTTGTGTTTCGGTGAGTGAGTAAGGGATGCCAGGGCCCACTTTCCTTTATCCTACTGTAGTCTGCAGCAACTGGGGCGTTGCTTGTGTTATTGGCGACGGTAGCCACCCACCATCAAGTGGACCGTCAGCCTGTCTGCCGATCTTAACATGAAAAACAAAAGTCATTAATTCCAAAATGGCGCAGGTATATACACAAACACAAACAATGCGCCCTTATACAAAGGGAGCAAAAGTTATTTTTGAGTTAAATGCTACAAATGAAGATAATTAAACTGAAGCAGATTTAGTAGTTGTTAATTGAAGTTAAGTCAACTGAGATTATGTCTTTTACACAAAAGTGAAGATATTTTTATAACATTTACACAAGTGATTGAATCTAAACACTATAAAATTTAATTAGTTAATATAGTTATCGCGTTGGTGGTTGACCTTCCAGCCTCAAGCCGGTCTGAGTATCCACTGCATTACCAAATGTATGTTACGCGATCGATGATCGACACACCGGCTGCGACCTTCACCCGACTCGTACAACTTTGTACATAATTGACACAACACCAAGTGATGAGAGGCTGCGGACATCTTCATAGTGAAGACGTATCGACTTTCATTAAGCCTTTGATTGCGTGCCTTAAGGGGGAGACAAACCCTAAATACTAAAAATATCCATTGTTTAATGAAGATGTTACAAGAAATGGACAAGACAATTCCTTTGAAAAAAATATATATATTGTATTAATTATCAATTGTATTAATTACTTAAACATGTGAAGAACCAATTGTATTAATTAGAATTTTCGTTAAAGTAATAGAAACTCCACAAAAAAAGTTAGAACACAAGAAGAATTTGACTTTTATTGAAAATTCTCTCGAAAACGGCTTATTGCACGCATATGAATCCTGTACCTATTAATAAGTTAATATCAGATTAAAAAATTGTATTAATAAAATTTTTTATTTTGTGTATTGTTCTAATGGTAAAAACAAAAAAACACAATTTCTAGGCCTGTTGAATTGGATCCGCCGCCAGCGAGTTCTATAGTAAATGTCATTTGCCTCAGTGAAGCCCTTAAGGCTTTTGTATATATGCCAACAAGAGGTTTTCTCCGTGTAACTATACTTTACTGAGTGGATATAAATGTACAAAAAAATATATGTTATTTATTGGACATTAAATTTTAATTTTAACGTTGGAAATAATTCTTATAATATTATTAATAGTTGAAAAAAAAATCCCAAAGTAAAGCCTTTTTTTGTTTGAATTTTTGTAACTACTTCTAAACGGCATTGAATTTCAGCATTTTTCTTTCGCACAAATTTTTGACAAGATGTTTTTCACAAAGTGGTCACAAATTGGCGAGTCAAAATAATGATTTATTAGGCTAAAAATAACTATTATTTGTTTTCTGTACAAATTAACGCGGTTGGCGCGGGGAAACATCTCGCTCCGTCCAGAATCTCAAGGCCGTTGGCAGATACAGAAGCCTTAAGGCGACTCCATCCGCAAAACTCGTTCTGTACTGAATTGACGGAACTGCTAAGGGCGAGTCGCTACTTGCAAATCTCGGAAATATCTATTTAAAAATTAAATAAAGTATAATTCAAATTTTTTTTTGATGAGCCTTCAGATAGTGGAGCTTAAAATTTATCTTAAGAATTGGCTATTTAAAATATTGATTATTAAGCTAATCGCACGGTTACAACATCGATATTAGAGCGCAAATTAGTAAATTTTTTATATACGTATATAATTAAATATAATTTAAAAAATAATCCTCTTTCATATATCCTGCAGATGATTTGAGTATTTTTTAAATTATAATTATTATGATAATTTAAAAGGAAAACGGTTACAAATAAGTGGATTTTTTTATCATTAGGGGCTGGCGTCGCCTTAACATACACTGCTCTCTATACATATAATAAAATCGTAAACCAGCTATGTCTGTACATTAAACATTTTTCCAAAAAACAATTTGTACCGTTGTATTTATATTACCGAGGTCAAAAAAATAGTTTTTTAGAATTTTTGTCTGTTTGTCTGTGCGTTTGTACACGCTAATCTCATAAACGGCTTAACCAATTTGAATGCAGTTTTCAGTGATGTATTGTAGCAAGCTTCCCGTAACATTTAGTGTTTGTTTCATTTCAATCGGTTTACAAACAAAAAAGTTACGCGCTATACCGTATACCACGCGTATGAATTCACGGGATCAGCTAGTTGCTAATATGTCACAATCGCAAACGATCCGTCCTCGGCTTCACACGGATTGATTTTTTTATTGAAAATTATTTCATTTATCCCTCTTTCTATTAGTGAAATCGTATCAAAAACTGTAGTGAAATGAACAGAGGCGGACAGCGATTTTATTTGTTTTATGATTAAATTTTACATATTATTATGGAACGAGTTTAATGTTATGGTATTTCGTAACTTATAAATGTTTATGTAAATGAGGCCAATCACTTTTGTATGGAGATCGGGCCATAAGTGTTATGGTATTTTCGTTTTAACGGTTGAAACTTGTACCATTGGGTAAGAAGAGATTATAGATTTAACTGGGAAAATATCGTGTAATTCGGTAATGGGGTTTCATAGATATTTAAGTTTGAATATATTAAAAAATCCAATTGTCGCATTAAAAAAGTTTTTTAATTTTTTAATGTTTCCTCATTTACAAAAACTGAAATATTCACAGGAAATTACTGAAATTGAGAAAGAATTTTATTGCCAAAATCTCCAAAATGTGAGTTAAAATAACAAAATGGCCTGGTTTTAAAAGATGTCCGTTTCATCTTAAACAAGTTGACCATAGTAGTGCCACAAGGATGTACTCTGGGGCCCTCTTTAGATTTAGATACACTAATTCGTTTATTTAATTATTGAAATGATTGCACATAACGCCATACATTAATAAATATAATCTTGCACTTCTTCCTTGCAGACTTTTTATTTTTATTTTTTTGCTTTATTTGTTTACTTACTATTAATTTTTTTTTTACTTAGCTTGGTTAGAAACGGTTTTATTAATTTTATATATAGATTCAATATGCGGAAACTTGTAATGTGTCAAATTGGTTGTTAAGTAAATGTTGTATAAAATATGTCACTGTAAGTTTTCCTTGAAAATAAATAAATAATTGAGTATACAGGATGTCTCAAAAATTAAGTTCAAGTATAGTATAAATCACAATCGCATATGACAGTATCATTCTTGTACGGATAAAGCGAATTTTGAACGGAAAAATACATTTTGCAAAAATGCTTATTATGTAACGATATTAATTAATTATTTAGCTGGAAAGTAACGATATTTAGGCGAAATATTCTCGTTATTCTATAAAGAACTAGCCACCCGCTTGTGGCACGGACCTCTACTTATGTAATGAGCGATTAACGAGACGACGGCTGCATAATAATATTGATTTACATTTTATTTGTACATTTGATTCTACAGTTTTAGCAGATCGGTGACCCGATTGCTAACACAAATACGACTAGAAAAATAACCGGTATTTGAATAAATGTCGACAATTTTTGTTTGCGAAAACTGTGGGGACATAAATTATGTGTGTTGGCTCAGTTGGGTCACCAAAAAATTTGAGCTCATTGTGAATGAAGTTATATAGGTAAGGTTTATATGTGCTTATTGAAGATTAAAGTCTTATAAAACAAAGACCCCGCCGCGTCTGTCTGTCTGTATATGTCTCTATGTATGTTCGAGATGCACTCAAAAACTACTGAACACTTTTGATGCGGTTTTCACTAATGGAAAGGGCATTAACAAGCATTAAACGGGGCAGGTATAATTTGGCCGTGCGAAGACGGGAGTGGGTGGGCTAGTAGGTGAGTAACATTAAATTAACAAAAACGACTTTGACAAAGTGGAGAATTCACGATTTTAAATGTTTTTTTTAACACAAAAAGTAGTTTTGATGGCGTAAATATAATAGTTAGTCACTGACTTTTTTGTAGGCACTCACCGTTAAAGCAGTGTTCGAAGGAAGCCTTTTTAATACAGTTGCTCAAAATGTGGCGTATTGCAGGGACGTATAGCGTTCGGGATGTGGGCTAAAAAAGAAAAACCAACCATGAAGTTTTTACTAAAAAAAATTCATAGAAGTTTTTATGATTCATGCAAATACGTATATTTCTAAAAAGAAGCTACTAATTTATTTCAATATCAGATTTAATGATTTGATTGAATGAGTTAGGTTAGGTTTCATTTCATTTCATCTCATTAAAATTCATTTTCATTTCATATCAATAAAAAAATTCTACTGAAGACTTGGCTGTATGGGCATAGTTTCCTTTGCCTACTGGAATGGGTGAAGAAAAAAAGTCTCTGCTTATATTCTACGGTTGGCGCCATTTTCCAGAAATTTTCTTCGCGAGTTTAGTTGTTTGTTTTATTAAATTGCTTAATTTTTTCGCAACTGTATTAAAAATAGTCGTTCAGTACACGTGCGGAACCGTCATTGCAACTTGTTCCGACTGTCAACCCTCGCCTTCGGCTGCGCCTCGGCTCGGGTAGACATTTGTCGGAACTCTTTGCAATGACAGCCTTTCCGCACTTGTAATGAAATAAGTATACTATTTCATTCGATCATTTTTTCGTCGACTTACTGTGCAAATTCAATTATCACGAAAAGCCTTTTTATTTCACGGGGTAATATATTAGAAGACAAACAAACAAACATACCTTCACCTCTTTATAATATTCGTATAAGTATAGATTATTACCAAGAATATATAATATATATATACCTACGTGCCGTTACAGTCATCAATGGTATTTCTTGTAATTATTTGACACATTGCTTTGTTCGAAAATTGGTGACTCATCGAAAAGCTTATTGTTCTGCTCTGCTGCATCGGTCACTTTGTTAGGTCATGACACATGCAAGGGTTATTTATTTGGTCACCTACATCACACCAGAGGCGACTCTAGTTCATGTAGTGCCCGTGTGCAATCAATACTCTGGCTATGTTGAAACTCATTTAATATGTCTTATTTTTGGTTTTATAACATTTTAAATTCTTTAAACTGTTGACGGCTTGCATTGCTACCACGTCCGACGTTGGTCATACCATGGGGACAGTCTTTGAGAGCGTCGTTACCGCGAGCGATACAAGCTCTTTGGGCGCTTGCTCGGCGCCCCCGAAGACCCTGCGCCCGTGTGCACGGCACACCCTGCGCTATAGGTAAAGCCGGCCCTGCATCACACATACCATAGAAGAGTCCCTTTGGTCACATAGCAGAAAGAATCGTATTATAAACAGTGATGGGGCACGCTGCGTTACGTTATACACCAACCTTCCTCTTTTATCGCTCTTTCCGTTAGTGAAAACCGCATCAAAATCCGTTGTGTTTTAGAAGAAGATAGAGGAAAAACAGACAGTGCTGACGCCGCGATTTTATTTTGATAAAAATGCACGCTAAAATAAGAAATTGGTAGAAAATGAACTGTGTTTTGTTCTACATATTTTTTCCTATAACTAGCGTTCCGCCCCCGGCTTCGCCCGGGATGCAATTTTTATATATATGAACATTCCCCGTTTATCCCTCTTTCCATTAGTGAAAACAGAATTGAAATCGGTCTACCCGTTCACGCGTAATGCCGTGACCAAGGGAAATGGGATTCATTTTTAAATATATACTAGCGTTCCGCCCCCGGCTTCGCCCGGGATGCAATTTTTATATATGTGAACATTCCCCGTTTATCCCTCTTTCCATTAGTGAAAACCGTATTAAAATCGGTCTACCCGTTCACGCGTGATGCCGTGACCAAAGGATGTGGGGATTCATTTTTATATATAGAGAAGATATATATATAGATAATTTTCTTGTCGATTAGAGATTCGGTGGCGCAGTGGGAAAGTCGCGGCCTATCATGTCGAGAGGCCCGAGTTCGATCCCCGGTTTTGCCATGTACCAACAGGTTTTCTAAGAATTCAAGTGCGTTCACTGACTGCTCTCAAACGGTGAAGGGAAGCATTGTGAGGAAGCCTGCATACGCCAAAGAAGAACTTCTAAGGCGCATTTGAAGTTCACCGACTCGCACTGGGCCAGCGTGGCAATATGCCCTTGTTAGAGGATGAGCCTGTGCCCCTGAGGTGGAGACATTGGCTGTTGATGACGATGATTTTCTTGTCAGATGTGTCTAAAAATTCTCCAACAATAAAATAATTATTAAGTTTGGTCCAGTAAACACGGAAACAAAACGAATGCGGATTTTAAGCTGTTAAAATATTAATGTATGTACGACGCATCAGGAACTGCGATACTGACCTTTTCTTCTTTGAGATACTTCAACAAGTTTCTTGTCATTTTATTTACCTACAACGTCTATAAATACTATTATGACATTTTATATTTTTAGCATAATCTATTCTATACATGTATTTACAAAATGCTAAGTTATGCATGACAGTGGATACTATATTAACTATCTATAAATAATACCTACAAATGTACCTATGTATATAATATACATACATATGTATACTCGTATATAGATTATAAATGTGAAAGTTTGTATGTTTGGATGTTTGTTACTCTATCACGCAAAAACGGCTGAACGGATTTGGATGAAATTTGGCACACATATAGTTTATTACCTGGATTAACATGTACGATTTTTAATTTTTCTAACATTTTTTTTCCAGGATAAAATATTTTATCGTGTAAAATATCGTTTTTTTCCAGGATAAAATTGAAATGAACTTTTCAAATTTGGCTCTGGTCTGGATTTGGAAAGTAGTGGCAGAGCACACTGCGTTTTCGCAGTCATTTGGGCAGCCCGGCTGGCGGCAGCAACCACCCCCTTACAGAAGACCACCGCGAAATAACAGCATATACGTGCTGTTGTGTTTCGGTGAGTGAGTAAGGGATGCCAGAGCCCATTTTGATTGAGTAATTTGAACACAAGACGGTTATTGTGACTTAACTATAATATTAACTACTAGCGGGCTGTCCCGGCTCCGCATGGGTGGACATTCATTTTTTAAACATTTTTGAGTTTATTCGTGAAAAACGGCAATTTTGTATGGAGGGGGGTAAAGGGCAGAGATACTATGTTACTCGCTGTTAAGGGGGAGACAAACACTAAATACTAAAAATATCCATTGTTTAATGAAAATGTTACAAGAAATACACAAGACAATTGATTTGAAAAAAAAATATATTATACTTAAACATGTGAAGAACCAATTGTATTAATTAGAATTTTCGTTAAAGTAATAGAAACTCCACAAAAAAAGTTAGAACACAAGAAGAATTTGACCATTATTGAAAATTCTCTCGAAAACGGCTTATTGCACGCATATGAATCCTGTTACCTATTAATAAGTTGATATCAGATTAAAAAATTGTATTGATAAAAAAAAAAAATTGTGTAATGTTCTAATGGTAAAAACAAAAAAAAACGTTTCTAGGCCCGTTGAATTGTCTCCGCCGCCAGCGAGTTCTATAGTAAATGTCATTTGCTTCAGTGAATCCCTTAATGTAGCTTTCTATAGGTGAAAGAACTTTTTAAATCGGTCCAGTAGTCTTTGAGTTTATTCATTACAAACATTATATACATACATACAAATCTTTTCTCTTTATAATATTAGTACCTATAGATAAGACTTAAGTAACCTATAACAATTATCATTATCTATGTATTTTTATCCCAAAACAGGAATACTCAGATCAAACACTGAAACACTACAACAGGACTCAGATCCATAGAGGCGTTTGCGTAACGCAGTGCGGGCGAAATGATAATTCTAAATCCTTCAGATCGGCTGCGCAGAGATGTCTCAATCAAGAGATGCAGGAATATGGTCTTGAGGTAAAATCACTTTGATATTAAAGATATAATGATATTAGTGAATGAAGCGACGATAGTTCATGGGATAACCTGTCTTCCGGGTTTATGTCTGTAAGTCTTTGGTTTAAAATTTATTGTTCACTCGCTTTAAATATGAAGGAGAATATCGTAACGATTGTATCTTCGCTATTGTAATCTTCGTAGAGACTGGAAAGTTGTTTTACTCCGCCGCATATGAACACAAGCAACGCCATGAGGTTTCTTCCAACCTTGATGGTGCGGAAGGTGCGGAAGAAAGGGTCATGGGATTTAGCATCTGTGGAGTAACAACAGCACAAGTTCAATTATTTCGCAGTGGTCTTCTGTAAGTTTATGACTGCAGAACGCACTACACTGCGTGTGGTAATTTTTTTTTAATATAAAAAATATATAATATAAAAATGATATTTTATATTTTAATTTAATTTAATTTAAAAAAAATAATTTAAAATTTAATTCCGCTGTAGTCAGAAAGTTCTATCTTAAATTTGAAATAATATATTTTATAATATTTGTGAAATACAACACGTACTTTTAATTATCTATTATCTTAGCTTCTCTGATATCCCTTATAAAGAAATAATATCTAACTTCTCTGAAATCTCTTATAAGAAAATGTACTGTAGAAATATGCTTGAGTTATAGTATATTTCTTTAGTACCTTTTACATTCAAATAAAAGGTTATTATCAAAAACTACGGTGTTCATGCTTACCCCGGAGCGACATGGTGACCACACAATACGCATAATGCAGACTGTAAAAATTTGATAGGTTTTTTTTTTTAATTTTTACACCAGTCTTTATCATACATAAACTCACTTAGGTCCCTGTTCAATTTCAGGTTGAAATTTTGTCCCTAAATGGATGTAAGCTAGTCGAGGAGCCCCCAGCGTCTGGATCGTTGAGTGCCTTAGGGGTGCTCTGCATATCACTCGTTGTAATAACATTTTTGGCTTCAGTATTAGACATAATCGGTGACAAGTGTGCAGCTTTTGAAGGTACGTAGATACAGGGCTGTTTAGGAAACGCGAAGTTAAGGGCTTCACTGAGGCAAATGACATTTACTATAGAATTCGCTGGCGGCGGATCCAATTCAACAGGCCTAGAAATGGTGTTTTTCTGTTTTTACCATTAGAACAATACACAAAATAAAAATTTTTATTAATACAATTTTTTAATCTGATATTAACTTATTAATAGGTACAGGATTCATATGCGTGCAATAAGCCGTTTTCGAGAGAATTTTCAATAAAAGTCAAATTCTTCTTGTGTTCTAACTTTTTTTGTGGAGTTTCTATTACTTTAACGAAAATTCTAATTAATACAATTGGTTCTTCACATGTTTAAGTATAATATGTATTTTTTTTTCAAAGCAATTGTCTTGTCCATTTCTTGTAACATTTTCATTAAACAATGTATATTTTTAGTATTTAGGGTTTGTCTCCCCCTTAATTGATATTTTTATATCGATACAGCGACCCGACGCTGGCCTTGTACGAATGCAATTTTTTTTTCTGTTTTCACCCTTTCCATTAGAGAAAACCGTATGAAAATCCATTGGGTGGTTTAAAAGAAGTTAACGGAGAAATAGATAGAGGCCTGACAGCCACTTAATCTACACATTTAATAAAATCGTAAACGAACCGTGTCTGGGCATTAAATATTAAAAAAAAAGTTACTCAGGTCAAAACAAATTGTTTTTAGATTTTTTGTCTGTTTGTCTGTGAGTTTGTGCACGTAAATCTCAGAAACGGCTTAACCGGTTTGAATGCGATTTAATCTGAAGTTTTGTAGCAAGCTTTCCGTAACATTTAGTGTTTTTTTTTTATTCCAATCAGTTTACAAACAAAGAAGTTACGCGCTGTACCGATTACCGATTTTATTATACTATTTTATAATAAACAATAAACAAACATTTTAATAAACATAAAATAAACAAACATAATAACAATAAACAAACATTTTAATCAAATGTTTCAAATATTTAACCTTCGGTAAATGTCGCGCGAATGGTTCCGCTGCCGGCTTCGACTTTCAACCTCGTTTTGAATACCTACAATCATGAATAATTAATGAATACCTACAATCATAAATACTTGATCTCGATGAGAGCCTCGTCAATTATTTTTATAGTTTAAAATAAATTAAGTTTAAGAAAACAGGATTATGTTAAAGGGATTGTAAGGTAACACGATAATGATAAAAAGTATAAGCTGTCATGTGATATTTAAACCGAAATTACCTACTTGATCCATTTACTTTGTTATTAATATTACAAAATTGATACAAAAAATTTAACTGTTCTAGTAATAATCACGTAAGAAGTAAATGTTCTGAAATTTGAGGCAGCGTGCCCAAAATGCTGGCGGCATTGCCTCGTTGAATGGCGATGCTAAGTTTTTGCCCGAAATAGAAACCAGCATTTTGGTCACGAGTGGCCGTAATTAACCTTCCAGACAGATCTTTGAAAATCTTTAACGCGTCCGGTCCCCATGGTCCAAGAGTCTCCACCCCAAAAGGCATAAATATATATCCTTTATCTACTTGATTAATTTCAAATTACATACGTCAAATTTGAATTTCTTGATTAATTTGAAATTAGTTCCAACTTTAAATGAATTCAAATTTATTACAAACTAGCTTTCGTACGCTTGGTATTCGGTATAGGGCGTAATTTTTTGTTTGTAAATCGATTGGAATGAAACAAACACTTAAATGTTACGGAAAGCTTGCTACAATACATCAGTGAAAACCGCATTCAAATCTGTTAAGCCGTTTCTGAGATTAGCGCGCACTAATGCACAAACAGACATTAAATTCTAAAAACGATTTTTTTTACCTCAGGAACTAAGTACAACGTGTACAAATTGTTTTACTGAAAAAAAATCTTTAATATGATGCATTATCTTTTGATAATTGAGAATAATTCGATTATCAATTTTCAATGAAATATGGATAAGGGATTGGATAGGAAAATTAGTTCTGGCATCCCTTACTAACTCACCGAAACACGTAGGTACTGTTCTTTCCACATGTTATTTCACGACGGTCTTTCTGTAAGTGGGTGGTTACTGCCGCCAGACGGGCTGCCCAAATGACTGCGGAACGCAGTGTGTCCTGCCATTACTTTCTAGATCCAGACCAGAGCCAAATATGAAAATTTCATTTTTCAAAGTTGACCCTGCCGGGAATCGAACCCGGGAACCCTAGAACAGCACCCTATCCACTCATCCAACGGGCTCGTCAAATTAATTGACTTCATTGATTATTCCTAAGAAATGTTGTGGGAGAAAATTTACATTTACTCCTAAGGATATAAATAAAAATTTAATCTTATCTTATATGTATATAAAAATGAATCCCCATTTCTCCTGGTCACGGCATCACGCGTGAACGGGTAGACCGATTTTAATTCGGTTTTCGCTAATGGAAAGAGGGATAAACGGGGAATGTTTTAGGGTATATAAAAATTGCACGCCGGGCGAAGCCGGGGGCGGGCCGCTAGTCTATTATATAAAAATGAATCCCCATTTCCCTTGGTCACGGCATCACGCACGGACGGGTAGACCGATTTTAATTCGGTTTTCGCCAATGGAAAGAGGGATAAACGGGGAATGTTTTAGGGTATATAAAAAATTGCACCACGGGCGAAGCCGGGGGCGGGCCGCTAGTTTTTAATAAAAATGAGGTTAAAGAAAAACCACCAATAGAACTGGTTGAACCACAAACGGACGATTTATTGCGTAATCGTCGGCCAGCTCACATGTTCTCCTACACGGGGGCTTTGATCTTTCGAACACATCTAATTTTACCATGAAATACGTGTTTATACCATAGATACATAATATTAATGTTAATTGCGATTTCAACCTTCTATAAGATAACGACCTTCTTGATGGCACACCTGCTTTATGGTTTTTTTTAGGCAATAAATATCTTTTGGCGTTTTCATTGAAACGAAACTGGTCCATTCTAACATACAACAGATCGATGCCTCGAGCCAACGATAGGATGAAGAATGTCGCTTGTATGGAAGGTATTAGGTGAGTGTTGTATAAAAAATGACTATCTTCATTCAAACCTTAATCTTTATCCTATCCTTGATGGTTTTATGTAATTTAAAGCATCCGCCTGTCTCCTGCCCTAAATCATGTAAAAGACTGGTCTTATCATAATTAGAGAAATATGAAACTAAACGTTAGATTATTTTATATTATAAAAGATAGCAGGCTGGCTGATCGTCTACTTGATGAAAGTTATTTTTTTTTATGTTAAGTTCGACAGACAGGCTGACGGTCCACTTGATGGTAGGTGGCTACCATCGCCTATAACACAAGCAACGCCAAAGCTGTGACTACAGTAGGATTAAGGATAACGGATTGTTGAACGGTTAGGGAAATGGACTCTGGCATCCCTTACTGACTCATCGAAATACAACAGCACATGTGCTGTTATTTCACAGTGGTATTCTCTAAGGGAGTGGTTACTGCCGCCAGACGGGTTTCCGAAATGACTGCGGCAACTGCGAAAATGGCTACACTACAAAAGTTATTGTTCAAGTTAAAATTAAATATCAACTAAGAAGGGTTCTCGCAGGTTTTTTAGGAAAAAGAGAGGCAGACATGCTGACGGTTAACTTGATGGTAGGTGGCTATTTTCGCTCAAGGACTCTAGGATAACTGGATGGAATCGCTATTGTGTGCCCTGCAGATCCTGATAGCATAATGGCTCTTTTTATATTGGTCGATAGTGCAAGAAGGGCATTCGCTATGGTAATCAATAAGCGTAGGTATCTACCGTAGGTAGATTAAAAGTTAATTTTTTTTACTGAAATTTTAACTGAGTTGTGTCAGTTTCGACTAATGAAAATGATTTCCATGTATATCAGATTACGTAATAAAACCTTTTTTTTAGGTTCTTAGGTACACAAGGCGTGATATTTTCCCACGTGATATTTATCTACGGTTATTCATATGTGGATAACCCGATATTCGTTGAACGCGTAAGTAAAACAAGTTCTTTTATTCAAAGAAGAAAGACTTTTATTCACTGCACGAATAACACTGACATTATATACAACACAGGACAGAAACTAATAAAAAGGCGTGTGTGTGTGTGTGTGTGTCCGGATTCTGGCTACTGCTAGACAAACACCTACAGCGCTGATTTTCAGCCAGCACCGTATGTGACTCATTGAACACCATACACACATACAAACACAAAATAAAGGACTTTCTTGTATTAATAGCGCCGGCCGTATTTCAAGGCACGCCAGCATAAATGGCATCATACATCGGTCTCTTGCCACCATTAATATACCTTCGATGCTCGAACCAAATGGTATCATGCGTGATGATGGCAAGAGACCGGATGGAATGTCTCTAGTTCCATGGAGGATGGGTCGTCCGCTGGTGTGGGATGCTACCTGCGTCGACACATTGGCACCGTCCCATCTTCATGGAACACTTACCACAGTTGGTGCTGCTGCGGAAGTGGCCGAGAAACTTAAAATTCACAAATACAGAGATATCGGCACCGGCTACATATTCATTCCTTTTGGTGTCGAATCTCTAGGTTCGTGGGGCCCCAACGCGCTTAAATTTTTTAACAGCTTGTCAAAACGTTTGGTCGACATAACCGGGGATTATAGAGCTGGCCATTACCTCGGGCAACAGATTAGCATTGCCATACAACGAGGTAATGCAGCCAGCATGCTCGGGACTCTGCCCAGGGGACCGAAACTTTATAATTTATAATATATTAATGTTTATAAGGAATTATTGTAATGTTTAATTTAAGTAAACATTGTAAGTACATTTAGGTACTTATTTTGTATCAAAATAAATACATACATACATATACATGTAGACATGTAGATACAAATTTAGTGTTATACTTTTTATTATTATTATTATTATTATATAGGTAATATAATGAGTACAGTTTCCGCAATCATCAATGGGCTTGCATTTAGCATCTGTACTTTACAAATTTTTTGAAAATTGAAAAGTATGAAAAACATATGAAAAGTAGCTGGAAGCAACATTTTACGAACTTGTTTCTTTTTTTGAAACGTAACCTTTTTAATGTCATCAAAACCAGTCAGATACAAAGGGTGCAGTCAAAGATATTTTATTACAAGTTTATACATACTGTATGCAAAAAAACTTTTTCCAAGACCAGTATTAGCTGGTGCTCTGGCATCCCCTACTCACTCACGGAAACACAACAGCACACTTGCTGTTATTTCACGGTGGTCTTCTGTAAGGGGGTGGTCGCTGCCGCCAGACGGGCTGCCCAAATGATTGCGAAAACGCAGTGTGCCCTGCCACTACTTTCCAAATCCAGACCAGAGCCAAATTTGAAAAGTTGATTTTTCAAAGTTGATCCTGCCGGGAATCGAACCCGGGAACCCTAAAACAGAGCTACGGGCTCGTCAAATGTCTGATGAAATATATGAGCAATAATTTATCATCCAATCTTTATAGCTGTTTTGCTAGGCTTATTTTTATTTATTTTTCCCTCGGAAACAGTTCTTTTATTCTGCTATAGGGTACCTATAGCTTAGGGTATAGGGTATAGGTACCCTATGCCTTTTTCTGTTTCCCTGAGAATGTGTATGAAAAATTTCGTGATGATTGGTTGGATTAGCATGGATATTATGTATTGTGATCGTTTTTCAGATGTACGATCAATTCGTGTGGCAAGGCGTGTTAAACTCGCCAGTGACGTTGCAAGCTTTCTTCGCCCTGTCAGGATTCCTTACAGCTTACACGATCCTGATCTGCTCGGAGAGAAAACCTTATACGCTGTTGGAAGGCCTTCTTGGAATTATTAACAGATATATTAGGTAAGATAAACTTGATCGATTTAAGTACTGCGGTGTACTTCACATTCATTAAAAAAAAGCCGTCACGGGACGCCTGATGGTAGATGTGAAACATCAAGTTGGTAGATAGAAAATGATGACTGTTTATTTATTTATTTAACGTTTATTTTTATTGAATACAAAAATTTAAATATTTATTTCAAGTTGCAACAACCACCAACAATCACAACAACAACAATCACCACGGCACGCGTCGCCACACCGTACACACTACTACGCATGGACCATCGTATAGCGTGGTGACGCGTCGCCACGGACTACGTCGCCACGCTATCAATCACTTTCATCCGGGCCTATAGATGTTTCACATCAAAAATTAATACAGCCTAGGTACCTTTGCCCCCTATCCGTTGGATGGTTATCCTATAACGCAAATCCAATAATGCTTACTCTGTGAGCGAGGTGAGTAGAGAGAAACGATCAAGTATGTGCATATAGTAGGATAGGGGACCACGGGAGGGCCTCGGAGTTCCATCTCTCTTTTTGGCTCTCCGTGAGCGCCTAAGTTAAGGTTATCAGGCATAAGACAGTGCTGGCATAGGTCATTCCAGCACTCCTCGATGGCGAGCGGTGAATAGAGACAGTCAAAAGTAGAGAAGTGACGTCGGCGAAGAGCTTAAAATTCAAAGGGATAGGTTATACCGAAACAGATCAGTTACCGCGTTGGTTACTGCAGCCGCAGAAGCGTAGCCCAGCTTATGACGGAGGAAGCTTTGAGTTCTTTCAATAGGAAATGTCTTCCATGTTTGAGTTTATATTCATTTGTATGCAATCTTACAAGAAGTGTGCATAAAATAATTATGTTTTTAATAGTAGAATGTAGGTTTTCTCGGCCGGTATCCATATGAGTTGTGGGTTTTTATTGAATAATCAACAGGAAGGAGGAAAATCTAAGGCTACACAACATTTGGTATCCGGCACTACGGAAGAATAATAATAATGAAAGAAAGAGAGGGCATTATAACCCCTCTCCTAGTGACCACACCCCACCAATTCAACCACGGGGTGGGGATATAAATTTAAATATAGACACATTCCAGTCGACAAATCAGTCTCGCTCGAGAAGTGCAGAAGTGAAGTGCAGTGATGTGATGTACTTTTTCTTCTAACACGGACTACACCACTGAGGATGTCAACCGCAGTTGTTGACGAAACGTTTGGAAGAATTTCCAACAGACCTGGGCCATCATCCCGGAAACCCACAACTCATATGTTTTTAATATTATATTTTTGCTTATTTATTATAAAAAATATTAATGAATCAATTATTTTTATTATTTTGACAATACGCATGATGATGGTATTAAAGAATCAAGGTTATTAGAGAAACATGTAGCTGAAAATTTTCAACAAGATGACTCAGTTTTAATATAAACATTAAAATTAATAAGATTTATTAAAATAAAAGTACAAAACACTGTAATCCGTCATAAATATCCCTGTATCACTTGAATTGTGTACCTAAACTGTCAAACTGTTCTTGAGTTAAGAAAGCGATGACGTCACAACAGACGCCATTTCCTTCAAAACCTTTTGAAATGAAATTTATTTAAAAAAAAAATGCGTAGAAACACCATGGAGTTGTTTTTCAAAAGCAATCACCTTGCGTATTATCCATTTATATTTATCATTTAATCCGATTTATGTTGGCAAATGTTTTAAAAAATATTTTTTCCGATTTCAAGGTTAACCCCGGTGGCTTTGTTTGCACTCTGGTTCACCATGTCGTGGTTCCCCCTCCTGGGCAACGGGCCACAGTGGTGGTGGTTAGTCGAACGGGAGTCCCAGGAGTGTGTCGACAGATGGGGCTATCATGCGCTCTACATACACAACCACTTGCCACTGGGGAAGCTTTGTATGGGGCACACTTGGTGAGTGAAACATTTATTCAATCTTTATTGATCATATAATATTATTGTCGGGCATAATTTTTATTATTATACTAGATGATCCTTCGGGAACAGTACATCTTTTCTGGATGAAAGTCATGTCTATGTTCTTTTCTGTAAAATAACAGCATGTGTCCCGTTGTGTTTCGGTGAGTGAGTATGGATGCCAGAGCCATCCACAGATAACCCTCTCTGTGATTGCAGCACTTGTGGCGACGGTAGCCACATACCATCAAGGGGACAGTCAGCCTGTCTATCGAACTTAACAAACTTAAGAAAATATTTCACATTTATAATATTAGGATTACGAGTAATTAACTACTTTTATTCAAGACATATTTTACATTAATTTGTTACAAAAATTTCACCGGGGTCAAAGCTATCTCTGTAGGTACTTACCTATTTTGATCAAAAGCATTTCAGTATTTTTTTGATTTTCGATTTTATTATTGTATTCTTTGGATTTTAGTACGGTGTTGGAGAAGCGGGGTTCTCCTGATACAAGTATTTTTATACTAACAGGAGGCCCCCTACACCCTTTTTGTACCTAAGCTTAAGTATATGAAAAAATTATTTTGTATTTTGTATTTTAACCGTAAAAAGGCAACTGATAAACAGACAGACGTACAGGCTAGTTGTGTAACTAGAAATGGAATTGCTTTTGATTTGTATGTAAAAAGAGATAATAATTATTGAAGATTTTTGTTGACGGCTAGCAAAGTGATATAGAGATTTAAATCGTATCTTTTTTGACACATGTCAATTTTCGATTGGTTAACTAGCTCAGTACTTTTATATTTAAAAATTATTTTTTATACTTTTTTATTTTTAAAAATATTTTTTTTATACTTTTTATTTTTTTTTAAATATTGTCGCTAACAACATATAATAAAATCGTAAATGAGCCGTGTCTGTAAATAAAATATTTTTTCAAAAAAACAATTTGTAAACTCTATACTTATGTCACCGAGGTTAAAAAAATAGTTTTTAGAATTTTTGTCTGTTTGTGTGTTTAAGCAAGCTAATCTCAGAAACAGCTTAACTGATTTGAATGCGGTTTTCAGTGATGTATTGTAGCAAGCCTCCCGTTACATTTAGTTCTTATTTCGATATATTCCGTTCTAATACCAAAAACTAATACCACTGGTATTTGTTTGAACTTATATTTATTTTCTATTCCAAACGGATACCATTGTATTAACTAATACCAAAACAAAGTTCAAATATAAAAGGTATAGTCAGTTAAAAGTTTAGCAGCAATTTTAAGGACCTTTAATTTTAAAAAAACCATTTACCTAAGTACATCCAAAAAATTAAAATTTAGTTAGCAAGCGTTTAGTTCAGTAATAAAATATGAGTAATAATAATCAACTTTATTTATTATTTATAGTTTTGGTTCCTCCATACCTGTGTTTTTTTTTTTTGCAAAAACATCGAACAATAACAATTTATTTAAAATCTAAAAAATTGCAAAATATCACAGAAAATCAACTGTCTGTATAATCAGTTATCACCAATAATTGGCAAACTTTTATACAAAGACATGAAATATGAATAATTCAATTGTAATCTAACAATTTTTAGTATTATATTACGATCACCATCGAACTGTTTATTATAGTTCGATGACGATCACATAAAAATAACTGAGCTGACTGTACCAAATTCCAGTTGTTGGTATTGGTTCGCACATAAAACTTAATTATTTAAAAAGTGGTATCCGTTTGGAATAGAAAATAAATATGAGTTCAACAAATACCAGTGGTATTAGTTTTTGATATTAGAACGGAATATATCCTTATTTCATTCCAATCTGTTTGTCCTACCTGATTATATCAATAAACAGCCAAAACCACAAGCCAAAACTTAAATTACTAGTCTAGAAATCTGAAATTTGGAGCATAGGTAAGAAAGGATTTTTGAAACTAAGTTTTATATATTTTAAATGTGTTTGTTTGATAAATCCAAAATGCAATAACTTGTTTAGCGGGTGGCTAGTCAGCTGTTAAGATTGACTTTGTTTTTAAAAATATTTCAGGTATTTAGCTGTAGACATGCAGCTTCACGTGTTAGGTACGATTCTATTATTGCTGTTGTTGCGATACCGTCGAGCCGCGGCTCCGGTGATCTGTCTTCTGATTGTGGGCTCGTCTCTGGCAGCAGGATTTGTTGTGTACCTGAACGACCTGACGCCTATAATCACTGCTCAATCGCCAGAGTAAGTTGTTACTTATTTTAGTAATAGGATTTTATTATGTAATAATAATTGTAATTATTACGAACATGTGCATGGTGAAAAAAACTTTTCCAAACTTTTAAAAATTATAAACACTCGTTAAGAGCGCGTTTAAATAGAAATAGCTAATCCTAGATTTGAATTTTGCCTTCTAAGTATATAAAGTCCGAATAAGAAGATATTTATATATCGATTAATCTTCTTTACGTATAATTTATAACAATGAATCCCCATTTCTCCTGGTCACGGCATCACGCGTGAACGGGTAGACCGATTTTAATTCGGTTTTCGCTAATGGAAAGAGGGATAAACGGGGAATGTTTTAGGGTATATAAAAATTGCACGCCGGGCGAAGCCGGGGGCGGGCCGCTAGTTCATTATAAATAAAAGTGAAATGTCAACAGAAAACATTATACAATAAAATTTTCTCAATAAAACTACATACAATTAAATTACATTATTTATACAATTAAATTTAGAACAAAATCACCAACTTACCTCTCATTTTTATCGTTTTTTGATTTATTTTCAAAATGACACATATTACAAACCTAAAAAATTATCAGCAATCTCACTTCACAGATTATCTAGGCCTTTGTTTATTAATTTTTCATTTAACATTGTAGATTACGAGTAATTTATATTTAATATTTTTGGCACTTATTTTTATTCCGCGAAATGCGCTATCTTCCGTCTCATGTCACGCATACTTCAATGGACATTGTTTCACATGATCAGTCACATCGCTCCACTGAGACGGGAAGACTATGTTCTGTGCGCAAGAATACTTACATTATTATAAGTGTGTTGTGTATAGACTGCTTATAAATTATAGGAATAGGACAAAGATACGTAATCACTCGACGTTGAAAAATTTAATATGGGGTCACTTTTGTTTGCATTCTTTTCGTTGTCTCCCTATAGTTTAAATTTATTTATTTTATTTATAAACAAAAGGTTATATTACAATGAAATGATGGGTAATATCTTAAACCCTCAAAAGATTTTATCTAGACCAGAGGTTCCCAGACTTTTTTCTTATAGACCACTTTCAAAACTCCACTTCCAGTGGACCCCCTGGACCTACATTTCTACCATATTCCCAAAACTCGACAAAAAATATGAGGATTAGATCTAACTATGGAAATTTGCATTGCGGCTGAATTCCAACCACGAATGGGGAGTTTTCTAAATGAAATAAGTGAGAATAATAATAATATTAATATATTAATATTATATATTATTAATATATATAATATATATATATATTATTAATTATTAATAATATATATATATTATTAATAATATTAATATTATTATTAATATTATAATTATTAGGCATTAATAATTATTATTAATGCCTAATAATCAGTTTTAATTATTTATAAATTGTGGTTTTAGTATCATTTTAATATTTGTTTGTGAATTTTTTTTATAAACAGTTTTTTATTAATTAGATTTGAAATTAAGTATTGAGATGTTCTTTATTTTAAGATTTTTTTTATCAATGCACACCAAAAATGAATATAATATTTCAGGGCTCTCAGGACAATGTTCAAGTCATCTCTGATCATGCCGCTGCTCTATTTGCCAGCTTGGATGAATCTGGCTGGATATGCTTCCGGATTAGGCACAGCGTTTTTACTTCATCACAACCATCTTAATGGCGTCAAGTTGAATGAGAAGAAGGTACTTCAATTGCAGTAAATTAGAGGCAGTAATTTTGGTTAATTTTTGAAATAATTTCAATCATCGTGCAACTTAAAAAAAGTGGGTTTCTATTAAAAAGTAAAAAGGTTTCTATTTCTAGTAAAACTTTTAGTTTAGATTTTTACTAAACTAAAAGTTAAATAAGGCGATAAGTCCAATTTTATTTACTAACATCCGTTACGTTTTTATACATTCCTAGCTGTTACACACTACTTCGACCGCGTATCTTTAAAAAATAGCTTTCTATAAGTAGGTGAAAGAATTTTTAAAATCGGTTTAGTAGTCTTTATACATTACAAACATACATTTGTATGGAGGGGGAGGGTGAGTAGCCTATGTTACTCACTGATCATTTAGCTTTCTATAGGTGAAAGAATTTTTAAAATCGGTCCAGTTGTATTTGAATTTATTCATTGCAAACATACATTTGTATGGAGGGGGTGTTAAGGGGGGAGATAGGGGGGAGGGTGAGTAGCCAATGTTACTCGCTGATAATGAAGCCTTCCATAGGAGAAAGAATTTTTAAAATCGGTCCAGTAGTTTTTGAGTTCATTCATCACAAACATACAAACATACATACATACAAATCTTTTCTCTTTATAATATTGGTATTATAAAGGCAAGCACCCTAACCACTCATCCAACGGGCTCGTCCAAATCATAATCAGAAAAGACCTTCAAACGTTATAGAAATCTCTATTCTCTAATTGGTCATTTTTAACACTGTCAACAATTACCTTTTACTAACTTAGTAACTTTTATCTAACTTTCACTTATTTAATTATTATTTTGATCCGGTTTTTCTCGCAGTGGTTCAACCTGATCTACCACTTGTCCCTGTCGCTGGGCGGGTGCGTGGTGCTCGCCGGCACTGTGTTCCAGTGGGACGAAACGCCCCCTCGCTGGGCGTCGGCCCTTTACTCTGCACTGGACAGGCCACTAGTGTCTATAGCATTCAGCTGTTTCATGCTTGGCTGCTTTAGCGACTGCAAATGTAAGTATATTGTGTTTTCTTTACATGAAAAACGATTTTCTCTAGTTGTAGTAGGTTCCAGGCTTGTATGGCTTTGTAAGAATCAGGGGCGGATCCAGGATTTCATTTGGGGGGGGGGGGGGGGGGGCATTCTGACAAAGTTCGGAGTTAGGGTTAATATCACAAGTAATTTTTTTGTGTATTTTTTTTACTAGTTGAGATGCATTATGGTTGTATTGCAAATACTTTTAACCCGCGTAATCGCGTATTTGAACTGTCTCAAATGTCTGACATGAATTATGAAACTTTCGATAACTTTGATTGATATGGATTATATTATTCTATATTCAGTTCATATATGAATTGAATTGTACTTGAATTGAATTGAAAAGTTAAGTCAAAAATATGGAATTCCTGGGTCTTTGGGGGGGGGGGGGGGGCATGGCTCCCATGCCCCCCCCCCTGTATCCGCCAATGGTAAGGATGACCATCGATTTGATGGCAGAAGGCTACCGTCGCTATAGAATAGCACTGTTCGCTGCTGACTCTCCTAGGATGACTTCTGATCCCAGGAGCTTTCTAGTTTATAGTTTATATTTTAAGGACGGTTAATAGAAGTTTATGAATGGCTACTTCTACTTTATGTCAGATGGCGCCAAGAATACAATGTAGCAATGTACTTTATGATAGATACACAAGAAAATCTAGGGTGTAACTAAGTACCTACTCTACGAACTTTTGGATACCTATTCCATCAGTACTAACTCTGTGAAAGCTATACTGAAAACATTAAAATTGCCTCCTCATTACGTTTATAGTTTAAACTAAGTCATATAAGCGTTCTATTTAAAGTACTTTTTTTAACTGGTATGTATTTTTAAATTCGAAATTAACGTAATATTTAGTTTTCGTTTCATTTATCATAACACAGGAGACCCAGGAAGGTCTCCTCCAAATACAAAACATATAAAGAGACAATTTTATTTCTCAATTTAACAATGAAATTGTTTGTATTTTTATATTTCTATATTATTATAATATATTTATTATATATATTAAATGATAACTAAAGAAATAAGTATGTTACTTACTATTCAAGTCGTGACCAACAGTAAGATGTTAATTTTTATTTTAGGTTATTTAGTGACCACCCCCTTACAGAAGACCACCGTGAAATAACAGCATATACGTGCTGTAGTATTTCGGTGAGTGAGTAAGGGATGCCAGAGCCCATCTCCTTATCCCCTCCTAATCCCTTATCCTTAATCCTACTGTAGTCGGTAGCGCACTTGCAGCACCTGTAGCGTTGCTTGTGTTATAGGCGACGGTAGCCACCTACCATCAAGTGGACCGTCAGCCTGTCTGTCGACATAACATTAAAAAAAAAGGTTATTTTGTATAATGTAGCATCTATACTCCGGCCATTATAAGAGTACTGTTCTGACAGGTGTCAATTCCATACATTTTCTGTATCGTTTATTCGGAAATGAACTTTATGCAATGGACATAAAGAAATGTCAAAAACGCATTCATAGAATGACCGTACTATAGTTCGTTCTTCAGATTTGGTATTAGATGTGAACATATCCTACTGCCATAGGAGTTTTTAACAGTCGTTACAACCAATTTATTTTCAACCTACTTCTAGTTTTATAAGTCGGCTATCTTTATCTTGATGTAACAGGATTTTTCTTCTTAGCATTCTTGGGCGTTTTTATTTTATTTCCTCACGTAAACTACTTTTTCAATCAACCATATACACCCTTCGAATCCAAAAATCGACTTAGCCTTTTTAGGGGGTGGTGAACGGTTCTTCACTGTGTTGATTGTTCTGTTTCCGATGTACTGTGATGAATCCATCTTTCGTCCATACTAACAAAGCAATCCAAAAATTCCTCTGGATCTGCTTCAAATAACTAAACAGTCGCGTGAAAGCGTGAAAGCAGCGTCCTTTTTGCTCGACTGAAAGCAGTTGCGGGACCCACCTTGCTTACACCGTGTGGAAACCCAATTCGTTATTATTATTATTATTAGTAAACTCTTTATTTGTACTATTATTAAAAAGAATAAAAAAAAGAAAGAAAGAAACAACAAGCAATAGTACAAAAGGCGGCCATATAGCTTTATAGCGATTTCTTCCAGGCAACCTTAGGGTAAGGAAAATTGTATGAATAATAAAACAATGTGGGTAGTAAAATTCATGGGGTCATCAAAAAATTGATTATAATGTTTTGGGTTCTTTCATATGAGATGCCTATAATCTCGGCTATGTCTCTAATTTTTAATCTGCGGCCTCCTATAGTTAAATCAAGCACGTTTCTAATTCGTCATCAGTCGAAGGCCTTCCAGAGCGGGGTACGTCTTCCACACTCTCTCTACCACGCCTAAATTCTGCTATCCATAATGTACTGGCCATACATCATGGATATCCTTTTGTGATAACCCCTTCTTTTGGAGGTACTTAAGGCTCCGGTCTCGCTTTGCGACTCTACCTTAGCAAACAGAACTAAGCGCCTTTCACGGGTCTTTTTTGTTATGAATTGCAATTATTAAAAAGTACATGAAAAAAAATATTTTTTGTATTTTTTTTTCATTAATTTATTAAAAAATAGGTCATTACTAAGTGGTTTTAAGAGCGACTGCATTAAAAAAAAATTTCAACAGAAAAATATATGTATTTGCAGTGGTAAAATTCATGAAACTACAACTTTTTAAACCTCTTTGAATAAGAAAACTAAAGCGTTTATCAAAAAAGTAACCAGTTTAGATTATTGCTAACGATATGAGAATAAATGTAAACTGAATATATTTCGTATTTTTGTTATAATTTTTACGTAGCATGTGCTTCAATGAGACCTTCAACGCGTTCAACCTAAATAGAGGCATTTTTAACGCCCAATAGAGCTATTAAAATGTGCATCAAAATAAAATTAAAAAATTGTTTTTGAAATTTCAAATCCATCACTTTCAATAAATGTAAAATATATTTCATTTATTCTTTTGTTAGTAACTGTAAAAAAACATTTATTTTCTGTAAATTATGCAAGAACACTAATTTTTAGGAGACTCGAGCCTTAATGACAGTAAATTACCTCGAAAATCACAACTAATGTTTGCGACATACCCACGCTTAGATGTCGCTCACATTCTACAAAAACAAAAAATGTACATGGTATAGAAGTTGGTCTGCGTTTCTTTGTATAGGCGGCAATGAAAGATTAGATCAATTTCATTTTTGTCTTTGTTCAGAACAAGAGGTATCTGTATCCAGGGTTTTGTAGTGTCAAGTGTCAAGTCTAGTTCAGGTCTTATTGTTCCTTCGAGGCATTTAGATCAAATAAATAGATCAGGATAATAAATAGATAGAAAACAATTCATTTGCCTATAATTATCGCATACGTTTAGAACTTCGCACAGTTAAGTAGTCTGAACTGAACTAAATAATTTGGGTAGTTTTAATCTTAGAAATTGAATGGATCTGTGTCAGGCCGAGTACTTTTCAGTTCACCTAGATAACATTAAGGATAAGGGATTAGGAAGAGATAGTTCAATGGGTTCTGGCATCCCTCACACACTCACCGAAACACAACAGCACGCATGCTATTATTTTGCTTTGGTCTTCTGTTAGGGGTTATATAAAACAGTAATACACCAAAACAATAGAAAAATGTAGTTTTCGTAAAAGACATTTTTGTGTGAAACCTTAACTTTACAAGAGTAATTCTTAATTTCAGCTGTCCTACGCGATGTCCTGGAGTGGAAAGGATTCAACATTTTGGGAAGATTGTCTTACTGCGCCTACATCATCCACTTCATAGTTCTCAGGCTGACACTCGCCGCCAACACGCAATTAGGACACGTTAATATATTATCTATGGTCAGTAACTCTTATTGGATTTTCTTTCTTCACTTCATCTAAATTATGGTTTGACATTTAAACTTCTGGGATCTATATAAAATGATTGAATATCCCTGATGGTGCACACATCTTTTATTTACTTTAAAAATGCCTTAGAATATTCGCAATAAATTATATAAAATATTTACTCATATCTCAAACAAAACTCACATTACTAAACCAACTCTTATATCAAAATCTAAAGACTCACTTCAATTTTTTTCTACGTCAAAAACAACATCTTCTTTTTCTATGTTTGAATTACAAAACCTTTTTAATTCGGCCAGTATTTAAGTTCAATACTTTAACAGTAACTACTGTACATTTTTCATTGATCGTTGATAGGTTTGCACTTCAGGAGCATGCAATGTTCGAGACTGTCTATGGCCACTGAATTGACGTACAGCGTCAGATGTCAGCCTTATGACGCATGGACTATGGGCCATACGTCATCATGATCTATTACTGCTTCAACTAAACAGCATGAAATTATGGAAAACCTTGAAAAGCTCGCCATTGTTTTCTTGACTATGAATGTCACCCGAGACTGATGAGATGGGATAATACCATAACAATTTAACAAGTTTATTAGTCGATAGACTGAAGTCCAAGTATAATTTTCTCATGATGGATTTTTTTTCATTAATTTATTTAAAAACAAGTGGTTACATTACACGAAGTGACAAGTAACAATATCAAGTCTACATAGTCTAGTTTTGACTACGAGAAAAGAAACAGAATTTTTTTAATAAATATTTTTATTCTTAGTTTACTAAATCCTTAGTAATAATTTATGCGTACGTACATAGACCACGGAATGTATGTTATGCACTTGATTCTTGTATTATATTATAAGAAAGCCAAGTTATGGTTTAAAAGTAATAAAAAATTAGAAAAGTTGAAAATTTTCCCGTTACAAAAAGCAAAATTAATTATCCTGTCATCTTCCTATAGAATATCTCTCGCTATCTCTCTCGCTACATATTTATTCATTGCGCATTATTATCTAAGTCGTCGAGCAATAAATTTATCAATAGTGACAGGAATTCATCTTTCTTACGCACATCAATTTACCACTTCATAAGACCTGTAAGTGCGAGCGAGACAGAGAGATAAAAATGATTTATTACCGGACGACTCAGATTATAAATGCATATAACCTCCGGTCATTATAATAGTGCTGTTCTGACAGGTGTCAATTCCATACATTTTCTGTATCGTTTATTCGGAAATGAACTTTATGCAATGGACATAAAGAAATGTCAAAAACGCATTCATAGAATTACCGTACTATAGTGTTAGAGGGTGCGCGTGTGAAAGAGACAAATAGTGTTTTCATTATGTGTAGGTATGCAGTCTGCACTTAAATAACATGTAGGACATTACGTTTATTCTTACTTTCCCGGGTTCATTCTTTAAATAAAGGTCGCCAGACAGGCTGACGCTCCACTTCACGGTACGTGGCTACCGTTGCCACAAGCACTTACCGAAACAAAAAAGCAGACATTTTTTTATTTCATGGTGTTCTTCTGTATGGGACTGGTTACTGTCGCCAAACGGGCTTCCCAAAAGACTGCGAACGCACTATTAAACTTGTAAACTAAATGGTGAGGCGGTGATGGGTTCAAACTTCGCTCAGTACCTACCGCACGGTTTTAGTGCGGCAAAATTTGAACGAGCGTACATATGTTAGGTATACTTATTCATATCTCAATAGTCCTTATTTACATTTCAGATATCACTATTGATAACAGCGTCAGTACTGACGTACATAGTATCAATTCCTCTTTGTCTTCTCGTCGAGTTGCCTTTCATTCACCTTTGGAAGGCTGTCTCGCAGCGGGACAAGAGGCCGCAGAGACCGGAGACACCTCCTCAACCGATCGACAAACCTTTTGACTTGCTCGCGAACGTCAGCATCGGTAAAAGGAACGAAGTGTAACCGGGAATTGTGTTTGTATTTTTATGTTACTATGAAAAATGATAAGCCAAAGCACAAACGGATAGTTCTTTTTTGTATGGACTATTATCATCACAGTGGAACTTTTCGGGACTAGGGACCACAGAGCAAAGAATCGTCGTGCCGCCCCCTACTAGAGACGGCATGGTCAAGGCTTTCGATACAAATACAACGTGTCAGGGGGCGTTACCGTTAGTACACGCTCAGCTTCCGTATTATCTCTATTTAGGTTCTGTGTTCCAAGACAATACATCAAATCACAGCACAATGAGGCATTTCTATCGCTTTTTGGGATAATGTTTACTTCACAACGTGTAAATGAAAACTGGCGGCCAAATGCACCTTGAATTGCGCTCAGCGCAATTGCGCGGCACGAATTTGTTATTACTACCAATCTCTAGTAGGGTAGCGGCTCGGCGATTCTTCGCTCTGTGGTAGGTACTATATTAAAATTCTTCCCTATCTATCGCTTAAGTACCTATATTTGAAAAAAATACATAAAAAAGCTTGGTATAGACTTTGTCTTCAATGTGAGGAGGTATCCTCTATGGTCCACCACTTTAGCTAAATTTGACTGGATCCAAATGTCTTCTTATTCTTTCAATGTAAGAGCGTGCGTAGACGAGGAATAGTTCTTGGGGTACTTTTTTCTTCATCAAGAAAGAACGCTTATAACTGCATCGATAACATACAGGAGTGACTAAAAGAAATAACCGAGAATATCGTCCGCACAAAAACAAATGGATTCCCAAAAATAAAAAATTGATTTTTCCACACTTCGCGGATTTTTGTCCTCCACGGACAAAAGTTCCTCGCCTGCGCAGGCCCTAATATAGTAGGTATATGAATTTAAACAACACAGTAGAGCTGGTCTGATTTAAACTGAGTCTTCCGCGTCATTTGCTAAGATTCGTCCCGCTATACTAGTAATGCTATAACCCATTTTCTGAGTTAGCACTTTTGATGCTGTTAATAATGGCTTAGCAGCCGTGCCAGTTACGTCTACCGAAGAGACTGTCTTGGTAACATTTAACACGAAAAAATGGTATACAATTGTTTTATAAGTTTATAATTATATAATTATAGTTTTAAATGAATAATGTTAGTTGGAATGAAATAGGCAAAAAAATGAAATAAAATGCCCAAACTATTAAATGATTTTTCGTTTTAATATCTACAAATTTACACACCAATAAAAAAACTATATACCTACTCATTAAATAATATTTTACAAAACGTTACAAAAAATATCACTTAAAATGTTCTAGAATCTTAATATAAATGTCATGATGTTGTAACGTAAAGTAGTACAATACATGTCATATTTTGTGTTGGAAGTTTTAAGGCTTTAATTTTTTTAAATAATTTTGGCCAAAAACTTGATGGCCATTTGATGGTGGTCACCGTAATCTATTAAAATAAACAACACCACGCAATAGTGCAACTGATTCTGTTTGGATAAAGTTAAAGAATCGATGGGAAAGTTATTACACGGTGTTTTTTTTAACTGCCACCACTTGTGTTTATATGGTGTCAAATGAAAACAATTAAATGTTTTAATAGCCAGAGGGCTAAATAAAGCTAAATAAAGCGAGATAGCTCACAGAGAGGAACATAGACTAGCACGCTTGCCCACTAAACTTTGTATCCGAACAGATCACCTCACAATGATCTTAATTAAGGCAAGAGATAATTTTAATTATTTTGAATACATTCGTGAAATAGAACATTCACAGGTCCTTAATTCCACATGAGATCATCACCTTGTCTGAGTCGAAGGACGTTCACTGCTGGACATAGGTTTCCCTCAGAAGCAGTCTGGCGTCGATCCGTCGCACTTGTGCGTGGTCTCCGATCAAGAGTTCTGACCCCATGAGCCGGAATTTTACCCCAAAGTAAGCCTATAATAGTACTTCCTTTGGGGATATACAATTGGCGCCTTATTAATTATGCCATTTTGTTTACTAATAACAGATATATGTATACGTAACTAATATTACCATACCGCTCATAATATAAATAATGACTTGCTTAAAATTATTGAAGAAGTTCACACTCGACTGACATCGTTCTTCTTCTGTCCGTCTTCTGTATTTGTGATATTAGTCTTTGATTCTAAAGATGGACTCATCACAGCCTTCACGAGTTGTCCTACAGGTGATTCCACTAGCATCCAAAGCGGCACAGCGGCTGCAAAAGTCAACACGCTGATGCCCAAATATTGTATGAACTGAAAAAAAAAAGAAAACACTAAGTAAGTAATGTATTTCATCATCATCATCCCAGCCTTAGGCGGAGGGCTTTCACTGCTGGCTTTCACTGCTGGCTTTCACTGCTGGCTTTCACTGCTGGCCTACTCCTCCATAATTTTCCAGAGGGACTGGTCAGAAGCAGTCTAAATCCAGCATCGACTCGTGGCTCTCTTGTGCATGGACGACCTACGTTACTCTTGCGTCTTACGTCGTTTTATGTTGTGATGGGGTACTCCCATCACAACATGTGGATGGGCAGCATCGGCCTTTGCGGATTATTGTACTAAACTGCGTAATTCCCAAATGATGGAAAATAAAGTTAAGCCACTAGGAGCGGTTAGTATACATAAAAGCTTACCATCTCGTAGAACGACGCGTGGACCAAACTGACCATCAGTCCTGAGAATGTTCTGATAAACAGTATGTGCAGTAAGTAGGCGCAGTACGATATACGACCAGTGGCCGCCCAACCGCCCCACTCCAGTATGCCACGGTACAGTTCTGTAAAACAAACAAATAAACATTACTGCCTTCGCATATGGAGCGTATTAGAATATTGAGCATTTTTCAGTTGTGGATTAGAAACTTATAAATTGCTCTACGAAGAAAACCTTCGTGTGTTCGAAGTCCCCAGTCCCCTGTCTTCTGACCCTGCTTCTGATTACTATGTCTCCTTACATACAAAAGTTGGAACGTACTCAACGAAGTATCACAGGATATCTAGCTCATAAAAATTATCACTCCTCATTGTCTCTGGATTATAATTCAAGATTGATACATTTTAAATTTCAACGACGCGAATTGCAGATGCGGTGACTTTATGTAAAATAGTGAATGGAATTGTTTCGGCACCTGTTGTCTTGGAGTTTCCTATTCGTGATGGTGGCCTTGTAATTCCCAAATATCCTTACTAGTAAGTTATTTTCTTGTGACATATGCTGTGGTAGCCTGTAAATGTGATGTGTACAAGCTGAACTATGTCATGCTTTTTGTTTTGAGCTTTATGTACATTATTACGTTGGCTACCCATAATAATAATAAATAAATAAATAAATAATAATCACAAACTTAGGCAAATTTTCCCCGGTCAATCCTATGATTTCCTCGCTCCAGACTGACATGGAAGTGGATATTTTTCACGACAGCTTGGGTTGTTTTGGAAACTCCAATGATCTCAAAAGTAAGGATACGCCCAGCGGAACGTTTTACAAAAACTTACTTCTTATAGACAAACAGCGGTGTTCTTATACACAACTTCTTATACACTAACTTATTTCTTATAGATATATTTATATACATATAAACATTTTTTCTTAATAAATTCTTTTAAATTTTCGTCACTGTTACATTAACTATAAAACATTTTACCCAATACACCAAATTTCTAAAAAAAAAACCAAATAAAAGAATGACGTCAATACAAGGTTACGTTTATTTTAATTGGCGTGCGGCACATGGCCGCCATTATGGACTTTGACTTTAGAATGAAATGTGTTAAAATTAATTATTTAACATGTAACAATACTGATGATACGATATTACCTGTTCCTTTTTAACCTTTGTATCATAGTTTTTGCAGCCTTTTAGTACCCGACTAGGCATTTTTGTAACAATTTAGTACAAAACTTCTCTCAACCACAATCTTACGCGGACGAGAGACGATGACTGATATTTTAGGGCCAATGCGCTGGTGCCATTTCGCCGCGCTTTTGTTGGCCCGTTCTTTACGCTATTGTATGGGCCAACGCTGTTGCCACAAGGGGCCATAAAATGTTGGAGCAGCATTGCCAATATCGCTTACTCTCTCGCACTTATGGCGAGGACTAGTGGTGCGCCGTGTTACTATCGATTATGTAAATAAAACTTTTGTTTTATTATAAATAAATAAATCTTATATTTTTTAAAGTAATATATATACGTTAATGGGAAACTCTCTGTGTTTAATAGTATTGATGTGTCTCTGTGTTTATGTAATATGTCTAGGAACAATGACTAATAATATGTAGTAGTAGATATCTGTAATTAGCATGCAAATGTAAATGTGTTTTTATATTTTGTTTGTGTGACTTTGTCAGTTCCGCATTCTGTTGGTATTTCCATTGAATAAAATTAAAATTAAAAGAGTCAAGTGATGCAGTATTGGAAAATAACTTATTCAAAGTGGTTTTAAAGATGGAAAACAAAATATGAAAATTTTAAAGGTCTATAAAAACCTGCAAAACAGCCATTATTTGGATATTTTGATGCAGAACTCCGTGACCATTTAAATGGAGGTGACAGCTATCCAGCAGGTGGAGGTGACAATTGTAGCAGTAGTTTAAAATATACATTAAGATGATGACTTACTCTCATATTTGAATATGATTCCCACGCTGATAGCAACGCTGATCAGTCCGTATAACAGTTTGGTGAAGCTGAAGTAGGAGACGCGTAGTATTGTAGGAGGTACGAATTCGTCGATGAAGAATACGGACCCCAAAAGTATCAAGAGTACGGCTAACGGTACTAACGCGTAGTATGCCAGACGATATTTCTGCAAAATAAAAAGTCATGCAGACTTGCATCTGATACTTCGAATGGCTTACGAAAAGACTTAGAGAGAGAGCGAAGGGCGCTGTCTGTAAGAGCGATGTTAAGATTTCTTTATTTAAAGCTTTTTGTACATAGTTCTACACGAGCAGCCTTTGTCAGATTATTCGCGGAAACAGAATAGCGCCTTGCGTGTACAATATAATAATGCGTTTCGGATGTTGATGAGGCTGCTTCGGTTCTGTAGCGCGTCGGGAATGTTCGCAGAATGGCCTGTGGATTGTTTTTACGTCATCATGCGCAAACGGTGCACATCCCCCGTACGCAGGGTTCGGGGTAGCCCCGGCCACATCCTTCAAGTACACTAGTACTCTTTATTATACTGTGCTTCAAGCATCGACGTAATATCCAACTAGACTTCTAGTACAGGGCGAACACATTCAGACAACACATTAGAGAAATAGATATTATATAATTCCACGCCCGGTAATGTTCGACCAATAGAAGTTACTATGGGCAGTAACGACCAATAGAATTTCGTCGTGACCTCGATCGGACCAATTGGCGTTCAGTACCCCGCGCCCGCGCACCTCAGTTAGTTGCCAGAAAAGTTTGTATTGTGAATAAATAGGTATTAGCCGTCTACTTGGATATTACGTCGATGGCTTCAAGCCTTGGCTGGGAGTTTAGAGGGGCAGTACTATTGACCACCAAGTCATGATTTGTTTATTGTTTAGTGTGTAAGATTTTATTTTATTATTATGTACATATTTTATTTAATTATTTTAATTTTAAATTTTATTATGATTATTATGACCCTCGATGGTTGATATAAATTAAATACCTAAAATAAAATAAATAAAATAAAATAAATAAAAATAATCAAACTTCCATAATAAGGTCCCAAGTCATATTCAAGCCTTATATACCACAAAACATTTTTAAGAGCTGAATAGAAATTATATATACAAATGGCTATTCCTAGTACAATTTCAACAGACGGTTGATTATAGCAAATTGATGTCGACAAGAACCTTTTCTTGCCATTTCTTCCTCCGATTTTGGTGCTTGCACACGATGCAAGTAGCTGCGCGAGCAGTATGCGCGATCTACATACTCAAGTAACTTGATTGTTTCGTAATAATGCGCAAGTTGCTAATACGGGCTACAGTGCTACGTGCACGGATTACTTGCTCATTTCTCAATTGAATTGGGGGTTTAAAACAGAGTAATGTCTTCTTAATAACAAATAAGCAATAAGTCTCTCACGATGGTCCATGGCAGAGACACGTCTATTCACAATCAAAAATCACGAGGAACTGGATACCCTACCATACGACAATAAAACGCTCTTTTTCGCGACGCCGCAACGCTGCAACGCAAACCGCCGATTTTAGCGTTGCGGCGCGGCGTCGCAACGCGGTTATGTGTTTCAGCCCTATTTGGGTGGGTAGCTCGCGTCGGTAAATGCATGTTACCGAAACCTGTTACCCGCGCCATGTATCAGAGCCAGATATGGTGGTAAATGGTAAATAATTGACTGGGTATTGTAACAGACTGAAATTATTTATTATCAATGATTGCTCAGAACAACTAATAATTTTTGATGGTTCATTATTTCAAACTTTTTATTGCTATTACTATTAGTATAATAAATAAAAGCTATGTCGTACGGTTAAATTTGGTACATAATTGTCGCGTAAAAAACTAGTCTGTTGACTAGTCTGTTAAACTGGACAACCAGACTGTCGATCAGTAGCAATCTTCTTAGAGAAGACCACTGTAAAATAACAGCATGTGTACCTATAGTGTTCAGTTCAGTGTTTCAGTTCATAAGGAATGTCAGACCTTGTTCCCATATCCTGTCATTATCCCTCATCGTCTATCCCACCATGATCATCGTTGTTTGTGTTATAATATTTAAGTAAGTCATTTTGTACTTTCATAGGTTAGAGTCAATAAAATAGGTATTAGTTTTCAAGCCAGTGATTTTGACATAAGGTTTCGTTCAGTCAAATCTTACAAATAATATGTAAATTGAATGAACTATAGAGAAAGTTTTGCACAAAGATACATATAATTAAAATGGCATTTTCAAAAAAATACATTATCAGAAATGTAATCACACTTACTGGCAGAGACAGACACATTTAAAAAAAAAGATAAGTTGAGATATCCTTAAGCTAGAAGTATAAGAGTCAATTTATTTAAATTGAATCTTATACTTTATAATCCGCGCAATTTCAAATGCGCAGGAATCCATGTGACGTCATCCGTAAATAATAACTCGCCGGACAGAGTCGAGTGTGTCACGAGATGACGTCATCAAAATGGCGGCCAAACGCATCAGCAATTTTTGGGGCTTATATGAAGGTTACTTGTTAAATTAATAAACTGTGAAAAGAATTCGAAATACCTTGTAAATATTGATATCAAAGTTGTTCTTCTGCAATTGGTATACGCAGTAAGCGGTCACAATTCCCAGCATATAACAAGTGGCGTTGTTGTGGCTTCGTTTATATATGTGATTGAAGGTTGGATCTTTTATGAAAATGTTTCGAGAGACTCTGTAATAAATCAAAATATAAATTAACATTACAATCAAACCTGACATTTATTGTAAACCATTGGATTATTGAAGAATCAAATACTTCTTACATGAAAACGCCAACTAGAATGAAAAAATAAAAAATATGAAAAAAATAGACTGTCTCACCAGAATTTAGCTTTGTTACCTATGTTTTTTTTTCCGAGTTATATCTGGCCCACACATTGCACGTGTAAATAACTGTCTGTCTGTTATCTTTTTACACAACCAATCATAATGAAGTTTTACATAGATTGCGATAAAGAGACATAGGGTACCATTCATCCAGAAAAATGGTTGTCTGTAAAGTCGATTTACGCAACGTCATAACAAAACATTGATGAAATGATTGCATACTTTTATGACGAGTGGAAGAGAGATGGATGCGGCGCAAGCCGATCGTGCCTTTCGCTCGCTCGTGCCGCGCTCTCGCCAGCTCGAGTGTAACGGGACAAAGAGTCATCATTTTTCGTGCGTGCAGCCGGCGTTCATCGATTTATTAGACGTTATCACGTCAAAAGAAGAACAAAATGCTATTTTTTTAGCATCATCAATAAGTGTTCATACAACAACAGCATTCAGTCTTTTTATAAGAGTTGTAAAACCACGTTTACAACGTAAGTAGTGGTAGGGCACACTGCGTTTCGCAATCATTTGGGCAGCCCGCCTGGCGGCAGTAACCACCTCCTTACAGAATACCGCCGTGAAATAACAGCATATACGTGCTGTTGTGTTTCGGTGAGTGAGTAAGGGATGCCAGAGCCCATTTCCTTATCCTCTAATCCCTTATCCAATCCTACTGTAGTCGGCAGCGCACTTGCAGCAGCTATGGAGTTGCTTGTGTTATAGGCGACGGTAGCCACCTACCATCAAGTGGACCGTCAGCCTGTCTGTCGACCTTAACATAAAAAAAAAAAAAACGTTTTAAAGAAAAGTATTTCAAATGCAGAATAAAAAGTACAAGGCTTGTAATACCAGTTACGATAACCAGTTATAAAATAAGTGTATACGTTGTAGATTAAAAAGGCAAACAAAGCAAGGCATAAACATAAAAAAAATATGTAAAATTAACACCAACATTTATGGCTAGGAATAAGAGATATTATGAAACATTGTTTATCCCACCTTTTGACCCTACATTGTTTTAATCCTACGTATTGTAGGTAACCTATGTAACCAGATACGAGCCCGTTGGATGAGTGCTTGCCTTAACGCTCTGTTCTAGGGGTTTGATTCCCGGCAGGGTCAACTTTGAAAAATCAATTTTTTGGAAAGTAGTGGTACACTGCGTTTTCGCAGTCATTTGGGCAGCCCGTCTGGCGGCAGTAACCACCCCCTTACAGAAGACCACCGTGAAATAACAGCACGTGTGCTGTTGTGTTTCGGTGAGTGAGTAAGGGATGCCAGAGCCCATTTCCCTATCCTCTCCTAATCCTTTATCCTTAATCCTACTGTAGTCGGCAGCGGACTTGTAGCAGCTTTGGCGTTGCTTGTGTTATAGGCGACGGTAGCCACCTACCATCAAGTGGACCGTTAGCCTATCTGCCGACCTTAACATAAAACAAAATTAATATCCGCGAAGCAGTCCGCCTGCCGTTTTCTTAATGTAGGTAAAGCGTCAGACAGTCGTCGTCCATAACACAAGCAACGCCACAATGTGCTGCAAGTGCGCTGCCGAGAACTGTAGGATTAAGGATAAGGAATTAGGAAGAGGATAGAAAAAAGGGCTCTGGCATCCCTTATTTGTTAATATAAAATGTTCTGTGTGTTATGTTATAAGTTTGACAATATAGATGGCAGCACTAGTTTTAGAGTAGTTACTAAGAAAGAATAGATAATACATATGATGTCATTCATTAAGTCGTAATAAAATTAAAAAATAAAAACAAGATATAACTAAAACAAGGTATTATTGGTTCTACTAAAATCTAGAAATAAAGCTTTCCACTATCAAGAATAGTTTTCATTATTCACACACCGAAATGAAACAGCAGACATGCTGTTATTTGACGGTGGTTTTATGTAAGAGAGCGGTTACTGTGAACTAGTGAAACGCAGTATGCCCTGTGTATTGCGCATAAAGTTACTACTAAAAGTCAGTGTTCATACTCAGGTGAGACGACCAGGATCGGATTCAGGTTCTGCAGATAGATTTGCACGCCAGGGACGACCAATCCGACCGCAACGAGCACAGCTAGAATCACCTTTCTATAATTATTCTTCAGCACTAAGCAGATGAACAGTCCGACGCAGAACAGCTGCATGTCAGCTGCCAAATACCTGACGAAAGATACATATTATATTATTAAAAGCGGACTCAGCAGTCGTCCTGCCCAAATCTGAAAAGAAATCTGTAAACTGATCGCTAATTTGAATTTTGTTCAACATTCAACTTATTTATTACTTATTTTCCCGCTAATACTAATAAGCACCTACGAGGACACCCTTTAAAACTATGCCAAAATCCAAGTAAGAAAATACCTAGGAAGCACTTTCTGCCTAACAGAGTGGAGATGGTCTGGAACAGACTTCCTGAAAGTGTTGTCATGGCGCCATCAATGAATAGGGGATCGGACAGTAATCAGATTAAAATCTAAAATGTACTTAGAAAGAAAATATATAATTTTTTACGATTATTTATGAAATAATAATTTAATATAATTCATTTAAATATTTTTAAATGAAGAAATAAAATTTTATTATTTACAATATTTTTAATCTATACTGAAACACCAATCACAGTGCGTGACGTCATTTGTGGGCAATCATTCTTATGCCAATGCAGCTGTTTTGTTATGATATGACCACAAATGACGTTACGCGCTCTCAGATGAACTATCGTGGCGTTTTGGCGGCATTTTCAAACAAACAATATTAAAACATAACTTTGAGTACCTAAAAGGCTAAAAATAAATAAAATAGTATTTTTTATGGGAATAAATATCCATGAAGATTAATTTAAAACACTTTCTGAAAATTTGTCCGATCCCCTATTGTTTTAAGAACAGACTGGACAAAATGGATGAAAATATAATCTTCAAACTATTTGATACACACGCATCAGCTCAATAGCTGCTAGGGTAACGCTGCCATTAACAGTGTGTAATATTTTGGTGGCAAAACCGCGTAACTTTTTGGTCAACATTTTTATTCAACACTAGCTGAGCCCGCAACTTCGTACGCGTGGTATTCGGTATAACGCGTAGCTTTCTTGTTTGTAAATGGACAAACACTAAACGTTACGGGAAGCTTGCTACAATACATCAGTGGGAAACCGCATTCAAATCGGTTAAGCCGTTTCTGAGATTAGCGTGCACAAACGTACAAACAGAGAAAAATTCTAAAAACAATTTTTTTAACCTCGTTAACATAATAAGTATGACGTGTACAAATTGTTGTTTAGGAATAAATCTTTAATGTACCTACAGACAGGGCTAGTTACGATTTTATTTTTATTACATGTAGGTACCTATAGATTTTATTACATGTATATGTCGCAGTAAGATAGATAAAGCTGTAATCAGGTACGTATCCAAACTTTTGGTTCGGGGGGGAACAAACATTGAAACAACCATGTGAACTGTGTAAAAATCGCTGTAATCACTGTAGAGGAGAGTGACCAAATATGGAATACCATTTTGTTTTTTACGCATAATTTGCACAAACGTTATAAATAAAAAACTTTTTGTAGTAATTATTAACAATCATATATTTGCGCTTTATTTTGTAACAAGTTTTGGTTACATTGATTACTTTTAAGTAAGAATTAAAAAAAAAACTAAATAATGATGAAGGTACCTAAATATGGAATAGGTACCCCAAATATGGAATACTATAAACACCATCAAAAATTAACCTTAACTTACATGAGACTCTTTGGAAACTTTGGTATAACATAGAAAGGATCACAAATTATTTGCAAAAATCACAAATCCAGGCGTCAGACTCTGGTCCTGCGCAATCATTATGTGCCCAGAGACCACACATGAGGCACTTGACCCATGTTTCATTCCATTCTTTTCGCTTTGTTTTTGAGTTGACGCCAGCCATTCTGATGAAACATAAAAAAAATACTTTCAATTTATAATTAACAAAATCATCAAGTATGGATTATGGAATAGCCCATAATTGGATACTATGATCCGTCCATATTTGGATTTTCCAACGACTTCAAACTGACATTAAAATTTTTATATTTAAGAAAGAAATACAATCAAATACCGCTAAAACCTACAACAGAACATCTAAAGTATCTCTAGAAGTTCTAAAAACAATACTATGTGCACTTTTTGTACAAAAAATACGTATTTTTTACATACCTTAGAAAGTTATGCGGAAGCGATAAAACAAAACACTGCGACACTGACGAAATAGCTCGCTCGACTGACATGTTACAACTTGTACGCGCGAATGGGGATAGAAAGAAAGAGACAAACACTGTTTGTCGCGTTTGTGAGTTTTCGTTTCAGAGAATTGCCGGTATTCCATATTAGGGATACTATTCCATATTTGGTCACTTTCCTCTACTATATAATTTTTAATATAAGTATTTTATATAAGTATTATATAAGTATTTTTTTGTTTCCGCTGACAGCCATTACGTCTAGTACCATATCAGAATCTGGCGCCAAAGCGGAATGAATAGACAATAAAGCCTCTCGCCCGCCATTCTATTCCTTAGGAAGGATTTTATTCTCTTTAGGCATGAAAATGACCGCTCCACAGATGCCGTTGAAACGCTCCACAGATGCCGTTTATTTTACCTACTTATTGAAAGAACACGCAAGCGAATAAATAAACAGACGGCTAAAAACGTTTTTTTTTTTCAGTCAGATTTCGGGGGGGGGATAAATCCCAACTATCCCCCCCTCTGTATAAGTGCTTGGCCGTAATATAGTTAAATCCCTAGGGATATAATTATGTATACAGATAGCTGATATAGATAATCGTACAGACTCCTTATCTATTCAACAACTGCATAGTTGACCCGACGAACTTCGTATGGAATCGTTTCAGAATCAATGAATGTCGTATAAACTTATTAGCTGAATTAAATTCATTTCCCTATTATACTCAAAATGAATTAAATTCAATAAATGCACAAAAATCAAAATGAAAACTGTAATAATTAAATTTAAATGAATGTAATTCTTTATAGAAGCGAATCAAAATGATTTGCTTAGTATTGTTTTTGTATCTGTAACAGAGATGGCGATGTATACGATTTTTTTAATGATTTATACCATAGATAAAATACTACTTAACCAGTAAAGTAGTATTTCTATGTTTATACTTACTTTTTGTGATTTGGGCAGTCAATCTGGCGGCAATAACCACCCCCTAACAGAGGACCACAGTGAAATAACAGCACGTGTGCTGTTGTGCTTCGGTGAGTGAGTAAGGGCATAGATAAAATACTACTTAACCAGTATAGATGGTCAACCTCCATATAACGATCTGAAGCCAATTTCATATTGGGATTTCCACTCCCTAGATGTCACTAATAGTCTCGAATTTAACATTAATGTGTATTTTGTTAAAAATTATAACCAACAAATTCAATCACGCAGTTATAGTTCCTTATTATCGTGGTAATAACTAGAGGGCGACGTTGCTGGGAGTACTTTTATGTATGATATTATTCCATTTCATGCATACTTTAATGAAAATGTTTTCTGATATATTATTATATCAGAAAACATTATGTTATTAATTTCGTAACACAATCGACAAAAACTGGTTAATTTTATCTATGTTATGACTAACTGAACCTGGCCACGCTTTGCCGTAAGCTCATTTTTATTTTCGTTTCCGCTGAAACTTCGGAATAGAAAGTATGTATAACATCGATGAAATATAAACACTCTTGTGATAAAATGCATCGCTGTGTAAAAAAATCAAGTTAATCCATAGCCCAGTTTTTCAGCTTTCTGAACACAAGCATACGTAGGTACCTAAGCAAAATTATATCTAAGTATGTAAAGATTATGAATACAAATAACACAAAACATAATTAATAATATTTTATCGATTGACAAGACGGCCCTTTTTTATCGCTGTTCGTGCCCACTTCCTTTTTACCTATATTTTAAATAAATTTTAGTAGTGCCATCTCTTGTACATGAGAATTGACTGAATGGTCGACTGCAGCGACTCTAGCGGATTTTTAATGACAACAAATAAGCGACAAACTACACAGGCGGCATCTAGATATAAGCGAAATTGGATAGGGTACGGATTCAATGTACGTGAGTGACCATCTATACTGGTTAAGTAGTATTTTATCTATGGTAAGGGATGCCAGAGCTTTATCCCTAATCCTACTATGGTCGGTAATGTACTTAGAACATCTGTGATGTTGCTTGTGTCATAAGCTATGGTGACCACCTACCATCAAGTGGCCTACCACTTACCACCTACATAAAAAAAACTTGTCCAATGCCCGAGGAAACTTCTCGACACTGAGACGAACAGAAAAAAAAATCATAGAAATCAGTCAATTCCTTCAGGAGATATCAACAAAAAAAGTCGTTCCATACAAAACGTATGAGAAAATGAATTTTCTTTATATTTTTTTCTTGAATATTTTTTTAGAATCTCCTAGAATATCCTTAAACTATGGTATTCAATACTACAACAGCATTCAACAATACAATATTATATAAACAAACAAAACGTTGGGTGATTTCGGGTAGGAAATCACCCAACCTTTTTCGATGATATTCTGCTACTCGTTGCGGAAACAAATTCAACAAATCAGCGATCATCAAAATAGGTTCAGCCGTTCTCGAGTTATAAATAGTGTAACTAATACGACATTATTTTATATATTTATTATGTACGTATATAAAAATTTATTTATATGCCACACAAAGTCCGCAGGCGCTTTCTTAATTTGAATAAAACTAATAAGCAATAAGTTTTCAATTTTTTTATCGATGGTAGGTAGATAATAAAAATTGTAGGTTAGGTACCTCTGAATCTTTCAGATCAGAATCTTAAAGAGTTAAGAATAACACGAGGACTTTGCCAGCGACAACAACGTTGTAGCCTATTTGAAATCGTACTTATACTACTTACTCAAGCGACAATAAACATGGTTCGCGACTTACCAAGTTTGCGCCATGCACTGTGTGTTGTCGAAATAATTATTGACGTACAACAAGTTCATCCACCAATCTCTCCGGCAGTCGTCTATCTCCACGCCGACAGCTGTCTGTGACGAATATAAACAGAATTACATTACGTACTCGTATAGTCACCTTCGTTCTAATAAAAAATGGGGCAAGTGCGAGTTGAACTCGCGTGAAGAAGGTTCCGAACGATGTTGAGTGATTTACCATGTTATTTTAATATCATGGACTTCTTATAGGTTTTCCTATAATCAATAAGTAGAAAACTAATTTCTGTATTTTTTCAAAATTTTAGGTTCAGTAGTTTCGGAGATAAGGGGGGGAATGGTCAATTTTCGGCTATTTTCTTGAATAACTTGGAAACTACTTATTTTAAAATTACAAAAAAAAAAAACATTTAAGATCTTCACAACAAGACCTTCCATTTGATATGTTACACGATGCAGTTTTCAAATTTTTTTTTTTAATTTCCCACCAAAAATGACCTCCCATATACAGATTTCATCTATTCACGTCACACTTCTGCGTTTGGGTCACAAAAATTGATATGTGTACCAAATTTCAACGTAATCGGTCTAGTAGATTCGAAGATAATTGATTGAAAGCGACGGACAGACGTACACACGAGTGATCTTATAAGGGTTCCGTTTTTCGTTTTTCGGACGTTCGGAACCCTAAAAATATAAATAACTTCATTTAAAAATATAGTTGTTAATATATTAAATTAAAATTCGAAAACAACGCAATATGAACGCGCCTTTACGTTTCTAGTGGTTGACGCCCACTTGTCCTAGAGAGGGGATTTTCGGTCCTTGTCTTTTATATGGAAATGTTTGACAAAGATAGTGCTCCACTAGTTCGTTATGTTGAATCCACTACAGAATCTCCACAAACCTTGTGACATCTATGGTATTCAACAATACAATGTGCTATAAACAAACAAAAGGGGAAATCACCCAACCTTTTGTTTGTTTATTGCACCCGTTGAAGTGTTTTCGTTACTTTAAAAAAATGTTACAAATTACACATTATCTGACACAAATTCTCTGAATGTTCTTATTCACAATATTACCACAGTCTAACCATACTTACGTGATACAGTCAGGCAACGAATGTACTTGCGTAGAGCAACGTTCGGCGAATTCGCTTCAGTTTGCAGGCTCGAACATTGAGCGCAGTCAGGCAACGAATGCACTTGCGTAGAGCAACGTTGGCGAACTCGCTTCAGTTTGCAGGCTCGGACATTGAGCGTTGCCCGACTGTATGACGTAAGTATGGTTAGACTGTGATATTACTATCTTGATATTGAATGTCTAAGATTTCATTAAATAGTCCAACTACAGAAGTCTGTGATCTCAGCAGAACAGCCTATACGTGGGTCGCACTAATAGTATGAATGAATAAAAAAAAATTACTATTGTCCACACCCCGTGGTGACCTCGGAAACATGTTTTTTTTACTCTTCGACATCCTGTTCTGGTGATGGAAATCGTTGACCGTGTAACTGGTTCTCAATTTTGAGAATAAAAAAAAAGTTGTAAGGCGCGGGTCTGTATGCAGAATGGTTTTTTATCTTTAAAAATTAGTTTTTTGTCTGGCCGTGCGAGAAGTGGCATTATCGTGATGCAATACGGCGTTTACGGTTATTTTTACGGTGTTCGTGAATTTCCTGCAAAGAAATGGTCGTGTACCAATCGCTATTGACGGCACGACGATTCTCCAAAACAACAGTAGCCACGTGTACAGTTTTATTAAAAAAGAAGCAATCATCTGCTTAGAAGCACTTTGCATGGGCGCTACTGGTAATCAAGCGTCATCTTAAAAGGTCCATACGCTCGATTGCTGTTTTCTTTATGGGATCGTATCAATAAATACATGTTTGGTCACCTGTTACTACGACCTGTGGATCAAATTTGGTGTGCCAATTTGTATGCCCCTTCGTTGAATTTGGTAAGCATGGCATTGCACCAAGTGACGAGGTCCGTTTTTTGACCCTCAGTCAAATTGTGTGGGATCCACCGAGAGCACAGCATTTTCACACCCAAATGATTGTGCAGGATTGATTGTATTTTACTCATGCCTATGCCTAAGGATGCCTGAATTCGTCATTGAGATTGACACGACCACATTTGAAGTCTGCAAAACAGTGGCTCTAGCATGAGTTTACGATACTACACTCGCTAGCGAGAGCGTAAAACATTTATATGGAAAATTGATAATTTGACATTGACAGTTCACGATTTCCCATACAAAAGTTTTACGTTCTCGCTAGCGAGTGTAGTACACCAATGTGTAGTATCGTAAACTCATACTAGAGCCTCAGCTATAAATAGTCGTCTTTCATGGTGCTCTGAGCCGAGCGAAGCTCTGCTGAGCTGTCAAATTACTTTTACTTACTTGACTTTGATTACTTTACTACTATAACTACTTAAAATCCTAGAAAATAATACTACGATAATTTTCACCAGTTAAATCCATGAGTATACCTACACGCATTTTTTAAAATGACGCCACAAGTTAAAAACAAGTGTCAATCAGATGAAACAAACTGTTTACTACGGCCAAAGAGTTCCATTTTCAAATTTTGTAAATACTTCTTAAATATTGTTTATGTAAGTGGCCAGTTCCGGAAACATATAGTGTGCCCTATGTATATAGTAATAATATACTGTTGTGACACTTTTGAATTACATATCTATACATATTACTACTTAGTATGACTGATCATAATGGATCTGAGGTCAAATTAAATTGGAGCTTTCAAAATCACTTAAATTGACTATTCTTAACTTTATATAAACTTTCAATCACCATCGTTTTACAGATTTATAGTTAACTAAAGTTTCAGTTTAAGCCGTTCCTGAGATTAGCGCGCACAAACGCACAGACAGACAAAAATAAAAAAAACATTTTTTTTTTAAATTTAGTAACATAAGTACAACGTGTACATTTTTTTAAAAATAATAATTGCACAAACACGGCTCGTTTACAATGAAATACACTAAATGTTACGGGAAGCATGATACAATACATCAGTGAAAACCGCATTCAAATTGATTGAGCCGTTTCTGAGATTAGCGCGAACAAACGCACAAACAGACAAAAATTCTAAAAACTATTTTTTGACATCGATAACATAAGTACAACAAGCAGCACATTAGTGAATTTTGCTGCTTATCTTATAGCTTTATGTTCTAAATGAGTGGTTTAACAGTGTTTGATAAAACTTATAGCTTTAAACACAACTCAAAATTGTATATGAGTTCATCCTCTCACTTGTAGTTGCTTAGGAACGTTTTTTGTTTCTATTTTATTACTTATGGTTGGGTAAAGTAGATTTTGCTACTTAAAGTTGCATGCAGGTTTTAATTGTCACTTATAAGCAACGTTTACATATAAGTGGGAACACACCCTTATTTGGAACTTTTAATTCCAAATGACTAGTATAATAGAGTAGTATATCACGAATAGTGGCTAAAAAGATAATTTTACGGCTCTTTTGGAACCTAAAGTGATTGCAACTTTTAAGGCCTAGAAGTACCTTATTGCCACTCCAACGCACAAATAGGAGTCTCAATAGACTCATAAAAGTCTCTATAGGAGGTTTTTGAAACCAAAAGCAGTTATTTTTACTTATTTCAAACCACTAACAATCTAACCGTTCCAAAATTAAGACATAATATTTTATTATTTCTATTGCCCTTGTCAAAATAACATTATTTGTCCTACAAAAGGGCAAATAATTAGTATTGGTAAAATAGCATTCACTGCTTTGCCACTCGCAAGATACAAATAAGTGATTTTCAGACCTGATAGTTCCAAATAGAGAACAAATAAGTGAAAATAAACACTGTAAGATCTTTTTTGTTTCGCCATGTTTACAAAATGGAGTCCTTGAAAATGAATTATTTTAAACAGAATTTTATCACACTTGCGCATAATCACAGACTTTTGATAGTTGTGACGATGTTACTTTAACATTGTACGTAACCTACGATCATTAGGTCAGGTTTTTAACAGTTTTATTTCTTATCGGTATCAATTCCTTATTTGATTTAGCACTCTCTTTTTAAATATTCCTGATCAAATCAAAGGCGCATCGAAATTTACAAAGAAACCATACTACAGTTTCACAGTAACAAAAAATTCGCAGGAATTTCGTGCTCGTTTCATTGCTTGTATAACGTGAAGTTTTAATCATTTACCCAAACAGAGGTATAAATCTAAAATTAAAATGGCAGATAACATTCACTTTTAAAAAACAACTTATTGACAAGTTGCCACGCCACTCAAAGGAACTTTGGCGTCTCATTTATCACTCATTGACCGAACTGAAATTATTAATTCGGTCAATGAGTGAATAAAATAGTTCACTGCGCATAACTTTCACCCATAGTTCTAATAGACACTTAAGGTAATCGTGAGATCTCTTATGGATTCAATTTAGAACCAAAAATAGGCTGCAATTTTTCTCCCCGTGGTTCTATATTGGTTGCCTAAGGGTTCTTTCCACCTATATAGAACTTAATCATGGCTATATATTTCACTTAAGTATGTAAATAGATATGATATACGAGCTATTTCCCACCCAGTTGTGCTACTTGGCGTGTATAAATTGTTTTTTTTTTTTTTTTTAAATATTTAATGTACACACACGGTATGTTTACGATTTGACCGCCTCTTTCTGTATCTTCGCTAACTTCTCCTAAATCACCTAACGGATTTTGATACGGTTTTCACTAATGGAAAGAGCGATAAATTGGGAGGTTTGTGTACATGATTTGCAGAAAAAACTGCATTCGTGCGAAGCTGAGGACGGGACTCTTGTTCAGTAATAAATAAATAAAAAACTCATATACGACAATTATAAATATTTTTCTAATTTTATTAATAGATTCAAATTTGATTAGCAGCCTGTAAGGTATATTTGATCGGAAATCAGCAATAAAAATTTATACATAACGGCAGTAAGGCCGCGAGAAAAAATTTAAATATTTATTACATCAGCAGAGGTGATGTCACCTCTTCCATTACCAAAAAGTAATTATTACATAAAATATGGAATTTAATTCATTGATGAATTTGGACAAGAGATTAAAAATGAGTGAAGCAATGAGTGATTGTCATCATTTGAAAAAAATAAAATAAAATTACATGTTGTCTTATGGTGCAGACAAACGCTAAATACTAAAAATATGCATTGTTTAATGAAGATGTTACAAGAAATAGACAACGCAATTGCTTGGAAAAAAATATATGTTATACTTAAACATGTGAAGAACCAATTGTATTGATTAGAATTTTCGTTAAAGTAATAGAAACTCCACAAAAAAAGTTAGCAACACGAGAAGAATTTGACTGTTATTGAAAATTCTCTCGAAAACGGCTTATTGCGCGCATATGAATCCTGTACCTATTAATAAGTTAATGTCAGTTTAAAAAAATTTATAAATATATTTTTTTGTGTATTGTTCTAATGGAAAAAAAAAAACACAATTTCTAGGTCTGTTGAATTGTCTCCGCCGCCAGCGAGTTCTAATGTAAATGTCATTTGCCCAAGTGAAGCCCTTAAGGAAACATAGTCACACCGCCATTAAAGGCAAACGAGCCTTGTAAATGATGCAGGTGTTTATTACCAGTACTTATTCCTCACGGTTGCAGTATTAGTTCATAGGATAAGACTCCCGACTGCCCCCATAACAAAGTCAGGTTTGAATCCCAGCAATCAAGCCTGCTTCGATATCATCATCATGACCCTGCAGAAGACCCTACAGAAGCACGGTCTTGGAATGCCCTTCTGGTCATCTGTCCAGGTCACTCTATTGGTTGTAGGGAAGGTGTCAGGGAAAAAGAGAGATTTGCACACCATGTAACAACTATGACATTAAGAAAAGTTTACTCATGGAACTTGATTAAGAAAAATATGAAAAAAAATGTTTTCGGTGTTATTTTAATTTTATTTATTGGCTTATAAAATAGCTCGAAAATCTATAAATATAATAAAATTGTAAACGAGCCGTGTCACTCGTTACAATTAATTATAATTTGTACACGTAGTAACTTATGTTACCGGGGTAAAAAAAAAATTGTTTTTAAAATTTTTGTCTTTTTGTCTTTTCGACAGACAGGCTGACGGTCCACTTGATGGTAGGTGGCTACCGTCGCCTATAACACAAGCAACGTCACAGGTGATTACAGTAGGATTGGATAAGGGATTAGGAGGGGATAAGGAAATGGACTCTGGCATCCCTTACTCACTCACCGAAACACAACAGCACGTATATGCTATTATTTCACGGTGGTATTCTGTAAGGTGGTGGTTACTGCCGCCAGGCGGGCTGCCCAAATGAAACGCAGTGTGCCCTACCACTACTTTTCAAATCCAAACCGTCCAAGTCAATTTTGAAAATTACATTAAAATTTCCAAACTTGACCCCGTCGGGAATCGAACCCGGGGCCCCTGAAACGTTAGGCAAGCACCCTTGCCACTCACTGTCTGTGCATTAGTGCATGCTGAACTCAGAAACGACTTAACCGATTATAATGCGGTTTTCACTGATGTATTGTAGCAAGCTTCCGTAATAAGTTAATAAGTTTTGCAATGGGTTCTTAAAAATAAAACAAAAAGTGACATTCTGTAAGAAAAAATAACAGTAATATTTTTTACGCGTTTGAAGTTCAAAAACAGAAAATAAAAAAAAAACTGGAGCATAGCAACCTCAGTATGTTTTTGTTGTCATTTTTGAGAAATTTATAATTTTTTTTGAAAAATACTTAATATCGCTTAACATGTGTGTGTTTATTTGTGTGTCTATGAAAGACTAAATAAAAGTTTAAATAACCTGCCAAAGAGGTCCCGATCCCAGGTGTCGCAGCCACGTGGATGTAAACGCAAGCACCAGTGCGTATGGTGGAGTTAATCTGTGAACAAATAACATACCATATCAAAGTACTTATTAATATCCTGTCATTTCTTTAATGAATTTCGTTTAAACATTTTTTTATATTTTATGATATTTAAACAAGTATTCCTTACTAAAACTTATTTGTTCATTAATTTATTATTTATTAGTTCATTAATTAGATCATGGGAAGGGTTTGGAGAATCACACTTGTCTTTCCCATCTTTCTTTACGGAGCTGAAACCTGGTCCCCAAGACTGCAAGACCTTTAACGCACTGGAGATGTGATGCTGGAGACGCCTCCTAAATATCTCATGGACAGCGTTTCGCACCAACAAATCAATTTTAAAGGAGCTTAAATTTAAGGACAGGTTTTCGTTGGTTGTGCTATTGCGAATACTAAAGTTCTTTGGCCACGTCTCTAGGAAGGAAAATTCGATGGAACGGCTTGTGATTCAGGGTCAGGTGGAGGGAAGACGCCCAAGAGGTAGATCGCCTACCCGCTGAACAGACCTAATAAATTCCACCACCTGATCTACTGTGGTACAGTGTTCTCGTGACGCCACCAGTAGACCAAAGTGGAGAAGACAATGCAGGGAGGGCGAACACGACCATCCTCCCTGTACATCATCCGCACGACCACGAACACTCTGACAAGAGTGTGCGCTTTGATATATAATTTATTGACCATTAATATTTTTTAAGTAAAAGTGGTCAGACAGGCTGACGGTCCACTTGACAGTAGGTGACTGCAAGTGCTCTGACGTGCCGGCTTTAGTAGGATTAATGATAAGGGATTAGGAAGGGATATGGAAATGGGCTCTGTCATTGCTTACTCACTTAGCGAAGCACGCTGATATTTTACGGTTGTCTTCTGTAGGGGCGGTGGTTGCTGCCATCAGACAGTTTTTTTTTTACTAAATCAAGGTAGCGCTTGACCACTATCTCACCCGATGCGAGGTGCAGATGCGGCCGAAGGTGGACCACGCTTATCCAGTAAATGCTCATTTACCCTGGTTTTGAAGAGTGTGAAACGCAATGTGTCCTGCCACTACTAAAACATCCAGACCAGAGTCAACCTTGAAACCCGAGGCCACTGAGTCAGGGCGCTAAGGCAAGCTCTTTAATCACTGAACCAATGGGTTTGTCAGAATATTACTTCTTTTTATAATAATTTATCGCAAAAACGTTGGTAATACAATTTATTTTGATAAATATGAATGTACGAGCGACCCTGAAACTACATACCAACCGCATTCATTTGCAAGGATTTTTCGGCAATTTACTTTCTAGGCCATGGCGATACAAGTGTCGCTAATAATAGGTATCTAATTAATATATTATATGCATCACTAACAACAAGCCCCGACTTTGCTCGGCTCGTTTTGAACTATAGATACAATTTTGTAATAAAATACAATTATAACCTCTGACTTATAAAAGAGTCATTAAAAGAAACAATCTATATGTGATGACTGTTAATAAAGTTATAATTTGTTTAAATTATAAAATAATACTGTGACCCGAAGCAGGAAGATTTACCTACCTTGCTTCACCGTTCCCATAATTACAAGTTAATCGTGTAAAACATTTTAGTAATTATTTAAGAGAGTAAAAATATTCTGGGTTTTTTTTTTTTATTATAGATGGGTTTGCTCTTGACCAGCATCTATCCATGTAGGAAGGATCAGGCCGAGATGGAGCGAGCTCACCCAGAAGATGCCTATTCACTCGAACCTTGAAAAGATTTGGGTTATATGAGCTCGGAAATACAGACGCCGGCAGGGAGTTCCAATCCTTAGCAGTGCGCATCACAAAAGATGTTTTAAAGCGCTTGGTCCGAATTAGAGGGATGGTAACCAGCCGTACGTCTGCATGTCCTATAGAAGAAAGGGGAAGGCGGTATGATCTCATGCAGCTCTCGAGCACACTCTCCGAAATACATCTTATAGAATACACACAGACAGGCAACTTTGCGTCTATGTGCCAGGCTCTGCAGCTTAGTTCTTATTAGTGTATCATCGCCAATGAGCCTCCTAGCTCTGCGATCCACCGAATCGAGTTCAGCAAGTTGGTATTTTGCTGAGCCATCCCAATTTTTTTTTATTCTTCAAAAACCATTTACAAATACACATTCTGCAGTCAGTGAAATTAGTGGAAAAGTGAGCGCCCTATAAGTTAGTTATATTAAAAAAAAACATTTGTACACGCTGTACTTATGTTACCGAGGTCAAAAAAAAAAAATTGTTTTTAGAATTTTTGTCTGTTTGTGTACGCTAATCTCAGAAACGGTTGACCCATTTGAATGCGATTTTCACTGGTGTATTGTAGCAAGCTTCCCGTAACATTTAGTGTTTGTTTCATTCCAATCGGTTTACAAACAAAAAAGTTACAGGCTTTGCCGAATACCTCGCGTACGAAGTTGCGGGCTCAGTCAGTACAGAATCATCGATGTTGGAATAAAATACATACAAATTTTGAAAATATTCGGTAATAAAAAAATATTGTCAAATCAAAATCAAAATCAAATCAAAATATTTATTTATGAATTAGGTTTCTCCAAGAAACTCTTATGATCGTCATTTCGAATTACCAGTTAAATTTAAATTTACCAGGGTTTCGGAAAAAAAGCCAAGATGACGATCCTGAGAAGAAACCCCGAAAGAAACTCAGGATACTATTCTTTTTGTCATCTTTACAATATAAAAAAATTACAATAATTATAATCATACACTTAATACCTAAAGTAAATATACAATACTGAGTATAGTATGAGCTCCGAATCCAGGCTTTAATTCCAGGCTTCATTGTCACTTAAATAATCAGTAACCTTATAATAGCCTTTCGAGAGGAGTTTGGTTTTAATGACAACTTTAAATTTATTTATAGATAAGGTTCTGATCATCTCAGGCAGTTTATTATAAAACCGTATACACTGACCCATAAAAGAATTACTTATCTTGTGGAGTCGCGTCTTATGTAAATCTAAATTATTTTTAAACCTAGTACCTATATTGTGTACATCACATTTTTTATTAAATTGACTAATATTTTTATGCGCGTAAATTAAATTTTCATAAATATACTGACATGTATTCATAAATATACTGTCAAAAGACATTTGCCTGATTTTACCTATTCATATATCTGACTAGAATTATATAAATTATATAAATATTCAGAAGTGGATATAGATTTGGAAATACTTTTATTCCACTTTCTAAGAGATTCTGGTCGAATTTCGACCAATGGGCTAACACTAGTAGGGTCAAATGGGCGAAGAATAATGTAATGTGTATAACATGAAGATTAACTTTGGCGTTTTTAAAGATGTCTATGGGGTTTCCTTATATGTTTTGTCAATCTTATGCGTTGCCATCCTAGGAAGCTGTCGTCTTTCATCAAATTTCTGGGTGAAAGGATACTAGAATTTAAGATTTTATAAAAAAAAATGTAGGTGGTGAAGTCCTGTTCCTGTTGGGAGGCTAATAATTTCCGGTGAGTAAATATTTGTTCGGTTCAATCTTCAATTCATAATTATCATCTCAACTGTAGGACGTCCATTGTTGGACCAGCGTTTTAGCGCCATATTCACTGGCAATACACATTGTTAGAAAACTTTTGTTTCACTGAGGAATTTTGGACAAGAAAATGAGAAGCTTCCCATTTTGGACAAGAAGAGAAAAATAAAAAAAAGAGCTTCCCGAACGCTGTCCATCCGAGCTGGATTCGACGATTGACCTTCTCTAAGTAGGCTCTACCTAATTGGAAAGTTGAATTTCCAACTGTACTGGGGTGTGTACAACATGGACATTAGACATAACTTTCATCTTGTCCATATTCATCTTAAGGCCCACTCTTTGGGAAACTCGGTTTTTTTTTTTTTTTTTTCTTAGATCAGGGTAGCGCTTGACCACTATCTCACCTGATGTGAGGTGTAGATGTGGCCGAAGATGGACCACACTTACCCAGTAAATGCCCATTTACCCTGGTTTTGAAGACCCCGAGGTTGTAGTTCTGTGGGAACACAGACGCAGGCAATGAGTTCCACTCCTTAGCAGTCCGAACAAGGAAGGTGGAACTGAAACGCTTCGTGCGTGATCGAGGTACATCGACCACGAAGGGATGAAACCCTCGCCCACGCCTAGTGTTCCGCAAGTGGAACGGTTCCGGTTGGATTAATTCGTACAAAATAGATGCACACTCTCCATAGTGTAGACGATAGAAAATCGATAGGCAAGCTACTTTTCGGCGATGCTGCAGGCTTTGAAGTTGGGAATCTACAAGGGCGTCATTGCCAATAAGCTTCTTTGCTCGCCTTTCTTGCTTCGCTTTGAGACTATCGAGCGTCGTGTTGAGTTCTTTTACCATAATGTCGTCGGCAAATCTGGATATACTCGCCGTTAATGTTCAAATAGCTGATGTTTAATTAATTTACATAAATTAATTAAATTTTAACGATTTTTTTTAAATACCTAGTAGGGTTTAGGATGTAACGGGGTACATTGTAACATATAAATGTGCCTCCCCTGATTATTTTTTATAGGTGTGTGTCGTATCGAAAATTGCTGAAATGAAAACGCAAAAGGAATCCGTGAATAAGGGTTAGGTTAGGTTAGAATATATACGAAATATTTTAAACTGTTTTGAATAACTTTGAATAAAACTTCTATTAAATTTTGATATGTTACTTTAGATCTCAAATTAAAATAGTAATTTTAAGGAAAAATCAAAAACAAGTTTTTTAAGCTGAGTCATTTATTGTTAATTTATAGAAATTCAATGTCATTGACTACCTATAAATTTGCCAATCAGGCTGACGGGCCATTTGATAGTAGGCAGGTGGTTAAAGTATAGCTTATTAACACAATCGAAGTCATAGGGTTTTTAAGTTGTAGTTGAAGAGTGAAGGAATAGGCTTTGGTGAATGGGTGGCATTCACTTACCGAAAGTTAACAGCACAAGAGCTGTTATTTCAAGACGGTCTTCTGTAAGGAGACGGGCTGTGGTTACTGCCGCCAGACGGGCTGCTTATTTATTTTATGATTGCGAAACGCAATATGGCTTGCCATAATTAATAAATTAAAATAGATGTTATCTGTTTTTGTAACACTTAGGTAAATAAAATTATTGTTATTATATAATACAATATTTAAAAAAGTTTTGTTAATTTTTTAGTTTTATTTATTAATAGCTGAGTGGGCAACTTCGTACGCGTGGTATTCGGTATAACGCGTAACTTTATTTTTTTTAAATCGATTGGAATGAAACAAACACTAAATATTTCGGGAAGCTTGCTAAAATACATAAGTGAAAACCGCGTTCAAATGAGTTAAGCAGTTTCTGAGATTAGCGGGCACAAACGCACAAACAGACAAAAATAAAAAAACATTTTTTTTGAATTCAGTAACATAAGTACAACGTGTACAATTTTTTTTAAAATAATAATTGCACATGAGCTTTTAACGATGAAACAAGCACTAAATGTTACGGGAACCATGATACAATACATCAGTGAAAACTGCGTTCAAATCGGTTTAGCCGTTTCTGAGATTAGCGTGCAGAAACGCACAGACAAACAGACAAAAATTCTAAAAACTATTTTTTGACCTAGGTAACATAAGTGCAATGTGTACAAATTGTTTTGATTTTTTTTTAAATTAATGCACAGATACGGCTCGTTTACGGTGAAACAAACACTAAATGTTACGGGAACCATGATACAATACAACAGTGAAAACTGCGTTCAAATCGGTTTAGCCGTTTCTGAGATTAGCGTGCACAAACGCACAGACAAACAGACAAAAAAAATTTTTTTTTTTTTGAAAAATAATGTGCAGACACGGTTCATTTACGATTTTATTTTATAATATAGAGATACCAAATTTTTTTTAATGTTCTCGTTTTTTTTGCCTCCTAATTAAAATGGAATATCCGATATATCCGCATTTTTCTAATATACACAAGGTTTGTTTATCGCAATACTTATTATTAAGACTGAGTCCTCTAACCGGCTCTTGAAAGACAAAAATGCTTTAAATGCGAGTCATTGTAGAGTAAAAACAAGTTTCTATCAAGAAGTTTCTATCCAAATTTGCGAATTGAATTTATAAAAAAATATAACAAAATTAAAAAATGATTTTTTTAATGTTAAGATCGACAGACAGGCTGACGGTCTACTTGATGTTAGGTGGCTACCGTCGCCTATAACACAAGCAACGCCACAGCTGCTGCAAGGATTAAGGATAAGGGATTAGGAGAAGGATAGGGAAATGGGCTCTGGCATCCCTTACTCACTCACCGAAACACAACAGCACACGTGCTTTTATTTCACGGTGGTCTTCTGTAAGGGGGCGGTAACTGCGGCCAGACTGGCTGCCCAAATGACTGCGACACGCAGTGTGTGCCCTGCCACTACTTTCCAAATTTGAAAAGTTGATTTTTCAAAGTTGACCCTGCTGGGAATCGAACCCGGGAACCCTAGAACAGAGCGTTAAGGCAAGCACCCTAACCTAACCACTCATCCAACTGGCTCGTCAAAAATTACTAATGGCTTAGTATATATATCTCTAAAATTACATAAATACATAAGCAATTCTTTTTTGGATTCTTGGATTCTTTTGGATTCTTTGGATTCCTTTTGGAAAATAAAATATTCCTGAAAGATTCAATTTCCCATAACATGTATAGTGATGAATTATTAAGGAGTCTTTATACCTAGATTTATGCTAGCATGCAACAACTTTAGTTGAATTATAGCTATTTCTTTTAAATTATTATTTCTAGTTTAACATATCAATTACTATATTTTTTAAACTTTACTCTTTATTGAATTTATTCAATAGAACTGCAAAGAATAATTTTTACTTTTAGTAGTTTTAAAAAGCAAAAACAAATATATATTTATTTATTTTATTAGTGCTTATATAGACTTGTAAAAACAGTTGTAATTGGGTAAATGTATAAATAAATAAATAAAATACATTTAACAGGCACCATGAAGCATTTATAATAGTAAAGCTTATTATTATTATTATTATTGTTTATAATATAATTGAATCGGTCATTTCAAAAACCTCTTAAGTCACATTTTTTTCCAACATGCTTTTTTTGCTGAAAACGGTTTTTTAAAGAGAGATGCGTATCAAGATAGTATTCTGGAAGAGAATATGCCATTTTATAATAACATTTTTAGATGGCCAACTGCAAATGTTGAAGATGATCCAGATGAGAATGATGGAGACATACATATGACTATGTACCCATAAAGATATTAAAACATGATAAATTAATACATGTAAAATGATAATAAGATTATTTTTAAGCGTAATTCTCAATTATAAGCAATAAAAAATATGATTACTACTATTGTTTTGGTTAAATTATATACCACTAACCCTATTTCTCGCTAAAACAACATAAGTCAAGGACTGTTTCAGGTTTTTTTCATTATTTCTATTAATAAGCTGTAAAGGTTATTCGCTATTTTAATTTTTTATCACTCAAATACTAAATTGAACATAAAAAGTCCTTTAAAACTCACTTGTTTGTGTATGAAGCAGTTTTTATTGATTTCTGAAAAATTCTAATTAAGGGGGAGACAAACCCTAAATACTAAAAATATCCATTGTTTAATGAAAATGTTACAAGAAATGGACAAGACAATTTGCTTTGAAAAAAATATATATTATACTTAAACATGTGAAGAACCAATTGTATTAATTAGAATTTTCGTTAAAGTAATAGAAACTCCACAAAAAAAGTTGGAACACAAGAAGAATTTGACTTTCATTGAAAATTCTCTCGAAAACGGCTTATTGCACGTATATGAATCCTGTACCTATTAATAAGTTAATATCAGATTAAAAAATTGTATTAATAAAAAAAATTATTTTGTGTATTGTTCTAATGGTAAAAACAAAAAAAAAACACCATTTCTAGGCCTGTTGAATTGGATCCGCCGCCAGCGAATTCTATAGTAAATGTCATTTGCCTCAGTGAAGCCCTTAAGAGTCTCCAGTAAGCAGCGCTCAACTCCGCGTTGAATTCACGCGCTAACGCTTTAAAATGTTGTTGTTTCACCTAGAGTGAGACAGGGCGTAAACCAAGGACAAAGGGCGGCGCCTACCGCCCTACCTCATACCGTCTCCCGCGCTAGAGTGATTCGCTGCAGATTCGCATCAAAATTTTGTAGTTTTTTAACCGATTTTCGTAGTTTCGTTCTCATTTGAAAACCACAAATCAATTTCGAAAAATGCTTTTTCTTATGAAACTAACATAGATTAATCGATGTCGGAAATAGATTTTGACTTCGATCTAAATTATATTTTGGCTGTAGTATTCAGCCGAACTGAACAGGGTTTTGGGGGCTAAACTTGTACTCTTTCTATTTTCTTTTTAATAACATTTCAAGAGTCATTAACTAATTTCAGGCATAGAAATGTCTTATCTCATTGTATTTACAAAATTTCATGATAATGCAATGCGTTATTTTAAAATAAGGACGTAACTACGTTTGCATGGAGAATTGAGCTTGCTGATGACCCTTAAGTGACCGATTCAATTTTACTATTGGCATCTCGAATTTAAATTATCATGTCATATTATTACTTTGAATTTTATTGTTTCTCGACCTTATCTGTCCTACTTTTTATTTGTAAATGTTAATTTATTGATTTTATTTTTTCAATTACTTGCCATTAATTGATAGTTATGTATTAATTGTATGTTTTTAAGCATTGATATTAACAGAGATAAAATCTAATAGATGTAGACATCAGTGTTGTTGTCTGACTAAACGAATTTGAGTTACAAGCAATAATTAAGATGAAAGACGTTTCTCTACGCAACAGTTAAAGCCTCAACAATGAGCCTTGAAAGCTCTCATTATTGAAGTACTTATTAAGTTGTTCCGTGGAAGTACTTACCTAACAGAGGATTGTTGGTTATGTGAATGTAAATATCGATGTGTTTTTTTTTCTTAATACCACTATTAGATATTAAGCTTTAAATTCGAAAACTATAAATAACTAGCGACCCGCCCCCGGCTTCGCCCGGGGTGCAATTTTTATATATATGAACTTTCCCCGTTTATCCCTCTTTCCAAAAGTGAAAACCGAATTAAAACCGGTCTACCCGTTCACGCGCGATGCCGTGACTAAGGGAAATGGAGATTCATTTTTATATATAGAGATAAAAGATTTACATAAATAAATAATAATGTTATATGTAGTTTGAATCTGACTGCATGGTCATTGAAACATTTTTGTTTTTATAAAGTTACTGACCTAGATTTCTCGCTCTTGAGTGCTCTACAAAATAAATGTTAGTTAAAGGTCACGGGATTTTTTTAGAGTATACATTCTTTTCTTTTAGGTATAGGTGCTCAATGAAACGGTACTTTTAACACCTGTACAGGCGAATACGTTTACGTATTATGCCAAACACGTTGGGATTAGTAAATGATGAATTCTTATTATTATTTTAATAATTATTTTAAGTCTGCAACTAAATAATATAATAATACTAGCTGACCCAGCAGACGTTGTCCTGCCCGAACCCGAAAATAATTTTCTAACCCGGTTGTGGCGCCACCTATCTTGTCCAATTTAATTTTCAAACCATATGTCATAGTGACGGAATTATTTGAATACTTGATGAAAACCCGGCTTCGCTTGGGTGTAAAGTGACTCATAATATATGTACACATGTAGGTACAAAATGTAGGTAGATATTTCTGTAGTTATCGGTTCTCAAGGAATATTAAAGGCAAAGCGGCATAGATTTCGCTCAATGTTTGCGGCAAGACGTTTCGTTTTACACAGTCACATGAGTCACAGTTCTTTGTAATGGACACTTTGTTTTTAAAATGAATGGTGCGCGAGGAGTATGTGCGCTAGTATGAATGAAACGGAACGTTTATTAACCACTCAAGATGTCACAGGTGTCAGTGAGTGACGTTTCGCTAGAGTGGCCAATATGGCGACTGCGATTTGTCTGTCAGCACACAGACTAATACAACATCTTTGGTCAGCACCGTTACAATTTAACAAGATACTTGACAATCCGAATTTTGCGGATATATGTTGTCGACTCGAAATCTTTATTTTTTTATGTTTTATTATTCAGGTAAGGTTTCAATCGAGTCTTCCGTACCCATTGACGAAATTATTAATATAGATTCTTCATACAAAAATATTAAAATTCCGATTAAAAAATGGGGGGTGCGGGTAGGAGGGTGAAAAATACTTTACGACCTATTCTGAGACCTACTGAATGTACACATAAAATTTCATAAGAATCGGTCCAGCCGATTCGGAGGAGTTTTGTTATAAACACTGTGACACGAGAATTTTATATATTAGATAAGATGGTAATATAGGTTTGTATACCAAACTGAAACGACGTGTTCAGCTTTAATTGGCTTACACACTGGACCATTAATGTTGAATGTTAATGCTGATAAACGTTAAGTGTTGCTGAAGTAAATAAATAAATAAATAAATAAATAAACTTCATTCATAAATTGTTGGTGCCGGCGCGACGGCATACATTTTAGGTACGCAGAAAATATACCCAACATTTCACCTTCAAATATTATTACATTTCCCAAATTAATATGCATAAATAATAAAATTGTAAACGAGCCGTTTCTGTACATACAATAAAGATTTTAAAAAAAAATTCTAAACGTTGTACCTACTTTTGTTACCGAGGTCGATAAAATATTTTTTAGAATTCTTGTCTGTTTGTCCGTTTGTGCACGCTAATCTCAGAAACAGCTTAACCGATTTGAATGCGGTTTTCACTGATATATTATAGCAAGCTTCCCGTGACAAGTGTTTGTTTTATTCAAATCGGTTCACAAACAAAAAAGTTATGTAAATTTATAGAATCACGTCCAACGATAAAAAATGCAATAAAATAACTCTTCGGTTAAATTGGCTGAAACTTTAGTTAACTATTATCATCTGTAAAAAGACGATGATTGAAAGTTTATATTTGAAAAATAATTAGTTCAGGTGCTTTTGAAAGTTCCAATTTAAGTTGATCTCATATCTATATGATCAGTCATATTAAGTAGAGTTTAGCTTAGGCTGGTAATTCTTCATATATAATAAAATCGTTCTTTGCCTACTATGCCTTTGTGCACGCTAAATTCAGAAATGACTTTACCGATTTTCATGTGGTTTCCACTGATGTATTGTAGCAAGCTTCCGGTAATATTTAGTTTAAATTTCATTCCAATCGGTTTACAAACAAAAAACATAACAGCACACATGCTGTTATTTGTAAGGGCTGCTCGCATGACTGCGAAACACAGATTGCCTCGCCACTACGCCCCAGATTTTTTTTTTTTTATTAGATCAGGGTAGCGCTTGACCACTATCTCACCTGATGTGAGGTGTAGATGTGGCCGAAGGTGGACCACGCTTACCCAGTAAATGCCCATTCACCCTGGTTTTGAAGACCCCGAGGTTGTAGTTCTGTGGGAACACAGACGCAGGCAATGAGTTCCACTCCTTAGCAGTCCGAATAAGGAAGGTGGAACTGAAACGCTTCGTGCGTGAGCGAGGTACATCGACCACGAAGGGATGAAACCCCCGCCCACGCCTAGTGTTCCGCAAGTGGAACGGTTCCGGTTGTATTAATTCGTACAGAATAGATGCACACTCTCCATAGTGTAGACGATAGAAAATTCTTGAAAAGTTACATTAATCTTCTTACCTTAACCATCTGAGAATTATCCCAAGAGGATACATAGTCCAGTTGAACTGCTTCTTTTCGATCAACAGCTCAATGTTATACGCCAGCAGGAACCCGGATATTATAAAGAAGCTTTGTACTATCAGCTGACCGTTGTACACCAAGTGGAAAGGTAGGAAGTAGTATGCCTAGGAAATAGATACATACATGATTGTGGAAATCAATTACGTATAAAAAAGGACACACGTTAGTATCATCAAACAATAACTGTAGCACCAAAAGTAAGTCAGCTCACTACATAATACATAATGAATTCAATATGTAATGAATTATCTCTATCATTACAAGAGACAATTTTGTGTATCTTTGTTTTAAGTTTGTACTTGTTCCAGAGGGACTCGTTATAGCATCGCTCAAGGGTCGAATTTAGGTCCAAAGCGGTTTCATTGAGAAATTTTTCACAAGTTTTACTAACACACACCCCGTGATGAAGTATTGAGTGATTAAGAGCTTCGACATATATGTATATATGTCTTACACATAAGTCTCAGTCTACAGACGGCAAGGAATCAATAAATTGTCTGTTCTGTCTTCAAGGAATCAATAAAAATCTTGTGCCCATCGCCATCAGCAATCTGTTTCTTAGCTAAACCATCTCCTCTTTTCTACAAATCAATGCAAAAATCTATAGGTATTGTTATTTTCAAAATTATCATCAACTTACATCTTCGATGTATTGCGGGTTTTGTACGGCAATCACAAATGCCATCGGGGCGTGTCCAAGTATTACCAGAACTGTCGTAATTGTCCTGTTTTAAACAAATTATTTTAATTAATAAAAGGAAAATGCGACTAACTAAATATAGCCAAATTGGGCCTGCATACATAATAGTTTAACTGCCTATAAAAATCTATGGAACGGTAAAGTTTGATCTAAAACCCTATCACAAAAACATTTCTGTGACGAGTCTGAATACCAAACAACTTTTCAATCTTGATCTTAAATTATTTTCAATGTATATTTCACCCACGAGGAGACAAATGATAAAACGTTTTCTAATTTCATGAATAGAAAAATTATTGTTTTAAAAATGCCTAAAAGTTCCATTTCTATCCAACCTCCCGGAATAAATGATTTTAACAAAATTGGTTTTAGATGTGAAGGCATTAGAGTCACTGTTAGAATACTATTTGTAACATATAGTATATTGGTATTGAATACATATTATTAGAATATTGTATTGGATCTAGTATATAGAGTTGGAAATGATTTCGCTGTAGAAAAGTTCGGAAGGAAGACTGCTAAAATTCATCAGCAGTTAGTGAATAACAAACTAGCCTCACAATATTTAAAATGGCGGTTAAAACATCAGGATAAAAAAATTGCTCAGATAATTTGAAATTTAACACATTACCACACATAAGATATGTATTTAACAAAACAACACAATTGTTGTTTGACATTTTGACCCTCCTCTAACAAAGAGAAATATTTAAATGCCTACAAGGTATGATATGTATGAATACGATTATTGCAAGAAAGGCGATACAAACTTTACACCATTGAAAAATTTCAATCTCCTCAATCTTTCTTCAGGTCCCTCTCCAGAGGGAGCCATGAGCTTAGTCCAGTTGCGAAAAACTGAGAAGCATAGTACATAACGGTTTCCTGTAAGAAATATATATATATTACATAAAAAATTAGTTTCAAGAATTTATAAATTTCACAAAAATGGCATGCATTTAGTTTAACTCTTACCTTGCTTAATATTGTTTCTCCAACAATAAATTTCATACAGACTTCCGACTAAGTTGAGCGTCAACAAGCTTAGGATCACGATAGCCACGACTACATCCCCAGTGTCAATAAGTAATGAATTCTCTCTATCATTACAGGAGACAATTTTGTGTATCTTTGTTTTAAGTTTGTACTTGTTCCAGAGGGATTCGTTATAGCATCGCTCAAGGGTCGAATTTAGGTCCAAAGCGGTTTCATTGAGAAATTTTTCACAAGTTTTACTGACACACACACCGTGATGAAGTATTGAGTGATTAAAGTGTGTGTAAGTGCGTTTTGAGTACTCCTGTAAAGAATAATAACGAGAATGACTTTTATTTAATAGATGTTAGCACAGTGCATGAGAAAGTAATAATGTTTCGAATACGTTTTTATGGTCGAGGAATATACACAAATTTACATAGTTATTTTAAATTCCCATTTCCCTATCCACTCCTAATCCCTTATCCTTAATCCTACTGCAGTCGGCAGCGCACTTGCAGCAGCTTAGGCGTTGCTTGTGTTATAGGCGACGGTAGCCACCTACCATCAAGTGGACCGTCAGCTTGTCTACCGACCTTAACATAAAAAATAATAATAATAATTAGTACAGTGTATATTCACTGGCTTCCCCAAAGGGCGGGCCTTAAGATAAATATGGACAAGAGGAAAGTTATGTCTAATGTCCATGTTGTGTCCACCCCAGTTACAGTTCGAAATTCAACTCTCGAAGTTGTTGACGAGTACATCTGCTTGGGACAAACAGTCCAATTAGGTAGAGCCAACTTAGAGAAGGAGGTAAATCGTCGAATCCAGCTCGGATGGGCAGCGAGCGTTCGGGAAGCTCCGAAACATTTTCCCGTCCAAAATTCCTCAGTGTCTTAAAACAAAAGTTTTCAACCAATGGGTGTTGCCAGTGATGACACATGGCGCTGAAACGTGGTCTCTAACCATGGGCCTCGTATGTTTCTAAGCATGGCAGTAGGTACACATTGTTGGGAGAGCCGACGGCCGCTGGGGCCGGAAGATTCTCGAGGTGTAGGCCACGGACCGGCAAGCTCAGCGTAGCACGTCCACCCGTAAGATGGACAGACGACATGATAAGGGTCGCGGGTCAACGGTGATCCAGGCTGCTTCTGATCGGTCCTTTTGGAAAATTAGGGAGAAAGCCTTTGTCCAGCAGTGGACGTCCTACGGCTGAGATGATAAGGATGATGATCTAATCTATTCTTGTTTCTCCTACACCCTTTTTGATAACTCCGTGTTCTATAGCGCCTCTTACCCAGTTGTAATGCACAAGTTTATATGTCACGTCCCATCTATTCTGTATGTCCATCATTTATGATTTTTTTATTTGACGAGCCCGTTGGATGAATTGGTTCACGGGTTCGATTCCCGGCAGGGTCAACTTTGAAAAATCAATTTTCAAATTTGGCTCTGGTCTGGATTTGGAAAGTAGTGGCAAGGCACACTGCGTTTTCGCAGTCATTTGGGCAGCCCGTCCAGCGGCAATAACCACCCCCTTACAGAAGACCACCGTGAAATAACAGCACGTGTGCTGTTGTGTTTCGGTGAGTGAGACAGGGATGCCAGAGCCCATTTCCCTATCCACTCCTAATCCCTTTTCCTTAATCTTACAGCAGTCGGCAGTGCACTTGCAGCAGCTTTGGCGTTGCTTGTGTTATGGGCGACGGTAGCCACCTACCATCAAGTTGACCGTCAGCCTGTCTGCCGACCTTAACATAAAAGAAAAATACATAAAAATATATAATTCTTTGAGAAGACAAATGCGATGAATTTTTACCTGTACATACTTTTATAATTGTTAGTAGTTCGCTCGGTTCCTCTGAAATTAATTCAAAGTCTACTGTACAATACAGGGCGTCCTCATGGCTGATACACTCCTCGTAAGGATCCAAGTGGAATACTGGTGGTAGACGTTGGTACTCTGTGGCTGTAACAATACATGACTTACTTAATCACACAACAAAGGTTAGTACCTCTTTGCCGTCACTATGTGTGTTCAACCTGCTATCAATGGTGAGTACTCTGATGAGTTGATCCAATTAATGCCTATCCCAAGTTTTTAACACTGCACAAAGTTTAATAGATGCGGAGTTCATCCACATTACTTGGATAAGGTGCCTCTGCGCACAGTCTGAATGGGTGAAATTTTATCCCACGGACGTGCGAACTTTTAACAGTCTGCTTTTTGAGGTGTTGAATGACTGGCAAGTTAGTCACGAAAGTTCAAACACTACTAAAAATTTGAAGGATGCATAAAAATCGTGAGTTTAGCCAGATGACGGTTGATTATGCAGAGGAAGACCATGGTATAATTTTCGGAGAGTTTATGAGCAATATCGTATGTAGTACAATTGGCTGAGAGATAACCGTAGTTTCTGCCCAATATAATAATGCTATATCCAGCATATCATATCTTTCTCTGTTCGTGTTTTTTGACGATTCTATTACAAAACTTCTACATTTCAATATTATTTACAATAATTATTTTGTGAAGATATGCTACATGTAATTAGAGGAAGAATTATTTTAAACTAGCGACCCGCCCCCGGCTTCGCCCGGGGTGCAATTTTTTTTAAATATGAACATTCTCCGTTTATCCCTCTTTTCATTAGTGAAAATCGAAATAAAATCGGTCTAGCCGTTCACGCGTGATGCCTGCAAGAGAATATGTAAAATAGTTTAGCAGATTGATTGATCTGGGAAATATTCAGAACGGATTTTTGACTGAATTAAACAAATGGATTAAGTTAGAAAACTTTCCAATATTTTACTGAATCAAGAGATAAATGAAACCTTTTGAAGTCATTTCTCATAAGATCATACATAATACAAGGATCATAAAAATATCAAACAAAAGAATCTTCACTGTATAAATTTTTTAAAACTCACTTATAAAAAAAATTATTGCGACTCATTTATTAGTCATTGTAAATCTACCACAAAAAACTCTTTATGTTTGCAACAGTTATTATATTTCGGGGAAAACGAATTAAATTGAAAAATATTTGACCATAGTAATGACTATTTAGATATCTACCATATTATTGTAATAAAAAGAGATATATATTTTTAAAATATACAAAGAATCTTCACCGTATAAACTTTTTAAAAGTCACTTATAAAAAAAATTATTGCGACTCATTTATTAGTCATTGTAAATCTACCACAAAAAACTCTTTATGTTTGCAACAGTTATTATATTTCGGGGAAAACGAATTAAATTGAAAAATATTTGACCATAGTAATGACTATTTAGATATCTACCATATTATTGTAATAAAAAGAGATATATATTTTTAAAATATACAAAGAATCTTCACCGTATAAACTTTTTAAAAGTCACTTATAAAAAAAATTATTGCGACTCATTTATTAGTCATTGTAAATCTACCACAAAAAACTCTTTATGTTTGCAACAGTTATTATATTTCGGGGAAAACGAATTAAATTGAAAAATATTTGACCATAGTAATGACTATTTAGATATCTACCATATTATTGTAATAAAAAGAGATATATATTTTTAAAATATACAAAGAATCTTCACCGTATAAACTTTTTAAAAGTCACTTATAAAAAAAATTATTGCGACTCATTTATTAGTCATTGTAAATCTACCACAAAAAACTCTTTATGTTTGCAACAGTTATTATATTTCGGGGAAAACGAATTAAATTGAAAAATATTTGACCATAGTAATGACTATTTAGATATCTACCATATTATTGTAATAAAAAGAGATATATATTTTTAAAATATACAAAGAATCTTCACCGTATAAACTTTTTAAAAGTCACTTATAAAAAAAATTATTGCGACTCATTTATTAGTCATTGTAAATCTACCACAAAAAACTCTTTATGTTTGCAACAGTTATTATATTTCGGGGAAAACGAATTAAATTGAAAAATACTTGACCATAGTAATGACTAGATATCTACCATATTATTGTAATAAAATGAGATAAATATTTTTAAAATATACAAAGATAAATAAATAAATAGAGGCGGGCGATTGTTCGTTTCGATCAGTCTCATAACTGTGTATCAATTATACCATATCTTATTGTAGAAATTTAATATAAGTCCTCACTAAATAATAATTATAAAATTTTGAATTTTTCTTTTAAATCTCATGTTTAAACAGCCATGTTCTTTTAAATTGAACTAATAGATTTAAGTTAAGTATTAAGTTAAGTATTGAATTAAGTTAAGTAGTTAAAAGTTAAAAAAATACTCACAATTTAATCTGTAAATAACTCCCATTGTTTGGCGCACCATTAAAAACGCAAAACACAAAATTAATTTCATTTTTTTTTAAATTTATGAACACCTACAAAATAACTTAACACTTATTTTTTTTACACAATTTTATTTATATATATTTTTTTTACAAAATCACACCACGATCACACCATGGACGATCAGCCTCCGCAAAGTTTTATTGTATTTAGCGACCGATTCGCAATTTGAATTTATTCCGGTTTTAGATATTCAATGTCAGGTTCAAAGATTATAAATTGAGCATAATAAAATCATATACGGTTTAAATATTAAATTATGATACATAAATTAAAAAGGTATAACAATAGTTTTGCTTTGAAAAAAAATAGGGTTCATTTATTTATTTATTTATTTGACGTGTTTACGCTTAGAGGGAGGTACATCATTTACATGTTGTTGATGTCAAACTTATATACTCACAAGAAATGAACTTTAAGACTTTTTTTAGACGTTGGATGAGTGGCTAGGGTGCTTGCCTTAACGCTCTGTTCTAGGGTTCCCGGGTTCGATTCCCGGCAGGGTCAACTTAGAAAAATCTACTTTTCAAACTTGGCTTTGGTCTGGATTTGGAAAGTAGTGGCAGGGCATTTCGCAGCTATTTGGGCAGCTCGTCTGGCGGCAGTAACCACCCCCTTACAGGAGACCACCGTGAAATATCAGCACGGGTGCTGTTGTGTTTCGGTGAGTGAGTAAGGGATGCCAGAGCCCATTTGCTTATCTCCCTCCTAATTCCTTATCCTTAATCCTACTGTAGTCGGCAGCGCACTTACAGCAGCTTTGGCGTTGCTTGTATTATAGGCGACCGTAGCCACCTACCATCAAGTGGACCGTCAGCCTGTCTGCCGACCTTAACATAAAACAAATGAGCCGTCACGGGACGCCTGGTAGATGTGAAACATCGAGTGAAATAAAATGATGACTGTTTATTTATTTATTTAACGTTTATTTTTACTGAATACAAAAATTTAAATATTTATTTCAAGTTGCAACAACCACCAATCACCACGGCACGCGTCGCCACACCGTACAAACTACTACGCATAGACCATCGTATAGCGTGGTGACGCGTCGCCACGGACTGCGTCGCCACGCTATCAATCAGTTTCACCCGCGCCAATAGATGTTTCACATCAAAAAATTAAAAAAAGATACATAACTACTATATGCGAAAAGACTTCCCCGCCCTAATATGTATAACAATTCAATATTCTATAGTGACTATACTATAGTAACTTGTTCTGTAATATTTGTTTTTCTAATCCTGAAATTTTTCTTCTTTTTCCATGCCTTGGTTAATATTTCGTTATGCTGATCCCTAGTCAACTTTTCCATTTTATTCTTCATTCAGTCCAAGTGCTTTGCCGGCCATAGTAGGATTAAGGATAAGGGATTAGGGAGGGATAGGGAAATGGGCTCTGACATTCCTTATTCACTCATCGAAACACAACAGCACACATGCTGTTATTTCACAATTCTTTTGTAAGGGACTGGTTATACTGCCAGACAGGCTGCTCAAATGACTGCGAAACGCAGTTTATCCTCCCACTACGTTTTCAAGTAAGAACCTGTTTTTACAAAATAAGGAGGTTTATTGATTCCATAATTTTATGGAATAAAATTCACAACAAGACTTTCCATTTGATATGTCAAACGATGCAGTTTTCAAAAAAAAAATTAATTTTCCACCTCCCATATACAGATTTCATCTATTCACGTCACACCTCTGCGTTTGGGTCACAGAAATTGATATTTGTACCAAATTTCAACTTAATCGGTCTAGTAGATTCGGAGATAATTGACTGTGACGGACGGACAGACGGACACACGAGTGAACCTATAAGGGTTCCGTTTTTTTATTCGGACGTACGGAACCCTAAAAAGTAAGAATTTAGTTTTGACAAAGAAATAAATATTTACAAAATAATACACTTGAGATGCCATTTCTTTTCTCACTTTTTTTTAAATTTATAACATAAAATAAATTTACTATATTTATAAATTAAATAATGATAATTAAGTGCCCTTGTTTATGTGCGTGTACGATACAGTGAAATGAATGTTTCTCAAAGGAGTGTGTAAAAATGCTAATTCAAAAACATCAGTTGAATCTCAGGGTTTAACCTTGGGATTGAGGTCATTCGTCACGAGGTAGCCAAAATGTTGTATCATATAAAGTGAAATGTTACCCAACGTATACTACTTTCAATATTCTTAGGTCGTCGCAGCGGATTATGTGTGGCTTACATTATCATTTTAAAAAAAATTTAAAAAATCCGATATTTACCAAAGATTTAAATCGAGAGATACGCTCTTACTAGAGAATCTGTGTTACAAGATACATAGGGGGGGTTTCATCCCTTCGTGGTCGATGTACCTCGATCACGAACAAAGCGTTTCAGTTCCACCTTCCTTGTTCGAACTGCTAAGGAGTGGAACTCATTGCCTGCGTCTGTGTTCCCACAGAACTACGACCTCGGGGTCTTCAAAACTAGGGTAAATGGGCATTTACTGGGTAAGCGTGGTCCACCTTCGGCCACATCTGCACCTCACATCAGGTGAGATAGTGGTCAAGCGCTACCTCGATTTCATAAAAAAAAAAAAGTATCATAACAGTTATACATTTACTACAAACATACTGGAGTCACAATACTAGGAACATTGCGACTTGGCTCCAAATTTCCGAGGCGCATCCGTACCTGTGGCCAATGATCTCGAGCTTCTTCGGATGAAGTTGTGCTCAAATCTCAACTTCGGCACTTCTATCGAGTCCGAAGCCCAAACAGCGGCCAAACCCGGAACATCCTAAATAGGCTGAAGCGACGAGTTACCCATGGACAGCTCCTCCATTTGTACAAGACGCAAGTCCGATCTTACATGGAGTGTTACCTTTGGGATGGCTCAGAAAAATACCATATCGAATCGGTGGAGTGCAGAGCTCGGAGGATCATTGGCGGCGGTACGCTAATAAGAAATCGCCTGCTATGTGTTTTTTATAAGATGTACTTTTGAGAGTGTGTTCGGGAGCTGCATGAGATCATACCGCCTTCCCCTTTCTTCTATCGAACATGCAGACGTATGGTTGGCTACCATTCTCACCTTGTAGAAATCCCTCTAATTCGAACCAATGAGCTCATTTATAATGAGCTCTTTTAAGGATTGGAACTCCCTGCCGTCTGTATTCAGAGTCTGTATTGAATAAGGCATCTTCTGGGTGAGCTCGCCTCATTGCCGGCCTCATCCTTCCTACATGGATAGATGCTGGTCAAGAGCAAACCCATCTTTAATAAAAGCTTCAGTGTTATCAGTAAAAAATTTGGAACAAGTTGTCTTTGTTTCCTCATCATGGTTGAATTTCGTCCATCAAACATTATAATTAGTATTTATAAATATAAATACTTACAAAATTTCTCTTTGCTCTATAAATTTCAGACATATTTTTTTTTCTTTTGCGCTCTATTATACAATATTTGAAGTGTGCCTGTTTGTCCACAGACACAAGCATTTCGAAAAAGCAAATGAAAGACATCCCCGTTCTTGTCGGAATCCGGACCGACTGGTTCCTGATGATTACTCTAGACTGGCATAAAGCATAAGGGAAGTCGTTTGATAATGTGTATAAAAATATTTAATAAAATACCCAACGACATGAAGGCTATAAGTAGTAAAAACTTCTGTAGTTTGAATGAATTGTTTGACATTAAGTATATTTTGTATAACACGGAAATGACACAAACAAAGAAAAATGTCGGTAATTTAATGCTTTAACTTTGTGACAAATTTTTATTTTATGTTATTTTTCATATTGACAACGGTAAAACATGTAAACTTAACATTAATTATTGTATTGACACCTACCTGGTAATGTTTAAAGCAAATAAAGTATTCTTATTGTTATTGTGAGTGCTTAAGAAACAAGAGGCGTGCCCTGTTGACTCCACACCGCAGTAATAGATAAGCGCGCGTTTAAATTTATACTGAGCGGATGGCGGGTCAAAACGCTGGCAGTCTTTTGCTTCTAGACAGCCATTTTGTATAAATGTTATTTTATCTATAGTCCAGGAGCTTTAGCATTTCACTTCGGAAAAATTCCAACCAAGCTGAACGAGCCCACCCCACGAGTCCAGGGGTGGGCATAACTTTTGACGGCTAAAAAACGGTGAGAAAAATGATACTTTTTTCGGTTTTTCGTTCCTGTTGATCTTACCGCTATGAGGTATACTTATATAAAAGAAAGAATGGAAGATTTTTTACAAAAAAAATAATATAAAGTTTATCGATAAAATCAGTCATTTCCACAGAAAAAGGTGAGAAACATTGGCATAGCGTGATCAGAAACATGGCGTGAACGTACTCGTAGTTTCACTCCATTGCGTGGTACGGTCTGTGTGGCGCTGTCGTAGTCTTTGACGGATACAACAATGCCACCAACAGCATGAAAGCTATGGAACAACGTCTTCGTGCAGCAAAATCTTCATTCATCTTCATTCATCTGTTGACACCAACTTCGACGAGATTAGGAAGCCAAAAAAATTTCAACCATCAAGCTTCTCAAGCGTATTCCATACTTCCAGGCTACCGTCGCCTATAACACAAGCAACGCCACAGGTGGTACAAGTGCGCTGCCGACTACAGTAGGATTAAGGATAAGGAATTAGGGATAGAAATGGGCTCTGGCATCCCTTACTCACTCACCGAAACACAACAGCACACGTGGTATTTCACGGTGGTCTTCTGTAAGGGGGTTGTTACTGCCGCCAGGCGGGCTGCCCAAATGACTGCGAAACGCAGTGTGCCCTGCCACTATAATTATATTATCGATTATAATTATGTTATAGTATTCATTACAAAAAAGTTCGCGAAGCTATGTATATTACGTAGTTAAGTCACATTTTTTTTGTTCAAATTAGTCAATAAAATCGTGGATAGGTATAGTCGATAGATCCGGATATTAATCCTTATTCAAGTAAAAAAAGCTTTTATGTATGTATGTATGTTTGTGTATATGTCGCAGGGAAATGAGGATATCAGGGATTCCACGAAATCCCTAGGGATATCACGAAATCACGGTAGATGCCGAATATTCTTGTTTATTACGTCTTCTTACTAAAAATGTTTAGTGATATGACAAAACGCTAATATATTTTCAGTGATATGTCGTTTCACTAAACTAAATCTAGTAAAATGAGAGAAGTGTTAATCTATATACATAAAACAAAGTCGGGTTAGTTACGTCATATACAACTTAAGAACGGCTGGACTGATTTTGATGAAATTTGGTACAGAGATAAATGTACTAAACCATGGAAAAGAACATAGGCTACGAAGGGTATGGTTCTGAGCATGGTTCTCTACTTGTACTACAACTTACAACTCCTTCCTCACTCATTGTAGGAATTACTATACTACTTGGTATACTAATAAACACAAAATAATCCACAGAAGTAGGTAAAAACGGACAATTGGGAGCCAACACGGTACAATTGGGAGCGAGACAAATGCATGTCTCGAACCTTATTCTCTAGTGTCCGCTTTTTTGACATTTTACTAGATTTAGTTTAGTGAAACGACATATCACTGAAAATATATTAGCGTTTTGTCATATCACTAAACATTTTTAGTAAGAAGACGTAATAAACAAGAATATTCGGCATCTACCGTGATTTCGTGATATCCCTAGGGATTTCGTGAAATCCCTGATATCCTCATTTCCCTGCGACATATATATACTTTTAAATTGTACTTTGTCAGACCTAGTAATAGGCTTTGTAAAAATTTAATTTTCTTTAAAATGTATTTGTAATTTTTTGTATGCTGTTAGGTTTGCTATTCAATAACTAAATAAATAAATAAATAAATAAATAAATTGTTTCGTAATTAATTATGCACATGAAATTTTTTCTTTAAATTATTCTAATCGAACGTTTCGTATAAAAAGTTAAGACGGGTATAAAATGTTAAAAGTAAAGGAAAATACTCCAGTGTGAGCTTATTCTATTTTCTCTATAAATAAAAATGAATCCCCATTTCCCTCGGTCACGGCATCACGCGTGAACGGGTAGACCGATTTTAATTCGGTTTTCACTAATGGAAAGAGGGATAAACGGGGAATGTTCTTTTTTTTTATTATAGATGGGTTTGCTCTTGACCAGCATCTATCCATGTAGGAAGGATGAGGCCGATGATGGAGCGAGCTCACCCAAAAGATGCCTAATTCACTCGAACACAGACGCCGGCAGGGAGTTCCAATCCTTAGCAGTGCGCATCACAAAAGATGTTTTAAAGCGCTTGGTCCGAATTAGAGGGATATCGACAAGGTGAGGATGGTAACCGGCCGTACGTCTGCATGTCCGATAGAAGAAAGGGGAAGGCGGTATGATCTCATGCAGCTCTCGAGCACACTCTCCGAAGTACATCTTATAGAATACACACAGACAGGCAACTTTGCGTCTATGTGCCAGGCTGTGCAGCCTAGTTCTTATTAGTGTATCATCGCCAATGAGCCTCCTAGCTCTGCGATCCACCGAGTCGAGTGCAGCAAGTTGGTATTTTGCTGAGCCATCCCAAAGGTGACAGCAATACTATATATATATATATATATATATATATATATATATATATATATATATATATATATATATATATATATATATATATATATATATATATATATATATATATATATATATATATATATATATATATATATATAAATTGCACCCCGGGCGAAGCAGGGGGCAGGTCGCTAGTAATATTATACATATTTATAAAGATACGCGGACGAATAAATAAAAGATGTTATATGGATATGAATTTTAAAACAATGTTTATTTTACACTTTATTATTGTGTTCAACTTTTTTTGGTGGAGCGAAAGCAGCCTTAACCACGCCAGCCAGGGGCGCCTCCACAAGCAGCCAAAGGGCGCCGCCTCCCGCGAACGACAGGAATATGGTAGCACACAGGAGCGTCATCTGCAAACAGTATAATGTTTGAATACAAGCTGTGCCTGCGGTTTAACTTGGAGTTTAATTTAAAAGAAATTAGATTCTCTCTCTCCCTCTTTTCTCTCGGTAAGGCTCGGTTTTCGTCGGGCATTACCGAGACTTAGTTTACAATTACTTCGTTTAGTTTTTTCTGTGACTTTTTTTGGCCTATAGCCCAAAAATACCTTAGAAGGTTCGTTCCATTAAACAGCTTTCCTAAAAAATTTAGCTATTAAATAGAATTTTTCGACTGGTAGTTCCAGAGATTGGGGCGTTCAAACAAAAAACCTCTTTAGGTTTAGTATTGTCATTAGGTAGTATAGAATACTGTAGGACAGAGACAAACATTTTAATTTTTCTTTAAGTCGCCTTTTTGTAACATATTACTAGTTGACCCAGCGGACGTTGTCCTGCCAGAACTCGAAAATAATTCTCTAACCCGATTGTGGTGCCACCTATCGGGTCCAATTTGATTTTCAAACCATATGTCAAAGTGACGCGACACTTCACACGTCAATGAACGTCAGTTAAAATACTAAAATTGCGATTAAAAAATGGGGGGTGGGGCGAAATGAATTCGAAGGAAATAAAAAATATTACAAAGAGCGTGTCACATCCGACGTAACTGGATTTTACTCTTTTAAACGTATAATATTAAATCTAAGTATAAGAATTTTCTCGCGTCATACATAATTGGGTACCTAATTACTTTATATTATTTAGTTATATTCTGCATACTCAGATACTCAGATGTCACGTGTTCCAATAAAATTTATGTCAGTTACGTTCGGCACACACAGATGTCACTACGTTCAAATAGTTCATTTTTTCGACGATAGATGTCGCTGCGCCGGCATTTTATAACCCGCTATCGTTTCGTTCCTCAATGCGGACTACACTATTCATACAAGATTTAGACATTTGTTTCTATATGCCCAAAGAAACCCTCTGGTGTTGCTTGTTATACTATAATAAAATTAGGGAACATAAATACATGTGTCAGCTGTTGCACATGCACAATGCACATATGTCAAAATGACAGATAACGTAACGCTTGTATTAATTTCCTCATAAAATTTCCATACCGAAAGGCGTTATATGAAAATTGATTCTTAAGGAGTAAACTCCAAAAAAATTTACCACATTGAAGTCCGACATGTATAAAGGATTCCTCTGAGATCCAACCAAGCCCCTCTGGAACAGAGTGTGAAGCAGGAACCCGCAGTACGACACCCGGCCCGTCCACGTGAATCCACGCCACTCTACTATGCCTCTGTACACATCTGGACATATAAACAGTTGAAAGTGAAAAATTGAATATCTGGGCAGTTATATAAATGAATGCTGGGACAATGAACAGGAGATTCGGGTCATTTAACGGACTAAAGGTGCCTTTATGAACATGAAAGAGATTCTGTGTTGCAGACGATTCAGTCTTAAACCCCGCATTAGATTTTGGAATGGACAGTTGGACGCTCATTTCAGCTGCGGCCTGGCAGATTACGCTAATATATTTATAGGATCATGCGTGGCATATCAGAAGTGCAGAAGATAAATGTTGAAGTTTTGCGTCGAATGAGAACGAGAACGGAAGTTCTAAGAGCGATAAAGCAGAGGAAGCTGGAATATTTCGGGCACGTAATGAGGAGCGATTCTTAAACTATTGATGCAAGCAGAAGAGGCAGGAGAAAGACATCCCGGCTGAAGGATTTAAGAGATTGGGTTAGTATAAGCACTCTCACCCTCTTTTGTGCACCAGCTTCCAGGGTTAAAATAGCCATTATCATCGCAAATTTGGTTGTTCTAAAGGACAACAAGACATGTAGACACGTCATGATAATATGATTTTTTTTTATGTTAAGATCGGCAGACAGGCTGACGGTCCACTTGATGGTAGGTGGCTACCGTCGTCTATAACACAAGCAACGCCAAAGCTGCTGCAAGTGCACTGCCGACTGCAGTAGGATTAAGGATAAGGGATTAGGAGGGGGATAGGAAAATGGGCTCTGGCATCCCTTACTCACTCACCGAAACACAACAGCACGCGTGCTGTTATTTCACGGTGGTCTTCTGTAAGGGGGTGGTTACTGCCGCAAGACGGGCTGTCACTACAAAACGCAGCGTGCCCTGCCACTACTTTCCAAATCCAGACCAGAGCCAAACTTGAAAAGTTGATTTTTCAAAGTTGACCCAGCCGGGAATCGAACCCGGGACCCTAGAACAGAGCGTTAAGGCAGGCACCCTAACCACTTATCCAACGAGCTCGTTTTCAGTAATGTAAAAAGCCTTATGAAAAGGGGTTATCGCTTATTCAAAATGTGATCTGTGTTTCGTTTTTGCAATTTCAGGATACAATTTCACTTTACAATTGCTTGATTTTTGGATAAAAAATTCTTACAATATAGTTTCATGATAGGTACGTAGAAGTTATATAAAATGATTTAATTGCAAACTGATAACACTTACTCTCCAATTTAAAGACAGTGCTGATGATGAAGATGACGATTAACAATTGGAAGAATGGTCTATAAAGGGTCGCGTATAACACCCTCAGAGCCGTCGGCGGAGGCGCACCGTCGGCGTAGAAGAGCCCTCCACTCAGTATCACCGCTACGCCGAGCGGGAACAATAGCCAAATGACCCAGCGGTAGGTCTGGAACAATTGGAGTATTTTGAAATTTTAGCAGTAAAACGACGCATTTTCCTTATATAATATATAGGTCGTCAGATAGGTTGACGGTTCACGGTCCACTTGATGGTAGGTTGCTACCATCGTCTATAACACAAAAACACCACAGGTGCTGCAAGATCGCTGCCGTCCATAGTAGGATTACGGAGGGACAGGGAAATGGACTCTGGCATACCTTATTCACTCAACGAAACAACAGCACACATCAGTGGCGTAACTATAGGGTGGCAAGGCTGGCAAAATGCCACGGGCCCCCGACCCAAGAGGGCCCCGGCCCTAGAGAGGGCGCGAGCTCAGAAATAAATTCTATGGTCCGATCTTTAAAATTTGATGATGTTATAGACACTTTTGCGTAACAGAAAGCTCGAAATGATTTTTCTTAATAAATATCTTATTGAAATTAAATTGTTATTTCATTGTAAATGTATAAACCCATGGTCTTGAAAATAAAATTGTTATTAGTGTTGGATAACTACTTAAATGGTTTATTAAAATTAAACTAAGTACAACGTGACGATTTTTACTGATAGGGCCCCATTTGCCACGGGCCCCAGATGGTATAGTTACGCCACTGGCACACATGCTGTTATTTCACGGTAGTCCTCTGTAAGGAGTGGTTTCTGCTGCCAAACGGGCTGCCTAAAATGACTGCGAAATGCAATGTGACCTGTCACTACTTATAAACTTGACAGAATTTGACGAAAATTGACAGCATAATGTCTTTGTTCCTCATCCCTGTACCACATTACTAATAGGATCTGCAGCATAAAAATTGTATTCCATGGTGTTGTGCTTATTGGTGACTATAACCAACTACGACCAAGTAGACCGTTAGTTCGCTGAAAACATTAATTTTTTCTTTTTGATTTATTTATTTATAAGTTTTTATATGACGTCAAACCAGTGCCGGATTTATACTTTGCTTGAGTATAGGCCCCTTCACTTTGTGCCGCCTCTTCCTCGTGGCCTAGGTAGACCTAGGCCTTTATTAGGTAATTATTATTATTATTGCATTTATTATCGCACAAGAATTTGATGGCTCCTGAAAACGTGCGAAAATCTTCTAAGATCCGCCGCCCCTGGGCCGCTGCCGCCCATAGGCCATGGCCTATACGGCCTATTGACAAATCCAGGGCTGCGTCAAACACAATAAAGTTACTGAATTTAATTTAACACAGGTTCTGAAAGTTGTTTCTGCGGAGAAGAAACAGGCAAGAAACCTCAGTAGTTGGTCTTTCAAGTAAATTAAACCTAAGTATAAAAATAACAACAAAGCGCTAAATGTACTGTGCCACGAGTGTGGCATGAGATTACGTCATCAAAATGACGGCCAGACGCATTAGCAATAGGGGATCGGACAGTAATCAGATTAAAATCTAAAATGTACTTAGAAAGAAAATAGGTATATAATTTTCTACGATTATTTATCGAATAATAATTTAATATAATCCATTTATTTATTTTTAAATGAAGAAATAAAATTGTATTATTTACAATATTTTTAATCTATACTGAAACACCAATCACAGTGCGTGACGTCATTTGTGGGCAATCATTGTCTTACGCCAATGCAGCTGTTTTGTTATGATGTGACCACAAATGACGTTACGCGCTCTCAGATGAACTATCGTGGCGTTTTGGCGGCATTTTCAAACAAACAATATTAAAACATGATTTTGAGTACCTAAAAGGCTATAAATAAATAAAATAGTATTTTTTATGGGAATAAATATCCATGAAGATTAATTTAAAACACTTTCTGAAAATTTGTCCGATCCCCTATTGTGGAGCTTATACAAATAAGTTTATATATGTCATTGCTTAGACAACATACTTTATACTTCTCCAGGTTCTTCTCTTCATTTTGCCAGTAGTAAGCTATGAATCCACCGGAGAGTCCCAGAACGTAGGTGGACATATTTGTGTGACCGCGGATGTAAAGGAGACGGAATGTGTCGTCGTGAGAGTAGAGGCTTCTGTATGTTCTGTAAAAAATTATACATCTCAAATTGGTTGTTGTAAAAGACAACAAGACATGTAGACACGTCATGGTAATTTTTTTTTAATGTTAAGATCGGCAGACAGGCTGACGGTCCACTTGATGGTAGGTGGCTACCGTGGCCTATAACACAAGCAACGCCAATGCTGCAAGTGCGCTGCCGACTACAGTAGGATTAAGGGAAAGGAGATAGGGAAATGGGCTCTACCATCCCTTACTCACTCACCGAAACACAACAGCACGCGTGCTGTTATTTCACGGTGGTCTTCTGTAAGGGGGTGGTTACTGCCGCCAGACGGGCTGCCCAAATGATTGCGAAAACGCAGTGTGCCCTGCCACTACTTTCCAAATCCAGACCGGAGCCAAATTTGAAAAGTTCATTTCTCAAAGTTGACCCTGCCGGGAATCGAACCCGGGAACCCTAGAACAGAGCGTTAAGGCAAGCACCCTAACCATTCATCCAACGGTCTCGCCAAAAAGTCTAAGCCAAAATTTAGTGCTAGTTGATGACGACTGCTAAAGAAATCGGATCCAGGTAGCAAAAAGTAGACCAGTATGCTGGTTTCTGTTTTCCTGTTTTGAGTCTTAAAATTTTTTTTTGGAAAAGTTAGCATTTTTTTTCACCATCATCATAACCGAATTTGGACCAGTGGGCGAACCTGAACAATATTGATATTTTAGAGTATTGATATTTTAGAACTCACTCAGGAGTTTGTATGACAACTGCCTCCAAATCTTGAAAGTATGTGTGAGCTGCCACTATCACCAGGGACAGCAGGAACATAATCAACAATGCGATTTTTCGTGACCGCGTTCTTCGCACCGTCACACAAAGTAGAAGACCAAGGCAAAACAGCTGGGTGTCTGCTGCTAAATACCTGGTGAGTAAATAAAATGATTTGTTTAATTTAATTATTAACTATAATTATGTACTAATTTAGTTTACGGACAAACACGACTCTATAACTATTATCAGCGAAAGGTTTCTTTGTGTATCGATCAATTAACAAATGTTGATGAATGAATTCCCAGCTTTATTGTACAGGATGTGCGGTTTTTTTGTAAAAGACATTTAACCTATTACGTATATATGTCCATCTCTTCCGAGAGATTTCCGAGAAAATTTTGTGAAATTACGCATACCCACTTCAGAATTGCTAGCCGTCTCGAAAATCTAGAATTCCTCATGATGATATGTCCTCGTTAGAGTTTGTTATTATCATTCCACATTTATAGAGATAAGGTGCAGGTCAGACCAGATTTATCGGATCTATAATTTGTATGAATCTCTTCTACAGAATTTGTTTGAAAGCTAGGCGTTTTTATTAAAATAAAAAAAGGGACAAGTGCGAGCTGAACTCGTGTGAAGAGGGTTCCGTACTATGTTACCTATCATGTTTTCTTTAAATCCACGTACAATATTGAGTGATTTACCATGTTATTTTAATACCATGGACTTAAGTATAAGTATTTAATTTTCGTCTATTTTCTTGAATAACTTGTAAACTATTCATTTTAAAATTACAAAAAAAATATATTTAAGATCTTCACAAAAAGACCTTCCATTTGATATGTCACACGATGCAGTTTTCATTTTTAATTTTCCACCTTCCCCCCAAAAATGACCTCCATTTCATCTATTCACGTCACACCTCTGCGTTTGGGTCACAGAAATTGATATGTGTACCAAATTTCAACTTAATCGGTCTAATAGATTCGGAGATAATTGACTGTGACGGACAGACAGCCGGACACACGAGTGATCCTATAAATGTTCCCTTTTTTTATTTGGACGTACGGAACCCTAAAATAAAGAAAAGAAATCATTCGAGGGATCTCGTTACAGAGGCTTCCTCACTGAAATTTTACAATTCGGTGATGTTATCAGAGTACTCACCAAGTCTGCGGCGCACAGTGGGCATCGTCATAAACGTAGTTATTGATGTAGAGGATATGCGCCCACCAGTACTGTCTGCAGGCAGTGGCTTCGCTCGTGACCACCAGATCCCAAAGTGGGCCACTGCCCAGGTACCGCATCCATGTCGATATTGTGGCCAGCACTAAAGCATATGCTGGAGTGAGTCTAGAAAATTAATTAATATAATATAAGATGCTTTTATAACTCGTTTCAACTTGTCATTGGATATTTCTAGTAACAAAACAAGAAATGAAATATGACATACGAAATTATATGATACTGGCTGGTATTACAACGCCCCACATCTTTAAAGATGTCTTTTTAGACCATCCCTGGGGAACCTAACGTTATTCCGATATTTAAACATCCTTTAAAGTATCCTTCATGTTAATCCAAGTAATAAACTATCTATGTGCCAAATTTTATCCAAATCCGTTGAGCCATTTTTGCGTGAAAGAGTTAACAAACATACATCCATCCTCACAAACTTTCGCATTTATAATATTGGTAACATGAATCTAGTTAATTTACTTTTTTTTTATCTTAAGTTCGGCAGACAGGCTGACGGTCCACTTGATGGTAGATGGCTACCGTCGCCTATAACCCAAACAACGCCAAAGCTGCTGCAAGTGCGCTGCCGACCACAGTAGGATTAAGGATAAGGGATTTGGAGTGGATAGGGAAATGGGCTCTGGCATCCCTTACTCACTCATCGAAACACAACAGCACACGTGCTGTTATTTCACGGTGCTCTTCTGTAAGGGAGTGGTCACTGCCGCCAGACAGGCTGCCCAAAAGACTGCGAAAAAGCAGTGTGCCCTGCCACTACTTCCCAAATCCAGACCAGAGCCAAATTTGAAAAGTTCATTTTTCAAAGTTGACCCTGCCGGGAATCGAACTCGGAAACCCTAGAACAGAGAACCCTAGAACTAAATTATTTCCAAATCTACGTCACACCTAGATTGAATCCCTTAAGCTATATTCCAAGCATGTCGGCAGCTTTACCTCGTTGTATAGCAGGCTAATTTGCTGACGGACATAATAGCTACCTGTGTGTTCGCCAGAGATGTCGACCAAGCGTTTTGCCTTTACCTATGCACATTTTTATTAGTAGTGGCACACTCCGTTCCACAGTCATAAAATGGATAGCTCGTATGGCGGCAGTAACCACCTCCTTACAGAAGACCACAGTGAAATAACAGCACGTATGCTTAATCCTACAAAAGTCGCAGCGCAGTTGCTGCATCTGTGGTGTTGCCTTTGTTAATTGGCGACATCAAGTGGACCCTCAGTTTGTTGTAATCTACCAGTAGGAATATTCTGATTGGAATTTACCTTAACCATCTGAGCAGAATTCCTTTCGGCAGTTGCTTCCAACTCATCCCGTGCTTTTCGCTGTATATCTCCAAGTTGTACGCCAGTAAAAAGCTGGACATCACGAAGAACGTGTGCGTTACGAGACTTCCGTTGAATAATATCTGCTTCAAGGGATCTTCGTACGACTGCCGACAATAAATAAGTGTCATTGTTTCTGAAAATACTTTATGTCTCAGAATCTTATAATTTAGAATTGGTACAAAGAAAGTTTCTGCGAGCGGTCAACTATAGGTGACATCGTTCACGGTTGTCATACAAAAATTTGTTAAACAAGTTTAAGCTTCCTTCCTTGAAGTCTAAAAGGTTGCTCCTTGAACACATGGTCTTTACTTTTTACTTGTATTTACCTAAGACACATTGTAAAATTGTTTGTTGTCCTAAATAAAATATCTTAATATTTTAGAATAATAGAATTATTTGTTACAAAGGGTACACAGATTAATACCCAAAACACACACACCACAAAACCGGCTCCAACTCAGCATAATGCAGGTTGCAAAAACTTGCGCTGGTGTTCCGTTAGAGGTGATAGTGAGGTCACGCATTTGTCATCACACACAAAAAATACACGAAGCTCAAACAAATACAACAAAAGAAAGAATCAAAAACAAATTAACTATATGTATAACTTAAAACACATTTTTTTTATGTTAAGATCGGCAGACAGGCTGACGGTCCATTTGATGGTAGCTACCTACCGTCGCCCATAACACAAGTAACGCTAAAGCAGCTGCAAGTGCACTGCCGACTAAGGGATTAGGAGGAGGATAGGGAAATGGGCTCTGGCATCCCTTACTCACTCACCGAAACACGACAGCACACTTGCTGTTATTTCACGGTGGTCTTCCGTAAGGGGGTGGATACTGCCGCCAGACGGTCTGCCCAAATGACTGCGAAATCGCTTGAAAACACAATGTATCTCACATATTCTAATTTAATATAACATAAAAACATAATTTAATTTAAATTATGAAAACACAATGTATCTAATATAGTATATTAAATTAGATTGTTGAGTGCGATTGCCAAGTCAATTTATTTATTTAAAACATACAAGATTTTTAATATTGATATGGTCAGTATAAGATGTTGTTAGGTGAGCTAATTTCGTAATAACTCAAGACAGAAGGTTACTTAAGTAGCGACTGAATAAATTAACCGACTTGGCATAACATGGATCTCACAACTTTTGACAGTAGAAGAAGTAGAACTGAGTTGCGAGACTTGGTTTTTTTTTAAGTTATGTTTTTGATGGCATATACATTTTACAGGAAACGTGTGTATTAAAGAATTTTTGAAACATTATTTTACACATTTCCTAATTAAGCTAGGTATTGTTCCAGTAACATTTATTGATATTGTGCTTTCCATTCGTGTACCCAGTCTACGACGCCTTAAGATGTCTTCGACAACTATTAGTTGTGCAGATATCGCACAGACAGGTTTCTCCGCGATAATATTTCTTCAGAAATTAAAAAGAATGGCCACCGTTTTGAAGCCCCACCCGGGATTCGAACCCGGTATTGTTTTAACTTTCGATTAAATTTAAGTACTTAATAAAAAAACTTTAAAATAATATTGATTACCTTTTCAATATATAATGGATTGTCCACGTATGAATAAGCAATCATTAGGACCGTATGCGAAAAAAACACGCACACCATAGTCATGGTTCTGGAATGAAAAATTATGAATGAAAAATTATGTACCTACGTCTATTTAAAAAGTTATATATATATATATACTTCTCTTACCTTGTTTGTATATAAAACATTTTGTGTGTTTGTCCTGTCTATGGTCAGTGGAAACGTCCACTGCTGGACAATGGCCTCCCCACTCGACCCGCGGCCCTTATCAGGTCGTCTGTCCCCTTGTGTGAGGACGTCCTACGCTGTGCTTGCTGGGTCCGTTGCTTCCACTCAAGAACCTTCCGGCCCCAGCGGCCGTCGGCTCTCCATACTATGTGTAATGCCCACTGCCAATTCAAATTACTAATCCTCCGGCTTATGTCGGTAACTTTCGTTCGAATCTCCTCATCCTGATTCGATCTCGCAGTGTAAACCCGAGCATATTTCAGTGCCACATTGGTCGAAAGCACATTACCCATAAACAATGCGTAGTAACTTTATAAATTTTAACCTATGTGTTTAACCGGATGGTATAATACTGTATGTACATATCTAATAGGTATCTACTGTATAGTTTCATCAAAATCGGTTCAGTAGATTTTGCGTGCGAGAGTAACAAACTTTCGCATTCATTAGGTATAATACTTATTGTATATAAGCAAATTACTATCCCTTACATTCTGAACCGGCGCTAATAGGGTATTTGCCTATTTTTTTTTTCAAAAAGTGTTAAAACTAATTATTACTTAATTTAAACTTATAATTACTCAAATTGCTCAAACAAAATAAAACTCATTGGTGATAGTTTTTTCCCAATCTCTCCTTGTTTGAGTAATATGACGTCATACAGACCACGTGATGGCGTATGGGTGTTTACGCGGCAAAATTTGAATGTGAATATTTTTAATGTTTTATCAATGTTATCCGGTTATCTCTATATATAAAAATGAATCCCTATTTCCCTCGGTCACGGCATCACGCGTGAACGGGTAGACCGATTTTAATTCGGTTTTCACTAATGGAAAGGGGGATAAACGGGGAATGTTCATTTATATAAACATTGCACGCCGGGCGAAGCCGGGGGCGGGTCGCTAGTTATTCATAAAAAAAAATATCAATTGATCAATAATTTTGAAAAATAGGCAAATACCCTATTAGCGCCGCCGGTTCAGAATGCAGATTCTATGAGAATGAATGCAACAAGAATTCTCAAGGAGTATATATAATGGTATATGGTGACGCGTGATTGCGTCACAGAAATTTATTTCAGCAGTGAAATAATACTGATTTAATTTAATAGAATAGCTACAACAACGATTCTAAAGTCAATAGAACATTAATAGAGTCTATGTTCCAATTTAATAAAGTCGTAGGTACTTTAACGCAGAAATAATTTATGATAAAAACAGATTCTACCTTAATCCGTGGAACAATTTAAGTCTGGACATTCTCGAATCGCGCCCTTCACTATTAGATGCCGTCAATTTTAACCAATTACGTCGCAACGAAAAAGATAGCAGATATGGGTTACCTGAAATATAATTTCTTTATACATTTTTTGTAATGAAAGGCGACAGATAGGCTGACGGTACACTCGAGGGACGCTGATCACATAAATACAAGCAAGCAAGATACAGCTCTAAGAAGGTAAATGGTAAGGGAGCTTCACAGTTACAAATTGGGCACTGCCTTGCAGAAGACCACCGTGTAGTAATGTGTTTCTCTATCTTCAAAGCCTTCTAATCCGCTTATTTAAAATTATACTAATTCGCAACGGCACTTGAAACACCTATGGAGTCGTTTTTCTTAATATCACCTACCATCAACGAGCCCGTTGGATGAGTGGTTAGGGTGCTTGCCTTAACGTTCTGTTCTAGGGTTCCCGGGTTCGATTTCCGGCAGGGTCAACTTTGAAAAATCAACTTTTCAAATTTGGCTCTGGTCTGGATTTGGAAAGTAGTGGCAGGGCAAACTGCGTTTTCGCAGCCATTTGGGCAGCCCGTCTGGCGGCAGTAACCACCCCGTGAAATAACGGCACTTGTGCTGTTGTTTTTCGATGAGTGAGTAAGGGATGCCAGAGCCCATTTCCCTATCTACTCCTAATCCTTCATCCTTAATCCTACTGTAGTCGGCAGCTCAACGACAGCAGCTTTGGCGTTGCTTGTGTTATAGGCGACGGTAGTCACCTACCATCAAGTGGACCGTCAGCCTGTCTGCCGATCTTAACATTAAAAAAAAAATCAAGTTGTCCGTCAGCTTGCCTGCCGACATTTACAGAAAATGTGGTATTGTATAAATTTTCGATTATTCCTGATGCTCGATAGCGGAATGCGCTTTTCGGAAGTTTTTCTTATTTGTTTACAAAGCAACATTTATTAATTTTTTTTTTTTTTTTTTTTTATTTATTATTTATTAAAACAATAGTGTTTCATTTGACTTAACATTGGTGTAAACAAAAACTCATTAGAGTTTTACCGAACACCATGTGCCGATTACAGAAAATTTAAATAAACCTTCAGTTGACGCCCAACGTACACTTCACACTCCTCAATTACTTTAAGATACTTTAAGACTTTAATATATTATTTAGTGTCATATTCTGAATTAAAATATCTTACAATAATAATTAGTATTACTATTTTATAACTATTTTTGTATTGTTGTTAAAATTATATTTATCTGTAGTTAATTGTAAATAGTATTGTTTAAGCTTAAACATGATGTTTTTGGGAGTTATGTCTCTTTTTAATGTTTTAGGTAGTTGATTTGTTAAATTCGGTATGACATAAGCCAGACGTCTTTTTCCGTAAAGGTTGTTATATTTGGGTAAATTGTATTTTGATTCATCAAATAATCTAGTTGAGTAAGTTATTTTTGGAATTTTTAAATTTTCGTTAAAATATAGTTCCTTTAATAATACAAACTGTGTTTTTTCTTCTATGGGTAAAATTTTACAAAATACAAATAATTTGCGATAATCTTCTTTAAAGTTTTGTTTTAAGTTTTTAGGTATAATTTCTTTTAGAATACGCAATTGAAGTGAGAATATTTTGTCCAAATGGCTTTTAAAAGTTCTTCCGTAGCTAGATAGTCCATAGCTCACGATTGGCTCCACCAATGCTTTATAAAGTAATAGAAGTAATTTGTAGGGTGTTTTGTTTTTTATTACAGAGAATTTCCCCAGTATGGCTCTCATCTTATCACACACATGATTAATATGTTGTATCCAATTTAGTCGATCATCTATTACTAGTCCAAGATACATGTGTTTATTTACAACCTCGATAGTTTCGCATTGACATGATGCTTGATTTTTTCTGCTATTGGAATGAAGACATTGGTGGTTGTGAGCTATAAGATTAGGTTCAAACGTAGATCTATTTTGGCTAGTACTAATATACATTACTTTCGTTTTATTAGCATTTAGTACCAATCCCACATCATGTGACCATTTAGCGAGTATATCGTAGTCATCTTGGAGTTTCTTGAGAGCCATTTCTATATTACCAGCTGCGGCTAACAGGCATGTATCATCTGCAAATTGGTATATTTCACAGTGTTTTATACTCTTAGAAAGACTATTGACGTATGTAATATAGTGTAAAGGTCCCAAAACGGAGCCTTGTGCAGTACCTTCTGTTACATTTACAGGGAAACTATTTACATTACCAATCCTAACACGATATGATCGATCCTTCAAGTAGTCGTCACACCAAGTTAGCATTTTACCTCTAACACCACAGTCTTCTAGACTTTGTAAGAGTTTGTCATGTCTGAGTGTATCAAACGCTTTACTATAATCAACAAAAACTACTATAATATGCTCTTTATTATTTAAGTGTTGGTAAACACTGTCAGTAAACGCAGACAATAGTTGAGTGGTATTCTTATGAGGTTGAAAGCCGAACTGGTTGCCCGTTAGTATACCATTTTTGCTGTAAAATTGTTGTATTTGCGCACTTATATATTTCTCCACAATTTTATCAATGATTGGCAAGATAGTTATAGGCCTGTAATTATCATAGTCCTCCCGACTCCCCTTTTTATATATAGGTCTTACAATACCAGTTTTCAATAAAGAAGGGTAAATTCCCACTACTATGCTTGTATTTATTAGGTTAGAGATGACCGATTTGATTTTATCACACAACATTTTTATATCAATAGTCCTGATTCCGTCCACTCCAGGTGCTTTATTTATTTTAAGAGATTTTATTATTTTTTCCACAGATTTAGGATCTGCAGACCTAAAATACATAGTGACATTTGCAGATGATGCATACTTTGCTTTATCGAGTAAAGGTTCTACGCATTTTGAAGTTAATTGTTTAACACTATTGTCAAAACTATAGGCAAAATTATCTGCAATAGTTTTATTATTTAAATTACCAAAAGAACGTTTTATTTCTACATCAATAGATCTCTTAATTTTACCAGTAAGATCATTTAGTATATTCCACAATTTTTTGGAGTTATTTCTACTAGAGTTAATATTTGATTTTATTTTCTTATTTTTAGTTTTTTGTATTAGTTTATTTGTGTAATTTCTAGCTAAATTGTATTTTTGTTTTTTTAACATATCACTTGTATTTTTTATCCAATCAACAAACAAGCTATCTCTGTATTTACACGCCCTTATAACCTTCTTATTTATCCAATCGTTGCTACTTCGTTTTTTATTAGGGTTAATTTTAATTAAATACTCTGATTGCTTATAACATTCTTTAAAATTATTATTAATGTAGTTATAAATTTCAATTGGGTTAATACTGCTACGAGCGGGCTCCCAATCAATTTTTTCTAATAATGTAAGTAATTTTTCGTTATTTATGCATGATTTATATATCGGCGGGACTTTCTGTGACATTGTGCCCAAGCAGGCTAGTATTACCGCTCGATGGTCAGCTAGTATTGTGCCGATAGCTGCTGTATATATGTCCTGTGTGCAAGATCGCGCAAAGATGTGATCAATACAAGTTTTACTTAATTTGTTGTTACTTAGCTCGATTCTAGTATGTGCTGATATTCCACACACAAGGCCCATACTATACAGCGTGTTAATGTATTTATATTTTATAGGGTTGTTTGTTTTAAGATTTATATTTATATCTCCCAATAAGTAGAAATCAGAATTTTTCGAACAGGTGTTTAGTGTCGCTAGGAGTTCGTCAACAAAAAGATTTTTACAATTACTCGGGGGGCGGTACACAGCACAAATGTTTGCAGTGTAGTTCGAATGTGTGGTTATAGTTATTAAGATATTTTCGAAATATTTAGTTACATTTGTTCTTAAGCTACATTTATGTTTATTATTTACATAAATAATTATACCACCACCCTTTCTTGTTTTTCTTAAGGCCGTAAACATTTGATAACCATTTATATTAAACAAACAGCTGATATTATCTGAAATATTGACCTCTGTAAGAATAATTACATCCATACATCTTTTTGCAGTTAATATACATTGTTCCATAGATGAAAAATTTTTTACTAGAGATCTTATATTGAAATGTACACACAGTAGATTCACATACATATTTGGGATATTGTTCAGAAAACAGTTTACATTTAAACAGTCCGATAACTCAAATACTTCATTAAATAGACCATCCATAGTTAATTAAATATATAAGTTAAAATTGATGGTTATGTAGATTTTAATCATACATATTATATGTAAATTATGAATTACTAGTGATCAGTACACTTATATCATCTAGACTTTTCAAGGTGTAAATTTTTGAATCATCATCCTTTCTGGCTTTTACATATCCTTTTTTAAACCATACATACTTAAAATTTTGTTTGTTTTTAAGCTCCTGTTTTGCCGTCCATAGAATAGTTTTATTAGTTTTAGTCATGGCTTCTCTAATGTATACAACTTTATTACTGTTCCGCTCGGAAGGAAAAATGTCTGATACAATTATCTTTGTCGATTTAGCTGCCGATATCCATCTTAGTTGAGAGGACTCATCCTGTAGTTCCACTTGAATGTTAGCCGGCCCTTCCTTTCTTTTGATAATTTTTACACATTTTATTTCATCTGGGGGCTGTTTGAGTTTCATAGCAACAGTTTTGGTCAAAGTGTTCACATTTTCTATGCCTTCGGATGGAACATTGGCAATTTCCACTGTTTTGACCAGCTTCTCTTGCTCGATCTCTTGTAATCGTTGTTCAAGAGCCCCCACTCTTATTTGTAAGTTGTTGTTTTTGTTTGTTAATTCAATATTTTTTCGTTCCAGAACTTTAACGGTTTGCTTAAATGCATCAATACATTCCATGACCTCATCTAATTTTGCGCTATGGAAGTTTAAAGATTCATTTAACTCTCGCATTTCACTTTTAATCGCTTTTTCAACTTCCTTCATAATATTACCAAGCAGCTTTCCGGCATTAATTTGCACAAGGGTGTCATCTTCCTCATCGTTTTGTTCCGGTATAATGATAGATGAATTTCGTTTTGGTGATTCCCGTTTGCATTCAAGGCATGTCCACTCCAAGCTGGAAGCCGCTTTTAGTGCTGTGATCTGCTTGTTGGTTAGACCACTACATTGAGTGTTTAGATGTACTATATTCTCACATTTATTACACTCCAATCCTGGCATTGATTTTGTAATAGATTTCTTACAAATGACGCATTTGGCCATTTTTGGTATTTTTTTTTTAAACTATCAAATCAAATACCAAAAATTCATTCAATTCGAAAATAGTTTACTCAAAGAACCAATGTCACTGTTCGTACGGCGGGGTTCGAACCTTGTTACATCGGACGGTCTTAACACAGTTAAGACATCGAACCGCCACGCCACCGAGCGAATTGATTGCACCGTTGAAATAGTTGTATAGTTTAATCCGAAACTTTGTAGAATTTATATGAGGGTGATATACTAAAATTAATAATTGAAGTTGATTGTTAATTTTTAATTTTACACTAATAGTATGTATTATTTGTAAAATTATTTATGCAGTCACTTTTTTTTTTTATAATGCGATTACAGTTTAGGAAATATATTTAATATTTAATAAGTTATAATCACTTTTGTATACTATCACTCTTAGATTACATAAAAACGCTGTTTTTTAAAAGAACACTTAGATATACCAAATCACCAACGCTTACACTGAATTATCTTATAGAAAGTCAATTATTACTACATTTAAACAAGCGATAAACTTAGAAGTATATTTTAAAAACTTAAAAAAACACGGAGCCGATTTGTAATGTACATGTAGGTAGTAACGGCCAGTTACGATCATCAGTAACGGCCAGTTACGATCATCTAAATTAAAATTAAAATTAAAAATAAATTAAAATTAAAATCTAAATTAAAATTAAAATTAAAAATAATAGTGATAATTTTCTAGTGTTAAATTCGGAGATCTACAGTATCTAGGAAGACTAGTATTTCTTGAAGATATCCTTTTAAAGGAGGATCCTTGTAATTACCTGATGAACTGTCTTCTTTGTCACAGAGCAAAATATCGTAGAAGCTTCCGGAAACATTGAGTAAAATCAACACCAAATAAATAACACCGACGATGACATCACTCGTGTCTAACATTGTCTTTTCGTCGCTCCTTTTACAATATCTAAGACTACTCAATTTCCCCTGAATTCTGTATTGTCTCCACAGAGAGTCATTGACGCACCCCTCGGTGGTCCTCTCGAGGTCAATTCTCGAATTGCTGATCTTTTCAAAAGCTTTGCAAGACTTTGTGACGCAAACGCCTCTGTGTACTTGTGTGTGATTGAAATGCTTCATTGTGTGTTCAGAATATCCCTGAAAAAAAAAATTTTTTTTTGAGTCAACAACGAAACCAAGCCCACAACTATAGTAGAAAAAAGTGTTATCTGGCTACAGATCTATAACAGTCGCCATTATGTACAGAGGTTGGGATATATCATTCCAAAGTTGTAATTTATTTCATACTAGTTGGTGCCCGGGGCTTCGCTCGTGTTGAAAAAAAAAAACGCCTGACTAAATATATGAGCAATGTAATGCCAGGCTTTACAGTTATAGCTATAGTTATAGATTTACCAGGCGTTAGATGATCCCTCGGGAACAGTGCTTTTTTCTGGATGAAAGGTACTCTATGTCCTTTCCTGCATCCCTGACAACGTGTTTGCAAAATTTCATGATGATCGATTCAGCGGTTTAGGCGTGGAGAGGTAACAGACAGACGGACAGAGTTACTTTCACATTTATAATATTATTATAGTATGGAGGGATACGTAAATCCCATCAAACTGTTTAAAAAAGCTAATTAGTTTAATTCTAAATAAAAATCACACTTTTTTTAAAATATGCGATATTTTTTATCGCACCCCCTTACAGAAAACCACCGTAAAATAACAGCACGTGTGCTGTTGTGTTTCGGTAAGTGAGTAAGGGATGCCAAAGCCCATTTCCCTATCCCCCTCCTAATCCCTTATCCTTAATCCTACTGTAGTTGGCAGCGCACTTGCAGCAGCTTTGGCGTTGTGTTATAGGCGACGGTAGCCACCTCCCATCAAGTGGACCGTCAGCCTGTCTGCCGACCTTAACATAAAAAAATAACACATAAAATTAATAATTATTGTGTTGTGTAAATAAAAATCGATTGCATACATTTCTCAATAATGTGCATTTCAGGTAAATATAAGACAAGCAGCGCCATCTCTTAGAAGATGAATGAAACTATCAGGGTTTATTCGTAAAATACGACCGCGACCGTGTTTGGAAGTGAAAGTAAATTTAGGTGTCAAAATATACGGATTCATTCAAAAGTTAGGATTAAGGATAGGATATATTGCTATCCTATCTTTTAAGAGCTAAAGCTGGTACAATAGTAACAATTGATCATGTAGTTATACGTTGATTTATAGGAAGATCTATATTGAATAAACAAATGTATATTTTGGTTTATAGTGCAGGAGAATTAGCTCAAAAATATGCCCGTTCCTATGCTAAAAATATGCTAATTTTGAATATCTTACCTTTTTTTACATTATGCTAATTTTGCAATAAAAAAAATTGCGGATTTTCGCAATAGCCTAACCTTGCGTGAAATTTTATAAGGAACAAATTCGATTAGGATACTTCATGTCGATTAGACGTATATTTTCGAAGATATTGACAAAAAACTGAAAAAAAGGAGCAATTTTTTTTTTAACTTCTTTTAATAATAATAATAATAATATTTTTTATTCATTCACCATCAATTTACTTCTAACCCGCAGACACAAAATAAAATCACAAAAAACTTTTGGAGAACAACTATACAGATTAGATACAATTTAATTCTGACTTTGAAACTGTTTTTAATGTATTATCAGTCAGGGAATTTAGCATTAAAGACTAATTATATTAATTAATTATATTCAATGATAAGAAATAATGAAAATAAATAGTACTAATAATACTAGTTTGGGTAAAATTTTAAATTATATTAATTATTTTTAGATAAATTTTAAAATAATTTCTATTTTGTATATATACATATACAGGGTGGTAATTTGAGATGGGTCAGTAAGGGCAGCTACCTAAACCTTTGTAGCTAGAACAAAACACTCTTAGGAGACTATCCATAATTTTAATAGTTATTCCCATCGGCATTCAAAGATTTTGAAAAAATGGTACAGTCAGCGGGAAAAAGGTTAATTTTCACGTTTTGTTTTTATAGCGCCAATCGATTCTGTTACTTATAAGGATCAATTGACCCTACGGGACCACCTGAGCTTAGAGTACTAGAAACGTCAAAAATCTCAAAAAACTACTGCCATACATTTCTTACGGAATGAGATTGAAAAATAAGTTCAAATATTGTTTTTAATTAAAAAAGGCGGCAATCACTACAATTGCCAATCTTTAAAAACAAGTAAAGATCGTAAGTAATAAATCTACGATAGTAGTTGCTCTATTTGTTTGCCGTTTGGACGGTTTCTGCAATGAGCGTGTAACCGCTGATATTTTGTTTGCGTTAACTCCATACACCGTTGTAGTGACAATTCTTGAACTGTAATGTACCTAATTTTTCTTGTAAATTCCATTTTTGAGATATCCCAAAAAAAATATCAAGAGGTCTCAACGACCACAACGACAGCATTTGTATTTGTACTTTTTCCATATCTTTAAAACTTGGTTATGGGAAATGCCTACTTCGGCAGCGGCTTCAAAGCTTCTAACGACCGAGTGTTAAAATTGCAACCGCTATTTTTTATCAAGATCATTGTTGTCGTAAGGATTTCTCTTAAAGGAGCTACACTCTACAAGAATATTTAGGAGATTTTTTATAACTTTTGATATAGGGTATAGGGTATTTAATCTTATATCATTCCATGGCAGTTGATATTTATTATCGCATATTAGATCGCATAGATTTATTAGAAGCTTATAAAATAAGCTTCTAATAAATCTATGCGATCTAAATGAATCAATATTTTCACAATTTAGCTGACATGCAAGAATAATAATAAATAACATTTGTTTCTAAAACAATGTTTTCCTTCCAAATTCAAATTAATTTAAAATAAACATTGCCTAGCCAGTTTCTATTGTAGTGATTGCCGCCTTTTTTAATTAAAAACAATGTTTGAACTTATTTTTCAATCTCATTCTGTAAGAAATGTATGGAAGTAGTTTTTTGAGTTTTTTGACGTTTCTAGTACTCTAACCTCAGGTGGTCCCATAGGGTCAATTGATCCTTATAAGTAACAGAATCGATTGGCATTATAAAAACAAAACGTGAAAATTGACCTTTTTCTCGCTGACTGTACCATTTTTCCAAAATCTTTGAATGCCGATGGAAATAACTATTAAAATAATGGATAGTCTCCTAAGAGTGTTTTGTTCTAGCTACAATGGTTTAGGTAGCTGCCCTTACTGACCCATCTCAAATTACCACCCTGTATGCTTATTTACAAATACTTAGTAAATAAATAATATAAATATATGTTAATGTAGGGGAAACGAGAAATATTATAAGAATAATATTAATAAATTTTCTGTCTGTAAATAAGACAACTTAAGGAAGTATGAAGTGGTAGCTTTTTTGACTTTAAACTTCGAATTTTTTTTTACTAATTTTTAAGCCCAAAAAACTGCAGTTATAATGTTTTTGGGGAACAAATTCTAATTTACCCTGACCATTATATATAAATTATATATTCACAGGATAAATATTAACAACAACATAAAATTATGAAAAATACCTGATATCAATATAAAAGACACTGCAATTTTGTTTATTTATATAGATGTACTAACGACCCGATTCCGGCTTCGCATGGATTTGAAATATTTAAAAATCCTTTATTATCGGATGCTTACGTTATGAAATAAAGTTATATTACGAATTTCAGCTTCCTAGACTCACTAGTTTTGACCGTGCGTTTATAGTCAGTCAGGACAAACTATTGACAAACAGTCAGACAAATACCTAAGTTTAGATTATTTACCTTCAAAAGTTTAACTTAAGGCTCCGGTCTCGCTTTGCGACTCTACCTTAGCAAACAGAACTAAGCGCACTTTCACGCGTCTTATTTGTTATGAATGGCAATTATTAAAAAGTACATAAAAAATATATTTTTTGTATTTTTTTTTTCATTAATTTATTAAAAAATAGGTCATTACTAAGTGGTTTTAAGAAAGACTGCATTAAAAAAATTTTCAACAGAAAAATATATGTATTTGCAGTGGTAAAATTCATGAAACTACAACTTTTTAAACCTCTTTAAATAAGAAAACTAAAGCGTTTATCAAAAAAGTAACCAGTTTAGATTATTGCTAACGATATGAGAATAAATGTAAACTGAATATATTTCGTATTTTTGTTATAATTTTTACGTAACATGTGCTTCAATGAGACCTTCAACGCGTTCAACCTAAATAGAGGCATTTTTAACGCCCAATAGAGCTATTAAAATGTGCATCAAAATAAAATAAAAAAGTGTTTTTGAAATTTCAAATCCATCACTTTCAATAAATGTAAAATATATTTCATTTATTCTTTTGTTAGTAACTGTAAAAAAACATTTATTTTCTGTAAATTATGCAAGAACACTAATTTTTAGGAGACTCGAGCCTTAAGTCTTAAGATTATTTTTAACTTAAGTCAGAAGTATCTCAAGTAAATTTTTGATGTCTGATGAAAGACAATAATCAGCCAGGCATTGATTAATCTCATTCTATTATAATTTTTATTAACAATGCGATAAGGATCAAAATGATACTTATTTTTGCGTTTAATTAGGGCAGTTTCATTATTTAAGTGTGCAGATTGTGATCAGTCACTTAACTGCAATGATAATTCTAGGAAGCAATGACGTATAGGTTTTCCACACACAAGTCTGCACGCAAAACTGGATTCCGATTTGCTGCTAGTAGAACCTCAATTATTTGTGCGTGGTTAGATGAAATATTTTTAGTTTCGGGGTTTTCTTTCACAATATTTCATACATATTTATATTAATATAAATATAATAATATTATAATTACCGCTATGACTGTAAATAATATTGTATATCGCTTACCAAGCAGTTCGCAGCGTATACGAGATTGTTATACGCCAAACTAACGCTGGTGAACGTGCGCCTTAGTATCGTGTTATGCATGCGTATTATAGTTTCTTTACACAAATTGACCTGTTTGCAACTGGTCCACAAAAATATAGAAAAGATATAATAAAATCAATGCATTAGCTTAATGGTTTTTTTTTTATTGATTTTTCTCTTGTGTATTTGTATGTCCTCTCTATATAAAAGTTTACCACTTTGTGGAAAATGTTGTTAATTGCACTAATTATTTAAGTTTATATATGTTTTACTTCTTTTTATTTCTAGTCTAATATACATGGTGTAATAGGGGATCGGACAAATTTTCAGAAAGTGTTTTAAATTAATCTTCATGGATATTTATTCCCATAAAAAATACTATTTTATTTATTTATAGCCTTTTAGGTACTCAAAATCATGTTTTATTATTGTTTGTTTGAAAATGCCGCCAAAACGCCACGATAGTTCATCTGAGAGCGCGTAACGTCATTTGTGGTCATAACATAACAAAACAGCTGCATTGGCATAAACATTGCCCACAAATGACGTCACGCACTGTGATTGGTATTTTAGTATAGATTAAAAATATTGTAAATAATAAAATTTTATTTCTTCATTTAAAAATATTTAAATGAATTATATTAAATTATTATTCGATAAATAATCGTAAAAAATTATATATTTTCTTTCTAAGTACATTTTAATCTGATTACTGTCCGATCCCCTATTGTTTGTTTCCCATTAGACATAGATTATTTTATTTTATTTTATTAAAAATAAAATAAAATAATCTATGTCTATTCCATATATATCAAATACATATACATATAAAATATACATATCATCGGTCAATACATATAATAAAATCGCAAACGAGCCGTGTCTCTACGTAGGTACATTAAATATGTTAAAAAATATATTTGTACACGTTGTAATTATGTTACCGAGGTAAAAAAAATAGTTTTTAGAATTTTTGCCTGTTTACCTGTGGAATTGACCTGTTTACAGATTGGAATGCGGTTTTCACTGATGCATTGTAGCAAGCCGTAACAGGTGTTCAACGTGGTTTAACAGAAGCCGTACTTTTTAGTGTCCGTTTCATTCTAATTGGTTTATAAACAAAAAGTTACGCGCTATTCCGAAAACCACGAGTACGAAGTCTCGGGCACAAAAGATGAGCAGTCTAACGAAATCTATAATTTAAGTCTTTAAGAAAATCGTTTCATGTATGTCGGTGGCCGATCGTATAATCCGGCTGTTCGTGATGTGCCTAGGCATATATGGCGCCGTTTCTAGAAATTTCTGCGTAATACCCAGCCAATTCATGAAATGGCTAATTAAAATTCAGGCAGATTGACCAACGAATGACGTTTGACGATTTAGTCGAAAGATATACTTCCAACGATCTGACTGATAATAAGCAGAAACTTCATGAATCGGCGCCATATACATATAACGAACTGCCTAGGCACATTACGAACTGCCTGATTATACGATCGGCCGCCGACATGTATAAAAATATAGATTTTTTTCAAAAATAGACTTAATAATTAATATTTCAGAATTTTTACTAAGAAAGAATGTAACCATAGCATGGAGCAAATCCAAGACTACACACCAGAAATCGCACATGCTTACTAACAAAGACAAATAACATAATTAAGTTATTAATTAAAGCACTAACTTGAATGAGATGCATCAGTTGAGATTCCTCCTCCGAAAACAAATCGACATCAACAATGCAATACACTCCTCCCGGTTCCAGCAAACAAGAGTCGTATTCGTCTAAGTCGTAAAGATGTGGCATCGTCTGGTATTCGCTTTCTGAAACAAATAGTTATCATTACAGTAACTAGTGGCAGGGTATACTAGGTTTCGCAAAGATGGCAGCCCGACTGGCGGCAGTAACCACCTCATTCCAGGAGACCACCGTGAAATAACAGCATGTGTGCTGTTGTGTTTCGGGGAGTGAGTAAGGGATGCCCGGCAGTGAAGGGGACGCTGCGGGTTATGCCTGACTCCTTCCGGCTAAAACCCAACGACTTTCTGGAGCGGCCGTAGATGGGCGCGGTCACGGGAACGTTTACACAACTTTGGCGACCCAACACGGCTGCCCAGCGCTGGGAGGATTACGCTCCCTGTCGGAACCTCGGCGTATCCGAAAGTGGAGGTACGCCGGTCATCCGGGGAGTGTAGGTACCCTGCCACAACGACATACTCGCTGGAATTTAAAAAAATATTTTTACGTAGACTCTAGAAAAAATACAAACACTTTATTACATTTTTATAGATATGAGAGTGCTTTTGATTAATGAGAGTAAACAGCAATGACAACTGTCAGTTGTCAACTGGACAGCGGGATCGGAATATCATTGTCGTTGACTCTGACACAACACCGAGCGCTAGCGCAGAGGCATGGCGGCCGAGCAGTACCTTACGAGAAGGCAATCGGCTTACATCAAGTGAATTGTGCTACGTGTTTGGTGGAGTATTATCGATTGGCTGGTGGACAATGCGATAGAGGACTTATTTTGTGCCGATTATAGCGTTTTGTTTAGAATTACAACGCATGACCTAAAGTTGAGTTTTATTGTCCGCGCCAGACTATTCGCGTCTATATGTGATCAAATATGGAGACCAATGATACGGAGGGCCCTAATCATGTCCCTTCAGATATGAGAAACGCAATAACAAACATTAATTCATTGTACTAAAATCATCATCGTCAAAAACCTATTATATGTCCCCACTGCAGGGGCAGTGGGGACCCTCTCAACAATGGCGTATGGACTATATGATCCACCACGCTGACCCAGTGCGGATTGGTGGACTTCACATGCGCCTTAGAAGGTCTTCTTTGGCGTATGCAGGTTTCCTCGCGATATTTTCCTTCAGCGTTTGAGAGCAGTTAGTTAAATGCATTTAAGTCTTTAGAAAAAACCCATTGGTACATGGCATTATCGAACTCGGACCTCTCGTCAAGACAAGCCGAGTCTTTCCCACTGTACCGATTCTCTTGTACTAAAATGCAGATTTATATTCCTTTAAAATTTGCTCTGCTCTGCGTGTATTTATTTACCTATGACCGACATACATCAGACACAAGCTAGTCAGTTGATTTGATTAATTATACAGTTAAGGGCAATTATTTTATGAAATCATTATGTACGACGCTTCCTAGAACCCGTGAACTTAAGGTCATTGTCGCACTCGACGCCCTGACAGGTCGATGGGTATCAAATTACCAACTTGTTTTGGGACAAGGCTGCATACATCACATGGTTTGATACATTTTTTGAATATTCTTTCACTTGCAGATATACTACTATGTTCATGTCAGTCTCAGATTTTTTAAGCCTTCTGGCGGCAGTAACCATTCCTTTACAGAATTCAACTGTGAAATAGCAAATACGATATGCGATTGTGTTTCGGTGAAGGGTAAGGTATGCCAGAGCACATTTCCCGATTGCCTCATTCTTATCTTTTATCTAAGTGAAGGTCGGCACAACACTTGCAGCACCGACACCGTTGTTTATATGTTAATAGGTGACGCTCTGGAAAAAAACATGGTAAGAGTTATAAAAATAGTTCCAGATAAATGCGCTGTGCATGGCGGTAATAATCTTAGTGAAATGAGAGAACTGTCGAAAAGAATTTTGAATATATACAATATATATTATTATTAGTTTTTGTAGCAAAAACAAAAAAGCGTCGAAAAGTAACGTGCCTATCGATTTTCTATCGTCTACACTATGGAGAGTGTGCATCTATACTGTACGATTTAATCCAACCGGAACCGTTCCACTTGCGGACCACTAGACGTGGGCAGGGGTTTCATCCCTTCGTGGTCGATGTACCTCGATCACGAACAAAGCGTTTCAGTTCCACCTTCCTTGTTCGAACTGCTAAGGAGTGGAACTCGTTGCCTGCGTCTGTGTTCCCACAGAACTACAACCTCGGGGTCTTCAAAACTAGGGTAAATGGGCATTTACTAGGTAAGCGTGGTCCACCTTCGGCCACATCTGCACCTCACATCAGGTGAGATAGTGGTCAAGCGCTACCTCGATTTCATAAAAAAAAAAAGTTATTATAGTATAAATCTAATGAAATTCGTATTTGACGATGCTATTATTTAGCTGCTTTTGCATGCCAGATAAATGGGTTTGAGTTTTGAGTAAATGTTGTAGAGAATTTAATTGTACATAAAAATGTTTATTTTTTTTCCATGATATAATTTATAATTTTAGGAACCATGATAATATTTCTTTTTCTCATTTCCTTATGCTTTCACAGAAGCGAGCTCAATGCGAACGACTACATGGCGAGATGCACCCATAAAGGATTCGAAGATCACCTTACACCGGACAATGAACCCGTGCAATTAAAATCCACTCAGAGAGACGAAATAAGTGGTCTACCTTGCTACTGGTGACACGAAAAATTGGGGGAATTTGAAAGTTTTACTCAATGTTAAAGTGTCGATTTGACCTTAAATATGTTTTAGCGACAATCATGTGCTATAGTCATTAAATATTACACACATCATAATAGTCACCCGATACCACTCCTGAGAATGACCCACAAGATTATTCAGAAGCAAGGATTCTTCCTAACAACCAGGTTTAATTATATAGTTTTCTCCTTCCAGGTGCAATTTGTACAAATGGTCTCTAGCTAAAGTTTGCTTAGGTTAATAATTACCACTGACATATGATTGATACAATTGTTTTTCCAGAAGGAGTGCCGGGGGGTTCCCCATTATAGCCAGTCGTAGAGGGGGTTCTCTGGTCAGCACCAGAAAAATCCCGAATCCTCGGAATATCGACCTGGTAAAAAGTCGATGACGGGATCTCGAAAAGGTGAGGTTTGGGGAATGTCTTGAAGGGTCATCGGGGGTTACCACACCGCGACCTAAAAGAAGAGACGCGGACAAAGTCTCGGGTGAAAACTAGTTATATGTAAGTTATACCATCGATAAAATATTTGGCTAAGTTTAAAAAAGAAAATTTTATTCCATTCGTGCGTCGGAGTTGACGCGCATACTTTTTTTTTAAATATAATTTTAATTGTTTAATATATTGTAATTGTAATAAGTATATTTAAAAAAAAAAAATTGAATAATAAAATTTTATCATTCGGGAATTTTTTTATTTTATAAATTCAAATTAATAATTTCTAGTATATTAATTTGAATAGCTGAGCTCGCAACTTCGTACGCGTGTAGGGTTGTCAGGCCTCAAAATCGAAAATCCGGACACAGACTCATATTTAGCCGGACATTTTGCCACAAAAGCCTGACGTACGGGTTTTTAAAAGAAATAGTTCTTTTCATTTGTGCATTTATTACTTTAAGACTTTGCTCTACTCTTTATTATGTATCACATATTGTTTTCTTAAAGAAATTTGTAAGATCGCGAATCATGCATGTCCGTGTGATTCTGGCCGCTACGGGGTTAACCAAATCCTAACAAAAGCCGGACGGGCCGGACTTGTTTATATTTGGCCGGACACGACTGTAAAAAACCGGACATGTCCGGCTAAAGCCGGACACCTGGCAACCCTATACGCGTGGTATTTAGTATAGCGCGTAACTTTTTTATTTGTAAATCTATTGGAATGAAACAAACACTAAATGTTACGGGAAGCTTGCTACAATACATTAGAGAAAACCGCATTCAAATCGGTTAAGCCATTTATGAGATTAACGTGCACAAACGCACAGATAAACAAACAAACAAAAATTCTAAAAACTATTTTTTGACCTCGGTAACATAAGTACAAATTGTTTTTTTGGAAATTTTTTTACGATTTTGTTATAATTATGTATAGATACCTCAGGTTTTCATGTTACGTTGTGTTGATGCAAACAATTATATTTCGACAATTTAATTAATTTGGTGATAATATTTATTTACTTAATTAATATTAATAATAATAATAATTAATAGTAATATTTATTTACTTAATTAATATTAATAATAATTAATAATAATATTTATTTACTTAATTAATTAATTTAGTAAGTACATGCATGGCGTATGACCGTGTGTGTGTTGAACTAAAGTTCCTAAAATGGTGAGTCGAGATACCTTTTTGTAACTGTTACTATTTTATTTTGCACCTCATTCGGAGATTGTAACAAGGGTTTTCCAAATGAAATTCTCCATTGATTTAACGTTTAAAATTAATATACGCCGATCAATAATAACATTGCCCTTAAAAGAGATCCGGGTTCGTTGCTCGGCAGGGTCAACTATTCAAAAGAAATGTGAATGTACAGGGTTTTCCTCTGCAAGTCGTCGTATAATATTATTTCCTCGAAGCGTAGGATAGGGTCGATTGTTTTTTTGTCGCTTATAACAATAAAATGTTTTATATTTGACACAGATTTATAATTTTTTTTTTTCAAAAGGTATCGTAAAACAGTAAAACTACTAATATGTAAACTAGCAACCTGCCCCAGACTTCACACGGATGCATTTTTTTCCACACATTATATACACAAACGTTCCTCGTTTATCGCCTTTCCATTAGTGAAAACCGTATCAAAAGTTACAAAGTATCAAAGTAAGAAGTTAGGAGAGAAACAGAGACCGCGGGCGACTTTATTTTATTGTACCTATAATCGAGATACGAATATATAATATTCCCAATTGTATAATCGGCGCAAATCTTCTTGGGCTCAGATTTCTATGGCTCTTCTTGGGCTACTAAGGAAAAAGGACCTCACGGTCTTGTATTTAAATTTTTAATTTGGTTGTATATAGACAATGAGTTATCATTCGCACGTAATACGTAAGACATTGTATTGCTTGTAACTTGTAATAAATAACTATTTATTACTGTCATAATAAATAATATACAAATTTTGAAGGCCACGAACCGAGATAAAAAAAAACAGTTTTTAGAATTTTTGTCTCTTTGTCTAACTGTCTGTAACCGCATTCAAATCGGTTAAGCCGTTTATAAGATTAGCGTGCACAAACGCACAGACAAACAAAAATTCTAAAAACTGTTTTTTTTTTCTCACCTCGGTAACGTAAGTACAACTACAAATTGTTTTTGTTTTACAAAAATTACGGCTTAAATTTACGGCTCATTTAATACTACTTTAATATATAATTTGAACATAATGTAATACTTAAAGTTTTGTCAGAGTGTAAGTTTTGTAAAATTAAATTTAAGTTTTACATCTCTTTTAATAAAAGAAAGGGAGGTAGACACAATGTAAACAAATGTACATAAGTAAGTATAATACATAAATTAAATAAATTTTTAGTAAGTATAAATTGGAGAATTTATATATAACCTTTGATAATTCCTATCAAACCTTCTATTTCGCGGTTGTCTTTAGAATGAGGTCAAGATTTCTTCTTGTTTACGAATGCACCCATTTATTTACTTCCACTATTTGAAGAGGCACATAAAGAAGGAGAATGTTTTCAGCAGGTGGTTATTATTATTATTATTAATATCTAATAATTTATTTATTTAGATTCAAATTAACAACTTAAATATACGTTAGTGTTAAACACGTTTATTAAGAGGTTTATTTATCAAGCCTAGCAGCAAATGCGTTCAAGATGCAGCTAGAGGTGGCCCGAACCCTATGCACCATGGAGGCACATCACTTCCGGATTGTCGTATAGGAACAGTCGACCTGCGACTCGGTGAATATTCTCGATCCACTACAAAATCGTGGAAGCCCCATCAGCACTCTAAACGTATCTTTTACTGAACTAGCAGAGCGCTGTACTGCCTCCGGGTATACTCCGCCTACAGGCTGCTTGTATAGAAGGTTACTCGTACAAAATGCTCTAAAAAGTGCTACTTTGACATCCCTCGAACATCTAGCGAACCTGCGAGCAATCATATTAGCCCTGACAGCGCCCTGCACTCTCTCTTTATGTCTGCATCGTCCTTCAGGTCAGAGGTTACCCAGTGTCCAAGATATTTAAAAATATCAACACGTACCGTTTGGTTTGATGGACGGAACTGTGTCCGGACACTTACCTCTAAACCGAAAGACCATGCATTCACTTTACTGCTAACAGACGTTAGTTTACACCAGGGGAATATATATAAAGCATCATGATATCCTTTTATCTTTTCTATTATATAAAAATGAATCCCCATTTCCCTTGGTCACGGCATCACGCGTGAACGGGTAGACCGATTTTAATTCGGTTTTCACTAATGGAAAGAGGGATAAACGGGGAATGTATATATATAAATTGCACCCCGAGCGAAGCCGGGGGCGGGTCGCTAGTTAAATATACAATATGCGATGAAAACTCACAAGTACAAGTTTCTTTGTAAGTTTCATAGAACTCACGAAAGATTCAATCGGTTGCAGAATGATATTAGTTAAAAGTAATTATTGGTTAATTTAAAATAGTATTTCAATTTTAACTTACCATTTAAACTATATATAACAGCCAAAGATCCCTCCGCTAACAACGACAGTAACAATACAATAAATTTAAACATTTTCACCGTAAACCAGGCTCTTTAAATTATTAAAAAAGAAAAAACTAATTAATACTGATTTGTTAACTTGTTTATCTAATAAAATATTAGTACACTGTCGTTCATTTGAACAGAGTTAAGCAAAGTACACATCTGTGCAATAAACAAGTGTAGAATGGTATGTAATTTTTAAAATTTAATGTTAAAGGACAGCCGATTTCGTTGGCTACTCTGACTACAATGTCAGTCGTCTGTAACTTGAGAGGTATATCCTTAACAGGGGACATTCTGTTAACGGTGACCATTAATAACATATGTTATTTATTAATATTGTTGTAGGTACAGATGATAAAAAAAATTAATACTATATTATTATTATTATTTTAAATATTGTTCAATCACAAACAATACTAGAAGGAAACTAATGTGTTTGTAATAGGCATGATGACAGATTTTGAAATTCCCTTCCATAATGTAGATACTCGTCTACCATATCCGAAAAAAACAATATTTGAGCAAAAAACTAAATTTCGACGAGAATTATTGAATGTTTTTAAATCTATTTTGAATTACGCGCGAAAACGCTCTTAGGTGTCATGGCGTCGCGTCTGATGAACCGTGACGTCACCGACATCTCATCAGATTTTTCATTCTGTCAAAGCAAAGTCAAGTAACACGATGGCACTTACATGGGCGTGACGTCATTCGCTCTGATTGGTGTTTCAGTTAACATGGCCGATTGCAGTTATTTATACTTCTATTTTATTGAAAATCTTATTAATCTCAATTTTAATACAAAAAATGAGGAATTTTTTAGATTCCTTTCAGCATATATTTTTCCCCAAAACCATTTATTCTTTGATTCTTTAATACCATCATCATGCCTATTCTGATAGGATAAAAAACGTAAGGAACAGGAGATAGGCTTTAACGATAGGACAATAGATTCTGGCATTCTTTATTCTCGAATTAATTAATTTTTAATTTAAACACGTTTACAATAAAATCTAACCATTAACGCCAATAATCAAATAGGAGAAGATATATTATACGAATGGAAAATATTTACTTATTATAAAACCGTTTTGAATAACTATTAAAACATCGAGAAATATCAAGAAAAAAAAATTCTGAATAAAATTCTTTTTCTTACACATCTTGTATGGTACGGGCTTTTATTCTGAGGCGGTACGAAGTTCACAGGCCACCAATGAATGCAATGAAGACGCTTCATTATAACAAGCTTTTTGTTTCCTGTTCCTTATCTTAAGGGCAAATCCTGGTATACAAGGTTTTGCAAAGATACCAGGAAATGATATTCAGTCATTTATCTTTACAAAATTTTCAATTTAGGGAAATCATATCGCTTGAATTGACTTTGTGGTAGGTATTATATATCAATGGTCCCGCTCGAATATGATCTTCAGATTGTGGTGGAACATGTAATTAAAGGTCGAGGAAATGAAGGAAAGTCTGCCACCTACCTCGTGAGTCCTTAGTCTTCCAGCAGCGAAGATTGCAACGGGCCCGTCACAAACAGAGTCCAGAAGCTCCAACACTTCACCACTTAGATGATTACACTCGCGGAGCGAGAAGCGGGACCAATTAGATAAATACAAGCACAATGCCTGATAATATTGGCGGATAAAATAAATTGAAATCTCGCGGATCGAGATCGACGGGATGAGTGAGTTTTGCTTAGACTAACTGGCTTGCGGTGGTGACAGATATATGGATAGGTATTTCGTGGGAGTGAGACAGCACATACCACTGCGAACTACTATCAATTAATTTGAATTGACAATTGGCGTTAACAATCACGAATCTAGGTCACAAGCCTAGATCTGTCCTTTTTAAAATTACAAAACCTTAACCGCGAGGAATACCAATTGTTGCGTACCATCGTGATGGGATAAATAAAGAGAAAGGTAGATGGAATTGACATGGCTCAGAAGAGAATGGACCGGTATCAAGACCGCTGAACAATCTTCTCGCTGGCAATGGACAAGGAACTTTAAGAGTTTGACTATAGGCATGAAACAAGAAGAACGGCGAGAGTTTTGCTAGAGGTTGTGCGTGATTATTTAATTAACTTTTTTTGATGTTAAAACATTTGTTCAATTCAATATTTATTGCTCACTAGCTCTGCCCGCGACTTCGTCTGCGTTAAAAAAGAAAATATATGAGAAAATAAACGCCTGACATCTTTATTGCTGCGACGACGGTGTCGTCATTTTTTATTCTTGTAGACGATCCCTCAACATCCTAACATTATTCCAGGTAATAAACTATCTGTGTGCCAAATTTCATCCAAATCTGTTTATCCGTTTTTGCTTGAAAGAATAACAAACTTTCGTATTTATAATATTAGTAGGATATATTTTTTCAGGCGTTGTTATTTTTATTTTTAGATGATCCTTCTGGAACAGTACTTTTTATTTGGAGGAAAAGTATCCTATGTCTTTATCCCTTATAACGTATATGCAAAGTTTCACGATGATCGGTTGAGTAATTAAAGCGTGAAATCATAACCAACAAACAAACTTATTTTATTTATAATATTAGTTAGGATATTGATACTATGAAGTCTTCGCACGTGTTTCTAACATTTCAGTTTTTCTTTGAAAAAGAAAAAAAAACACTGCAATACTTGCAGAATATCTCGTCTGATCTAGATGTGTCATGCGCGTGCGACCTCCGTGTTCATTGTAAAGTGCGGCTTATAATTGTCATACATAACTCACAACTCGGCCTAACACCAGGAAATAGTAAAACAGTATTAAAAATATAAGATGTTATGTCTCCTTGTTTTAAATCTTGTTTTTATTTCGCAATTACATCTGGCGGCAATAACCACTCACATCACTATGAAATAACAGCGTGAGTAAGGGTTGTCAGAGCCCTAATATCTCTCAAATCTCTCTTCTTTTATACTACTAAGCTCGGTAGCGCACCTGGAACCACCTATAAGTTTGTTTGTATTAGGTAATAAGCGACGGTAGTCACTTACCATCAATTAGACTCTTCAACCTTTCTTGCCGATCTTTACATTAAAAAAAAACATTCGATGTCAATATGGTCTAAAATAGCTCTGACTGACTATTAGTGACGTTAATTCACTGATTTCATTGACAAGGTAGCTGACTCCATTTCAATATTTTTTTCATCAATATCACATTACATGCTTTAAATGAAGGCAAAGTCACTATACTATAGTAAGAAATATACCAAAAAATAATATTTACCTGAAGATCTAAATTATAAAAAGATACATATACCATTCTCAGGGAAGGTAACCATTGTTTATTTAATATATCTCGTGGTTACTGGTTACCCCACACTGATACTGATACCTTCATGTAGTGAATTGTTATTAAAGTAGTTGTTATTAAGTGTGTGGTGATTGAAGGAAATCAGAATGAGTTAACAATATTGACTATTTTGAATAATTAGCACAGGGAAAATGGAAGATTCATAGTACAAAGAATGGCCGACAATAGGAAATCACCTATATTGAACAACTCATGCAGACCAGGATTACTTGCCCATCAGTACAAAACAGAAAAAGGACCTCTTGGACTTAAAAAGTTTTTTTTTTTCATGTTATGTCGACAGACAGGCTGACGGACCACTTGATGGTAGGTGGCTACCGTCGCCTATAATACAAGCAACGCTACAGGTGCTGCAAATGCGCTGCCGACTACAGTAGGATTAAGGATAAGGGATTAGGAGGGGATAAGGAGATGGGCTCTGGCATCCCTTACTCACTCACCGAAAAACAACAGCACACGTGCTGTTATTTCACGGTGGTCTTTTGCAAGGGGGGTTACTGCCGCCAGGTGGGCTGCCCAAATGACTGCGAAACGCAGTGTGCCCTACCACTACTTTTCAAATCCAGACCAGAGTCAATTTTGAAAATTACATTAAAATTTCCAAACTTGACCCCGCCGGGAATCGAACCCGGGGCCCCTGAGACGTTAGGCAAGCATCCTTGCCACTCATCCAACGGGCCGCCAAAAAAAGCCAGTTGTTTGTTTGTTCAGTTGTCAAGCCTATTTTGATAGCATCGACCATAAATTTTAATAGACAACATTAAATTTATGGTCTGTGATAGCACAGACTTTTTATTTAAACATTTCTCTGTCAGGTTGTCTTCTTGACGTAGGTCTCCAGCATTGTTTTCCATTTGTAACGGTTATGTACATTATTTCTTCAGCCTACTGTCTTCTTCGCTCGCCATCTCTGGGATACTATTCAGTTGCCATTTTTGACGACCTGCTATTGCTTGTACTCACCATGTGGCTACACCATCTACACTTGGACTGTCTTATCTTGTTGGTAACATCTACTACCTTTGTTATAACTTCTGATTTCCGACAATTTCAATCTATCTCTTATTGACGTTGAGCATGCTTAGCGTAGTTGAGCATCAAGTGTTTGGAATTATATTGGACATATATTTTTTTACAGTTTATTAAAGATAATAATTACTTATACCCATAGCTTTTTAAATACCACATTACATGTGATCATTTTATGCTAGTTTAGAAGATAAACATAATATGCCATCGCGGACTTTAGTAGTTTTTAAGATTCTTGCGAACATACAGACAAACAGACGCGGCGGAGGACTTTGTTTTATAAAATAATGTAAAGGACTTTTATAATGTAAAGGATGTAAGGATCTAGTTACTGTAAAAAGTTCTATAATATTCTATAATAAATTGTCCACAATAAAGTACATAAATGTCTTAAAATAATGTTATATGTATAACTGTATTATACCTATTGATTTTACCTTAAAATTCCTTATACTTACCTACTTTGATAATAATAATAATAATAATAATAATAATTTATTTGCTGAATATACAGTGTATAATCAGCATATACAATGTATATGTATATATGTATACATATATGTATATGTATATATGTATACATATATGTATATGTATATATGTATATATGTATATGTATATATGTATAATGTATATGTATATGTATATATGTATACAATGTACAATGTATATTCAGCATATACATTGTAATTGATAATGATGATAATTCACTCGTATTACTACCGGTATTATAGTAAAAAATTAAATTAGGTTATAGATGTTTTTTTTAAACTAACCCCTTGAACTTGAGGGGGTAGTTTAAAAAAAATCCCAATTCTAAATGAGCCCCCATTCAATGTAATCGTCTACGATTCCATTTAATCTCGTAACAAACAGTGAACTTGGTTTTATGATGAAATCATTAAATTTCAGTTCGTCCATAGACGGCATATCTTGGTGGTGAATGGTCACTAGTGGTAATGTTGTCACGCTGATCAGAAGGCCGAACATTTTCAACTGGAAATGTGAAAATTTCAGTGACGTATGTTGCTCTAGTAAGCGTTGGGTGGTTTATAAGAAGTTAGCCCAAAGTTTAGGTTTTTTCTGCAAATTATATACACAATCCTTCCTAGTTGATCGTTCTTTCCATTAGTGAAAACCCTATCAAAATTAGCGGGGAAATAGACAGATGCCGACAGCGATTTCATTTTATACTATGTCGAGATATGTATTGATATAGGTAGATAATTTCACAGCAAACTTTAGATAGGATCTCTTGGTGAAATACTCTCAGAGTTTCAGGTTCAGTACTTTTAGAGATTACATATAAATAAATAAACAAAAAACTTTGCCATTAAAAGATGGCATTTCTATAACAAGAAAATGAGTAAAATGTTTTAGATGTAATCTATGAACTCTCTCTGGAAAGGTGTAGTGTGCCTAGTTTGTCACTAAGTAAAATGTGTGTGTGTTTGTCAGCTCCAATGCACGACTGGAGTAGGAATACTCCTTAACTTTAAGTACAATTTGACTATGCAATAGTCTATGAAAAGAGGATAAATAAACGCGCCATCTATTATACTAACAACAGAATTAGGTGAAGCGGCGACATCTATCGGATTTGGGTAGAACTAGTTGTGAACTCCAAAAATATAACACATTGATTTGTTATAACACCTCCTCATACATTTTCCATACCGGGGACCTTATATGAAAATCGAGTAGTAAACTCCAAAAAAATAGGAAAAAATATTTTGATCATCAACTTTATTTGGCCAACCTAGTACTTGCTGACCAATGACAAAAAATTATCGAACAAAATGGAACATACGTATATACTGTAATTAAATGCAAATAAACTTTTAAAAAATGTCTTTTTCCCGCCTTATTATATATAATAATACATTTGTGTAGTATTTGTATCAAGGGATGCAATGTTAAGAAACAATTAAGTATGCAGAAGGATTGCGATCCACACCCGTGACCAATCTTACTATTTCGCTCTACTTCAGTTAATCATATGTTATGTATACTGAAGTATTATTATAAAAAAAATCTCTTACCCTTTCTAAATCCTTTTCAAAATCGTGCCTCGTATATGTCTTCTCAGGAACAATATCGAGTCTGCGTAATGCAGCATCCAGTTGATCATAGTAATACTCAATAATATCTGTGTAATGGTTCTTACGGAACTCGGAGTCTGTGCTGGTGAATATGAAGGTCATAAGATCTTTGACTGGACATCCTGCACATAGAAGCTGGTAGTCTATTGGCAACACTTGCAACTTTCCATTCTGTAAATATTCAATGGCTGCAGAGCGAAGGTTTCATTTTATATTAAGGTCGTCAGACGGGCTAATCCTAATCCTAAACCTACCATCAGGTTCGCTTGATGGTGTGGCTACTGTCGCCTATAACACAACCTCACAGCTGCTGCAAATTTGATGGAGACCTTAGATTTTTTTTTCATTATCTTTTCATTTTTTATTAAAGATGGGTTTGCTCTTGGCCAGCAACTATCCCGCGTGAGCTCACCCAGAAGATGCCTATTCCTCGAACCATGAAAAGATTTAGGTTTTATAAGTTCGGAAGTACAGACGCCGGCATGGAGTTCCAATCTTTAGCAGTGTGCATTATAAAAGATGTTTTAAATCGCTTGGTCCGAATTAGAGGGATTTCGGCAAGGTGAGAGGATGGTAACACAATTTGTACACTTTGTAGTTTTTAGAATTTATGTCGGTTTATGGGTTTGTCTGTTTGTTTGTACGTTTGTGCATGCTAATCTCTAAAACAGCTTAACCGATATGAATGCGGTTTTCAGTGATGTATTGTAGCAAGCTTCCCGTAACATTTAGTGTTTGTTTCATTCCAAACGGTTTATACGTACGAAGTTGCGGGCTCAGCCAGTTGACAATATAAATAAAAGAATAATAATTAGAAAAGCTTTAAATTTCAGACAAGTATTAAAGAGAAAAGTTTCTTTTTCTATCACGGTTGAATTTATCAGGCTTAGACTAGTATATTTAAATACCTTAAACTCAACTTACGAAACTTTAGTTTAGCGCCAATGCCTAAACTAAATCCGAAATATGACAAACTAACTAAACAAGACAAAAATGTAGATATTCACTAAACATATCGCAGCGTCTATAAATTAAAAGATTATATTATACTCATGGACGTCTACGGTATGAACGTCGTTGTCATTGAAATAGCGGAACCAAGAGCAGAAATTGACAAATACCTGCTTGGAATATAACCTAGAACAAAAAGTACCTATGTTACATTGTACAGGCTCTGTCGCCTATGACCGAATGCAAGTTCGTTACAAACGTTGATAGGACAACGCATAAGGAATAAGGAAAATGTCTTTTACCCACCGAAACACAATAACACTTTTTTATTATACCTAGTGGTATTTTGTAAGGGGTTATTTATTATTGTCTGATGGGATGCCCGGCATCATCTTGTATCATTTTTCAATCGCCGTTCCGTCACTTTATTTATCCTCTCTTTTACGCAGTATAGCGCTTTTGTTTTCGGCACGCGATGAACAATAAGCGGTTAGCAATTTCCAACTACAAACCTGATTTTGCTAATCTAGCGGAAGATGCTCAGACGCAATGCTCACACTAATATTAGTTACTAAGAATAATTTTTGTAATTTTATATGTAGATCGGGCCAAAGAAAATAATTGTGTACTAAACTACTCATATGCTGTTTAATTTAAGTTTTCAAGAAGTATGTAATTGGTAGATCGCACAGGGTTTCGTCAGTAAACAGTAGATCTTGGGTCTATTCAAGTCGGCCACCCCTGACATAGGCTACTCACCCTCCCCCAATATCCGCCCTTTACCCTCCCTCCATACAAAATAGCCTTTTTCCACAAATAAACTCAAAAATGTTTAAAAAAAAACAAATGTCCACCCGTGTGAAGCCGGAACTGGCCTCTATTATAGTAACTTAGTCTCTCAAATAAGCAACGCACATACTTACATAATATCTGTACATTAAGTTACCCCACCAAAAATCACTGTGAACAATCACTTTGTGATTTATTGGTTTGTGGCAATCAATGAATTCTTGGAAACGGTCTTTTTTGAAAAAATTCACCATCTTTCTCCTGTTTCCGTCTTTAACTACTTTTAAAGCCATCGACAACATTCGCGTATACATCACTTCCTTGGCGTCTTGATCGTACTGCATTACAGTCAACCTATCCAAGTTTTCTTCGAAATCTTTTGGATTTTCTTGTAAATAAGCAAAAGACAACGAATGGAACTTAGCCATTTCTCTCATAGCACTCTCTGCGAACTTCGAACCTAATACCATGTTTCTGTCGCAATTCCTGAACCCTTTTGATGTTAAATCTTCTAAAACAAGGACTTCTCTGAAGTGACTACGATCACACTTGTGAAACTTTAGCACTAGAAGCTTATCATCCATTTTCACACAATTCTTCTCTTCTAACTTCTCATATTCTTTAAGCAGTTTCGTGTAAAAGTTGATTTCAGTACTAAATATATTGCTAAAACACTTTGAAATCAACTCTTCGGACACATTAGTGACTTTCGCAAATAACTTGATGTCTTTAAAATGCGGAGCTGTATTCTTGGGAAATATAATTTAGATGTGTAATTGATTGCTTCGATGGATTGAGAATTAACCTTAATATTATAGTCACAGTAATTATTTTCCTTTGCAATCTCATCGAGCAACACCCACAAGCCTACTTCGGCCATTTTAATAATATCAGGCGCTAATTTCTAGTATAAAACAATAATAAAATACAAATGCGCCTCTATTTATAATGAACTCGATGTGTTTGCACTAAGATAAAAATCTTCCATTACTACCACAACTTATTTACATGGCAATTATTCCCATGTTGTTGAAGAAGGGTTACAATAGAATTGTAACATTGTTCTTTACTATTGTTTCAAAAACAAATATTTTCTTGCACTTATCATAATAGGACTTTCTGTTGATTTGATTTGTACTTTATATACTAGTGTTTGCCAACTGATTCCAATTTTATTAAAATAAAATTAAAACTGCATGGTGCTAGGTTTCGAAGTAAAACATTTTTAAAATATAACATTCTAAATAAAAAAAAAACCTGACATATGATTCGAGTTTTTAGGGTTCCGTAAGTCCGAATAAAAAAACGGAACCCTTATAGGATCAATCGTGTGTCCGTCTGTCCGTCGCTCACGGTCAATTATCTCGGAATCTACTAGACCGATTAAGTTGAAATTTGGTACACAAATCAATTTCTGTGACCCAAACGCAGAGGTGTGACGTGAATAGATGAAATCTCTACATGGGAGGTCATTTTTGGGGCAAGGTGGAAAATTAAAATAAAAAAAATTTTGAAAACTGCATCGTGTGACATATCAAATGGAAGGTCTTGTTGTGGAGATCTTAAATGTATTTTTTTTTTGTAATTTTAAAATAAATACTTTCCAAGTTATTCAAGAAAATAGACGAAAATTGACCATTCCTATCTCCGAAACTACTGAACCTAAAATTTTGAAAAAAAAATACAGAAATTAGTTTTCTACTTATAGATTATAGGAAAACTTATAAGAAGTCCATGATATTAAAAAAAACCTTGTTATTTTAATCATTCAATATGTGCGGATAGGTAATATCGTACGGAACCTCTTCACGCGAGTTCAGCTCGCACTTGTCCCTTTTTTTTTTGTTATTCAGCTTTTAACGTGAAATGGATAGAACAAAATTCCGACGTAGGATTAACGCAGCAGAAACTGCTTTTAATGTCAGGCTGTGCTTGGAGAGGATGCAGGTAACAGACACACTGTGCGTTTTTAATTTAACCGCTTACGTAGTGAAAGTTCGTAGTGGAATGAACCACGAGGAAAACCAACCACTAAAGCAAACAACAGCACTTAGTCTAGTTTGTCGCAGTTTTCGTCGTGATGAGTGAGATGAGATTTTTAAATTATAAAAACATTATTTCGGTCCAGGTAGAAACAACACAGTCCGATTTAACAGTTTATAGAATTTTACTCCCAAACGGACGAGCCCGTTGGATGAGTGGTTAGGGTGCTTGCTTTAACGCTCTGTTTTAGGGTTCCCAGGTTCGATTCCTGGCTGGGTCAACTTTGAAAACAACTTTTCAAATTTGGCTCTGGTCTGGATTTGGAAAGTAATGGCAGGGCACACTGCGTTTCGCAGTCATTTGCTGCCCCTGACAATGTTACAATGTAATAAAATATTATTTCTGACAAACTCTGATCCATAACACTCATTAAAAGAAACAATGTAACCCTACAATTTGTTTACGTTATAAAATAACAAGATCAAAATGTCAAGACCTTGTTCTTAGTGTTGCATATTATAAATTATCTATTTATGTTAACAAGTGACATGTGCGGGGGCCTTTTTGCGTTTCGGGCAGCCCGTCTGGTGGCAGTAACCACCCACTTACAGAAGACCACCGTGAAATAACAGCACGTGTGCTGTTGTGTTTCGGTGAGTTAGTAAGGGATGCCGGAGTCCATTTCCCTATCTACTCCTAATCCCTTATCCTTAATCCTACTGCAGTCGGCAGCGCACTTGCAGCAGCTATGGCGTTGCTTGTGTTATAGGCGACGGTCAGCCTGTCTGCCGACCTTAACATAAAAAAATTACTACATTTTTAAAATACAATAATTATGAAAATTTATATTAAAATTTTTAAGCACCAAAATTTCGTTGAAGCTAGACTTCGGGCTCAGCTAGTTTGAAAATAAAATCGGTGCTGATTTGTATTATCAACATGGGCTGAATCAAATTTTATCATTCCACTTATTATAATATATTCGTGTTCACCCTTTACTAGGGGATTTTTTTTTTCTAATTTGTTGTTTTAAAGTTAGTCAGTGGTAACTAAATAAAATAAAAGTACATAAATAAAATAAAACTAAACTATTAGGTATTATTTAAACAAAAAATTCTAAACAAAGAAATTCGGTTTCATGCCATTTTCAAATTTGTTTATGAACCGATAGTTCTCGCTTCACGTAATAATACAATAGGCATTATGACAGATTTTGAAATTCCCTTCCATAATGTAGATACACGTCTACCATATCCGAAAAAAACAATATTTCAGCAAAAAAATTAAATTTCAACGCGAATTATTGAATGTTTTTAAATCTATTTTGAATTACGCGCGAAAACGCTCTTAGGTGTCATGGCGTCGCGTCTGATGAAACGTGACGTCACCGACATCTCATCAGATTTTTCATTCTGTCAAAGCAAAGTCAAGCAACACGATGGCACTTACCTGGGCGTGACGTCATTCGCTCTGATTGGTGTTTCAGTTAACATGGCCGATTGCACTTATTTATACTTCTATTTTATTGAAAATCTTATTAATCTCAATTTTAATACAAAAAATGAGGAATTTTTTAGATTCCTTTCAACATATATTTTTCCCCAAAACCATTTATTCTTTGATTCTTTAATACCGTCATCATGCCTATTCTGATAGGATAAAAAACGTAAGGAACAGGGGATAGGCGTTAACGATAGGACAATAGATACTGGCATTCTTTATTCTCGAATTAATTAATTTTTAATTTAAACACGTTTACAATAAAATCTAACCATTAACGCCAATAATAAAACAAGAGAAGATATATTATACTAATGGAAAATATTTACCTATTATAAAACCGTAGAAGTTACTTTATTGAAAATCTTATTAATCTCAATTTTAAAACAGAAAATGAGTATTTTTTTAGACTCCTTTCAAAGTATATTTTTCTCCAAAACCATTTATTCTTTGATTCTTTAATACTGTCATCATGCCTATTATCCACACTAATATACTGTAAAAGTAACTCTGTTTGTCTCTCTGTCTGTTAATTTATCTATCACAGTTACTGTTCAATTTTCATTTCACACACTGTATAGTACAAAGAAGTAGCACACAGATAGTAAACAATGACCATTTAGATCAATCCCCTCTCCATTCAAAGAGGCCTCATTCATGGTCGCCTGTCATAGTGAAGTCATTGCGTTTAACTATTCACCTAACTAATATCATGTGTTGTTTACTCATAATAACAGTAGTGAAGTTAGACAAAATATAATTAAAAATACACCTTCAACTATGCAAATGTTAAATTAATTGTAATTTAATTATTTATTATATCTTAGAATTGCAAAGCAGAAAAACTTGTTCAACTGTATCTGGGTGAGTGACCATTACTTTTATGTTTATTGTCTTCGTTTATTTAGAGTTACATTTTATTTGTTATAAACATTATTTTGTTTGATATTGTTGAAAAGTTTTAATTTAAATAACTTAATTAATTGAAATAAATATACACAATGTTATATTTAAATTAAAGCTACTTATAATTTAAAAAAAAAATAGTAAGACTCTTTAGTGGCAGGATCACTGCATTCAGCAGTCATAAATTGGGTAGTCCTATTGCTAGCAGTGTGCTTAGTAATATTATATAATAAGCACGTGTGCTGTTGTTTTGATGAGTGATTAAGGATTGTCTCCTGTCCCCTCCTGATCCTTATATTACGATTGTCATATTAATAATAAACTCTAATGATGAGAAATTCTTTTATTGGAACTTTTAGCACAGATATTTTACATTATGAGATGACGCAACATTCATCTCATCAACATTGACGTTGCTTGCTTATCTTTGGCGGATAGCCACAGACTACTAATATCTTAACACCTTATTGTCCTAAATCCTATCGCGTTGCTTGTATTCATAGGCGACGATAGCCATATATCATCAAGTAGATTGTCAGGCTGCCTGTCAATTTTATATAAAAAAAATTATATAATTCTTTATAATATTTATATCCTAATAATATTATAAATGCGAAAGTTTGTATGTTTGTTGCTCAATATCGCAAAAATGGCTGAACTGATTTAGATGAAATTTGGCACACAGATAATTTATTACCTAGATTAACGTATAGGGCACTGAAAAATGTTAGGTACCCGTGGGATTGTCTAAAAATATTAAAAAATCGCCGCTACCGTCGTCACAGCGATAAAGATATACTTAGGTACTTATGTCAAGCATTAAATTTAATTTAAGCAATATAATTTTTGCAATTAAACACACTTACTTTAATTATAACTTATCTAATGATACATATTTCAAGACCCTAAAACTAATTCTATGATATATTAATTTCGAGACAACATTTTTTAACAATTATTGTGAAGACGTCTGTTTAAGTCTCTAGTATATGTACATGTAGCTTTTTCTCGCGAATTTGTCCGTATATCTTTATAAATAATGGCCTTTGTGTTACTCCAATATATTACTGTAAAGTTTTATCGAAATCTGTTCAGTAATTTTTCCGTGAAATAGTAACACATATCTATTCATCCAAGTTTCCATTCTCACAAACCAAGAATAGCAGGATTATACAAATTACAATGCTTAAGTACAAAGAACACTATGTAGATTTGTACTATAGGTCGAAACCAGTATAGACAGTTCCCTATCCCATCCCAATACCTTACCTATCCTTAATCCTACTATGGTCGGCAGCGCATTTACATAACGGCAACACATTTCATTAATTATAAATTATGTACATCTTTTTTTTTATGTTAAAGTCGACAGACAGGCTGATGGTCCACTTGATGGTAGGTGATGGCTACCGTCGCCTATAGCACATGCAACGCCACAGCTACTGCAAGTGCGCTGCCGACTACAGTAGGATTGGATAAGGGATTAGGAGGGGATAAGGAAATTGGCTCTCTGGCATCCCTTACTCACTCACCGAAACACAACAGCACGTATATGCTGTTATTTCACGGTGGTATTCTGTAAGGTGGTGGTTACTGCCGCCAGGCGGGCTGCCGAAATGACTGCGAAACGCAGTGTGCCCTACCACCATCGTCAATGGGTTAACAAATATTAACTCTAACCACGGCAACTGTCTTTGTACGGATGACTGCACAGTAAGCACAGTATGGTATCTATGTAGGTCAGACCATTTCCGGTTTAAAACGTATTAGTCATAAATATTACTTGTTACGTACCTACATATGTAAAAACGTAAAAACTCAACGAGGTTGGTTTCATTGGGTCCAACTGTCTTTCTTCGTAAACACATTGCATCTACAACTTATAGACTGTAAGCAGTCTTCCTTTCGAGTTAATAATTTTTTGTTCCAAAATTTTAGTAGTCAAACATATATGAAAATATATATTCCGTTCGGTTCCACCTATTCCTACTTAGGTATCCCCATTGGTAGGGACAAACGGATTTTTCTACTTATTCCTACCAGTGGGGATCTTATCTTAGTGGCTATTTCTGTCTGCTAGAGTACCAGTATCACTTCATCCATTGCTGTAATATTGTGATCGCCACAACCAGTGGGGATACTTTTCCACCTATCTCCAATCCAATCGAAAAATATCATACAATCGCATTGATAATAGGGAATATGCACATTTTTTTATATTTTCATACGATAGGTTATATCGTTATATAACCGTAAAAAAATATTCAGCGCCAAAAAACAGAAATTTGGTAACAAAAAAAAGGGTAAAATTAATTAACAGCTACGGGCACTTTAAACACCCGCCCTTTTGGCGCGCTTGTCGTGACGTCAAAGTCTACAATACAATCAAATGTTAAAAATCATAAAATCACAACACGCTTGTTGACATTTCATAGACGTCGACGTCACATTCGATCTGACCGTTTCGAGTATTTTGAATTTCCCACATTCTTATGCACTTTTTAATAATTATTTTCTTAACGAAAAAGAAATAATATTAAAAAATATTTACATAGACATAATTCTAAAGCAAAAATGTTCATAAAAAATATATATTTAAGCTTTTTTTTAATTAGACGCATATTCCCAATTGTTTTAATAACACTTGTAGTCTTGTCCAAATTACCAAATAATCGTCTCAAAAGTTATATATGTGGGTAGAAAAATTAACCTACATGCACATACTAGTAATATCTACCTGTCTATACAATCACTATTTTAACATAAATGGAAACGTAGTTGGTACATCTATAGTCATAGAATACGACGAATATATAATTGAACTAAAATACGGGCTCTGCTTCTGCCTAGTTAAGGATAAAACTTTTAATATCAGTACTTTGTTAGTACAGATAAACATAATTTTTAAGAAATTAAAAAAAAAACAAGGTCAACATACAGACAGACACACGCACACACAGAGAGAGAGACATACAATATAAATTTTTATATAAAATGTACAGAGGCGTACAAAATAAAGTTCCTATTGTTAGATTTTAACATAATTAAGGCGTATTCTGTGCGAGTGTCGCACTGGCAACCGAGACACCGCCATCTAGTGGGGAGAAAAAAGGTTCGCGGACAGTGAAATAGGTTGTCGTGTGTCTGCGCATCTTATTTAGAGAATTGGTGTAGTTGTGAAAATATGAGTGTGGGATTATAAGATACTTGTGCACAATATAGAAGAGTTTTCGTTAATGTGCCCCGAAGCAGGCGGTTTCTAACACTATAAAAATTAAAATTAACTGTATTTTCCAGGTTTATAAATTCACATCGCATCCCTTAATGCAACCATGGCCGAAGACAGATTACGAGTTATACTCCGCGAAATAGCAGAAGAACATGATTATGACAATTATGAGATCAATATACGACCAACATCTTCAGAGGGCGCCAATTACACATCCGCACTATACATAGCTACAATATCGGAACCCGATCGAGAGAACCTAGAGCTGTTCGCCAAAGTTAGTGCTGTTAGTGGCGAAATGCGCACTAAAATACAACTAATGGCCCGGATATACGAAGTGGAGCTTTATTTCTACGACAAACTGTCTAAAATTTACGCAGAATTACAGGAGAAACACGACATTCCCGAAGAACACAGACTTGTTTTGCCCAAATTTTATAAAGGAAGCGCGAAATATCTGGAGGAAATCTTAATACTTGAAAATTTAGTCGCGAGAGGGTACAAACTTTACGACAGACGAGAGTCGGTTACCTTGGAATATGCATCAGCTGCGATCCAAACGTTGGCTAAGTATCACGCTCTGTCATTCGCCTTCCAAATAGAACAGCCCGATGAATATAGGAGGGTAATCGAAACGTTTCCATTTCAAATGGACGCCGGCGAAGAAATGAAAGATGTGTACAAGACTCAAATGATACCTAACGCCATAAACTCTATTAGGGAAGAGAATCGAGAAACAGTGAGAGCGTACTTCGACAAACCTGATAATATCGATGAATGGGTCAACTGCTTCAAGTATAGCGATCACAAAGTAATTGCTCATTGTGACTACAGACCGAGTAACTTGATGTACAGGGAAAAGGTGAGTTAAGTTTTATTTAAGGGATTCACTGAGGCAAATGACATTTACTATAGAACTCGCTGGCGGCGGATCCAATTCAACAGGCCTTTTTTTTTTTTTTTTTTTTACCATTAGAACATTACATTAAAAAAATTTTTATTAATACAATTTTTTTATCTGATGTTAACTTATTAATAGGCACAGGATTCATAAGCATATGATTGATTCACGTGCAATAAGCCGTTTTCGAGAGAATTTTCAATAAAGGTCAAATTCTTTTTTTGTGGAGTTTCTATTACTTTAACGAAAATTCTAATTAATACAATTGGTTCTTCACATGTTTAAGTATAACATATATTTTTTTCAAAGCGATTGTCTTGTCTATTTCTTGTAACATCTTCATTAAACAATGGATATTTTTAGTATTTAGCGTTTGTCTCCCCCTTAAGAGCCATATCTTAATATTAGTTCAACCAAAGCACACAGAGAAGAGATCCGCGAAGCAGTTGAATTTTTCAAAATGGGCTCTGGGCTGGATTTGAAAAGAGTGGTGCACACTGAGTTTCGTAGTCGTTTGGGCAGCCCGTCTGGCGAACATAGCAGCGTTTGGGAGCGGACATAGCCGTGGGCAGAAGCTAGTGTTCCATATTGACAGCTTTTGGATTGTTTTCATCGTTTCCTTCATAATATTTTATGCATGTTTTGTCAGTCGGTTGGGCAGCCCGTCTAGTAGCAGCAACTAGCCTCTTAGAAGAAGACCACCGTGAAATAACAGCATTTGTGCTGTTTTGTGAAACTACAAAAAATAGTTTTTAGAATTGTTGTCGGCTTCTCTGTGTGTTTGTGTACGCTAATCTCAGAAACGGTTTAAGGGCTTCACTGAGGCAAATGACATTTACTATAGAACTCGCTGGCGGCGGATCCAATTCAACAGGCCTAGAAAAGGTGTTTTTTGTTTTTACCATTAAAACAATACACAAAATAAAAAATTTTTTATTAATACAATTTTTCTGATATTAACTTATTAATATGTACAGGATTCATATGCGTGCAATAAGCCGTTTTCGAGAGAATTTTCAATAAAAGTCAAATTCTTCTTGTGTTCTAACTTTTTTTGTGGAGTTTCTATTATTTTAACGAAAATTCTAATTAATACAATTGGTTCTTCACATGTTTAAGTATAATATATATTTTTTTCAAAGCAATTGTCTTGTCTATTTCTTGTAACATCTTCATTAAACAATGTATATTTTTAGTATTTAGGGTTTGTCTCCCCCTTAACTGATTAGAATACAGTTTTCAGTGATGGTATAGCAAGCCTCCCGTAACATTTCGTTCCAATCGGTTTACAAAAAAAAAGTTATGTAAATTTAAAGAATCACGTCCTACATTTTTTCGATAAAAATGCAATAAAATAACTCTTCGGTTGAATTGGCTGAAACTTTAGTTAACTATATAATATTATCATCTGTAAAACGATGATGATTGAAAGTTTATATTAATGATCAATCATATTAAGTAAGGTAATCATCATTTGTTTATTTATTCTACAACAAAATCGTTGTTTGCCTATAATGTCTTTGTGCACGCTAATGTCAGAAATGCCTTGACTGATTTTCATGTGGTTTCAATTGATTTATTGAAGCAATTTTCATTCCAATCTGATTGCAAACAAAAAAATTAGATGTTATTCCGAATACCACGCGAACGAAGTCGCTGACACAACTAGTAATAAATATAATAGATTGAATAATTGCGTTGAATGAAGGATCATTCAACGCAATTATTCAATCTAACACAACTATTGTTTGCATTTTATCTTGTTACTGCGCAGTAGTTTCCTCATAAGACGTGTCTATGATAGTAGAATAATTAATTAAACGTTTGTGTATCGTTCGTCAGTGTTTACATGCATTAAGGCCATTGCGAATCCTATATTGAAGACTTGACATAGATTGTTGGGCCAACTTATAAATTTGGATTTTTCCACTTGTCGTGAGGATGTAGGGAACACGACACGCTTTAGTATCATATGCACACACACGCTTGTGGCGATTGACTCGCACCGAGTTAATTGTCTTGTGTCATGCGACACAGTTTAGTTTAGACAAAAACAGAACTGTCAGTGATGACCTTGTAACAGATGGTAATATTCAGAGTTTTTGGAGGAGTAAACCGTTTCAACATTGTATTTTATTTCCGTAACCATCGTCACGTTGAACTGGATACGACATCACTCCATTCCTCGTCGCCGGTAGACGTCCGACTTCGGTCACCTACACGCTCACATACCTACATGCTGAAATATACTTATATCTTAATATCCTATCAGATAGAAAATCTTTTACATGACATTATTAAAATCTATTACACTATTATTCAATGTATTAACAAGATACTAATAAAAACTAAAATTATCTAATCTAAAAATAAATTAATACTAAATTGATTAAAAACTAATAATATAAAAATGGACCCTGCGGCATTGCACCAAGTACGCTGGCAGCATTTCCTCGTTGAATGGCCAAACTAATACGTTGGCCGAGGAAAGTGCCAGCTCTTCCGTCTCTCGTCGCATCAATAAGCCTCTTCGAGATGTCTTTGAAGAGGCTCATTGCTGCAGGCCCCCACGGACCGAGTGTCTCGACTCCGACTGGTACAAAACCATATTCGGCGCCGAGGCCACTATATTTAGAGATTTTATTTTTTTCCGCCGCCTCTGCTGCGGCTGCTGCCTTAGTGGATGTTCCATGGAGATGCGAAGGGGCTAGTGTGTCTACACGACAAACTGTACCTCAAATGTAAAAAACTTATCACGGATTGGCTTAGAACTAGAAATTATGACGAAGTGGAAGATCTATTAATAGTAATGCAATAACTAAATAACACACACACACACATGCATTCCACACTAACACATCGTAAATTCACACACGAGCATAGTAATAATTTTATTAACAATAATTTTCTATCTTTGTTGGAAAAGTTTGGTAAAGTTTACTGGTAAGTTTTGTTAATAAATGACTAGCTTTTATGGAAGAGCGAAGGATCCTGGCATAGGCTTCCGCTTAAAAGGAGTCTTCAATCTCAATTTAACTTTGTTAAACGAGTTTTCAGTGAATTAGAAATATTTTTTTTTAAATCAGTACAAACCAAAACAAGATTAGTTGAGCGATTAAGACGACATCAGCGAAGAAACAGACTGAGGCGGACAGCTTCCTTATTTTATAATAACTAGCCGAGTGGGCAACTTCGTACGTTTGGTATTCGGTATAGCGCGTAACTTTTTTGTTTGTAAACCGATTGGAACGAAACAAACATTAAATGTTATGGGAAGCTTGCTACAATACATCAGTGAAAACGTCATTCAAATCGGTTAAGCCGTTTCTGAGATGCACAAAGGCACAGACAAACAGACAAAAATTCTAAAAACTATATTTTTGACCTCTGTAACATAAGTAAGTACCTACAAGGTGTGCAATTTTTTTTTTCATATGTAATGTACAGACACGGCTCGTTTACGATTTTATTATATGTATGTATAGATTTTACACTTGTATACAATATGCTTATACATGTATATTTTAATTTATTTTTATTTTATTGAAGTAACAAGTATATTTTAATTGTTCGGTAGGTACATAGACAAACTTAGTGTAGTTTATAATGTACCGTATACCTGGTTTCCTCTTTATGTATTTTTTTTTAGTAAATAATAAATGAAAAAAAATGTAAGTAATGTACAAATTACAATAAATTGAAAAGAGGTTCAAATAAAACAAATTTTAAAAAGTAGCCATTCGCTAATCTTCTCTATATATAAAAATGAATCCCCATTTCCCTTGATCACGGCATCACGCGTGAACGGGTAGACCGATTTTAATTCGGTTTTCACTAATGAAAAGAGGGATAAACGGGGAATGTTCTTATACATATTTATATAAAACTTGCACCCAGGGCGAAGCCGGGGCGGGTCGCTAGTCTAATATATAAAATTTTCGTGTCACAGCAACAAAACTCCTCCGAGATGGCTGGACCGATTTTTAATTTTTTTTTTTTTGTATATTTGTTATAAAAAAAAAATATTTTTCACACTCCTACCCCTACCCCCATTTTTTAATCGCAATTTTAGTATTTTTCTATGTAACCGTCGTTGATTGACGTGAAGTGTCCCGTAACTTTGACATATGGTTTGAAAATAAAATTGGACGGATAGATGGCGCCACAATCGGGTTACAGAATTATTTTCGGGTTCGGGCAGGACAACTTCTCCTGGGTCAGCTAGTATTTTATACAATTTAAGGTGGACAGTGCATTTGTGTCGTGTTTTTGTGAAGACGAGACTTCGCGGTACCTACGGGAACAAAAATTTTAATGTTTTTTGAAAAATCATCGACAATGAAGTGTTTTATACTCCACGCATTCTAATGTTACAAGTTATATGATATTTTTTTGTTACAGAATGAAAAGATTCACGTAATTCCCGTGGACTTCCAAACGTTCATGCATGGGAATCCGCTGTGCGATCTGATATACTTCATCTACACCGGCTCCGATGGTCAGTTCCGCAAACACCACTACCACAATCTCATAGAACACTATTACTCGGAGCTTGGAGACGCTTTGAGTAGACTTGGTGCTGATATTGAAATCGCTTATCCCAGAAAGGACTTCGAACGGGATATCGAAGAGGTATTCAATTGTTTTTTTACTCATAGACTTGAGAGTAAATTTTCAAAAGCATAATTGTATTTCAATTTAAAAGATCAAATTAGTTTAAATTAGGTATTAGATATTATATATCTGACCGATGGTAAACAACGTAGTGAAAATTCCTGCTTTTATCCTGAAGTATATTTGTTTTGTGAGAATGGATGTCTGGATGTTCGTTAGGCTCGAATTATATGCGTCCGCTCGACTGAGAGGCAGGGAACGCGAACGAACACTCGGACAAAAACTAGCTGTAGTTATTTATAAGCTAGTTGTGAATAAAATCGATAACGGCCATTATGCCCACATTTTCCTATCCAATCCCTTATCCGCAGTGCACATGCAGCAGCTGTGGCGTTACTTGTGGCGGAAGCCACCTACTTGTTATGGCTCCTACACACAGTGCCGGCGGCATGGCCCGCCGGCTTTTGCCGGGCGTCTGTGCCGCCGGCACGTGCCGCAGAACTTGCACAAAGCCGCCGAGCATCATTTCAGTTTTGACAGTCTGGTAGAACGCTAGGAGCGATCTGACCTTGCAAGCCCGTGCGGCACGCCGGCATACCCGGGCGGCCTTGCCGGCGGCTCCTTTGTGCGGCAAAGCCGGCGGCCTCATAAGCCGCAGTACTGTGAGCCTTTAGGTCTGTCGACCTTAAGATAAAAAAAGTCTCCCAATAGGACCGGATAGTAGCAGCATGGACCCAGCGTCGACCGCGAAACTTATTAGGTCGCCAGTTCATCTTATGGATAAAAAATGATTTAACTAAGCTATATGTTTTATTACAGATAAAAATGTTCGGTCTGATAGTTGCTGTGAGCGTTCTCCCGATCGTTATGGTGGAGGCACACCGAGCACCGAAGGTCGACGAGCTTCAACTGACCGACTTGGCTGTGAAACCCAACGAATTGTACGCTAAGAGGCTTAATGAAATTGTCGACGAATACGTCGAAAGAGGTCTCTAGAGCGAGGTGTTTTTTCAACAAACAAATTTGAAATTGGACCTCTAATTTCAAGAAAATGTTACCTCATCAAACATCGACTACATATTTTTAACTAGCTGAGCCCGCAATTTCGTACGCGTAACTACTTCGTATAGCGCGTAACTTTTTTGTTTGTAAACCGATTGGAATGAAACAAACATTAAATGTTACGAGAAGCTTGCTACATCAGTGAAAATCGCATTCAAATTGGTTAAGCCGTTTCTGAGATTAACGTACAAAAACGCACAGACAAAACAGTAGAATGTAGGTTTTCTCGGCCGGTATCCATATGAGTTGTAGGTTTCCGGGATGATGGCCCAGGTCTGTTGGAAATTCTTCCAACAGACTTGCAATAAAATCTCTTTGGCTGTACCTACTATTTGTATCTGGCTGGTTTTAATGACAGATTAGTAAAATGATATTTCAAGCTATTTCTCATTTGTTTTTCTTTCTGTCAAAATGAGTGACTCTAATGAAGATTATTGATACATTTTAAATTTTTATTACAAAAAAGGAAAAATTTAAGGCAAGCCGGGAAAAAAATTGTGACGTTTATGGACCTAATGCAGTGTTAGTAAGCGTAGCACAAAGTTGGTTTAAGCGTTTTCAATCGGGGAATTTTAATACACCTCACTTTGGTCGCCTTGGAACCTATAAAATGGACGTCATTGTTGATAAAGTGGAGCAAGATCGGCACATCAGAAGTTACGACATAGCTGAAGAACTGGGTATTGACCAAAAACAGTTTTGACTCATTTGAAAAAAAAAAAAACACAAAAAGCTCGATATTTGGGTGCCACACGACCTCACTGAAAGAAACTATATGAATCGTGTACTCATTTGCGATTCTTTATTGAGATGTAATAAAACCAAACGTTTTTGAATAGATTTATAACTGGTGGTGAAAAGTGGATCACGTACGACAAGAACGTGCGAAAAAGGTCACGATCAAAGGTCGGTCAGGCTTCACAGACTGTGCCAACACCCGGGTTAACTCGCAATAAGGTGATGCTGTGTGTATGGTGGGATTGGAAGGGCATTGTTTATTATGAGCTTTTACCGTCCAGAACCATCGATTCGAATCTCTACTGCCAACAACTGATGACATTAAAGCAAGAAGTTGAGAGAAAGTGGCCGAAATTGATCAATAGAAAGGGTGTAGTCTTTTTTAATCACGACAACGTTAGACCACGAACATCTTTAGCCACTCAGCAAAAATTAAGAGAGTTTGGCTGAGAGGTGTATCCGCCACATAGCACCTTCAGATTTCCACCTGTTTTGGTCTATTCAGATTTCTTTAGGCAATGTCAGGTTTACATCAAGAGAGGATTGCCAAAAAACTACTTGTCGCTTCTTTTTAATTAGAAGTCCCAAAATTTCTACAGCAACGGGATCATGTCTCTACGTACAAGATGGCAAAATAAAATGGCATATATATACTGTAATTAAATGTAAATAAAGAAAAAAAATGTCTTGAGTAAATAATCTTTAATATTCGTATATCGCCGTGTGATACTAATTTGGTAAATAAACATGATTATGCAAAAAAAACATAGGTATCGACCTTATCACTCTTTCAATTATTTTTTTATGATTGTCATCGTGAATCGTTACAGTGGGAAAATTTCAGGATAATACTCTCCCGATTGACAAAACAAAAACACTAAAACAGTTAAACATGCCATTAGGTGATATGTATTCTATCAGAGTTCAGAAAATCAAAAAGGGGTGAAATATCTGAGGAAAAGAATTAAAATGGTAAGAATAAATAAGGTAAATGTTCTCTGACACCCTCTCACAGAAGAAAATAATGGTCTTGTATAAGTGGGTGGCCACAATCGTCAGATAGGATTCCCAAAATAAAATAAAGGACACATGTTGTTATTGAGTTCAGGAAAGAATAGTTACGATCGAATCTGACTTTTAAGGAGTCAGGTAAGGAAAATAGTGGCAGGGCACTACTTTCCTTATCCTTACAGGCATTTGGGCAGCCCGTCTGGCTGCAGTAACCACCCTCTTACAGAACACCACAGTGAAATAGCAGCATGTGAGTTGATGTGTGTCGGTGAGTAAGTAAGGGATGCAAGAGCCCATTTTCCTATCCACTCCCAATCCCTTATCTTTAATCCTAATATGGTCGGCAGGGCACTTGCAGCAGTTGTGGCGTTGATTGTGTTGCCACCTATCATCAAGTGAACCGTCAACCTGTCTGTCGGTCAGAACATAAAATAAAATTAAAAAAACTAGGTACGAGTTTATCTTCATTTTTTAAGCTTAAATTGTGTCCTACTATTTTTCAATGTTTTTATGCTATTTTAAATTCAATTTTAATAATATCACAATAGTTTCTGCTGAGGCCGGAAACCTCTCGAGGTATAAGACGTTAAGCCTATGATAGACAACCTAATAGGGTCGTGGATTGATGTTGGATCCAGGCTTTTTCCAATTGGCCCCACCAGAAAACTATGGTAAGGTCCATGTTCAACAGTGAATTCCCTATCCCCTCCTAATCCCTTATCCTTAATCCTACTGTAGTCGGCAGCGCACTTGCAGCAGCTTTGGCGTTGCTTGTGTTATAGCCGACGGTAGTCACCTACCATCAAGTGGAACGTTAGCCTGTCTGCCGATATTAACATAAAAAAGGTGATGATGACAAATATTAATTAATGCGCAACAGTTTTATCAGTTACATAAAATCATTGCTCAAACTATATGTAGGTAGGTATGATGTAATTATATGTTTTTGTTATTGTACTGAAATAAATTTATTTAATGATAAGACTAAGTACTCGGAATTTTGTTGTAGATTTCTATTTATTTTGCGTTTATGTGTGTAACGTATTAATTTGAATGAGATAGCACACTGCGTTCAGAAAACAAAATCAAACAACCCGTATGGCGGTAGAAACCAAAACCTCCTCACAGAAGACCACCAAATGTGCACTTGTGCGCAAGGGTGCCTTATCATGTAGCATGTTCTTCCATCCTCCCTCAAATGAAGTCCATTATCTTAAAGGATTTGGCAGCGCAATTACACAACAGCAGTTTTTTTAAACCTTTAACTAGATCCTTAGTACCTAGACATCATTTAGAATACGTATCTACACAATCTGCAGAATGGAACCTTTTACCTGCTACTTATAGGTCCTTACCTATGAAACTGTCGATTTTTAATACTGGCTAATGTGAATATCGATAAGTTTCGTTCTACTTGGTATTCCAAATTCAAATTCATTTTATAATATAGTTATGTCATTTCTTGTAAAAAAAGAAATAAGATGTTCATTTTTGTTTGATATCACTATTTCTATGAACATGGAAATATCGAAATTACTCGTTATTAGGGTTCCGTACGTCCGAATAAAAAAACGGAACCCTTATAGGATCACTCGTTTGTATGTCTGTCCGTCCGTCACAGTCAATTATCTCCGTATCTACTAAACCGATTAAGTTGAAATTTGGTACACATATCCACTTCTGTGACCCAAACGCAGAGGTGTGACGTGAATAGATGAAATCTGTATATGGGAGGTCATTTTTGGGGGAAGGTGGAAAATAAAAAATTTTTTTTTTTAAAAACTGCATCGTGTGACATATCAAATAGAGTTTGTTGTGGAGATCTAAAATGTATTTTTTATTTTATTTTTTTGTAATTATCTCCGAATCTACTAGACCGATTAAGTTGAAATTTGGTACACATATCAATTTCTGTGACCAAAACGCATTATTGAGGGGAAGGAGGAAATATTTAAAAAAAAATTTTGAAAACTGCATCGTGTGACATATCAAATGGAAGGTCTTGTTGTGAAGATCTTAAATGTGTTTTTTTTGTAATTTTGAAATAAATAGTTTCCAAGTTATTCAAGAAAATTGACGAAAATTGACCATTCCCCTTATCTCCGAAACTACTGAACCTAAAATTTTGTAAAAAAAAAACTACAGAAATTAGTTTTCTACTTATAGATTATAGGAAAACCTATAAGAAGTCCATGATATTAAAATAACATGGTAAATCACTCAATATTGTGCGGATAGGTAACATCGTACGGAACCCTCTTCACGCGAGTTCAACTCGCACTTAAAGTTTTTTTTTAATACGTGTACCGTCGTGCCACCAACGCAGCACAGACGACAGGCAATGTCAACGACGTAAACCGCAAGGTACGTATTATGGTTTTTTTTTTTTTTTACGAGGGGAGAAATGTTCAAAAGATACCTTATGAACCCATGCCGCATGCAATGCAAGTGTCCATAGAGGTTATGTGGGACTTTTACCGCACTAAAACTACCCTCGAGATGGGTGTGGTTCAGTCCATGGGGGACTTTGGAACCGTCACCGGGCGTCGGGGGGGCGAGAAGCGCCCGGCCCTTACAGATAAGAATTTAACTAAAGCTTAAGGGGGAGACAAACGCTAAATACTAAAAATATCCATTGTTTAATGAAGATGTTACAAGAAATAGACAAGACAATTGCTTTGAAAAAAATATATATTATACTTAAACATGTGAAGAACCAATTGTATTCATTAGAATTTTCGTTAAAGTAATAGAAACTCCACAAAAAAAGTTAGAACACAAGAAGAATTTGACCTTTATTGAAAATTCTCTCGAAAACGGCTTATTGCACGCATATGAATCCTGTACCTATTAATAAGTTAATATCAGATAAAAAAATTGTATTAATAAAAAAAAAAATTTGTGTAATGTTCCAATGGTAAAAACAAAAAAACACCATTTCTAGGCCCGTTGAATTGTCTCCGCCGCCAGCGAGTTCTATAGTAAATGTCATTTGCCTCAGTGAATCCCTTAAGCTATGAGGGACCGGCTAGCCCTGAAGGGCTACTCGCCACGGCCACGGCGACAGCCGGAGGTCCCTCGCAGGCGCTGCCAGGTCGCGCCTCGGAGGTGAGAAGGGGCGCGGCGGTCTTCCTCTTCTTTCACGATGTCGGGGCAGCTGCACGTCGTCGTCATCACCAGCAAACGCCGCGTTTGCTGCTGTGATGGGGTCATCCTGGTCTAGTAGGATGTGTCGAGGTCGTCTTCTGAAACGAGAAAGAGTATCGTTAGTGTCAGGAATGTAAATGAGAGAACTGACCACTAGCGGATTAGGATGGCGAGGGAACGTTTATGGTGTGATCGCTTCCGTTCTGGAAATTTTAATCTCAACAATGAGCCTCGTGGCTACCGGAGACGAAAGCTGTAGTGGAAGCAGTTTCATCTCAAACCTCGTCGAAATTAGCAGGAACCTTCAACGTAAGTGATAAAGCAATGGAATATTTTGCCTCTTAATAAAATGAACGCCTCTTAAAGTTTAATGAGTAAATTTTAGTAATACTAAAATTGTATAATCTTAGTATTTTTTTTTATGTTATGTCGACAGACAGGCTGACGGTCCACTTGATGGTAGGTGGCTACCGTCGCCTATAACACAAGCAACGCTACAGGTGCTGCAAGTGCGCTGCCGACTACAATAGGATTAAGGATAAGAGATTAGGAAGGGATAAGGAAATGGGCTCTGGCATCCCTTACTCACTCACCGAAACACAACAGCACGTATATGCTGTTATTTCACGGTGGTCTTCTGTAAGGGGGTGGTCACTGCCGCCAGGCGGGCTGCCCAAATGACTGCGAAACGCAGTGTGCCCTACCACTACTTTTCAAATCCAGACCATAGTCATTTTTTGAAAATTACGAAAAAAAAATTGCCTACAGTAAACATTTTAACGCCTTGGGATCGACAACAATTTAAAATTTGTGATCAAAATAGATTTTAAAAAATTTCAAGATTTATTGTCTAGTATTGATCCTTTCATTAGTCGTAAAATTAATGTCGATAAAAAGCAGTATCAAAATTCTAGCAGTATCAACTTTGGCTCTCTTGGCTATCATATTGGCTAAACTTTGGCTCTCTTAGTTATCATATTGGCTAAACTTTGGCTATTATAAAACATAATTTAATGAAGAAAGTTTCATAGTAGGCTTAAAACGTCAGAAGAGGAAAAAATTGAGCTTTCCAGAAAGTTTGCAAAGTACAAATGAAAAAAAATTTTTGTTAAACAATATGAAGATATCCAAGATTTGCTACTATTTTAGCCGTCGTATTGCCATGATTTTTACAAAAAATTGCCACATCCCGTCACTGCAACAGATTTTCTCCACCATGATAATGACGATTCCTATTTTATTCTTACACCTGTAGTAGTTAAAGTACCTGTAGATTTAAAAAAATAACTTTTTATTGTTTTACGTATGATTGGGATATACAGTTACTACATTTTATGAAAAATAAAATACTTAATCAATTAGAGTTAGCATATATTGTCCAATATTTAATTAATTTATAATAATTTTAATAATATATATTTTTAATAAAAACCACCCATAAATTAATCTAATTCGTTAAAAAAATTCGTATTTGTGTAATTTTTTTTAACGATATTCGTTAAAAACAAATTACACTCAGACGTTTATCGTGCGTGCTGAATATTTGCTAAATATGGCTTTTGATCATATTTTGTTCCTATTAATTACCTACTTTAAATTGACTAAATAGCTGAGCCCGCAACTTCGTACGCGTAACTTTTTTGTTTGTAAACCGATTGGAATAACCGCATTCAAATTGGTTGAGCCGTTTCCGAGATTAGTGCGAACAAACGCACAGACAAACAGCCAAAAATTCTAAAAACTACTTTTTGTCTTGGGTAACATAAGTATAACGTGTATAATTTTTTTTTTAATATTTAATGTACAGAGACGTTTTTTAATATTTAATGTACAAAACGTTAAATAAAAGTTTATATATCAAGGCTGTAAAAATTGCGTGAGATTCGAAATAGTATGTTATCAAATTACGACTGGTTATTTTAAAAAATTACTATTTACTATGTATTTACACTCTCGTAATTGCACCATAATTCTACTGTGAGCAAAATGATAAGCTTCCCGAGTATAAATATGTGTAAATTTTCAGTTTATTACCAATCCATTGAAGCAAGGATGGCTGAAGCTAGACTCCACGAATTACTCGAAGAGATCGCTGAAGAGCATGGCTACGTTCGGAAGGATATTAAGATAAAAGCTATAACAAGTGGAGGCGCTAACTACACTTCGAAATTATTTCTCTCTACAATATCAGCTCCTGAAATCGAAAATTTACACCTCTTTGCAAAAGTGTGTAATCTAAGCGAAGAAATACGACCGGAATTCGCCGAAGGAAAAATATTTGATAATGAATTTCGTTTTTACCACGACATTATTAAAGTTTACGACGCATTGGAAAGCAAGCACTGTGTTCCAAATAAACTTAAATTGAGAGTACCAAAGTTCTTTAAGAGCAACTGTGAATACATGGAGGAGATTCTAGTGCTAGAAGATTTAGCGATTCGGGGTTTCATGCCTTACAATAGAATGGAGTCTATTTCATGGGAATATGCGATCGCGGCCGTGAACCAACTGAGCAAGCTGCATGCGCTATCCATAGCCTTCTATCAAGAAAACCCAAAAGAATTTAACCAATTGTCAAATCAATTTGTTTCCCTCTTTAACAAAAGTGTGACCCTTAAAGAAATGATTTACACCAAGACAATTAATGTTAGTATGGAAGTTGTAAGAGAGGAAAATAGATTTAAAGTTAAGAACTTCTTTAAGAAGGATCGATTTAACGAATTCATCGAGTGTTACAAACCTAAGAACCTTCCGGTTTTAGCACATTGTGATTATAGACAGAGTAATTTGTTACACAGAGTTGACACAGTAAGTTTTATAAATTACTAGCGACCCGCCCCCGGCTTCGCCCGGCGTGCAATTTTTATATATGTGAACATTCCCCGTTTATCCCTCTTTTCATTAGTGAAAACCGAATCAAAATCGATCTACACGTTCACGCGTGATGCCGTGACCAAGGGAAATAGGGATTCATTTTTATATATAGAGATGAGTATAAATATGGCTATAAAGCTTATTTACAATATTTATTTTGTATTATTATTATTAATTACAAAAAATATTTTTTAGGATGGGAAATTTGAAGTTGTACCAGTAGATTTTCAAACTATGTCTGTTGGTAATCCAGCTGCCGATCTGATGTATTTTATATACACGGGATCCGATTGCCGCTTTCGAAAGGATCACTACGAAGATCTCATCGAGTATTATTATACGGAACTAACAGCGGCACTGAACAGGCTCGATGTTGCTATTGACGAAGTATATCCTCGGGAAAAGTTCGAAGCTGATTTAAAATCGGTATGTAAAGACTTTTTGTTCCAAATCAAATTAAGCTAAACATTTAAACTGATAATGTTCGATGAATATCAGATTTCAATGATACTTCGGAATAAATATATTGGTCTAATTCAATAGAAGCTTACCTTGAAAGATATTTGATCGTAGTTTCAAATCAGTAGTAGAAACAATACAAAATACATAAAATGACGCAAATTCCAAGAAACTTTGTTAGTGAAATGTAAGTCTTCACTTACGATCAATAAATTAAACGCTGTCGCACAAGATTGAATAAATAGGGGATCGGACAAATTTTCAGAAAGTGTTTTAAATTAATCTTCATGGATATTTATTCCCATAAAAAATACTATTTTATTTATTTATAGCCTTTTAGGCACTCAAAATCATGTTTTAATATTGTTTGTTTGAAAATGCCGCCAAAACGCCACGATAGTTCATCTGAGAGCGCGTAACGTCATTTGTGGTCATATCATAACAAAACAGCTGCATTGGCATAAGACAATGATTGCCCACAAATGACGTCACGCACTGTGATTGGTGTTTCAGTATAGATTAAAAATATTGTAAATAATAAAATTTTATTTCTTCATTTAAAAATATTTAAATGAATTATATTAAATTATTATTCGATAAATAATCGTAAAAAATTATATATTTTCTTTCTAAGTACATTTTAGATTTTAATCTGATTACTGTCCGATCCCCTATTATCCTAAATGTATTATTTTCATTGCTATTACCATAATTTGCCAAATTTGACAAGACAAGACAAGACAAGTCAATGAAAATGTTTAGCTCAAAGATAATTTAGGTGACTACTAATACAACATATTGGTTTAGCTATCTTGTACAACTGTCAGCACGCAACAATCCCATATTCTATGTTCTATTATTACTATCTTCAGAACACACACTACGAAAAACCGATGGATATCGACAGTTATGTACGAGTATGTACATAAGTAAAGAAATACAATAATGTCCCATGAACAGAACGTAAAATAACTCTTATTTATGCTAAAAGGATAATATGTTTGCACATATATGTAGAGAATGTTACTATGTCACTTTTTTAATAATAAATTTTAGCATGCAGGCTGACGGTCTACTCGATGGTGTGAGGTTACAGTCAGTTAGGAACAAAATCAACAAACACCAGGAGTGTGAATGTCTGAAAAAGAATAAGACAAGCCGATGTTAGGGAATATGTACTAATAGGTGATGATAATAATAAATAATTTAATACCAAACGGCATCAAACGTGATGATGGGAAGAGACCAACGGGATGTCGTTGATTCCTTGGGGGATGAATAGATCGTTAGTATGGGACTCCTCATGTGTAGACACACTGGCTCCTTCCCATCGTAGCATAGTTAAAGCTGGTGCCGCGGCAAAGAATACAAACCAGCGAAAGTTTAATAAGGTATAAAATCATAAGTACTTCTTACTCTTTAGTTCCTCTTGGCTTTGAGACGCTGCGCTGGTCCCGTGGGGTCCCAATGCGCTTCATCTCATTAAAGACATATCCAAGCGCTTGATGGACAAATCTGGCGATGACAGGGCTGGGCATTACCTCTCTCAGAGATTAAGTTTATCCATCCAGAGAGGCAATGCAGCCAGCATGTTGGATACGTTACCATCTAGACCAAAATTTACTTGCATCATCTTCTAATATATAAAATTCTCGTGTCACAGTGTTCGTAACAAAACTCCTCCGAAACGGCTGGACCGATTTTCATGAAATTTTATTTGTGTATTTGGTGGGTATGAGAATAGGTCGTAAAATATTTTTCACCCTCCATTTTATACCTCCACCCCCCCATTTTTCAATCGCAATTTTAGTATTTTTGTATGAACAATATCCAAATAATTTAACCGTCGTTGATTGACGTGAAGTGTCGCAATCGGGTTACAGAATTATTTTCGTGTTCGGGCAGGACAACGTCTGCTGGGTCAGCTAGTAATTCATAAATTTCATTTTATTGTGTATTTTTTATTTATTAAGTTAGTTTTTAAGTTTTTATAGTAATAATTGTAATATATTTATTATATAATTATATCATAAATTGACTTAAGTTGGCCTTAAGTTATTATGTTATTTACATAACATAGTGGGACTGCGGCTGTTATTTGTGACACTATAATTCACCAAATCACTTATTTAAGAATAACAACTCAACTCAAACAATGCCATCCAAGTTCTCCATCACGGTCGAAGCTAATGCACGACGTTTAGTATCAAATTACTGTTTATTACTGCCGATTACAAAATTATGGTGGATTATGCAACAGCTTTTTCTGCTTCGAATCCATTATTATAATACATAGGTACCGTCATCTAGATTCTTATAATAGCGTGCCAAAGTCCTTGTCACTCAATACTTTGAAAGAGATTTTATTCCCCCACTTTAAGATTTAGGTCAGTGTTTTTCACGTTCTGTGATAATTATCATTTAAAGTTAGCATTAAGAGTAGCAAAGAAGAATACACTGAGAAGGGTCTCTAATTTGTCATTTTCATCAATTGAGTTATAGACCGAGAGCTGAGTGACAACTCAGTCAGTTTTAATTTTTAGGAAAGTGTTGATATAATTGATTATATTAGAAACATAGAAAAATAACTAAAGCTTAGTTATTTTTATTGCTTTAGTTATTTTTCTATGATTAGAAGTGAAATATTATAAATGATTTTTTATCAACAGGTGGAGATGTTCGGTTTATTCCTCGGAATGATGTTCTTGCCCGTCATAACTGTGGAAAGTGAGGACGCACCGAATATGGGCGAAGGCGCCAAGATCGAGGAGTTTGCAGTGACGCCTAGCAAATACTTAGATTATAGACTCAATGGTGTGATAGATGAATATGTGGCGAAGGGGTTGTTGTAAATTAGCCTAAAATGTTACAAAATCTTTTTCTATACATTCAATAAAATCGTAAACGGGCCGTGTTTATACATTAAATATTAATTAGTACACGTTGTACTTATGTTACCGAAGCCAAAAAATAGTTTTAAAATATAAATTCTGTTTGTCTGTGCGTTTGTACACTCTAATCTCTGAAACGGCTTATCCGATTTGAATGCGGTTTTCAATGGTGTATTGTAGCAAGCTTCCCGTAGCATTTAGTGTTTGTTTCGTTCCAATCGGTTTACAAACAAAAAAGTTACACGTTATACCGAATACTACGCGTACGAAGTTGCGGGCTCAGCTAGTAATTAATAAAAGTCCTGTTATCCGATTGATTTACTTGACATACTTGATACTAAATACGCAAATTGCCAGAAAGAAGAGAGAGACTTTTAGTCAAAATCTGATTTTGTTAGGAACCTAGAATATTTCTTAAGAGCGCGTATAAATAGAAATAGCTAATCCTAGATTTGAATTTTATCTAAGTATATAAAGTCCAAATAAGAAGATATTTATATATAGATTAATACATTATAAATAGAAGGGAAATGTGAACAGAAAATATTATACAATAAAATTTTCTCGATAGAACAAAATCACCAATTTACCTCTCATTTTTATCGCTTTTTATTTTATTTTCAAAATGACACATATTAAAAACCTAAAAAATTGTCAGTAATCTCACTTCACAGATTATCTTAAGGATTAATTTTTCATTTGACATTATAAATAAAATAAAATAAAAATAAAATAAAATAAATCTTTATTTGCGCGAACACATGTTTACAGGATTTTAATTTGTATACAGCAGTTACAGTACAAAGTGTGTTCTACCCGCCAAGGGCATAGTTTACGAGTAATTAATATTTAATACTTTTGGCACTTATAACATTTTTATTCCGCGAAATGCGCTGTCTTCCCTCTCATGTGATGCATACTTCAATGTGCATTGTCTCACATCAGTCACAATCGCTCCACTGAGACGGAAAGAATATATTTCTGTGCGCAAGAATATTTAGACGTAATTTTTTTAATAACACTTGTTTGTGAGTAGATTATTATAACTGTGTTGTGTATAGACTGTTTATAAATTGTTTTATATTATTTTAACAAGATTGTGTAAATATATGGCTAATAAAAGGTACTCTGTTGTGTTGGTATCGTGTCCATTCAATTATGGGGCCACGCGGGTGAAATTATAAATATTTTTTGCATTGTACGCCCCCTTAAGTAATATACATATTTACTGTATGTTTTATACATTTTTACTTTAGGATTAGTAAATTCGAAGCTAGAGTATTTAAGCTGATAAAATAAAAATAAAATAGAATTATTTATGCAATTTATATTTTAAAAAATACAAAATAAAATATTACACAGGTACACCTAAGTAATAATATCAATTAGATTGTCATTTATTCCGTCCCCATTCTTGTTCATGCACTTGAAAAACTGGGTGTTCGTGGTGCTCCCCTTACTTTGTTTGATGAATACTTGCGGGATCGCAGGCAGCGGGTTAGGATTGGCAATTACACGAGTGACGTACAGAAAATATCTTTCTTGTGTACATAAATGAGCTCTGTAATCTAAACATTCCAAGCGGTAGGATTTTTTCTTATGCCGACGATACTGCCATAGTGTTCTCTGGTAACTCGTGGGACGATGTGCGTAGGATAGCGGAGGAAGGGCTTATTATTGTATGTGGGTGGCTTAACACTAATCTCCTTACCCTAAACTCCACTAAAACTAATTTTATATGTTTTTCTATTGATAAAAGAACACAGCCGGGTAGTGACTTTAGAGTGGGGATTCACAGGTGTGGAGGCCCCCTAAGTACAGATTGCTCTTGCAGCTATATTAATAAGGTTTCAACGGTTAGATATTTGGGTGTTATAATTGATCAAAGACTATCATGGCACTCCCATATCGAACAGATTATGGGCAGGGCTAGGAAACTGATGTGGATTTTTAAAACACTTCACCATGTTGCAAACAAACAGCTTCTAAATAAAATATATATAGCCTTAGTTCAATCAGTTCTGTGTTATTGTATTCCAATATGGGGCGGAGCCTCTAAAATTAAATTTTTAGAATTGGAAAGGGTGCAAAGATCATTACTTAAAGTGATGTACTTTTTGCGACATAGATTCCCCACTACCGAACTTTATAATTATTGTGACGTCCTAAATGTAAGAAAATTATATATCTTAAATGCTACACTTAAACTACATAAATCCTTAAATTATGACCCTAATTTAATTAGAAAGAGAAGAAATGATATAGTTGTTGAAACAAAAATTGTAAAAACTGCCTTTGCTCGAAGACAATATATTTCCCACACTTCTTATTTATACAACATATTAAATAAAAAACTTAATATTTATCCTATGACACACTTTAATTGCAAAAAGACCCTGACCGATTGGCTCAAGACCCTAAATTATAATGAAACCGAATCTTTATTAAAGACTATTACTTAACTAAATTAAACATTTATTATCAAAACATTAATTTGATTATGAAGGGGGACTTATGTAAAAGCTACACTTACTCATATAGATAATGCTACACATACACATTCACACACAAATACACATTCACATTCACACACAAATACACATTCACATTCACACAGGCATATATTCACACACACATACTCATTCACACACTCATTCAAACATACACACTTTATTGTATTCTTTGTAATTTAGTAGGGTGTTGGAGAAGCGGGGTTCTCCTGATACAAGTATTTTATACTTAATAGGAGGCTCCCTACACCTCTTTTTGTACCTATGCTTAAGTGTATGAATAAATTATTTTGTAAATTATTTTTTGTATTTTTGTATTGATCATCACTATCATATTTTTCATAAACATCGATGAGGGTTCCATTTATACATTGTGCCCCTAAGCAGTTGTTAATGCCCACTTTTCGTCAACTGCATTTTCCAAAACCACCACTCTTGCAACTTATAGAAAATAGAATTCAACAATGTGTGAGGAGCAGGATGGCTGCAGGGTTCCAACCCCACATTTCAGGTGGCAGGTGGCTTTCAGGTGGCAGATGGTACACTCTAAAGAAGTGATATTTAGCTAATCCCTTAGTCGTCAGGTTTGGGCTTGGTACAAGATTTCAACAAAAAAACTATATCGGTGGTTATAGATCAGTCCGAGTTCGGGAGCACGATGGGCTGCAAGAAACACCTTTCTCCAGCTTCTGCGAAGGCATCCTGAGTTGATACAGGTTCATAAAAGATATTTTCTATATCCTTTATTAGTGAATTTTGTTCAAAAAGCTTTGTAAATGATGCTTTGCCCTTCCTGAAAATGGCTGAAGTTATATTTTTTGCAATTTTTTCTTTTCATTTGAAGCTTTTTTTTTTTAAACTAAGCACTTTAAACCGGTCAAACTTCTAAAGCATATTACAAGTTTAGTAATATAGCGAATTGTAAAATAGTAACGATTATATTCAAAATTGAGATAGTAATTAAGGGGCGATTTTGTCACCGAAGAAATAGGGACCAAATTTATTTTCGTCATCTCGCTTAGTTTTGATGCTAAGTGGTCTTTATATGTCGAATTCTAGACCATATACCAAAACTGATTCTTATTTTTACTATAATTTTTACTTAATTATTGATCAAGGCTTTTTAAGCACTTCAAGAAAGGTTCTATGAGTTTTCCCCGAAAAATAAATTCTTTTTTGGTTATTTCAAGGTTCGAGTAAATAGGCATCTTCTGGGTGAGCTCGCTCCATCTTCGGCCTCATCCTTCCTACATGGATAGATGCTGGTCAAGAGCAAACCCATCTAGTAAAAAAAAAAAAAAAATTCACGTTTAAATTTTCGATTTTGGCATTAGACGAATAAGAACCAACATTCAACAAGCTATTACTCCGTTTGTATTAAGTCTATAGACACCCAGGAGGTCTGGGAGTGTTGGGTCTATAAACCCCCCCCCCCCCCCCTAATAAGGGGTGGCATCCACTACCAGGATAAAAGCAACCCCCGACCATGTTCAGGGGGTGGCTTTTATCCTGGAAAGTATTGAACCTTAAACTTTGAAGTACTTAGTAACTTGTTTAGCAAAATTATGCAATATCGCCGTATTTTACTTTCATTTACTGGATTATACATGAATTTATGGAGACACTTTTGAAGACATTTGGCAATTTATTAAATATCGCCATCACCATCACGCCAATAAATTATTTAGATCCGGTGGAAACAAAGGCCAGATTTCACTGAGGTGAAATTTGAATGATATCGGTCAAATCGGTCATTTCAAAAACCTCATAAGTCACTTAATTAGAATTTTTCAGAATACAATAAAAACTGTTTCATACACAAACAAATGGGTTTTAAAGGACTTTTTTATGTTCAATTTAGTATTTGAGTGGTAAAAAATTTAAATAGCGAATAAGGCCCAAACAGCGGCCAAAAAGTTGGGCATCCTAAATAGAGTGAAGCGATGCTTTACATCTGGACAGCTCCTCTCTTTATACAAGGCACAAGTCCGATCCTGCATGGAGTATTGCTGTCACCTTTGGGATGGCTCAGCAAAATACCAACTTGCTGCACTCGACTCGGTGGATCGCAGAGCTAGGAGGCTCATTGGCGATGATACACTAATAAGAACTAAGCTGCAGAGCCTGGCACATAGACGCAAAGTTGCCTGTCTGTGTGTATTCTATAAGATGTACTTCGGAGAGTGTGCTCGAGAGCTGCATGAGATCATACCGCCTTCCCCTTTCTTCTATCGGACATGCAGACGTACGGCTGGTTACCATCCTCACCTTGTCGAAATCCCTCTAATTCGGACCAAGCGCTTTAAAACATCTTTTGTGATGCGCACTGCTAAGGATTGGAACTCCTTGCCGGCGATTGTATTTCCGAGCTCATATAACCCAAATCTTTTCAAGGTTCGAGTGAATAGGCATCTTCTGGGTGAGCTCGCTCCATCTTCGGCCTCATCCTTCCTACATGGATAGATGCTGGTCAAGAGCAAACCCATCTATAATAAAAAATAAAAAAAACCTTTACAGCTTATTAATAGAAATAATGAAAAAAACCTGAAAAACAGTTCTTGACTTATGTTGTTTTAGCGAGAAATAGGGTTAGTGGTATATAATTTAACCAAAACAATAGTAGCAATCATATTTTTTATTGCTTATAATTGAGAATTACGCTTAAAATAATCTTATTATCATTTTACATGTATTAATTTGTCATGTTTTAATATCTTTATGGTACATAGTCATATTCTCCATCATTCTCATCTGGATTATCTTCAACATTTGCAGTTGGCCATCTAAAAATGTTGTTATAAAATGGCATATGCTCTTCCAGAATGCTATCTTGTACGCATCTCTCTTTAAGAAGCCATTTTCAGCAAAAAAAGCATGTTGGAAAAAAATGTGACTTAAGTCACTGATTCAATTCAATTCTAATGCTAAGATTGTGTCAATACGATTTTATCTAATAGCATACATTATATAGATAACTGTAATGGTATATATACGTGCCAGTGTTCTTTGTTATATCTTGTACTTGTTAGATATTGTCACAAGTCAGCCCCTAATAATACAATAAAATTTATAGAAATGGCAGAAGAAAGATTGCGTGTATTACTCGATGAAATAGCTAAAGAAAAGCAATACAAAGAATACACTGTGGAAGTAACACCTATTACTTCAGGCGGCGCGAATTATTCTTCGGTGTTATTTCATGCAACAATAAAAGAACCAAATAAAGAAGACCTGCAATTGTTCTCGAAAGTTATCAATATGAGCCCGGATTTTCGCAAAATGGGTGACGGAAATTTGAATTTAGACGCAGAGTTTTATTTCTATATGGAGTTAAACAAAAATTTTGAAGCCCTACAGGAGAAGCATCGTGTACCAGACGAACATAAGCTGATAGTGCCGAAATTTTACAAGTGCAATCGTAAGTATTTAGAGGAAGCTCTCGTGTTAGAGAATCTAGTTAAACAAGGCTTCACTACTTACGATAGAATGAAGTCAATGACATGGGAGTACGCTGCAGCTGCGCTGAGTCAATTAGCTAAATTGCACGCCTTGTCATTTGCATATAAACATGAAAATCCAGAAGAATTCGCAGAAGTTGCTAAGAATTTGCCATTCTATATGGACAGTGAAGAAATGTCTGATTTATTATTTGCAAAAACATTAAAAGTAGCATTGGATGTGGTAAACGAAGAACACAAAAGTAAAGTGACTGCCTTTTTTAATGCCGAAAACAGATTTGATCAATACTCAAAATTCTGGAAAATGAATAATCGCAACGCTTTGATACACGTCGACTATAGACAAAGCAATTTAATGCACAGAAGAAAGGTAAAATTGTGTAAAGAATTTGCTGGAAAATAACTTTTTTGTGGTAAAAATAGTTTTATTGACCTTGTTCTTTCAGAACGGTAAGATGCAAGTAGTTCCAGTGGATTTTCAAACTATATGTACCGGTAATCCAGTAGCTGATCTGCTCTACTTTATCTTCTCTGGCTCCGATGGTCAGTTCCGCAAGATTCACTCCACAAATCTCATTGATTATTATTATAATGAACTAACAGCAGCCCTTCGAAGACTCAGTGTTGATATTGACCATGTATATCCGAAAAGCGAGTTCAAAAATGATTTAAAACAGGTAAAATTTACTTGTATTTCATTCGTATAATTTACTCGTTTGTTGTATGTATATTGAAAAATAATTCAAAAATGTTTCAAACATATACGTCTCAGCCTTCGGACGTCCACCGCTGAACAAAGGGCACCTCCAAAACTTTCTAGTTGGACTAGTCAGAAGCAGCCATGATCCAGAATCGTTCGTGGGCCAAATTAATTCTACAGTCCATCTTGACCAAAAACATATTAAGCAAAATTTCTAAAGAACTCTCACATAAACTGCACCCCAAGCTGTGCTCACACCGTCTGTCGTCCCCGCGACCATAATGTCATCAGATCAACTAGTGGACGGACGTCCAGCATAGCGTATCCTAGTGCATGAAATTGTAAACTAAGATTTTTTCACTTTCAGATGGAGTTTTTCGGTTTAATACTGTCGGCAATTCTACTGCCCATTGGGTGTGTGGAAACCGAGAATGCGCCAGATTTTGGTGAAGACGCCAAGATCAGTGAAATGACAATTGTACCCAGCAAAGAATTAAGGCGCAGGATGAACGATGTCGTAGAAGAATACATTAAATTGGGGTTACTTTAAGAGATATAACAGAGCATTGTAAAGAATATTAATACGTTGATAAAGACGAATTAGTTCCATTTTAAATTAGTTAAAAATGTTCAATGTTGAAAATTATGTATTTGAATAACCAATAAAATTATTATTTATTTCAACATGATTGATGACGTTATCGTTTTTATCTATAAATACGTCACAAACCATTTAATCTGTATCCTATGTGATAATAAATTAAGGCTTGTATAATAATCATTGGTCTCTCTCTATCTTTATTATCACATAGCAAATAACACGGCTATATCTGGTATTAGTAACACAACAAAAGGACAATATTTACGTCCCTTGAACGAATTCCCTGCTGATTGTTTCTATTGTAGATAGTAAAAATGGATTAGCAACAAAACATTTGTTTATGTTAATTTCATTAAACAAGTCTCTTGTTACGAGAAATTGGTTAGGATTATAACTTTTCTTCACACATACAGAATGCACTTTGGCTTGTCCACTCTATGAAAATTTCGTAGAAATGTGACTAAAACGTCGCTGATCAGACTCTGTACTATATGGACCATATACTATAGATGTACTTCAATTCAAGACGCGCCATACACCCTATCTGATCTTTTAGTTTAGTTGGTACGAAGCTGACAGGTTAAGGTTATGTAAGATTAATTATTTATATAAGAAGAGACCAGCTGGGATGTAGTTGATTCCTTGATTTTGCAGTCATTTCGGCAGCCCGTCTGGCGGCTGTAACCACCCCCTTACAGAAGACTACCGTTTTCTGTGTGTTGTGTTTCAGTGCAGAGTAAGGGATGCCAGAGTAATCCCTTGTCCTTAATCCTACTGCAGTCGGCAGCGCACTTGCAACAGCTTTGGCGTTGCTTGTGTTATAGGCAACGGTAGCCACCTACCATCAAGTGGACCATCAGCCTGTCTGCCGACCTAAACATATATGGGGGGGGTCTTCCCCCCAATATATGCACTTTTTAGCAGTTTGTTTATTTATTCGCTTGCGTGTTCTTTCAATAAGTAGGTAAAATAAACGGCATCTGTGGAGCGGTCATTTTCATGCCTAAAGAGAATAAAATCCTTCCTAAGGAATAGAATGACGGGCGAGAGGCTTACTGTTCTCGCTCTATTGTCTATTCATTCCGCTTTGGCGCCAGATTCTGATATGGTACTAGACGTAATGGCTGCCAACGGAAACAGAAAAATATTTATATTACAAATTATAGTACAGTGGATACAGCGATTTTTACACAGTTCACATGGTTGTTTCAAGTCTGGATACGTGCCTGATACGACTCCGTGACAACAATGCTCTTATTCTATGCCGGGGTGCAATTTTTATATATATAAACATTCCCCGTTTATCCCTCTTTCCATTAGTGAAAACCAAATTAAAATCGGTCTACCCGTTCACGCGTGATGCCATGACCAGGAGAAATGGGGATTCATTTTTATATATTAAGATAGATTACCTAAAGATGTTAAAACATTAATTTTATATAAATTTAAAAGGTTTTTGTTGAACTTTTTACTTGGACTTTTTATAATGTGAATGATTACCTCAATTTCATTGACTTACTTATCAACATTTCTTTATTATATACTTAGGATTTAAATGCTGGGATGTTATTATTGTAAGATCTGGTTATACACCCATGTACAGGCGAATGTTTACCGTGTCTTTCGGCAATTTTTGAGGAATAGGGGATCGGACAAATTTTCAGAAAGTGTTTTAAAATAATCTTCATGGATATTTATTCCCATAAAAATACTATTTTATTTATTTATAGCCTTTTAGGTACTCAAAATCATGTTTTAATATTGTTTGTTTGAAAATACCGCCAAAACGCCACGATAGTTCATCTGAGAGCGCGTAACGTCATTTGTGGTCATATCATAACAAAACAGCTGCATTGGCATAAGACAATGATTGCCCACAAATGACGTCACGCACTGTGATTGGTGTTTCAGTATAGATTAAAAATATTGTAAATAATGAAATTTTATTTCTTCATTTAAAAATATTTAAATTAATTATAATAAATTATTATTCGGTAAATAATCGTAAAAAATTATATATTTTCTTTCTAAGTACATTTTAGATTTTAATCTGATTACTGTCCGATCCCCTATTTTCGAAATTAAACACATACACAAAAATATTTAGTTAATAAAAATTAACACAAATTGTAAATTTCAAAATTATTCTAGTAATATATTTAAAAAAAAAATCAATCAAGTAGGTAACGAGAAATTTTACTGAATTCTGCAAAACATATTCATAAGTTTTATTTTTTTTCCTCTTTTTAGTAGTAAAGTTGTACTCGTAGATCAAACTGCGTTTAACTGTTGTGAACTGGACAGCCCTCTTTGATGGCACTATTAGGCTAATTTCATGTAAAGAAACCGGCGACTTATATATTATTCATGGAAACCATACTGATGAATTTACTATAGAGATAACTATAGTATCTCTATAGTTATCTATTACTATCTCTCTATTACTATAGAGATACTATTCAAGGTTCGAGTGAATAGGCATCTTCTGGGTGAGCTCTCTCCATCGTCGGCCTCATCCTTCCTACATGGATAGATGCTGGCCAAGAGCAAACCCATCTTTAATAAAAAAAAAATAAAGACGTCAGGCGTTGTATATATTTTCAGACGTTATTTTTTTATTTTTCAACCCGAGCGAAGTCGCAGGAATCAGCTAGTATTTTTAAAAAACATACCTTCGTAAGCTAGTTTAATGCATCCTTTCATTGTAGAACTAATAAATAAGAGTCTGTAAAAAATAATTTAGCTAACTTTTAGGCATAAATCGATCTCTCTCATGGTCAGTATTCTGAAAAAGACCAATCATTATCAAATATCTTGTGTTTTAGAAGACAACCAGGCATGTGTGTCATAGTTTGCAGGGGCTTTAGGCATGTTTATGCTATATTTATGCAAACGGAGAGTGCAACTATAACCTCCAAATGTTACAACTCTGGGGCTAAGGGCTGAATTAACTCAGTGGTTGAAAGTACTATGACTTTATCAGAATTATAGGAATTTCGAGATACACATAATGTCATGTAATTTCAGAAATATTATTTAATTTAAAGTAATCCCCATCTGAATCCATGGTGCTTCCTCCCATATCCGATTCCTGCAAATTATCCAAAACCGAGTAACGCGAAGGCCGCGAGAGCCTCACGACTAGTCCGTAATGTCGATCTCCGTTGCGACCTAAATCTTCCTCGATTGTCAACCGCATAAAGAACTTTGCCATGAAGTACTATGACAAACTACCTCTCCCACCCAACCCACTAGTGGTAATCTCGCTAATTTATTCTACCAATCTTGATAACACTCTTTATCAACACTTTGATCTTTGATCTTTGATAACACTATTTAAGAAGAGCCAGGCAAATCCTCAGGATCTGGAAAATCCCATCACGGCAGCTAATGCAACGCTTGACAATGACGTACGTATAACAGCAGCACATTTATAAGCGACCACCACTGCAATGTTAAAATATTTAACAGACACATATAATAGTTTTTTACATAGATGATACAGAAAGATATTATAAAAAAAAATTCAAGACAAGAACCAACTTGTAACCAAGACTAAGAAGTAAAAAATTGTTTTATTTTTTGTCAATAAGATATTTGGATATGCAAAAATATTATATATTTCCTATGACCTTTCTTAAAGTAATCCCCATCTAATGTAATCTTCCACAGCGTCGTTAATCCTCCGTCTGTATTCCTCGCTTGGTACTAAATTCATTTCACTGAAGCTGGAGTCTTCGCCCATGTTCGGAGCATTCTCTGTGTCCACGCACACAATTGGCAGTAACATCACAGACATTATTAAACCGTACACTTCCAACTGAAAGAAGATCAGTTATAAGTCAACGAGATTTCTGCAAAATTGTAAATTGAACAATGATATCGTTAGCATATTTACCAGTTTTAGGTCGTTTGTGTAATCCTCCTTTGGATATACATCTTTAATGTCAATATCAAGTCTTCGTAGCGACGCTGTAAGCTCGTTGTAGTAATATTCAATGAGGTTCGCATAGTGATACTTGCGGAACTGTCCATCGGAGCCAGAGAAGATGAAGTACAGCAAATCAGCTACCGGGCTACCCGCACATATAGTTTGATAGTCCACAGGGATTATTTGCAACTTACCATCCTGAAATCAACACTTTGATTAGAATTATATAGTATAAAACATTAACATAACATTATAATATTATAACATGAACATATGTAACAATATTATGAATTACATAACATGAAGGTATGCTGAATTATTCAAATTCAAATTTTAATCCATCTACGGCGATAAATGAGAGTAACTTGAGTGCTGTGCGGCTCATGATTGAAACAGATAAAAGGGTGACGTACCAACAGATTCGGTCAAGTTCGGTCATTGGCATGAGTCAAGTTCATAAACTCTTACTTTGACTCATAATTTGACAGAACTCATAGAAATAATTCATAATTTTCGCCTGAACACTAACTCTCAACAACCACCGTCAATACCTCGTTGTGAATCAATGCCGGAGGTCTCTATTCACAACAAAGAAGTTCGAAGAACACTACGGAGTCTTGACGTGAACAAAGCTAGTGGACCTGGTGAAGCGATGCTTCACACCTGAACAGCTCCTCTCTTTGTACAAGGCACAGGTCCGATCTTGCATGGAGTATTGCTGTCCCCTTTGGGATGGCTCAGAAAAATACCAACTTGCCGCACTCGACTCGGTGGATCGCAGAGCTAGGAGGCTCATTGGCGATGATACACTGATAAGAACTAAGCTTGGCTTGGCAGAGCTTGGCACATAGACGCAAAATTGCATGTCTGTGTGTAGTCTATAAGATGTATTTCGGAGAGTGTGCTCGAGAGCTGCATGAGATCATACCGCCTTCCCCTTTTGGCTTCTCACCTTGTCGAAATCCCTCTAATTCGAACCAAGCGCTTTAAAACATCTTTTATAATGCTCACTGCACTGCTTCCTACATGGATAGATGTTGGTCAAGAGAAAACCAGTCTTTAATAAAAAAAAAATGAAAGTCTCGAAATGATTGAAAAATATAAGGAAGGTGAGTCAAATACTCTACTTGACATCTTCACAGGAGATGAAACCTGAATATCTTGTTACGAACCCGAAACCAAAAGGCAATCTGCCCAATAGGTGTTTTCTTTCGAGGATTTACCAACAAAAGTAAAGAAGGGAAGAAGTGAAGGGAAAAATATGATTATCTCATTCTTTGGACGGACGGGACATTTTGCAACCATTGCGTTAGAGGATCAAAGGACCGTTACTGCAGACTGGTACATCAGTAATTGTATTGGAAAATGTGCAACAGAAGTGCCCAAGAAATAGGATCTTTCTTCACCACGACAATGCTCCAGCCCACCCCGCCAGACAAACAATCGAATATTTGACTCCTCCTTATAGTCCCGAGATGACACCATGTGATTTTTATTTCGCTTATGAGCTTCCAAGATGCAGTGAAAGCGTTCGAAAACGCTATGAAAGGGACCCCAAAAGAAGAGTGGGCCCACTGCTTCAGTCAGTGGTTCGTTCGAATGTGACGGTGCTTACAAAGGAATGGAGTCTACTTCGAAAAACAATGAAAATACATACAGCTTCCTACATTATTTAGTTTTTGAATTTCTTAAAATTATCTGTGTTACCCTCGTACGTGTTAGACTTATGTATGAATGATATTAATACAAGTATACCTTTCTTCTGTGCATCAAATTGCTTTGTCTATAATCCACATGAGTTAAAACATTACTTTTATACATCTTATAGAATTCAGTAAGTTGCATGGTTCTATTTTTTTCATTAAAAAATTTAGTTAGTCGCTCTTTATATTCATCTTTAAGAACTTGTTGAGTAGCTATTAAGGCTTTCTCTAAAAATACATCTCCCGTTTCTTGATCGCCCATTAGGAATGGAAAATTCTCAACGACTGCTGCGAATTCCTCAGGATTTTCGTGTTTATAAGCAAACGATAAAGCGTGAAATTTCGCTAATTGACTCACTGCAGCCGCAGCGTACTCCCAAGTTATTGACGTCATTCTATTGTAAGTGCTGAAGCCCTTTGCTGTTAAATCTTCAAGCACAAGAATTTCTTCTGAACGCTTAGTATTGGATTTGTAAAATTTAGGCACCATCAATTTATGCTCTTCTTGCACGCGGTGCTTGGTCTGTAAGGCTTCATACACTTTATTTAACACCGTATAGAAATATAGCTCTGTTTCGAAAATATTTTTATCACCAGCCATATTTCGCATTTCCTCGCTAATATTGATAACTTTCGCGAACAGTTTCAGGTCATCAAAATTTGGAGCCGATATTGTTGCTTGAAAAAGTTTTGAAGTATAATTTGCTCCACCTGTACTAATTGGAGTTATTTCCACAGAGTAATCACTATACTTATTTTCTTTTGCAACTTCATCGAGCAAGGCACGCAATTTTTCTTCTGTCATTACTCTGAATTTTTTTTATATAATTTAAATAAATGAATTTAAATGTGCCGGCTTGAAGCAATATCTAATCAAAATAAAATGTTCCGGCGAGTATTTATAATCAATCGGACCTGTTATCTATAACCACGACAAAGATACGACATTGCCTTACATATAATCAGTGCGCATTTCCAGTTTTGGTACTAAGACGTGGGCACGACAGAATGTCTCGTCAACAAGTCACTCAGCGAATAACGAAGGCCAAATAGGCCTTCGTTGATCGACGACCTCAAAAAAGCGGTTGGACAGGACCAAGTATCATGGTCCAATGTTTATCATTAAAAACAACATCATTCATCTTAATACCGTACTGTTTAAAATACTGATGAGCTATTTGTTACCAACCGTCTACTTAGCCTTAAGTATCTACCAAAACTTGACAGAACAGGTCTTAGTAGACCAATAAAGGTCTGCTTAGCCTGTTCTGTCAAGTTTTTACATAAACAGTCTGTTTATGAAATTTAATATACTCACAAAGTTAGAGTGCAACTTCGTACGCATGGCATTCGGTGTAGCGCTTAATTATTTTGTTTGTAAACCGAATGGAATGAAACAGACACTAAATGTTACGGGAAGCTTGCTACGATATATTAGTGAAAACCGCATTCAAATCGGTTAAACAGTTTCAGAGATTAGCGTGCACAAACGGATTGACAAACCGACAAACAGACAAAAATTCTATAAACTATATTTTGACCTCGGTGACATAAGTGCAAGGTGTTCAAATTGTGTTTTTTTTTTAAATCTTTAATGACAGCTTGTTTACGATTTTATTATATGCAATAGAAATGTCTACTCGAGCCGAGGCGCAGCCGAAGGCGAGGGTTGACAGTCGGAACAAGTTGCAATGACGGTTCCGCACGTGTACTGAACGACTATTTTTAATACAGTTGCGAAAAAATGAAGCAATTTAAAAAAACAAACAACTAAATTCGCAAAGAAAATTTCTGGAAAATGGCGCCAACCGTAGAATATAAGCAGAGATTTTTTTTCTTCAACCATTCTGGTAGGCAAAGGAAACTATGCCCATACAGCCAAGTCTTCAGTAGAATTTTTTTATTGATTTGAAATGAAAATGAAATTTAATGAGATGAAATGAAATGAAACCTAACCTAACTCATTAAATCAAATCATTAAATCTGATATTGAAACAAATTCGTAGCTTCTTTTTAGAAATATACGTATTTGCATGAATCATAAAAACTTTTTAGTAAAAACTTCATGGTTGGTTTTTCTTTTTAATAGACATTATTTTGACAGTTGGGAAAGAGAACGCACGAGTGCGGGAAAGGTAAAAAAAAAGCACGAGTGTGTAATAGCCCACATCCCGAACGCTATCGCTATACGTCCCTGCAATACGCCACTTTTTGAGCAACTGTATTAAAAATATAATTACTCTCTATATATTGTGTATGTAATGTATGTAACTCGTGTTAATGCAACGTCAAACTGTAAATGTTGTCCACGCCTGTAATTGGCTTACATTATAACTTAAAGTACTATACTTTAAGTTAATTATGAAATTATAGTTATGTGAAGCTGTTGGTGTGTAAATAAATAAATAAATATTCATTATCTATCTAAACTCACCAAAAATCAACAACATCCGACACTTCCAAACTAATTATCCTTCAACCGCTGGACTATATATGTCCGCGCGACCAAGCGCCATCCTTTTCCCCGGTTATGTGTGTGGTTATACATACCATCACTTTACGATCTCCAGAGCACCGTGTCACCATTTCAGACGTTGCCGTCGATTACCTCTGTTAACTTCCCTCTGACGCGACAACGACGCTTGGATCAAACTATCACCTACTACTAGGGCCGGATTATCTATTAGTGATTAGGTGTAGGCAACTACATAACTGAGTATATTATAGGTTTCATATGGTTATCAGTGGTTAGGGTGCTTGCCTTAACGCTCTGTCAAGGGTTCCCGCTTGTCTAGGGTTCCCAGGTTTGATTCCAGGCAGGGTCAACTTTGAATAATGAACTTTCAAATTTGGCGGGGCACACTGCGTTTCGCAGTCATTTGGGCAGCCCGTCTGGCGGCAGTAACCATTCCCTTACAGAAGACCACCGTGAATTACAGCACGTGTGCTGTTGTGTTTCGGTGTCAATCCTACTATCGGCAGCGCGCTTGCAGCAGCTTTGGCGTTGTTTGTGTTATAGGCGACGGTAGCCACCTACCATCAAGTGGACCGTCAGCTTGTCTGCCGATCTTAACATAAAAAATGTTGAAACAGTGTAGTGAAAACAGCGTAATTTTAAATTATTGCATAGTTAAGAAAGTTAGAAAACGGTTTTAAGGAACTCTCAAGACAATTGCCTAGTGCATATTATTAGTGGGGTTTTTTTATTTCTAATTTAAGTTTCCTTAATACCTTTAATATAGATTAGGAATTCTTCCTTTTATTCTTTTGTTTTATCGTAGAGGCATACCAAATTTAAAAAAAAAAATCATGATTTATTGATTCATAATGTATTCCTATATCAATATTTAGCTTATCTGTTTCAAGAAATGAATCACTTTTAATCTATGACCATTTATTATTTTAATCTTAATTCTTTTATAAAAATATTTATCGACGATTTTTTTATAAAAATATTTGTCATATTGGTGTTGAAATTTGCAATGGTTTTTAAAAGCAATTCTACAAATAATTTTCTCCCTAATTTAAGTTCTGAATTAACATGAAATTTCTGGTATTAAATTTCAAGAATTTACCAGCATTCAATACATTTCACACTTACTTTTGCGCGCGGATTCGTCCGTGTGGTTAACTGGATCATATACTTACTGATTAATAGATCAGATCAGATAGAGTTACCTTCACGTCTATATTACATATAATAAAATCCAAGAGCGTCGCCAGCCGATGGCCGGCAGCCGATGGGGGTTGATATGAAGAATGAGAAAAGTTTTTCACTAGTAGTGCGAGCCTTACATCTACAGCGATTGTAATAACAACGGTACAAGACTTAGGACTTTGGTTGCTTTACATTTGGCAACTTTTTTAGAATACCTCTCCCTGCCCCCCCCCCCCCCCCCCCCCCCCCCCCGGCGACGCCCTTGATAAAATCGTAAACGCGCCATGTCTGTACCTGTAGTTAAATAGTTTTTCAACAAAACAATTTGTACACATTGTACTTATGTTACAGAGGTCAAAAATATAGTTTTTAGAATTTTTGTCTATTTGTCTGTGCGTTTGTGCACCTCAGAAACGGCTTAACCGATTTGAATGCAGTTTTCAGTGATGTATTGTATAGCAAGCTTCCCGTAACATTTAGTGTTTGTTTCATTCCAATCGGTTTACAAACAAAAAAGTTACGCGCTATACTGAATACCACACGTACGAAGATGCGGGCTCAGCTGGTCTACAATAAAATTAGCAATGAAAAAAAAATCTGTTATTATACTGTTTTATTTTAAATTTTGTAAAAACGGTAAATTTTTACAACAAGCCCTTCGAGACATATTCATCGATTATATCGTTGAGCCTAGGTGCGAACAGACCACTGGGTTTCACCGTGTATTCTTCTAAGTTGATCCCATCACTTAAGTCGGATATATTCTCACTAGCCGCAGTCATCCCTGATAGATAAACCATCCCGATGAAAAGTCCAAACATCGCCGTCTATAAATTAAAAAAAAAGATCGTGTATTAGTCAAAAATATCTTTATCCCCTAATGTTTTGCCGTACATTTAGGCAAACCTTGGCAGTACTAACCACACCCTTGCGCAATTAGCGGCTGAAATTAGCACATGAGTACTATTGTATTTCAGTGAGCGAGTAAGAGATGCCAGAGCCCATGTCCCTAACCTTGATCCCTTACCCTTAGTCCCACTAAGGTCAAAGGCACACTTGCAATACTAGTGGGCGTTGATTGTGTTATAGGCGGCGATGGCGATGGCCATCAAGAATAATCAGCCTGTCTTAGCCAGTAATTAAAATAAAAATATATATATAATAAATTTTCATATTTGTTTCACTTATTTTGAAACTGTCAAACATACTTTTTAAAGGTATGAAACTGGTTGAAAAGAAAAATTGCATTTAGAAGAAAGGGCCTGCGCTGACTGAACGCTAAGACACATCGGATCTCGGACACGAGGATATCGCGACATGCTTCACGTCATGGTATCCCGCAGTATGTAGCTGTATCGTGAAAACAACACATTGGGATTGGGATAATACCACTCGTTGCTGAAGAGGATGAAACGTAATTACGAGCTGCCAACTCGAAAAAAAAATAAGGATCCCATGGGATGAGGCCGAACGCTGGGGTATTGAAATAAAGGGATGTGAGTGCCTAAAATCATTGGGATAAATTTAAAAATAATATGTTCAGGAAAAAATTCTTCGTCACTCAGCGCCGGCATTATATCGACGGAAGACACTCCAATATTGAAAAAAAAAAATGTTTCGTAACTTCCTTGTTCATGGACTATTCAGTTAATCTGGCCACATTTTTCTGTTGAACGATTTCACCACTCCCTTGCTGTAATTTCTGACTCGCGAAAGCATTATACTTAGAAATTGGAATAAAATAACTAGCGAAAGACCAGACCATACCGCTTCTAAATCTGCTTCAAACTTGTCCCTTGGGTATACATCATCAATATCGACGCGGAGTCTTCGTAACGCCGATGACAGCTCCGTATAATAATATTCTACGAGATCTCTTAAATGAAGCTTGCGGAACTGAGCGTCTGTTCCCGTGTAGATGAAATACATGAGATCTGACAGCGGGTTACCACAGCACATCATTTGAAAGTCGAGTGTAATCATTTCCAAATTTCCATCCTGTAAATAAATAATAGCATTTCGAATACTCTCTTTTATAAGAGTTCTATAGAACAGCACGTTTTAAATGTCCATATGTAGGTATTTGATAGAAAAGTTTACATCAGTTTTTTAAGTTTTTTGTATTTTTAGACATTTTGCTTCTACGGTGTTTTTCAACTTAGACAATTCGCATTTTAGGCATACCAATAAATAGGTATTTTGAAATTTAGGCAATTTGCTTTTTAGACATGACTTTTAGGCATTCAGGAAGGGCACACTGCACTGCGTTTCGCAGCCATTTGGGCAGCCCGTCTGGCGGCAGTAACCACCCCCTTACATAATACCACCGTGAAATAATAGCTCGTGTGCTGTTGTGTTTCGGTAAGTGAGTAAAGGATGCTAGAGCCCATTTCCCTATCCCCTCCTAATCCCATCCTTAATCCTACTGTAGTCGGCAGCGCACTTGCAGCAGCTTTGGCGTTGCTTGTGTTATAGGCGATGGTAGCCATCTACCATAAAGTGGACCGTGACTCACGGTCGGTGAGCCTGTCTGCCGATCTTAACATTTAAAAAAAAAAATTGCTTCATAGAATTTAGACTTTCTGATTATAATTGGTTTCTTCACAATATTTTCCTTTATAGTTAGAGTGAATCAACATCATTTATTCAACATTTGAAATACGCTTCAGAATATTGGAATTTCAGAAGAGATTTAAAATTACTTACTTTGTTTCGCTTATGCATCAAATTGCCCTTTCTAAAATCACCATGGGCTAACACTTTAATACTGTTCGATTTATAAAACCTCAAAAGGCTTGGATATTGATCGGTCTCGAAGTATTTCTTCACTCTGTCTTTATTCTCTTCGTTGACACTTTCTATACTGATATTCACCATACGAGTATAAACTATATCTCTTAAATTTTCATTCTCTCCAAACAACAATGGAAAATATTTTATATTAGCTTCAAACTCGTCCGGAGCGTCGTGATAGTAGGCCATCGATAAAGCGTGAAATTTTGCTAGATTTCCTATAGCCGTCAAAGCGTATTCCAAATCCACAGTGTCAAACCTATCATGGGCTACAAAGCCTTTTGCTCCCAAGTCTTCCAGCACCAGAACTTCTTCCAAGTATTTCGAACTACTTTTATAGTACTTTGGTATCTTAAGTCTATGATTTTCGGTTACACCATGCTCATCTTGCATTTTATCGTAAACTTTCATCAAAATTTGATAAAAGTTGAACTCGTTGTTCAAAATTCTCGGTTCAGCGAAACAAAATCTTAATTCTTCGCCAACTTTGCAAACCTTAGAGAAAAGATGTATAGTGTCTTTGCTCGCATCCGATATTGACGCAACGAACAAGTCTGAGGTAAAATTAGAGTCGTCAGTTACTGCAGATTTTAATTTAATATTTTCGTCACTATAACCATAATCCTTGGCTATATCCGTAAGGAGAACGCGAAGTCGATTTTCCGCCATTTTGGAACCTGAAAAACGAATCATTTCAATATGTTATTAATCAAGGAACTGGCTGGTTAAATTTATTCATTGGTAGCGCTGATGGATAACTAATTTTAATTTTAAATACTTCGTAAACCAGCTGTGTCTGTAAATTAAATATTTTTTTCAAAAAAAACAATTTATGCACGTTTTACTTATGTTACCGAAGTCAAAAAAATAGTTTTTAGAATTTTTGTCTATTTGTCTGTTTGTCTGTGCGTTTGTGCCCGCTAATCTCAGAAACGGCTTAACCGATTCGAATGCGGTTTTCACTGATGTATTGTAGCAATCTGTAACATTTAGTGTTTGTTGCGTTCCAATCGGTTTACAAACAAAAAAGTTACGCGCTATACCGAATACCACGCGTAAGAAGTTGCGGGCTCAGTTGGTCTACAATAAAATTAGGAATGAAAAAAATTGTTCTGTTATGATACTGTTTTATTTTAAATTTTGTAAAAACGGTAAATTTTTACAAGAAGGAATTGAGCCTAGGTGCGAACAGACCACTGGGTTTCACCGTGTATTCTTCTAAGTTGATCCCATCTGTTGTCTGTTTGTCTGTTTGGCTGTGCGTTTATTCGCACTAATCTCAGAAACGGCTTAACCGATTTGAATGCGGTTTTCACTGATTTATTGTAACATTTATTGTTTGTTTCATTCCAATCGGTTTACAAACAAAAAAGTTATGTAAATTTAAAGAATCACATCCAACTTTTTTCGATAAAAATGGAATAAAATAACTCTTCGGATGAATTGGCTGAAACTTTAGTTAACTATATATATATTTATCATCTGTAAAACGATGATCATTGAAAGTTTACATAAAATTAAAAATAGTCAGTTCAGGTGATTTTAGAAATCCAATTTCAGTTGACCTCAGATCTACATGATCAGTCATATTAAATAGGGTTCAGCTTAGGCTGAAGACTCTTCATATAATATAATAAAATCCTTCTTTGTCTACTTTGCACTATTTTTGCATTCTTTTTTTTTTGCAATAGGCATGATGACAGATTTTGAAATTCCCTTCCATAATGTAGACACACGTCTACCATATCTGAAAAAAAAAAATATTTCAGCAAAAAAACTAAATTTCAAGGCGAATTATTGAATGTTTTTAAATCTATTTTGAATTACGCGCGGAAACGCTCTTAGGTGTCGTGGCGTCGCGTCTGATGAACCGTGACGTCACCGACATCTCATCATATTTTTCATTCTGTCAAAGCAAAGTCAAGCAACACGATAGCACTTCCCTGGGCGTGACGTCATTCGCTCTGATTGTTGTTTCAGTTGACATGGCCGATTGCAGTTATTTATACTTCTATTTTATTGAAAATCTTATTAATCTCAATTTTAATACAAAAAATGAGTAATCTTTTAGACTCCTTTCAACATATATTTTTCTCCAAAACTATTTGGAGAAGCTGCCATTTGCATGTGAAAGTGGACTGTATATCGAAATTGATTATTATTGCGGATTTAAGAAAGAAAGAAAGAAAGAAAGACTTTTATTCACTGCACGAGACACTGACATTATATACAAAACAGGACAGAGAATAATAGAATTAAAAAAAACGTGTGTGTGTCCTCGCGGCAGCGAATCGGATACTGGCGCAGCATTGTGCTGAGGTGCTAGACAAACACCTACAGCGCTGATTTTCAGCCAGCACCGTATGTGACTCATTGAGCACCATACAAACATACTTTATAAATTGGATTGGAAGCACTGTCCTTTTACATGAGCCAGGAGGTTGTCATACGAGTAAATAAGGAAAGCGGGAAAAGCAAAATACCTCGTCTCCTGTGGTATGCTGTGGCTTCGGCGCGGCGACAATGTGAAGAATCCTTATCACTGGATTGTTCCGTCACTGGATTGTCTTTATTTTGAACAACACACAACTCACACATATATATATATATAAAGCGGGCTGTCCCTTAATGTCAAAAATGTTTAGTTCCACCAATTTTACTATTTTTCTTAATATTTTCGACAGAGCGATCGTTATCAAGCGGCGCGGACTTTGAAAAACTTGCAACAACTGTTGCCAACATACGAGTCATCCGCGCTTCCTCCAGCTGTCTCCTTCGCGCGTACTTGCGACGAGGTTGTGCGGGAAAAGGATAGGTGGCGGAAATGGCTCGTATGACAACATGGCGAAATTTGAATTCAAAAATAAAATTGAAAGCCTATATTGGCGTTAACACTATTTATTCTTTGTTTCTTTAATGCCGTCATCATGCCGCGTCCAAATATATTCTTATTACAAGTAAAGGAAATAAATAACATTACCAATATAAAAGATAAGCCAAGACTGTCTGAGCTAACGATTTTATCGATTGAACGTGAAATAGCACGACTCTTGTCCTTAATAAAATTAGTATTTGGTGTCATTTCTGTATTGTGAATTTCGGCAAATATTTTCGAATAAACGTTTTTTCACTTAATTCATAAATACACTAGTCAAAACACAAAATACAATAGGGGCGATTACATAGATGTATAGGCATGAAAATGTAATAAGTAGATATTTATACTTTATATTAGTAGAGAAGTAGGAATATCTGTATGGCAATAAAATATTTGTCTATGGTAGAATAAGTAATAACTAGGTACAGACTAATACAACATCTTTGGTAATAACAATATGGTATAAAAATGTGATTGTAATCATCTGTTCAATAAAAACCTAAACAGAGTTTACGTGTATTTCTAAGTCCTAACAATATCTTCTGTTTTTTGGTTAATGTTTATTCTTCTTTACCTGATGACAGCTTTTTTTATGTCAGGTCGGCAGACAGGCTGACGGTCCACTTGATGGTAGGTGGCTACCGTCGCCTATAACACAAGCAACGCCAAAGCTGCAGCAAGTGCGCTGCCAACTGCAGTAGGATTAAGGATAGGGGATTAGGAGTGGATAGGGAAATGGGCCCTGGCATCCCTCACTCACTCACCGAAACACGTGCTGTTATTTCACGGTGGTCTTCTGTAAGGGGGTGGTTACTGCCGCCAGACGGGCTGCCCAAATGATTTCGAACGCAATGTGCCTTGCCACTACTTTCCAAATCCAGACCAGAGCCAAATTTGAAAAGTTGATTTTTCAAAGTTGACCCTGCCGGGAATCGAACCCGGGAACCCTAGAACAGAGCGTTAAGGCACGCACCCTAACCACTCATCCAACGGGCTCGTCAACAGCTTAAAAAAAACAAAACAAAAATAAAAGTTACCTGAACATTAATATTCATAAACTCACATATCAACCGCAAACAAATAATTAACAATTTGGGAACACTCTTTTATTTATAAGTTTATAAAAGTCATAGCAATATTTTGATAATGATAATAACACAATCAGATAACAATGTCAAATTGTTACGAAATACTCAATAACGCATTGCCCAAGCCATCACGTCATGATTTTTCTCTGAAATAACGGAAAAAATAATATGGTGCAATAAAGAAGTTTCACACCAGACACACTGGTACAAGCTGGTTTTGGTACATGTGTATTGAACACGCATACCATATACCATCACACATTTACAACTGACGTCGAACGACAGATACCGACCGACGACGCCGAGCACTAGTATCACATTCTAACGACGACGACGCCGAGCGCCGAGTCAAATCACACCACATTCGGTATACAATGACCTTTCCTGATGACATTGAATGTGTGTGTGTGTGCATGTGTGTGTATGTTTTTTATTTAGCTAATTACATAACAAATTTGTAAATAACAGATGCGGAAACACTTCAAGTTGCGGGAAGTAAGAGTAAGTAAGTTAAGTAGTAACATTTAACAATAAACAACAATTATCCATGTTATAAATGTGATCTTGATACTTTTTAATATTTTCTTAGATTTTTTTTTTTTATGTTAAGGTCGACAGACAGGCTGACGATCCACTTGATGGTAGGTGGCTACCGTCGCCTATAACACAACCAACGCGACCGCTGCTGCAAGTGCGCTGCCGACTACAGTAGGATTGGATAAGGGATTAGGAGGGGGATAAGGAAATGGGCTTTGGCATCCCTTACTCACTCACCGAAACACAACAGCACGTATATGCTGTTATTTCACGGCGGTATTCTAGTAATAAGCCGTCCTGACCACCACGGTGTCTTCTATATTAAATTCTTGTTTGAATGTGTCAAAATGTCATCGAAATATAACGTTCTAGCAAAATGTAGAAAAAAAACGTAATTTAGTTTTGTTTAGTGTGCTTATTTGTAACAATAATTAAATATCCGCTGCTTTTAAATTTATAAAAGATTTCACACATTTTAATTTAAAAAAAATCTATTAACTTTTATCATTGGAAAATCAGTATCTAAAGAAGATTATAAACTTCCGCTGTATTAACTATCTATGGTGTGATTATGAAATTTATTTTCTTTTAACTGACTATTTCTTACCGAATATTCCATTACAAATGGTAAGAAGTATTAAAACAGTTCTTACAATCCCCATAAACCTTATGGTAACTCTTTGATTATATTGGTACTCGTAACTATGGTATTCGACAATACAGTGGCATTTAAGTTGGAAATTATCCAACTTAAATGCCACATTGAAATGTTATCGTTACTCTTAAAATGTTACAAACTGTATCTTGAAAACACTTTAATTTTTTTATTTAAAAAAAACGGTGGCAGACAGGCCGGCGCTCCTTTTGACAGTGGTTGGCTACTGTCGCCACATGCTACACGAGGAGGATTCACTCTTGAAGAATTCCATATTGTAGCTAGGCGGAAACACCTGAGAAGAGAGTTTATCAACATTGATGATGAAAATTACTGACAGATTTTCGTTTCTCGTTGTCTAGATGGCGCATGTGAATAACAGCATATATTTCACATAATACGGTGGTCTTCTTGGGGCGGTTACTGCCGCCAGAAAGACCGCGAGACGCAGTATACCCTGTCACCCACTACTAAGGCACGATCCTCACTATAAAGCCGTTCACAGTTCGTTCTCGGTCCAATCTCGGTTTGATAAAATATTATGAAGTAAAAAATATATGTGTGCATTCATACTATCCGTAACAGTCAAGTTTCGCTCGAATCCCAGTCCAATCACGATCGTTCGAAGAAATTTTTCTTTGAGTGAGATCGAAGTTGTCACGACATGTACCGCTGAAGCGATAAGTACATCAAATGCAACAATACTTCAAGTATATTTTACTTTTAATTAAATTTTAATCGTATTTGAATTATATTGTAGTTAAAATAATCCTGAGTGATAAAAATGACTAAACAAATGTGGACTTTCGAAAGACTTTCGAAGCTATAGTCGCTAATTCTTCAATCGAAAAGTTCAATGACATTTACAATAATTTTAATTATCTACGAGCCAAATACATCCGACTTTGATTATTGACAATTCAAGACTGAATCGTGAATTGAGTCAGATTGTATAATGTGAACACGATACGACTTTACCAGACCGAAATCGGATCGAGAACAAACTGTGAACGGCTTTATAGTGAGGATCGTGCCTAATTATTTAAAACCTTATATTAAAAAAAACTGCCACATAATAAAACATTACGAGTATTATTCCTGACATCTTTATCGTTGTGACGACGGTGGCCCTCGGAAACCTAACATTTTTCCAGGATAAAAAGTATTATATATGTTAATCCTGGTAATAAACTACCTGTGTGCCAAATTTCATTCAAATCCGTTAAGCCGTTTTTGCATGATTGAGTACCAAACACACAAACATTCGCATTTATAATATTACTAGATGAAAACCCGGCTTCGCTCGGGTGTAATGTGACTCATAATGTACACATGTAGGTACAAAATGTAGGTAGATATTTCTGTAGTTATCGGTTCTCAAGGAATATTAAAGGCAAAGCGGCATAGATTCGCTCAATGTTTGCGGCAAGACGTTTCGTTTTACACAGTCAACATGAGTCCCAGTTCTTTGTAATTGACACTTTGTTTTTAAAATGAATGGTGCGACGACGTATTGAGTGGCGAGGCGTATGTGCGCTAGTATGAATGAAAGAGAACATTTATTAACCACTCAAGATGTCACAGGTGTCAGTGAGTGACGTTTCGCTAGAGTGGCCAATATGGCGACTGCGATTTGTCTGTCAGCACCATTAGAATTTAACAAAATACTTGACAATCCGAATTTTGCGTATATATGTTGTCGACTCGAAATCTTTATTTTTTTATGTTTTATTATTCAAGTAAGGTTTCAATCGAGTCTACCGTACCCCTTGACGAAATTATTAATATAGAAAAGTACGATAATCAACGTCACGTAAAAAAAATTCTTACAGCTAATTCCAAAGATGTTGAATTAGTCTGCACCTATAGATGGATCACAAAATGCAGCAATATTTTATTATTTCTAACACCTTCAAATTGTCATAAGGTTGAAAGAGACATACATATATAATCTGTCGGGTCGAAGTTGAGTGAATGTCTCCATTTTGACTATACAATGCAAGCTAAAGTTATAGCGTATAATAGTGCTGTGCATTTTTATTGATAACTAGATTTTAAATATATGACGGATAAAAAGTATGGCTAAATGCGTTTCAGTGTACTGTTTGGTTATTCAATATAAATAAAATGTGGGTGCGTACTGGTACTCGCCGCATTGCTAATCGGTTGTATGAGATTGTATGCAACCTCTCGCATTTATTTCACCAAAATATTTCAAAAGAATAGTTAATTTTTGAGTAGAAATATTTAGAATCCATCCTTAAGGGGTAGAACGGGAGTAGGTTTTATTACGAGAGAAAAAAACTCGATAATCTTAAAGTTTTATTTTTAGAAACGATATCACAGATTGGATAATCTGTGATATCGTTTCATTTTAATCTGTGATATCATTCATCTGTGATTCGTCAACATTTTAATTTAAAGACTTGCAGTTAATGTTGACGCTTGGGTATCAACGTATTTATTAGTAAGTCTTTTTCTGGGTAATTTCTGAAAAGAAATAGTTTTTGGTTATTAATGATTCAAAAGATTTTCATAATTTTCATAGATTGAAGCATAACTTCTTTATAACTTATAGATATTACTTACTGGTTTACACGATGGTGGTAATTTTAGGAATATTGTCGGCACTGCATACGAGTGTAGAATTTTACGCTGATATCCTTGGCGAAAGCAAGAATCTTCAAAGTTCATCGAGCATATTCTTGTAGGTATATTGCGAAGCTCTCCAATCGTCGGCTTTTCTTACATTTTTTGTCCACGTTTTTTTTTAAATCGATGTCGGTGGGAAATCTGTTATAAATTGATAAAAATTACTTTCAACCTGCAGTGAATGCTAGAAATTGTCAACACTCTACTAAAATTAAATTAGTTATCGATATCGATAAACTTATCAAGATCAGACTACAGCACTATAAAGCAAGACAATATGTCAAATATTCCGATTAACTTTGGTTTTTGTAAATTTTAGTTATAAACACCAGCTTTTCTTTAAATAAATCAACCTTAGAGCTGTGTATGCATGTACAATGATTCATTTTTAGTAAATAATTATAAAAAATTGTTTACAAAACACCAAAATTAATGAGTGCGAGCTGTGCGACTTACCGGTGAAATGATATGTTTCCATTATTCTCCTTCAAACCACCCACTCTACTTGGACAAACGGGAACAGTACAAGCCATTCTTGGCAAGCAACAGATTTATGAAATCACACTTTCAGATTTTTAAGTATTTTAAATCACATAAAGCTAAACGTGCTTGTTAACCAGCATGATATAAACAAATATGACGTTGCCTCTTTTATGGCGCGCAGCGTTTTAAGACGTCATATTCGGCTATTGTTATCTCTTTTTAACATACGACATGCAGCCATTAGAAAGACGGGTATCGAGTATCGAAGGAATCTTCAATTTTTATTGTTCCATCTATACACTAATACAATTATCTTTGGCTAATTCACTAGATTTTTAACATAGTGAATATGTTAGCAGCATCTACTATATTTTTAGTGCACACTAGTGCACTAACATGAATGAATAATAGTAGGCAAACATAAAAAAAAACTATTTTGAATAGACATATTACATATTTACTTAGTGGAGTGTGTACGACAAAGATATCAATGATTTATCATCATAATATCATGCGATAAGTGTGATAACAGGTCGACAGTTGGCAGTGTATTTTTTTACTTGCTTGTTGTCCACGTCAATATGGCTCAGGACAGACTGAAAGCTCTCCTTGTTCAGATAGCAAAAGAGCACAACTACCTGAATTATGACGTCGAAATACGACCAGTGTCTTCTGACGGTAGCAATTACACTACAGTCTTATTTCTCGCCACAATATCGGCTCCGTTTCGAAGCAACATCGAGCTCTTTGCGAAAGTGAGTGACACTACTGAGGAAATGCGAAGTCAAATGTCGAGCATGAGTAAAATTTATGACATAGAGTTTTATTTCTACGACAAATTGTATTGGATATTTGAAGGTTTAGAAGTAAAGCACAATTTGCCTCAAGAACAGAGACTAGTAGTGCCAAAGGTTTATAAAAACAGCAATAAATATCTCGAAGAGGCGCTGGTTCTGGAGAATTTGTTGGCGAGAGGATACAAAGTCTACGACAGACTTAAACCGATGACTTACGAATACGCCGCCACAGCAGTTTCGACACTAGCGAAGCTGCACTCACTCTCATTCGCCTACAAACAAGAAAATGCCAAGGAGTTCCAAGAAATCATTAAAAAACTACCAATACAAACTGGTAGTGACGAAACAGCAGCTGAAATGTACAAGAACGAAATGATCCCCGATATCATAAATTCCGTAAGAGAAGAAAATAGGGGAAAGATTAAAAGATTTTTTGACGAAACAGACGTTTCCAAAGAATGGATAGATTTAATTAAAAATACTGATAATGGTGTTATAGTGCATAATGATTACAGAGTCAGCAACCTGATGCATACGAGACGGGTGAGTACTAATTCGTTCTCTGTCATTCTTAATAATGCTCGCGCCAAATATGTTTCGAGAAAAGTTAAATGTATTTTTTTAATAGGGAATATGCGTCTAATTCAAAAAAGGCTTAAATATATTTTTTTATCAACATTTTTGCTTTAGAATTATGTCTATGTAAATATTTTTTAATATTATTTCTTTTTCGTTAAGAAAATAATTATTAAAAAGTGCATAAAAATGTGGGAAATTCAAAATACTTAAAACCAAAGATGTTGCATTAAAACGGTATGATAATAATAATGACAATAATAATTTCTAAATAATAATACAATTAACACACTATTTCTTTGGTCAATATATACAATATACAATAAATATGATCAAGTCAAACTGTAATAAAAAAAAATGTGCATATTCCCTATTGTTGATACGTACAATCAAAGTAGGCGAGGAAAGGAAAGGAAAGAAGCCAGGGTGTCGCCATCTACTTCGTGAACCACCAGGTCCTTGGTCTTCCAGCGTCTGCGACGGGCCCATCATACAGGAATGCAGTTGTCAAACACTTTGCACACCTTAAATGCCTCAATATCTGATAAATGCGAATATAAAAATCAAATCTCGCGTGGCGAGATCGGCGGATGGGTCTGCGCGATACGAAGTTTTATTCAGATTGATAGCCGTTAGGGTTGCGGCTATCTGCGCAGTCGCAACAGATGTGCGCACTGAAAGTATATGGAGGGAGTGAAACAGCACATATCATAGCGAAATATTATTAGTCAGTTGAATTGATCTTATTCAAAACAAAGGTGGGTCCCGTCGCCTAAACACAAGCAACGCCTCAGCTGCTGCAAGTGAGCTGCTGATCACAGTAGGATTAAAAACAAGCGATTAGGAATGGACAGGAAAATAGGCTTTGGCGTTCTTTACTCACTCACAGCAGCACACATGCTTTTCAATCATGGTGGTCTTCTGTGTGCCAGTGGTTACTGCCGCCAGGCGAGCTGCCCAAATAACTGACCTGCCACTACTTACGTAAAAATATTTACATTTTAATATTGTTGCAGAATGGTAAACTACAAATAATTCCCATAGACTTCCAAACGGTCACGTATGGTAATCCAGTTTCCGATCTGATGTATTTGATCTTCACGGGGTCTGATAGTCAGTTCCGCAAGTATCACTACACAAACCTTATAGAACATTACTATACCGAGCTGACAGTGGCCTTACGAAGACTAGATGTGGACATCAATGATGTATATCCGAGAGAAGACTACAAGCACGACCTGAAGAAGGTAAAAGATTTTTAAGGCTCCTGAAAAGGTCCGTAATTAAAAAGTAATTAAAGTATTTCTCAGTAATTAAAAAAGTTATAACTAAACCAAAAGTGATTCTTTATTTATATTCTGTTTAATTTTGAGCTTATTTCGATCATCATCAATTTTGAAAGTGGGGAAAAAACTGTTCCATTTTTTTTAAAATTGAACACGCTAAACTCGTCAATTGTCATTAAAAAGTATAGAAAGAAAAGTAAAAGTCGTCAGTGAAAAGGTACTGAACTATTTTGTCTTGGCCTATTTACATATAGACTAGCGACCTGCCTCCGGCTTGGCATGGATGCAATTTTTTTATTCATATTTGTGTAAATAATTTGAATAAAAAAATTAGAATTAAATTCGTATGAATTATTCATAATGTGAAAACCGTGTCAAAATTTGTGGCGTGGTTTATAAACAAATTGCGGAGAAATAGAAGCGAAGAGCGATTTAATTTTATAAATTAAATCGCTGCTTGTATTATAGGCGACGGTAGCCACCTACCATCAAGTGGACCGTCAGCCTGTCTGTCGACATAACATAAAAAAAAAATATGTACGCAATTTTTTTTAAAATTATGTACACAAACCTTCCTCGTTGATAGCTCTTTCCATTAGTGAAAACCCTATCAGAATCCGTCGGGTGGTTCAGAAGAATTAGCAGAGAAATCGAGACGGACCGAGACTTCAATTTATAAAATGTGTAGTTTCTATTTTCGATTCCGGTTCCACCCTGTCCAAGTACGAAAAAAAAGAGAAATGGTTTTTTTTTTCAAATTATACATAAATGTTAAGAATTACAAAAAAGTTTCAGACAAATATTGTAGAGAATTTAATTTTACATAAAAATGTTCATATTACTTTTTTTGCTAACATTAAAATGAACAAATTATAGAAGTTAGAGATATAAGAAAAAATATCTCCTAAAGAAACTGTAATACAAATCGTTTAATGGTTCAACCTTCGGGTACATTTAAATAAAATATCACAGTATCAATTCTCTACAATATTAAAATTTGTCTAAAACTTTTTTTTCCATTTATTTTTTCCATTCATTCACCTTCTACAGGATGGAATGAAAAATTGCTTAGACCCATCGATATTACATATCTTCTAGAAACCTACATCAAAAATGCTTATATCAGAGAGACTCGAATTTTTATTTGTTATTCAATTTTCCTGTACTAAAAATGACGCCTGACGACTATCTTTAAAAAAAATCTGTATAAAATTCCGATTTAAAATAATTACCTAATTCATAAAACATACAAACGAAATTTTAAAGAAATCTCTAGTCAAATTCTTGCGTGAAAACTTAAATTTCAAATATTTTTCTTCATTATGAGTTCTTTGAATCAGACTTAATGCTCAAATAAATTGTGACTACAAAGGAGATTGAGGCATGCTCTCAGTAGTTCAGTAGTTCGGTGACCTAACTATTGAGACTTTTTTGTAAAACTGAGACAAAGAATAATTGTCTCAGTTTTACTTTGATTTAATGTGGCTTATAAACTTTGTTCGTTTTTAGTTCACAGAGGAGACGAAAAAGCATGTAGTCATGACATTAAAATAAAAATATTTAAAAAAAATAAGTATCAATCCAAGATCTTTCAAACCATGATTGACGCTGTAAACTTCAATGATTAAGTGGATTGTCTGCCTGTCTGATATAATTTATCATTAAAATATAGCAATATTTATTTCAGTTACGCATGTTTGGATTGATAGTGGGCGTAACAATACTCCCATACGTGACAGTGAACGCAGACGATGCACCGAAGATCAGCGCGGATATGGAGGCGGCAGACTTCGCAATAAAACCAAACGATTTGTACATTAGCAGAATCAATGGGATCATCGACGACTATATCCAATTGGGACTATTGTGAAAGCGGATTTATATCAGCTGAAAAAACGCTCGCCGCTTATTTCTTAGGGTAAGCGCGCACCACGATTTTTTGTCGCGCTATAATATTGTCGCAGGAATGTAACCAATGGGTTATTATGTCAGTGCGCGCATATATGAGAAGAAATAGCCGCGATTTTAAAATTGTGATTCGTTACATTTCGCCGCGACTGCTCGCGACGCGACTGCCGCAAAAATAAATTGCAGAATATGAAGTTGTATGGCTCCGCGCGCACCGCGACAATGAAACCGCAAGTCGCAAGCCAGTGCTGCCATTTTAGCGCTTTCGCCGCCAGATCTAGCGGAATTTTAGGGTAATCAACTCCCAAAATTAACAGTTGACTCCTAGCGGAAAATCTAACGCTTTATCGAAATGATTGTTATATTATACAATACCTACTTATTATTTATAATCATTTCAAAACGAACGTTATTTCCACTTATTCGGGTAATTAAAAATGTATTTATGGCTTATGGGTTCCCGGAGCGGCCTCGCATCGCACTAACAGGTGTAAACTTAAATAGGCACCGTCTCTTATATATAAACTATTATAAACAATTGCTCTCATTCATTCATTCATGATCGTACTCTTCGAACGTGCCGGTGTTTATTTATGGTGTTTTTAAAGTTATATTTAAGTTTTTCAAGTTTGGTAGATGTGATTGACACATCGATGTGATTCTGGTTGATATCAAAGAAGAAAACATCTTCCAAACAACACTATAAAACTGAATGGGAAAGTAATCCCAACTTCAAGTCGTGGTTAAAGAAATTTTTGTTCAGAACGAAAACGATAGGTAGGCTTGAAATGAAAAATCTATACCTACAAGCACATTTTTTTGGTCAATCAAACAATATGGTTGTTATCTGGAACGCATTTATTTAACTCCCTAATTTAGAAATAGCATTAAAATTTAGCGCTTTTTTTAATCACGCTTGTTTAGCGGAATCTAGCGCTTTTTTTAAACTGATCTGGCGCCCAACACTCAAATGGACCTGGCAGCACTGGTCGCAACCCGGGCCAGTCGGCATTCCGCTCTCCAAGCGTAAACATGTCGTTGCCTGTTTCTCCTGTGCGGTCTGAAGATGAGACGATAGACGTGAACCATTTAACCAGAAGTACAATCAAGACCACCATTGTGGGATAAAAACGAAAACACATATACATAATGTACAATTAGAGGTCCTACAATTCTGAGTAATTTGTCAAATGTTTGACATGTTGAAATCTTCTTCTGTAATAGCCAAACAATTTTTTTGGATATAGTCGAAGATCATTGTGTTTCAAATAAAAGAAACCTTTGACATATCTTTCTGCGGTGAAAGGATGAGTCCAGTATTGAAACCTTTTTTTATTCTTATTCTTCCTCCTCTTCCGAAGGAGCAAGGCAAGAGAAACAACTTGCTCGAAATCCATGTTGAAAATGAACAATAGGGGATCGGACAAATTTTCAGAAAGTGTTTTAAATTGATCTTCATGGATATTTATTCCCATAAAAAATACTATTTTATTTATTTATAGCCTTTTAGGTACTCAAAATCATGTTTTAATATTGTTTGTTTGAAAATGCCGCCAAAACGCCACGATAGTTCATCTGAGAGCGCGTAACGTCATTTGTGGTCATATCATAACAAACAGCTGCATTGGCATAAGACAATGATTGCCCACAAATGACGTCACGCACTGTTATTGGTGTTTCAGTATAGATTAAAAATATTGTAAATAATAACATTTTATTTCTTCATTTAAAAATGTTTAAATGAATTATATTAAAATATTATTCGATAAATAATCGTAAAAAATTATATCTTTTCTTTCTAAGTACATTTTAGATTTTAATCTGATTACTGTCCGATCCCCTATTCATACGATTTTCTCGTCGCAGTGCGCGCAGTTTATTTTCTGCGATATTTTGCAGAGTGCTTTTTAAATCATGTCGTAAAAAAATAATCGTGGTGCGCGCTAGGCCTTATACCGGGCTACAAAATGCCCATTAGAAGATTATTTGTGGCAAGCGAACGCCGTGAACGTCATTATTATGATTACACATTAGGAGATAGTCTGTAGGATGTATATGAAAAGTAGACAAATTATACTTTATTTCTAAGTTATACTTACTTCTTTATGTGCGTTATATAATGAGATCAATGTATTTTTAGTAAAGTTAAATTAAATCACAAAACCTTATTAAATTGTCTATGTCGTTGCATTTTTTAATTTTCACTTTAATCGACGAGATTTTCACCATAAAATGTGATTGAATTGCGGCATGATGTCCCAAACAACCTACCAATTTTATACAACACTAGCTTTGGCTCGCGACTTCGTCGGCGTCTCTTTATAGATATGTACTATGTTACTTGTTGATAATGTAGCTTTCTATAGGTGAAAGAATTTTTAAAATCTGTCCAGTAGTTCATTACTTACAAACATTTTTTTTATGTTAAGATCGGCAGACAGGCTGACGGTCCACTTGTTGGTAAGTGGCTACCGTCGCCTATAACACAAGCAACACCTAAACTGCTGCAAGTGCGCTGCCGACTGCAATAGGATTAAGGATAAGGGATTAGGAGTGGATAGGGAAATGGGCTCTGGCATCCCTTACTCACTCACCGAAACACAACAGCACACGTGCTGTTATTTCACGGTGGTCTTTTGCAAGGGGGGTTACTGCCGCCAGAAAGGGCTGCCCAAACGACGCAGTGTCATTTGGGCCACTACTTTCCAGTTCCAGACCAGAGCCACATTTGAAAAGTTGATTTTTCAAAGTTGACCCTGCCGGGAATCGAACCCGATAACCCTCTTCCAAATCTTATAATATTAATACCTATTATTCTCAAATCTTTTCTCTTTAATACCTATTATTATTATATATTATTAGTATTAGACTAGTTTAGAAGTACCAGATATGTTATAACTATATTCATTGTAAAACAACAACAATAAAAATATAATAGAAACCCTACATTTTCTTATTTGAAAAACGAAAAACTTAAATTTATATTTATGTACTAGCTTTTGCCGGCGACTTCATCCAAGTATTATTCTGATTTACTTACATATACGTATACGCTAGTGGCCACTTATGTCAATTTTATTAAGCTTTTATTACCACTTATTTTTTTTACTGAGATATACCTAAAAGAAAAATTAAAATAAACTTCCAATAAATTTTCGAATTTACTATTTAAATTGAAAATAAATAAATAAATGTCGAAAGTTTATACAAACTTAGATCTATTTATTACATACCTAGCTAATTTCATTTTTATTTTGTTACCCTTTTGTGATAAAATTCGGAGAGAACAATGTATAAAAAAATTAAAAAAAAAAACACTTTTAAGTAATCGTTCAACATTTTTACATTCATATTCAAAAATTAAAACACATTTTATATAGAAAATATTTTTAGACATAAAAGAAATATTTTATTTAATATTAAAATTTTATTTAATATTAATATTAAAAGAATTAAATGTGGGGGTAGATTGTAAAATTATTGCTGTGGTGGTCTTAAACGTTCGTTGTGAATACCCGGAGTTTAGTGTCATGAAACAATTGTTGATATAGTGAGTCCATGGCATTTGCTAATTAGTAAAATTATATATAATCAGCAATTACTATAGTCGAGACCTTTGTTATTGAACAATGGCTGACTCTGACGTAGTAGTGCGTCAGATTTTCGACAAAATAGCCCACGAACAGGGCCTGCGGAATCGCTCAGTAACAATCCGGCATATAAAAAGCGATGGATCGAATTACACATCGATGCTATATGCGGCAATCATCGAAAGCGATGACGGGGATGATCTGCATTTGTTTGCCAAAGTTGCCAACGTAGATGAGAAAGCCCGCCAAAAATCACCCTTACCACGAATGTACGTTGTGGAGAGAAAAATTTACAAAGATCTTAGGGAAATTTTTGATTGGCTACAAAAAAAACACGATGTGCCGCTACCGGACAGGTTCAAGATGCCCATGTTTTATGGAAGCGGCGACCAGTACCTGCGGGAGACGATAGTGTTGGAAAACTTACGTGCCAAGGGTTACAAAGATTACAATCGGTTCAAATCTGTCGACTGGACAAACGCTGCGAAATGCGTCGAAGAGCTAGCTAAATGGCACGCCTTGTCTTTCGCTTATGCTGAAGAAGATCCCAATCGCTACGAGGATCTTCTCGAAGAAATGACTTACAACATTAAAGCCGACGAAGAACAATTGTCAAGATACTCCGACAAGCTAATTTCTACCATATCACCAATTGTTAAAGAAGAAAATAGGGAACGTTTCATAAAGTTCTTCAAGGATAAGAGATATTTACATTACATGAAACCTGTTAAAACAGCTGTTCTAGCTCATGGAGACTACAGGCTCAGCAATCTCATGCATCGTACACACGTAAGTTGTTTTTTTTTTTTAATTAATTTAATTGAAGCAAATTTTAAACAAATTTTAAATGTAATAATATGTAATAACAAATTTTAATATAATGGATCCCGTTTCCCTATCCACTCCTAATCCCTTATCCTTAATCCTACTGTAGTCGGCAGCGCACTTGCAGCAGCTTTGGCGTTGCTTGTGTCATAGGTGACGGTAGCCACCTACCATCGAGTGGACCGTCAGCTTGTCTGTCGATCTTAAAAAATAAGTTTATAAAACTTTATAAACGTTCGGTGTCCTTGATCTCACACTGCTCGCATTCCCTCCTAAATTCATCATTTTATGATTGACAGACAGCAACCCATCATGACTTCTACAATTTAAACTTAAGAAATCAAAGTTAAACTCGTTATTTCTAGTTTCAAGTGCTATAAGTAATTCAATTCAATTCAATTCAATTTCAATTCAAATAAGTAATTCCTAAAGATCAATGTGTATACTGTGCTACAATAAGTTACTAATATCATTAGATAAGCTACTCTATCTAAATTTAAATTTAAATTGTAAAATAATTCATACTATCTTGCAGAAAAAAAATGTTTTTGTTCATAAACTTAATGCCTTGTCAATAAATGTATAATCATTATTTAATATTTATTGTTTTCTAGCTTTTGCCCCTAAGGGCCCCTTCTAAAGACCCCGAAACGCCAATATGCGTTCGTTTTTCGGTCGGGCCTCAAGAGATTTGAATCGGCGTTTAAGTTTTCATATAAATTAATGTTAATTTTGCATTCATAACTCTCAGCAACTACATTTTAACTTGTTTTTTCTAAAAAAAATTTCAGAATGGCAAATTAGACATAATACCAATAGACTTTCAATGTGTGTACACGGGCTGCGTGGCAGCAGACCTCATTTTTTACATAATGACCGGCACGGACGAGGAATTCCGCACCCAACACTACAGCCAACTCACGACCCTCTACTACCTCAAACTGTGCGAGGCTCTGAGAAGGTTTCACATAGATCCAGAGACGGTTTACCCCAGAGAGGACTTCGAATATGAATTGAAAAAAGTGAGTTCTGCGTTTCTCAATCTCTTGCTTATTGAATTTATCTTATATATAAAAATGAATCCCCATTTCTCCTGGTCACGGCATCACGCGTGAACGGGTAGACCGATTTTAATTCGGTTTTCACCAATGAAAAGAGGGATGAGCGAGGAATGTTTTAGGGTATATAAAAATTGCACCTCGGGCGAAGCCGGGGTCGGGTCGCTAGTAGATATATAAAACTAGCTGAACTCGTCCACGCTTCGCTGCGGCCCATATGGCGGTGGAGTGCGCCTGGGACGCGCGGTACTGGACACTGCTTATATATAATACTAATGATCCTAGCGTAATGTTATACAGCCTATAGCCTTCCTCGATAAATGGACTATTCAATACAAAAAGAATTTTTCAATTCGAACCAGTAGTTCCTGAGATTAGCGCGTTCAAACAAACAAACAAACTCTTCAGCTTTATATATTAGTATAGATGTATAGATCAACTCGTTGTCTACCGCCTCTGTCGGTTTCTCCGATAACTTCATCTAAACTACTGAGAGGATTTTGATGCGGTTTCACTAATGGAATGGAGAGAGGTTTGTTTGTGTAAATAATTTGTAGAAAAATTGCAACCTCGTGAAACCGGGGCGGATGGCTAGTTTTAAATAAAAGAATCTATGAGGTTTCTTACTAATTCTTCCTCATTGAATATGCATTCCAAAATGGTGGCATTTACTGACGGTAGCCACCCTACTATATCAACTATGCCGTTAGCCTGTCTGTTCGTTTATATTTCAGGTGCTTCCGTTTGGTCTTCTCGTGGCGACCTATGTTTTACCACTTGCCGTGGTGGATGCTGAATTGGCCCCGAAGATGGAGCAACTTGTCACGATCGAGTATAATGTGGAAATGACCGAACTTTACGTGAAGAGAATCAATGGCATTGTGAAACATTATATTGACTGGGGTATTTTGTGATCGGCACGAGTCGTCGATTTAATATGTGACAAAGCGTTAATTAATGACGCGGTTCGTATAGGTATATATACTTTTACACTAGATGTATGTAATAATAGGTATAATTTTACATAAGTATATGTAACACATATGTGACACTAGTGCTATGGTAAATAGTTAATACTGATTGTATTTAGGAACTCGTTTTTGAAGAAAATAGCACATTTCACAACAACAAAAATACATTCTAACAACATTCACATTCTAACAACAAAAATACGTTCTAACAACATTCACATTCTAACAACAAAAATACATTCTGACAACATTCACATTCTAACAACAAAAATACATTCTGACAACATTCACATTCTAACAACAAAAATACATTCTAACAACATTCACATTCTAACAACAAAAATACGTTCTAACAACATTCACATTCTAACAACAAAAATACATTCTAACAACATTCACATTCTAACAACAAAAATACATTCTAAAAACATTCACATTCTAACAACATTCACATTCTAACAACAAAAATACTAGTCGAAATATATGGCAATTTAATGCTAAAAATTATTTTCCTAACTCTAATCAAATCTTAATCTTAATTAGAACATATTGTAATTATTTACAATCGATTTTCACCCGATATCATTGAATAGGAAATGTGATTTATTGCATAAGGTCAAGATCAGTCTTAAAGGTGCGTTCCCACTATGTCGTAACGGTTATTTATCGTTGGACGACCATCGTCTCTAGCTGTTCCCGTTAGAACAACTGTTTTTCGTTGTGTTATCGAAATTTTTTATCGTTGAACGACTATCGTATCTAGCTGTTCCCATTGAATCGTGACGACATTTTATCGGTTTTTTTTTTTTATTTTATTTTTTTTAATATTATTTATTAATACAATAACGTTTCATTTCACTTAACATTGGTGTAAACAAAAACTCATTAGAGTTTTACCGTACACCATGTGCCGATTACAGAAAATTTAAATAAACCTTCAGTTGACGCCCACGAACACTTCAGACTTCAGACAACTACTTCAAGACAATAATAATTAGTATTACTTTTTCATAACTATTTTTGTATTATTGTTAAAATTATATTTATCTGTAGTTAATTGTAAATAGTATTTTTTTAGCTTATAAGTGATGTTTTTGGCATCAGTCGTCTTGTCGTTTGCTCATCAGTCGCCTCTACGTTTTTTTTTTTTTTTGGAGATCAGTAGTGTGTTTGCTCCCGAGTACAATGGATGAAGATGAAATTTTAATAATGTATTAGGTACTTGTTAAAAAGACGGAAGATGAAGCAAGCTAAGAAAAGAAAGTTTTGGGTACTGGAATCTGACTAGCGCAAACAAATTATATCACGATTGATAGTAGCAACGACACACGATTGACGTATTTTATCGATTTACGACAGTAGTTCTAATCGTTAGACAATCTGTCGTCACTGCAAAAAAAAGTCGTGGGCGACAGTTAATCGTGCCGTCCTATATATGAACAACTCTATTTACATACACAAGCCACAAAACGACATAGTGGGAACGCGCCCTTAGTCTAAGATGGGCATCACCTCAGATGTCATGGTACTTACTTAAAAGATATTAATGTATATGACAAATGTTCTGTTTACTTAGTTGATAGTTCACCATAGCCTATGATAATAAAATGTGTTAGTACAGGACAGGAGTCATGAGAACCTTTCAACTCTTCGCTATTAATACGAATATAACTTTCTACTTTACAAAGTCAGCTAACCTCATTTGACTATCTACTTTTCGAAGCTGATTCAAATCATTTTTGACTATCCGAATATCACTGTGATCAATGATGGTGATATATGTAATTATAAGTTTTTTGTGACTCTTTCAACTGTTCAAAAAGTTATTTTTTGTGTCAAGAATAAAGTAAATAAACACAGTTACTCACATGACATACGTATATTTTGTAATAAAAAAATTAATTAAATTCGTATTGTTACATTTAAAACCTACATAGATATTTCCAAAAAGGACATTCATAGGATTACCTATATTTTTTTAAATATTAATTATATGTATGTATTTAAGCAATTAAATAATCCCTGGATCAAAATAAAACAATATTTTGATTCCTAAAAAGTTAGGAATAAAGTTGGGATAAAGTATTTTGTGTTTCATTTAGAATTAACCGTTAAATTTAGATTAACATACCTACATTAAGTTTACATTAAGTTAAAACATAAGGAACAAGATTTCTTTAAAAACAAAATCAGTAGTGGCAGGGCACACTGCGTTTCGCAGTCATTTGGGCGGCCCGTCTGGCGGCAGTAACCCCCCCCATACCGAAGACCACCGTCAAATATAGCATTCATGTGCTGTTGTGTTTCGGTGAGTGAGTAACGGATGCCAGAGCCCATTATCCTAACCCTTAACAATACCTTATCCTGTAACTTATTTTTATGGAACGTTTAGATAAATTCATCTAATTGGTAACAAATGCAAAATAAATTGTAATAGTTAACTGCCATCTATCGCATCATGGCCTAACTATCTCGCCGTTGCGAACGGGCTCACGAATTGTGGTCCCGAGACACCAAGTTGAAGCGACATCTAGTGATGGCTCAACGACGGAGGAGGATTAGACCGATGCACGAACGTTGGAATGTTAATGAATTTTGAACTTAAATACTGGCTGACTTAAAAAGGTTTGATAATCAAACAGGAAAAAAGAAAAAGTATAATTTTTATGTTTTGACGTGTGAAAAAATTGTGTGTGTTTTATACATCTGGATAGATGGTTGTGAAATATTTTATACATCCAATTTAACATTTAAGAAAATGAAGTAAGCAGCGGCCACGCGGTCTTCTTGGTACCGCACGTTTGAGAAAAGAGGAGCTCGAGGGACTTGACGATTCTCCGAGATTTAGCGATCCGCATTAGTGCTTCACTAACCACGCGGTCCACTTGATAGTAGGTGGCTACCGTCGCCTATAACACAAGCAACGCCAAAGGTACTGCAATTGTGCTGCCGACTACAGTATGATTAAGGAGAAGGTATTGTTAAGGGTTACGAGTAATGGGCTCTGGCATCCGTTACTCACTCACCGAAGCACAACAGCACACGTGCTGATATTTCACGGTGGTCTTCTGTAAGGTGATGGTTACTGCCGCCAGACGGGCTGCCCAAATGACTGCGAAACGCATTGTGACCTGTCACTATTGCCAGATTCAGACCGAGCCAACTTTAACTTTTGTGCAAAAACATTTGCTAATGTGCCCCCTTGGAACTGAGTGGAAAATTAAACATTTTCTTATAATAATGATTACATCATAATTACTTAGTACATATGAGTCAGCACTTGTGATCAGACGCGTCTTTATCACCGATGATTGGGTATAATAAGATAATAATATCTATAAATGAAATTATACAACTACAAAATCCTCTTGTAGTATTACAAAATCGACGAATAGAATGAAGGACAAAATCACTGTTAATGAATTTTGAAAAATTGAGGAGCTATCCTGAGCATATTAGCTTTTTTTTTTTATTAGATCAGGGTAGCGCTTGACCACTATCTCACCTGATGTGAGGTGTAGATGTGGCCGAAGGTGGACCACGCTTACCCAGTAAATGCCCATTTACCCTGGTTTTGAAGACCCCGAGGTTGTAGTTCTGTGGGAACACAGACGCAGGCAAAGAGTTCCACTCCTTAGCAGTCCGAACAAGGAAGGTGGAACTGAAACGCTTCGTGCGTGATCGAGGTACATCGACCACGAAGGGATGAAACCCCCGCCCACGCCTAGTGTTCCGCAAGTGGAACGGTTCCTGGATTAATTCGTACAGAATAGATGCTTATGTGGGGAGCAAAAGAACGCTCAAGGTATATAACCCAACACCAACAGGTAAAGCTAGTTTAAAGAATATTCGCCTGCCTTTTTCTTTAAAAAATCCACTGCGACATAATTATGTTATTTTGATTTTTTTATTTTTTATTTTTTTGTTAGAAAATAGACAAAGTCGCCAACTTTCTGCAGATCTAAATTTATGTCCGACGTTAATAATAATAATAATAATAATAATAATGATTTATTTGCTGAATATAGGTAATTACAATGGTTTTACAACGAATAAGGCTCGCTACATTCTACCCTTTGGGGTGTGCAAATATTTTAAGAATATTATAATCTACCAACACTAAATTAATGACTAGACACTAAGTTATCAGACATATAATCTTTCAAATTGTAGTAACATTTATCAACCAGCAATTGTTTTATTTTCTTCTTAAATATATTCATATTAAGCTCCTTAATGTTGTCCGGAATCTTGTTATATATCACCGGCGCCAAACAGAAAACACTTTTATGCATAAGAGCTGTGTGTGATTTGCGAATGCATAGTCTATTTGGATCTCTTTGCGCTCTTTTACTATTCTCTGAAACACGTCTAAACGTTTTAAATCATACTTACATTATTTTTCAACTATATAAGTTAGCCACAATAACTCGGTAAATATAAATAAGATGTTCTTAGATTATACAAAAATTCTCTATTTAATCAATGCAAACAGGAACAAAATCTATTGACAATTTTTTGAGAAAGCGCATATAAATGGACAGACGGACAGATAAAATGGATATAGTTGTTGTTACGGACTTTCATTTCTGCTTGAAATAATGGTTTTTAAAAGTAAGTTTTTTATCAAAAATACAAAACCTAACAAAACCTAATCTAAATTTAAAAAAATCGAAATGGATTTGATGTAAATATTAGATGTAATATTAAATGGACGAAGTAACTTTTATCAAGGCAATTATTTCCTCAAAGTATTATTTGAAATTGTAGTAGTGGTAGGGCACACTGCGTTTCGCAGTCATTTGGGCAGCCCGCCTGGCGGCAGTGACCACCACCTTACAGAAGACCACCGTGAAATAACAGCATATACGTGCTGTTGTGTTTCGGTGAGTGAGTAAGGGATGCCAGAGCCCATTTCCTTATCCCCTCCTAATCCCTTATCCTTAATCCTACTGTAGTCGGCAGCGCACTTGCAGCACCTGTAGCGTTGCTTGTGTTATAGGCGACGGTAGTCACCTACCATCAAGTGGACCGTCAGCCTGTCCTGTCGACTTAACATAAAAAAAAAAAAAAAATCCCATATAAACATCATTGTTTAAATGGGAATATTTACAATTTTCCTTAGCATCGTCGTACCGGTACTAAATGCGTTTGAAGACATCCGTTATTATAATTTCCAAACAAAACTAATATAAAAAGGTAGTTATAATAACTTGTGGTAAAAACATACAAACAGACATATTTATGTGTATTTAAATTACACAACATTACCTATCATTGAAAATTATCATTGAAAATTATTAATGTGTAGATAAAACTAGGTAGCTATATATAGGAGTCAGTGATGTATTTCATATCTTGTTTTGATTAGATTCTGCCTTGAATCACCACATTGGTAATATATCGGAGTAATTAAAATTATAATAAAATTTTTAGAAATGGCAGAAGCGAAGTTGCGAGTATTGCTCGATGAAATGGTTAAAGAGAAAAAATATCGTGATTATCGCATGGAAATAACTCCTGTAACGACGGGCGGTGCAAATTATAGTTCAGAACTATTTTACGTTAAAATATCAGCACCAAATCACGAAGACCTTAATTTATTCTCAAAAGTAATTAATATGAGCGAGGAAATAAGAGCCATGGCTGGTGAAAATAATATTTTCGATACGGAATTCTATTTCTATATGGAGTTAAACGAGGTATATGAAGCTTTGCAGGAGAAGCATCGAGTGCCAGACGATTACAGGCTGATCGTGCCAAGGTTTTATAAAGGCAATCGTAAGAATTCAGAAGAAGCTCTTGTGTTAGAGAACTTAGCAGTGAAAGGCTTCAGTCTTTACAACAGAATGAAATCAATAACTTGGGAGTACGCTGCGGCTGCAGTGAGCCAATTGGCAAAATTGCACGCTTTGTCGTTTGCTTACAAACGAGAAAACCCTGAGGAGTTTGAACGAGTCGCAGAAAAGTTACCATACATGATGGGTGGAGAAGAAATGGGTGAAATTTTGTACGGAAAAGCATTGCCAGCCGCATTACAAGTGCTCCAAGAAGAATATAAAGGAAGACTGAGTTCATTTTTCAATGCCCAAAACAGATTTAAGCAATTTGCAGGATTTTGCAAAATGAATAATCGTAATGTCTTAATCCACGTTGACTATAGACAAAGCAATTTGATGCACAGAAGAAAGGTAAAGCCGTAACAGGTAAATCAAATAATTCTCCTTAAAGACCTGATTGGATAATTAGGACCTAATCTTCAATACCACCATTTATTTTTCAGAATGGTAAGTTGGAAATTATTCCGGTGGATTTTCAAACTATGTGCGCCGGTAATCCGGTAGCTGATCTGATGTACTTCATCTACTCCGGCTCCGATGGGCAGTTCCGCAAGTATTATTACGCGAACCTTATCGAATATTACTATACCGAGTTAACAGCAGCGTTGCGAAGGCTTCATATCAGCATTGATGATGTATATCCAAGAGACGACTACAAAACTGACTTAAAAGATGTAAGTATATTCGCTGAGATATTTCTTAATGGGGTTAAAAACTGAAAGCTAATCGTAGGTGGCGCCACTGTTGAGTGATCCTAATCGCCGCCATATTGCCTTTTTGGTTCCCTGTATTTATCAGTGAATTTGCCTTTATTTCTACAAAAATGTATTCGACATAGAGGGTTAAGCAGTTAAAAGAACAGTTGAGGAAAAGAAAAGCATCTACTGCACCATAACCTTGAATATTTAGTCTGCTTCCAATTTTTTCTTCGTGAAGCTTTTATGCATTGTTTTTTTCTTTTGAAATCTTTAGGGAATATATGGATTCCCCTCTTTTTGCAATCCAAAGTTGAACATAAGCGGCATGTTAATTAAATAAATTCAGTTCTTTTTATTCGTTTGCATAATTACTATGGAAAATGACAGCTACTTGTCAGATTTAGGGAACAACCGACAGTGCTGCCATCTGAAGTGAGCAAAAGTCAGTTTTTTACCCCATTGGGTTATGCATTTCCTACAATCCTAGCAATAACCTTGAGCAATACCATAGATAAAATACTACTTAACCAGTAAGTAGTATTACTGGTTAAGTAGTATTTTATCTATGGCAATACTAATAATGGTAACATTGACTGTTACATGCGCTAACTTAATTAGGACACATTGATTACACATTGACGTTCTTTTGTGTAATAAGTACAGCTAATTTTAATAATTGAAACAACAAAAAAATTTCAATACTATTGTATAACTAAAACACCTTATCAGTAATTGACGTAATTATAAAAATAGATAAAGTTATTTATATATCCCAAAACAACCCAAGGCACAGGCACTCTGACGTATATGCCCAAAGGCACATACGTCAGAGCTTCTAGCAGTGGAAACACTGTTCATAAGTCCAAATCTTTTACCGTCTCTATTGTCTAGAAACGCTCATCGCGAAGCGGCAAATTTAAGTTCAGTAAACAGAAAATAGTTACTTGGTGTCATATCTGGTGAGTTAGGTAATGTCGTTGTTCAATAAATCAAGCCATTTAAAAAAAGACGTGACCCCAAGATTTCTTTCACTTCTCTTAATACTATGCTTTTATCACGCGTTTTGGAATGTTTTCCTTTAGCGCCCATTTTAAAGTTTACTTTTACGAATTACAGAACATTTTATGTTCTCAAGCAAAATTGTTTAACAAAGTGTAATAGATATAATAATTATGTTAAATTTCAGTTGGAGTTTTATGGCTTAATCATCTCTGTAATGCTACTCTCCGTTGTGTGCGTGGAAACGGAGCATGCGCCAGACATGAGTGGAGATTTCAAACTAAATGACTTAAATATGGTACCAAGCGAAGAATTCAAACGTAGGATCAACGATGTCGTCGAGGATTACATAAGATTGGGATTAATTTAATCACGGAAAGACGAAACGAAAGAATGATTTTATGTTTAGACCTTCATAGATATGAACAAAACTACACGTAGGTAATTAACACACTTATATATTGATTAGATTGCATTTTTAGATTAAATACTTGATTAGATTAGGACTTCGATTATTAAAAAAATCATAGTAATTATATATTTGTTTAAAATAATTTGTTCGCAGCATTAACTAAATTGACATTTCATGAAGAGATCATTCTGTTGTAGGTAATTTGTATCTCGGAACCTCTTATGAAATTATAATATGATTGAGTAATGTTAGTAACAATAGGCACCTATTTCCTACCTAGTTGTAAAAATAAAATCACTTACAGTTGTAAGTAAAGTCTATTAAGGCTCCGGTCTCGCTTTGCGACTCTACCTTAGCAAACAGAACTAAGCGCACTTTCACGCGTCTTTTTTGTTATGAATTGCAATTATTAAAAAGTACATAAAAATATATATTTTTTGTATTTTTTTTTTCATTAATTTATTAAAAAATAGGTCATTACTAAGTGGTTTTAAGAGCGACTGCATTAAAAAAAAATTTCAACAGAAAAATATATGTATTTGCAGTGGTAAAATTCATGAAACTACAACTTTTTAAACCTCTTTAAATAAGAAAACTAAAGCGTTTATCAAAAAAGTAACTTATTGCTAACGATATGAGAATAAATGTAAACTGAATATATTTCGTATTTTTGTTATAATTTTTACGTAGCATGTGCTTGAATGAGACCTTCAACGCGTTAAACCTAAATAGAGGCGTTTTTAACGCCCAATAGAGCTATTAAAATGTGCATCAAAATAAAATTAAAAAAGTGTTTTTGAAATTTCAAATCCATCACTTTCAATAAATGTAAAATATATTTCATTTATTCTTTTGTTAGTAACTGTAAAAAAAACATTTATTTTCTGTAAATTATGCAAGAACACCAATTTTTAGGAGACTCGAGCCTTAATATCTAAAAAAAGATGTAGGTACCTATAGTACTTAGGTCTTTGATTATAAAAGAACATGCATTGTAGGTACATATATGGTTGAGTAATGTCAGTAATAATAGGCAATAGTAAGTTTATGAACATCTAAACAAATATGTAGGTACTTTTTCCATCTAATCAACAAAGAGTCGACCAGTCACGATCCATTCACTGCCAGTCATTCTCTTGAGGACACAGGTGCAGCGAGCAGGTGGTCGGTCCACGGGATGCTTCAACCGTGATCTCCGCTCAGGACAACTACAGCATATGTCCCGCCTATTCCTACTTTAGCCAGCTGATTGTTTGGGCTTTGTTCGATTTTTAATTCATCTGTGACTTCAATTTACCGTTTAAAATGCGATGTAATGGTAAATACTATTACACCATACGTACAGGTGTATTATAGCATAGGTTATTTATTTATTTATTTATTATACATGAATAATTACAAAAAATATTTACAAAGTCCCATAAAACTGGAAAGCAGTTTGTCTGGTATATGTGATACCGCAGTTAATGGCAAATACTCAATATTGATTGCAATTTCTTGCTCGTTTTTTTAAATATGTACTATATAGGTAATTACATATACTTAACCTACATATGACAATTCAATCCTATCAATTTTTGTCCTAACTCATAATCATACCCTAATCTCTAGTAGGTAGATAGTATAAACACAGGCAGGTAATGTATGATGTAACGTGTATATGTACAACGACATAATAGATTATTTTATAATATCTTTGTTTTATAAAAACAAAAGGACATCATAAGACTCGGCCGATTATCATGAAATTTTGCATAAGCATAGGCATGGTTGTCACGAGCATAGAGAAAGAAAGAAAAAAGTACCTACTGTTCCCGAGGGACGGGTAGACGAAAATCTATTTATTAAATAAACGGTTACATTACGTGGCGAGTAATGTCCTTAAGCTCTAAATAGGGTTGTCTAGACAATTGAGTTATGGTACCTATAAAGATAAATCTTGTTCCAGTTTATCTAACTAGACATAAGTATGATGCTTTTAATTCAATGAAACGAGATTAATTATTATTCTATTTTATTTTTATTTGCCGTCTTAATTATTTAAAAAAAGTATTTTTGTCGTTAAAATTTCAGTTTAAAATTAGAATGTCAGAGGCGTACTACACTAGTTTACGATACTACACTAATTCTACACTCGCTAGCGAGAACGTAAAACTTTTGTATGGGAATCGTGAACTGTCAATGTCAAATTATCAATTTTCCATATAAAAGTTTTACGCTCTCGCTAGCGAGTGTAGTATCGTAAACTCATGCTAGAGCCACAGTTGTAAAGAGTCAAAAGTTGTACATATTGTGATTCAATTTCTAAACAGGCATTTTATTAAAATGGTAAAATATATTGAAGCAGACACTTTACACTATTTCATTGATCTTATTGAGAAGCCATGGACGTTTGAGCCTTCACCCGTCATCGGTTCCTCTTCACCCTTGAGCTTCTATTACGACTTGAAGACTCGCCATTCCGGGGAAAAGACCGAAGCCGCACGTTTTAAGAGTTGGATGAGTGTTTAGGGTGCTTGCCTTAACGCTCTGTTCTATAGTTCCCGGGTTCGATTCCCAGCAAGATAAACTTTAAAAATGAATTTTTAAAGTTTGCTGGTCTGGATTTGGGAAGTAGTGTCATGGCACACTACGTTTCGCAGTCATTTGGGCAGCCCGTCTGGCGGCAGTAACCATCCCCTTACAGAAGTCCACCGTAAAATAACACCAAGTGCAGTGTTGTGTTTCGGTCAGGGAGTAAGTGATGCCAAAGCCATTTCCCTATTCCCTCCCAATCCCTTATACTTGATCCTACTGTAGTCTGTAGCGCATTTGCAGCAACTATGGCGTTGCTATGTTATGGGCGACGGTAGTGGTCCGTGAGCCTGTTTGCCGATAACATGAAAAAAATATTTAAAAGTTAATAAAAAAAAATCATGTTCACCGTCAAAAGTAAGCAATCTTAAAGATATTTTCATAATCACACTTGTAAATTTTAGTTTGCCGCAATGGGAATAGTGGGACATATGATCCCAGCATATCAGTCAGTGGATACACCCTAAGATATGACTTCAACGGAATGACATTATTTAACAATTTAAATTCTTATACGAGTGACCGATAACTCTGTGACCGATAATAATACTTATTCGAAGAGATTCTGGCCAATCTTAGTAGAATTAAGGATGGAATTAGGAAGGTTCGGGAAACGGGTGGTCTGCTCGGGAGTGATTGCAGCACTGGCATCCGAGTGGATATTGCACAATACCCTTGGATGGCACTATGGTGGGCTATCTTAATCGTAATTACAAGTTAATTTCAAATAAAACACATGCGTCATATTACTTATCCCGTTTTATTATTTCAGGAATTGTTTTGTTTTTATAATAATATAATATCATAGTTTATTACAGTGGTTAGGTACACGTTTAGCGGGTAATGACAAATGCACGATCGATGGTACCCAAATACCCAAACGGTCCCCAAAATCAAAACCATTCAACCGATAACATCATCTATGTGCAATGCGATTTGCAAGCGAGTTCAATCTCGTCGTTTCAAGTTTCACGCGTTTAGTTTGACGATGAACGATTCTGAGGACGCGACAAGAGATACGATTCGCGTCAACAATATTATCAACAATATCCTCAACCCTCAGATTAATCACAACTAGATGGAATCAATCTGACGTCACGAAATGTTAAACAAGGACTGTTGTAACAATAACGCCTTTGAAAAAAAAGGGATGCAAATATATTTTTTTGTCCTTATCGTCGTGGCCGGTTTTCTGGCCTCACAAATGTCAAATTGTGACAGTCGTATGGCCAACATGTGGCCAACAACATTAAATGTGGTAATATATATAATCGAAGAATCCAAATTAAAAGAACAGTCACTTTTTTCGGACTGTAAAACCAAGAGGAATAGTCTTTTAACAATGCTGGAGCAATTTTATCTTTTAAAAACCTGCATTCAAAAAGCTATTATATTATTTATTATTATTGTATTCTCTAATTATTACTAATGTAGAATCTACAAGAACAAGTTAAAAATTCCTCAAAAGTATGGACACTTATTTTTCTGGCAATATTAATCTTAGAGCGAGAGGGACTGACGCGGCCACGCAAGGTGCTAATCTAGTTGTGATTAATCCGAGCCTCAACCGGAACCGTCAAACTTGAAACCATAGACAAGTGTTTAGTAGAAAAGCCAGTGTTGCAATGTTCAAAACAAGAATAAAATACCAACTCTCAAATGAAATACACAGCCATCAAAATAAATTTAATATAAATTCAAATTAGGTCGTCGCCCGTATCATAACTAATTCGCAATTCTCGGGTACTGAACTGACATACAATAAGTTATTTTGGTCGTACACGCTACATAGTTATATTAATAAATACGTACACAACTTTATCCATATAAACAATCTTATTTAATCAATATCATAAGTAGAGTTTCTCTAGACTCGCATTCAACTAGTAACGACTGAAGTGCGTCAAACAGTATTTTTCAAAGCGTCAAGTACGCCAACAATAGAAACGCAGTCATCGACATATATCAACAAAAAAAAAAGTGCCAATTGTCTAGCTTCACGGCGATATGTGGCCAAATCAGTAATTTAGACAGCGCGAAGTCTTCGCACAATAATTCTAAACGTAGCTATTTAGTAACACGGTAGCTATCTACGTACATTGCTAAATCACAAGAACTTGATTATACGATATTTATTGTATTTTAGAACCGACTTCGCGGGGTCGTTCCCCGCGGTTACCATTAGACGCTATTACCTTCCTCGATCCAAAATGCCTACACAACTCTAACAATCTTAGAACCAACAATTCGAATGATATGAGATATTATTGTACTATACAAATTTTATGAGAAAATCAATAACGTGCAACAGCGCGTCTCTTTATGCTTCACTTATTTTGTAAACAATCTTGACACGTTTTCGTTTAATATATAGTTTCTTTATCTTTTAATATATAAAAATGAATCCCTATTTCCCTTGGTCACGGCATCACGCGTGAACGGGTAGACCGATTTTAATTCGGTTTTCATTAATGGAATGAGGGATAAACGGGGAAAGTTTTAGTATATAAAAATTGCACCACGGGCGAAGCCGGGGGCGGGCCGCTAGTAAAATATACAATTTGTTAGTCAGCATTGTTTATAATAATATGTTATAGTTGTAATAACATTAACAAATAACGCAAATTGTATAAGTAGTTACACTATTGCCTTTAGGCTTAGCTGTAAGCGTGGAAATAAATAATTAATAAAGTCGTTTTTGTTAACCAATCTTGGTTTTTGTTAGGACAATCTTATTTTTAAGAGACGAATAGAAGACGCCAAAAGATTGTTCGCAAACAAGACAAGCATAAAGACACGAACTGTGCTTATATTTTGTCAACAAAATATGGACAGAGACCCAGTATATACGATCAAATAAACTGTAAATTAATTATCTAAATACTCGATTGATGCAAAGACAAATTGACGTCGTCCACAATTTTTTTAGAACCGACGTTTCGTTTCACAGAAACATCTACAACGATGGACGAGTCGTCCATCCTAAACATTTCGTTGCACATATAAAAAGCGGCGTATAGAAAAAACGGCTAATCGATCTGTGTAAACATTCACTTATAAAACGTTTATTTAAATATCGCTTCAACACTATTATATGCAATTACAGCGACGAGGGGGGGGGGGGGGGGGGTTGAATGCGTGCGGGTGTTCGTATTTAAAAAAATCTACTCCACAACTCGTGTTCCTTTAAACATTTGGGGATCGCCTACGAATTATCCTAAACTCACTCGTCCCGCTCCACCTGACACAACTGTGACCGATCGGTACACTTTCGATACACATACATACACACACGTCAACGTCAAGTGTTAAGAGTACATTACTCCGCTATCGATGAAAAGTACATACAATTTGTATACACGATAACAGACAGCTCCACGTCATCGCCCAGAGACGCGTCAAGGAAAAATAGACCCTCTACAAATGTCTCAACGTTCAATAAATGTATGAAAAACTTACAATAATCAGGACGATTACACTATAACGCGATAAATCTATATTTGTAGACATAAACAAATTCGAGTTGCACTTTACAATACAATAAATAACATAAATAATCTATTCGATTGAACTAAAAACTTTTTTGTAATAAGATTGCCGTCCGGGCGGTGACATCGAGACCAACAACAGCGCCTAAGAAAGAGATAACAACTTTAGGATATACCCATAAATACACTGGTATTTAATCTTCAATTATTACATAACTAGTTTACACGTATAGTTTACAATTACAGTATATATTTTAATTTTATAGCTAACGACTAATATTATACTTGCCGAATCACTCATCATAAGACCGTAGACAACATAGAGTATCTGCGTAATGGCTCGGCAAGTTAGTACGCTAAAAGTAGTTATTGTACCGGAGGCGGCGCGTAGGGGCGTGCGCACGTAAGCGAGTATTGCGACTCTAATGAAAAACCTACCGTTTCGGTAGAAATGTCAACATGATTTTGGAGCAATTGAACATTTTTATAAACATGCTTTTATACAAATCTATCAACTGATATGAGAGGTGAATAAGAATTTATTCAAGTACGTTAAAAGAGAATTATCTTTGACAGTAATCGAAAAGGCACTACAGAAGACCGAAGACAGCCGCGCGCGACACAATCAAACAACGATAATATTATTACAATAAAAACTCCTTGAGCATTCGGTGGTTGAAATAATGTTTTAAAACTCGTTCTTTGGAAATTTATAAATTAACCTGAAATCACCTAAAACCGATAAATTTAAAATGCAGTTTAAATTGTACTTCGAAAGAAATTAAATACAACAATTAAATCCATATAACGGCCATAATTAACGAAGAATAATAGTAAAAAAAAAACTCTTTCAATTTACAAATAATTACAGCATGGTTACATAATAATATACCTAATATCGCGAACATTTCACTGAATCTCAACAATAGACCTTATTGTTAATTAATTCCGCTAGAGGCGCCACTGTGTTACAATGACCACTCGACGGTTACGACCATAGACAATATAATTGTATAAGTACTTAAATCTCAAGCAATATGCGTTGCATTGTTGATTACATTTACAGCCATCAACCATACCGTGCAGCCAAATTTTACAAGTAAATAGTGGGTAATAGATTAATAATAGAATCTATTACCCACCATTGATGTTGGTAATAGATTGGTGGGTAATAGATAAATGGTTGGTAATAGATTATTTTACTTTTATGACAGTAAAACAATTATTGAAGCTTGCTACATTAACAAACAAAAAAATCTATATGTATGGCGATGGTTGCATCAGTGGATAAAAAGTGTGTAACAAAAGAAATTAAAGCGCTTTTTGCTGGAAGAGGCTTAGTTACTTTACGTCTATTTTTTTTTTCTGTTTACCTTTTTACGTATTCATGGGACAAACGAACTCTTCAAATATTACATCGGCCGACATTTACTTTTATTACACACTGTAAAACGAGAAATTAATTTATTATTTTTAATATTAAATTAATTAACAATAACTATTCGCAAATATGTACAGAACGCGACGCAAGTGATCTAGCTCTAAAAATTGTGATTTTACATTCTCCGGAAACCATTGCCGAGACACTTTTTTGAAAACTAAAACGCTTGCGTGGCGATAACACATTAATAATATTAAAGGTAATAATGTCTATACAATTAAACATAGTGAAGAAGCATTTAGGCCCCGTTTGCTGTTAGAATTAATTATATTTTTATTATACATTTTTATTATAGCATCGTATATATTTGTTTACATTGGGGTTTAATTTTGTGCACAATAGTTTAAACGGCTTTCGTGCGAGTTTATTTATTTATTTATTTATTGTTACATGGCCTCCAACGAGGCAGGCACCAAAAAAAAACATACAGCAAGCGGCGGAAAAAAAATAACATGGCAGATGCCGCCGCAATTATAGGAGGCACAGCCTACGCCAATAAAAGTTAAAGTAGCGTCCCGGCAATGAATTTAGAGAGAGAAAAAATATATTTAAGAATTTTATATATTTAAGAAGCATTTCAATATCTAAACCTACTAAGTACTGCAAAAATTAATTAATTTTATTTGCAATAAAAAGAAATATTTACTGTGTTACCGCATTACACTAAAATTCCACGAGAGGTCGCATATGAAAATTGATATTTTTTTTATTTTTCTTTCGACATTGATTTTTACTGAAAAGAGGAGAACGTATTTTTTATTATTAATCAGATATTACAATATTAAATTTCTGACATCGATTATAAATTCGTATCTGCCGTAGATTCACTTCAAGGAGAATAACACCAAATACTCGTATTGTTTCCAATACGAACGAATTATTGATTTAAATTTTCTTCAAATAAAACAATTTTGACATGTAACCGCATCAAACACGAGAAAGCCTTTAAAATATAAAGCACAAAGTTAAACCCAAAACGCCATCGTTTAAATTTGACTAGTTTTCTTTTGTGGTACAATTTTAATAAACACACATAATCCGATAATACACAAGGGACCCATCATTATGGACTACAGTTAACACAGTGGAATGCAAAATGTTTTATTCAAAAATATATACATTTATAATAATATTCATTTTGATCTATTTCAAATTTCTTAGAACGATCGTTAGATACGAGTTCATTTTTTTTTTCATGCGATCGATAAAAAGCAAATACTGTATAAAGTCAATACTTACAGCTCTTGCAACATTTTGTAACTAGCTTTTGCACTGCGGCTTTGCCCGTGTTTTTATATACAATCCATATATAAAAATAGGTGATTTAAATATTTAATCGTCAGAATTGACAAATCGGGCACAGCAAAGATTTTAGCATATACTTTTGCCCATTTCCTGTTGATGCTGTAAGTACTAATAAAGGATTTTTAAGGTAAAAATAGATGACCAGTGTAACATTTTTAAACAGTCAAATCTCCAAACGCTTCTAAAAAGTAAAACCACCTCAGCAGAATGAATTCAGTATTGGACAATTTTGGAAAAGTGTACAATTTATAGTAGTAATTAACAATATTTTACAATAGAGAATTTCGTTTTTAAGAAATGAACTCGCCTCGTTTTACCAAAAAAAGTGGACGAAGCATAACAATATGTGAAATGACGTCACGCGTTTGAGTGATGCGTGATGACGTCACTCGATTAACGTCCAATTCTCTTGCATCATAGACAAAAGACTATTTCACAATTCTATTAATAAGTTTAATCCATCAAAATTGATTGAATCAACTATTTAAATCAATTATGTCCAATGTCAAATTAAAATGGTGTTAATTTGTTTGAGATGCTCTGATGTTTGCCCATTAATGAGGCCGTGCGGGGCATAAAGATTAGAAACGCTTAGAGAGAGACAGGATTACAAATACTTTGTCACCCGATGCCTACAAAATCCTTGTTAGTAAACCTAAGACAAGATATAACTTTATACAATATTTTACTTCTCCTGCCTGGAGATGGCCAAGGCGAGCTGCAATTCGGCGTCCTCCTGCCGCCTCCGAGCTTCAGCTTCGGCCTGCAGCCTCTTCGACTCGGACGCCGCCCAAGCCCACTGCTGCTCCTCCGAGGGCAGGAACTCCGCACTGCGAGCCTCCGTCTGCGGACCCTTGTTCTTCTTCTCCTTCTGTTTCGCCCGACCGATGCCACCTATCGTGTGCACCAGCGACTTAGCGTATTTGACCGGCTTCGGTGACTTCTCCTTCTTACCGGGCAGCGTGTTGGAGGGCCAGGTCTCGTTGAGATTTTTATTTCGATCTGTCGACCAGTCGGCCGCCCAGTTGTCCGTCTTGTTGGCCCAATTGTCGGTCTTCCTGTCGACCGTGTTCGGTGCGGTCGTGTTGAGTTTCGTCGACCACGCGTCGCTGTTGGTCGCTGTCGCGTTGGCGGGTTTGGCCCACGCGTCGTCGTCGGCCCAGTTGTCGTTGGGCCACGCGGCCCACGAGTCGTCGTTGGCGTTCGTCTGCTTGAATGCGAAGGGGTCGTAATGTGTCGGAGGGGCCGAAACGCGACCACTTTTGTCCGGGTGGGAGAAGCCACCGTTGAAAGTGTCGCTGTTTTGAAAGGCGGCGACCGAGGTGGGTCTCGCGAATGGGTCGCGCCGCGAATCGGTCGCGTCCGCGAACGGGTCCTCGATGTTGAACGGGTCTTCGTATCTGTAGTCCTTGAATGGGTCCTCGGCGAAATCCATGGTGGCGTTCCTGTCGGTCTGCGCAACAAATGACACAACGAATTAGAGTACACGGTGATAGAGAGAGAGAGAAAGCGAGAGTGACAACGAGATAGAGAGTGTACGCACGTGTCCGCTTGGCCGCCGCCGCAGAGTCCGCTTAGCGCTGCAATGTGAGGACAAGCACACAGGCAGTGGTTAGCATGTTAGTGGTAAGTGGTGGCTATGAATAGTTAGTCTGTGACCGGTCGGATCACATATTGATTCATGTACAAGTAATAAACGTATATTATATACATACATTACATCCGTCGGGTGATAGGAAAATCGCAATAGTAATTTTGTATCAATCAATTCGGACAGCAACAAATGTTTTTGTTAGCAAAATGTCGTCGTAGGTACGAGAAGTTCATTTAATGGACACCTTCACTAAATAATCATTTGCTGACCAACGATAATAGTTCAGCAGGCCGTCTTGCGGCAATAACCACCCCCTTACCCAATATGATATAACAGCATGTGTGCTGTTATGTTTCAGTAAGTGAGTCAAGGATGCCAGACCCATTTCCCTATCCCTTCGCTACACCTTCCTAATCGCTGAAGTCTGCCAAACACTTGCAGTACCTCTGGCGTTGGTTGTGTTAAAAGGCGACGTTAGACGTTAGTTACTTCCCATCATAAACCCTCATAAATCCCATCATAAATCTTCAATTACGGTTAATATATTTTGTTGACGGCCAGTGGATTTTAACTATTTATATTTGCCGAAAGAATTCACTTTACAAACAAACCAATTAAAATAATTAAATGGAAATTGAAATCGTCTTCTTAAAAACAAACTTCATTATTTGGATTCATCAGTTTCAGCCCAAACAATTATTGCTTTGTTGTGTTTACAACATTTATGGGCATTTTCTTGTCACCCGACGATATTATAGTTTTAATTTTATTAAAAAAAAAAAAGAAAGAATATATAAATAAATAGGATCGAGGAGTGATTTCACAAAATATTAACTAACCGATTATTTAAAATAAATGAAATTATATAATTAAATTGGAAACACGCCATCACCGGTATTTCTTTATTCAATGATACTATCGATTCAATGACGTCGCTAAATAAATATATACAGTGAAAATTTTACATTTACATGCAACATATTATGAAAATGAAAAATATGTGAAAATGAGGTGAAAATGCTAAGCATAAGAATCGTAAAGTGAAAAACACCACACATTGTGCCAGAGAAAATAAAACACTAATAGAGAAATGTAATTAAATTATTTACATATTTTTGGAGTTGGCACAAACATATAGAAAGAAAGAAAGAAAGAAACATTTATTGGCATTTAAACAGAAAAATATATGAACAAAACAAAAAAAAAACATTAAAAGTAAACACCAAAAGGACACAACTCAGCTTAGGCTGCAACATTGTTACAGCGCTGACATAATTGCAACAGTATCATAAAAATATATATCAATACCACCATATTTAAAATTATTCTCATTTTACTGGCTCAGGGCTTATCGCTTAGGATTTATTAGCTTACTAGCTGAGCCCGCAACTTCGTACGCGTGGTATTCGGTATAGCGAGTAACTTTTTTGTTTGTAATACGATTGGAATGAAACAAACACTAAATGTTAAGGGAAGCTTGCTACAATACATCAGTGAAACCCGCATTCAAATCGGTTAAGCCGTTTCTGAGATTAGAGTGCACAAACGCACAGATAAAAAGACAAAAATTCTAAAAACTATTTTTTTTACATAAGTATGAGTACAAATTATTTTTTGAAAAAATATTTAATGTACAGACCGACTCGTTTACGATTTTATTATATGTATAGATTAGTTGAAAATAATGTAAAAAAAAAAGCCCCATTCGAACTTCAAATTAAATTTACATCCCTAGGGCTGGAGAGCCTTTCAAATTATACACGGCCTACTTTAGAAGCATGAGTGACGTTGAATGAAATTTTAATAACGTAATCTTTATATAATTATATTTATTCAAAAATTAATTACATTTCTCTAAAACTACTAATACCAAAACAAGCACAAAAAAGAACACGAGAATGGCATTTCAAAGAAAACAGAGAAAGTAAAATATTTAATAAAAATAAAAAAATAAATTGACATTTACATATTACCTTAAAAAAATAAACAAATTAAATAGCAAAAAAAAAAACACCATTCTCTAAAAAAGCAGTGTAAATTGACTTTTACGTACATTTTACTTTCTCTGCAGCGATTAAAATAAAAATACATAACATTAATGTGAATTAATTATTTAGCTGTCATTCGTTGCCGGTAACACCATGCTGTCACTACAGAGGAAGGGGGAGAGGGGAAGAAAAAATTATTAAAACTAAAACTGAAACAAGAATTAATTATAAACTAAAAGTAGCATAAACATTTGCAGATTGCAACAGGTCAATTTTTCTTATGTTTTTCTACATCAATCAACCAGCTTATTGCAAATACAGAATTACTTTGGTTGTGTAAAAGTAAGAAAGCAGATATTGCCTTGACGGGTTCATTAGTTTAATAAGACAAAATTCAAAATCATTTTCACAATCATTTTCAAAATCATTTGGACATTTTCAATATGATTGTATTAAATAATAAATTATCCAAAAGACCAATTAAACTAGCAGAATTGTTCGAAACTAAACAGGGTTTCTCGAAAAGTAACTTCCTTATTACTTAAAAAAACTGTTAGGTCCCCAGGGACTAAATATCCCGAAAGACTAAATTTTTGCGGCCATTATTTTGAATACTTTTATCCATTATCTTGATCCGAAAAGACCAGTTTTAGGGATCGTTATCCTGGTTTTTTCTAAAACATTGCATCATGCACCGTGTTGCATCAACTTATACACAACGTTTATACTGTCAAACTTATAGATCATTATTTGTATCACTGGCGATTTGACCCTATGTCTCTCTGTAAGATAATTAAAAGTGCAGTTCAACGACTTTGGCTTACCTTGTGGGGCGCGGGGCGGGGAGGCGCGGGGCGCGGCGGGGGCACCTTGTGTTTCTTGGGGGGCAGAGAGGGGGAGGGTGACGAGGAGGGGTCGGCCCGCGTGGGCGCGTGCAACACTGCGAACGGGTCCGACTCCCACGCGCTCTGAAACCAACGCGTCCACTCCTTTGAAGTTTGTAATAGAAACATATCACTTAGCATGTTGAACTACATACATTTGATTCTATTTGTTGTGGCTACATATAGAATCAAGAATGTCTACAGGATGTTAATTGATATACAGGAATCACAGCACAAAGTGTTTTCTACCCGACAAGGGCATACAAATATTTAAATTTAATCATTTCAATTTATTAGCTGCAAAATACAAAGATCCATTACAGAAGACCATGGTGAAATAACACTTGTCTTTCGGCGAGACCGTTGCATTATTCCCATTTTATCCCATAATGCTATAACTCACTTGCTTCTCTCTTGGCGTTATTTGTGAAGGCGGGAGCCGCCTATCGTCAAGTGGATCGTCAGCCTACATAAAAAAGGCGTACATAAGCCTTTTTCACATAAAAAAAGGTAGTTAAAATCGTAGTTAATAACAAATTAAACTGCTTCAGCATGCAATCAATTAATTTTAAATGAAATTTTCCATGGAAGTACACTTAACGTGGTGGAGGTTGGAAGCGTCAGTGCACATTACGTTCTGCGATCATAAAGTGAGCCGTCATTTAAGCGGATCAACCAACCGATTAGCAACAAGCGAGCAATTTCAACGTGTGATAACCTATAGTAATACTCACGTCTCCATGCGCCGACTTACTATCCGTAGACGCGAAGGGGTCAGGATTGCTCGATGCGAACGGGTCCGACGTAAATCCAGCAGACTGAAAGCGAGGGAAAGACGGTCTTAGAAAATCTGACGCTCTCAGCCAATTTTAGCCATTCAACATATGAAAACGTTGACTTATTTCCGTGTAATACGAGGGCCAATTAAATATAAACGAGCCTTTAGTGACCGGCTTGTAACAGAGTAAGCAAACCACATCAGCCGGCTTGTCCATTGCTTAAGTTAGTAGTCCTTACGATGAGTTAGCGGAGTGTGCACGTCTCTATTGAGCAACGCGTAATTATAAAGCCTCTCATCTGTGAAAACGTGAAACCAGCCGATATTTGCCCCAGACTGCATGCTTAAGTTCAGGGAAGCTACCCTTTCATGGTCAAGAGTGAAGATTTGGTGCACCGAATTGAAGCAAGGCCGGTAATGTGTTGCGAGTCAAGCGCATCTCCGTCGTCTTCACAGTTGAGACGGCATCGTTAAATAGCCGTCTCAACTTCATTCTACGTCGAGGAAATAATAAAAATTACCACAACTTTGGGAAATAAATGAAGGGGAAAAAAGAAAAATAATTTGTAGAAATGAGGCTGTTTCGTGTAAAATAAATTATGTTTATAGAAAAGGCTCGTTTACATTTGATTGGTCAAAGTATTTGTCGAAAGTCTCGAATGATTATATTCGATTTTGCATCCAGTTTTGACCCCAAATTGTTTTAAGTCTTATTTAACAAAACAAACCGGAAGAGGCAATCAATCCGAATTACGATGCCATGCTCCAAATTGTCCTAAAATCGAAATGGACGACAACGATTAAAACAAATAGACCTATGTGAATGGATTGATGTGATTACACGTGAATTGTAGTTCCATCCCGTGTCTTCGCAAATGCATGGGCACTTTGATACTGAGGAAACTTCAGGAATGAAAAAATGATTCTATATTTTTCATTTTTCAACACCGACGAAGTCGCGGGAACCAGCTAATGTTGAATAATGACCTGGTCGTTGTGGGTGGTGACGGGCGCGAAGGGGTCGTCGGGTCTCGGCGGCGCGAAGGCCTCCTTGAAGGGGTCCGCCGCGAACTGCTCCGTTCCGTTCATTGTGCCGAATTCATTCACGCTGAACGCTTCTTCCTCCTGCACAAACACATCAGCTTAATTCAACCCACCCAAATTTGGTCTAAGTCTAGCAGGAAAAATCCCCCCCCCCTCCATAACCATAGCTCATCTCATAACATAGCCCAGCTATGGGTTTTAAAACATAAAAATATTTTAGAATTTTAGGTTCAACCAAAAAAATAAAACAGTCTTCAGCTCTATTATTGTTCAGGCGAATCAATATAGCATCATATTGCAATCGTCCCTAGATGTCGCCATGAGAATATCAGTTTGTCTGTATATACATTTTTGTTATAATTGAGAATTATTTGGTGTAATGTTTTTGCGTATATTTCTATATTTTGTAATATGTATATAATACAATAATGTATTTGTTTACATAGTTTTCTTACAAACTTTTTACCAAGATTGAGTCGTTAAAGACTGATTTTAAAGACCTAAAGAAAACAAGGGCTTTGTTATAATAACATGGTGAGTGTTAAAGGATATTGGGCGTTACCAGGGCGTCACTGGGCGTGGCTCCGCGCACCACCCTCGCCAGATGCTCAGCAGCGTGTAGCGGCTGCAGCGCGAGATGCGAGTGGTCCACCGCCGAGGCGCCCGACGCCGTAGCCGCAGCCAGCGCTTCGCTCGCTCGCTCCATCTGCTCCAGCTGCGCCTCCAGGTGGTCGATCTTTATCTTCGCCTAACCGCAGCAACACAACAAACATAACTCCCTCTCCCGTTACAAAGTCGCAGCTACACAATAACTACACTTATTCAGCTCACTACAGATTTTGGTTACACTTATTCAGTTCCGCTTCTATCAGCCACGTACGGCAGTCATAGCGTAAGCATCGATTGCAAGTCGTAACTTGTCGCCGAGGAGTCGCGTACAGCGCTGAACTCGGTGGTTATCATGTGAATGACAAAGTACACTTGTCCTCAGTTTCGCCTATTTGACGTGATGCCACAGGTACTGCAAGCAGTATTTCCACTTACGATTTTCATTTTTCCCTAGATGTTTTAGGATTTGTCCCTAAAATTCCCTATACGACCTCATAAAATCCTATTTTTAAGGAGCATGTTTTTAATCAGGCAAATAAACAATAATTTGATAGATATTATTTTATCTATTAAAAAAACATCAATAAATTATTCACAAATTTAAAAGATTAGAAGAAGTAGAAAATAAAAAACAATAATAAAATTTTAAAGTATACCCTATAGATAAATAAATGCTTTTATTCTTAGAAAGAGATAACGATTTTTAGATGCAAATTTGTGAGCACATTTGGTACAGAATACTAAATTGAAGCCAGTGTTCGAGTGGTGATGGTTCGTATCCACGGAGTAAATAAATGAATTTTTTCACTGTTTTCATAATTAGGTAATTGTTTTGAGTACAGATAATATTTATATTTCCATAATAAATCATATATAAATACGTAAAATCAAATAAAAATGGATATTGAAAAAAATGTTACCTTACGAAGACATCAAATTCGAAAAATTAAATCACAAACTGATCTGTCAACTTATGTAAAAGAGGCCAGTATATTAAATTCTACATTCCTGGATACAACTGAATTAAGTTTTCAAAATATTTCGAATCAAGAGAGTTGCAGTTATATTGAAGAATTAAAGCAAGAGATAAACAATTTAAAAACGAAATTATATGCAGCCGATAAAGAAATTGAAAATCTAAACATTGAAAATAATGAATTAAAGCAAACAATGAATACTCAACAAGATAAAATTGCAAGACTGAAAAAACAGTTTTTTGAACATAATAAAGCTATAACACCAGTGAGACGAAAGAATATACATCAACATCTGCAGAACACTCCACAGTCTATATGTTACCAAGCTAATTACAACAATACTTCACGGCAAAATCAGGCAATAGATCAGCATATCAGTAACAAAAATGTATCGCACGCTTCACACTCAGAGACTCACAACGAAAGTCGACATATTGATATTACAATACCGATATCAAAAAGTAATGTCACTTTTAATGAAACAAACATAACGTGTAATAAAAATACCGCCAAAAAAGACATAAATAAAACTAAGAAAATTATAATAGCTGCTGACCAACAAGGCAAACAAGTAAGAAAGATATTGCAAGATTTAATAGGGTCTGAATATCAAGTCTTTTCCTTTTTGAACCCTGGTGCTAAAATTGGCGATGTAATTAATTCCATACATAATGAAATACCGAAACTCTCAAAAGATGACGTAGTTGTGATTTTGGGGGGTACTAACGATAAGAGTCCCTATGAATTGCAATCTAACATTCAAACACGATTATCTTCTTTAAAACACACAAACGTGATTGTCAGTGAGGTACCATATAACAAATACTTGCATGAAAAAATGATCAACAACAAATTGAAATTTAATTGCTCTCAATTTAAAAATGCTTTTTACATGGACATGGACTACAGCAGAATCTTGCCAAATTCTTATAATTTTTCAATAAATTTGTCTAGATGTATTTTAAAAGAAATATTGCATATAAATTACAAAAACAAAATAGAAAATCATCTCAAGAGTCTTACACTGCAGAGTAAACGTACCAAATTACTACAAAACGAAGTAACTAAGAAGGATGCGTCAACACAAACATTAGAATTGTTAAATGCTATTGACAATAAAAGCCCGGAGAGTAATACTAAAGGTAATGTAATTGTCACTAACGAAATAGAAAGAAACCCTACGAATAATTACTGTAATAATAATGAGTTATTTCGTTTATAATCACATATATATTTTCCACCAAAATATCAATGGGCTCATCAATAAATCTGATATGCTAGTTGTTAGCCTAGATGAACTTAACAATAATAATAAATCTATAGATGTTATATGCATTACAGAACATAACATGACTAATGATGACTTAGTTTATTTAACAATTCCTAATTATATACTTGTTTCTTCTTTTTCGAGGATATCGAGACACGGGGGTTCCTGTATACTTGTAAGAAGGAGTCATCAGTTTAGGCCCATCACCGAGATTACCAACTTATCCGTGACTAATATTGTGGAATGCTCCGCGGTTGAACTTCTCGAGCACGGTATTTGCATCGTTTGCACTTATAGACCACCTAACAATAACTCTCAAGATATTGATTCATTTTTTTCTATATTGCACATGATACTAAATGTGAGCTATTCTAAATGTAAAAAAGTTATACTTTGTGGAGATTTCAATATTGATATATCCAAACGAACATCATTATCCATAAAATTCAAGGAAGTTATAAGTAGCTTTAATTTAAATATACAGATTACACAGCCTACACGCTTAAGTAGTAATACATGTATTGATAACATAATACATAATATACATGGATCCCAAAGTCAAGTTGTTGATTTTGCTCTATCAGATCATACTGCTCAAATAATGAAGTGTCCTGTGAAGAAAAGTTGTTATTTATCATACTGGTTCACAGAGCGAAGGAATTACAGCCAGTATAATAGGCAAATATTTATTAAATACCTTAAACAATTGTCTTTCGCAGATGTATATGAAAATACTGACCCAAACGAATGCTTTGATAAATTTCATGAACTGTTTAAATTATTTCACGACCTATGCTTTCCAGTTGTTAAAATTAAAAACACCACTCATAAGAAACCAAATTGGCTTAGCCGTGGTATTAAGAGCGTGCAGCGCGATCGAAAATCTTCGAGTTGGAGTAGCGGTGACGGAACGCACACAAAAATAACTTTACAGATTAGGCTCAACACAGAGTAAAACATATTTTTACTAATTTTTCTTTAGGAAAAATTAATGTAATAAATGATAATAGAATGTAATATATGTAAATAATAATTAGTTATTATTATAATATAACGTAATATTCAGCTGATCACTGTGTTTTGTTCATTTCTTATACATAATTTTACCTATGTAAACTTACCTGCATATCTGGAAAAGAATAAATAAAGTATGTGAAAGAAGAAATGAAAAACTGCAAAAAATAATAAAAAGTTTTTATTATTAAATTTGTGATGTTTGGTTGTCGTGGTATTATCGTTATTTGTTAATTGTCGTTTATTTTTGACCTTATCTTTCGAGTGCTTTCAATATATAATCAGGCTCCTTAATTGCCATTTTTCTATCCAGTCTTTTTTCGTATGAAATATTTACGTATTGAATTTTTCCACTGTCTTGATTATCCGAGGATGTTTGAATTTCTGCTATTGGTAGCCTGAAATAAAATTAAACACTAAAAACGACAGAGAGCAAATTGTAAACACCGTTAGTTTATAATAAACATAACTGACGAATATTATGAAAGGAACATTGAATTTAAAATAAAACGCTTAAAAGTTGATAGTTTATAACCTCTCCGTTCCGAAATTGTATACGAACATGCACTGTTCAGTACTTGGGCCTATCAATGAACAGTTTTACAAATTTACTGCGCGGTTTCAGTTTACAGTTTCGTTATAAACGGCTGTTATCAAAAGCAAAAAACCTAATCTAACCTAACCAATAAATGTTTGGATTAGCTAAGAAACCTATTTGGTGACCAAGTACTAGACTAGGTCAACCAAAAAAAGTTGCTGACCAAATAAATATTTTGCTGAAAAAATATATATTCCTATTACAAACTAACATATGCAATGTTACCGGATAATAGCCTAATTGACAAAATTTGGAAATTAGTTTAAAACTATGGCTTAGCATCTATTTCACCGCAAAAATATATTATTTTAAGAAAAATAGGTCTTTTACATTAGTATTTTGAGTTTTTAGAAATGAACTTGAAATTGACCGCGAAAAAGGCCAAGACTGTCATGGCGTCTTGAATGACGTCACACCTCGCGAAACAGTCGTGTTTGTTTATGACAGTCAATTGTGTTTTTTAATAAATAATGAATTCCTCGTATTATAAATACTGTATAGTGCCCCAATATAAAAGTTCAACGATAAAAACGCCAAACAAATTATTCATATACGTTCCAAACAATACACAATAACAAATTGATGAAGTTATTACAGCTCTCAACGGCCACTATCAATACCTCGTTGTGAATCTTCAATGCCAGAGATCTAGATTCACAACAAAGAGATTCGAAGAGCACTACGGAGTCTTGACGTGAACAAAGCTAGTGGACCTGATGGCATACCTGCAAGGGTCCTGAAGGAATGTGGTCCTGAATTGTCTCCTGTACTTACACGCTTGTACCATCTCTCTCTCAGGACGAATACCGTGCCGGCATTTTGGAAGCTTGCCAATGTTCAACCAGTGCCTAAAAAGGGTAACCGTGCCAACCCCTGTAATTATCGACCAATCGCCATCACTTCTATACTCTGTAAGGTTATGGAGAGAGTACTGAATAGTAAGCTGCTGACATATCTTGAAGTTAACGACCTGCTCAGTGATCGCCAATATGGATTTCGCCAGGGACGTTCAACCGGAGGTCTTCTTGTATGTCACGCAATACTGGAGTGAAGCCATCGAGAAACATGGCGAGGCTCTCGCTGTGTCACTCGACATATCGAAGGTCTTTGAGAGGGTTTGGCATGCACGTTTACTTGGCAAGCTTCCTACATACGGCATCCCCTCCGGTCTCTTTGTAGCTGGATTTCTGATTTCCTGAATAAACGGTCAATTCGAGTAGTCATTGATGGCTGCTCCTAGGACCTCATGGCAATTGATGCCGGTATTCCTCAGGGATCTGTTCTCTCTGCAACTCTTTTCCTGCTTCATATTAATGACTTACTTCTTCCAGGAGTAGTTGTATACGCAGATGACAATACGGTCATAGAGAGATATTTGTCCAGGATTCGTTCTGAGAGGGAGGCAATGGTTGAGCGAATTAACTGAACCTTAAATCTTGTATGTCAATGGGGTGACAAGAATCTGGCTGATTTTAACGCCACCAAAAGGCAAGCGTATTTGGTCTCTGCAAAAAGGAGCCCTTTCGACTTGGCTCCAACTTTCCGAGGTGCATCCGTACCTGTGGCCAATGATCTTGAGCTTCTTGGTATGAAGTTGTGCTCAAATCTCAACTTCGATAATTCTATCGAGTCCAAAGCCCAAACAGCGGGGAAAAAGTTGGGCATCCCAAATAGAGTGAAGCGATGCTTCACACTTGGACAGCTCCTCTCTTTATACAAGGCACAAGTCCGATCTTGCATGGAGTATTGCTGTCACCTTTGGGATGGCCCATCAAAATACCAACTTGCCGCACTCGACTCGGTGGATCGCAGAGCTAGGAGGCCCATTGGCGATGATACACTAATAAGAACTAAGCTGCAGAGCCTAGCACATAGACGCAAAGTTGCCTGTGTATTCTATAAGATGTACTTCGAAGAGTGTGCTCGAAAGCTGCATGAGATCATACTGCCTTCCCCTTTCTTCTATCGGACATACAGACGCACGGCTGGTTACCATCCTCACCTTGTCGAAATCCCTCTAATTCGGACCAAGCGCTTTAAAACATCTTTTGTGATGCGCACTGCTAAGGATTGGAACTCCCTGCCGGCGTCTGTATTTCCGAGCTCATATAACCCAAATCTTTTCAAGGTTCGAGTGAATGGGCATCTTCTGGGTGAGCTCGCTCCATCGTCGGCCTCATCCTTCCTACATGGATAGATGCTGGTCAAGAGCAAACTCATCTTTAATAAAAAAATAAAAAAAAAAAAAACTTTGCATTCGCTTACCTCAAAGGCAGCGGTTTTGAGTCAATGTCAAATTAGAAAATAAACGTAATCACCATTTATTAATATTGTCAAGTTAAGTTTTTACTCTCGTATTAATTGTATTTTTATATATTTATTGTCCTGATATCAGTGGCAAAAGAAATTCATCGTGTGATTTGGTAAAATAGCTTGAAATTTACCAACGCGCCACCATTTAATTGTAATTTAACAGGTGAAGTTGAATATATACAGATATAAACAAACAATTTTTTTACATTTTCTTGGTCTCTCAGCCCAATATTTCAACATATTTTATATTGAAAATACTTTTTTTTTATTTAGAACAAACGTTAAAGTAAGAATACTTTCAAAAAGTAAATCTTTAAATGTTTTAAAAATTTTAGGTTGTAAAAGCATTCTAGTCACAAAAGTTATAAGATTGTGTCGACAAGTGTGGACGTGTAAGCAGAAGATTTTACCGATTTAACAAAATGGTGGAACACATTTTTTGTTTCCACCGGTTCTCAAATTTTTATATAAAATACCATTTTCCATGGCGCTCACCAATGAGGGTTTGGCTCAGTTCATATCAGTTGTACCTAGTATATGGGTAAATGAAAATTCTGTCCAGTTTTGGTCAAGGGCAAGAAAAACCGGCGATCTTGAGACGGCTGATTCCACAGTAGGTAAATGCCACTCTCTGACTGGTAACTGTTAATTAAGTAAGACTTTGTTTGTTCTTCACATAATACTTAGATAGAAGTTTTTACCATTGCGGAATTCCGATGAACAAGCATAACGGCAATTTTGGGCAATATACTGCTGTTTGTTTTGTTAAATCCTGATTCCATGGCGAATTATACCTGTCTTTCAAGATTAAACTAAAAACGAACTGTATTAATTTAACAATAATTGCTGAAAACTCGAAATAACCTTTTCACTTTATACGAAAATGACAGCCACAACGTGGTGTTTCGCGAGGTGTGACGTCACGCTTCCATTCGCTTCTCTGATTGGTGTTTAATGTCACATAATTAAACGCCTCATTTTGTCGATTTTATTTTCCAAAAATATTATTAATCTTTTATTATTTTAATAGAAAAGTTGTTTTTTGTTTACTAATTATCATGGTTAATCATTAGAAACTCTAAGCCATCCGATTTATTCTCAGTGGAAACAAGCCTGTTGTATACACCTCTGTTTGAGACATTAAATAGATAGGTAGGTATTTACCTGTATGCATTTGCATGTTCTGCGTTCGCACTACTCTGTACGGAATTCGACTCAACTGCAATATTTTATTTTGCATGTCCAGATTTTCTTATTTACCTGAAAGTGAAACCAATGACATGATTAATTTAGCCATATTTCAGTATGCAAATTAGAAAAAAAACAGACAATTGCGTTCTCCGATAAAAATACTTCCAAATAGAAGTCTACTTACCACATTATAGCAGCATTCTTAGGATAATTTTTTTATTTAGTCACTTAGATAATGATTCTTTTTCTGGTTACCCATCCTTCACTTCCAAAAAACACTTAAACATGTGTAAAATGTAAATACAAAATTTATAACACAGCTGACTTGACATTGACCTCATGACGTCATGTCATACGACAAATAAGTGCGCCTAGTGATTTTATTAGAGCAATGTTTTTTGTTTGGAAAACCATCAGGCGTTTGGATTAAATATTGAAAATTCTTAATATTTTCATATTTATAATTTTATAATGAATATTAAGAAGGGGGGGATCTGCGGAATATCAATACAAACATTTTCATGTGAGAATTAGTGCTTTATGCGTAAAATTTAAGAAGTATTCGAAGAAATAAATTTTTAGAAGTCGTTCCGTTTATGTATTTTTTATTAATTTTAAATGTATTTGTTTCAAATTTCAACAAGGCGGTGACCTTGAGCAAGGATCAGGCTAACCTACAAAAGTTACTTTAATGTATTTAACTAATTCAGCGCATAGTACTAGTCACTTAAAAATGAGTAAATTTCCAAAATTTTGTGCAGTATCCCCTTAAAATATGTAGCAAACGTAAACGAGAGATGTTGTGGAAATACAGAACTTATCCAAATCCAACAACGAAAAATGCATTTAAATGCTATGCCAAATAATATAAACAAATTATTAGACTGACAAAGAAGGCACAAAATAACTATAAGATAAAAAATACAACCAACAAGTCAAAGGCTACATGGCAAATAATTAACAATACAAAGATGAATTTACCAAAGGAAAATATTTCTGAGCTTTTAGAGTTGATGGTTCAATAATAACAAATCCTGAAAAAATTGCAGAATCATTCAATGACTTCTTCACTGAAGGTATAATAACAAATTGTGATCACTGCGACAATTATAATTTAAAATACACAAAATATAATTCAATTTTCATGACACCAACAATTCCGTATGATATTTATGAAATAATAATGTCTTTAAAAAATACCAATAGTACAGGATATGATGGAATAAATACAAAAATAATAAAGGACGTAGCATATCTGATCTCACCGGCCTTAAGCTATATATTAAACACTTGTTTGGAAAGCGGTACATACCCAGATAAACTTAAAAGGACAATTATTAAGCCATTTTTTAAAAGAGAGGACAGAACTCTCATGTCATTTTATAGACCAATAGCCTTAATCCCAATTTTTTCCAAAATATTTGAGAAAGTCATATATAATAATTTATCCTGTTACTTGGAGAAGAATCACATATTGGTTCCGGAACAATACGGCTTCAGAAAGGGTAGGGGTATAAATAGAGCGATTTATGATTTTCTAAATAAAGTGATTATAAATATGGATGAGAGAAGACCCACTTATGCTCTTTTTATGGATATGACTAAGGCATTTGATCTGGTAGACCATAATATTCTTTTACAAAAGTTACACCAATATGGTATAAGAGGCAATACTCATAATTTAATCAAATCATATCTCAGCAATAGATTACAGGCTACACAAATTGAAAAAATATGTCCAAAAACAAAACAAGAGGTAATATATAAGTCCAAATTTAGAATAATAAATAAAGGAGTCCCGCAAGGAAGCGTATTAGGCCCGTTACTGTTTTTAATATACATAAATGACTTCCCGACGGCTACAAAGCATTACATGACACTGTTTGCTGATGACAGTACGATTTTGTTTACCAAAAAGAATGAGGATACAAATTTAGAGCTAGATATTAATGATTCTCTAAAGTCCATTATAAAATGGCTCCAAAATAATAATCTAAAAATAAATATTGAAAAAACGAAAATAATGAATTTTAAGCTTAGAAACAAGATGCAAACAAAAATTAATGTTAATTACTTAAATGAAACTATACAGGAAACTGATGTGACAAAATTCTTAGGACTACACATAGATAACAAATTAACATGGAAAGTTCACATAGATAATGTATGTAAGAAATTAAATCAGTATTCATTTGCTTTAAATAAGTTGAGAAAAATTGTAGAACAATCTGCAGTAGTTACTGCCTACCATGGCCTAGCGGCTGCAATCATAAGATATGGTGTTATTTTCTGGGGAAACTCTACTGATAATCAAAGAGTATTTAAAGCTCAAAAAAAGTGTATTAGAGCCATCTGCGATTTAAAACAAAGAGAATCATGCAAAATATATTTCAAAAATTAAAAAATTTTGACTCTGCCTTCATTGTTTATATTTGAGTGTATAATGTTCATAAAAGAAAATTCTAACTTATTTAAATTCATGGAGCGTCCACGTCATAATGATAAACTTTGCATGGTCCCTGCCAAAACTAGAATGAAAAAAATAAGTGTCTTTTGTATGGCACCACACTTATACAATAAAATTCCAATAAATATAAGAAATATTGGAAAACTGACAGTGTTCAAGAAACAGTTACATAATTTTCTGGTGGAAAAAGCATATTATTCCCTCAAAGAATTTTTGAGTGATAAAACTATATAGTGCAAACGATGCAAACTATGTCTTTAAATCATGTCTTTTGGATTTTCCTTTATTATTAGAAAAATTTGTCTTGATTTGCATATCGCTTGTCGGTAGAATATGTGGACATATATGTATAAAAAATTACAACTTGTATACCATATTCAGCAAATAAATTCATTTGAATTTGAATTTGAATTTAACATGGCACTGTTGGGTTCTAAAATTGAGCAATTGTTTGCTCGCATTCCGAGTTTTGTATGGAACAAGCCGTTCAGGGTTTCATTGGAGAGTCTATTTCTTTTATCTGTTTCTTTTATTAAGTGTTTGCGGAATCCCCTTTTGCATTTTTTTTTAAATTTATGGCCTGGTAATTAGACCTTTAAGCCAGTCCCCTTTGCATAAACCTGTCATAGCTGTCATAGAGTAACTTAAACAAATATAGGGTTACCAACATAGGTTTGCATTTTTCCTCGAATATCCCTAAATCCCTGTCTTATTAAAATAATGCTTAATCATGCATAATTTCAGTTATTTTTCCCTAAAAAAGGGAGAAATCCCAAAAAGTGGAATCACTGACTGCAAGTGCAATGCCTATGCAGTAGGATTCCTTAAGGGTATTAGGAAAAGACATAGAAATGGACGCTATTCCACGATGACCTTACTCAATCATCGAAACACAATAACACAGATGCTGTAATTTCACGGTGGTCTTCAGCAAGGGTGCCAAACGGTTTGTATTGTTCGGAGTGTACCTGGCTAACGGCGAGCACTGTGCGCGTGAGTTGCGCGGTGAGCGCGTCCGCCTCGTCGTTGGCGGCCGCCAGCTCTACGCGCGCGGCCTCCTCCTGCTGTTGCAGCGATTGCGCCGTGGCCCTGCGCGCCTCCACCTCCGCCTGCGTGTCGTGCGCGGCGGCCTCCTGCGCGGCCGTTTGTGAGCGCAGGCGATCCACCTGCGCCTTGAGATCGTTGAGGCGCTTCTGCGCCTCACCGCGTTGGTTCTCCAGTTGCTTGTGCGTCGCCGTCAGCGTCTCCAGCTCGCTCTGCAGCCCCTCCGCCTCGTCGGCGCGCGCCCTTGCCTCGCGCTCCTTGTTGGCCACTTCCGCCTCCAGCGAGAGTCGCTCTCGCGCCAGGGCGTCCACTTCGCGCGCGATCGCCTCCATCTCGGGCGTCGGCTGCGGGCCCAGATTCAGTGCGGGTTCGCTCGCCTGAAACGACCAATAAACATATTATAAATGTGAAAAAAAAACCAATAAACATATTACTCTGTCTGTCTATTTGTTACATTTCCACGCCTTAACTACTCAACCGATCATCATGAAATTTTGCATACGCATTATCAGGGATTGAGAAAAGGATTTTTCATCCAGAAAAAAGTACTGTTCCCGAGGAAAGATAAGTTTGTAGTGCACTTTCTGCACTTTGGCTTTGCTTGTGTTATAGGTGTTGGTAGCCACCTACCATCAAGTGGACCGTCAGTCTGTCTGCCGATCTTAACATAAAAAAATACCATCATCAGGCTGCCCTAGTCGATAAAAACTCATATTTGGGATACAAACTTTAATATACAACTGACTGACAAACTTTAATATGCAACAATTATAAAAGAATTGTGTGTGTATATAAGATTTATATTGTGTGTGTTTTATATACATGCAATTATAAAAGAGACTATGATTATATAAAAGAGACTACTCCAAAACTATGATTCTAAATTCAATATTTAAAAGCGAAATTCCTGAATAAATAATTTCAATTACAAACAAAAAGTCAAGCAATTAAAAGTCAAATAAAGATAATATGTCAAATTGAGCGTTATGTCAAAGTTTTTAAATATTCTAATTATTTCGTTGATCAATAGTGGATTGTGCGATTATAAGGTAAGGCGAATAAAAAACGAAGAAACGGACAATTACATCAATGGAGAAGTCACAAAGAAAGTCGTCAACTCTTGGAATCTAGCTAAAGAAGATCCATTAGTTTATCCCGGTGAGTTTTCTTTTAGATAAAATAATTCTATGAGCGAAATGAGTTATTTTCATAGCGTCATTGTTTAGGAGGCGACAAAGAAAAGTTGTCAAAGATTGCGTCTCTCTGGTCAGAGTATTATAGATGTTTGTCACGACTTAAGGGTACTCTGACGAATGCACGTCGTATGCCATCCTCTTTGCTGATGGCACACGACGGTAGCGTGGCCCGGTTGCCGTGCGGTTTATGTTTGTCTCCCGAAGACAAAGCGAGCCTCGCTTGGATGTATACCAAGGTAAATGTTTTTTTTTTTAAATTATATTGAATTAGCTCCATTACTATAAAACTATTCTAACTTCGAGATCCTGTAACTCCACTGGGTCGTCCACTCCGTAGATCTGCATTTGGTGCGAACTCTCCTGTCCCAAGACTGTGCAGATATTTGCTGGTTCGTTTAACGAATTTCGCAAAATTCTTGGTCATCATTTCTACTTTATTAACTATTCTTAATTTATTTACTACTAGCTTTTGTCGGAGACTTCGTCTGTGACCCTTTTTCTTGGGTGTTAAAAGAATTATTCAATCTTTATTACTCATAATTTTTGTCAGGCGTTGAATTTCTAATTTATTGACAGAAATTCATCCACGCTCAGTCCCTAGGTGATCCAACTTTGATCCCTATGGAGTACAAGGAATCCGTGGTGCAAGAACAGGATGGCAATCTTACGATTTACCACGCGACAGCTGCCGACAGCGGAGTCTATCAATGTCGCGCGGGCGGAAGTGTTGGCGGTCTGGTCGTCTTGGAGGTTGTCGACATGGAACCTTATCGTGTTGTAAGTAAACTTAGCTTGGACTATCACGATAGACGGACAGATTGATAAGAAGTACGTTTATCTCTCCACGATTTACACAAAGTAAGAAATAGAATACAACTCAAAGAAATGAATCATAGATAAAAATGAACACGACAATTAAAAGTTATCTGTATTCTTACCCTCACCCAAGGGCCCAAGGCACAATACGAAGAAAGAGTAAAACCTAACTAGCTCGGGCCTTCTCCAGTCTTGCCCGGAGAATCATATGCAAACATAATGGTCGCCGACGAAAAACCAATTTACTTTTATGACATTTTACTTTTTTGACGTAATGCTCTGGAGTGGACTATTTTAATGAAGACACCAAAATACTTGCTCCAATAAAACTGATATTCCCATACTACAATGCAATTATTGACTTCAAGTGTATTTGCGCGTGTATAAACCATTTGTAAAAGTTTTAATGGGGCATCATTTTAATGGGGAATATGCCTCTAATTCAAAAATGTGTGAATATTTTTTTATGAACATTATTGTTTTAGTATTAAGTATAAATATATAAATATTTTCAATATTATTTCTTTTTCGTTAATATAGTAACTATTAAAAAGTACCAAAAAAAATAGTGGGAAATTCAAAATACTTGAAACGCAACGTTATTGGTCAGATCGAATGTGACGTCAAGGTCTATAATGACAGTGCCAACAAGCGCGTAGTTGTTTGATTTGTGTTTTTTTTTTAACATTTGATTATTGTGGACTGTGACGTCACGACAAGCGCGCCAAAATGGCGGGTGTTTAAAGTGCCCGCATCTGTTAGTTTAAGTATAACTTTTTTCTTTCTTATTAAATTTTAGTTATTTTTTAACGAGTATAAAAAGATATAACCTATAAGCACCTATTTAGTAAATGTAAGGGATATTTTTTCTTAAATCTATAAGAACTATTAAATTTACACAAGAGTGATGAAACGTTGTTCCCAAAATGAGAAGAGTTATACCTTTAAAATAGCACGAAATGAAGCGTAATAATGCCAAATCAATCTTTCATATACCTAATAAACACGTAAATATTTGTTTTCGCCATTTTAATTTTTCGCAACCGGCCTTTAAGTGGTTAATTTAAACGGGCTGCCATGCCATGGCCATGGGCCTTTAGAACGCAGGAAAGGAAGAAAACCCTACGCTGCGACATCGTATATGGGTGTTAAACCGTTTCAGGTAAGACCTCACTCGGCCAAAGGTTCTCACATAAAGTCTTCAATCAAAAGTAACGGACTCGAGCTGTTCACCGCATGGCATCGATGGAGCGAATGCAGTAAATGCGATAAAATCGGCAGAAGAATAAAACATGGCTTCTGTTTCGTTACAATTAATGATCAAATCGCTGAGAAGGTAAACCGTTAGTGCCCAAAGTATCCCAAGGTATCTCGATATTTTTCAATACATTTTTTTTTCGCTCAACTTAACAGCTTAAGATATAGATAAGTGTACAGAACAAAGCATATAAGAAAACCTTTCATATTTATCTGTGTTGGTCACTTCCTCCTTAAAGACCTTTTCAGTTGAATAATACCCCTTTCGCGCTGATTGTGATGAGGTAGCAATAATACTCCATAGGTGCAGGAATCTTACGCGAATGTCTCTTGATCTTTATTTACACCTACTTATATAGTATATTTACAGTGGCGTACCGATAGAATATTAAATTATACCGACAGAATAATAATAATTATCGAAGTCAATTGTGATTGGCGCGTGCCAATGCGTATTGCGTTCGCGCGCACATATTTTGAAACAGCGCGATGATATAAATACGGGCCGCGTAGGTATGCAACCCTTTTGCCCGTCGACGCCGTGGAGGCAACATCTCCTCTTTAGAAACAACAGCGCCGGACCTCGGTCGGAAGCGCCGGCCGTGACACGGTAGCTACACCCCGAACAAGCTGGAGTGAAATCGCTACCAAGTCTTCGTTTGAATAGGCTAGTTGCCAAAATTTGGAAATTAGTTTAAAACTATAGATTAGCATCCATTTCACCCCAAAAATACATTATTATAAGAAAAATAGGTCTTTTACATTAGTATTTTCAGTTTTTAGAAATGAACTTGAAATTGACCGCGAAAAAGGCCAAGACTGTCATGGCGTCTTGAATGACGTCACACCTCGCGAAACAGCTGTGTTGTTTATGACAGTCAACTGTGTTTTTAACAGGCTTTTCGCGAGGTGTGACGTCACGCTGCCATGCGCTTCTTTGATTGGTGTTTAATGTCACGTGATTAAACGCCTCATTTTGTCGATTTCATTTTCCAAAAATATTATTAATCTTTTATTATGTTAATAGAAAAGTTGTTTTTTTTTTACTAATTATCATGGTTAATCATTAGAAACTCTAAACCAACCGATTTATTCTTAGTGGAAACAAGCCTATTACCTATCTAGACACGTCCTAATGTAGTATGATGAGTCCATAAATAAACGCGAAAGTGAGTTTGTTTGCTACGTAACATAGGGTAGCTTTTATTCAGAAACAAATACTGTGTTCCCTAAGGATAATCAAAATAAAAATAAAAAATCACCCGCCAGACAACTCCCGCGTTGAAATATAAAGAAATAACGCCTGACTAAACATGTGAGCAATGTAACATCTTTATTGCAGTTATAGCTTTTACAGGCGTTAGATGATCCCTAGGGAACAGTTGTTTTTTCTGGATGAAAGGTACCCTATGTCCCTTCCTGCATCCCTGACAACGCGTATGCAAAATTTCATGATAATCGGTTCAGCGGTTTAGGCGTGAAAAGGTAACAGACAGACAGAGTCACTTTCACATTTATAATATTAGTATGGATTTAGAGTAACTAGAATTTGTGAATGCTTCTTAAGAGACAAGTCAATTAAATCCTATTAACATTAAATGCGAAAGTTTGTGAGGTTGGATGTATGTTTGTTACTCTTTCGCGCAAAAACGGCTAAACCGATTTGGATAAAATTTGGCACACAGATAGTTTATTACCTGGATTAACATATAGTACACTTTTTATCCTGGAAGAATGATAGGTTCCCGGGGGATAGTTTAAAAATGCAAAAAAATCTGGCGCCACCGCGATAAGATATTTTCTCAGGCACTCGCGGACACCAGCTAGTACTATATATTTATAACAATCACTGAGATGCAATCACTACACTTTCTAAAAACACGTTATTTATTTTAGAACAAAAACGAATCACACGCCGCCGAGACGAGCGTAGCGGAAAACACAAGAAAATTATTTGAAGGTAAGTTGAGACTGAAAAATTATAAAATACTTGCATAAATTTCCTTGGCACTCTGATTGTTCCAAAAACTATTTACATTCAGACCGAGACAATCATCGCTAATTGTATATTAAGCGTATATAATTGATTTTAAATATAACAATTGGTTTTAAAATTCGAGTGTATGTCTGTTACACGGCCAATGGTAAAGTACTTCTGTTACTAACAGTAATCCAGTGCAGTTATTTCTATATAGAAGTAAGATACAAGTCAATAAGTTCCAACGATGTATCTGGGCTAGTCACTCGCCCAATAGAAAAGCTATTAGTTGCTGCTTTAAACCATAGAACCTATTAAGAATCACGTGATCAAATTTATTTCTACCGGTGGAACCTCCGAGTCCTGTGTAGGTACAGTATCACAACACTTTTGCTTGCTTTATTTACAGTTTAAATTAATCTCTTCATTAGGCTGACGAATTAATAATAAGTTATTTTCGTTACACTTGTTACAAGAAAAATGTTTGTAAAAATACGCCCTCACAAAAAAAAATAACTCCTTTTAAAGCTGGAATCAGCAACAGTGCAGATTTAAGAGACATTAGTCGCCCGAGGATTTAACCCGCCTTAAATCTTTATTAAAAAACATCATTGACTATTTAAAATATCCTAATTTAATCTTTTATTTAATCTACGGTTTAGATAGGATTACGCCATAAGATATTTAAAATCTATTCGGGATGGTCGAGGATCGTAGGTATCCTTGTTTATTTTGATCGCCTCTATTACTTCTTGACTGACCGTGGGTGGGTACAAACAAATCGTTATGAAAGGTGTATCAGAAGACAACCGTGAAATAACAGCATGTGTGCTGTTGTTTCGGTGAGTGAGTAAGGGATGCCAGAGCCCATTCCCCTATCCACCCCTAGTCCCTTATCCTTAATCCTACTGCAGTCGGCAGCGCACTTGCAGCAGCTTTGACGTTGCTTGTGTTATACGGCGACGGTAGCCACCTACCATCAAGTGGACCGTCTGCCTGTCTGCCGACCTTAACATAAAAAAAAATTAAAATATTAAAAACTAAAAATATTTACATAAAAAACATATCTAAAGAATCCCAAAAATATACACAGTAGCCAAAGAGAGATATTAGTATTATAGTATATTTTCTAGTAAGACGAAACAAGCAACATTAAATAGTATTTAAAATTTTAAATTTATTTTGTTCTTGATGCAACAATGGACTATTCAAAGAGCATTCGTCACAAGAATTGTGAATGTGTCCCCTCGGCGACATGTCGTAAGCAATGGTCAGGATATTCAAATAATTTGAAACATCTAAAGTGGTGAATAGCGTTTATCCCTTCCAGTCCAAAATCTTGTATGGACAGAGTATTAAAACGTTCAAGTTCACGATACTTCGTTTATTTATATACTAGCTTTACCGCGTATCCGCGTTACTCGGACGAATCAAATTCTGATTGTTTCTATTATAGTTGGCACAGAGCAAAGAATCGCCGCGCCGCGCGCTACTAGAGATGGCAATAATAATAATAATAATAATAATAATTGGCGTAGGGATGTGACGACCCCATCGCCCAACGGTGAGGCAGTTAATGTGACATAGCTGCCTCACCGTTGCAATTAGTCATCCCTCAACTTCCCAGGGTTAGGGATTTTTCCCCCCACAGATGTTGGAACCGTATCTGTGGGTTTCCATCTAGATATTTTAAAACGGTCCCATCGGGGAAATGGGCGCCCCCCGTTGTACATAGCCCAAAAAAATGAATGATGATGAATTTAAATAATAAACGTATATGGCCGCTACCCGGGGGACGCCGGGGCACGTCCAGGACAAACGCTGGCACTGGACGTGGCAGAGGGCGAGCCAGCGTAAGAGGTGCAGGCAGTCCACCTAGCCTGCCCTCAAATTCATCATCACCACCAGGCGGCTTGGTGCCGATAGGGCCCTCTGCGGCTCAGAATTCGGCATCCGCCGCTGGTGGTACAAGAAGGCGCATGGCGTGGACAAACGCTATGAATATGAACGCCATGCGCGCTTTTTACATGGCAACAATGACCGAAACTGGCGGAACGGGTTATCGAGCACGCATGCATCGTGAGTTTCTGCAGTTGGAACCGGAGGTGACCGTCACTGAACAGAATTTATCGGACAGGGTTCGGTATATACAGCGCTCAGGTCTGTTCAGCGCTGCCGAACTCGAGCAACTGAGACAAGAGGTTGCTCCTGACCCGAATGCTGCATTTATTGTGGATGCCTCCGCGCCGCGGCGTGGTAGCACGGACCACTCTGTAGACCCCGTGCAGCCATGTAGTGATGCGGAGACCAATAGCCGTCCGCAATGTGTGCAGGATGAGGACGAAGGAGTAACCACCCAGGAAATAGAGCGGATGAGAAGTATACTGGAAGAGGCGATTTTGGAGTACCGCCAAACTCCTCTTGAAATGAGGCAGCGCTTGCCCCGAGTACCTCTTAGCGTCAAGGTTCGGGATGTCGTTGAGGCCATAAACAACATGCTGCCCTCATACTTGGAGAGCAGCACAGGCCTCTCTGATACGGATTCGATCCTATTTGGCGCAGCTATGGCTGTTTGCCGAATAGTGGGTGCCAAAGTGCGTGTGCCGGGTCGTGCCACTCATTGTAATGAGGTGCCGTCCTGGCAGAGAAGGATCGAAAGCCGTATCACTGCGGCCAGAGTCCTCATCGGCAAACTGACCAGCTTCAGGTCGGGTAATACAAGACCCAGAGTGATGCGCTTCGTGAGGGAGGCCTTTTCGGGTGAGAGAGTGAACCTGTCTCACCCGGATGTGCACCGAAAACTCACGGAGCGCATTGATGACCTGAAGCAGAAGATCGCTGCTTGGGGTAAGCGTATCCGGCGGTACTCGGAAAGGGTTAAGAGGTACCGTCAAAATCGCCTCTTCATGAGTGACCAAAAGAAGTTTTATAAGGGCTTGGGGCGCCCCGACGGTAGAGTGACTGGTCCCGGACCTAATCAGACAGAAACTATTGCCTTCTGGCGGAACCTGTGGTCCGAACCAGTTACTCACGGAGAGGGCCCTTGGATGGAGACAGTGGAGGAGGCATGTGCCACAATTTCGCCGATGAACCCCATCACCATAACTGAGGACGATGTGGTCGCTGCGGTCCGTAAGGCCCCGAACTGGAAAAGTCCGGGACCGGACGGACTGCACGGCTACTGGTTGAAGGGGTTCTGGCGTAGCCATGCCACTCTCGCTGTTCAATTCCAGGAGGCTCTTGAAAACGGGGCGCTACCGGACTTCTTAACTACAGGGGTCACTCGTGCTACCGCGGATCCATCTAAATACCGCCCAATAACATGTCTCTGCACAATTTATAAAATTCTTACATCCATTCTGAGCTCTAAGATTTATCGTCACGTCGCCGATAACAACATCCTATCGGAGGCTCAGAATGGATGTAAGGGCGGTAGTCGCGGTAGCAAGGAGCTGCTTCTCATCGACACGGCTGTTTGCAGACTGGTCAAACGCAACCGTCGAAACTTCTCCGCTGCCTGGATCGACTATAAAAAAGCGTTTGACTCGGTTCCCCATACGTGGCTTTTGAGGGTCCTCGAGTTGTATAAAGTATATAGTACAACTCGACACTTCCTTGAGACATGTATGGGGCAATGGAGTACAATGCTTAGTCTTTCCGGTAAGCGGATGACGGATGCGGCTGATCGGATAAGGATCTGTAGGGGTATTTTCCAGGGTGATTGTCTGAGCCCACTTTGGTTTTGCCTGGCGTTGAATCCTCTAAGTACTGTCTTGGAGGATTCGGCGATAGGTTTTCAGTTTCGGAGAGGGGGCCATCAGATGTCGCACCTTCTCTACATGGATGATCTCAAGTTGTTCGCACCGAACGCTCATCGTCTGGAGGAGCTGCTGCAAATAACTGAAAATTTCAGCAGTTCCATCAGGATGGAGTTCGGTCTCGAGAAGTGTGCGGTTATTCATGTGGAGAGAGGTCGGATCATTCGTTCGACGAACGTCGAAGCTGGTCCGAGACAAATGAGGTCGCTCTCCGAGACTGAAACGTACCGTTATCTGGGTATGTCGGAGTCATTGGGTGTGAGGGAGACGGTTGTGAAACAGGCGGTTGGCGAGGAATTTTGGGAGCGCCTGACAAAAGTTCTTAGGAGCTATTTGTCCGGGGCTAACAGGGTCCGAGCTTTCAACGGCTGGGTCATGCCCGATCTCCTTTATACTTTCGGCGTGCTCAGATGGTCTCAGACGGAACTGGACACCCTGGATAGAAGGGTCCGCACAACTATGATCTCTCACAGAGTGCGCCACCCGAAATCATCGGTTGAGAGGATGTACATCCCGCGGAAGTGTGGTGGTCGAGGCTTATTAAGTGCCAAGACCATGCACAACCGCGAGATGTGCAACCTTAGAAATTTCTTCTTGACTGATTCGGGTGGCGGGCTCCGTAGGGCGATCGTAGAATGTGACAACGGACTCACCCCTCTGTCTCTATCCGATCAGCAATGGCGGGATCCGGTGGTACTGAGCCCCTCTGCCAGGGAGGCCGGATGGAAGGAGAAAGAGCTGCACGGACGGTTTTACAAGGCTCTTCATGAGCCTCATGTTGACCGTAAAGCCTCCGTGCACTGGCTGCGCTTCGGTGATCTCTTCGGAGAGACCGAGGGTTTTGTCTGTGCGATACAAGATCAGGTGGTCAAGACGCGGAATTACCGGAGGTACATCATAAAGGATGGCACAGAGGACATATGTCGAGCCTGTCGTCATCCTGGAGAGACTCTCCGACATGTCACCTCCGGTTGTTCGGCGCTTGCCAACACTGAGTATCTGCACAGGCACAACCAAGCGGCCAGGATCCTGCATCAGGAGCTCGCTCTGAAATACGGCTTCCTTGAGCGGAGGATACCTTATTACCGGTACTCGCCAGAACCAGTCCTCGAAAACAGCCGTGCCAAGCTCTACTGGGACCGGCCCATCATCACGGACAGGACTATTCTAGCGAATAGACCTGATATCGTGTTGATGGACCGGGATCAGTCGCGGGTGTTTTTGGTGGATGTCACTATCCCGCATGACGATGGTCTCGTGAAGGCTGAAACCGAGAAGAGGAGGAAGTACCTCGACTTGGCCCACGAGATCGTCGACATGTGGGCTGTGACCTCCGCTGAAATCATCCCAGTTGTTCTGTCCGTGAATGGTTTAATCCCGATCAGCCTCAGGGACAACCTGAGGCGGTTGGGATTCCGTGGCGGTTCCCTCCCGGGCCAGATGCAGAGAGCGGTGCTGCTCGATACGGCCAGAATAGTACGTCGGTTTCTGTCCTTGTCGCCCTGAACCCCGACCGACTGTGCTTCTGTCGGGGGATACACCGTCTCCCCCTCATTTTGGCTTTTGGAGGGGGAGACGAGTTAAAATGAGAAATAATAATAATAATATTCGTGCCATGCAATTGCGCTGAGCGCAACTCAATGCGCATTTGACCGACCGTTTCTATTTGCACGTTGTGGAGTAAACATTGTCCGAAAAAACGATAGAAACGCTTCATTGTGCTCTCTGATCTGGTTTATTAAAAACGTGAATAAACAAAATTTGTTGTATGTTACATATTACGATGTGGTAATCAGCCGCCCTGGCCACAAGGGTTTACCTACGTTCTATATTCTTGTAAATGTAGAAAAATTAATATGTAATTGCTTTATGTGCTTATAATGTGACGTCTGTTTTCTTTTAACAATAATAAGCTTCTTTAATGTATCCACTGTTTTCATTTCTATATTGAGATTATTTTTAAAAAATCTGGTGTATCGTATCACACAAATCATACGTATTAAGCAATTAAATGCAATTTTTAGTTTTTAAAAAATGCGAGTCTTAATTATTACACAAAATCTAAACAATGCGTAAGCCGTGCGTGTACTGGATTGCGTGACTCTGGATTTGTATGGAAAGCGTTGACCATATCGTCTCTTGTAGCGAGCGGCGCGGCGATTCTTTACTCTGTGTTAGTTAGTAAAAATAGATTTGCAACTAAATTGTAAATTCCCATATGAAATTACGAATTTTTCTAATGTTTATTTAGATTTTTCCTAATTTTGCTTTTTTTTCTAAACGTCCCAGTAATTAGGCGAACAAAACAAAAAAAAAAATACGTCGGTTGAGCCATTTTTTAATTTTTGTGAGATTGACACATGGCAATTAGTTTTTATATAAAAAGATAATTATAGTAATTTAAACACTAATTTAATTTTATACAATACAAAATGTTGGGCAATATTAAAATATTAATGTGTTAAATCTATTAAAACTCAACGTTATATGAAACGAATTGGTAAGGCCACCCATACGCAGGCAAACCAACATTATACGCGGACCGCGCTCGAGCAGTCATAGTCAACTGCTTGAGCAGACACTTGCAACTGCTGCAGCAGCTAGAAATATGAATTGCAATATTTATTCCGTGTTCCTTAATTTTGTACTTCCAAATAAGTTCTTCCGATTTTATTCCACAATAAGCGGATCGTTATCACACACGTCATTTTTTACAATCAATTTTCCATTTTACAATCAACCAATGACAAAACAGTGGCTGACGCGGCGCCAGAGATAACTGCGCTAGAGCAGTCGACAGCTCGAGTTATGTGTGGCAAATGCTTGCTTCGCCATGATGCTCAAGCTCAATGAACAGAGATTCACAGTTCATTCTCAGACCGACAAAAACTATAGACGGAACAATAGACACTCTCAAGTGAGGCAGGTAATAGGAAGACGAGTCTGCAATAGGGTGACGGACGCTCTACAGTCTGACGCGAATAGTTGATATACCTAACTATATTTTTTGTTTAATAAATATTATAATAATTAATTGGGGACAAAAGCTGTTAGTGGATAACATTTTTAAGTGCACACACAAACGCATGGCCACTATACGACAAGTAGTGTCACGCACACATCTTCAGCGAACCGGCTTTACTTTTTAAAACGTTCGTTAGGGCTTTTTGTTCGTAAGGGCTCTGTCTATAGTTTTTGTCGGTCTGAGAGTTCACTATGCAGGCGCAGCTTGAAATGGGGCAAAAGTTAGCCATGATATGAATTATATACATTATTTATCTATGCAGCTTTTCCAAGAGGACTTCCATGCCGTTCAATATATTTGCCAAAATACATACGAAACATGAACGTCGTAAAGCAACGAAAAAGCGAAATACTAATCGAACTGTGCAAGGTAACTTGTTTTGTGTATTTTTGGATGAGTAAATAAAGTCGCTGTCCGTTAGACTGTTTCTCCGCTAACTCCTTTTTTTATGTTAAGATCAGTCAGGCTGACGGTCCACTTGATGGTAGGTGGCTACCGTCGCCTATAACACAAGCTAAGCCAAAGCTGCTGCAAGTGCGCTGCCGACTACAGTAGGATTAAGGATAAGGGATTAGGAGGGGATAGGGAAATGGGCTCGGGCATCCCTTACTCACTCACCTAAACACAAAAGCACACGCGCTGTTATTTCACGGTAGTCTTCTGTAAGAGGGTGGTTACTGCCGCCAGACGGGCTGCCCAAATGACTGCGAAACTGCAGTGTGCCCTGCCACTACTTTCCAGATCCAGACCAGAGCCAAATTTGAAAATTTCTTTTTCAAAGTTGACCCTGCCGGGAATCGAACCCGGGAACCCTAGAACAGAGCGTTAAGGCGAGCACCCTAACCACGCATCCAACGAACTATCCTAAATTTTGATATGGTTTTCACTAAATCAAAACCATGAAAGGATCATAGAAAATTGCATCAGTGCAAAATTGATCGTCTAATACTTTTTCAGATGTCTAACGGTCCATCTAAAAAACGCCATCTAGACAAGCTTTATTTAAAAATTATAAACTAAGTCTCGACATTCTATTGAGACCATTCTAATGAGACCAAGCACGCTATATCTGCTGTAAGTCGCTGAGATTTGAGTTTGATAAGATTGTGCTATATAAAATAATAAGGCATAGGCATAATAAATAATAATAATAGGGCATAATAAATAATAATAACATAGGCTCAGTCGTCCGATGTTCTATATAATCGGACTACTGAGACAAAAAAGTCTTATCAGTCCGATCATCGGACTAATCCGATTACTGATGACCGGCCCCATGGTCAAAGCATATTCAAAATAGAAAGAGATAACTGATATACAATCACGTGTACAGGAGAGATGCAAAAACAACGTAATGTTCGAAGTGTACTCGACGAATGGGACTTTATTGGAGAGAGTCAACAACAGCGCAGACATTTACTCTTCGCATCAGCAATTGCCCCCTCCACCACCGCTGCCCGTCAACGACATTATATTCGCCGTCAAAGGGACATGCCTCCATATTAAATGTCCTGGGTAATGTACATTTTTTTTTGTTTTTTTAGGGTTCCGTACGTCCGAATAAAAAAACGGAACCCTTATAGGATCACTCGTGACCCCCCCTTATCTTCGAAACTACTGAGCCTAAAATTTTGAAAAAAAATACAGAAATTAGTTTCTAAGGAAAACCTATAAGAATTCCATGATATTAAAATAACATGGTAAATCACTCAATATTCTGCGGATAGGTATCATGGTAAGGAACCCTCTTCACGCGAGTTCAACTAGCACTTGTCCCTTTTTTTTAATATTTGCAGAGTAGTCACAATATGCACAGTCCAATATTATACAAAATTGGACCTATCCCGTTGGCGGGATAGTTTCTATTCAGCCGGAGTGTACGCAGAGACACCTTTTTTAAACATTTTACTAGATTTTAACGATTGCAAACATTACTATTACATAACCGTCTGTGAAACAAATCGTTTCACAGACGGTTATGTAATAGTAATGTTTGGAATGAAAAGTAATTTTCCAAAAACCATATCTTCAGTACAACATTGAGCGATATACCGGTGACGTGGCGCATTGGTACTAAAGAAGTCGTCGAAAGGGAGGACCAGGAAGAAGATGACCGCATAATAGTGGACGCCAGAGATCATTTAACGATCAACAATGTCATGCCGAGTGATGATAATTTGTACAGGTAATGTTAAAACCCTTAAGTTAAAAATCTCTAAAATCGCCATAATTACTTAAAAATCTGACCAAAAAAGAACATTTTATAATATTCTTCTATCTAAACATGTCGCCTCTATAGATATTAATAATATCGTAAACGAGTCGTGTCTTTTTAAATTTAAATATTCTTTACCAAAAAAAGAAAAAAAAAAGCAATTTATATACGTTGTACTTATATTACAGAGGTCAAAAAATAGTTTCTAGAATTTTTGTCTGTGCGTTTGTGTATGGTAATCTCAGAAATGGCTTAACCGATTTGAATGCGGTTTTCAGTGATGTATTGTAGCAAGCTTCCCGTAACATTTAGTGTTTGTTTCATTCCAATCGGTTTACAAACAAAAAGTTACGCAATATACCGAATACCACGCGTACGAAGTTATGGGCTCAGCTAGTTATAAAATAAAATCGCTGTATGCCTCTGTTGTTTCTTCACTAACTAACAGCAGCGTGGCAGAAATTTTGACCCACGGGAAAGGTGAATATAACTTTGTATAATATTCAACAAAAGATACAAACCTTTCTCACCTGATTGCTCTAAATTTAAGTTGACCGTCTACCCAACTTAGCAGATACGCATACATTCAAAGTACATAGTCGATTCCCCACATTTTGTCCTTAAGAAAATAAGTTATGTGTGCCGTGCCTGAGATCTTGGACCTTTAATGCAATTAATAACTTGACTTAACCTCAATCGCTACAGCCGTTTCGCTAACACGCTAACGCCAACAGATGGCGCTCAACATTCCACGAGTAAGAATTCTCGATAAATAGTTTCGATAATAGATAAAATGCTTTGACATGTTAAACGAAATAAACGTATTAATCCAATCACAGTGCGTGACGTCATTTGTGGGCAATCATTGTCTTATGCCAATGCAGCTGTTTTGTTACGATATGACCACAAATGACGTTACGCGCTCTCAGATGAACTATCGTGGCGTTTTGGCGGCATTTTCAAACAAACAATATTAAAACATGATTTTGAGTACCTAAAAGGTTATAAATAAATAAAATAGTATTTTTTATGGAAATAAATATTCATGAAGATTAATTTAAAACACTTTCAGAAAATTTGTCCGATCCCCTATTCATCTCGTAAGATGATTGTGGTTGAGGTTTCAGCTTATTTTGAAGAGATATTTATGTATTCATTTACAGCGCTCGATAATTACGGATCAACCGATCTTGTATCGAGAATAGATGGCGTTAAACGAAAAAATAGCAATTGACTTGGTTGTTTTCAGTTGCTGGCAACGCGAGAGACTGGCGGGTAGTGCCAAGGTGACCGTGTGGGAAGGGGAAAGTGCGCAGCGTCAACGCCATCTAGTGACTGTGGCGGTTTTAGCAGCTGTAGTTCTGCTGCTACGTCTGCTGCACACTTTCGCACTATTTTATTAAAGAACACATTGTTTTGCATCTGATATGTTTTCTTTATTTGGTTCGAGGCTTTGAATTTTAATTTTCCGCTAATGAATCAACACAATCCCCATAATCTCGAGTGAGCGCCGAATTTTAAATACATAATATATGTACGTACATTGCCCATGGAGAACGGCACATTCTCGAATTTGCCTCTAATAGTGATATCGTAACTACTTTTTTAATTATTGTGTACTAGATTGACGCGACTTCGCCCGGGAGCAAATGGGGGGTTAGTATACATAATATATACCCTATGTCCATTTAGAATAATGTACTTTTCAAATAGTGAAATAATTTTTCAAATAGGTGTAGTGGTTCCGGAGATTACCCTCCACAAGCATACAAAATCCGCCATATATTATAGATTCATTAAAAATAGTCCAGATTGGCAATTATTATATATCAAATGGCATGCTTGGTGGGGAATGATATTTGTCATGTTTGGATAATATTGTACAGGAATTTACTCCAGTATATTTGATTCAAAGCTTAAAGTTATAAGACGAGTAAACACACATTATGTCCAAATAGAAAAAGAATGCACTAACCTGTGCGGCTATGAGCGGAGCCGGCAGAGAAGCCGAGAGGGGGGCTGCTAGGGGGGCCGCGAGGGGAGCGACGATGGGCGCGGCGGGGGGCGCGCGGCACGAAGGGGGCACCATTTCCGGAGCCAGGGCGGCGGGAGGAGGCGTGCCCCGCGTGGCGCGCCGCATCAGCCACATGGCCAGCGCGAATTGCTCGCGCGACAGCTTGCCCGCGCCGTTCATATCGCACAGCGCCCACACGTGGGCAAGAGTCTGTTGGGGCAAACCGCTCTCGAGGAACGTGTGCTTGATCTCCCCGCCGGACACGAACCCGTCGCGGTCGGCGTCGGCCGCCGTGAACTGCGCATCCCACTGCGCCTTGTCAGCGGCGGTCACCACCCACGCGACGGGGGTCGTGACGGGGGCCGCGGCGGGCGGCGACAGGTCGAGCAGCGTGGCGCTCGCCGGCGGCGGTTGCGGCCGCGGAGGCGGTCCGCGCGCTGAAGGCGACGGAGGCCGCGAGGGAGGCCGCGACGGGGGCCGCGACGGAGGCCGTGCTGGCCGCGAGCGTTGCAGCTCCGCCGGCAGCGACGTGGGCACCGCGTGCTTCTCCAACGCTTTGTACACCAGGTGCATCGCCTGACAATCGGTCCTAAGTCTTAGCGCAACAAAATACACGGCTAGACGACTGTGCGTAATAAATAATAAACTTCCAAGGTTGAAATTGAGCAACTCTTAAGAGGGCCAGAAGTACATGATGATTACTTGACTTGTTTATACATGTAATGATATGATTGTAAAATAATAACATTTTTGCTGTTATTCGGAGAGTGAATAAGGGATGCCAGAGCCCATTTGCCCATCTATCCTAATCCCTTATCCTTAATCCTCCTTACTTACAGCACCTGTGTACGTTGCTAGTGTTAATAGGCGACGGTAGCCAACTACTATCAACCAAACCTACAAGTCTGACGACTTTACATAAAAAGAAAAAACACTTGACACAAATTATAGCGTCATTTTCGGATTTTTTTTTAAACTCTAAAATATAAAAGCAACAGCAAGGGGATGCAGGTGCGCTGTCAATCCTGTAGGAATTGTTTGAAGCCCATATTGATAACATATGGTTAAAAATAGATTATTTTTTGAATCATTCGAATTGTCGATGATCCATTCCTTCTGGGGTAAGGGATGAGAAGTAACGTGGGGGGGGCAAGATTGAGGAATGAGGAGAAGTGGGCCGAGGTCAGATGTGATGGCTGAGAAACATCGGTCAATGGACCGGAATTGCGGTCCATTGACCAGAATAGAGGAGCTTTTCCAAATGGCGCGTGATAGAGAGACCTTTTCGAGAGGGACAGCCAACGTAGAGGAGACTTGATACGGGACTTAGAGAAGAAGAAAACATTCCTTACACAACAATGGTTAGAAAAACTTATTTTAAGATGTACCCTCTCTTGGAACCTTTGGCCTCCATTTTTTTTTTTTACTATTAAAAAAAATTGCAAAGAATTCTAAACAATTTACCACAAAGAGCGTAACAGCAAAGTGGCACGAATGTGTATATATAGCATTAATTCCAATAAACAAACTCACCACCATGAATTCGTGTCTATCCAACATGCCATCTTTGTCTTGATCGGCAAGATCCCAAATTTTACCGAGTGTCTCCAGTGGGAGCTTAGATTCCATCAGAACTCCTTTTACCTGAAAAGTAAAGGCAACACAACAGGATCAAAATAACATCCTCAAGACTCGGTTTTGTATCATCACAAAGTCATACATTAGTCAAATGCATGACTTCACTGTTTTCTTTTATACTTTTTGAACATCCAAAACATAGCTGGACTGTTCCTCTCATATTTGATGTTCAAAAGAAATACATCAAATTCCATCAAAGTTAACTTCCACCTAGTCAACGTCTCAGTTCTAATTTGAGTGTAGCTTTTCTAATCTAAACTATCCAAAAAAAATTGGGTTTTTATTATTAGAAATTTCTTCCCAGGAACATTTCAAACAAATTTTAATAAAATTTAAAAATAAGTCGAAATTGTTGTAATTAAATCATCAATATATTTGCCCTGACAATACTAAAACCTGAAAAAAATGCTATTGTATACCTTATTTCCAGCAATTAGCCCATTGTTTGGTTGCAAAGAATCGAAGAGCTGATTGTATTTATCCCTCTCGGCTGGCTTCACGGTCCAGTCGCTCTGCGAGGAGTGGGGCGCCGGCGAAGGAGCTGCCGGCCTCGCGGGTGGTACACTCGACACCGGGGCCACCTTTGGTATCTCGCCCTAATTTATTAAAAACTTTTATTAAGAGAAATCATTGAAAAGCAATAATAAGACAAATGTTAAGTTCAAAACTTAACATTGTTTGATATATACATTTATTTGATTTGCGGTCCCAGCAGACGTCCTATCCGAATCCGAAAAAAAATTGCAACCCAATTGTGAATTTAACCACTCAAACAAACACAAAATTTACATCAAAATTGGTACAGGCGTTTAAGAGAAGTTCAGTCACTTACACACGGATAGATGAAATATAACATATATAAAGATATAAACTATTACAAGTATTTATAGATAGTCAAATACAATAATATTAAAGTAATCTACTACCATTTCAGAAAATTGTTTCTTCAAGCAAGGAAGGAAGGAAAAGGGCAGTAAGGAAGGAAAGGAAAAAATTTTGACATTGTGAACATTAATTTTTCAGCAAGATTGTTTGCTACGCTGTACTAGGTTTTAGTAAATAATTTTAATAAATTACTAAAATTTAATAAATTTAATAAATTGCTCTGTACACTTTTCTCTATTTTATACGATCCATTTGTTCCTGAATATCTGAAATGTAAATTTCAGTTTCAGAGTGATACTCATAGCCGTCACCTTCGCTCTGCCGATAACTCTTCTCTTCCTGTCCTTTCTTGCCGCATTGGCTTTTATCTGATTCCTTCTGTGCCCAAGCAATAAGGCTCTGGAATACGCTACCCACCGACATTAGGAAAGCCCCCAACATTAGGAAAGCCCCCAACAAAATCTCCTTTAAAAAGATGCTTCGAGATCATTATCTTTCGCTGTCTCAGAGTTGATAGTGTCATTGTCTTTATTTTATTTTTTTCTTTTCTGTATATTTGTATGTATATTGTATTATGTTCATGTGAGTATTTTTAGAATTTATATTATCATTACTCTTTTGAACTCTGTGTAATTAATTATACAATTTGTAAATTTTCAATTGCACCTCGTCATTCTTTCTGATCTACCCAATGGTTGACTGGTAGATAATGCCTTAAGGCATTAAGTTCGCCTATTGTACGATTGTGCAATAAAGTTTAAATAAATAAATAAATAAATAAAATGCTGTGCATTGTTTGGTAACTAATTGTGCTACCGTATACATGGACCTTTAATTTTATCATACCTGTAACTCGAAACTACTAGTTTTTCTTTATCTCTTAATTTAAATCGTGGAAGTTGTTATTTATCCCTAATTTTTTTTTTTTTTTTTTTTTTTTTTTTTTATTATAGATGGGTTTGCTCTTGACCAGCATCTATCCATGTAGGAAGGATGAGGCCGAAGATGGAGCGAGCTCACCCAGAAGATGCCTATTCACTCGAACCTTGAAAAGATTTGGGTTATATGAGCTCGGAAATACAGACGCCGGCAGGGAGTTCCAATCCCTAATTCAGAGAAAATAGATTTAGTTTAGTATACATATTTATTTCATTAAATTTAGTTCTGACCGTCTCTTCCAGGGATTAATTTATATAATATTTGGAATGAACAGCTCGTTCTAGAGCATATTGAATTTATATCAGCGCCACGATAGTCATAGTAATTACTAATCTATGGCATGGCTGAATGGAGATATAAAATACTATAAAACATCCTTACCATCGTTAAATACATGTCGCACACATCAAACATTTATTTATTCCAAAGCCAAAGTCCAAGAGTAATAAATTAGCATTGATTGAAATGTACTCAGAGTGATTACACAAGCAGAATAGCATAGGAAACAAATGTTGTATACACGACACTGGTAAAAGCTATACACTTACAACTTTGGGTGGTGGTGTCTCTGAATGTATGTTGCTCATGTTGATGTCCTTGCCGGCCTGAGCCAGGGCGACCAGCTTTAAAGCTACAAACAAGCCCGCCTGCAATCAAGCAAACAAATCCCTATTATAAATTATTATTTCTAACATTATGGCATTTTACTTATAATAAACATTCAATTGACTAATCTGACATAATCAATTGAGACCCTTTCGAGTAGTATAATTTGGTTTCCACTGCCACAAACGTCACCGTTTACACTGCACATACATTCAAATGGGGAGATAACAAAGTTATCACTGAATTCGTAATTAAATACGACATCCTCTTCATCACTGTAAGCGTCGAGTAAATATTTAGTTTATACTTTTTCAACTACATATACCAACTCGTGGCATTTGTATACTTATGTTACAGAGGCCAAAAAAAATTTTAAAATTTTTATCTGTTTGTTCCCTTATCTCAGAAACGGCCTAACCTATTTGAATGCGGTTTTCACTGATGCGCTTCCCGTAACGTTTAGTGTTTTGTTTCATTCAAATCGGTTTACAAACAAAAAAGTTACGCACTATACCGAATAACAGGTGTACGAGGTTGCAGGATCAGCTAGTTTTAAATATACCAGGTTTTGTTGCAAACCAAATTACGGGCGAGCGAAGACAGGTACATAAGTAGTAACATTGTACAGCAAACTTATCAGTAATTTATTTTTTTCTAAGGTTTCGAGTCTTGAAACTAGCAACATGCACTTGCGTCACGTGACTCTATTAATACAATACACTCCTGTATGGATACATGATTTAATTCACTTAGTGCCATTACAGTGCATATCTACGGACAATTTTTCTGGGCTCTGATAATATTATAATTATATTAACTATTAATATAACTATATATTTAACTATATATTAACTATATATAACTATATATTAATAATATTAATATTATAATTATATTAACTATTAATATAACTATATATTAACTACATAATATTATAAAGTGAGTTTGATTGTTTATTATGCTTTCAAGCCTTAAACTGATTATTAAATTTTGCTAACACGTTGTCAGGGATTAAGGCCATAGGATATCTATGGCCATTTAAAAAAAAGTACTGTTCCTGAGGAATCATCTAAAAATAGAAATAAAAAAAATCAATGACTGACAAAAGTCAATGACATATGAGCAATTCTTCTTCTTAACGTGCCGCTTCTCTACGAAGATCGGCGACCATCATGGCTATCTTCACCTTGGAAGCTGCTACACGAAAGAGGGAGCGAGTGCTCAGACAGGCTGACGGTCCACTTGATGGTAGGTGGCTACCGTCGCCTATAACACAAACAACGCCAAAGCTGCTGCAAGTGTGCTGCCGACTACAGTAGGATTAAGGATAAGGGATCGGGAGGGGGATAGGTAAATGGGCTCTGGCATCCCTTACTCACTCACAGAAACACAACAGCACACGTGCTGTTATTTCATGGTGGTCCTCTGTAACTTTTTCGGGAAAAGGCCAGTGCCCTGTTTTCCGTATACAATAATGCCTAGCTTCAATCTCTGAACATTGTCTATAACAGTAATTAGTTCTGCAGCAAGGGGGAGTTTTGGTGACATTTTTACTGATCCTTGTATAACTTTTTAAGCCAGCTTATCTCCGAGTTGATAGGGCCATGTTAAGATACTCGTGAATGTTGTTGTTCCTGGTATACCGAAATGCATTCACTATCGTCTTTAAGGCACAATTTTGTGCACTCTGAAGGCAGAGTATGTTGCTTTTTCTTGCAACTGCCCAATGATGGATGCCATAAGTCCAGATAGGCTTAATTAGAGTCTTGTTGTCAACTAGCACAGTTTCTTCCCATCAGCTAGTACAAGCTTTTAACTCACCTTGTCAAGATATCCTTTGCCATTGGGATCAGATAGATCCCAAATCTTGCTAAGGACCACATCGCTAAGACGCGATTTCTTGAGAAATCTAGCTGCATCCAGGGCTTGAATTGCACCACTGCCATTAGGATCCACCTGGAATTGTAATTGTCTACATAAGTGAAAAACTTAAAACAAGTGTAGCTGTTCATCTATTTTAAAGTTACATGGATAAATTTAGGAATTTTTCAGTATCAAAACCCCCTTTTTTTTCTTTTCTAAATGGATAAAAAACAATCACCAAATTACTACAGGGTTTCTTTTCAGAATCGTCATCATCGTAGCAATTTTCTTTTTGGTAATGGCAACCCTGGTAATGGTAAATTGAAGTTTAAAAGTGTTTCTTTTGAAACCTATTTAGGTAATGAATAAATAACTATTTCATTGTTAACTGTTGTATTTTTTGAGATAGTTATTGTTCAATAGATACCACCAATATGTATTTTTTGACAATTAATTCTTTTTTTTTAAATAATTTATTCTTAATAATATAAATATTACCTACCTATACAAATAAATAAAATTAAATTGTCTGTTTGTAATATCAAATTGTTTAGCTAGTTCATAATATTAATAAAGTTTAATTATGAATAGTTTGTACTAGTGGTTATAGGATTCAAATATAACCCATGGTAGTTAAAAAAAAATAAAGTAATGAGTCATATCTTAATATTTTTAAAATATATACTTCCATGGGATATTATTAGTGGAAGAATAAATAGAGCAGCCCATCTGGTGCTGATAATTATACCACCACAAGTTCACCATGAGCTACAAATAAGGTATATTTTTGCCTTTCCTCGCTCAACCCTTTCAAACCTTTTTTTTAAGGATGAAATATCTCTCCCTGACTCACTGACATAAATTTTAAATAAATACTTAAAACGGAACTAGAAATACTATTCTAGTTCAATAAAGATAATACATTATGGGGACCTTAATTCTAGTATTTATAGAATTTAATGTAATTTAGTGTTAGTCTGTTCTATTTGATTCTTAACGTTAGGATCTAAAATTATTTTTTAATTTTTTAAATTTTAGAAAATGAAGTCTTAAAGGAAATTAAATTCTAGACAGTGACAGTAAGCCTGATCCAACAAATTAAAATGAATTCTTATCATTATTACCCTCTTCAGTAATGGATGAGGTTTTCTGAGCATAATTTTAATTAATGAAGTCTGTTCATGTTCTAAAGCATTAATTTAACATATTAAATTTATAAAGTTATGGAGTATATTAAGATTAAAAAAATATATTTAAGTATTATTTTCTTTTATTTGCTTTTACAGATTTCAAAATGAAATTATTAAACAAATTAAATAATTGTTAATAGCAGACAATCAAATTTCAACCACTTACATCATTAAAATTTTACAACTATTATATAAGCACTAAGTAAGTCCTTACAATATTATAAATGTGAAAGTAACTCTGTCTGTCTGTCTGTTACCTTTTTACATCTAAACCGCTGAAGCGATCACCAAGAAATTTCGCATACAAATTGTCAGGGATGCAGGAAAGGACATAGGGTACCTTTCATTCAGAAAAAAAGTACTGTTCCCGAGGGACCATCTAATGCCTGGCAAAGCTATAACTGGAATAAAGATATTAAGCGTTACATTGATCATATATTTAATCAAGCGTTATTTTTATATTTTTCAACGCGGGCACTAGCTAGTATGTAATAAACAAATGTGCCAATAATTTGTTTCTATAATGTGCAAAACATTAGTTAACAATAACCTGCCCATGTAATTATATGTACACAGCTGATTTGTTATTTAAAAGTAGGTTTAAATACACTTACTCCATTTTAAACTGTACACATAGGTATATGTGATATTTTCAATACTTTGGCAAAAATTTTAACTTCAATATAGCCTGAATATTCTTTTAAATAATTTTGCTGCTACTCATACAAGGTCAGACTTCAGAAAGTCATGTGGCATAGAGCTTTAAATATAATTAATAACATGCAGAGAACAAGATACCGTCAATAAAATCTAACAATCGACTTCCTATAATCAAATCAATAGTACAAGAATAACTAAGAGTAAAGAACAAACCGACAGAACAAAATATAAAATATTAACTACTCACTTGGTGATAGTATGCTTCGTATATAGCACTGTGGGCCCCTGCGACCTGTAATGGTTCAAGCCACATTTCTGAGGATAAAAATCTCCCAAGAACTTAGTCTAGAAACTTATTTTGAACCACTTTGGGTGTGACATTAGGCACTGTTCACGACTTGAAATGTTCACGCAAAAAAGTACGTATTAGTTTATAGAAAAACAAGTTCTATAGACATAAGTACATCAAGCACGCCACAAACATTCACTACACTGTATTAAGTACAAATCTTTAAAGTAATTTTATCAAAAAAAAGTATTTAAAACTATTTTTTTTGGAACCAAGGTACTCCATTCACGGCACAACTGAGTTTAACATACAATATTTCAAAGTCCTTATGTTCTGTACGACTTAAAAACCATACCGTATTATAACGCACATATTTAACTTTTATATTGTAAGTTACGATAAATAATTGAAGACACACAAACTATGTAATTTCAGTAAATCTCTACCTGAGTAGGAGAGGGCAAGGCAGCCATTTTTTACATCTCCTCGTCGACCAATCAATAGCAGTCATAGATTAAGGATATTTGACGTTTCTTTCATGGAGAAAACTATGGTTTTTTAACACAAATTGAGATCAATAAAAATTAATAAAAATAATAATACACAAAGTTAATAATGTCCATGTATTTATAATTTTGTGTATATATGAGCAAGAAGTAGTAGCATTTTGAAATTTGTAGTTACATATTCTTTGTAGATTTCGAAAAATATATTTTTATTTATTCTTCTATGATTTTTTCTAATAGCAATTCTGAATGTAGAAAAGAGTATCCAAGTAAGGAGTTCCATATCCATTGTTGGCGCCAATTTAAATTTCAAATGTAACTATCATCCTATACTTAGCGAGTGAATATGAACTGATGAACATTAAATTTTAAATTTTAAAAATAATGCTGAATGCAGCAATATGTTATCGTAAATAGTGATTTAATGAGCTTGCATATTTCTTTTTCTTTCTTTTATTTAAATTTCGTCAGACAAGCTGAGAGTCCACTTGATGGTAGGTGGCTAATAGCATCGCTTAAAACACAAACAAGTTCGCTGCTGACTATAGTAGGGTTAAGAATAAGGGATTACGAAGGATAAATTAATTCTGGCATCCGTTACACACTCACCGAACCACAACAGCAAAGATGCTGTTATGCCGTCACAGAGGTTTTCTGTAAGGGGGTGGTTACTGTCGCCAAAGGGGTGGCCAAATAACTGCAAAACACCTGTCAGGACAGGCCACTGCATATTTTATTAATATTATATCTAGACCCTGCCAATAAATAGGCAATTGGTGATTTCATAGAAAAGCATAAATAATTAATGTAATTAAAAAATCAATAACAAGTAACATTAAGAAATAGTTCAAAATTATTGACAAATAGAATAATTTGTAAAAAAAATTAGTATTATTTAAAATAAGTATAATAATTATTAAAATTACCTTAAAAAGTAAGTACAAAAGTGTTGAAATTAATCTTAATAATATATAACGTATCTGTCGGCGCTTTTGATTTGCGGGAGTGAACAGCACTGACAACTGTCATTTGTCAACTGGACAGCGGGATCGGAATGTCATTGTCGTTGACTCGGACACAACACCGAGCGCTAGCGCAGAGGCACGTCGGCCGGGGAGTACCTCACGGGAAGGCAATCGGTTGACATCAAGGGACTGGTGCTACGTGTTTGGTGGAGTGTTATCTGATTTGGTGTGATTGGCTGGTGGACAATGCGATCGAGGACTTATTTTGTGCCGATTGTGGCGTTTTGTTTGGAATTGCAGCGCGTGACCTAACGTGATCAAATATGGATCAAATATTCGCGCCTATCTGTGATCAAGTGTGGAGACCAATGATACGAAGAATCCTGGTCGTGTCCTTTCGGGACCGATGATGCCGGGGACTCTAATCGTGTTTCTACATATCTATATAACGTGATTAATGTTTTAAGGGCGGGATTCCTTGATGTTGTTGTTGTTCACCGCATTACTCAACTTTTCTAATCCCTGTTGGTTCAATTTAAAAAACGAGCATTGTTCCAATCTTGCCATCCACTGCCTCACCTTTGGGTGGCGATCTGTTGTCGGAACCAATAACTGTAAAGAACTAACACTGGTTCCACAACAAATGTCGCATAATGTCATCTAAAAATTCACAATAAGAAATTAATCATTATTAGTTATTTTAATTCGTACGAAAATAATTACATTTTCGCTTAAAAAATTAAAATTAGAGTAATAAAAAAAGAATATAATTAATTGTTATTGTCATGAAGTCTCAATTCAAAAATCTAAGCGTCATTTTTATGCAATCCTTTACATCCAGTCATGCATAGACAGCATGTACTTATTATAATACCTACTAGCTGGTGCCAGCGAAAAAGAAAATAACCCCCGACATATCTTTATCGCTGTGACAAAGGTGGCGCCACCACGGCGACTGTGGCGCCATTTTTTTAAATTTTTGACGAGTCCTCGGGAATCTAATATTTTTTCATGATAAAATGTATTATATATGTTAATCCAGGTAATGAACTATCTGTGTGCCAAATGTCATCCAAATCGGTTTAGCCGTTTTTGAGTGAAAGAGTAACAAACATACCTCCTCACAAACTTTCGCATTTATAATATTATAGTAAGATTTATTTCATCTTCATTTACCTCATCACCACCCAACCAAACATGTTTGTTAAGTTGGTATTCCAAATAATCTAAAGCTGAGTACCAGTTGTCAGCTTTTTTTGAATCCACAGGATTTCCTGAGAAATATTCCGTCTGAAAAATATTAAAAGTTATGTTATTTCAGAGCGATCGCCGATGGGAAGAGCAGTAAGTGGATAAGGCTTTGCAATTTTTGCCTTCTGCGTTTTTATTTTTATTTTTGTATGTTAAGGTCGACAGACAGGCAGACAATCCCCTCGATGGTAGATGGCAACCTTCGCCTATAACACAAAAAACGCCACAGGTGCTGCAAATGCGCTGCCGACTACAGTAGCATTGGATAAGGGATTAGGAGGGAATAAGTAAATGGGCTCTGGCATCCCTTATTCACTCACCGAAACACAACAGCACACATGCTGTTATTCATGTGGTCTTTTGTAAGAGGGTGGTTACTGCCGCCAGACGGGCTGCCCAAATGACTACAAAACGCAATGTGTGCCCTGCCACAACATGAAATTAGTACGAATTTTGTTTGAAGAGATTTTTAAATAGAAAACTGTAATTGGCAATCTGCTTGTTTTAAATTAATAGTTTTGTAGGTTTTTTGTTAATATAAAATATCTTTCATTGAAATTATTGCTTTAAAAATACACTGTGCTTTTTAAGAATAGACGCACTTTGTCTATGATCGGATCGAACTCGGCATAAACCGATCAACCACCCAGAGCGAAAATGTGATTTAGCCATAGCTTGCACTTGCGTCTACCACTCGATCTTACATTTACTTAAAAATCCTGAACAATACGCTACTGTAATGATGGATTACGTAGACCTTAAACTTATTACTTATTTCAGACCTAACTTTGACGGATAAAGCTAGACGCCTTGACCTACTAACTCAAAGCAAAGATTCCTCACCACTTCATAGGAACATCAACAATTTTAGAAATCATATATGTATATGAGTTGTAGTATCTTACAAATATAAAACTGTCTATTTGAAACAGAGTACTCGAGTTGAAGAACATCATCTGATCCACTTTGGCCCTTTTCAATGGCTCCTTCGGATACAAGGCTTCGCTGTTGGTCTTGCCACAAATGTACAGAGCTATGGCGTGACTGTCACAGATCACTTCGTCTCCCACTACCAATGCTGGCACCTTTTGGAGAGGGTTTATCTTTAAAAAAAAACAGAGAAGATTAAAGGGTAATAAGAAAATGTTTTCTCTTATAAACTTCGTTGGACAGCTGACTTTCTCCACGCACCTTTTAATAAGGCGTTGAAACATTTATTTCATCTTTATTGTTCATTTATTTTCGAAAGCGTTGATTGTTTTATTTTTAAAAGATCCCTCGGAAACAGTAGGTACTTTTATATGGATGAAAGGTACCCTACTTATGGCTGTACCCCTGACAACGTGTGAGTAAAATTAATTGTGATCGAAAGTGCTTTTTTTTATGTTATGTCGACAGACAGGCTGACGGTCCACTTGATGGTAAGTGGCTACCGTCGCCTATAACACAAGCAACGCTACAGGTGCTGCAAGTGCGCTGCCGACTACAATAGGATTAAGGATAAGGGATTAGGAGGGGATAAGGAAATGGGCTCTGGCATCCCTTACTCACTCACCGAAACACAACAGCACGTATATGCTGTTATTTCACGGTGGTCTTCTGTAAGGGGGTGGTCACTGCCGCCAGGCGGGCTGCCCAAATGACTGCGAAACGCAGTGTGCCCTACCACTACTTTTCAAATCCAGACCAGGTCAATTTTGAAAATTACATTAAAATTTCCAAACTTGACCCCGCCGGGAATCGAACCCGGGGCCCCTGAGACGTTAGGCAAGCATCCTTGCCACTCATCCAACGGGCCGTGAAAGTGTAACGAAAAATAAACAACTTTTCACCTTTATTTTAGCTGTGTCGGCGACTTCGTGTATGGGGTATTCGGTATTATTTCATTTAACTTAGGGAATTTTTAGTTTGTAATTCGATTGGAATGAAACAAACACTAAATGTTACGGGAAGATTGCTACAATAAATCAGTGAAAACCGCATTCAAATCGGTTGGACAGTTTTTGAGATTAGCGTGCACAAACGCGGCAAAATTCTAAAAACTATTTTTTTGACCTCAGTAACATAAGTACAACGTGTACAAATTGTTTTTTTTTTTTTTAATATTGAATGACAGAAACGGCTCGTTTACGATTTAATTATTTACAGAGTATAGATATGGAGGAAGATAACGATTCTTCAAATTAGACACTATAGCCTCTTCACTGAAAATCAGCAGTACCTAGTTAGATGAAGATTTTAATGATAGTAGAATGCTTGTGAATTCATAAATTGGACACTTAGGTACGAAAGACCACATTGAATTGAAGAGACAGCATGTATGATGGTGTGTTCCGCCCGCTGAGTAAGGAAACTGACCTATTTCTTTATACTCACTTAATTAAGGCAACTTACTTGAAGTACCTATAGCAGTGTTTGTCTCAATAGACGATGGTAACCACCTATCATCAAGTAGGCCGTCAACTTGCTTGCAGACCGCATAAAAAAATACATGTCTCTTCTAAATCGCCCCAAGTAAAAGATTAGCTATTTAAAGTCTTACAAAGGGGTCAAAATGATATATTTTTGCAAAAAGAAACCAAAAAGATATAATGGCTTGTGACGTAAAAAAAGTTTTTTTTTTAAATGGTATGAGTAAATGTTACCTTTTTAAAAAACTCAGTCCTTTGTTCCATTTTGAAAAGGTCAATTCTTTGATAATCAAGTTCCATTTTTAATATCGACGCTGTAATCATAACGAATCTCACGGGTGGCGATATCTCATCTCCATATAAGACAGGCTTTAATTCCATTTTTAAATTCCTGAAACTATAGCCAAGAATAAGATAAGGAATTTTAAAAACATCTGAACTACCTAAAGTCAAGTAATTAAAAAGAAATAATCTTACTCTGTAAAATAACGTACACGATACGAGAACGATTTTTTGATTACATTAACGTAATTTCCAAATATTTTCATGTTTGTTTAAAAAATAAAGAACTAAATTCAAGGCGTGCGCGTTTAAAACTAGTTTCTGTATCAAAAGACGCAGAGATGCGCAGAGGCAACCAGAATACTTTAACATATATCAAGCACAAATACGCATACACAAGTTTCTGTTCTACCTGACCGAGTTCAACCGAAACTAGCTTTTGTTGTGTTTTCAATTAGGTATATATTAGTTAACTAATTCAATGAGTATGGACTCCGTTCTACGTCATATACTTATTTGCCACGTCTACCGCCACTCTTCATATTACTACATATTTATATATATGGTTATGTCGAGCAAGGTCGAATATAGGTCATTTTTCATTCGTTCCAAAAAATAGGCGTGTTAAAAAACAGTAGGTAAGTATTTCACACCGGAACTGCGTATAGTGTCTAGCTCTAGTCTGTAAGGCCCAGATTAGGCCCCATGTGATCTCATCTCTGGTACTTCTCAAGCAGGTAGTACTCAAATTGGTACCACTCATCTCTGAGCTGACTGCATAAAGTATAAGGCTAAGCTATATATCTATAGCTGGTATAGGCTTATAGCGTCGAATTGTTAGAGTTGTTAGAAACTCTTTGTTTAAGAAGTTATGTAGCCTCTCTTTGTGTGTTCTGATGAATTGTTCCATTTTCACCGCAGATGTGGAGTTCATGCGCATTATTTGGATAAGATGTCGTTACTGATGGTCCATATGAGCTATCTTCCTTCTGAGGTGTTTCCGCTTAGCAGCAATTCTTTCGTTGTAGCCACACACATGACGAAATAATTGCGCAAGTCTACACTTCCACAAGTATACTGTAACGTGTATGGGAAGATATTGCGCAAATTTCTAGACTTGCGCAAGTTAAAAAAAAGTTTCTATTTACCACTAGTCTACACCACATAGTTGTGGTTTTTTGTAGCAAATATTAAGCTATCGTCATTTAGATTCACTTATATTGACAGAAAGCAAAACAAATGAAAAATAGCTGGAAATAAAGTTTTATTAATTTGTTTCTTTTTTTGAAAAGTAACTTTTTTAATGTCATAAAAAACCAAATTCGATACATTTTAAAATTTTATTACTAAAAAAGGAAAAAATCCAACGCAAGCAGCGAAATTTGTGACGTTTATGGACCTAATGTCAGTAAGAGTAGCACAATGTTGGTTTAAGCGTTTTCAAATCGGAAATTTTGATGTCAAAGATGCACCTCGCTCTGGTTGCCCTGTTACGGATAAAATGGACGCCATTTTTGAAAAAGTGGAACAAGATCGGAATATCAGTCTACCTAGTTACAACAAAGCTGAAAAACTGGGAGTTTACCACAAAACATTTTTGACGCATTTGAAAAAAGTTGTGTACACAAAAAAGCTCGACATTTGGGTGCCACACAAGCTAACTGAAAGAAACCTTATGAATCGTGTACTCATTTGCGATTCTTTATTAAGACTCCTCTGGTGATTCTCACCTTGATAACTGGTGAAGAAAAGTGGATCACGTACGACAATAAGAACGTGCGCAAAAGGTCGTGGTCAAAGTTTGGGTCAGGCTTCACAGACTGTACCAAAACCCGGGTTAACTCGCAATAAGGTGATGCTATGTGTATGGTGGGATTGGAAGAACATTGTTCATTATGAGCTTTTACCGCCGGGCAGAACCATCGATTCGGATCTCTACTGCCAGCAACTGATGAGATGAAAGTAAGAAGTTGAGAGAAAGCGGTCGGAATTGATCAATAGAAAGGGTGTGGTCATTCATCACGACAACGTTAGACTACACACGTCTTTAGCCACTCAGAAAAAATTAAGATAGTTTGGCTGGAAGGTGTTCATGCATCCGCCATATAGCCCTGACTTTGCACCTTCATATTTCTACCTGTTCCGGTCTCTTCAGAAATCTTTAGGCAGTGTCAGGTTAACATCCAGAGAGGACTGCCAAACTACTTGTCGCGTTTTTTTGATCAGAAATCCCAAAATTTCTACAGCAACGGGATTATGTCACTATATCTGCAAGATGGCAAAATGTAAATAAACTTTGAAAAAAAAGTCTTGAATTTTCACATAAAATGCAAAGAACTTTTTCCCTAACCTATTATTTCAATCGTTATACTTACTACCTAACAATAGTGATCCACGTCCATTCTGAAAAATTTATAAGCAAACTTGATATAAATGCTAACTAATATTTGAATTATAAGTAGGTAGATATTAAAAAAAAGCCATCACAAATCAATAAGCTACCGGATCCAGTAGTACATTTTCTCAAGTATCTACCATAGAAGCCAAGTTTATTACTATTGCATCTACAATCAGATTTCAAGCAACAACTTTTGAAAATGGAATAGAATAAATTGTCAAAAAATAAATCACCATCATCATCATCAGGTCTGCAGTCGATAGTTCTATTCACTGCAAATTGTAGTGTAATCATATAAGTTTACGAAAATCGATTACAAGAAGAAATTTGAACCGTAGAGATAACTTCTGAAATACCTTAATATAATTATATATTTTTAATGAGTTTGTAGATATTTACTTAGAATAAATCTGGTTGAAAATGCTATAGACAAAATCTAAAATTGTCTATGATATTCGCCGCGAAATCTGAATTGTCAGCAGTCAACCAAATGTCTCGAAAATTCACCAGCTCATCAGTCACAAAACGAAATTTTCCGTTAAAATCATGTGAATTTCAAAAAGTATTCTTTAAAAACATCAAATCTTACAAAATTAATTAATTATGGGAGCTCGAACAAGTAAAGTGGCAAATAGCCTTAACTTGAAGTAAGAATTGTATTTTAATAATAGTTACTGTTTTAGCGTTAAAAAAACGTAACATTTTTAATTAATCGAAGTAAATGAACCCATAAGACCGTTGTTAACAAAATAAATCAACGAATATTTATTATGATATCAAACACCAACACTGCCATTTAGGTTTATGCCTAATATGTGCCTAACATTTTACTGGATCTAGACATTGCATGCTGTGGAAGGCCGACCGCAGCCCTGCTTGCCGAGCTGTCATGATGGCAGTTGACGCCATGAACTTGAATGTGACAGAAATTGACGTAAACATGGATAAAGGAGAACACAGATCTCCTGAAATTGTATTCGTAAGTTCTTAAATATACCAAGGTTACGATCGAAATCGAAACTATCTGTGGCTCTAGCGTGAGTTTACGATACTACACTCGCTAGCGAGGGCGTAAAACATTTATATGGAAAATTGATAATTTGACATTGACAGTTCACAATTTTCCATACAAAAGTTTTACGTTCTCGCTAGCGAGTGTAGTATTGGTGTAGTATCGTAAACTCATACTAGAGCCTCTGTTAAAATCATGTGAATCGAAAAAAAAAAATCTGTACCTATCTGCACCAGTGGCTCTAGCACGAGTTTATAGTAACCGCACTCGCTAGCGAAGCGTAAAACATTTATATGGAAAAATTACAAATATCAATGTTAAATAGACAATTTTCCATATAAAAGTTTTACGCTCTCGCTAACGTGTGCGTTCATTATAAACTCATGCTAGACCTACAGATTATCTTAAAAGGTATCGATGTAGATAAGCTCAAACATATTCCGTATAGGAGATGTAACGCGACTGTTGCGAAAGGATAAACGTCGACGAGAACAGTTTCGTTTCGTTGACATAGGCATTCCAAACTAAAACCATCCTCAAAATTTTTCGTATGGACTTATATGCCACACCTTGGCCAGGCCTTTCCTGTGATTCTATTAAAGAACAACACTATACCTCACATTAGAGTGCAAAGTCAGAGCAGGTTTTTTTTTACTTCTAATCGAATCTACCTTAACTTTGTCAAGCAAGTGTTTTGAATGTTATGTACCATAGAGGGATGTACCATCATCTCAGCTAGAGGACGTCCACTGCTGAACAAAGGCCTCCCCCCTAATTCTCCCAAAGGACCGATCATAAGCTGCCTGGATCCACCGTCGACCGGCGGCCCTTATCAGGTCGCCTGTCCACCCTGTGGGTGGACGTCCTATACTGCACTTGCCAGGTCCGTGGCTTCCACACGAGAACCTTCCGGCCCCAGCGGCCGTCGGCTCTCGTGCTATGTGTCCTGCCCACTGCCACTTCAACTTATTAATCCTCCGGATTACTTTCGTTCGCCTACGGATCGCCAGTCGCCTCGTTCCCGATTCATCTCGCAGTGTAACCCCGAGCATAGCCCTCTCCATAGCTCATTGAGCGACGTTGAGCTTCTTACGTTGAGCTTGCCCATAGTTAGAGGCCACGTTTCATCACTGGTCAACACACATTGGTCGAAAACTTTTGTTTCAAGAGAAATTTTGGACGAGAAGATATCTCGGAGATTCCCGAACGCTGTCCATCCGAGCTGGATTCGACGATTGACCTCCTTCTTGACCTTCCTTCTCTACCTAATTGGACTGTTTGTCTCAAGTAGATGTACTCGACCTAGGGTGATCATGGTAAAATGACACCCATACACCGTCAAAATGGCATGTAGATTGGACAAAAGGCTTGGTCGTGTATGGCCGGCATTAGAGCAGATTAAAGTTAAAAGCATTACTGATCACGTAAGATCAGAAACACGTTTTTAATTATTTTTCTTACACTTTTAAGAACCTTTATAATTATTTTTTGTATTTGTCAGATGAATCCTCTTCAAACGTTACCCGTTTTGAGGGACCGCGAACTCGTTTTGTACGATAGGTATTAATTTTTTCAATTATTTTAATGAAGTACTTTGAAACAAAATCGTTCTTTTCAACTTTTTAAAATGGTTTTGAATGTGGTCAACTGCATTTAACTTTTCAGCCATGCAATAAACACATACTTGGCGAGCCGATACTGCAACATTGGATGTTTACTTCCCCAAGACCCTGGCGGACGAGCGAAGACGGATCAATTGTTACATTACGATAATAGTATCCTCTATCCACGGTTTCGAGCTGCAGCGGTCAGTACCTACTTAACATATTGTAGATATTCCATTAATTTAACATCTGTTCAAGATACCTGATAAAAAGTAGTATTTGTAATATAAAATACAAGAAGATATTTTCAAGTAGGTAAACTATTTTAGATATCAGATACAACACTATTTCAAGTAACTATTAGTTATAAAATACGTATTTTCTAATAATTTATTTAAACAAAATACTTACACTTTAAAAGCAAACATCTTTTAATATTTTTAACTTAAAGTCTTAATTTATTACGTTTATTAAAATTCATCTTTATTGCGACTTAAGCATAACCAAGTCTTCAAATCTAATTATTATCCCCCAAAAGAGAAGAGTCGCTCCACAGAGGCGCGTCTTGGCAAACAGGTGTTATATAGTTAAAAAAAACTATAAATTATAGATACCTAAGTTGATAAATTATATTTTCAAGGTTTTGTCTATATGAAAGAATGCCGTGGAATGAAAAGCGCAGGAGGAGTTAGCTGCACGAAAGCAGTCGACAGCTTGAGCGTCAGTGTATGCCTGGCGACTGCTTGACCGCACGAAGAAATTTCACCCAAAGATTTTACCGCGTTGCCAACCGCCCGAAGCAGTCGCAACTGCTCGAGCGGTTTGCGTCGATACTAGCTACATCAAGCTGCTTGTGTATGGCCCGCCTTGCTACTGCAACTGCGACACGACGGCGACGTGCCAAAACAATTCGCTTCATTCGTCTTTTTTGAAGTGCGGCCATCTCCATATAAGTCGCGTCACGTAAAAAGAACGCTGGCGGTCAAGATGTGGTCTATTTGGTGGTATGAGGTGGGGCGCGGAGCGGGCGGGTCACGCGCCACATGCTTGCTGGTGCGCTATTGGTTCGTCAGTCGACCTTTGCTTTCCTCGCTGTGTCCGCGTTGCGTCTTCTTTACGAATTTTTTTATTACGAAATGGTTTTAAATAGAATAGTGAGAAAAATTATTTATGACGTATGTTGTTTTCTGGATAGAAATCTGATAATGCAGGTGATAAAATTTAAAACAATGCATAAAACGGACCGCAGAGGCAACAAAATGTTCCGAATCTACACTGAGACGAATTGTAAGCGGTTCAAAAGATTCGGAATTTCTTACTGTCTTCCGAACTCCTGGCAAAAATAAAAGAATCAAACAGAAACCAATAACATACATTTTTTGATCAGGGTGTTATAAAAAGAATCATCGATAATTTCCACTTCACCGAAAAAGAATTGCCTACCATAGGCAAGTTGCGAAGGAAGTAACAGGATGACTTACAATTCCACAGATCTGCAGCAAGTCTCAGGCGAATAATAAAAAAATTGGATTTCAAGTGAAAAAAAAATAGAAACCAATAGGAAATTTTTGATTGAGCATTGAGCAGTCACAAAAATTCGAATATTTGTGAAAGATAAAAAAAATATAGAGAGGAAGGAAGATATATCATTTACACTGATCGATCAAATGTCGATAGTTCCCATGCATCTCACCATTCTTGGACAGACGGTCCCACCAAAGGCATTAAAAATTTTATTTATTTATTTTATTTTAGGGAAATTTACAGGTACTAATATTACATGGTAACAATTCTAATAGAAGCATACACCAAATAAAAAATTTCCACTTATAGCATAAAAGATTAATACAAAGAGTAATAGCAATCACAGTAGGCAAGATACACCAAAATAGTATATGGAATTTATAGTTTACTGAAAGAATTTTTCGGTTAAAATATTTCTAGTTTTATCTCGTCGAAGAAGACAATCAATAGCATTGAAACTCTGAAGCGTTGGCTCCGACGGCTGCTGCTGGCTCCCATCCATGCACCGTCGTGAATCCAGCGATAGTGGTTAAATAAATATAGAAAATGTTGGATTCTATATTTATATACATTTTAATTTTTACTATTAATGCTTAATTGTTTTTTTTAATCCAGAATCCGATCCTTTACGAGGATTGTCGGTTCGTAATGCCTCAGCAAGTGTGCGATATTGAATGCGCCTACGCCGATCTCGAGTGTTTATTGGCTGGACGCTGCTGGTTCGGCATTTCTTGGCCCACCTTAAGCGATATTTCCATTGCAGCAACTGTCAGTACGCTGAATGCTCTTGTACCTATAGATGTTTCCAGGTGAGTTCATTTTATTCATTTCAAAAATAAGAAACATTTTGAGTGAGTTCACTCATTCAAAATGTTTCTTACTTTTTGCCGATAGGTATCATTTTTCAGAGCCCCTCTGGCGGCAGTAACCACCCCGTTACAGAATACCACCGTGAAATAACAGCATATACGTGCTGTTGTGTTTCGGTGAGTGAGTAAGGGATGCCAGAGCCCATTTTCCTATCTAATCCCTTATCCTTAATCCTACAGTAGTCGACAGCGCACTTGCAGCAGCTGTGGCGTTGCTCGTGTTATAGGCGACGGTAGCCACCTACCATCAATTGGACCGTCAGCCTGTCTGCCGAAGAGCATTAAAAAAGGAATCCAAAAGCATAAGTTTATGAAGGTGTTTACAAATATTTGTAATTCAATTCCACGTAAAACGTTGAATAAATTCGTATTAAACTTGCTACAGACTGACCGTGTTCTAGATTTAATATTAATTATTTATGTTGTTAATATTAATAATTGAATTTTGATTTTTTTTCTTTTGTTATGGCTATTTGATGGTAGGTGGCTTCCGCCGCCTAAAACACAAGAAGCGATGTAACAGGTGCTGTAAGTAGGTACTTGGGGATTAAATTAAAAGAGCTCTGATATCCCATACTCGCTTAATAAACATCATGGTGGTCTTCTGTAAGTGAATTTTCACTGTCCTCAAATAGGCTGCCCAATATACATATATTTTTATTTTTTTATGTTAAGGTCGGCAGACAGGCAAACTGTCCACTTGATGGTAGGTGGCTACCGTCGCCTATAACACAAGCAACGCCAAAGCTGCTGCAAGTGCGCTGCCGACTGCAGTAGGATTAAGGATAAGGGATTAGGAGTGGATAGGGAAATGGGCTCCGGCATCCCTTACTCACTCACCGAAACACAATAGCACACGTGCTGTTATTTCACGGTGGTCTTCTGTAAGGGGGTGGTCACTGCTGCCAGACGGGCTGCCCAAATGAATGCGAAAACGCAGTGTGGCATGCCACTACTTTCCGAATCCAGACCAGAGCCAATTTTGAAAAGTTGATTTGTCAAAGTTGACCCTGCCGGGAATCGAACCCGGGAACCCTAGAACAGAGCGCTAAGGCAAGCACTCTAACCACTCATCCAACGGGCTCGTCAAAACGCATAGTATCACATAGTATCAAATGTCAGCAGTAAAATTCCCAGGCATAATATTTGACAATTTAATCAGATTTCCGCGTCTCTCCTCGTGGCTGCACTGCATGTCCGAACAAGGCTACTACGCGACAGCGAACAGGAGCGGCCTCTGCGAGTTTTCGCGAAGAATAGGCGAGTTAATAAAAGTTGAAAGTACAAGCTCATTATTAAGGAACTGCTGAGCTTAACTTATCTTAAACTCGAGAGGTAACTGCAAATATTCCAACATTAGGTACATCCATTCTAACAGGAATAATTACTAAATGAAAAACAAATGAAACAGTTAGTTATATATAGTTGCATATTTTTTTAAATAATACCTTAACAAGGATTCAAAGTGTTTGAGCGAAGTAATGGCGCCACCACCATAAAAGGGTATGTTTTCTGTGACCACCACTGTGACATTTAAATTTGTAAAATATTCTGTGGCTTACTGTTTTTTAATAATTACCTGGTTACTCTTGTTAGTTGTATTCATTATTTTTCTATGGTTGTATTCGATTAAAATTAAAGCTAAATGGTGATAATAGAACATTCTTACTTATTTTATAATACCAAATCTATCATTGATGCAGTAAATGTACAATTAAACACAAAGATACAAAGGCTTTCAGAGCACGCTGTGATTTTCTACTTTTTATTGCTTTCATTTTTAAATTATAATTTTTAATTACAAAGGTTGGCTGGCAGGCCTAAGCCATCGTCGCCTAAGGACACATGCAGCACAACATGCGCTGCCTGCAAGAATTTATTTACAAGATCCTTGAATAACACCATGTCGTAGATAGGCGTCTGAAAAAGCTCAGAAGGAAGTTTAGTTTTGAGCCTCAGTTTTTAGCAAAAAATTAACTTTCTGTTAATGTTTGTGTTTACATTAATTACTAACTTAGTTTTAAAACCGATTTTGGATATGTGTAAATAAGAAATATACAGATTAATTAGTTTTTTAGGGTTCCGTACGTCCGAATAAAAAAACGGAACCCTTATAGGATCACTCGTGTGTCCGTCTGTCCGACCATTACCCCCCCCCCTCCCTTATCTCCGAAACTACTGAACTAAAAATTTTGAAAAAAAAATACAAAAATTAGTTTTCTACTTATAGATTATAGGAAAATATGTATAAAAATTTATATATTAAGACATATATGTATACAAATAATGACATACATGTATAAAAATTTACAACTTCATATTACCATATTCAGCAAATAAATTAAATTGAATTTGAATTTGAAAACTTATAAGAAGTACATGATATTAAAATAACATGGTAAATTACTCAATATTGTGCGGATAGGTAACATCGTACGGAACCCTCTTCACGCGAGTTCAACTCGCACTTGTCCCGTTTTTTAATTTTTTTTAAGTAAAAATAGCAACGATTTTAAGGTCGTTAAAATAAAAAGCGCACTGTGATATCGCATGGTATTGCTTATGCGATAGAATACAGTTATAGTAAAATACTCGTGTACTCTGGCAACAATTTTAAAAATAAATAATAATCTTTGAAATATAGAACATACAATTTAAGTAGTACATATTAATAGCGGAATGTAAACAACTATGATGGGTTAAAGTTGAAAAACGCCACAAAAGTAATTCAAAAGATGTATCTAGAGGTATTACCTATTTTAGTAAAGTGCTTTTATGCTATTATCTTTTTTAATAATAAAGATAATTCAAAGGAATGTGTCAACTCCAAAACTTTTGCAGTTACCTCGTTTTTTCGCTTCAATTTGACGTAAATATTATGAAATTTGTACTAGATTACGGATGTTGCGAGGACAAACCATTCCAGTGTCCGCGTACATCTCTAACAAGACGCTCTGGCGCTGGGATCGCAGAAGGAGAAGGTGATTGCAACAAGTGATTATTTATTACAAGTTTAAATTGTATTGATATTGAATATTATATTTGTTATTGTAACAAAATATTTTAATTCCATTTGTCTTTTTTTAACCATTAATATACTATTTATTTATTGTTATTTTTTATTTATTTTTAACTAAGTGTACTATTATTGATTGTGACCCGTATAGTAGGTATAGTGTTAGGTAATAACAATATAGTTTCTTGAAATCTATCAATGTCACCTCTATCCTGCAAATGGTGCATTAACTCAATAAAGATTACTAAAGACTTTCACATAGTCACCGCCCACGCAGCCTTATTAGATGCCTACTGTTTGCACTACCGGCAAATTATCTTTTTCATTAGGTAACGTTTATTCTCCCTTTGAAAACCGCACAACAAAACCTGAGAGCATGAATAAAACTGGTAAATTCATTCAATATCTTAGAAACAGAAAACAGACAACAGCACCAAAGAAAGAATCATCTGATAACTTAGGATAAAAGAATTAAGTTTATACGAGTTTGTGATCCACTTTTAAGTACAAATTCCATAAAATAATCGTTTTAAAATTGGACACCGTCTGGAAGAGTAACTTGGCGATCCAGGTTTTCACATTAGAATTGCTGAAGACAAGGAATTATAAATCGCACTGACAGACGTAGATAGTATAGATACCGCAAGCCGTTCGCCACTACGTGCCCGCAATTTGAGCAATGCTCAAATACGGCCTCAGTTCGCTTTCGAGTGTGTTCGTAGAAAGTCGACTTTCGAAAAACAAGGAGACGTTTCGTATCATCGGTAAGTAGTTTTGTTATTTATATGTGCTGTAATTTAATTAAAACCAGTGTTTGGAAAATGTATCGTGCGCGTGATGGAGAGAATTTTGCAGTGTTAACGAGCAAGTTACTTGTGATGCGGATGAAATGTTTACCAGTGTTGACGCGCAATGGTCAGGTTTTGTTCACGACAGTAGAATTTTAAGAAGATCCACAGTGTTTAGAGTTATGAATATGGCTGAGTCAGATGCAATAATTCTTGGTAATATGATGTAAGCTTATGGTTGTTAACACCATATAGACTAGCACAGATTCCACAAGAAGCAGCCTGCTACCGACTGCAAAGGAACGAGTTTTTCAAAGATGTTTCGGACAATTAAAACAACGATTTTTTATATTACAACATAGGATCCATGTGGCCATAGATAAAGTTCCAGCTGTTATACCTATTCAAGGCCGTCTTTACCCAGGGGTTCAAGGGGTGCGGTCCTAGGGGTCGCAAGCCGACCGCCATAAATTTCGATAGGTACCTACTACAATTAGACCACGCGAGCGGAGTCATGGGCACAGCTAGTTCATTATACATCATAGGTGTTGTTTTATTGAAGACGCCGCATGCTGCTTTCGGCACGTGTCATACCGTTCGTGATGTGCAGTTAATAGGGAATATGCACATTATTTAAAAAAATTTTTTTTCAAAGTTATATTTTAAATAACCGTAAAAAATATCCAACCAACGCCCAAAAATTTAAATTTAGTAACAAAAAAAATGTTAAAATTAACCAACAGCTACGGGCATTTTACTTTAGGCGCGCTTGTCGTGACTTCATAGTCTACAATAACAATCAAATATTTAAAAAATCACAAATCAAACATATACGCGCTTGTTGACACTGTTCATTATAGACCAATAGACTTTGCCGTCACACTGGATCTGACCGTTTCAAGTATTTTGAATTTCCCACCATTTTTTTTTTTTGCAGTTTTGAATAATTATTTTCTTAACGGAAAAGAAATAATAATAAAAAATATTTATATAGACATTATTCTAAAGCAATAATGTTCATTAAAAAAATGAATTAGTCGCATATACCCTATTTCACTCTTATTACTACACAACTAAGAATTTAAATTCATTTAACACAGTCATGTGCGACAAAATTACAAAATCCAGTTCAAGGAGCGTGGTTCGCCCTTTTGACATAGCCGCCCGCACTTGAAGCGCAATGACTTCTATAGTACGATTTAGTACGGTCATTCTATGAATGCGTTTTTGACATTTCTTTATGTCCATTGCATAAGGTTCATTTCTGAATACATTGTTGAGGAAATTGCACCATTACGGAATTAGGAATAAGGCTCTTAATCTTCTCACTTCCTATCTGAGCCATAGAATTCAAAGGGTTGATATAAATGGTATAAAATCTCTGGGCTCTGAAGTTAAAATAGGTGTCCCTCAAGGCTCAATACTTGGCCCTTTTTTGTTCTTAGTTTATATTAATGATTTGGCTTTTTCTGTGAACAAACATGACATTGTATTGTTCGCTGATGACACTTCATTGATATTCAAGATTAGGAGACAACTTGGGTGCTATAATGAAATAAATAACGCACTTTCAAATGTAGTGCATTGGTTTAGTGTAAATAATCTCCTTTTAAATGCTACGAAAACTAAACTTATTAAATTCAGTACCCCTAATGTTAAAGATATTGGGACGAATGTGATTTTGGGTAATGAAAAATTGAAGCCCGTAGAATCGACAGTTTTCTTAGGTATTACTGTAGATTCTAAATTACAATGGGGTCCTCATATTGAAATACTAAGTAAAAGGCTTAGTTCTGCGGCTTATGCCGTTAAACAGATCAGACACCTAACAGATATCGACACAGCTAGAATGGTCTATTTCAGCTACTTTCACAGTATAATGTGTTATGGGATTCTTCTTTGGGGCAACGCTGCGGACATAAATACTATCTTTATTCTTCAAAAAAGGGCCATAAGAGCCATCTATCAAATGGGTCCGCAGTCTTCCCTCAGAGAAAAATTCAAGGAAATTAAGATTTTAACTGTTACTTGCCAGTATATATATGAAAATTTAATTTATGTGCATAAAAATATTAGTCTATTTAATAAAAAATGTGATACTTATAATATCAATACTAGATTTAAAAATGATATTAATTTACACAAGACGCGACTACATAAAATAAGTAATTCCTTCATGGGTCAATGTATACGGTTTTATAATAAACTTCCTGAGTTAATTAGAGCCTTACCTATAAATAGGTTTAAAAGTGTAATTAAGACCAAACTCTTTTCCAAAAGTTATTATAAAATCGCTGACTATTTAAGCGATAATGAAGCCTGGACTTGAGGATTCTGTGCTCATACTATGTTCAGTATTGTATATACTTTGACATGTGTATAATTGTAAATGTCATATTTATTATTTTATAGATGACAAAAAGAGTGGTATCCTGAGTTTCTTTCGGGGTTTCTTCTCAGGTTCGTCATCATCTTGGCTTGTTTTTTTTTCCGAAACCCTGGTAAATTATACCTATATTGACGGTCATAAGAGTTTATTGTAAACCTAATTGATGAATAAATGATTTGATTTGATTTGATTTGATTTGAATAAACGATACAGAAAATGTATGGAATTGACACCTGTCAGAACAGCACTCTTTGGCCGGAGTATAAGTCTTCACAGTTAAGTGCAACTTCGTTTAAATTTGACAGAGGTAAAGGTGGCCTCCTTTACTACTCCTTTTAATATGACAGAGCTTGTGTTATAGGCGAACGGTAGCAACCTACCACCAAGTGGTGTTTTTGTAAGCATTTGATAGGTAGCAAAAATAGGTAAATGATTATTGATATCAAATTAAACATGTACTTGTATTAAGTAGCTTTTGCTAGATAACATTTTATTTATTTATTTATTTATAATAGGTACACCAACAGAAAACACAACAACCATATAATAATAAACTTTACATTCGGTCATAGTCTGATGTGAGTTCCAATTATAGGTATACACAGCATTTACAAATTTATTATCGACCGTTAAGGCTTATAGAATAAAATATAAGAGTAACTTATACTAATATCTAAAGTTATAAAATTAAAATAATTACAGATTCAAAGCAGACAACGGAATCTGCAATCAGACACAATTTAGGATACATAAATGGTATATAATATTAAATAGACGATATATAATCATTAAGTACATCATTCAACATTCCTGAAAGATGGTATACATTTCCGTATCTTACGACGAAAGACTGCCAAACTGTCATGGTTTATGTCAATCTGAGGATCAAGTCTACAGATTGAATTGAATTGATTTTTGATCCTAACTATGGGAGCATTGCGGCCAATATTTGTCCTACAAGTTGGACATGCAAACATTTTATACACGGGATTTCTGAGCACCTTACGTGGAACGCAAAAACCAAGCTGCGATAGGATAGACGGCGAATCTGCCAGTCCATGCATAATCTTGTATAAGATCTAAGAGTTTTCTGTTATCACACAGAGATACCATTTTGTGGAACTGAAGTCGCTGATTATATGGTTGCCTGTGCGAAAAGCCATGGGAGTTGTCATTGATTTTATAAAGAGTGGTAAGGGGTTTCTTTTTTCGTGAAAATTTGATATGATTATATTTCTTCATGTTAATGTCCATACAATTTACGTTACACCACTCGTTAATTCTTTTGATGTCACTTTGAAGAAGTTCGACGTCCTCAATAGTGTCTGTAGTTCTCTATATTTTTAGGTCGTCAGCGAACAAGGAAAACTTACTATGGAGTATCACCGAGGTATTATCGTTTATAAACAGGAGAAACAAGATTGGCCCCAGATGAGAACCCTACGGCACACCGGATTCGCTCTGATATTTATTTGACTCATATCCTTTTACAACTACAGTTTGTGTTCGATTCCTGAGATAACATTTAAGCCATCAAAGCAATGATCCGTGCATACCGTAGGCCTCTAGTTTTTTACTGAGAATAGAGTGATTTACCTTATCAAACGCGCTACTAAAATCAGTGTAAATAGCATCCACTTCCCGACCTTTATCCAGCTCTAAACAAATATCTGTAACAAAAGAGGTCAAATTCGTTTGTACCGACCGACCCCTGAAGAAACCGTGCTGGCAGGTTGTGATACTACCCTTAATATGTATTATTAATACATATTAATATGTATTGCCCCCTTATTAGCGGGCAAACGAGGGATTCAAAAAGCTTTGCGATACAGGACAATATGGATATGGGGCGGTAATTCACTATGCACTCCGGATCTCCCTTCTTAAAAACCGGTACCACCCTCGCACTCTTCCATCTGACAGGAAAGACCCCATCAGCTAGTGATTTATTGAATATCAGGGACAGGGGGTATGACAAGGCTATACCACATCTTTTGATAAATAGTGGAGGAATGCCTTCTAGACCAGAACCCTTATTGACATCAAGCTTTTTAATTCCTCTAAGTATCTCTCTTTCCGTGAAACTAATGCGAGAGAGTGATAAGTGAGTTTGCGAGGGAAAAGAATAGTTCGGTGCAACGTCGTTACTAAACACTGAAGAAAAATTATTAGCAAAATAATTTACTTGTAGCAAACATTTACTAGTAGCAAAAAGATTAAATATATATAGAGAGGGCATTGGGAAAATTTTCCTACAAAAATATTGATCCTGATCACCGCAATCAGGATGGCCATGGCGTAGCTAAATAGCCTTGTAAAGTTGGCCATTTTGTACCACGTGGTTCTAAATGTCACATTACGGATTCTTTCGTCTGCCCGATCTGTAGGTATAGTTCAAATTTTTGACTAGTACTAATATAATTAAATAATAGTATACTTTCTTTATTCACGTGACCCAGGCAACTTGTGAGTATATAGTATTCTGTGGACATTGCCATATAAACAAAACGACCAAAACAACATTCCAATTTTGATATTATAGCTCCATCGGGTTCTTCGATGATTGCCAGTGTCAAACAACCGTCAAGCTAAGCTGTCAACTGTCACTATTGCTGATCAAGCTCAGAGTAAATAAACTAATCAAGCCTGGCCTCCCTGGCCTGGCGTCGTCAATCAAATAACAAATTAAAGAAGAGTCAAAGTCAAGAACCAAGAAAAGAATGCACAAGAATGGTATGTGAATTGTGATGGTGGGGTGGTGTAGTGAGTGATGTGAAGGTGCAAATGATTTGATTAATTATGTAGATTATCAAACGCTGCTCTCTATTGTTCGCGTAGTTTACAATAATAATGTAAAAACTTCGTTGCCGATTCTCACGGAACGCAAAGAAAGTTGACATTGTGAAAGGTTGTTAATAGCAAGGAATCGCCGTACTGTCTCGTCCTTTCGAAAACCTCTTCTCTCGTCTCATATGTGAGACTAGCGAGTTTAGATCATTCGTGTTTATGCAAAATAGTACCTGTTATGTAGTGTTAACGTAATAGAGTGCACAAGTTCGCAAATTGGAAAGTGTCTATTGGTAATCAATATAACAACGAGAAAGCGTCTCGCAAGAGTGATGTCCGGTTTTAAAGCGAACGATACTATGCCCAAGGTTGGACATGTGACGGATTTGAGGGAACAGTGGCTGGTGAGAGCTGACGGTGCCCTCGCACACAGACTTCAGGATAAGGAGATTTCGTCACATCTTTGTGAAAACCGTTACCGCAATCAACAGATTCGCGAAGATTTCCCTGTAGCACTGAGCGAACAACAAGGCATCGAGCATGAAGCTTATCTTCGGGAGCTCGCGAGGCGTCGACAAGCCGATATGGACGCGGAAATTGCGCGTGAAATCGCCGAAATAAACCTGAGAAGGCAGCGTCGAAAGTACTCGTCAGATTTACTCCAACAGCCGAGTTCATCACGCGACGTTGCACAACCGCCTTTACCTGAGCGAAACCAACCACCACCCATTCTCTTAGCGGACAATTTTGATCCAGAGGAATTGGGTTTGTCCTCTGTAGAACTTGAAGAAATGAGAAGACGTCTGGAACAAGAAGAAAAAGATGCTAGACTGGCCAGGCAGTTGAGTCACGAGGTGCAGGGCGAGGACGCTTTATTGGCGGACATGAAATGTGCTGTTGAGGCTCAGGATGGCGAACTCGCACGGTTACTTCAGGAGAGAGAATATAAGAAGTTGCAGAAAGCGAAAGAAAAAGCTAGACAAAAAGCTCTGTTGAAGAAACAGCAGCGCATGGCAGCACAACAGAATGAAACACCACAAGCGGAATCCTCTCAAGCCACCCTCTGCGATGCCTACAGCAACCCTAGAGATATAATTCGGGAGAATGGTTTAAGACTGTGTAAATCTGTGGACTCGGACTTGAATTATGTGGAGCCGTTTGAAAAAGAAATTATTCAGTCTAAAGCGAGCGCTTTGCAATCTAAAGAAATTTCACAGCAGTACTACGCTCACAATGATGCAGGGCCATCGAGCGAATCCAGCTTGTCTCACTTACATTCCAGGTCCTTTGATTCGGACAAACATAGTGCACCAACCAGTCTGACATCCCAGCACAGGCAACCGCCTCCTCCGCCAACAGCGGGAAAGAAACCACGTTTTCCCGATCCTGTAAGTATTAGGCCAGCTTCTCACTATCCAACGGACAGCCCACCTAATGATGTACCGACTAATATGTTCAACGTCCCTCACAGCTACAGTGAAAACAATAATCTGTATGGCTCAACATTTCCTTTAGACAATGAGAACATTCCGCAGAGTGGCTTAGACAGGCCTGACACTTCCAAGAGACTCTCGGTAATCTCTGACGTCACTGCTGATGGATTAGCTAAGAAAAAGAATAAAGATCTGCTTAAAAAGAGAAAGGGATGTAGAATTCAATAATTTCATTTGCCTCAAATTTTTTGAAATAAAAGTTTTACGAGATTTCTAAAATTAAAAAAAACTATAATAATTTTTTCAATTACTGTTTTACAATCTTTTAAATTTGTAGTTATATTTAAAAAAATATATTGAACACATTTTTCTGAATACTTTCATAAATACTTGATATGTTTATAATCTTACAGGTGTATAATAAAAATTTGATTTGGTTCATACAAAGTTATTGGATTCATAAAACTATAATAAAGAGTATCTCATATAATGCTCAGTAGTAGAATTAAGTTAATTTGTATTTTTAAGTAAGTTAGTGAGTTAAGTTAAACTTCATTTATGTGACATACAATACACAATGTGCAAGTTTGTTTTTTCTGGAAAGTATATTTTGTAGTAAATTTATATTATAAAAAATGTACTAAATTTATATTTAGTAATGTGTAAATGTACTATATTTTGTACTATCTTGGTTACTGTCCAAAAGTTAGTAAGGAATTTATTTATTATTACATGTCCTACGAGGCAGGCATCAGACAAGAAACACAAGGGACATAGAGAACAGGTCATAGCAATATCCCTATAATAATAATAAAAATAAATTGGAAGACAATGTCAGCAATAATTAAATTAATTGTCTGAACTACGGACAAGGATGAGTCTTTTAATTTTAGAAATTGCATTGTTATAAGGGTTGGGAGTTTGCAACGCTCATAAGACAATTCAATGGAATAAAACAGCCCAAGTTGGTTCTGAAGTAATATATAATAGATAATATTCCTTAGTAACCCTCAGTAATAACAAGTTGTTACATGAAAAAATTGTATATAATTAAGACTTAAATGTTTATGTATACCATCTTACCATAAATTTAAAGACACTCTGCAGGCAAAGTTCAAAAACATATTTGCATATTGTGGACCTGTATGAAATGCAGATGTACCTGCAAGAACCAATGAGCCATTATTAAAAATAATATACATGCGTGCCTTTATTAATCTTAAGTTTAAAACATTCCAATTTCATTTAATTTTTTTCTCTTTAGGATAATTGAAAGTTTACTTTTTAGATATTAAGCATTCACTAACGACGCAGGGTATCAATGTATGTGTTGTGTCTTAAACGACTTTGTTTGAACAATTGTCAAAAGGTGTAATAATTACTGATATAATCATGAGTTCAGTAGTCAGTCCTCAAAAAAAAATGTCTTCAAAAATATTTTCTAAACAAGAAAATTGTGATTATCATATTCTCTTACATTGTACTTAATCGTTAACTTTAAGACTGAATTTATGTTAACCGTAACAATGTTTTATCAGAATGTCGAATTTAATTTTGTTAATAATAATAATAATCTCTATTGGTGCTTTCCAATGAGTTTTCTCTCACTTATTAATAGTTTTTTTTATATATTGTATTTATTAGGTTGAAGAAAACCTGTTTTTGCAAATTATATATTTTAATTTATATGTGTCTTTAATGTCATATGCATTGCATATTAGCTCTCTCTGTTTCAACCATAGATAACAAACCATTATTTCAACCAAATATTACTTGTCCACCCTATAAACATTTTTTACAATTTTATAAGTTCTTTGGAGTTGTACTTATAACAGGCAGAGAATAATTTGTTTTAATATAATCATAAAAAAAATTAAATTTTTTAATTCAAACAACAAATTATTATTTATGTAATTTTAAATTCTTAGGTCTGATTTATTAGTTTTAAGTACTATGTTTAAGCTTTAAATGCAATTTTAATGGCCTTAAAAGTGCCTTAACGGAACCGAACCAAACTCGAATAATTTATATAATTATATAGGTATCTTAATTTAAGTAAATAAGTGTAGCTATACAAACATTTGTCATCTTTGAGGTTGATTTAATTTTCAATAGAGATTTTTTAATTTTTTACTCTAAATTCTATTCATAATTATTTATGATTGAATTGAATAAAAATAGTTTTGATTACGAAATTAATGTTGGTTTTATTTACCCCATCATGGTATTTAGTGGAAAAAAGTTCAATCAGCACACCAACAAATTTTTGTGTATACTTAAAAAAATCAATTGATCTTACATCCGGAAGGAACCCTTAATTTGAAATAGCGCCTGGCTATACACCATACCATACCAATATGCATCTGGATACTCATCATCACCAGCTCATAAATGTCCATGGATATAGACCTTTGTTATTGAGCGCCACCACACTGTCCATCCATAAGTATATGATACTCATACCAATAAATAAAAAAAAATCCTAGACTAAAATTATTATTATTATTATTTATTTATGCACCGAGTTACGCATTATTTCTTTCTTTTTAATTTGTTATTTCTAGTTTAGAATAACCTATGAGACCACTTACTGACCAATAATAGGCAAAACTGTTAGAAACTTTCTCTAGTTCACTCCCACTGGTGAAGGGTGTAAGCATTAGATTTTCTCGGGAGATATGTTAACGGAGGACTGTCGCTCATTAAGATTAAGCTGGCGTCAGATAAGATAAATTAATTTATTCACCCCTGATCATGACAAATATTTAGGAATCGCAAGGAAAGGAAAATCCTGTTGCGTACTTCCTTATGCTCTGTGAAAGAAACCAATAGGGGATCGGACAGTAATAAGATTAAAATCTAAAATGTACGTAGAAAGAAAATATATAATTTTTTACGATTATTTATTGAATAATAATTTAATATAATTCATTTAAATATTTTTAAATGAAGAAATAAAATTTTATTATTTACAATATTTTTAATCTATACTGAAACACCAATCACAGTGCGTGACGTCATTTGTGGGCAATCATGTCTTATGCCAATGCAGCTGTTTTGTTATGATATGACCACAAATGACGTTACGCGCTCTCAGATGTACTATCGTGGCGTTTTGGCGGCATTTTCAAACAAACAATATTAAAACATGATTTTGAGTACCTAAAAGACTATAAATAAATAAAATAGTATTTTTTATGGGAATAAATATCCATGAAGATTAATTTAAAACACTTTCTGAAAATTTGTCCGGTCCCCTTTACATATAAGTATATAACTGTGAATAATTAAAACGAGTTAGGCATGTCCCTATATTATATGTGAGTGGTCGTTATGTCGTTCACCGACTTTTGCGGTAATAAAGCAAACAGACCGTGCATTCGTATACATAAAAAAACCGCTTATCAATGGATCAATCCACACGAGACGACCCAATCGAGTTGTGAAAAATATTTTTAATTAGGTACCTACCTAGACTAGGTATTTCACCGTACTTACTTGTAACTAAAAAACTAGTTTACTTACCCTCAAAACTACATAGTGAAGCATAGTGCTTTTAGTATAGCAACTTGAGCTACCATTTCTATTTTTTTAGGTGCCCTCGTACGTGCATTGAGGTAGCTGTTTAATTTTTTTCAAATTGAGAACTGTGTGGTGCACACTGGTTTGTGAGAAACACAGAGATCCACGAGTTCCTGGAAATGTCTACTGTTAAAGAGGAAGTCAAAAAATGCAAGAAGAGGCTCACTCAAATAAATTGGTCAATGAACTATTACTATTATGCCCCTGCCACACACTCGTCGAGTGGCATGGGAAGTAGCGAGGAAAGGAGGCAGAGACGTAGTGTGGCAACGTTACTCGTCATGCCGCACGTCATGCTCCTCGTCTTGCCCACCGATCCATGTTTTGTCGGTTTTTAAGCGCGATTCAAAAAGCGGCAATATGAACGCGAGTCACCGGCCACATAATCGCGGGCAGACGCACTCCGAATCGAGCGCTCGCCATGGAAACACTTCACGCGTACGCTTAATCATGCCGCCGACGGCTTTTTTAAATTGTAGTAAAATTGTTCATACTGCTTCTGTAACGAATGAATAAATAAAAGTATAAAACAACTAACTATATGATTAGTATTAACTAATTATATAAATGTTTATTGCAAAAAAAATTACAAGTTTTTTTTGCAATTACGAATTCTAAAATAAAAAGAAAATATCTTTTCTTTTTTTTTATGTAAAGATCGGCACACAGGCTGACGGTCCACTTGATGGTAGGTGGCTACCGACGCCTATAACACAAGCAACGCCAATATTCTTGAAACTATTTCACAGTGGGAGAATAAATGTTTGTGCACTCACCAAAGTCAGTGAAAGTTTCGGCTATAGTTATTGAATTGTTCGTTTATAATTGTTATTTATTAATAATTATAAATATTAGAAGAAGTCTAAATAGTTAGTTATAATTTATTTGGTTAACACGTATTATTTATTTATTTACACAACACTAATACTTATTTATATTCTTTTATTTTTCACTCTCTAACAACACCATAGCAACTGACACTTATTTTTTCCTTTTTTATTTTATATATTATATTGTCTATTGAAAGTGAAGTAGTATGTCAGTAATCAACCTACTTTAATAAATATATGTGCCAAGGAGATAGAGAAATGGGCTCTGGCATCCCTTACTCACTCACCGAAACACAACAGCACACGTGCTGTTATTTCACGGTGGTCTTCTGGAAGGGGGTGGTTACTGCCGCCAAACGGGCTGCCCAAATGACTGCGAAAAACGCAGTGTGCCCTGCCACTACTTTCCAAATCCAGACTAGAGCTAAATTTGAAAAGTTCATTTTTCAAAGTTGATCCTGCCGAGAATCGAACCCGGGAACCCTAGAACAGAGCGTTAAGGCAAGCACTAATATATAAAATTCTAATATTATAAATAAGTAAAGTTTGTATGTAGGAGGTAATCTTCGGAACTATATCCGATTTAAAAAATCTTTCGCCAATATTGATATATTGACCGCGCCGTGTAACTACAGAGGCAGTGCAAGATCAAGACATATATCTGTGGTTCCCGGCGCAGTCGTGCTTATATCGTAATATTTTTAACGATAAATGCAAAACAAATGCAGTAAAAATCACACGTATAAATACTTATGACGATAAATACTTATGACTTGCTGATTTTGATAAGGATTTATAATTTTGTTGATAATAAAATGTAATAATTTGGCGAGGACGAGGACGACGACGTATATTTCTATAACATTTATAAAATTAGCTAAAAATGCATAGCGCGCACGCTCTCTCAATTTCAACGTCCATTCTGTTGGAAAAGCAATGACCTAGTGCGGCGCGTCGCGATTAATCGCGCGAGTAGAGAAGCGTGTGGACAGAAGGGCAACATCGCGGCAGCGCGAGGAGCAGAGCGATGAGCAGCGCGAGGAGCATAGTGTGGCAGAGGGGTTACAAGCAGACAGGAACATAAATGCTTAAAGAGATGGCCTATACTAAACTAAACATTGATCCAATGAATATAGAAACTGAAATGGTGACATTAATGTTACATCGCTTATCTACTTGGCACAAAACTGATTAGGTATGTATAGCTAGAGAACCAATAGGGTATTACACCCATTTTTAAAAAGTGTTTCAATTAGATTTTGTAGTGCTAATGAACCACTAAAAAAACATCAAATTTTTATTCAATCGATAAGTTTAATAAAAATGCATTTAAAATTTACATTTTCAAATTTCGCGCGTAATTTGACGAAAACGCTGGAAACCAATTTTCTCTGTGGTCATGACGTCAGTTGGCTGTGTAAACAAATGCGCCGGTAATTGACATGACACTGACTGACACTTGTTTGTTTACACAACCGTATGACGTAAATATGGCGGTTACTATTTCATTGTGTTTAAGAACAGACTAAAAATTCTGAAAACTTTGAATTTAATTATAAAATTTATTTTGTTATTTTACGAACTAAAACTAATATTTTCCGACTGCTTTTTGCCTAAGCTATCTCAGTAATATACTTTTAGATTTTTTTTCATATACCTAGACTAAAATACCCTATTGCAGTTAAATACAAGAGTGAAAAAAAATGCACCAAGTCACGGCTTGTGCCGTTGCCAGGAATAATTTATCTGAATTAAAAATATTTTCCTTAATTTAATCGGAAGAACTTGTAGTAGCAGACTAGCTAGGTACGATAATAGTAACACCCGTATTTAATGTGTCTTTAAAATACGTTAAAATGTGGTGGACGATGTTTCTCAGGCAAAAATTCAAACAAAAGCTACTTATTTAACATAATAATATGGTAAAAAACGACAATAAATAACACTTCTGATTTTGAAAATATGTTTACATAAATAATATTATTTATTTCAGACTAGCTGAGCCCGCATCTTCGTACGCGTGGTATTCGCCGAATACGTTCCGATTTGCCAGACGTCCCGATTTTGAAATCAAAATGAAATGTCCCGCGCGGGACAGGCTCAGTCCCGCTTTCCGGGGGATTACTCGACGGTAACCCAACATCAAACTATTTTCCCCGAACGCGTTTTTCCCCAAATCAATTTAAAACGGTCGAATGTCAGAAATAAACGCTCCATAAATTTAATAAAAGCAGAATTATTCATCCAGTTCAATCTAGAGCTAACCTGTGCAGAGTTCTTCATCTATATTTAAAAAAAAAGGAAACTTTAAAAGAAGCTAAATCTTCACTATGATTAAGTAATTCTTATAAATAATTCTTACTTAGTTATATTATATAATATGATTATTCTCCTGAAAACTCAACTGCCTAACCATAGGGTAAATCATGGGTAAATCAGACATTGTTAAAGTAACGTATTTTCGTTAAAATACATAACGTATTTTCGGTATAGCGCGTAACTTTTTTGTTTGTAAACCGATTGGAATGAAACAAACACTAAATGCTACGGGAAGCTTGCTACAATACATATGCATTACTTATGATTTAGAAGTAAATGAAATTCAAAACGTAAAATTCACTAAAGTATATTTATATGAACAAATAAATACAAAAATATGATTCCAATACGGCGGTTCGAAGACAGGTTATTGTAACAGTGATTTCATTTTTTTTACTATTAGAAGTCTACTGTGAATTTAATGCTCAATAGCCGAAGGAAAAAATGACTGATTTTTTTTTAAATTAAGACAATAGAATAAATGTAAACCAATATATACACACACTTAACTAAGTATTTCACTTGCATTAGTAATTGCTAACTCAAAATTAAAAGCCCGTAGATATTAGAGAAAAAAATTCATTTATAAGTAAAAAAACTTGTATGGTGGACTCTCGGGCGAGAGCTCTCGCTATATCTCCTCCGAGAAATCTACAACCACGTACACTCTCGCTAGATCAGTTACACATGTGAACTGGGAATGGATGAATACACTGAAGTTGCTGCTGCGCTTGCCCTATGTGCCGTCAGATGGTGGATGGTCACAAACCACAATGCATAGTAATAGAAAATGGTATGAATGTATGTAGTTATTTTAAGGCTTAAATTTAAACAATCAAGTCAAAAATATTCAATTGTGTAGTAATAGTCAATGCAATTTGATAGGTTAGTAAATTAAATTGTGAAATGCATTTTGTGGCTCCGGTTTAATAAATTATTGGTAGGTGGCTGAAAATAAAATTTTATTTGCATTATTACATTTTTGCCTACTATCCTACTCGCTCGATTTTTATTTGTTGCAAGCAAAGTATGAAAGAACGGTTGACGGAATCGGTGGCAGAGCCATCTGGGCAATTTAAGGAAGAGGCCTTAGCCCAACAGTGGACGTCCTACGGCTGAGATGATTTTGATGACGACAAGAATGTCTTCAACAAACCAATTATTTATTAGACAAAGTAACACCCATTATAGTGTGGCCCCCTGATGCACAAGCGCAGTCACATCCTAGGAAGCCACACAATGGCTTGTGAAGATGTGAAGAATGCCTCTATCAAAAAAGTATTACAGTTCCTTAACATGGTAGGTACAGGTAGAGAGCTTTAGTTCACGTGGCGATCACAATATTCCAGCAATGGACGAAGTGATATTGGTACTCTAGCAGACAGAAATAGCCACAACGACAAGAATAATGAATAAAGAACACCCATTATAACAAAACAAAATACTGTTGTTCGTGTTCCCTTTGACTCGGGCGCAAAACCTTTGCTGACCTGGATTCAGCCTGTCTCAGCGAGAGTGTGCAGCCACCATTACAGTAACACAGTTTTATTCAGATTTTCTTCTCAAATATTATGAACTTAAAAGATATTTAATTCAAGTAAATACTAACCAATACTACTCTAAATTTGACATTTCTAAAATTCAGATTTGAAAATTCATTGAGACTAGGATTACCATTTTGAGTTTAAAGTACGGACAAAAGGTCAGATACTTCAAAATAGTCCAGAAATTCTAGCTTACAAATTACTTAATGAGCGAGAACATTACAAAAATTACTAACGCAAAAATCGAATTAGAAGATAAATTCTGTTCAGTCAAATTAAGTCTGGACTGATGGCAACCCTAATTGAAACTCATAAAAGTGTGATGCATTTTTCATATAATTTGGACTTTGGTTAACTAAATAGATATCAATTAGTTAATTTTATTGACGCGAGGTTACATAACTTAGCAATTTCATAAAAATATTTTAGATTTACAATTGAGATATGAGCTAATTGTCATTAAATGTTATTTAGCTAAATTTGCCGCTTGCTTCTTCGCCTTCACTAACTCCACCAGTTCTTTGTACCTCTTCATGCAGTCTTTTTTGGTGCGGTTGGGTATACAGTCTGCGATTTTGTCCCATCTCTCCGGAGTGTTCACGGGGAATGTCTTCATCGCTTGCTCCAACAACTCCTGCTCTGTCTTAGTCCAAGCCTTGTCCTCTTTTTCTTTCTCTGCTTTACTAGCGTCTCCATTCATCTTGGGCTTCGCCGTTCCGTTAACTAACTTTGCAGGGTCATTCTTTGATATACCACTGTCATTGATATGATTCATACCTTTTTTTTTTTCTTTCTCAAACTGGTCAAAAGCTTCTTCATTCGCAGCCTTCTTGAGACTGCTCTTAGAGAAATCAGAGCTTTGCAGATCCTTAGCTTTGTTGAGAACTTCTTTAGCGTTGAAACGTCTATCGTCAGTAAATGTGCCGTGCTGGTTTAGAAAGTTGGCGACGACGTCCCATCTTTGATTCGTGCCTGCCGGGAATAAATTCACCGCCTTTATTAGAAGTTGTGTCATTTCTACAGACCACTCTATAGGGGCTTTTAAGGCGGCATCTTTCTTCGCTCTCTGCTCCTCCGCTTTCTTTGTCTCAACCTGAGCCAACTTTGCTGCCTTCTCCTTATCTTCCATGTCTTTTACGGTTTTAACGAAAGCATCACGCCCGTTTACGTCTAAATCTTTCACGAGATCCTGTAATTCCACTACTTTCATCATTTCGCATAACTTTTCCAATGCGGCCATGTGTGCTATGTTCTCTTCGTCATTTCTAGAGTAATAGTTGTTCGCTTTGCATATGTCCCTTAAGGCTTTCCGTTCTTTCCGTAAATTTTTCTTCATCTGTTCCCTTTCGGCTCTGGCGGCTTCCATACGAGCCCTCTCAGCCTCATCTGCCTTTTGTTTTGCAAGCTGCGCTTCTTTAATCAGACGCTCCTCTTCAGCTTTCTTTGCTTGAACGGCATCCTGTAAACGTGAATTGTAATAAATCAGAATTCAGAAAATTAAAATATCATATATTAAGTACATATAGTTTTGTTGGTCTGACAACAGACTTATTTACTAAGACATATAGCTTTGATGCTTACTGTTTTAACAAAATGTGATCACTGAGAGAAACACTGATAACAATGCAAAAACCTTGGCATATTAATTAGTAGTGATTGCAAATGGGAAAATCTATTATCTCCATTGTACACCTTGTTAGAAAATAATTTTCAAATGACAATTACAGCTATTGCAAAGCAGTATCTGCACTAAAATTTTAAAGAAAAAAAGAGTTGATTTTTTGTATCATTGTAATAGATAAATTCAAAGACTACTTTTTACCTATAAACTATATTATCAGCGAGAAACATGAGCTATATTTCATTTTCAAAAAATTTCAAGATCCCTTTGAATATTACAATCAATGGCGTGCGCTGCGGAAAACTATTGACGTCTGAACTGAAAGAAAAATTGCAGACAGACTTGCAGCAAATATAATACTTAGAGGGAAGTATGATGGAGTGCATCCCGACATGTCAATTGAATTCAGATTCAGATTGTGATAAAAAAGGAGTCAAAAAAATTATGAAAGTACTACATGTTTATAGTACTCATCATTACCCACATTTAGGTCCACTAAACCTCACACAGTGACTAACAATGGTTTCAAACATAATTATTCGTTTTCTTTAAATTCCTGTAATATGCATCCTCAAAAATTTGAATGAAAAATACATAAAAACAAAAGGAGGTTTTTAAGTATTACATTTCAAAAATATTATAAAAACTTTGAGGATTTGTTGTGATCTGGTTGTTCCACTATAACATCCACAAAATTGCAAAAATACTAAGAATAATCTCACTAAATTTATATAAACTAACGACACAGATAATTTTTATCAACATTGAAATTACTTCAACTCGCAAAGCTATTGAAAATACAGACCGAGACAATGACATTATGACTCTTGCCAAGGTAAGAAAATTGGGTCAAAACAAAATTATACAAGGGCTCAACAGACAGGCTCATAGTCCACCTGATGGTAGGTGGCTACCGTCGTCTATAACACCAAGGCCAAGGCTGCAAATGCACTGTCAACCATAGTAGGATTACGAATAAGGGATTAGGAAGGAACAGGGAAATGGGCTTCAGCATCCTTTACTCGCTCACTGAAAGACAACAGAGCACACACAGTTATTTCACTGTGGGGGGTGGTTACTGCGACCAGACAGGCTGACCAAATAAGTGTGCCCAGCCACAACTTAATCAACTTCTAGGATTATGTAGAAAAAAAAACCTCAATCAATGTAACACAATGTCTCTTTTCACTGAGAGTTTGATAGAAAATTAAATCAATGAAATCAGTAATGATCTTGAAACAGAATATAAGATTACAGATAATATTAGTTTATGTCATAATTGGACATCTGAAACAATGTAGGGAAAAATATATAAACATCTCAAAAGAAATAAAGAGGCAAGAACCTTATGCTTGGGGAACAAAAAATAACATGTCCAATCTGAATATTTACCAATAAAGTTAAAACTCAATTATTCTTGTCTTAGCTCACAGCAATAAGAGCAAAACAATGAAAGAATTTTAAATAAATCAATAAATAAACTTTTTTGTTCTTTTGCTTTCCTGTAATTTTTTAAATTTTGATTTTAAGATTATAGATATTATTTTCAAATGGAGCACTTACAACACATGATTGAAGATTCCGAGGCGTTCACAGTGGATTAAAGAAAGGAATAATTATTTTGAAAATTATAAGATTACCTTTGTCAGTTATGTCACAAATTAGTGTTCTATGGGTGTCTTTTACATTACTGAATGCATCATTATTTTTTTAGAAACTAGAATTCTTGGATATGAAAACATACCTGCCGAGCACGTTTTGCAGCTAATTTTCTATCCTTGTCCTCTTGCTTAAAGCGCTGAATTCTTGGATCATTGGAATAGGCCAAATCAATAAGGCTTCTTATCCTGGCCATTTCCTCCTTCTTTAGTTTTGCTCTGGCAACTTTGTTCTGCTTCTCTATCCATCTTCTTTCCTCCCGATCTGCACCACGCTCCTTCTCTTCCTCATCCCTGTAAGAGTACTCACGCCACGATTCAAATTCATACCAAAAAGCATAGAACCTTTCCACTTGTTCACGTGAACTGTTCTCATCGCCCAATAAAGGTACGTTTCTTTTCTCTGACCACCGAGCATTTGTTTCAAAGTACTTAGTGAATGTTTTATAAAATCCTTCCTTCTTTATGTCCGCCGCTGTCGGTATGGAGTCGTCAAACTCTGGATCGACAGAATCATATGACCTACGCTTGAGAGGTGTACCGAGGATCTCGTATGCCTTCGTTATACAAGTGAAATAATCGTCGTCGCTTCGAACGTCTTCGCCCTGAGCCTTGCGTTTGTCCGGGTGGTGTTTCAGCACTTTTTGGCGGTAGGCACGTTTTATATCATCATCTGTCGCCCTATACCTTAGATTTTTCATACCTAACACAGCATAGTGGTCCTGCTCTTTCCATTCCTTGGGATTTAGGCTTCTCAAATACTTAACGTCGTCTTCGAAGACTACTTCTGTGATTTTCTCACTCGATTTCGACCTTTGAAACAATGCGTCTTCTCCGTGACATTTTATGCTATAATATCTAAGGAATGCCGTTCCCACGCATTCCACTTTTCTCTTTACGAAAGGGAATGGAACTGCAACCACTCGACTAATGTTACTGGACTCTCCCTCAGTCATTTTGGAAACGTATTATATACAAAATAGAAAGAGAGTAACATAACCTAAAATCAGAGCTCCTCTACAGCTTAGGTTATGAAAGCCAATTAATGGCAGAAATTAAAGAACTTAAAATGTGTTAACTTCACTATGATCGAGAAATGGGATATAACTACTTTGATATTTCATAAATAAATCTAAGGACGCGAATCGCGATTTAAAAATCACAAAAAGATCAGACAGACCAGAGAAATATGAACGAAAAACCTTGGTCTCCGTCCTTCTTGCTTTGTCTTGACATGCATGACACTATTGACATGATATATAATAATCACTGCAGTGTTGCCAGCCGGGTCCCGTTAAAAGTTACCTGACATAAATAAAAAAGTAACCTTTTAGCGTAAAAAGTAACCTTTTATTTATTTTTTGTGAAAACGTATTAAAAGTTGATAAAATACATGTTGGTTGAATTATCTTACACAAATATGAATAATGTAGTTGTATTTTCACTTTTAAGTTGCATTTTACCAACTACTTTTTCAAAATATCTGAAATTAAGAACAGAAAATCTAATTTGTAAGTGAAAAAAAAAAAAAATCAAATTTATCTAATCTACAAAAATGTACAGGATTCACTTACCAAAATTCTGTAAAAAATTATTATTTAGGTAGTTATGTAAACTTATGTAAACACACTAATTTGTAAACTTCACAACAAAAATGACGAGATAAGTGAGTAGTAAAATCTGGAGATAATCTGTCTATACCTAGGAAGTGTATGTGTATGAAACAAGTAGAGTAGGTGTTTCAACCTGTGTTTGAATCGGATTGATCGAGAGAGTAAGCAGATATGCCGTGAATAATTTGTGATTCTTTAGTATGAACGAGAAGGACATGTTTAATTGCATTACGAATTTTTGTGTTGTTTTAATTTGCGTTCTGTTCTACATAGGTTTTTGTAAGATGTTATGAATTAATTCTACAAGATCCAAAAAATCACCTATAAGTAACCTTCTGAGTAGTGTAACCTCGAAGTAACCTGAAGGAGTTAAAAATCACCAAAAAGGTTACAAAAGTAACCTTCTGGCAACGCTGAATCACTGTAACAATTATATTTTATATATCATAAAGAGTAGTATATTCTTTGACCATGGTGAACACGGACTATAGACCATAGACCATGGACCATGGACGTAATATACTAAGCAGGACTGATTACATTGAAATTTTGTATTTACGAAAATTAACTGTATTACTAATAGTTAAAGTATATTTTTCATTGCGCTTTATACACACATTCCTCAGTAATCGTCCATTGCTAATAAAGATATTCAATATCCTTGTATTTATTTATTTATGTTTATAAGAAACTACTATAATTATGTAAGTATATTACAACATTTAAATTTGACACACAGCCTCTACTGCATATCCTGCTCGGCTCGCTTTTTAGGTTCGAGTAATCAGTCCTGCTTAGTATATTACGTCCATGCCATGGACTGACCCATAGAACAATAACTATAAAAACCAATATTTATAGTGTGAGGCTAGGTACACTTTTGCATTAAGGTCTTAAGTTAAAGAGAGACAAATACACTGTCACTAGATGTTCGTCTGGCTGTTCCGTACCAGAGTGATCTATACAAATTATCCATATATACAAATGTAGATAAGACGATGTCGTCGGCATAATACTAACATAACCCAAACATAACCTATGCTGCTTTAGTTATTTTTCTATGGCCATCATAGACACCACAGATTAAATAGACACAGAACATCGATCTATCTACGTTCACCATTCACTCCTACACTAGGAATAATAGTGTTCTGTGATTCAATTTCTCATCACACATTCACTCACTCACGTGATTCCTATTTTTTTGTGTAGTGATAAAATAAACTGATAATGGAAAATATTTATTACCTTTTGTCTTTATTTCATTATCAGAACAGAATTACAAATTAAGTTACAGTATAGATAGTAGATACGATTCAGCTAAACAAAACAAGATTTACTTGTTTCATTCTGTTTAGTTTGTTGTTTAAGTTAATTATGAAATAATTTGAACAATGTGTAACGACAGTATTTATAATTATATGAAACCTATTGTCTTAGTCACCGGATTTGGGCCTTTCACAAACCACCCAACAAATGCTAGTTGGGAAGGAGTGAAGTTGATGAATAAAGACGAAATAGAAAAGAAACATAATATTGAATTGGTTTTGCTCGAGATTCCAGTTACTTACGAAAATGTTGATGAATTCGTTCCTGCCTTATGGGAAACGCATACGCCAAAGGTATTTATTACTTTTAAATATGTAAGACATTATTTTTTAGATGGATCTGTTTCTCGTTGACATTAACATTGTTCAATATTAAATTAAAGTGTTAATAAAGTGCATGGGAATGAGGAGGAGTATGTCCAGGTGTGTATGGCTAATTTATTTTTAATTCACCCGACTAAATATCTCTATAAATAATCCTTTTCAGTTAATGATACACGTTGGAGTGTCTCATGAAGCGAATTGCTTCACTGTGGAAATGCAAGCTCATAGAAAAGGCTATCAACGCATGGATTACTTTGAGAAATGCCCTGCGAATCACACTTGCACAGCTGAGGGCGCAATTAGGTTACATACAAAGTTGAATGTGGACAGAATATGTAACGAATTTAACAATACATTCTCTGAAGATGACACCATAAGTGCTGTCTCTTCTAAAAATGCGGGAAGGTATATTTGTTTTGTTGATTTTCTTTACCTCAAAGTTGTTAATGTTAAGTAACCTGTGTTTAATGGTTATTCCATTTTAGAACCAAAAAATCCACACCAATAAAAAAATTTTACATAGTAAAACTTTTAAATAGATTACTCATGGAAATGTCTATTTTGAATCACAATCATCAGCCCACAGTGGCCATTCTTGGGCATAGGCTTTTTTAATTGTGCTCCACAAAATCCCACTGCCAGCCCAGCCATTCTTTTGAAGTAATCAGTCTAGCAAACAGGTGGTCTATGGCTGTATTGTCCTAACAGACAAAATTAAGTCTAGAAAGCTGAAATTGGAACATAGCTTTACAGAACATGTAAGCATCCTCTAAGAAAGAATTTTTGAAATTTCACATTGTGCAAAGCCAGGGACACATAAATGTCTACACGTTAATGTTGACAATGCCATCAATATTATCAACAAAACCTGTTGATAAAGAAAGCCAAACACCTTTTATCTATGCTAAATGGATATTTGCAATAGTTACAAGGAAGGGGAGAGGGTGAGATTGACGCTTCTGCCAACAGATGGGCTGACTGTTGTTATTTTTACAGATATCTATGCGAGTACATTTACTACACCTCACTAAGTGTAGACAATAAAAGAACGCTATTCGTCCATGTCCCAGATTTGAATATCTATTCTTCGGAGCAAACTGCCAGAGGACTGGAGAAAATACTGGACTCGTGTTTAGAACAAATAAGAGAAGTGGAAGATTCAAAGGAAACCACAAAAAGTGGACCAATCACGAATTGATGATTTGTAAATTATATAAATGGTTACATAATTATGTATTTCATTGAATCCTATAAGTATTATTAGTTCTTAGGGTGGCAATGTAGCAATGTCTTAATATAAAGCATTTTATGTTGATGTTGGGTGGCTGGGTTTCCATTATTTTAGATAAAGGAGATTAGTAGTAGGCAATATTATGTAAATAATAACATTGTTAAATGAAATTACACTATTGTAAATTAAGGACTTTGTTTTTCAATTTAAAATTCCAATTAATCCTAACTAATAAAAGTATTTCGATTACGTTTGGCACATACATACAGACATTATTATATCAATTTATTGTTTGTATGATGGGAATACAGATGCATAAATACAAAAACAGTTCACTTTGACCTTGAATAACCCATCATAATGGTTCTGATAGGGTTGTCTTTAGAAACAAAATATTCTCTTTGCCCTATCTTCAGCTCTCTGATACTTCCTATTATCAGATTTTGTTAGTCCCTAAATAATCAGCATATATTTTACATTTTTTTAAGAATAATAACCACACAATCTCTTGTGAACCCTCTCCACAGGTTGCACTGATTTTGGGTTAAAATATTTGTATATTTCGAGGGTAAAGAATAATTTATTGTTGAGAATAAAATAATGAGCATAAATATAATTATTTAAAAAAAAAAATTAAAACTACATTCTTCCGTTTGAGCGCACCCCAACCTAGCAGTTAGGCGTTAGCACGCTAAATTCCTTTACACTATGCAATCTAGTGCGCTAGATTAGCTAGTGTGGCAGGGTCCATACGATCACACTAGATTGAATCACTTAGCGCTCTGCAAATTGGAGATGTAATAGTCGCTTTAGTGTCCATGTTGGGACAGTATCCTACATAGAGGGTCAGATAAAAAGGCCAAAATATGTTAAGAGGTTTATTCGTCTAATCCTCCTCCTCATCATTGGCAGCGCCACCGCCCTGGCCCTTGCGCAGGTTCTTCCTCTTGACGCGTCCTGGGCGGCCACCACCAAACGGAGACTTGAGGGAGAAGTCAATGTGTTTGGCAGAGTCCAGGCGTACAATGAAGGACGGTATATTCACCACTTGCTTCCGGACACTGTCACATAAACACACATGCATTAAAATACAGCTATTCATTTTAAATTGAAAAAATATTTAAAGAATTATATAGGGCTCAAACAATATTTAACATGAAATGTGAAAAAAATAATTATTAAATTCAATAACAACAAATTTGTCCCAAATCTATGCTAACAATGAGTTCAAGTGATGCCATACTGAAATGAGAAATTTTGTTTCATCTGCAAAGGATGATATACTATTTGCTGTAGGATATGTGGTATCTTTATGGACAATCATTCTTATTCTTTCCAAGAAGAAAATAAAAGAAAGGCGAATCTTATCAATTTGCAGATGAAGTCACCTTTCCTTTTCTACTTCTATACTAATATTATGAGGTAAAGTTTGTATGTTTCGATGTAATCATCGAAACTACTCAATGATTTCTAGAGAAAGTCTCAAAAACTACTTTTTGTACTAAAAAATAATTAAAATTGTTAAGTGACGATCAACAAAATTATGAATCCTTATCAAAATCAGCAAGTTTATCATCACAAGTGAGGCCGTGGAAAGTCAAGACGCGTGGACTATGAGGTAGGTAATTAATTTTTACTGATACTGAGAAACAATCCGAATTCCATGCAGGCGAAGCCGCGAACATAGCTGGTTTTAAATACTTTTAGATTATTAGCTTGTCAGTTTGTACAAACTGTACTTTGGATACTTTTAAATTACAGGTAACAAAAAAAATTATACATCTCACTCTTTTAAATTACAATTTTCAAAGATAATAAAAATAAATTTAATAATGCTCTTGAAAATCTGATACTGTTGACAGTTTTGTATTCATATTGATACTTTGTAATCTATACAACAAATTTGATTTTATTTCAAGATATAAGATTGACTACCAAGAAAACAAGCATTGAGATAAATAACATACCCGAATGTTGACCCGAATGGGTACAATTTCAAGACATTGAAATCAATATGCATTGATGTTCAAGTGGTCTTTACAAATATCTTTCATAGAAGCCCTTGGAGGTCCAGTTACCTGCAGTTTATTATTATTAGTATTGTTCATAGAATACATTCTCGAGAAATATGTGTTGCATCAGAAACATCAGTTATTGTTTAACAACATATATGTATGAGTATATACAAAACACTGTTATTAATTTCTAGTCCAATTGATGGCATCTAAAATCTAAATTAAAGGAAATTACGTGCTAATTATACAAAAATTAAAATCTATTTTCTCACCGAATGTGTCTCTGGCGAATAAGGATACGGGCATGGTGGATTGATTTCGCCAGGCCCGCCTTGAAGACCTGAGTTTGGAGACGGCGCTCCAAAAAGTCTTCTATCTTCAGACCGAGCACATAATCCAGCTTCATTTGCTTCTCATCCAACACACCGATCCTCACTAGGCGACGGAGCAGAGCATTGCCTAAAACAAATACATTGTATTAGAAATTACCATACACAAGAAAATGTTCAGACATATAATTTCTACCAATGTTCAGCTCTATAAGTCAACATAATTTATTTCTGACAAGAGGTGCTTAAATTTTCATCATGATTATTTCAAAATAGATAAATTTATATAAAATAAGCACATGTGCTTTTGTTTAATGTTTAAGCCCTTTCATTTGTCCTCGTTTTTTAAGAGCACATTTTGTTAAATTGTATAGGTAATTGAGACTGAATATTATGGGTGTTGTCAGTTCTTATTACAACCAGCATTTGTAAGGGATGATTAATCTAATATTATAAACGTAAAATTGAGTTTGTATGTAACACTTTCACGCCGTAACTATTCAACTGAAATTTTGCACACGTCAGGGATACAGAAAAGGCCCCTTTCATCCTATAATGATTGTAAAACTGATACTTGGATCTATGAAATAGACTTTCATTATTACTAAAATACAAACGATTAGGAATAAACCATTTATATAGCGCACAGCTTAAAAAAATCTTTTAAAAGATACATAATAATATGCTTAGCAAATGAAATTTACCTTCAAATAACCTTTTAGGATCCTTTTCTTCCAACGTGAGCAATTCACGGGCAGCCTTTCGGATGCGGGCGAGGGTGTATTTCACTCTCCATACTTCACGCTTGTTCCTTAGACCATACTCTCCTATGATCTTCAACTCCTGGTCGAGTCGCGCCTTCTCGAAAGGTCGACGTGGGGTCACATAAGTCTTCGAAAAGACCGAAGGAACTCGGTTGTTCACCATAATGGCGAGCTGAAATATTATAATTACTTACTTAAATTCTTGTCTATTATTTTACAAGTGAAGGGTGTTTGTAGCCGAAAACTAATGCGAACGTATACTTTAGGTGAAGTGTACGTCTAGGAATTGTTTTTGGCAATTATTTCGCCTTATTATCCACACATACTAGTCTATTAAAAGCCTGGCATGTTCTACTTTAAGGCCAAAACACACGCTTTGTAGGTTATGTAGAGTCAAAGTCAATCCACCAACATCATTAAAATTTGAGAAAAAATATAGAATATAGTATCACATATTACAATTAAATAGTAAATATAGCAGCTTCACATAAATATTTCACATTTATAATTAATTAAATTTACATAAATTAACAACTTTACCTTGCCGTCTTACCGAGCCCGTCAGAAAGAAAGAAGCAAAGAAGAAAAAAAAGGTAACTGGTAAACTAAAAAATCACAGCAGGCAGTATTGTATAGTCTACAGCGCTAGAGAGTATATATGTTCTGTGGTCTACAGTCTACATGTGTCAGGTCAGTGTCACTGTCACTGTGTGTAACCATAGCGTGCTAGACAAGGACAAACACTGAGTTCGTTCGTATTCTATGCTATGCAGCCAGTATAACGGAACTCCGGATCATTTTTGTTTTAAACATATAATCAACTGTTACTTATCTAAGCCTGGCCGCATACATACGTTTTCCGTATTCGATTTTCGAATTCGTTTTCCGTATTCGGAATTTCGAATTCGGAATATTATACTGTCAGTACGTTCAGTGGTGGCTTTGTGAACGCACAACCATGAAGAACAACGATTTAATTGCGATTGTATTGTCTAAAGAGAGCTTTATCTATGTTGTCGTGTATATTCCATAAGTCGGGATGTTTTTCACATTGTATTGATGCACTCGTGATGAGACGTGAAAAACACACAATACAAAACAAACAACTCGCGGTTCCGAACGGAAATTTCCGAAAGTGTGCGCCGAAACAAACAAAATGTATGCAGGCGCTGCGTTCCGCATGACGTCATTAGGTTTCTTTCGTAAGGGGTTTCCGAACGCATGGACCCACATTCGAAACGTACGAACGGAATGTATTCCGTACGGAAAAAAAACGAATGTGTGCGGCAGTCACTGTATTTTCTATCGATTTGACGCATTCGGGTCTCCGAACGCGGAAATCGAATTCGAAAAACGTATGTATGCGGCCGGCCTTATTTACTAATTTTCTACTTACCGGTGAAACGTAATATTGTCTTTTTTGAAATTATTATAACGACTATCATTTCCACACAACTTTACAGTGCAGTTTGGCATTGTTTTTCGTAATATTATTCTTTTTTCTCGGTGTCGCAAATACGGATCTGATTTTTGGTTGCTACTAAACGAGCGCGCGTTTAGGTTCTAACTTATATGCGCATTTGCGCAAATGCATTGCAGAAAGCAACGCCATTCTATTCAAAGTCTCTTGGGGTAGGTGGTCTGTGCGCGTCACTACAAACCCAAAGCAAAATAATTGAATGTAAAAAAGTAAGGAGACTTGCAAGAAAAGAAGGAGAAAACTAATGTACTTGTCTCTTTCTCTACTCCATATGCACAGATATGTGCGCGAGCCTAATCGGCTATAGGCACAAGTGGAATGGGGGGAAAGCACTTGTATTTTTTTAATGGTGGAAACGATAAATATCCGTTTCATTTGCACCATTAATGGTGCGGGTCAATGGTGCAAATGATATTTCATGTCGGAAACCAGTCTTCACCCCTCATGGTTCTACTGATCCATATTTCCTTTCTTTCTGCATCAGGATGGAATCTAAAAAAGTTAAAGTTATAACTAAATACATATGTGCATAAAATGAATAATTTTGTGCAGAAAATAAAGTCATCATTACAATAACTTGTTACAGCAGTGTTGCTACATTTTTTTACACCGTAACGTGTCACAGTTGATATCATAAAAAATCAACTTAATTTTATTTTTGTATTGGTATTATATTCTCGTTTTATTTTGAAACTGTTGAGAACAGCAATGCTACTTAGGTTGTTAATACGAAAAAAAAAATTAGTGATACTAGCAAATTTGTAGTCATAGTAATTAAGAATATTGTAATGTCATATTTCAGTTTTTTTTTTAAAAAAAAGAGTTTATTATTTTTCCCTGGGTAACTGGGTAGGTAGTCGCTGGGTGATTATCGCTTACGATGGAATTTTTGGGACACCTTTTATATTATGAACACAAACACATCCATAGGCACAGTAGTTAGACAAGTTGTTGTGAGTTTTTGTATATAAATATTTAGGCCAACACCTCACATTGGCTAGTGTCTGCCGGACGTACGCGGCATCATTGATAAGTATGTGTATATTAGGAAACGCGGCATTAACATCGGGTGAATATAAAACTAGCTGTTGCTCGCGACTTCGCGTAGGTATTCTATAGGTGAAAGAATTTTTAAAATCGGTCCAGTAATTTTTGAGTTTATTCATTAAAAACATACAAAAATACGTACATGCAAAGCTTTTTTCTTTATAATATGTACTATAAGTAATAAGTATAAATAAGGATATAATTATCAAAACATATATGTATTTATCAACGATGCGGTTATAACATTCTCAATATAACAGATATACCTTGAGCACAATATGCCTTTTTTGACAGGAATTGCGTGGTAATCACATTAAATATTGACATAAAAACCTGAGTAACTTTTAAAATTTATTTTTAAAAAATAATTTTACTTCAAATTACAATAATGTAAAAACAAAATATTGTTAAACCATTAGAATTTCTTGTATTTTAAGAAACCGCGATATTTCTTAGGATTCAACCCGTACGCCTTCAATCTTTCGTCGGATATACTGTTGTCGTTTGATTTCGAGGCTTTCTTTTTCAAATTACTATATTTAACTTTGTGTTTAATCTTCTTAGTCTTTCCTTCTGTTGTTTTTGTTTCTTCATTTAAACACGACTTTTCTTCGCCAGTCTTAACTTTCTTCTTCTTTTTCTTCTTTCTCGTCACATCACCATTATGTTTATTGCCTAACTGTAAATGGTTTTCTTCGTTATTTCGTTTCCTCTTTTTCAATTTACCTCTTTGTGGGTTATCAATTGCACCATTATCAACGTTTTTAGTATCATCATTCTTTTGTTCTTTACTTTTCTTGCTGTGACCCTCAATGTCACCTTCATTATTGTCAAGACTAACCGACTCCCCATTGATTTCTTCGTGTTTTCTTTTCCTTTTCTTAGATTTAGTTTTAACTTCCTCTTGTTTTGGTTCGTCAGCATTCGTTTGTTCATCTTGTGATTCATTAACAACTTTTTCCTTAATTTTTTTCTTTTTCTTCTTAGAGTCCTTTTGAACAACTAATTCCGGTTCTCTGTGAACAATTTAATTGAACTTTTTCAAAGGTTTGAGAGATAATAAAAAAAAATAGGCTAGAAATTATTAAAAAAATATAAAATGTTTTTACTAGCATTTGCCAACGATTTCATCCGCGCCCATTTTTCTTAGATGTTAAAAAATTATTTAATCTTTATTGCTCATATATTTTTGTCAGGCGTTGATGTTTTTATTTTTAGATGATCCCTCGGGAACAGTGCTTTTTTTGTATAAAAGAGGGGAATGTTTATGCACGTGATCATGGACACTGATCGTTGGTTAAGTAATTAAGGTGTAAAAGCGTAACAAAAAAGTGGCCATCAGCCATTTAATGTATAAAAATACGTACTGGGGCAGTTCCTTGAATAGACTGGGTAATATCTTCCTCTTGAGGTTAAGGTCGGCGGCTCGTTTCGCATACGTCTTGCGATCGCCTCGCTCGGCGTCGTCTGGCCGATGCTTTACGATCTTCTTTAGAGGCACCCATTGAGTCAACTCCTTGTCGTCCGCTAGGAGAATCTGCAAGGAGAATTTATCCTATTGACTTGAAGGCAGCATAAGGAAAACTAAAAGGAAATCTTAATTGACACTTACAAGCAATGGTTCTAACTGTGTGAGTGTTAAATGCTGAAAAATTTATCTTTTTAACATTATTTTTTAACTTAAAATCACTCACCTCTTCAACAGTCAGCCCGTAGTCATTGGGAGCCACCTCCCTATATTTGAACCTAGTCGGGAGGTCTCCCCCTATTACGTCCTCGCAATCCATCTTGTAGTACTCCTCCATGTACTGGGAGTAGGTTTTTTCCATCTCGTTCGGGATGTACTTGGGTTTCTCACTGTCCAACAGCTTGGCCAATTTGGACTTCCGCTTCCTGTTGCGACGTTTCTTGTCTAGATTGCTACGAATCTCTTCCAGAAGATTCGCCCTGGCCTGCGTCGGATCGTACTCTGCATCCATCTGAACAAACGTTCACTTACAATTCTTTATTTTCGAATACCTAGCTATATTATTACATTATTTCGTCAAAATTAAAAATCACCTTTACTCATACTTAGGGTTCGCGAAAATCCAATATTTATAATAAAATATATCAAAATATGGGTAATATATAGGATTTATCGATGGCATAGAACACAGGTATGGCACTTAAGTTTTTTTTTTCAAAATGAGTACACAAAGTCTATCCTTGTAACATAAATTTTGTTGTGCGCATCCTGTATATCGGTTAGGATTACCTAATAAGTCGAGGGTGGTCAGTCAACTTCACTAAATGGCCTAGATAATCCAACTTTAAAATCTCTGAACTGTAAAATTTACTTTTCTGCACCACGGAGCATATACAAAGAGGAAATGTTGTTATTGGATTTGCCTATAGAGCGGTGCGTGACTACTGCGCGGGGCAAGGAGGAAGTTAGACCCCGCCCATTTATAATTAAATTGTAAATGAAATTTGACTGTAGTCTAGAACAAGTGCTGCCACTCCGTGGCCGGTGCTGACAGAGGACTGATCAAGGTCACGCACGCCCACAAAAATGACGCCAGGACCTAGTTAGAAATCGGTGCAGAGTTGTTTAGGCCATCTTCTCTTTGTATATGCTCTATTTACTGCACATACCTACCACATCTGTGTTCTATGCCATCAATATCAACGATGGGAAAAAGAAGCAATCTTCATTCTGTAATTAGTTTAAACTGTCAAGATTGTAAGGTAAAGTAAAAAATATGAGCTTGATTATTTGATGTTTATTTATATTATAAAAAAGTTAAAAGTGAAAAATTGGGTATTTTTTGAGAATATCAATACTGACACATGAACATAGATATTTTTACATCTTTCTGTGCAATGGTTTTACTCTAACAGATTATTTTTTATCGACTTTCATAATTAATTAGTACACATACTGTTTTATTATGGTGTACGTAAGTAGCACCGGAAGGCAGTGGTAACTCATAATTCGATTAGACACTAACATTTAGAAAATACAAAACAGACTGACCATACAGACAAATGCAAGAAGAGAAGACTTACATTGAATTCTTCATCCTCACAATGCATTTCATCATTATTTCCATTGTGTTCGTCTCCATCGGGTTCCTTTTCATATTTATCCCAATTTTCTGAAAAATAAATAAATAAATACAATGTTTATAATAGACATCCCCCACCTCACCGACAAAGTGAAACATTTTTACATTAAGGGCCAGCGCGGACGAGAGACTTTTTTCTGCAGAAAACAAAAATTCTCCAAGAACTTGCCAAAACTCGACTTAATAAAGTTCTTATTTGAATTTAGTTTATTGAAATTTTACAATCGTGCGTAGGTACGTTCGCTGAATTCGTGGATGCGCCTTGGCACGCTAGTTTTATTTTTTCGAAGACTACCACATATTTTTGTGTGGCTATTTAACGTCCCTCGTGTGTGTTATTCCATGCAGTTGTAAGAAATCTATTGTTTCACACTTCGGGGGTTTTTGTCTTCCGCGAACAAGCCTCGTCATTGAGTTCATTGAGTGATTAAGGGAGGGGGGACCATTTCTCTATGTCCCTTTCTTAATCCTTATCCTTTATCATATCAAGGTTCGCATAAGCGTCGATCTACATATTTTGAATACCTATCTCCAATTCCTCATCTAAGTCAGGGAAAACAGGTTTCTGGTCATCGGTCTCGCCGTAGTATTCTTCATCGAATATTGCTTTCATTCTTCGATCATGCTCTTCCGGGTCGAAGTCGCCTTCTATATCTTCATCCTAGAACAAAGCACAATCTTGATCATAAATGATGAAAAATTCAGAAGTTCAGAATCAACACTTCAGAGATTTGATGGACGTTAAAAATGCATAAACACATTAATGGTTAGGACGATTTTTAATAAAATTTGAAACAATAATAATTATCGTATATATAAAATAAGTATAAAGTTAGTTTGTGCGAGTACCTTAAAGGCGAGCTGCGCGTTACCGGTGACCTGCTTCAGGGTGGCCATTTTCTGCTGCAGCTGGGCCAGCTTGTAGGCCTTGAGTCGGGCGATCTCGTCCATCTTGCGTCGCTTCTCCAAGTCCTTGCGCGCGCGAACTTCCGCTCGCCGCTGAGCTCGGCGCTGGTCCTTCGGGCGGATGCTCTTCATCGTGCGAGGGAACCGCTTCAGCTGTTCGATGACGAGTAAGGGGTGCTACATACTTGTTTGACTCGGCATTAATTAACAGCCGGGCGGTAAAATCGAACAGTGCAGAAAAATATAAATAAGTATGTAAAAAGAAACGAAAAAAAAAAATTGTTTGGGAAAATGGGCACTCGGCTTAGCCGCACGCACCTACACAACATAATTACCGGACGGTAAATATCAACGGCCGGTAAAATATAACGAAGCTAGACGCCGAAGGAAATTTGCTGATCGCCACATGCCGAATATTACTTTTATTGTAGTTATTGCCTCTGGTCGGCTTTGTTGATCAAAAAATACTGTTGAATCAAATGTGCTGAACAGAAAATGTGTATAACACCCCTAACAATTGAGAAGATGGCTCAATCGAAAGAAGAATCGCCAAGAAGAACCACTCACGTATTCCTCGTCGGGTTCCTCGAATCTGAAATTGTATGCCCTCTCGAACTTGGCCTGCTCCTCCACCGTCTGCTCGTCCGCTTGCAGGTCTTCGTCGTCGTGGATCTTGTCTTCCGCCTCGCCGGCGTCCCCTTCCTCCAGATACCTTGCAACATATACAATAATTCAAAATATACCGCAACTGTTCCAAAAGTTAAATTCTTGGCAAAATATAGTGTTACGTGCGTGAAAAGAAACGATTTATTTAACGATTGTAAAAATTGGCGAGTCCGGTATAAGAAACAACGAGGATGAAATAAAGAGGCAGAAAGAGAAGAATATAGTTTTGGTTGGACAAAAACTGGCGGCAGTAACCACGCCTTTACAGAAGACCATCATGAAATAACAGCATGTGTTTCGGTGAGTAAAGTAAGGGATGCCAGAGCCCATTTCCCTATCCCTTATCCTTTATCCTATTGTAGTCGGCAGCGCACGTGCAGCAGCTTTGGCGTTGCTTGTGTTATAGGCGACGGTAGCCACCTACTATCAAGTGGACGGTCAGCTGTCTGCCGATCTTAACATAAAAAAAACTTCGTCATTCTTCCATTGTCTATCCCACAATGCCTTTTTTTCGAAGAGAAATCCATTTACAGATTTCCTACTGCTGGCTAGGCGGTAGGAGTATGTGGGGGTCACCAGTGCTCCACGCTATGCTCTAGGTCATAGCGGCACTGGCACTATCCACTAAAACTCCTCAGTGTCTCCTTGCCCTTCGGGAGGGATGGACGGGCTCTGCCGAGACAACAACTCCTATCCACCCCAGGGCAACCTAGCCATTGCTGGCTAGACTAACTCCAATGGGAGATTGCCTGGAGGCACCAGGGCAATCTCCAGATGGGGGGAACCTTGTGCAGGCACATACAGCTAGTCAGCCATGTGCGCAGGTCCCCTAGGACATTTGAAGACGGGCTTTATATGTCCGCCTATCCCACAATGCCTTAATAAGACGATGATATATATGAGTACTGTCAGTTTTGACATAGAGCGCTGAAATGTAGACGAAATGTAAATATCTCATCAATAAATTATGTACAAGTGGCTAATCAAGCTATGGAGCTGGTCGGAGAAATAAGGAAGTCGATATGCTCAAAGAATGAATCAGCTGAATTGATTATGGGCAGAAAATGTGTATCATGCTGAGGCAGTGTAGGGGTAAAACGAGTCTTGGAGTGGAGACCGCTTACCACATGCTCACTGGACCGATAATCTCAAGAGAGGGGGGCCTTGTCCAACAGTGGACATTTATGGGCTGATAATGATGCAATGACCAATTACCAATAGTGGGCAGATTAATGGATTATAGATACAGAGCAGTAAGCAATAGATACAAAGCTTTGACAAACCTTTTGTTAAGAATGTAGTCTCTAAGGAAAGCTTCTCCTTCATTCAGTTTAGGATCTGACCAGAGAGCTTTTAATGGAGCCAATTCCTTCTCTATTTCCTCATTGATGTGTTTCGACTTTCCCGTTAAATAATCTTTCAATGTACTATCCTGCAATAGAACATCAACGATATTTATAAATTCTTTTAATATTGTAAACAATTTCTCCCAGTCGGACATTTGAAGGAGTTTTGAATCTGCACCAATAGTCCAATGGTCATTTTACTATCACTTTACTTTACACTAACTAAATGTAATACATATAAAATCGTAAACGAACCGTGTTTGTACATCAAATATTTTTTTCAAAATAACAATTTATACATGTATTTATATTACCGAAGTAAAAAAAATAGTTTTTAGAATTCTTGTCTGTTTGTCTGTGCGTTTGTTCACGCTAATCTCAGAAACGGTTTAACCGATTTGAATGCAGTTTTCACAGATGTATTATAGGAAGCTTCCCGTAACATTTAGTGTTTGCATTATTCCAATCGGTTTAAAAACAAAAAAGTTACGCGCTATACCGAAGTTGCGGGCTCAGCTAGTTATAAATACAGTTTTAAATTATTGAAAATGGTATGTAAAACCAATTTTATTGATAGCTCAGACCGATAGATGGCGCTAAGTGTACGTTTAGGGAAGCCACACATAGGCTACTATCGCGCGAGCGACGCGTTTATCGGTTCGGCGTCAATATTTTGTTTGCCCAAGGCCCAACTGCACAGACGCTTGAGCGAACGTTCTTGTCGCTTCAGTAACTGATTTTATGCAACCTCCATTAGAGGCATACGTGATGGAGAAATAAAACAACTATTTAAACTTGTGTGATTCGGGATATTTTTAAAGAGAATAAACCATTTTCCTACACCGACTTTAGGTGCAGTTTAGGTTACTAATTATTGTTTTGCATAAGTACTTATTATTATTTTTTCTAAATACCATTATTTTGTTTTATTTATTTTTTGTGCAAAAGGTGCATGTTGTAATAATATGATAAATACAGTAATAGATAAATAGACATTAATGTTAAAGATTTTTTATACCCAACACCAGGACAGTGTTTGCGGATGGTCGCTTCAACAACCATATGTAAGCGATAGTAGCCAATGTGCGGTCTCCTTTCAAATTCAAATTCAAATTCAAATTCAAAAATTTATTCTGCAAATAGGCCGCAGGGGGCTCTTTTACATGTCTTGAATCTACCAGCGCTTCGGAAGGACCATCATAGCCAAGAAGAATGCGCCGCAAGAAACTTGGCAGAAAGTCATAAAAAAAAGTTACAATTTATATACCTATTTAAGTACCTAAAGTAGTTATTATCACAGCAAAACTAGAACACACTTAATTGTCGCGATTTAATTGACCACTTTGGTAGGTATTACGAAGGGATGTATGAGGTCCCTAATAATAATTAAATAACAATTAAACTAAAATTACTTAGAGATACATAAGTCTCTAAAGGTCAATATAAACTAAAACTATGGTCAACAGAGGTGTAAAAAGCCTCTATGGTGGATGTCAAAATAAAAGATTTCAAAATTAGTAAAAAACGCAAACGGCGAACAACGGCAACAGAGCCGGATAAACGAGACCCGGGTTACTGCTAATTGTCTCGTACTGACAGTTTTGGCCAAGTCATTTCATCACATAAGTATTCCTCAACTTTATAATAGGCTTTTTTCAAAAGTGCGCTCTTAATATATCTTTTAAAAGAGTTGTGAGGCAATTTCCACGCATCTACAGGCACCTTATTGAAGAATCTCACGCAGTCTCCCATAAAAGATTTGTTCACTTTTTGTAGACGGAATTTAGGGACTAGAAGTTTATGTTTATTACGGGTGTTGAATTTATGCAACTCCAACACTTTCTTAAACGATTTAATGTTTTTATGTGTATATAGTAACACATCGTATATATACTGTGAGGGTACCGTAAGGATTTGAACGTTTAGCTGAATTAATTTTTAAAGAACATCTAGATGTCGCACACACTCACAAATGAGGTAAGTAAATGTGATCCATAGTTTTCAAGACAAATTAAATACTGACCTCTACCATGCGCTCGGTTGTTTTATTTCAAAAGTAAAAGTAAATACTAGTTTAATTGGTGGGGTGCTTTCTACGGTATATTAACTTGTGAACAAAAATATTACATATTCACGCATTAATATACATATTATAGGCAATATATGCCTTAATAGTATGACTGAGTATATGAATTTTGATAAAAATAGCCTAACCTCTGTTACTTTGCTTGTAGATTTTTTGGTGCTTGGTGTGGCTTCGCTTTTAACTTCAGCAACTTTCTCAACTTTAAATATGTCTTCATTGTCATCATCGTCATCATCACTGTCAGCAAAACTCAAAGTATTAATCTTGGGTTTTTTTTCTAAAAAAAAAGTTTTTTTATATAATTGATAAGCCATTGGCACTTTATGCCTTAACACTCTATCTCAAGTCCCAGCAGGGCCATCTTTAAAAATAAACTTTCAACGTTGGCATTTGTCAATTAGCTTGTGATGAAACAACTAACAACATGCATTTCAGCCTTTAAAACTTGTAGTAATAAAATATCCATGAGTAACATTAAAAATATAAGAAATAAAGTTTTTTTTTCTTATACTGCACTTTAGTGCTGTGTTGGCCACAGTAGGCCTTTAGTTTAGCCTTTCGTTCGTTCGTTTCAGCCGATGGACGTCCACTGCTGGACATAGGCCTCCTGCAATGACCGCCAAACACCACGATTTTGTGCCGCCTGAAGCCAGCGACTCCCCGCGACTCTTTTAATATCGTCTATCCATCTAGGGGGGGGGTCTGCCGACACTGCGTTTCCCGGTGCGTGGCCGGGAAACGCAGTGGTTAGCCTTAGTACATAATAAAAATATGTTGTAATTTAACATTTAACAAATCAATTTTAATAGATTTTTTAATGTGATTCAAAGTTTGTAAGTTCCTGGCTAAGTTATCCATTAACAATTTGTATTTTCAGCTTTCCTGGATGGTTTTTATGTTAAGGTTGACAGACAGGCTGATGGTCCACTTGGTGATAAGTGGCACCCGTTGCCTATAATAAAAGCAACCCCACATGCCAACTATTATAGGATTTAAGATGAGGGATAGTGACATAGGCTCTGGTATCCCTTATTCACTCACTAAAACACAAAGTACACATGTAGTTTTCTGTAAGGGAGTGGTTCTGTAACTGCTGCCAGACGGGCTGTTCAAATGACTGTGAAATACAGTGTACAAAATGAGTAATAACATTAACATTATTGCAAAATATTTATTTTACACAAAATTATCTACTGCAGAGTTGTAACAGGTAATGTAAATGATTAATAAATAATTAAATAAAGTGATAATATTTGTTTACCTTTCTCCTTTTCCTCTTCTTTAAAAAATTTGTAATTAGGGTCATAGATTCGGGGATCTTTTTTCTTCAAAAGTGCAAGAGTTGTAAGAAATTGTGTTTCCATTTCTTCGCTGACTTCCGGAGGCTCATCGCTGTCATCGTCACTGTCTGAAGATCCCGAAGGATCCGAATTTAAGGACTTTGACCCATATTTTTGTTCCACTACAATTAAAAATAAATTTTGGTATAATTTAAACAAGTAATTTTCAGTTTTACCTTGTTAATTATTCAAAATTAAACATACACTTATGAAATTCCTCTTTTTCACGCCACACATTATATTTTTTAGCATATTCGCTCTCAGTTTGGAAAGAAAGATTTTCGTCTTCGGAATCATCATCAAACAGTTTCTTTTTGGACATTGTTGTATTTCACAAAATGTAATTTTTTAAATCTTAAATTGAATTTCAATAATTCAATATAATATTGAATTTCATTAGGGTACAATAAATTCACAACACTTTCAGTCCTAGAGCCTGACACAGTGAATTGGTAGAAACCAGAAAATTGTGCACTTGCAGCAACCACTTTTTTAATGGTTTAAATTTAAATAGGTAAATTCTTTTTTATATTCTTATTATCAAAATTTAAATGTTAATTTTATTTATAACCTAACTACACTTTGTGTAAACCTGCGACATTCCATCTATCCTTGATCTATCCACTATCACTCACATCCACATTTATTTGACGTATGTTTGATGTATGTCACTGTTTGACAGACTTCACCACTTGTGTTGATCATAGAACAAACGGAAATGTGAGACATGGTAGCAAAGCCGTAAAAATAGAGTATATAGATATGTGCAAAAAATAATAATCCTAAGTGGTCCTAACATACTGAGAGTACTGAGACCAGTGAACTCAGTTTTATTCAGTCGCTCAAACGCAACTCAAACGACACTGTCTTGCATTGCATACACATGATACATTTGTAGCGAACACGAGCGTTTTGAATTGCTTGTGTGTATCGGATTGATTTGGAATGCTTTTGACGTAGGAGATGTGTATCGGATTGGATGCGCGCGGTGTTGTTTGGAATAATGTTAAAATTAAGAGTGACAGTGACATCGGAATAGACTTTTACTATCGGCTTATATTTCTAGTTACAAATTTCTTTTTAAATAGAAGAAGGTAGTTCTTCTGTGGTTAGGTTAGCGGTGCCAATGACATTTACGTTGAAAATAACCTACAATTGTTTTGAGTTTTGAGTTGACATTCAGTGAATAACAAATATTATGTTTACTATTTAAATAATTTATTTTTGTGGAACATATAATAATTTATGAATTATTTTAAACTTGATTAGCAGTGAATGTTGAGTAATAATTTGGAATCATGACAACTAACCCTAGGAAGGGCACCGATCCGGTGCTTTCGGAAGAAAGTGATCAACTCACTATACGGCCATTGTAAATATTACCTGCTCTATTGTGTATTAGCTGTTGCATACGACTTCGTCAGCATATCTTTATAAAATATAATAATAATAATATTATAGTGTAATCGTAGGGTTGTTCACTCACACCGCGGCAACATTTTTATACTCGTAACTTCCAACGGAAAGGTCCGTCCGATTCGTATAATTCAAAGAGCTATTTACATGTACCTACATTAAACCAACCTTGCTTATGAAACTATGTAGTTATAGGAATGTCATCTTTCTATTATACCTGTTTTTTAATATAGACATATATAATTTAATTTAAACATAGTGTTATAAACATGTACTACATTATTTTAAGTATCATCAATAGTTTTTTTACAGTGCACGAACAAATAATGTCTTTTATAAGCAAATTTTTCCTATATATTTTTAATTTTTATAGGGATCTTAAAATTTTTAAATAAAATTATACTGGTTGATAACTGGATGTTACTGGTTCTGTAGGTGAAATAATTTTTTAAATTGGTTAAGTTGTTTTTGAGTTTATCCTTTATAAACAAACATACGAAAAATAATTATAATGTTAATGTAGATTACTTTTATTGACTCATTATTTTCAAAAAATATACTAAGGCACTTAATTAGTACTTTGTAGTGAAATGTATTTTAAAAGCAAATTCGTATTCAGTCAGTTGTCAATTATTTCGTTTATTTACAGAGGTGCTGGCCAAGAAGTAGGTAGATCATGTATCATGTTGGAGTTCAAGGGCAAAAAGATCATGGTATAGTATTTTATAATGGTATATAATTTTGAAGTGGCTTATTATATCGATTTATTCATCTAGAAAATTAAAAATATTTTTTAATTTAATTTACAGTTGGACTGTGGGATCCATCCAGGTTTGTCTGGAATGGATGCTTTACCATTCGTTGACCTGATTGAGGCTGACGAAGTGGACCTCCTACTTATATCACAGTAAGTTCACTTTGGCCAATTGAAACCTTGTCATGTTAAAACTATTGTTACCGACTGTTTATATTATCACTTTTGAGATTTATTTGTTTTTAGGTAAAAGTTCAGTTCTTTTTTTCAGTTTTCACCTGGATCACAGTGGAGCTTTGCCATGGTTTCTTACGAAAACATCATTTAAGGGCCGTGTTTTTATGACACATGCCACCAAAGCCATTTACAGGTGGCTTGTCTCCGATTATATTAAAGTTAGGTGAGAAATACATTTAATGTTAAAAATTTAAAATGTTTTCAGAGATCAGTATAAATCTTGCCATTACATAATAAAAATGTACAACACACAATTAAAGAAGACATATACATATAACATCACTTGTGCTATTGTGATTTATGCAATGAATTCTTACCCTAACCTTGGCTTATCTAAGAGCTTAGTTTTTTGACAATTAATTTAAAATTATTTTGGGTATTATGAGATATAGCCTTTGTAATTTTTATAAGGTAGAATATTTTTTTAAGAACTGTAGATAGTGAAAATTGTTGCTAAGCAAAGATAAAAATAATTTGTTTGAATTAGAAAAATATTATTTACAAAGCTTTTTGTTTGTACCTTTCCAGTAACATATCAACAGAACAGATGTTGTACACGGAATCGGATTTAGAAGGATCTATGGATAGGATTGAGACAATAAACTTCCACGAGGAAAAGGACGTACGAGGGGTTCGGTTTTGGGCGTACAACGCAGGCCATGTCCTTGGAGCCGCAATGTTCATGATAGAAATAGCCGGTGTCAAGGTAACATAAACTGTAGTCGTAACATTATATAATAGTCTTATATAATACATTAAAAGCTTTTTATTCGCGGGGGATAGGTTTTATAAGTATGCTGAAAATACAAAAATCTTGAATGGGTATGGTAATTTGTATGGCTATATATAGGGCATATGTTTCAATTTTTCAAAATAATATAAAAATAAAATTAATAAGAGAATAATAATAATAAACCAACATATATATTTCCTGATAAACAAGGAATACAAAAATAAAATAATCCCCACTAAGGCCATTAACAATAAGTGAATAGTTTGAAAATCTCTTTGAAATAACTACCTCTGCACAATGCACATGCCTGCAGTAAAATAGATTGCCAATGCTTTAATAAAGGCTACTGAATCCTTCTAATATAATATGGAAAGGATCTATGTTGCAATTTTCTATCTCCCCAATAACGGAAGAGTGAATAAGGAGTTTCTATGTATTGAGTAATATATGCAAAGAAATACATCAAGTTTTCATGTGTGGCAGAAGTTCTAATAAATAATAATTTTAAATTATATCAGCCATCCGTGATCTTCCAATCGTCAAGATATGTATCATGCCGAACCCCTTTCCTGAAAGAGCACTTTTGTAAATAAGTAATGTTCTCCGTTCCTTGCTGTATATGACCGATGTCTGGTGGTGTCCACACTCTGGTCATAGTAGCACTGTAGCATTTTAAAGCATATAGGATGGAATTATATGTAGCTCTTTGAAGAAAATCTTTTTAAATGTTATATGATTTCAGGTACTGTACACAGGTGACTTTTCGAGACAGGAAGATCGTCACTTGATGGCTGCCGAAATACCGACGGTGCATCCGGATGTTCTTATAACGGTATGTTCCCCGATAGCTATGTCTGGGTCCGCTCAGAGTTCGTAAAAAAAAAAATTGACCTATTGTAACTTGTTAACTTATTCTTCATTATCAAATTAATCATCTGATGAATATTCATCCCAGAACAACAGTAAAATATTTACATAATACTAACCAAATTGAAGTAATAAGTATAATATAACCAGTTCCAGTTTTTTTATGTATTCTGAGGTTAAATGATGTACTGAAGGTCCACTTAATAGTAGGCGGCTATCGTCGCCTATTATAACACTAGGCAACGCCACAGGTGTTGCAAGTACGCTGCTGACCATAATGGGATTAAAGATAAGGGATAAGGAAATGGGCTCTTGCATTCCTAACTCACTTAACGAAACACAGCAGCACACAGTCTGGCGGTTACTGCCGCCAGACGGACTGCCCAAATGCCTGCGAAATGCAGTATGCCTTCCACTACAATTGCCAGTTCATGAGAACTGTGAGATGTCAGGAGAGGGCTTCATGCAACATTTTTAGTTTAATTTCTATTAAATTTTTAAATTAGTGTTCACCCACTAGTCTAAGTTCAACAATATTGGGGTAAATAAAACTAACACTAAAGTGGGGTTTCCACTGCAAAAAGGCAATGAGCGAGAAATGTTTAGTGGAACAGATTCCTTTTACATAAAATAGTTTTACATTTCCTCCGACAAAGAGTTTGATCAGTTGATTTCCGCTGCAAAAGAGAATTGAGTTGAGAGAGGAATAAAAAATGCAAATGTCATAGGGATTCCACAAAGTACATTCCCACATAGGGAAGAGGAGCACGGGAAGCGAGACCGCTTCAAACTCGTCGGCGAACACATGACGCATTTTTACTCATTTGGTCCGTTCCCCATTCTCGGTGGAAACATTACTATGTCATTACTCATTATCAATTGCAAGTTAAACGGACTCGGTAATGACTCCGCTCCGTTCCCTAGAAATGAGCAAGCTTATTTTTACTCTTTTTGCTCACTTAGCCCTTTCCGCTTTCTTTTTTTAGTAGAAATTCATGTATGCAGCTTACACTTACGAGTTGAATGGAGTCCGAAATGGGTCTGTTATGCTCGCGGTGGAAACTGGGTTTAATGCTCGTCAATAGGTACGAAAAAAAAAGCAAAATTGGTTCACAAACTAGAAAAATGGATCCACAATTTTCACTTCACGCCTTAAATAAAAATAACGATTAATGTTGAGTGTTTCGTTTTAAATAAAAAATAATTAAACTCATCAACTATACTATAATAAACTCTTAAACGAGCCATGTCTGTACATGAAAGATTTTTTCAAAAAACCATTTGTACACGTACTTATGTTACCAAGATAGAGAAAATAGTTTTTAGAATTTTTGTTTGTTTGTCTATTTGTGTGTATGCATACATACTAATCTCTGAAACGGATTAACCAATTTGAATGCGGTTTTCACTTATGTACTGTAGCAAGTTTCCCGTAATAAGTCAACCTTAATACTGAAACCCGTAATAACTGAAATTAAGAGGATTGTAACAGGAGTTTATCAATTAAAATTGAAATAAATTAAAATTATAATTGGGATTCCCACAGGAATCGACGTATGGAACCCACATCCACGAGAAGCGTGAAGAGCGAGAGGCGCGCTTCACGGGGCTCGTCGCCGACATCGTGACGCGCGGCGGCCGCTGCCTCATCCCCGTCTTTGCACTGGGCCGAGCGCAAGAGTTGCTGCTCATACTCGGTCAGTTAAACAATATCGTTCTTACGCCCTTCGTATAAGCTGCACAACACTCGAAACGTGACGCGCAGAGGCCGCCGCTTCATCCATGTTCGCAATGGGCCGAGCGCAAGAGCTGCTGCTCACACTCTGTCACTCGAACAAAATCGCTCTTACGCCCTCGACATAAGGTGCACATGCTCGACACATCTCCGCGTTCACAATATAACGGTTAATTTAGCATTTCACTCTCAACGACTCCGTGGCGCAACGGTAGCGCGTCTGACTCCAGATCAGAAGGTTGCGTGTTCAAATCACGTCGGGGTCATTTCTCTTTTTAACTTACTAATTTAAAAGTTTTTTTTTTCAATTGTTCTGATATTATATAAACAATTTTTCATTGTTTGCCTTTAAAAATAAATTGGATTTATTGCAACGGAACATAGGTGATGGTAATCAAACATAGGTAATCAAGCATGTACCTACTGACAGTAAAGACAATTGATATGATTGATTTTTTTTATTCAATCTGCAGAATAACTTTGTATTTGTGTCAAGATTTTTCTGTCCAACTATAATCGCTTGCTTTAATAATTTAAAAAAGGTAATTGTTAATTTGGCTAGAGTAGTTGAAGAGACCGGTGTGTGGAATCGTGACGAATTTCAGATGAGTACTGGTCACTGCATCCGGAGCTGCAAGACATCCCCATTTACTACGCGTCGTCTCTCGCCAAGAAGTGTATGGCGGTCTACCAGACGTACATCAACGCCATGAATGACAGGATCCGCAGGCAGATCGCCATCAATAACCCCTTCGTGTTCAGGCACATCTCCAATTTGAAGGTAACTCTTCTCTATAGGCTAATTGTTGGATACATTTTTAAAAAAATACAAAGGTCTCGAGCAAAGTTTAGCTTATTTTTTTAGTTTATCAACACACTTTAAAGAATTCCATGACAATGAAACATATTCACTTATTAAGGAATTTTACAATGAAATGTTAATTCCTTAACCTGGCCTTTGTTGTGGGTGACTTAACTGTAACTGCTGTAAATTAAATGAGATTTCTTGATGGTGATAATAAAATAATTCTTGATGGTATGATAACATGCAAATAAACATTTATTCATCGAAAATCACTACAGTAAACAATTTTATTTATTTTTGGAAGTAAAAGAATGAATCCTTTCATTATATGCAATCATGAATATTTAAAGTACTTTTATCATTTATGGCATTTTTGTTCACCTCTCAAACTAACTATACTGAATTCTGTCATTTAGCTATGATTTCAGTAGAGTCTAATATTTCTAATCATGCACAGCCTACAGATCAATTAGATAATTTTCTTATCATTTGATAATTACTATGATAGTGATAATCTGAGGTTTATTAAAAATTGCAGTTATCATTGTATGCATTGAGTGTACATTTATACAGAAATATTTGAAAGTTTTCCAAGCTTGTAATTTGTGTTTGAAAGCATACTAATTATCTCCTCCCAATTACGTAATCGTTTATGTTTTTATTTTATTACTAGCTGAGCCCACAACTACGTACGCGTGTTATTCGGTATAGCCCGCAACTTTTTTGTTTGTAAACCGATTGGAATGAAACAGACACTAAATGTTACGGGAAGCTTACTACAATACATTAGTGAAAACAGCATTCAAATCGGTTAAGCCGTTTCAGAGATTAGCGTGCTCAAACGCACAAACAGGCAAAAATTCTAAAAACTATTTTTTTGACCTCGGTAACATAAGTAAAACGTGTACAAATTGTTTCTTGAAAAAAAAAAAAATTCTTTAATGTTTAGACACGCTTGTTTACGATTTTATTATACATATAAATTAGTTAACTTTGACAATAATAAAAGGTTTGGAATTATTGAAACTGGCAAAAAAAAAGACTTGAAAGTAAGAAGGCTATGAAATCGTGATACGAAATAAAACCAGACACGTATCTTTTTTGTTTTATTACAAAATTTCAGCTTTGATGGAATTTTGTTCACCAATAGCAAAAACATCAATTTCCGGCTTCACTTTCTCATACAAATGTGGGAACGCTCCTTCCGCCTTGTACTTCTTTCTGACGATCTCGTACAAAGACAGATCGAACATGACCTCGAACTCGTCTCTGGTCATGAATATGTCGGCGTAAAGAAACGAAAAACCGCCGACGTCTCTAGTGAACTTCTCCATTTTCCTCATGGCGTCCACCGGGTTGTAGTTCTGCCTCTGCTTAACCCTTCCGGGCACGCCGTATACGCCGAGATCGTTATACATTGCGTAATTTGTTCCGGGCACCATGTATTTTGAATCTGGCCGCCTCAACTGACCCGTCGTCGGACCGCGATCGATCACCTTGCACGGGTATACGAGCAGTGGGAACTTGTCGAACAACTCGCTCGCTACGTCGATTTGCCTCTCGAGTTCTCCGATCGGCAGGACGATGTCTTGAAACACTTGTTTGGTGAAAGTGTAGGCGCGTACTCCGGGAGTCGTCGTGAACTTTAGGAACGCTGGCTTAGGCGGCAAAAGCCACCCGAAAATATATCTGAATAGCGGATTGTTCCCGACAGACAACATATCTTCAACCACCCAAAATATGGCTCTGTTATGTCTCAACAGGTAGTCTCGCAACGGTATTAACTCGACTCCTTCGCCGTCTGTCAAAAATGTCTCCGCGTGCTTGTAAAACCAGGGCTTGTACCATTTGGAGCAATAGTTTACGGTCACATTTGGATCATAATCGGAGTATTCACCGGTCATCAGCACCGCTTCGTCCTTGCTGAAAATGGTCGCCTCAATGTAGTCCGGAAAATATTTCGGTGCGGCTTCGTTCGCTCCGCTAATTTCCCTTATTGCGTCGCAGTAATTCTTCTGGCCTTTAACCGGGATATATTTCATCTTGATGTAGGGTTTTATTTTGACTATTTTCAACGTCAAAGCGACCAAGAATCCCAAACTGCCGTGCGACCAAGGTAGCGCCTTGTACAAGTCTGAGTGTTCGTTGTCAGCCGTCGCCTTCACCAAGGATCCGTCGCCCAGAACCACTTCGTAGCTCATTACGGTTTCCTGGTAGAGGCCAGCTTTATGGGAATGCGTAGACATTCCTGTGCCAAACGCTAAACCTGAAAATGAGAGTCATTTTAGATAACATGAAACGTCTAATCAGTTACTTTGCGGGGAAACGTTGGCTTCGTATTTCCCCTCGGCTTTCGCAATCTATGCATGCGCTGCAACTTCCCTAGTGTTGCACAGGTTTAATGGAGTAAATTGTTTCATTTGACAACAAATTTTTATTAACACCTTTCTTTAGATTCATCTCAAATTGAGAAAAGAATTCAGATTTAGAACTGATCCAGATACCTTGTTTTTGTCGCCAGGCAGTCTAACGGCATTGATCGCACATAAATAAGCCGACCTTTAATAGGGTCATGGAAAAAGGGTCTTCTGTAAGGCGGCGGCGATTGCCACTTGCCAGAGTGACGAGATTGAAATGCGGCCCTAGCTTTTCCGTTAAATTTGTAATAAAAAAAAAGTTAAAAGTGGAACTGTACCTCCCAATGTTGCGTCCACGAGTTCAATCGTTACCATCAAAGAATACCCCTTGGGGATCAAATACTCCGTGATGTCACCAATTGTGACCATGGGCTCCACTCTTACCGTCATCTCGACCTCGTTCAGCTCCAGGATGTTGTACAGCGATATGTGGACTTTGTGGTGGAGGTGTTTTTCGAAGAATGTCGTGGAGAGAGAGAGCCAATTCGGTCTGGAAGTGCATAGCAGTCGACGTTTTTCAGCAGGAATCCTGTTCCATTCGTGGACCTTAAATGTTATAATAGGTATGTCCTTAGAATATTGTGTTATATTAGTAAGCCTTTAAGTTGCTAACTAGGATAAGAGACATAACCGACGTTAGTGCATGCTACTTTTTGTTAATCTAATAACTTTAAAACGACCAATTCTTGTATATAAATTTATTTCACTTGTCTCGGAAACGGCTATAACGATTTGGATGAAATTTCATATATGTTGATATGGTTTTGCTTTTTAAGTTTACCTATAAAATTATATTTGTAAAAACGCAATTAAAAAAAAAAAAAAAAATAAAGCGCCATCTCGCAATTTTTTGTGGTACTTGTATTGTAGCCGATGGATGGTATGGTAACCAACTGTACCTCAAAATTATATGACATGGCTCTATATGAATACGAATAAGTTCGGCTTACATTCAATACTAACAATGAAATTATTGTGTTAACTGGCGTCGGTCGCAATCCTATAATTATTGTATTGTGACGATCTTATCGTTGTTGTTTCATAAGATGAAACGCAAAACATAGCAAGAACAGAGGTGATAGAGTATTGTGTATGACGAAGTTCCAAATTGAAGAGTCAGTGTTGAGATGTGTGTAAAAACTTACTTTTCTTTGTATCTGCGTTACCGCGGCATCGTGTCGCCCGGCGTCACTCGTCAGCTTCCTAAGGAACGCCCTAATCCTTAACACGAGCGTGAATACGAAGCTAGCCGGCAGACAGAAGAATGCCACCACTAGCTCGCGGTGGTCTTCCAGCCATTGGACGATACCACTCTTCAAACTCTCCGACAACATGGCTGAAATGTTTTGACGATAATAGGGGATCGGACAAATTTTCAGAAAGTGTTTTAAATTAATCTTCATGGATATTTATTCCCATAAAAAATACTATTTTATTTATTTATAGCCTTTTAGGTACTCAAAATCATGTTTTAATATTGTTTGTTTGAAAATGCCGCCAAAACGCCACGATAGTTCATCTGAGAGCGCGTAACGTCATTTGTGGTCATATCATAACAAAACAGCTGCATTGGCATAAGACAATGATTGCCCACAAATGACGTCACGCACTGTGATTGGTGTTTCAGTATAGATTAAAAATATTGTAAATAATAAAATTTTATTTCTTCATTTAAAAATGTTTAAATGAATTATATTAAATTATTATTCGATAAATAATCGTAAAAAATTATATATTTTCTTTCTAAGTACATTTTAGATTTTAATCTGATTACTGTCCGATCCCCTATTGAACAATTATATTAAAATATTAAATGTTAAATACTGCCAGCGAATTTCAGTCCCTTTTTCTTAAGCGTTGAAAAAAATATCCATGCCTGGCTTATTTGCTCATATATTTCTGTGAGGTGTAAAAAATATTTTTAGATGATCCCTCGGGAACAGTTTTCTGTATGCAAAATTTGATGATGCTCGGTTGACTAATTAAGGCGTGAAAGTTAAAAAAACAAACTCACTTTCCCATTTATAATATTAGTTCATTCATCGCCATCATCGTTCGGCCAGCCTTTTCAATTGAGCCACCCTGGAGCCACCACAGTGCCTACTAGCTTATTTCTGTTTACAAAAGACTAAATACTAAATACGTGACTAATGTCAATTTAAAGTTGAGTTTACATTATATTAATTTCTATGTAGTTTCTCAAAAAAAGGTAATAATTATTTGTGAAACTTACTTGCATTCCTTTTGAACCTCCTGAATTGTAATGAATTTAAATTCACCGATGGTGCTACGGTATCGCTACTGATAAATTAATTAACCTATTATATGTATCAAGAAATTGGTGTAGACCGGCAGGTGTGCGCTTATCTGAGACCGATAGTTCTGAATTATTAAAAATTGACCATGCTTATCACTTAATAAAATCGATTATTATGAATACATTTCACATTATTATTAAAAGTGAAAATACTGGATTTAATCAGAATTTGCATCGACTTCTTTTGAAATACGATGTCCGTGAGGAATAAACTAAACGTTTTTTAAAACACATCTCGGCGACAGATTATTCAAATCAATGACATTGACCTCGAATTCAATTTGTCTTTATCTTTGGTTCGAGCAACTTTGAACGTTATTCCAATGTTCACAAGAGCTATGCCTAAATGTATTCAGTTTTGTGTATGGTATCAACTAAAATCACGAGTGATTTTGTCAGAATAAAAGTAAAAAAAATCAATGCAAGTAATTTTTTTAACTTGTATTGCATTATGAGATTGTCTGTACTAATTTTGTAAATGCAAAAGTAACTTTAATCTTTTAGGTTTGTACAAATGAACCACTGACCCGACTTTGATGAAATTCAGGGTGGAGATAGATAGTTCGAATTGTGGGTTATTTTTTGAAATTTTCAAGCCGATATAAGCTGCAAGATAGAGCTATGTATATTTAACGAACTGTCTAGTAGTTCTGACATTATTAGAGGCTGATAGTAAAATTAATATTGTGTAAAATTATATGGTATGTGGTAACAGTTGATAAATTCAAGAGAAGTTAATTAGCCAATTTATATTGAAAAAGGTTACAATATACTAAATAGACGTCAATTGAATGCACTAGTTTTGTTATTGTAAAATAAGCAGAAAGTAGTCATTAGTTGCAAACTCCCTGAGTCACGATGTTTAACGACGCGTTTTCCAAAATTAAAAGACTCATCCTTGTCCGTGGTCCAGATAATTAACACTCGATTATTTTTGACATTTATTCCTATATATTTTTTTTTTATTATTTTACTGCTGGGATGTTACTTTGACTCTTTAATTGCGGCGGCATCTGCCATGTTATTCTTTTTTGTCCTTCGCTTGTGTTTTTGTTCGGTGCCTGCCTCGTTGGAGGCCACGTAATAATAAATAAATTAGTTAGGTTATCGGTTAGACAACATTATAATCGTTTTTGTATGAATGTTCATAGTATGCTAAACATTGTACTGTGCCTTGAGTTATGTTGTGTCCGATTGCCCATAGCATGAGTAATGTTGGTAGACCGGGCTGGCAACGCTTCCTTATTACAATACAATAGGAAAATTCGCCTTTTCGTTAGAATGAGCCTTTTATAAACTTAAGTTGCAATCATGTACATATTCTGGTCATAGGGCACCCTCATAATTTTTCCAATAGGACCGGTGTCAGAAGCAGCTCAGCCCTTATCAGGTCGACCACCTTACTGCGTATCCTGCCCACTGCATTTCAACTTTAATTGCATTTTCTAGTATTATTTCTTTAATTGAGGATAAGGGAGAAGGACGGCCCCAGCGACCCATGACTGTGTGTCCTGCCACTTCAGCTTTAGTTGTAATGGTCTGGTATTATTTCTAGAATTGAAGTTAAGGGAGAAGGAGTATTGGAGGACTCTCATTGAAAAGTTATAATTGTCATTATTTCAGGGCATCGATCACTTTGAAGACATAGGTCCTTGTGTAATTATGGCATCGCCGGGGATGATGCAGTCGGGACTGTCGCGGGAACTGTTCGAATCTTGGTGCACGGATCCCAAGAATGGTGTCATTATTGCCGGTAATTAAGAACATTTGCAGTTTCTCTATCGACACCCAGATGTTTCCTAATAATAGTGGGTTGTCAAAAGTTTTACTACCTACATCAAAGAGAAATTTACATAAGGGATTATATTGTGATAATCTAGATAATATCTAGCTTGGATCCCTTAGGCTGGGCTCTAAGCGTGCTGACTAGCTAAGCGTGCTCTAAGCGTGCTGGGGTCAACCACACATTTCGTCAAAATATTTAAAAATTTAAGCACATTGGGACCTCATGGACCTTAGGAGTGTTCAAATTTGATTAGAATCAAATTTTAACACTCCTAAGGTCCATGAGGTCCGTAGACGGAGGATAAGAAAAAATAACATCCTTCCTTACATATTATAAATTGAAGTCTCTAGCCACGTCTGTCTGTATGTTCTCTAACTCTTCCTAAACCACGCAACGTATTTTGACGCGGTTTTCACTAATGGAAAGAGCGTTAAACGAGGAAGGTTTTTATATTGTAATTTGCAGAAAAAAAAAATTACACCCGCGTCGCTAGTAGAAAATATATTAAAATTTAATATAACAGTTTTAAATTATTTTCTTGGTAACTAGGCAAAATTTTATTTGCAAAATGAAATCAGGCGTATGCATTTTGGGTTATAACACTTATAAAGTTATTCCGTTTATTCAAGTTTGATATAAGGAATTGTGTAATAGAGTTAATAATTTGTGATTGCGCAGGATACTGCGTGGAAGGCACCCTCGCGAAGACCATCCTGTCGGAGCCCGAAGAGATCAGCTCGATGTCGGGGCAGAAGCTGCCCCTCAAGATGTCAGTGGACTACATTTCGTTCTCGGCGCACACGGACTACCAGCAGACCTCAGAGTTCATCAACATCCTGAAGCCGCCGCACGTCGTGAGTCTCTTTTTATTCTGAACTAGCGGCCCGCCCCCGGCTTCGCCCGGCGTGCAATTTTTATATACTCTAAAACATTCCCCGTTTATCCCTCTTTCCATTAGCGAAAACCGAATTAAAATCGATCTACCCGTTCACGCGTGATGCCGTGACCAGGAGAAATAGGGATTCATTTTTACATATAAGATTAAGTCAATTTTTTTATATTAAAGTCGACAGACTGACTGACGGTCCACTTGATGGTAGGTGGCTACCGTCTCTATAACACAAGCAACGCCACAGGTGCTACTTTCTAGAGTTAACTTTGAAAAGAGGAGATAGAGATAAATGTGTTAAAAATAAACCCCCTTTTGCTTTAGGTGCTGGTGCACGGCGAGCAGAACGAGATGTCGCGCCTGAAGGCGGCCCTGCAGCGAGAGCATCGCGGCCGGCTGCTTATCCACACGCCGCGCAATACCCAGTATTTGACGCTCACATTCCGCGGGGACAAGACCGCCAAGGTCATGGGCTCGCTGGCCGTGGAGCCGCCGACGCCCGGCCGAAGGCTGCAAGGGGTGCTCGTGAAGCGCAACTTCAACTACCACCTGCTAGCCCCCGAGGACTTGCACAAGTACACCGAGCTCAGCCAGTCGGCGGTCACGCAGCGGATGAGCATAGCCTACGGCGGTTCGGCTGCGGTGCTGAGGCACGTCCTCATGCAGCTGGCCGGCGCCATAGAGTTCACGTCGGAGACTCGCTGGCGACTCTACGGCTGCGTGGACCTCACCCTGGACTCGACAGGCGCCGTGCTGCTAGAGTGGCAGGCGCAGCCCGTGTCGGATATGTACGCGGACGCCCTGGTGGCGGGCATCCTGGCCGCCGGGTCGCTGGCCGCGCCCCGTCACCTACCGCTGGCCCCCAAGTTGGACAGGATGCACTTCAAGGAGTGCGTCATAGAGATGCTACAGGAGATGTTCGGCGAGGACTCCGTGCCGAAGATGTTTAAAGGGGAGAAACTGCATGTGACGATAGACGGCAAGCGCGCCGACATCGACCTTCTCAATATGGTGAGTGGTCATCGTTATAATTGATGTCAGTAACATGTCTACAGAGAAGAGCTTTGCATTATTCGTATATCTACATTAATAATTTAAAGAGAAATATTTTGTACATTTGTTTGTAAAGGATAAACTCAAAAACGATTTAACTGATTTTAAAAATTATTTCACGAATAGAAGAGAACACATTTTATTACACATTTTATTTTTTGTTTACTTTATAATATTAGTCTTTGTTTATAAAATTATATATTCATATCTTAAGATACGCAGGCAACGGTTAGTTTTTTATGTGGAAAGTTGGATGGTTACTGAAGCCAATAAAATTATTTAATTGAGGACAGACATTATCCAACGGATTATGATTATTTCAAATTAGAGTATATTATGACCAATATTTTAAACTGTTATTAAACCTTCCTTCGTTGTAGTGCACATTTATTCTTTTATTTTTTAAATTATTTATAAAGAATTTTTTTTATAATCTGTCATACTTTAAAATCACTCTTTTAGTTTACAAATCTATCTACAAACTCAACCCAACAAAAAAATTATTCATTCAAAGAATATCCTCTCAAGCTCATCGAGTGAAAGCAAAAGTTCGAGATGAATGGTACGTTGCAGTTATGGCTGATTGCAATAACGACATTTGAAATGGTTTCAGGACGTGCACTGCCCCGAAGACGAGAACGTGGAACGAGTGGTGCAGTCGGCCATCAGCAAGCTGTACTCTGCCCTTGCGCCTGTCAAACCTCCCCCACCCCCACAGCCTCAACAAACCGACTTGTAGTATTAAACTAGTTTATACAACCAGAGTTTTTTTGAATTAGTTGAAGCCTTTTTTAATCCGCAACGTCCTCATAGTTCCCAAATGGATGAATTAGACTCGGACATCACCAAGTAGCCAATTTGCTCTTTAATTTGCACCTTTTCACTAAAACTACGTGTAATGTATTGAGATTCCTCACTATGAGATTGAGGTTTCTTGCGGCTTTTGTAACTAAGATAAATATATTTTACATTGTAAGTAATTTCAAAATAAGGTTAAACAGATTACTGCAGTGTACTGCATCCCTCTATTGTTGCTTGTGTCCTTAGGCGATCATTAAGTTGACCGTATACTAGCGGCCCGCCCCCGGCTTCGCCCGCGGTGCAATTTTTATATATATGAACATTCCCCGTTTATCCCTCTTTCAATTAGTGAAAACCGAATTAAAATCGGTCTACCCGTTCACGCGTGATGCCGAGACCAAGGGAAATATGGATTCATTTTTATATATAGAGATAAAAAAATATCCTAAATTATTCAATGCCTTGGAGTAAAAAAACTGGAAAAAACTGGAGTAAAAAAACTGGAATTTTTAAGTATTTCATAGTTTAATGTCGGGATTTCTCTTTCAAATCTATAATTAAACTGTTTTTAATAAATTAATTAGTACAATAAGTTTAATAAAAAAAGAATTCATTTAATATTGGTCTTTTAAACTATTCTTCCTTTAACGTCATACTAAATGCGGAAGTACTATGGTAATTAGCTTAAAATAGGAGATATCAATACAACATTCTGCATAGTTAACAAAGTTTTATTGAATAAGGTTCGAATTATATTGTATGTGTAATTAATTACGCATATAAAATTCGAGCCTAAAACACATTACCTACTGGTTGACAGTTAAGAACGTCACAATGCTAATGTTTCGTTGTTGATTTTTTAAATTTCTAGTCACAACTGAATTAAAAAACGACCCATTAATTTGGATGTACTTCACGTGATGTCACTTAACGTCACGAATTGTAACATAATGTACATGATTAAAAACAAGACATGTCATGATTCCCCATTTTAGAGACTGATATATTTAGTGAATCCGCGTGGGGCTAGGTGGCCTTGGAATACCGCTTCCAGAACTTCTTGACGTCGTCGTGACCGGCACGCGTGACCACAACGGTGCGCGTTCGTTCACTCTGCCACTGGAGCACTCCGGTCGACCGCGCGTAGTCGCGCACCACCACAAACTCGCTCTGGAATACGACGAAAATGGCTATACCGCAGCCTATTCAATACATTATGTAAGAAAATGAAAAAAGATCGTTCTTGGCTTTTTATACAGGCAAATCAGTGCAGTGTAGTGGTCGTGCTATCTTTACAAGAACAAATCGTATGGTGATTGATGGTGAATGAAAATGTTGGAAGTAACAATACTCGTTGTTAAGGCAACAAGAAAGTACTCCAATTTCTCGTTTATGCTCGTTTAATTTCAAATGTTTTGTCTAATTTTTACAATACAATACACACGCTGGCCTCGCCCGAGCTCGTTCGCCGGTGATTCGCGATTGGCCCGAAGCCCCACCACCCACCTACAGGTCACTATCTATCACGCGGCGCGTGAACATCCTCCCCCCGTTGGAGAAGACTTCTTCTTCAACTCCTCTTCATCATCTGACGGCCAAAGGGGACAAATTCTGTTCAAAGCTCGACGAACTACTCCATTGCCAGTAGCGACGTCGGCGACCCGAGGTACTCCGTCGGCTCCAGGAAATAATGCTTCAACTCTACCAATGCGCCACCTCAGGGGCGGCAGATTTTCCTCCTTCAACACCACCATATCTCCTATTTTCAGTGCAGGGTGTCGCTGGCGCCATTTAATGCGCTGCTGAAGTTCTGAGATATATTCGCCTCTCCAACGATCCCAAAAATGTTGTTTCATCTGATCTAACTGTTCATATCGTTGTAGTTGACTAAGTTTCATATCAGTTAGCTGCTCTGACGGCAGTCCGGTTAAAGGTCTTCCGATTAAAAAGTGGCCTGGCGTGAGTGGGCTCAAGTCCGAAGGGTTTGAAGACAGCGGGCATAATGGACGCGAATTAAGAATGGCTTTAATTTCAGCGAAGAGCGTCGCTAATTCTTCGAACGTCAGCCCAGATAACATTTAAAACTGTATAAACGCTGTATTATGAAAAATTTGAAGACTTTAGGCTGTTTAACTTTGCTGTATTTGGACTGTATAGCCGGATATTCAGTCGTTGTAACCCCAAAATAGGCCCCAAATTATACAGCCCTAAGTGTAGATCTAGCTATCTTACAGCTGTGTAATAGCTGTACAACCCGAAGCAATAGCTGATTTAGAGCGTAATTAGTTACCATTATACAGACACTGTTCTCCAATTTTGCGCGCTTTACTCTTATATACAGTCTCAGGTTTCTAAACGTCTGAATATAAGAATTCTTATTAATTTATTAATAAAACTGTACGTGTTCGTGGATGAATTTATCAAATACCAAGATTTTATAATATATCAAACACGCGGCGGCCATTATAATTTGTGAAGTGAACTTATTTTGCTAATGGTAAGTACCCATTATTTGTTCCTTGGTTGTTATTTTGCTTGCGGCTGTTACTTCTTCGTGAATATGTATACTAATAGTAGGCCAAAAACTCATGCGCTCTCGAAATAATAGATATTATAGAAAATGACTGTGTAAAAAAACGGTTTAACCCAACTTGAAACTAGCATTATGAGGTCCTAGTACTTTTCTATTGAAAATAAATTAATTGTGTAATAGTATTAAGTTAAAATTCTCTCTAAATTTCAAAGAAATTTTGAAAAAAATATTATATTTTAAAGTACATATTATGAAACCATGTTTAGAGGTTAGGTTTAATGGCGTTCTCAATTTAAACAGCTTTTACTCTTTTTGTACTCTATAATAAAGCTTTTTGCGTAACTTAGTCGTAATTTAAGTATATTATAACAGCTTAACGAGTAATATTAGCTGTATATTAGAAATTATTTGCTATAGTAGCTGCTTAAAAGGATAAATTAAGTAAATATTACAGCAAATTAGGGTTCAATTAAAACAAAGAAGAAACCCATTGTACACGCGTAATTATTTTATTACATATAGGTAACATATTGAACATAACTGGATAGGTAGGCAAGGTCTATACTGAATGTTTATTTAACTACTTACATGCTAGTTTAACAAAATAAAATTGAATAAATTGCAACTATGTTAATGCATAAGGTATGATTATGTTTATCTGACCCTATGCGCATATCACATTTTTTGTCATCATCGCAAATTTGGCAAAATCGATCTACGCGTTGGATCTGTTGTTAGATCGATTAGTCAGTCAAGGTAGAGCCTTTTATCGACAACGTTGCATTAGATACGTAAACTATAACGTCGTAATAGGGTAAGACCCGTTTAAATAGGTACCGTAGTTGAAAATGATAATGTATTAGCATTTATGTACAGTTTTACGCATTGTAATAGCACAATAGTATAAGTATACTATGAAGACAGCACAATACCCAAGTGGGTCTTTGCTTACTAAATATACCTACATATTTCAAAATCTTCCTTTTTTAGGATCAACATGGCATTCAAGATTGTTGAGACATTCGAAAAAGGGAAAGCTAATTAATTCATCGTGCCAAGTCGTTGGGCAAAAAGAAGTCATGAAGATTCCGAAAAAGATATAACGACAGATCCCAAGGTAACCGACAAAGAAATTGAAATACCAACAAGGAGAATGAAAATACGGAAAATACTATTGATCAAGGTGAAAAGGAACAACATAAAATCTACAAAGAAATAAAGATTTAGTACAGGTGAAAAAAACTTTAACTTGAATTAAGTACAAATGTGATTGTGCCATTATAGTTTTAAGAGCTTTAAAATTATTGTACCCTAATGCGAAAAAAATAAAACGTTGAAATTTTAATACAAGACTTTTTTTACACAGTATGTAAGAGGTATAAAATACAATTCCTTGCTATGTTCAATACAAACTACCATAATAAGTACCGACCAAAACTCGTTTTTGGAACTTTTGAAAATCGGCAGGCCATCAAAATTTATAATCAAACTCACAATGTTCGGAACATCCGCCATATTATCAAAAAGGTTAAAGAGTCTATTATGCCAATATTCACAATCACTGTCATTAATAGATTTAATGTTAATGTTCGTCCCTGTATGGAGAATTGTTCATCTTGCAGTAATAAATCTGGAAATCTATCATTTATAATTTCAATTAAATTCTTTAACGCAGCTTGAGAAATATTCGTCTATGGCCCATTTTTTATCTTACTGCGAAATAATAAATTACGATCTGCTTCGTCTTCATCTGATTCAGGAATTTCTTGACAATCTTTGGAAATAGACTCACTATTTTGGTCACCGTCCATATTACATAATTGTGATTGTACGGAATCTTCTTTGCTTGTTACCAATCCAACATGCCTATCTTCAGCAGTAATGGCTATATTATCATGGTCCAATAATTTTGGTTGTACGGAACCTTTATTCTGACATAGTGACAATACTAAGTTTTGATTTGGCTCCCTTGTATAATTCTTCCTTTTGAAGTCCTACTGTTTCACATTGTGAATACGCTTTGCTTCCATGGTTTGATGTCAAATAACCCAAAACAAAATTACAATGAACATAACAATCCCTATTAACTGTGTACAATATTAAACAACGTCAGTAAAATAATTGATAAGCTGAATAACTCTCTATATAAACACTATTAAGATTATAATTATCTCCTGTAACACCGGGGGCTGTACTATGGGAAAAATTTACTCTAATCGCGTCAGCTTTAGAATATGGTAACACTAAAACTCTTATGCAGCAGACAGCAATAGATTACACTCTTGTAAAGGGATTTGCTTTCTAAGGGTTTCCTAGATAACCACTGAACAGCTATTATTAAGCCTAATATAATGTCTTTACAATAGAGTAATTCTACACCAATATTCAGATGATAGCAATATTCAATGCTCTTGTACAGAATAAGGCAACACAAAAGTAGAATTCAAGAGCAGTATTCAGCCTATATGCTGCTTTGGTCTTTTAAACTTGCTTATAGCGGTTTTATACACTACACGCTGTATTTTAGTGTTTTTCAGTGCTATTTAAAAGCCAAAAGTAATAATTTCGATTATATACAGCCGTATACCAGCATTGCTGCATAAAGTTATACAATTTATGCTCTAGTACAGCCTTAAAAATATTTTTATGCTTTTGTTCATCGTATATACAGCTTCTAGCTGTTAATGTACTGGGAAAAAGATATTTTTTCAGCCTAAATGTTTATTGGGAGGTGACGCTGTCCCAGTACTCTTCTTAGGTGGAATTTCGACGACTTCACGCCCGCCTCCCACAAGCCCCCGAAATGCGGCGCATAAGGTGGGGAAAAGTTAAACGCAATACCCTCATCAGAACCGAACTGTTCTACCGAATCTCGATTTGAAAAAATGAACTTATCTAATTCATTCTTAGCGCCCACAAAATTGGTTCCGTTATCACAAAAGATGTTACGTGGTTTACCTCTACGTGATATAAAACGTTTTAAACTTAACAAAAAGGCGGCTGTACTCAAGTCACTAACTGCTTCTAAATGGAGGGCCTTGGTTGCAAAACACACGAATATACATAAGTAACACTTGCTGATTTTGCATCCACGGCCTTTCCTATCAGTTATATAGAATGGGCCTGCAAAGTCAACTCCAGTTACCTCAAACGGAATACCTGGGGTCAGGCGTTGCCTTGGCAGGTTACCCATCAAAGTTTCCATAGTTTTACTACTTATACGTCTACAAATTAAGCATTTATGTGGAATACTCCTAGCAAGATTCCTACCATTGATAATCCAGTATTTTTCTCTGACAGAAGCTAATAAGAGTTGGGGTCCTGCGTGTAAGAGACGTCTATGCTCATCTTCAAAGATTAGATACGATAAGGGATGTTTCGAGTCTAAAAGTACAGGATGTTTTTTATCGTAACTAAACCCAGAATTTTCTATCCTGCCTCCAACTCTTAGTACACCCAAATTATCAATAAAGGGATTTAATGACAATATACGTGACTTATTTGGTAGCGACTGATTTTTTTTAAGAATTTGAATTTCCGTATAAAATGATTCTAATTGTGCTAATTTAATTAACGCCACTGTACTACTGCCTAGTTCCGGGACTGTTAATATTAATGAATTTCGAGTATTATTTTGCTTTCTACAATTATTAACAAATCTTAAAACATAACCAACTACGCGACATAACTTACTTAATTTAGAATAACGAGAAAATTCTATAACTTGATTTTTTGGCAAAGCATTTACGACATTACTGACTAGATTTACGTTACTTTTATTATTGTTACAAAAGGAATGTTTCTCCTTTGGCCACTGAGATTCATTTAAGCTTAGGAACTGAGGACCTCCCCACCAAAAGCTAGCTAGACCTTCGTCAAAAGAATCTACACCCCGCGATACTAGGTCCGCCGGGTTATCCCTAGTTGGTACATACTTCCACTGACAATTTGGTGACAAAACATGTATTTTACTAACTCTGTTCGATACGAAAACATTTAATTTTTGAGAAGAGGAAGTACGTAGCCACCCAAGGACCACCATGGAGTCAGTCCAATGAATACAACGCAGTACCTGACAACGCAGTGTTTTCATTATTTTTGCACTCATCTCAGCCGACAGCAGCGCCCCACATAATTCCAGTCGAGGTATTGTGAGAATTTTCAAAGGAGAAACCTTTGATTTTGCACACAACAGCCTTACATGAATCTGTCCATCGCTATCTACTGAACGTGCATATGCACATGCGCCATAAGCCGCCTGAGATGCGTCCGAAAACAAATGTATTTCAACCGATACTAATTTCTTACACAATACATGTCTAGGCACATTAATACATGGTAGTGAATTAATAGTTTTTATAAAGCTATCCCACATTCCTTTGACGTCCCCACTAATTGTATCATCCCATCCTAATTTGCATTTCCATAAACCTTGTAATATTATCTTTGCCTTAACTATAAATATACTCAAAAGACCTAAGGGATCAAATATCTTGGCTATCATAGATAGCATAATACGCTTGGTAATATTTCCATTTGTCTCAAATTGTACAGGAAACATAAAAACATCTGACGTTGGCGACCACAACAGTCCTAAAGTTTCAGTATCGTTACTCAAATCTGATAAATTCTTATTTTCTAATACACTATTTTCTCCAATTAAATCATTCGAGTTTGAACGAGATTTTCTAAGCTCAAACCCAGCTTCATATAATTTTTTAGTTACTGAATTACAAATATATTGCAATTCCCTTTCATTTTCAGCCCCAGTCAACACATCATCGACAAAAAAATCATGTTTAATTATTTCCGATACATATTGATCATTACATTCCTCGGCTAATTGGAACAAACAACGAGTACTTAGAAACGGCGCTGATGCAGTCCCATACGTCACCGTGTTTAATTTGAAAAAACTTAAAGGTTCCTTTTCGTTCTCTCTCCAAACTATCATTTGCCACTGTCTATCATCCTCATTTAAAATTATCTGTCGAAACATTTTAGCTATATCAGCCGTAAATACAAAATTATGCTGTCTAAACCGAATTAAAATGCTACATAAATCATCTTGTATAACTTGACCAACTCCCTGTATATCATTTAGTGACTGCCCCGTATTAGTTTTTGTCGACGCGTCAAATACAACACGGAGTTTGGTTGTTTCACTCTTTTCACGTAGCACAGGGTGGTGGGGTAAATAATACGCACGGTCAAGCTTGCACGATATAGACAAATGGCCTAAATCCCTATATTCGCGAATAAAATCTACATAAAGCTTCTTAAGATGAGGTTGCTTACTTAACCTCCTTTCTAAATTATAAAACCGTTTTTTTGCAATACTTAAAGAATCCCCTAATATTTCAGGTGAAGTGTGAAAAGGAATCTTAACACAAAACCTACCGTTTTGTAATCTACGGGTATTTTCTACAAAATGCATTTCACAAAAATCTTCACCTGCACTACAATTACCGTTTAATTTACTAGAAGATAGTTCTTCAATCATCCAAAACCTTTCTAACTGACGACTAATATCAACATTTAATTGACAAACAAAATTTATATTTTTACATTTTTGTAAACATACGGGTCCGCATATCAGCCAACCTAAACTTGAATGCTGCAAGGTGGGTTTACCCTTCCCCAACCTTACCTGATTACCATTTACAATTTCCCAATACAAATCAGCCCCGATTAAAATATCGATTTCGGCTGGATTAAAATATTGCGGATCCGCCAAATCCTCCATAATATCCGTAGGAATATTTATACCTCCTATATCTACCTTTTCATTTGGCAACATACTAGTTATGCGCGGTACTACCATACTATTTACTTCAATTGAAAAATCATCTTTCAAATTACTCATTACAAAATTACATCTGTCCGCAATACATAACCGTATGTTTCCAATTCCAGACACTGTTACGGGCTCGTTACTGGTTACACTACCTATACCTAACTTGGCGCGTAAACAGTCCGTTATCATTGTGATTTGACTACCGCTATCTAGCAAAGCGCGCACTACAAATACTTCATTACTTAAAATATTAGTAACTTGAACGAGCGCCGTAGACAAAAAAATGTATTGACTAGCTACCGGGAGGGACACTGATAAGGAAACCGGTTCTATCGCCGGGTCGCTCCTGCCGCCAGCCGCGCCGGCGCAGGCCGACTCGTGCGTTTGCGATACAAAGGATTGCATATTACTATTTGTTACTGGATTGTACACCTTCGACCTATGCAATAAGGTGTTATGCTTAAATTTACATACCTTACAAGGTTTTTGCCTACAATTATTTGCGAAATGCCCACTAGTTAAACAATTAATACACAATTTATGTTTCGATACTAAATTATGACGATCATCTAAGTTCATAGAAATAAAACTAGGACATTCGTACAAACGATGAGATTGTTTACACACTACACAATTAATTTTATTATAATTTGACACCTGATTAGATGTTACAAAGCTAGAGTTTTTCTCACCCTTAGAAGTCTTTGTAAGTTTAACAGTCTCTAAAAAATCGGCACGGTTACGTAAAAATGTCATAAATTCCTTTAATGTGGGCACTTCTCCAAGAGTGCATTTGTGTTCCTCCCATAGTCTACAAGTATAGTGATCCAGTTTCGTATAAATTAAATGTATTACCAATGTGTCCCAGTAATCAACGGGTTGACCTAAATTCCTTAAAGCTTGTAAATTCTTCGAAACTTGGTCGATTATAAAACGTAACGAAATATCCGATTCTTTAACTATGTTATCGATACCAAACAAAGACCTTACGTGATTAGTAATTAGTAACCTTTTATTGTTATATCTCTCACACAGTAGGTCCCACGCTGCGCTATAGTTATCTGAACAAAATTCTATTGATTTAATAACCGATGCAGCGCCACCCTCCAACGACGACCTTAAATAGTGAAATTTGTTAATTACGCTTAAACCTTCATTGTCATGTATCAATGAAGTAAACGTATCCCTGTACTCTAACCACTTATTATAACACCCATCGAAAGTAGGTAACTTAATTGTAGGCAAAGCAATACTATGACTAGATGTACAATTTTCAAAACTACTGGACTGATTACCCGACATTGTATTAGACAAACTTTGTCGCTTACCGCTTAAATTACCCGCAGCATCTATCATAGATTGGATTTTCGACATAAATGAATAAAAACTATTTTCTATGGCTTCTCTTTCAGCAAACTGTTCACTAGAATCTTCCAACGACAATTCAATTTCGGTTTGCAAATTATCAAATAAGTCGAGATTTTTATCCAATTTACTTAATCTAATTTTTAATTCGGAAATATGCTGGTTAGTTAATTTTGATAAACTAATTTGGCCTATTGTATCTAAATAATTTTTACAAATCGTTAATTGACCTTTCATACAGCTACGCCTTTTAATAAGTTTTTCTAAGTTCTCGTTAATATCAACCATTTTGTGGGAATTAAGAATTTATTTACCGAACAAAATATAATAAGACGCTTATAATTTAATACTTATAATTTTATAATATATAAAAGAAATACCTGGATATTCCTTTACGTAAAGATTTATCTGGAAGGAATTACGTTCAATATTCACCCACACAATATCCACCACAAGACGGTAGCAAGTAGAAAGGCAGGCTTCTTCTGGCAGTAAAATCCTGGTCACGGCACCAACTTTTCTTGTTAAGGCAACAAGAAAGTACTCCAATTTCTCGTTTATGCTCGTTTAATTTCAAATGTTTTGTCTAATTTTTACAATACAATACACACGCTGGCCTCGCCCGAGCTCGTTCGCCGGTGATTCGCGATTGGCCCGAAGCCCCACCACCCACCTACAGGTCACTATCTATCACGCGGCGCGTGAACACTCGTGTTGAATAATTCAAAGGCATACGACACCTGCGACAAGAACTGGTTGTAGACGACGCCCTCCTTGTAGGTGAAGCGGTTCCTCTCGCTCTCCCACAGCCGCACCTGGTCCACCACCGTGGGCGGCAGCACCGACAACGACCGGACCCCGGCGCCGTCCGTCTTCAACATCTTCGCAGAAATTCAAACATAATTAATTTTACTCAAACCTGTAACATTTTTTTATGTTAAGGTCGACAGAGAGGCTGACGCTCCACTTGACGTTAGGCTACCGTCGCCTGTAACACAAACAACGCCACTGGTGCTGCAACTGCGCTACTAACCTTACTAAGATCAAGGATAAGGGAATGGGAAAACACAACAGCACACATGCTTATATTTCACAACCTGCCACTACATAAAATTAAGTAGGTAAAAAAAATCATTAAAATAAACCGGAAATAATAACTATGACAACAAAAATAATTCAATGAGCCCTAAGGAAAATTAGTTGGTTTTAGAAATCCAGACTTGCTATTGAAATCTGACTCTGGATTTTAATTCTACAAGATGCGCAGTGCGATGATTAATCATGATGGATAAGATGGAAGGGGGAAGAGACGCGCTGGGCGAAGGAGGATCTCGCAGTTAAGAAACATCCGATAGTGGACTGGAATTGCCTCAGTCGAGCAACTGGACCAGTTGGCTCTTGACAGTGACAAGTTCAAGGAGTTGACGGCCAACCTTCAGGACTGAAGAGACTCGTTTTCTAAATATATTAAGTCGTAATGTATGAAGGATAAAAACTGACACCTTCGAAACTCGCAAAATTTTGCCATCTTTGTGTTTTCCACTCCATTCTAGGGATATAAGAATTTACCTATGTAAAAGCATAGATAAAATACTACTTAACCAGTATAGATGGTCAACCTCCATATAACGATCTGAAGCCAATTTCATATTGGGATTTCCACTCACTAGATATCACTAATAGTCTCGAATTTAACATTAATGTGTGTTTTGTTAAAAATTATAACCAACAAATTCAATCCGCAGTTACAGTTCCTTATTATCGTGGTAATAACTAGATGGCGACGTTGCTGGGAGTACTTTTATGTATGATATTGTTCCATTTCATGAATATTTTAATGAAAATAAATTTAATTTAATTTAGATATTTAATATTATTATATCAGAAAACATTATGTTATTAATTTGTTTTACAATTATAATGCATAATGACCATAGTACAAAAATAACAAATTAAAATGTGTGAGTTATCATTTTTTTCTTCGTAACACAATCGACAAAAACTGGTTAATTTTTATCTATGTTATAACTAACTGAACCTGGCCACGCTTTGCTGTAAGCTCATTTTAATTTTCGTTTCCGCTGAAACTTCGGAATAGAAAGTATAAACACTCTTGTGATAAAATGCATCATTTTGCAAAAAAATTAAGTTAATCCATCACCCAGTTTCTCAGCTTTCTGAACACAAACATACGTACTTAAGCAAGATTATATCGAAGTATGTAAAGATTATGAATACAAATAACAAAAAACATAATTAATAATATTTTATCGATTGACAAGACGTTTTTCTATTATAGGATATAATCGGTCAGTAATTAACGTTTTAGTTCCTTATTGCCCTATTTTTTAGAACAGAACCTATACCGTTCATACGGCCCTTTTATCGTTGTTCGTGCCCACTTCTTTTATATTTTAAATAAATATTAGTAGTGCCATCTCTTGTACATGAGAATTGACTGAATGGTCGACTGCAGCGACTCTAGCGGATTTTTAATGACAACCAATAAGCGACAAACTACACAGGCGGCATCTAGATATAAGCGAAATTGGATAGGGTACGGATTCAATGTACGTGAGTGACCATCTATACTGGTTAAGTAGTATTTTATCTATGGTAAAAGTGATCAAGGTCGAGCATTATCTTGTAGTATTATTTACAACTCCCAACAAACACTCATCATTGCGTTTGGTTTGGCGTGATGCTTATGTGGTTCGTTCGCATACATCGATAAGACCTTTTACGATTACTGTATTTTACTATGTACCTAATAATGGTTTTAAACCCTAGTTTTTTGCGAAAAGTTAGTTGGTATGATACTTACTTATCTAGAATTGTTATTTTTATCAATTTTTGCCAAATGATTAATATTGTGGATGCCAAAGAGTTTAAAAATTCTTGCTAATTCTGGTGAATTTCGTGACGGGTTAGACACAATAACATTGCTTAATTTGTCAAAATCAACATTCACGTTAAATCACCGAAAGGCTTAAATCTCCAGTCCCAATTTTATTCTCGGTTTTACAAAAATACACTGTTACCAGGGCCGGATTAACTATGTCGGGGCCACTAGGCAATAGTCTCAGTAAATTTATTTTTAACTTCCTCAAATAAATTTTAACCATAACTAAAATAATATTTTTCTTATTCAATGTTTTTTAACATTGAATAAGAAGCGTTTTTAAGCGCGTTGTATTAAAAAAGACGCTCTTGTTGTGCCGTATCTGAAATATGAAAAAACAGAACAATCATATAGTCAGTGAGAGCTTGTAAAGTAAAAAATCTTCAAATTTAATTTTTACTCCGAAGGTTTTGGTATGTTTACATTTTTTATCTCTACGCGCGAGGCCCCTTGAAGACGCGGGGCCCCTAGGCAGTTGCTTACATTGCCTAATGGATAATCCGGTCCTGACTGTTACTCTAAGTAGCTTCAGTAATTTTCCATGTTTTATGAAAAAGAAAACTAAAGCAACAATAGTAATAAATATATCTAAATAAAAATAAATTAAAGCGCAAAACTCAAGAAGGGTTGGACCAATTTCTTTTTCAATCATTCATTGAAGTCCGAGGAAGGTTCTTATGAAGAAAAAAATTGTCTGGAAATATGTAAAAAGCCCATTCCCAATTCAAACATATCATCCCATTCAACATATCAGCTAATAAATAATAAAGCACGCAAATATATCTTTCGAGTTCCCTTTCATACTTCGTAACCATTTTTTCGGTGAATAAGAAACGATACCTCCGGATGGCTGTGCTGCTCGAGGTAGTGTATGATTTGGTCGGCGGTGATGCCCCCGCGCAGCGCCTGGCGCACCGACTCTCTGGTGAGGACTCCCACCACTAGGTTGGGGAACCGGTACATCAGTTCCGTGAAGAGGCCCAGCAGCGCCACTTGGAGGTTGGAGCTTGTGTACGCGTACACGCGATAGTTGGTCTCCACCACGATGTACCCGCGCCCCACCCCCGCGCCAGCCTCCCCATCGGTCCCGCCCCCTGCGGCACCGCCCCGCACGCACGCGATGTTCAGCGCGAGTCGCGTAGGGTAGAAGCGGCCAGCTTTACGCTGAGGCATGGTACACATTATGGATAATATTTAATTTAATCTAGTAGTTCTTGTGTATACATCTAAATATTTGAAATTTATTTATTTTATCTCGGAAACGACTAACGATGAATTTTTTTGTCTAAATTCATCGTTAGTTTTTTAAGTCTACCTATATAATTGTATTTCTTGTAAAAACGCAATTTTACACACAAAAACTAGATTATTTATTTAAGAGCCATCTCGTAAATTTTGGTGGTAGGTACATGTATTGTTGTCAATGGACGACAACTTACATCCAATAGTAGTGTTACTCGGCGTTACGTGCAATGCATGCATGAGACGAAGAATGTGTGATGGTTGTTACTGTATGTACTAATGATAATAATAATAATAATCATTTATTTGCTGAATATAGGTTATAAAGATTTTACAATAGATATTTCTCGCTACATTCTACCCTTCGAGGGTGTGCAAATATTTTAATTACATTAAATGAATGAAGCTAATATTTACTACATTAAATGAATAAAGCTAATATAATATTATTAATTATTACAATGAATTATCTGACATGTAATCTTGTATACTATAATAACATTTGTCGACGAGTAGATTCTTCATTTTCTTCTTGAATAAATTAATATTAAGCTCTTTAATGTTGTTAGGAATTTTATTATATATAATTGGTGCTTGGAAAAAAATACTTTTATGCATCAGGGCTGTATGTACTTTTCGAATGCATAATCTGTTGGGATCTCTTTGTTCTCTTTTACTATTATCAGAAACTCGTTTAAATAGGTTAGGGTTGGCTTTAACATATACAACGACCTCATATATAAAAAGCGATGGAAGTGTTAGAATTTTATACTTTTTAAAAAAGGGCTTACAACTATCTATAACATTTAATTTAAACATGGCTCTAATACACCTCTTTTGTGCTTTAAAAACAAAATTTCTGTCTGTCGAGTTGCCCCAGAATAGAAGCCCATACCTTAGCACAGATTCAACAAGTCCGTAATATGCTAATAAGAGTGCATTAATGCTTAAAGTGTTAGTTAATTCATGCAGGGCATATGCTTGTTTGCTTAAACGTTTTCTGACACTTTCGATATGACATTTCCAATTCAATCTATTATCGATTTCTAACCCTAAAAATTTCGTAGTGTTAATTTCTTTTATAATTTGGTCTTCATAATGTATGGTCTGGTAAGGTGTGGCAGGTACTCTTTGACTGAAGTGCATGATATTTGTTTTCAGCAAATTAATTCTTAAATTATTATATTTTAACCAATGTATAATCCTTGCCAAAGCACTACTAATGTCATTACTGTAAGTATCTTTGTCTTTACATTTTATTATCATGGTGCTATCATCAGCAAAAAGACACATGGGATGCTCGACTGCTCTTGGTAGATCATTAATGTATGTTATAAATAATAATGGTCCTAAAACACTGCCTTGTGGCACACCATAAATCAAAGTACGTTCCCTAGATACGAAAACTTCGTGTGTTTTTTTGTCTTTGTTTATTCGAGTAATCTCTGTAATTTGTTTCCTATTGTATAAATAAGATTTCATTAGATTTAGTATGTTACCTCTTATTCCATAGCCTTCCAGTTTTTTAAGAAGAATTTTATGGTCTACATGGTCGAATGCTTGTGTCATATCCATGTACACAGCACATACAGGAGATTTTGTGTCTACATTTGTCATAATTAAATCCAAGTATTTAAAGAGTGCTCCATTTATTGTTTTATTTTTCCTGTATCCGTATTGATGGGTACCATCTATAAGATAATGGCCGTTAATATAGACTACACTACTATAGTTTACTATAGATCGAAAGCTCTTCTCTCTCTCTCTTTCGCGTTCTTTGTAATAACAAATTCAATTGAAGTACCTTCCTCTGATAAACGAGTCCAAACTCTCTCAGGTGCTGAAGAAATACCAGCATGTTGTTGCTCATACCTTCCGTGCTGTAATCCTGAAAGCATATTGTTGTAAATGTTTCACTTTAATTTCTTTTTATGTAGGGTTTTATTACTAAGTATTAAGTAATGATTGTAAGAATTTCTTAAAACTTAACATTAAATCGCAAACTTAAATTAGCAAAGTAGTATCGATTATATACATGTGTGGTACCTTTGAATTGTTTTCCTTTGGTTACAAATGTATGTCTAGAAACTCTCAACAAAAGCACGGAAATTTGGAATTTTTTTGGAAAGTTTGGCAGTGGCAGGAACACTGTGTTTCGCACTCATCAATTGGGCAGCTCGTTTGGAGGCAGATATCACCCTTACAAGGGATAAGGGATCCTATTAAATTTATCTAACGGAATGGCCAACTACCAATGAATGGATGCCTGTCACTCTTACAAAAAAAAAATGCTACCGGTCAATCTGTCCGCATAATTCATTGCATTGGATACTTCTCGGTGATTTATTGCAACCAGAGATTGTATTATGCATACATGGGTAGTAGAGAAACTATATAGAGAATGATTTTCAGACATTGAAACTAAAAAAATGTACTAAGGTATTCTTTACAAGAAATTGCGACCCTCATCACCACCCTAGTACGCGAAATGCTACTCACCTTGCCCAGAGTGCTGAAGCTGAGTTGATATAAAAACGCCAGGCACTCGGCGGCACTCAGACTTCGCTTCTCGGCTGTGTGCAGGTAGTGTTGCAGGAACAACCACACCTAACACCAAAAAAAATTTTAAGATTCTTGATTTCTTGATGTCTTTCTGGGTCAGCAACAGTTGCTTTTTAAATCAGATGCCTTTAGCTACACTGAACCGTGTTGAGAGCTCATACATTTGCTCGGTGCACCCAACGGGCCTACAGTGATTCCTCTATACTATAATGATCCCAAATGCTACCAAAACTAATATCAAGGGTAAGATTTTGAAGCTCATTGGTGATCACAGTAAATAGGGTAATCTGAACCTTTTTATTTTGTTTAGTTTGTAGGTAGTTATGCATTTTGACCTTGGATAGTAATATAAAATTTTTGTTCTGTTAATTTGTGATTTTTATCTCCAAAATTTTTATTAATTGTACGCTGTATTGTTATTCTTGTAAACGGTGAGCATACCTCTCATTGACATGTATATCGGTATTTTTGTCGACACTTACTTTTAAGGCAAATGTTTAATATATATGTTGTTGGTGTGACATACTTGTACAAAATAAATAAATAAATAAATAAGGGTGCAATTATAGTTCGTAAACGAGCCGTCAAGTGGACCGTCAGCCTGTCTGTCGATTTTAACATTAAAAAATTCACTTATCGTTGATTGTTGTTGAGATATCGGACGAGAAAATTTATAATGATACGTTGAAACTAGTTTTTTTTATTGTTTTCTCCTTTCTCATAGAACATGTCGAAAAATATGTCTATGATAAAACTTGCCGATTTGATAACTGATTGTGTAGTTATGTTTGAACGGATGAAAGGTTCTACAGAAAATTGACGAGCCATTCTTCACTCCTGAAGAGATAAATGCAGTTCACATAATATAGTTATTACTGCTAGGTAAAGGACTTTTAGTATTACCTACATTATTTATGTATTTTACATGTCTTGAAAGATTGCCAATCTCTAGGAAACACGAGTTTATTTCCATCATGTTATTAGACAAGCAAACGACTTCATTCAGTATCGTGATTTTTTTTACACGCTTTATTACCAAAATTGTGCACAAAGAATATAATTTTCTTTTACTGTTAGAAATAATAGATGGTTGGAAGTAAATTATGGACAACTTCAAACCTGCTTAGCTGTACTCAACAGCAAAAACTGGAAACCGGCGCGAGTTATCACAGCGGAACCATCTTCAGCGTCCCTGTAAAATAAATGCGTCAAAAAAATTAGGCTGTGCACGCAATGTACGACTCTTACGTTTGTAAACATCATTTTTAAACCCACAATCAATTCAAAATTTTTGATCAGATACCACTTAATTTCGCATCCCACTGAAATTAGATTTTATTTCGATAAAAGTATGTTTCAGTTAGAAATTTCAGAATATTTTTTTTAACAATTTTATAAACGAAGCTGGGAGGCATAGCTCGTCTGTAATTTGGGTGGCAGCGGATGAGAAGAAGCTAATACATTACCTTTATCTTTGTAATGGTACATTGTATGAGTGTTTCATTGATTACATATTTGTAATATTGACCTTTTTTAAATTACAAGTACTTATTTGCATAAATTAAAACAACCAGTTTTTCTTTAAAAGAGAAACTACTTTTGAGGAGTAGAGATTCCTATTGTCCATCAAAATCAAAAAGTTAATTTATTATATTAAAGTAATTATATAAAAATCAGCAAACACAATCGGAATGACTATAACTATTACCTGTACTAGTATTTACCTAGTCATAAGTCCGGCATGAAGCAGTATCCTGACTGCATCGGCACTGATACCTTCAGTCTGGGCGCTGCCCACCATATAGTGCAGAACGCATTCCCATCGCTCCGTAGCATATGCATCCAAGAAGGCGACGTCTCGGGCTTTGCCATCTGGCTCCAGGGAAGAGGACAGGCTCCATGCTCGACCACTTTTCAATATCAATACATTAATTAATCTTTGTGTAGATAAACAGGTGTTCTATATATTTAAATGAATTTATATACTCTATTGTAAAATTATTGTATGTATCCTTTTATTGTCATAAATAAAAAATATATTTCAGTATAAAATCAAAATTAACATGAATAAATATGTTTATATAAAAAGAAGCTATACTATTAAGCTTATGGTCCACTTAATCGTAGGTGACAAATGTCGCCTATGCCAAATGGGCTCAGTGGGAATTGTAACATTTTTTGTTTTTCACCATAATTTTTATTTAGAAAACCATAGACATAGATAGACTAATATAAAAAATTGATAAATGACTGGCTCGTCATAGTGTTTTTTTTAATGATGAATAAAACTGTGAACGTATCTTTAATAAGATTTTTTATATAACCAATGATAAATTTCCTATTTGGAATATTATATAGTCAGCAATTAATAAAAATAGATCTTACCCTCCTAACAAAGCCACTTTAAGGTTTCTCTTGAACGACTGTGCTAGCATCCACCCTGGTAAACCCCCAGGTATTGGAGCTTCTTGCCATACAGATAATTCTGATAATGCCTCACATGCTTTTATTTGATCTCTGAAAATACAGACAAATATTTTTCAAATATTGCAACTAGATTAAATTGTTTCTACCATTAATGAGTAAATAAATGAATATACCATGCTATAATAATAAAAATAGTAAATTTTGCATAGTAAATATTATATAAAACTGGACTAAACATAGTAAGGACTACAGATGAAACAAAACCTTTTAAGACCTCAGTCATTCTCTTATCCTAGGAACTGGGGTCCTTAGGCAACAATGTATTATTTTAGTAATAGTAGTAATTCAATAATAAGCATTCATTTTCCTAAATACTATTGACAAAATAATTAAAGTATTAATAATATACAGAAAAGAATTTTTGGTTATTACAAATGGAATATATCTTGAACAGATGTAGTAAAATATAAGATAATATGAATCTATACATACTTGGCATGTGTCTGAGACACCCATGAAGCTACAACAGCCTGAGGCACGGGCTGCTCCACAAACAATAGTCGTATAACAAAATGGCGAGCAAGTTCTGGCAATTCTCTACAAATTATATGACAAAGCGATTATTTCTATAAGTGTAAATTATACAAATTGTTATACTATTAGGATCTATGGAAAAATATGCACCAGCAAAGTATATCATATTAATTTTTTTCTCTCAATAAAATAAACTAGTAATGTATTTTATATTGTTAACAAAGAAAATTTTATTAATTACCGGTAGCAGAAGAGTTTTTTTTAAAGTTAAGGTTGACAGACAGGCTGATGGTCCACTTGATGGTAGGTGGCTACCGTCGCCTATAACACAAGCAATGCCACAGGTACAGCAAGTGTGCTGCAGACCATAGTAGGATTAAAAGAATAAGGGATTGGGAAAGGATAAGGAAATGGGATCTGGCGTCCCTTACTCGCTCACCAAAACATGACAGCATACTGTTATTTCACAGTGGTCTTCTGTCCCCTTACTTGTTACTGCCGCAGATGGGCTACCCAAATAACTGTGAAACATAGTGTGCCAGATCCAAAGCCAACTTTGAAAAGCTCATTTTCGAAGTTGACCCTGCCGGAAATCAAATTTGGGACCCTTGAGATAGAGCGATAAGGTAAGCACTCTAACCATTCAAAACCATGTAAGTAAGAAGTGGTAATGCAAAACCAAAACTAAAACCTAACCTCCAATTCAGAATAAAATAACCTTAACAAATTAAAGATAATATATTTACCGATATACAGCTAAGCATATAGTTGGATAATTGTACAAAGTTTCTATAAACTGCGGAGGTCGACTTTTTAAATATTCGTGAAGATCTTTACATTGCAATGTCGGTGCAGGATTCAAATTCGGAGAGGACTTCGATTTTGATTCTGACATTATTCGTTTTACATCACTAGAGTTTCACTCGAATAAACAATTGAGAAAAATTAGAAAAAAAAAATGAAACTATTTTTTATTTATTATTACCATTTACATTTCACTATGTTTTTTTTTTTTTTTTTGTAACAACTAACAAAACAACAACATAGTTTCAATTTTCAATTTATTAGTCATGTCACTGTCAAATGTCATTTGTGCCATGTTTGTGCCGTTGTCATTAATTATTTTATATCACAGGATAATAAACATCAACAGTCCAACCAATCCAACTATTCACCATAATAAATGGACATAAGGATTCTTCGATAATTTCACTACAAGGAAAAATATTAAAATTATAACAAACATAACAAAACTTAATACAATTTCCACAATAAATTGTAGAGAATGTTGTAAAATTTCAAAATTATGGACATCAATATATATATGTATATAAGCTTCCGACACGGGGCTAATTTATTTCCTAAAAGAAGTATTATAGTGTTCTATTTATTTAAAAAAACCAAAGAATTAAGTACATTCAATTATTTACATGTTTTCTTACATATACTAGTAGATTGCGCTGGGCGTCTACAGTTGAATTTTTATATTAAATTCATAAATTTATGAATCATTATCATTTTATCATTATCATTATCATTTTTATATCATAATTTAGAAGTATTTCATACATTTATGAAATACTTCTTTTAATGTAAATTTATTCTAGGAATATAAAAATTCAACTGTAGACGCCCAGCGCAATCTACTAGTATATCTAAGAAAACATGTAAATAATTGAATGTACTTAATTCTTTGGTTTTTTTTTAATAAATAGAACACTATAATTTTAATTTTTACATAGCTATTGACTGTGAAAAGTGAATTCGATGATTTGACTGACGTTCGAATCGTACCAGCACCCGACTAACCTTCACACTGCCTGTCATATCGCGGTCCTGCGACCTGTTAATTAACTGACTGGCAGTGCCGGTTTTAGCATTACCAGCGCCCTGGGCGAGATTTTTACGGCGCCCCCTATCGCCCAATGAAAACCATATGAAAAAAGCGGGATTTATTTATTATAGGTAAATAAACTAAGTAAATATAAAAAATTACAGTGATTATAACAAGTCGTTCATAAGGCAAAATACAATTTATAAAACTCTACATTTAAATAAGATAAACAATATTATAAAAGGAACAGAAAACAACAATAACAATACAAATTAAAATAATAAAATAACCAAAAAAATAACAATTTAAAAACTAATAAAATCGTACAGTACTACGTTTGCTTGTTTTAAAATAAATCCGAATACTTAAGTGTTAGTAATAGTTAAATCTCAAGTGTAATCTCAAGTGTTAAGTACGTACACCGGTATAATGAATTAGTTGATTGTATCCCTCTTCGTCAAAAATAACCTTAACCATTTCTAACAAAAATGTTAAAAAGAGATGGATAATTTGTTTTGTGGCCTATGCTATGGTCGGGGATTCCCGGTTAAATTAACAGCAGTGTTTCAACCGAAATGCAATCGGCATTTTATTGTAGTGTTGCCATCATAAGGACTTTTTATCTAGATTTAGGGGAATTTGTGTATGTAAGTGACACTTACTCTATGAACAAGCCGATATAAAGGGCCTTTTATATCTGGCGCCCCTGGTCAGGAGTCGGTAAGTGAAGCTGCAGTACCACGGTCCGTCGACTGCCTGGCGGCGCCGTACTTAAAGATGCCTGTCGGGGCCTGTCGCGGCCTATGCCACGCGATCCCACGGCGTGTGTTGATGCCACGGTCCTATGGCCTGTTAACTTATCATGTGCCACGCCTGTTAACTTACAGGCCGTGGGAACCGTTGCAACCGTTGACGCTTACGGTGGCCCGTCGTTGCTCATCCCGAGGGAGTTGGTAACTGACGCACGCAATGGGAACGCGTGGCGCGGGTCAGGGTGGTCTGGAGTTACCCGTACGTCGAGCTTGAACCTGTAGGTGGGTGCTTTTTAAGATTTTGAAGATGTCTTACAGTTTAAGTAATTCTGAAGATTACTTAGGTACTTACTGGCCCATTGAATGTAACTAATTCCAAAGTAGCTTGAAACAGATAATAATAGGAGGAATAAGTTTCAAGGTCGCATATTTATCTGGCTATCTTCATAAGTTATTTTTATAACATTAGTAGCTCAGAACGGTAGCTCTGGAAATATTGGTCGAAGGATTCCTTAAATTGCGTATTAAATGGATTCTAATTCCTTTGGCTAGTATTTAGAATGGATCTTTAGTAGGAGCAAGCAATTTTAAGTGGCCAAAGCCATGGTATTATTAATGACTATAGGTACTAGGAGGATCCAAAAGTTTCTGGCCAGGTATATACCTATGTATGTATAATGTATAGATAAAAAAAAAAACAATGTAAGTATTCATATCATTTAATTATTATAATTTTTTGCATATCTGCTTCATCAAGATATAACTGCTTTAGCTTTTACAACCTTTTGAAGTATACTAAGTTGCAATATTTTTATCATCTTTAAATTCGAATATCGGTCTGTGATTAAATTCCTAGCAAAGGAAGGTATTAAATTAAACCAATATTAAACAATGTTTGGATAACGTGTACGAGAATTCATCTCCATCATTTTCAACCGTGAGAGATTGGTGTAAGCAATTTCGTTTAGTAAGAGAGTCTATTGACGATGATCCTTGCTCCAGTCCCCCTGTTGAGGGACTCACACTAAACAACATCAAATTAGTGGAAGAAGAAGTACTGGATGACCGACGTCTAAATATAAAATAAATGGCGGCAAGGGCAGGTATTTCAAAACTAAGTCTCGAGGATGCCAAAACTTCTTTCGAATGTGCAGCGAAGTGAGCGAGTATCGTATTCTAAAAAACTTTTGGAACACGATACTCGCGGCAACAATTTCTTGGAGTCACTTGTCACTGGGGATGAAATTATGGTACTATACTATGATTCCCTTTCAAAAAGAAAGTCTATGTAGTGGCGTCGTCGTTCTGATGAAAAACCGCCTAGAATGGCAAAGGTGTCTCAATCCACTGACAAGACAATGGCTACGATATTCTGGGACTGTCAAGGAATATTGCTCAATACTCAAAGACATAACAGAACGCAACACTACGGTGACAGGAAACTATTATCCTAAACTTATCGAGCAATTGCGTGAAGCAATCATGCAAAAACATAAAGGAAAACTAAGCATCTAAGCAAAGGCGTGCGCTATAAGAAAAATACGCTTGTCCACACCCTTCGCTTGTCCTGACCTAGCCCCAAGTGACTATTATTTATTTTCGAAGCTGAAGTTCTAACGTAGAATATTCTTTACTGACGATGAAGAGGCCGCCGCAGTTTTTGCTTAACATCTGAATATTTTATAAAGGGATAAAAATATTAAGAAAACGATGCGAAATGTTAATAAAATGATCCGAATAGAGGTCGACAGGAGACTTTATTGAAAAATAAATATAACTTTATGTACCTACAGTGCCTTTTTTTCTTTGCCGGGCCGAAAACTTTTGGACTCTCCACGTATATGTGTACAAAAAACTTCATCTGTCATTGTTATGTTCGATTTGAGCACAGAGTAAAATATAGTTATGCTCTTTTTATTGTACTATATTATTTATGCATGTGTATATTATATATATAGGCTTCTATTGTGTTAAATTCTATAAACTGAATAACTAAATTATTCATTATTTTTATAAACAAATTGGTCGAAGGTAGGCACATAATTTAAAATCATTAATGGAATATGAACAACACAATATTGTTAGAAAGAAGTGGGTTTGTAAATGCTTAGTCCCATCGGCCCATCCAACCAAAAATTACCAACTCTCTTGGATAAATTGTTATTAGAGTTTAAAATGGAGCGAGTTTTTTAAAGTGTAGTTCTAGTAAAAAAAATATAATGCGAGAACGGGAAAAAAGGTTTACCCACGCAGTGTACGCACACAGGCGCGCACGGCGAGTTCACTGCCATGCCATTCATTCCCGTCGGCAGATGGCGGACGCAGTAGACGCCCTCCGTCCGTCAGTCGCGCATAGACAACCGATTCGTCTGGTTCGGTTTATTTCGTCGAGCACCATTTTGTGTGTATCTTTTCGAACGGGACATTGTGTGTATGTGCTCCGTGAATAATCATCGATCACGATCTCCGAAGTCAAAGTCGGTTGAGTGTTTCACTTTCGACATGGTCGTCTCCGAGTCGATGCGATATCTCGGGCGCTCGCTGTAGAAACCGCACCTTCGTCATGAGCGAGTGATCGTCGAGCGACATAAAAAAGCGAACACAGGAAACATGTCTCGACGATCCGCCGACGCGGGTGCGAGCGAAGGGTTCGAAATTCGAAAGCGGTCATGTCATCGCCTCTCGGATTTCATATAAGTCACCGTCACCGTCCAATGTCAAAATCGTGTGCGTACCGCGAGCGCCGACACGGGAGCCGCGTACCCTCCGGAGAATGCAGTCGTTGGTAGTGTGGTGGGTGGTGGCGTCGGCCGCCTTGGCGGTGGCCGGCGCTTGCTCGAGTTCCATCTCGAAGCGGCCGGCGCGGCCCGCGCGGCCTCAGCGACCTGCGCCGCAGCCTCAGCCCCAACCGCGCCTCAACGTCACTTTTCCCACCTTCAAGTGCGAGCGGGACTACTCGGAGTACTACTGCCTCAACGGCGGAGAGTGTTTCACGGTGGTCATCTCGGATAGCCCCATTTATAACTGTGAGTGCCGTAGTGGTTTCGTGGGGCAGCGCTGCGAGTTCAAAGACCTGGACGACTCGTACGTGCTGACGAGCAGACAGCTCATGATGGAGACGGCGTCGATCGCTGGCGGTGCGACCGTCGCGGTGTTCCTCGCCATTCTAGTCTGTTTCGGCGCCTGGGTGCGCCTGCATCGACGCGCCAAGACGCCTCCGGGCTCCGAGGAGCGCGGCCAGGTCCAGCTGGTGGCCGTGGCGGAGCCCCACGGCCGCGTCACGCTATGTCGGGCCCCGGCCCCTCAGCCTCCGCACTAGTGCCGCTATGGACTCGTTATAAATCGTGTACATATAGTTTACGTTACGTGTATAAGTTATGTGGAGCGAACAAAGTTATAAGAAAAATTTATGTGATAATTATTTTATGAAACTGATAATTTATTTTCAATTTGATTTGTATATACGGGAATCTCGCAGCGGATCTAGTGAGTCGTAGTGTGTGTGAATCTGTGGGTGATATGTCGCTACTCGCTTCACTTAGAGATGTTATATTGATGTTCTGTTGATGTTCTGTTAACCGTCCGCGGGTACGGGTGGTCGCTCCCACATGTTATTGTCCGTTAGAGCAAATGTTAGATAGGCCACCCGGTGCCCCGGGCCTCCAGTGTTGTTCCATTCTATACAAATACATTTGTGATGAATTGGGATGCGCCGTGAGCGATGGCAGAGCGGTATCCTCACGACCACCGCCCGCCTGCACACCGTGCGTTGTGTATTTACTGGTGTCAGTATTATGTTGTATTGTAACACGAGTCTTAAGCCGGCAGCTTTACTTTATTTTTTTAATTTATACCTGTTATCCCACTGGGATAGTGCTGTATTATAATGTTTGTTCAAAGGCTGAATATGTGCCCTTAATGATGAAGGCTTCTTGTAAATATAGCCCTTGTAGGTATTTATTAGATATTTATGATTCTTTATTTATTGACTGCTTTATTTAGTTTAATGATGAGCATCCAATTTTCACTTCACCTGCTGAGCAGTGAGCATTGAAAGTGTACCTAACTATACCATTATATTGAATCTCTCCAATATTTGTAATCAAACGAGTTGTGTATCATTGGATGGTGAACAAAATGGTCCACAGCGGTGTGAACAATGCTATTGAATTGTTTGTTAAACAATATGTTTTGTTTACACTGCTGATGGGCCACAAAAAAAAACCCAGTAAATTTGTCAAATTGCAGTTTTCTCTTTATCGGACTGAAGAGTTGATGTTTTTATCGCTTCAGACCTCTCTATAGTAATTTCACGTAATGACTCCGCACACATGCCCAATCGCCGTCCACTCATCAGTCCCTATGAAATGCCTTTGTTATAGCAATTCCCCGTCTCGCATTAATGGAGATTGTTTTTTTATGAACATTCCAAAGTATTTGTAAAATATTACCTACATGCTAATGATGTATGTATATTGTGTTGCATACATACCACGAAAACTGTCAACAGACGAATCCTGGTTTTGGAAATGCCCAGTTGTATAATTATTATTGCCCGTTGCGTTGGTTTGATGACAGTTTTCGCATTCTGTATGTTGGATACGTTAAGACACTACATTGTTAATAGTTTTCTATTGATCATTTGTTAAAGAAAATTATATGAAACTAAATACTTATTTCAGTTCTTTTATTTAAAAATATTTCTAATAAGATTCCAGTTGTTTATAACCAATAGCAGATAAATATGTTAAAACATTAAAATTAACACATTTTCAAAAATCTAATGTATGCTTGTCTTACCATTTATTAGTACAAAAATAATCAAAATTATTCCAATTTAATTTCAGTTATGTCATAGGATAAATAATATAAAATAAAAATTAAGCATTAACTTATCATGAGACATTAACCAGTCTATTTCAGTTTTAAGTAATGGAATGAACGGTAAATAACATATATTTACAATAAAATTCATAATTACCTAACACGGGACTTTCATAGATGTGTTGAATATTATAGGCTTCCATTTTTATTTTAACTTTGTCAACAAAGGCATACAAACAATTAGTCTCATTATAATTATTAGAAAAGACTAAAAATTCGTTATGAGGTAAAAAATATAGTACAAGTTTTGAAATAGTAAAAAATAAAAACCGAGGCAGGCGCATAAGTTACGAGTTAATAATTGTTATACACTTGACCTACTTTGAGATTACCTACTACTTAAATATTTTTCCTAATTGAAACGAAAACGTACTTACTAAATTTATGTACTCAAATGATTTTGCTAAAACGTATACTTCCTACGTAAGTACGTCATACTTCCTACGTACCTACAGCAAATATTAATCACATTTTTCGCAAACTTGTGCAATCGGCGTTGGAATACGGTTTTGCTGGGAGTTCCGAGGAAAGTGGGCTAACGTTTTGTCCACGCAAAGGTAGTCATTATTTTCTCTGCGAGTTTTAGCACTAGTGCGATTATTCTTTCTTTATATAATACAGACATTAGCCTATATTATGTATAAAATTGTAAACGAGCCGTTTCTTTGCATTAAAGATTTTTTTTCTAAAAAAGCAATTTGTACACGTTGTACTTATGTTGACGAGGTCAAAAAAATAGTTTTTAGAATTTTTACCTGTTTGTGTGTTTGTGCACGCTAATTTCTGAATGCGATTAACCGATTTGAATGCGGTTTTCGCTGGTGTATTGTTGCAAGCTTCCCGTAACATTTAGTGTTGGTTTCATTCCAATCGGTTTAAAAACAAGAAAGTTACGCGCTATACCACATACCACGCATACGAAGTTGCGGGCTCAGCTAATATTAAAATATATCTCTTGATAGGACCACAGTAAGACAGTCCAATCATCGTCATCATTAACAATTATATGTCCTCACTGCAGAGGGTAGGCACAGGCCTACCCTCTCAACAAGGGCGTACGGCACAGATGGGCTATATGGTCCATCACGCTGTCCCAGTGCGGATTGGTCGACTTCACATGCGTATGCAGGTTTCTTCACGATGTTTTCCTTCACAGTCTGATAGCAGTCAGTAAAGTACTTAGTTTTTTTTAGAAAAACCCATTGGTACATGGCATGATCGGAGATCGAACTCGGACCTCTCGACATGATAGGCCGCGTCTTTATCACTGCGCCACCGACTCTCCAAAGACACTTAAAATTTCCTAGTTTTGACGTTCATTAATAAGACTATAGTAACAAATAAGTAATAGGTTGGGGAAAAAGTTTCTTCGCATTTTATATGAAAATTTAAGACATTTTTTTTAAAGTTTATATACATTTAATTGCAATATATGTGCCATTTTGTTCGATGACTTCTTGCCATCTTGTAGGTAGATTCATTCTTTTGACAAAAAGAAAAACACATGAAAAATAATCGGAAGGAACATTTTACTACATAATTGGTTTCTTTTTTTAAAATGTAACCTTTTTAATGTCATCAAAACCAGCCAGATACAAATAGTTATACAGTTATTACAAGTTTATACATACTATATGCGAAAAGACTTTTTCCCCGACCTAATATAAATTTAATCACAATTTATCGATTTTTGTTACCAAGACAGTTGCTACACCGTAATAGGCCTGAGTAGACAATTTCCTTTTGAAAAATTATTTAAATTTAGTTATAGATAGTGCGTATCGTTTAGTGACTTATTATAAAAGGATTCCAGAACAAAACCTTAACCTGAACTCGGGACAAATGAATTTATATTTAAGTTTAAAATGTTTCTCTCGAATTGTCAATATTCTTAGTTACACAATGATAATGATACATATTATGTACATACATGAATATATTGACACAATATAAAAAAGTGGGTACGTGATGTTATCCAAAGCGAAGGTTCCTTTGAAAAAGGCAACCGCTGAGGCAGTCCATTGAGCATAATTTTTATGAATAGCCGAGCCGAGCGGACCGGTCCGCCACCGGCGTCGCCTGCATGCATAGAGTTCATTGAATGAGTGCCCGTTCGTTTGTTGACATTCCCCGAAAACCTGCCCCGCCCGAAATAGCTGCGTACACGCCATCGCAAGCTCCCGATGGATGGACAACGACCGAAATAGACGCCTCTTCTAACTAGATTCATGCCGTTTCTGGAGTTGAATACTTTGTATGCGTTCGCGCAGGAAGTTCCGGATCCGAAATTATGCTTCGCTAGGTGTTGCGATCGATTCATTATTACCAAAGTGATTAAGCGTTTCACTTCATATTTCATAATGTTATTGCGATGATAAACGTCTTTTAAGAGATTGCATCTAGAGATACGTCACATAAGACGACGTCGGTCGCTTCTTCGATCTGTCAACAGTTGAACTTGGAGCCTGGCGAGACGGTGCGTCGCACGGCCCACACGCCGGCGTCGTTTATGGCCAGTGGCCATTGCGTCCAATTAACATGCCTACGTGTCCGGCCGACTTGTCATTCACTTGTTTCGCAAAAATCTTCCTGCGACATGTTACTTCTTACTTAGGTTTTCATCCTCGAGCCTGCCTCTTGCTTAAAAACTTAAATGTTCTCAGGACAAAAGTGGTGTCAGCGAAGAAAAGCGTAGATTTTGCCTTGTATTTGACGAGCTCGTTTAGGGTGCTTGCCTTAACGCTTTTTTCTATAGGGTTCCCGAGTTCGATTCCCGGCAGGGTCAACTTTGGAAAATGAACTTTTCAATTTTGGCTTTGGTCTGGATCTGGAAAGTAGTGGCAGAGGGCACACTGCGTTTCGCAGTCATTTGGGCAGCCCGTCTGGCCGCAGTAACCACACCCTTACAGAAGACTAGCGTGAAAAAACAGTATGTGTGCTGTTTCGGTGAGTGAGTAAGCGATGCCGGAGCCCATTTCCCTATCCCCTTCCAATCCCCCTTATCTTTAATACTATTGTAGTCGGCAGCGCACTTGTAGCAGCTTTGGTGTTGCTTGTGTTATAGGCGACGGTAGCCACCTACAATCAAGTGGACCGTCAGTCTGTCTGCCGATCTTAACATAAAAAAATACCATCATTCATATGCATCAGGCTGCCCTAGTCGATAAAAATGTCCCAAATATGAGCATTTTATAATATAGAAAATCGCTCATAATGCTTACAAAAATTAGCAACCTGTCTGGTCTGGGGGCTGTAAGTAACCACCTCCACTGTGAAATAACAGAATGTGTGTTGTTGTGTTTCGGTAAGTGAGTAGGTAAATAATGCCAGAATTTCTATAAGCGAAGACCTGCTATCAAGTACATATAACTAGACAGTTTTTTACATATAAAAATCACAAGCGGACAATTCTACTTCACATATGTTGTGAATTGTGATTCTCTTTTGCTATCTGAGAATCTAAATACAGTAGCGTAAGAAAGATCAATAAATGAAGAAATTACAATCAGAAAGGCTTACATGAAAGGTCTACTGTTGGATACAACGGGAAAGTACTACGTCCCTAGACCAGATATTGACGACCCGTTGGATGAGTGGCAAGGATGCTTGCCTAACGTCTCAGGGGCCCCGGGTTCGATTTCCGGCGGGGTCAAGTTTAGAAATTTTAATGTAATTTTCAAAATTGACTCTGGTCTGGATTTGAAAAGTAGTGGTAGGGCACACTGCGTTTCGCAGTCATTTGGGCAGCCCGCCCGGCGGCAGTGACTACCCCCTTACAGAAGACCACCGTGAAATAACTGCACGCGTGCTGTTGTGATTCGGTGAGTGAATAAGGGATGCCAGAGTCCGTTTCCCTTCTAATCCCTTATCCTTAATCCTACTGTAGTCGGCAGCGCACTTGCAGCACCTGTAGCGTTGCTTGTGTTATAGGCGACGGTAGACACCTACCATCAAGTGGACCGTCAGCCTGTCTGTCGACATAACATAAAAAAAAAAGATTTTTTTTTAAATTATAGATGGGTTTGCTCTTGACCAGCATCTATCCATGTAGGAAGGATGAGGCCGAAGATGGAGCGAGCTCACCCAGACATAACAAGACACTCGGATAGGCTGACGGTCCACTTAATGGTAAGCGGCGACCATCGCCTATAACACAAGTAACTGAATAGATGCTGCAAGTGCGCTGACGACTCTAAACGGTGAACGGGCTCTGAAGTCCCTTATTCACTTACCGAAACAAAACAGGACCCATTGTTCTGTAAGGGGGTGCCGCCTCTATAGGCCAGCTCAATTTATGAATGCGAAACGCTCTGGCACTGCAATAGATAAATATATGGCATAATTGTGAAGTTTCAAGATCTATCTGTAGATATTACATGTATGTATAGAGTGCTTATTTTATATGTTTGTTTATAGGGTCATTTCCGGAACTATTGCAAAAAATTCTTCACTATTTGAACTATATTCTGTCTAGATGCATTAACTGACTCCTCCAATTACACCAGGGCAAAGCCGGGGAGCGTCGGTCCGCTTTAATCAAAATGATTTGTGTGGAATATTAAAATAATTTTTTTTTCTTAATAAAATTAATAGTAAATAATAAAACATAATTGAGCACAGGACATACTGTTGGATATGTCAATTTATGATTATTTAGTAAGACTCTGAACGATACTTTATAAATAATAAGTATATCATGCTCTTTCGTATAACACACTTGCAACCTGTTTCCAGATGCAATTTTTTTCTGCAAATAATTTATACGAAACTTCCCCATTTATCACTCTTTCCATTAGTGAAAACCGTATCAAAATCTTTTGGGTGTTTTAGGAGAAGTTAGCGAAGATACAGAAAGAGGCGGACAGCGACTTTATCTAAATAAAATCGAAAACTAACCATGTCTGTACATTAAATATTAAAAAAAAACAATTTATACACGTTGTACTTATGTTACCGATGTCAAAAAATAGTTTTTAGAATTTTGTACGCTAATCTCTGAAACGGCTTAACCGATATGAATGCGGTTTTCACTGATCTATTGTAGGTAGTTTCCCGTAGCATTTAGTGTTTGTTTCATTCCAATCGGTTTACAAACAAAAAAGTGCGAAGTTGCGGACTCATTAATAATTTTTCTGAAATTCATCAACGCCTATTAATTAAACGTAAGTCATTTTGTTATATAAAAAATCTTTACACAATATTACACCATATGATACCGCTTCGGTGTTAACGATTGGCAACACCATTAATTATGGTGTAGTCGTAACTGAGATGTTCTTCAACGCTCTGGGTGTCCTAAATATTAACAATTGAGCACCTGTACGATGATATCGCTCGTCGAGGACCGAGTTGTCAGCTTGAGTGAAGCCCATCATCAGACCTCATCTTCCATTCGAGTGGCTCTTCCTGCGACAGATGGCAGCGCGTGCGTGCCTCGCACAGAATACCTCATACATTAATTACACAGAGTATATTATTTTTTTCAGTTTAGTACAAGTATTTAAAATGTACTAGCTTTTGCCCGCGGCTTAGTGTGCGCGGAATGTAAGGTACTCTATGTCCTTTTCTAGAAATCCTGATAACCTGTATGCAAAATTTTACGGTAATCGGTTAAGCGGATTTGAAGTCCATAGGGATCATATCTACATACACAGATCGACTTTTAAGTATAGATAGAAGATTCATTCTCTCTCTCTCTCTCTCTCTGTGTGTGTGTGTGTGTGTGTGAATGTGTTTCTTGCATCTTAAATTCAACCTTATTTTTTTTTATACTAAGATCGGCAGACAGGCTGACGGTCCACTTGATGGTAGGTGGCTACCGTCGCCTATAACACAAGCAACGCCAAAGCTACTGCAAGTGCGCTGCCGACTACAATAGGATTAAGGATAAGGGATTGGGAAGGGATAGGGAAATGGGCTCTGGCATTCCTTATTCACTCACCGAAACACAATAGCACGTACACGTACTGTTATTTCACGGTGGTCTTCTGTAAGGGGGATATATCTAGATTAAGCAAAATTATATTATAAATCAATAGACTCCGGAGCAATTCGCCTGATTCTCAATTAACCAGATTCACATCTCATCAGATTGCACTTATGTTTATAATTAACCCTGTCCGTACCTTTTTTATGGAGTCCGTAAAAAAGTATTTTTTTTAAAACAATTGGTATACGTTGTACTTATGTAACCGAGGGAAAAAATAGTTTTTAGATTTTTTGTCTGTTTGCCTGTGCGTTTGTGCACGCTAATCTCAGAAACTGCTTAACCGATTTGAATGCGGTTTTTACTGATGTATTTTTAATAGAAATAATAACGAACACCATGCGTACGAAGCTGCGGGCACAGTTAGTTCTGTAAAGTTAGTTATTGTAAAGAGAATTATATTGATTGTAAGTAGAGTATCTACTGGACAGATCAGCATTTTATAATGAATTGTCAGAACCTATTCAATTGTTTACTTTAGAAAATTTACAATTGACATCTTTACATTCCACAGATTAGGTACTTTAGAAAATAAGGACAAGTGATTAATTATAATATAAGTGTGAACTTTGTGATGGGATATGCATTTTTAATCATGATTATTTTGGTATTTATTTGAAAATACCACTAAATGTAGGATACAAGAAATAGTTCGGCATTTTGTTGGGCAAATTACACATTCTATTGTGATATTTGACTGTCATCGCTTACTTAAAGAAAGAAAGAAAACAGATTTTATTGGAAATAACCGTCAAATATATACAAAAACAAGATTCCATTTAATATCTTCACTTTATTACTTCATACTTATTCATCATAGTTATAAATGCATCGTCTCAAATCTGCGAAAATGTGTGTCCTACAAGCCACACAGCGCTGATGTCCCCTCGGGACCTCATAAAGACTCCACGGATGTGCGACCTAGTCAAAATACGTGATTGCATGTGATATAAACGAATAGGTCCTACATATAGCAAATATTACATCTACCTTATAAAATAACATAAATAAAAATTGTCATAAATGACATTTCATTCTCTAAATGTTCCTGTTCCTTCTGTCGTTCTTTGTCTAAATTTGCATCTAAAACATACTGTGTAATTGAAAAAAATAGTTAAATAATATATAAAATTGGTGAACTCCAAAAATATAACACTATTGAATTCTATTATACTACAATAGAATAAGGTGATGCGGCGACATCTATCGGATTTGGGTAGAACTGCTTGGTGAACTTCAAATATCTCACTATTGGTGAAGCGGCGGCGGATTTGGTTAGAACTGCATAAAAGAACATAACGCTTTTTAGTTAACGCTTGTATTGTAATTTTACTTTTAATAAAATTTCCATACCCGGGGCCTTATATGAAACTCGATTATTCAGGAGTAAACTCCAAAAATAGGTTCTTTCAGGCAAGAACCCATATGTCACACCTAAATTATAATTCTAACAAATTGTATAAACATATAGGTAGAAGCAAATAAACAATAAAGACATTTCTTTAATATATTTTTGTTTCTTATATAAGAATAAAGAATAAAACTATAATTATAATACACTTATATAAACTATAATCGAAAGTCCTAATTTTAATATAAAAACTAAAATATATTATTAAAAGGAGTCCCTTTAGGCAAGGTTCTGAAGATACTGGCAGCGTTCCCCCTTTGAATAGCTAGACTGATTCTTTGTCCGAGGTAGCTGCCAGCTCTTCGGTCTCCTGTGATCTCGACTAACCTTTTTACTATTTCCTTAAAAATTTTAATTTTTAATTCCTTAAAAATTAAAAATTCCTTAAAAATATTTCCTTAAAAAATAAAGACAATTATATAAGATTACATTCAATAACAAAGATTTATTACATATTATCCTTTCTAAAACAATGAAGCAAATAAATAATGACATTTATCTGTGTTTTCTCTCGTTTCGCTAATTACTCTGTGCCGTTTATAGGGTTTTCAAAGCAGTTGCACGAATCGAGAGGCGAGAGGCGTTCCGAAAAAATATAACGCACGTGTCGATGGTACGTCATCGGCTCATTGTTTTACTTTGGAGAAGGATCATCGAACGAGCGTTATCACTTTAACGAGGACGGCACCGTTCGATATTGTCTGCTTTTCATGATTAACCACCGCATTGACTTATGTTTCAATTTATTTACTGTTATTAACAAAAAAAAACAGTACCTATTATTAGCTCGGACGAACGTATAACAATACACAATACTGCGGCCGCGAATTTGTACGCGTGGTATTCATAAGACCTCATACGAATAGATTAATACGCGATGAGAATGAAACAAACACCAAATGTTACGGGACGCTTGCTCCAATAAATCAGTGAAAACCGCATACAAATCGATTTAGTCGTTTCTGAGATTAGGGTGCACAAACGCACAGACAAACAACGATTTTATTATATGCATGATGTAGCGTATTCTCAAATATTCTTTCTTTTCTTTTATTTATTATTTATTAATACAATAGTGTTTCATTTGACTAGAGTTTTACCGTACACCATGTGCCGATTATAGAAAATTTAAATAAACCTTCAGTTGACGCCCAACGTACACTTCAGACTCCTCAATTACTTTAAGATACTTTAAGACTTTAATATATTATTTTGTGTCATATTCCGAATTGAAATATCTTACAATAATAATTAGTATTACTTTTTTATAACTATTTTTGTATTGTTGTTAAAATTATATTTATCTGTAGTTAATTGTAAATAGTATTTGTGATGTTTTTGGGAGTTATGTCTCTTTTTAATGTTTTGGGTAGTTGATTTGTTAAATTCGGTATGACATAAGCCAGACGTCTTTTTCCGTAAAGGTTGTTATATTTGGGTAAATTGTAAATTGTAATGGGTAGTTTTTTTATTTTAATATACCTTATACTTAACGAAATAACTTTACAACTTCAGAACTTGCACACTTAAGTGTATAATTAAGAATAAAGTTTATGTTATTGCTTTATAAAAATGTTGTGTTTGTGTATGTGTTACAAATATTTCTGTTTCCATATTTCTCTGAAGCGAAAAGCTTTTTTTTTGTTATGGCGGGGCGCTCATCAGCTTTCAGAGGATTATTGGTATCCCGATTGAGCTGGAAAGCACACTCCGGTGTTCTAAGCAAGTAGAAAGCTGTCTCCCACTCTATTCAGAATATAAATCGAAGCTGAATATATTTAAATTCAATCGTAATTGCATGCACCAAGTCAAAAAACAAAATGTCTAAATAAACAAAAAAAGACTCATTTATACAATTTTGTTATATCTAGTAGTGGTATGGTCAACTGCGTTTCACCAGTACTGTTATTTATTCTGTGGTTTCACAAAAATTAATTGGGCAGCTCGTCTGGCGCCTAAGGGATGCTCGAACCTAGTTATCAATCCCTTGCTAATTCCTTATCCTTGATCCTACAAAAGGTCTTCAGGGCACTTGTTATTAGGGAAGGTAGCCACATACTATAAAGTGAGCATATCAAAATCTGACTACCGGCTGGCTGGTAACTAAGTGTATGTAATATCGCGGTTTCTGCTTGATTTTATATTCTGTATTTTATAAATAAAATAATGTCTTACTTACTTAATACTTTCTGAACTTGAAGGCAATTGAGTTTTCCTTGTTCGACAGATAAATACGTCACACTGCTGACTATAGTATTGGGAAGGGTTAGGAAAATGGCCAGACGGGTTCTGCCCGGCCACAACTTGCCAGATCCAGAAGAAAGCCAACTTTCAAAAGATCATTTCCTAAGTTGACCTGAGTCAGAGCGCCAAGCTCGTTATGCTGTGAAGTTGGTTGATTTTTCTTGCTTTAGTTGGAAAAAGGACATACATTATTTTTAATTTATTGCATTAATACAGTGCCGTAGATGATTGTAGCATCGGGTGAGTAGACGAGTCGATTGAGGCGAATTCAGACAGACCTCAGTACACTCAGGCCGTGGGAAATGTCAGCCATTGTCACACCAAACTGCCGGAAGGAAGCTACAGTTCAAAAGTTCAACCCACTGCTATAACAGAATAAAGTGAGTTTGAACTTTTCAATATTTAAGTTTATTTTAAGATTACATAAGTAATACAAATGGGAGCTATTGTATATTTTGATGAGGATGCATACTCAAGCCAATAAGAACTGGATCACATTGGCCCATGTTACAAAAAAAAAAAAAAATGAAATTGAATTTATAGATACCCGTAGCTATGGTAGTGCTTTATACTACTAGATACTACCGTGAACTACTAGAATTACTGGTCTATTATTAGATCACATAGGATGTAAAAAAGGTACAGGTATGTAAAAAAGGTTTATTTATATTTTACCTATTGGAGATACTTAGCACATATACTGCCATATTAACAAGTAAGTGAAATTATAGAAAAAATTAAGCTTTTATTTTCATATGTCAATTTTAAACATATTCCATATAGATAATAGCTATACATATTTACAATAAAAAAATCTATCTCAATGTAACGAGGCCTGAATGAACTAATTATTTCTATCGGGTCGCGTCGGCCACGTTGTCGGTCATTTTGAGCGCCAAAAGACTGCGGCCAAATTAAAAATAATATTTGAATTCCTACCAATTGTTCTTAATTTTGATTATAAACGAAATTAAATTTTAGAATAAATATTTTGTTTTGGTATTATTACATTGAATAAAAGTCATTAAAGTATTGAATTTTCCTTTTCCACTTCTATAGATAGACCGTTTGAATGAGTCCTCGCCCGCGCGGTTCTCTTTGAAAACGAGCAAGCCTGTACAATTAATTAAGTTATATTTTTTATGTTTAACGTTAAATGATACAAGTAAATGCATTATCATTATTATTCTTTCGAAATACTACCATATAATATACCATCACAAAAAATATAAATTATATAATAATCGTTCAGATTTTCAATCGTTTATAATTCTTAGAGATCGTGTGAAACTGTTAGAAGCAAGCCTGTTTACTAATTACATAAGCAATATTGAGAGGAGCATCTCCAAAAATCCCAAAGCGTTCTGGTCCTACATAAAATCAAGAAATCAAACTAATGCAATTCCAGCTGTACTACGATTCGGACAGCGCTCTTCAAACCGTGGAGAAGAAATCTGTAACATGTTCGGTGAATATTTTCACTCGACTTTCTTAAATAGCGCTGATTTCGACGATTCATTTAACTCCCATAGTGAACCTGACATCATACTACCAGTAGCGGATATTGGTGACATCGAGGTTGATCCGGTAGAAATCTGTAAACTTTTAAAGTCACTAGATCTGAACAAATCAGCCGGTCCCGACGGTATACCAGCTGTCTTTATAACGAAGTGCGCTAAAAGCCTCGCTCTGCCTCTTTCTCTGATATTTAGGCGATCCTTAATAGAGGGCGAGGTTCCGTCTGTCTGGAAATCCGCTTATATCACTCCTATCCACAAAAAAGGACCAAGGGATGAAGTAGTAAACTACAGACCCATTTCCAAACTCTGCCTTTTTGCAAAAGTATTGGAGCGGGTCGTTCACAAGCAGTTATATGCGTGCCTAAAACATATTTTTATAGTACAACAGCATGGTTTTATAAGAGGCAGATCTACTACGTCAAACCTAATTATGTGTTGTAACTACTTGTCAGAACATATGTCTGAGCCTTCTCAAGTCGACGTCATATACACAGACTATAGTAGGTGTTTCGATAGAATGGATCATACCTTGCTGTTGCGTAAACTCCAAGCTATAGGCATAAGGGGAAACTTGTACCGATGGTTCACATCTTACGTTGAGAACAGATGCCAGACTGTGGTGCTTAATGGATACACCTCATCGGCGATGCCAATACCATCTGGCGTACCCCAGGGTTCGTTGTTGGGTCCGCTTTTATTTAACATTTTTGTTAACGACATTCATTTGTGTTTTCATAATTCCAAAATTTTGCTTTACGCTGACGACATGAAAATAATATGTCCTATTAAATCTTATCAGTGTACCCAACTATTACAAGATGATCTCATTAGACTGGAAAATTATTGTTTAATTAATAAATTAGATTTAAACGTAAATAAATGTTATGTATGCTCATATACTCGCAAACCATTTCCAGTCACTGCCACATACAATTTAAAAAACACTGATTTAACTCGGGTAAAATCCATTCGTGACCTGGGAATAGTTTTTGACTCTAAATTATTATTCGACGAACATATAAATACTATCGTAAATAAAGCTTCTAGAACTTTAGGATTCATCTTGCGTATGTCAGCGGATTTTAAATCTATCAAAATTCTCAAAATTCTATACTGTGCTTACGTTCGAAGTCACTTAGAGTATTGCTCACAAGTCTGGAATCCGGCGTATAATGTTTATATTACACGCATTGAGCGCATACAGAAAAGGTTCTTACGTTATTTACAGTTTCGGTCAAATCTATACATATCAGATTATACGAAGCGTTGCCAAAAATTTCACATTCTGCCACTATATGAGAGACGGCGTATAGCTGATCTTGTTTATTTGGTTAAGATTGCTAATGGGTGGATTGATTGTTCTGACCTTTTACAACTTATTGGTTTACGTGTTCCTTATTCTCGTAGACGATTGGGCGCACTTCACATACCTGATGCCAAAACTAGCTATAAGAAAAATAGCTACCTGATGCGAGCGAGTGCGTGTTTTAATACTGTTTCTATGCAGTTTGATGTTGACCTATTCCATACATCGCCCAGGAAGCTCAAAAACATACTTGCTAACAGCTTTTTTAAAATAAATTAGCTTGCGTTTTTATGATTAAGTTTTTTTTTTTTTTTAGTTGAATACTGTAACAACCTTTAAAATTACTTGTGAGACTAAATTTTGTAAAGTGTAATAAATTGTTACTTAATATGGGTAAATTTGCGTGGTCAAGTGGCGTACCTTCTTCATATATTGTATGTCATCTACCTATATGTGGAAACTTTTAATTGGCCATCGATGTTCTATTCTGTGACTACATTGTATTCTATTAGCTGTAAGTTTTCCTAAAACTGTAAAAATAAAAATAAAATAAAATAAATAATATAAATATATAGACTTTATGGTGAACCAGTGCAAAAAATAATTCCCCGTAGTACACCTAGGTGAACAAGGCGGGTGGACCACGGGCAATAGACTGGTATTTAGGTGTTATAGCGCCTCGTCAATAGAGTTTGCAATCAGAACAGTGCTGCGTCTGTGTTCCCACAGAACTACAACCTCGGGGTCTTCAAAACCAGGGTAAATGGGCATTTACTGGGTAAGCGTGGTCCACCTTCGGTCACATCTACACCTCACATCAGGTGAGATAGTGGTCAAGCGCTACCCTGATCTAATAAAAAAAAAAAAGAGATAAAAAAATATTTCACTTATAAAAACGTTTACAGCATCGGTCACTTGTGACTGACGAGGCTCCAATGGATCAATACATTGTCAGTCACATATGACCGACGAGGCAGTATAAATGATAAGAGGTCTATCTGATAACACTCATAAATAGGTACCTACTAAAAAGATAAAAGGTAGTGATCTCTGTAGTTTTCACCTATTCATAAATAGATAGCTTTAGAAACATCGCGTGATCACAACCATAAAGATGAGGCTCTTCCGATATCCAATGTGTCAATTAAAGATAGCCAATGTTGAAACGATTGCCCACAACACCGATTGTCTATGCTTTCCCGTTTATAATGTCTCTTCCATTTCTGTTTTACTTATGATATTAGTTCATTGCATGGCACGCAATAACTGCTATGAGGAAACCCTTGTAATTTTAACTATTATAGCTAACCAAATTTGGTAGACGGTATTACTGGTATAATGATTGCTTATTATTATTATTAGGGGATTTTTGATACCTATGCTCAATGAATAAGATTGACTATAAATTTCTTACTCTTATCTCAATCAGGAGAGTAGTATGTATTGCCTATGTATATCTGGAATAATTTACCTTCGAAATAATGAAAGAGTTTTTCAAAATATTTTTCGTTATGATTATTAGTACATATAGATAATACTAGACGCAGTGCAGTTCTATAAGCAAACATAGTTAGTGTTCATATTTAAGAAAAAAATTAAATAAATTGTAATGATTTTTCTGTTTAAACTATAAAATTACTTAGATAATATTAATAAAACAGATCAGAGATTCCCAGACAAAACTCGATAAAAATGTGAAGATTAGATGTAAATTTGCGTTGCGGCTGTGTTCCAACCACGAATGGGGAGTTTTCTAAATGAGATAAGTGAGAATTGATTGGTTGTTTTTGTTGATGTATTTGAACATAAATACTGGCAATATATATTTATATAGGTTTGAGTTTAAAATAAGAATGTTTTAAAAATATATGTAAGATGTCATTGTGAGAAAAATTAGTGAGAATGTGTTGAAGTTTAGAAACGATATGTAAAGGATAGAATTTTATAGGGTTATTTATTTTAAGGTATATAAGAAATGGATTAATATATGTGCATGTATATAATAAAATAAATGAGTTTAATTTAAAGAAAGAAGACTGGATCCCACAACAAAAAGAAATAGAGTGTAGGCACGCAAAAGTGTTTAAACAAACTAAAAATTTTAACAGGTCATGGACCCAGGCACGCTTCCACTGCGTAAAGTAAATTATAGAGAAGAAAATTAAAATTATAGAGAAAATGTTATGGAGAGAAAATGTTTTTAAATGAAGAAAGTATTGAAAATTATATATGATGAAAAGGAGATTAAAAGATGGCTACGAAAATTGAAAATTTATTGATTTGACAATTGATGACATTTTTGTGAAAAATTTTACAAAATTGATTTTGAAAAGAATAAATGATTAAGTAGAAATTTTAATATGTAGGAAAATGGAATATATATTTTGAAAGATTTGATGGAGATAAAAATTATTTACGAAAGGATTCAGGAAATTTAGGTTGATGGCTGTATTGAAGGAGACTATTAGAAAGCAATATCGAGAGTTGGTGAGAAGAGAGAAATATAGAAAGGATTATAGATTCGAGGGGGAAAATGTTAAAATAAGAGATGGCTTGAAGTTTAAAGATAGAGGAGTTTTATATAGTGAAGAATTGAAGGTGAAGATGTTTTATACGATAAAGATAGAGGAGTTTTATATAGTGAAGTAATTGAAGGTGGAGATGTTGTTGATGATGATCTTCATATAAGATGAAGATGAAGTTCGAGGAGAACATAAGTGTTTTATATGATGAGTTAGTGTTTTTATATTTGAAGGTGATGTTTTTATATTTAGGGGGTTAGTATGTTGTAGGAATTAGTGTTGTGTTTGGGTTAATGTATTTGAAGATAGGTATGGAGTAATGTATGTGATGGATGGATATTAAAGGTGAATAGATAGTACAGTCAGTCAGCTTATTTTGGTGAAGTACAGTCAGTCAGATTATTTTGGTGTAGTACAGTCAGTTGGGGTTCTTAGAAAAGTTTAATATAGTCAAATTCAGAGGGGTTGTTAGATGAGTATTTTATTTTAATGAAGATGTTATAGTTTCATGAGTTATGAAGTAGATTTAGTATTTAAAGTTGGTGTAGTATAGTGAGCCAGTATTTAAGATTCAGAGGGGATGTTGATGTATTTGAACATAAATACTGGCAATATATATTTATATAGGTTTGAGTTTAAAATAAGAATGTTTTAAAAATATATGTAAGATGTCATTGTGAGAAAAATTAGTGAGAATGTGTTGAAGTTTAGAAACGATATGTAAAGGATAGAATTTTATAGGGTTATTTATTTTAAGGTATATAAGAAATGGATTAATATATGTGCATGTATATAATAAAATAAATGAGTTTAATTTAAAGAAAGAAGACTGGATCCCACAACAAAAAGAAATAGAGTGTAGGCACGCAAAAGTGTTTAAACAAACCAAAAATTTTAACAGTTTTGTCACCCTCATTTTTTTATGACGCTAACGTAGACCCTCGTCGAGTCTGCCGTTGACTCCTGGGAGTCCACTTGGACCACATTGAGAACTAAGGCTAAAATAAAAAGATAAAAAAATTCTGATACCGTAAAAATCCGGTATCGAAACCCACTATTCATGATTATCTCGGCCGTAGTACGTCTCTGGACAAGTGGGGATAAGCCTTCCCCTATGTTCAGCATAACTATTTTATTTTTAAAGGTTAGTTAACGTATTTATTGATTGAAACATTAACGAATTGTCGGTGCATAAACGCAGCTTAGATTAACGCGAAGCACCTACCGTCGACGGTGAGGTTCTATCTGACGCGATGCTGCCTACATGTGGCGGTGGACCGGGCGTGGGAAGAGCCGAACATGGAGCGGGTGACGTCACCACCCCGGTCGCCAGTGACGTAGCGGCCATTGTGTTCACTCTTTAGTTTACAATAATCTTTTATCTTTTAGAAAATTAACTTTTAGAAACTAAGTTTCAGTCTCAAGTTCGGAATGTACATTCTATTAGGGGACACATCTCATAGTTGCTATTTTAACATCAATTTGCTATAAGTGTCATCGTTGTTCGTCTGCGCATGCTAGTTTCAGAAAGGGCTTAACCGATTTGAGGCTTTTTTAGTCAGTTTCCTGCATTTTAGATGGTATATGGTAACTTCTCTTATATTTTCAACGGTGAGGATGCCGCCCGGTATCAGTAGTCCGGTTACTAGTCTGGTTAAACGAACTAATGAGACTTTTCAGTATCAGTAGTCCGGTTATACACGTTACCGGAGTATTGAGGCGTCTTGTGTTCAGGGTCAACAATGAGGAAACCAACGATGCATATTTCTTGTTGCATTTTCGGAGACACTTTTCTTCTACAAAGTATTCCTACTTCAAAATCGGAAGTATTTCATCCCTGTGAATTGGGAGTGGCAAATTTGTAGGATACGTAAATCAATTGTCTAGATGTAAGTGTTCTAGACAAATCAGCCGCATCCTACTTTAGTGTAATTTGCAAGAGCTATGACGTCGCCTCGTTTCCCGCGCAAAACGACATTTTGACGTGCGCCAACAAAATTAATCTGTTGGTTTAGATACATTAAAAACATAGTCTGTTAACTTATATATTTCATCTTAATACAATCGTAAACGTGCCATGTCTGTTGCCCATGAAAATTTTTTGAAAAAAAAAAAAAAAAATAATTTGTACACGTTGTGTACATGTTATCGAGGTCAAAAAAATTGTTTTTAAAATTTTTGTTTGTCTGTGCGTTTGTGCATGCTAATCTCAGAAACGGCTTAATCGATTTGCATGCGATTTTAGCTGTTGTATTGTAGCAAGCGTCCCAGGTTTTCAGGTGTCACAGTTGTTTTTGGTTGATATGCAAATAGTGCTTCAATATAGAAACAAGCTCATTTCATTCACGCCCAAAGTGAACGGACGCTTTTCCGTGAAATTTTCTGTCAGATGCACCTCTTAGGTGGTCTTGACGATCCACTTGATGGTAGGCGGCTACCGTCGTCTATCAACACAACCAACGGCATAGGTGCAGCAAGTGCCGGATATGGGATGAGGCAATCGCCAGAACACAATAGCTGCCAAATTGATGAGTGCGAATATTTTTCGCATATTTCAAGTTAAATTAACTGAAATCGATACCTTTTAAGAGTCTACTCTTGAAAAGTTTCAACGTCATATTGACGTCATAGGGGACCTGGGCACATGACAGCTGCGTGTGCCTGCACAAGGTTCACCCCCGTCTGGGCATTGCTCCGGTGTCTCCGGGCAATCCCCCATTGGAGTTAGTCTAGCCAGCAACGGTTAGGCTGCCCTGGGGTGGATCGGAGTTGTTGCCTCGCCAGAGCCCGACCAGTGGGTAGTGCCAGTGGCGCTATGACCTAGCATAGGGTGGAGCACTGGTGACCCCCACATAACCCTATCGACTAGCCAGGGGTAGGAAATCTGTAAATGGATTTCTCCTCGAAAAAAAAAGGATCGTCAGTACGTCTTCAATCAACCATCGAAAGGTAGGCCCTAAAATAATAAAACAATATGGTTAAACTGCAGGTTTTTAGGTTACCGCTAATACTCCAGACAGATGTGGAGCAATTGGGAGCAAGACACGAGTGACGTGAATGCCATTTGGCTGCGATGACTTCACTTCCTTGCTGTGCAGGAAGTGCGTGGGAGATCGTTCCTATTCCTACTTCTAGTTGCAATAGGGTTGTCAAAATACACTATTATTTATTGCCAATAAATAATGAAAATTTGAATTGGGTTATACACAGGAAATTTTAAATATTTTGGCGAACAGTCATTTAAAGAGATATTGAAAACTAGCTGAGCTAGCAACTTCTTTTGTTTGTAAACCGATTAAATTGAAAAAAACACTAAATGTTACGGGAAGCCCACTGAAATACACGAGTAAAAACCGTATTCAAATCGGTAAAGCCGTTTCAGAGATTAGCGTGCACAAACGCACAAACGCATAGACAAAAATTTTAAAAACTATTCTTTTAACGTGTATAACATGTACAAATTGTTTTTTTTTTTTTAAAATCGTAAATGTATAGGACACGGCTCGTTTACGATTTTATTATATGCTCCTGCGTACAGAAATTTATTGTGTTTCCATGATTCCAATTTGATTTATTATGCAATAAACATAATAAAATTTAATCTAAAGTTAATAATTTTAATTTAATATTTGAACATTGAGTAGTACCAAAATAATAAGCAAAATCATTTTTATTTTTATATGTTTTAAATATTCTTAAAATTATGCATAATTCGCAAAGCAGTATCAATTTGTACGCCGAAAACGACCTCTCTACATCAACTGACGTCATTGGACAAAATTTAAAATTTGGCGCCATTTCTGGAAATACCTGTGTCGTTGATGTAGACATTACCTAATATCTTTATGTCTTCAAGACTCGGGTTTTTACTCAAAATAGAGTCCAACTTTGTGCGAATCTTTTCTGATATTGAAATAGGAAGGGCGTTGGCGAATTCGATCATTGTTTCCAGTATTTCTATTGATTTAAATAGAGGAAGATATTTTGTTTCCAATTTTTTTATGGCATCTGGTAACTTATGGATGTTTAATGTATGCGTCTTCAAATGCCAGCTTGCTTGACTTAATTGCAATGGCCTCCGAACTATCAACTCGCATGCACTGGTCAGTCAGTTCACTCAGCCACTGCGCTCGCGACCCACACGTCATCGTCACCTAGGTATAGGGACGTACCTACCTAAATGAAAAATTCAAGACTGGGAGAAAAGGCTAAAATATGAAATTAGAGATTTACAAATATGTATAATGTACAATAATACTGTGATGGCCACTTTTTTATTATGAAAATTTGACAATATATATTGACTTCTAAGTAATAAAACCTGAAAAATTAATACTGGTAGATACTGTATTAAATATTGTAATTAATTAAAAATTAACTAAAAGTTCACATTGGACAGGATGCCCATAGGTAATAAAAATGTCTCTAGAAATAAATGCTTCTGTTGTAAATCCATTTCGGTGTAATTAATAAGTATATATTTAAGCGAAGACGCAAACAGCATAATCCAAATACATTAAAGAACATAGTCACTTTGTTTGGTGTTATAAATTTGTTGCAGTCCAAGAAGTCCACGCAATAGCAATTAGTGGCAAACCTGCGAGTACGGCAGGGCGTTTGAGTTGCGAAACAACCCACCTTGTTAGTGCTCGCAACTGATATCTGGGTCAAGTGGAACTGGGAGGTAACAGCTCTTGGTCGAGTGTTCCTTGCGTTTATACTTTAAACGGTGGTCGACGATTCTCTTCGTGAAGACTGTTGAGCCTTTTATTAAACTTTATTAGACGTAAACTGCGTCGCTATAGCTGCAATCATGCGTTGCTTAATACGTCCAATCGTACAATCGTCGAGCAATCAAAAGTGACCCTTTCTCTTCAGCTCAGAAAAAATATCTAGACAGGTAACAGTTTTTCTGAGACACTGCAAATTTTTGAACTGCACAAATACAGAGATAAAAAAAATGTAGATTAAACATTTGCAACAAAAATAATGCCCCGAGTTAGAGACTTGGCCTAAACTTGAATTAAAAAACCCACCCAAAACAACAATACACCAAACAAAGGTACCGCAGGTGGTAAAAGGCTAATAGTCGAAATAAGAAAATCCGTGTAAAGAGCCCAACTTGAAGATTCACACGACACCAAACAAAAAGGTTTCATTCATAAATACAACAAAGAAGATGGCGTTTGGCGCCAAAAAGTAAAAACGCATTGAACTTTGCTAATTGAAAATTCTTTTCTAAATGCCATTGTTGCCATTTCTTCGCACACCTGTACCGATAAAATTTAATGTGTCCACATTTATGAATAAATATTGCACCAATTAATATTTATCGAGATGGTTTTATTTGTGTGTAGTGTGCATTCGTCTTAACAATAGCAAATAAGTTTGTACGATTATCAGTTACCCCGTTGGCTTATCTCCTGGCTAAATAAACTTTAAAAAAAAGTATTGAGTTTTCATATAAAATGTCAAGAAACTTTTTGTATGTTATTCTTATATGCAAAACTTTTATTACTTACTGCTTCATCATCAATAGTCTATATTACTGACAGCGTCTGTGAATGATTAACTATAATAAACGCGACAGTAAAATTAACTGTGAATTTAGATTTAAAATTATCGCTTTACATTATTGTAATAGATTTTTCACTTCTCATGCTCTGAAAGTGCTTATTTGTGCAGGATATAGGCTGCACAAAATAGAATTTTGTGCACAAGTGCATTAACGTATCTACTCATAAATGTATCTATATTAAGGCAAAGAAAATGAGCCATACAGCCAAACACAATAGGAAGTTCATAGATAGAATTTGTTATTTTATAATATTTACTTAAATTTATTTGCCTTATGTGTTCTTTAAGACATAAAAGATATTAAAATTTAAATTCAAGTGCGGTAGGTTATTTAATTAATTTAAGAAAATTATTGTTACAAAATTAATTTAATAGTAGGCAGTATAGGTCTGCAGCCCAAGCCAATGTCATAAGATGTCAATGTCAATGTCGTAAGATTAAAAAAAAGCGGCGGGAAACAGCTCTTGTTTTTTGTGCGTTTAAAGAAATGTTATGTAATACCTACTGTTTTATTTCCTCGCAATCGAAGTGAAAAGCAGAGTTTATAACTCGTCCACAAAACCATTTTTATCCGAGACTTTTAGCAGCCCGAGCCGAAGGCGAGGGCTGATAGTAATGTTCGTTTTGTGCACTTGTTGTAAAATATACTATTATATTAGGTATAAAATTTACAAAAACCTCTTTTTTTAATGTTCTTTTATATTTAAAGACATTTAAGTATTTATATATTATGTAAATATTCAAGTTTCAATAAATTAATTTTTTTCTTTAAATGGATTTACGTAATGCTGATAATAAATAAATGTATGCATGTAAACGCTTTATTGTTCTAAAATAATAGATTAGAAGACATAGCATGAATAATAACATCACAAGTGCTTACAAAGGCGGACTTTGATAGGCAATTCTTCGAGACAACCTTTGAGGAACTGAGAGAATAACTAACTTGAGGTTCAGTTTGCAAGTTTCGATGAAGGAAATGGTCTCCGAAAGTATACTCATCTATTTAAGTATTTCTATAAAAATATTTGTTTTGAATATGAAAATGAGAATTTTAAATTTAAAATCAATTAATATTATGTTTTTGCGAATAGTATAATTTAGGGAAACCTAGTAAGTCGAATTTGTATATTGTCCAGAGAAGAACTTTTTAATGTTGGCTCTGGTCTGGAACTGGCAGTTAGTGGCAAGGAACACTACGTTTAGTCATTTGGGCATCCCGGCGTGGCGGTAACCACTAGCATAAAGAAGAGCACTGTGAAATAACAGCATGTGTGCTGTTGCGTTTCGGTGAGTGAATAAGGGACACCAGAGCTCTCCTATAATCCTTTATATGTAATTCTCTTCTGGTACTTGCGGCACCTGTGAATTTGCTATTGTTATAGGCGACGGTATCCAGTTGCCACATACCACCAAGCCTATTTGAGGACATTGAAAAAGTCTATTTGACTGTAAATAAAATACATATATAAATATTATATAAGTGCGAAATTCTTTATATGTTTATAATTTAGATACACGACGCGCAATGGTTGTTATGGCGTTATCTAAAAGGACGGTTCTAAGTTCTGTTCTCGGCACGCTGTTGTGGCACTCGCAACACAAACAATAGATTAAAAGTAGACTGGACACTTTGTTTATTGCACCCTTTATTAATGTTTGAGGCGGAGTATCTACTGCCAAACATTACATTACGAACAGTGTGGGAAAATTATTGAATTTTATTACCACAGAAATGTCAAGGTAAGGAAGGCAGGAACAAAAAACAGTAGACAAAGATAAGGTTCCTCACCTTCTTTGTCCAATTTTGAATAAATATAAAGTAAAATTAATCGTTATAAAGTCAAGTGAAAAGTAATCTAGAGACTAATATTTATATTCATCACGATGCACATCCCAGAAAGTCCATCTTCCATCTTATTTCTTGCTAAAAAAGATTTTTTTTTATTTAACAAAACCCATTATTTAAAATAATATTTACAAATTAAAATAATGAGTGTTAATTGTTATTAATTTAAAAAAAGATAAAAAATAGAATTTTGTATTTGCGCGGCGGACAAATATGTACAACCTCAATGGAACCTTAAAAAATAAAAATTATTTTTTTGTATGAGTTCTAAATAAATTTGTTAATCAATAATAATAATTTCTAATAATATTAGATTCTAAATAAATTAAAAGAAGACAAAAAATAACCGTATTCTAATAAAGTCATCCAGGTAAAAGAACAAATACTATGTCAGTAATTAGGTATGCAATTAGTAAACTAAAGGAAATATTGCTTTATTTTTTTAACTTATAAGACTTCAATTAAGTAAGATCTCTAATAATACTGATGTATAAGTATACATACGTATTAATTTAAAAGAACATATTAAAAAACTAGCTGAGCCCGCAACTTCTTACGCGTGGTATTCGGTACAGCGCGTAACTTTTTTGTTTGTAAATCTATTGGAATAAAACAAACACTAAATGTTACGTGAAGCTCGTCAGATCTGTATATCAAAATGGAACAACCTGCTGCAATACATCAGTGAAAACCGCATTCAAATCGGTTAAGCCGTTTCTGGTATTAGTGTGCATAAACACGCAGACAAACAGACAAAAATTCTAAAAACTATATTTTTTTAACCTCTCGGTAACATTAAGTACTACGTGTAATTTTTTTTTTTTTTTGGAAAAACAATTATTGTACAAGCGCAGTTCGTTTACGATTTTATTTTATATGTATATAGATGTGACGCTATAAATTCTAGTAGCAAAATAAAGTGTACCATCTTTTATATTAGGCAATTTAGTCTATGCCCAATGATGATTGTGTTATTTTGTTTTGTGCAAAAGGTACTACAACACAATTATGTTATCTATTAGGTAGGTGTGATTTTATGTGTGTCAATACAATGTAAGAAATAGTGTCATGTTTTGTAAGTAAGTTAAGTCGGTGACTAAATTGACTTTCTGAGTCATATTATTCCTTTTTCTTTTTTCTGATATCCCAGAAGGCTCAGAACTAAAAAGATTTTTTTATGAATGTAATTTTTTCTGTTTTTGGCGTGGAATTTGTCGCATAAATAGTTTTGAAAAAAAAAAAAAGTCGCACGCGTTTACGCCATCTTTATGGGCCTTCAGCCATTTGTCGAATTTGTTATTTTGGCGCCACCAACAACCAAGGCGCCATCATTAAAACAATTGTTGTCTAAATGTTTATGGAGAGGGTGTTATTCTTCGTTTCATTGCATGTTTAGCATTGGTTGTAAAAGTTATTGGGCCTTTTGTTATGTCAACATCTGTTCGAAGTTTAAATGAGTCAACTTACAAGGAGGTAGCTATACCGGAAGAAAAGGTCTCGTAATTTAAAAGGCAAGTAATAAACTTTGTCAGTTTTTTACAATTTTGTCTGCAATGTTGGGAACGACGCTATGGCGGCGGAGTTTGGGCGGAATACGAATTTCTTATGTTGTAGGTTGTAGTTCCAATTTGATTGTCATAGTGGTTTCGTTGCGTAAGATAAACAAAGTAATTCAAGAAGTGAGTCAGTGCGCGCTTTATGAGGATGTTATTCAAAAGTGACAGCTCGCGACCAGACAATCAAACAATCACAGGGCAATCATACAATCGGCTTGTGAGGTGGAGGCGCCAGCGATCTTAATATCGTAATTGGATAATTGGCATCACATGAACTCAGAATAAAGAACAAGCCAGAATGTGCATCAAAATTGCACCCTTTGCACTATTACCAAAAATAAGATAGATTATTAAGTATTATTAAACTCTTTATTTGTACTATAAACATCTAAAAAAAAAAGAAAGGAACAACAATCAATAGTACAAAAGGCGGCCTTATCGCTTTATAGACCATTTTATAACAGCGAAATAACAGCACATGTGCTGCTGTGTTACGCCGAGTGAATAAGGGATGCCAGAGCCCATTTTTTCAATCGATCTCGTTGTATGAGTGGTTAGGGTGCTTGCCTTAACCCTTTGTATGCCGGAACGTGGATCCACGTTATTAATAAATCATGGTAGAACCACGGAGCATATACAAAGAGGAGATGGCCTAAACAACTGTGCACTGATTTCAAACTAGGTCCTGACGTCATTTTTTATGGGCGTGGTCTTGGTCAGTCTGCTGTCGGCACTGGTCACGGTGTGGCGGCGCTTGTTTGTTGTAGACTACAGTCAATTTTCATTGGCAATTTAAGATAATTGGGCGGGGTCTAACTTCCTCCTTGCCCCGCGCAGTACTCACGCGCCGCTCTATAGAAAAATTCAATAACAACATCTCCTCTTTGTATATGCTCCGTGGGTAGAACCCCCATGACTCCTTCAGAGAGAACAATTAGGTCAGTCAGAGTCAGTAGTTTAATCGGTAAAAACGGTTGAAATTTGAACAACTTGTATATATCATGGCAAATGGCACTCGAAATGATAAATTTAAGCGCTGGCAGACAAGGTTAATTCGGCTTCCGGCATACAAGTGGTTAACGTTCTGTTCTAGGGTTTCCGGGTTCGATTCCAGGCAGGGTCGACTTCGTAAAATGAACTTTTCAAATTTGGCTCGGGTCTGGATCTGGAAAGAAGTTGCAGGGCACACTGCGTTTCGCAGTCATTTGGGCAGTCCGTCTGGCGGCAGTAACCACCCCCTTGTGCTGTTGTATTTCGGTGAGTGAGTAAGGGATGCCAGAGGCCATTTTTCTATCCCATTCCTTATCCTTAATCCTACTTTAGTCGAGAGCGCACTTGCAGCAGCTGTGGCGTTGCTTGTGTTACAGGCGACGGTAGCCACCTGCCAACAAGTGGACCGTTAGCCTGTCTGCCGATCTTACATAAAAAAAATCGCTTATCCTTTTTTCTGCTAAGGTTGGCAGCGTTCTTGCACTACCTATGGCGTATTGCTGGTGTTACAAGGCGACTGTTGCCATCTACCATCAAGTTTACCTGCAACCTTATAAACAACCTTAATATATTTGAGAAAAAAAAACTTGAAATCCCTTTTGTACACAGTCCAATTAAATTACATCATGCATTGTGACATTTCAAGTGACGTTGATAGAAACAGGTACATTACCTAACGAGTAGATACAACTTTCCGCGACTTTGCGAATGCGATTGCGCTCGGGGTCTAAGTCCAATATGTATTACCTGTAACCTACAATTTTATCGAATTCCAATGACACGAACGAATGAGACAGAGTTCTAACTTGGACGAACACGTAAACAAACGTAGAACCTTAACACAGTGAATGTGAGCCGGACAAGGACGTTCGTAAATGACTCAGCACACATCTTGTTAGTCTGACAGGCGTTTGTGCGGGAAACTGCGTTCGATTACCGCGAAAAAGTTTGACGACATTGTGACTCAGGTCATTCACTCAGGTCATTTTTTAAAGTAAATGTCGGCAAGTAATTAATAGGTTATTAATTACTTGCCGACATAATAAACAACCTTAGTAGTAGGATAAAGCATTAGGAGGGGACAGGAAAGTGGGCTCTGGGATTCCTTACTCACTCAGTAAAATACAACAGCACACGTGTTGTTATTTCACGGCGATCTTCAGTAAGGACAAGATCCTTCTCTTCTGTTAAGCTTATGTGAACTTATTCTTTGCTTAAAAGTAAACTTAATTAATGCGTTATGCACGTGCGACGACGCACGAGTCGCATTATATTTTTAAAATACGCGTAGAGTAAGAAAACATTCATAATAATCACCTACTTTGTGCAGTATCTCATTATGGAAATGGCAAATTTAATCGCACCTCAAACAATAAGCAGTAGTGCTTGCTAATGTCGACATCTGCCGATCGCTAATTACTAGTTTAGGGTAAACAGATGTTTTTGGACGTGTTCGATAAGAAACTATTTTAGGAACAGTTGCAGGCTCCAAAAAAAAAAAAAAAAAAGAATACTTATCCTTGTATATTTATCTAAATCTCTATGCCAGCAAATCATAGCTAACTTTAGAAGTTTTTTATTTGAGTCCAGACGGTCTGGAAAAATCCCTTTCACGAGTCCTGTTTTCATTCGAAGCCTTGGTTAAATTTACACGCTTGGAAAGAAAAAAATCTATTTATACACCATGTAAAAGTAAATGTGTTTGTTATTTACTGCAAACATATTTATCACACAAGAGGTAATATATTGATTATTATATAACTTTTACTGTGGTTTCGTATAAACAACTTACAGAGACACAGACAGAGTCGGACAGCTACATTATTTTAAAACTAGCTGAGCCCGCAATTTCGTACGAGTGGTATTCGGTATAGCGCGTAACTTTTTTGTTTTTTAACCGAGTGGAATGAAACAAACACTAAATGTTACGTGAAGTTTGCCACAATACATAAGTGAAAACCTCATTCAAATCGGTTAAGCTGTTTCTGAGATTAGCGTGCACAAACGCACACAAACAGACAAAAATAAAAAAAATTTGACCTCGATAATATAAGTACATACAACGTTTATAAGCACTGTATAAGCACACATAGATAAGTACTTAATATAGTAACATAAGTATACATAAGTACTTAATATAGTATACATATACTATATTAATTACAATATTATTCATAAGTACTTAATATAGTACTTAATATAGTAATATATTTAATATAGTACACATATGTAAGTATAGTAACAATTTTTTTTTTTTTTTAAATAAATTTGTACTGACGGCTCGTTTACGATTTTATTATATGTATGTATAAATTTTTTAATGCAAAAATAATTTAACAAAATCAAGTACATCTTCTTCTTAGAAGTTTCTTGTCAGTTTCTTCCTCTTAGAGCTTCCTCGGTGAATCAGCTGTACACACAAGGATGCAATTATTATGCAAGAGAAAGAGTAAAGAACTCTGGCATCCCTTATTCATATAGCACGCATGCATGCTGTTTTTTTTTTAATATTTTCTGTGAAAGTGAGTATCTGGAGTATCTGGATCTGGATACGTAGTAGTACGGTTCGACCACAAGCGATCACATTACTAAGGGTTACGATGTGTTATCGATTCTACAGCTTTTTCAACTTGTTTGTGGGTGACATGTTTTATCTATCTCTTTCTAAAGCTATAGTATGAACAGCTCGTTTATTTTTAACAGGTGTTAATAAAGTCGAAAAAGCTATTTACTAGCTCCAAACATAGCATAAACCTTAAATAGCTTGAGAATTTAATATAATTAAAGTTGTACTTTAGTTAATAATTAATATATGCTATTATAGGGGCGACGGTAGCCATCTACCATCAAGTGGACCTCCACTTGATGGTAGATGGCTACCGTCGACCCTAACAGAAGCAACCTCTCAATCCGAAACAAAGCAGCATAAGCGCTTTTAGTTCACGGTGGTTTTTTGTAAGGAGTTGGTTACTGGTGAGTTGATTTCTATCCAAATTAGGTTTAAATGGAACCCTTATATCTAATTCTTTATTCTTCTTCTTATTGCGGCCGCGTACTTGCAGTAATCAGGGGCGGATCTACTTAAGGGCTTTTTGGGCTGTAGCCCAGGGCCCCGTGGATACTTTGCCGCCAGCCCCCACTAAAAATAATAGGCGATATCTACATCATCTACATCACTATCGAAAACAGTTTTTTGACAAAATGGCTATTAGTTGAGTAATTTGGTAGGCCCCTAAATTGTTTCAGCCCAGGGCCCCATAAATTCACGATCCGCCCATGAGTAATATGAAATTGTTTGTGTTGAGGTATGGTACCCATCTAATTCTCTTATAACGTCAAATGGGCTGCAAGCTTGCCTCACTAGCATCAAAACTAGGCGGAGTCAATAACTTATGCACTAGTTCTTTTCAGTGATATACCCACCTAAATTTTTCTAGCTCCCAAACTTTCATACTAATTTGTGGGTAATCTAATATTTCATTAAAATAATGTTATGATACTGTACAAAGCAGTGTGCTACTTAATCATAGATAAAAATAAACTATGTATACATGGTTATTGAAATTCTAAAAGTTAGAATGACCGTCATGAATGCAGAGGGGGCATTTATTGCAACCGTGAACTCGGCGAAGAACAGGTGGCGTCACGGTGCGCGCGCGCACCTGATCGCTTATTGATTCCCACTGGGATTTGTGAGGCTCAGTTCACGAGGGTTGTGGACAGGACATCAGACAACTAAGGGCCGCTATCCAGTTGATGTTAAACAAAGAACAATAAAACTAAATTTCATCTTTCTCGATTTATGCACATTAATTTTAATTACCCTACCGTCTTCTAGGGTTTACTCCCAATGTCCCCACTGAAGTCCCCACCAGTCCCTAATTATATATTTCTTCAAGAATTCAAGAAGTAAAAATTAACCCGTTCCTATGAACCAAAAATATAAAGTACTGCTGAGCCCGCAACTTCGTACGCGTGGTATTCGGTATAGCACGTAACTTTTTCGTTTGTAAACCTATTGGAATGAAACAAACACTAAATGTTACGGGAAGCTCGCCACAATACATCAGTGAAAACCGCATTCAAATAGGTTAAGCCGTTTCTGAGATTAGCGTGCACAAACGCACAGACAAACAGACTATAAACAGACAAAAATTCTAAAAACGATTTTTTGACCCCGGTAACACAAGAATAACGTGCAATTTTTTTCTTAATATTTAATGTATACAGACACGGCTCGTTTACGATTTTCTTGTATGTATAGATACAAATGATATAATCAGTGCCTACTCAAAACAGTCATTATAGTCATTTCAGTCTTCCATTTTCTATAAGGATTTCAGTGATATTTAAAATATGTGATGATTACTGTGGTAGGTAGGTATATCTAATTAAAAATGCTGGTGCTGGTGTGGGATGCTACTTGTGTAGACACACTAGCCCCTTCGCATCTCCATGGAACATCCACTAAGGCAGCAGCCGCAGCAGAGGCGGCGGAAAAAAATAAAATCTCTAAATATAGTGGCCTCGGCGCCGAATATGGTTTTGTACCATTCGGAGTCGAGACACTCGGTCCGTGGGGCCCTGCAGCAATGAGCCTCTTCAAAGACATCTCGAAGAGGCTTATTGATGCGACGGGAGACCGAAGAGCTGGCACTTTCCTCGGCCAACGTATTAGTTTGGCCATTCAACGAGGAAATGCTGCCAGCGTACTTGGTACAATGCCGCAGGGTCCATTTTTATATTATTAGTTTTTAATCAATTTAATATTAACTTATTTTTAGATTAGATAATTTTACTTTTTATTATTTAAATTTAAATAAAAATGATTTCCATTAAAAATCACCGAACAAACTAAGGTTGTTTCTTTTAAAAGTTTTAAATATTTGATTCATTCGAATGACTTAGCTCTGTAGCCCGAACGAAGGTAGTTTGGTCTCTGAGAAAAAAAAAACCTGCTTCCCCAATGGTGATGACTTCAGTTTTATTTTTTTAAATTTAAATCAAAGGCATTATTAATAGGTACTAAGAATTTACAAAGAAATGATTTGCGCTTTAAGAAAGATTCGTAAGCAAACTGGAAACATGTATGGCAGCGGTTATATACTTTTCCCAAAAATAACAAACAATACGTCGTGTGCTATTTCGATACAAGAGTAGGTAAGGGATACCAGTGTATACTTATCCCATTAGGATAGTCTCCATATTTTTTATCCCCTACCATAATGCTACATTGAAGTAGCTGGACTAGTAAGTAATCCAGCTACTATTAAAATGTTTAGGTTTTAATGTCATAAAAATTATTATATCAACATTAACGTCTCTGATTAAATGTAAGTCAGTCTGTATTCCAAGTAGGCGATTCAGATTAAGTTTTATTATTTATTTATTTATTAAAATTGCAATTAAGTAAGTCAATAGATAATAGTGCATAATTTCTTGTCTACCCGCTTTTTTGCATCTCGTCTCTTTGCGGCGTTTCTGAAGAAACACTATGGAGTTACAACCTGAGGTTCCTATTATAATATTTTTCTGGATCATTTAGTTTTTAGCATTTGAATAGAGTACAAATTGTACACAAAACGACCACTGTCTAACAATGAGAATTCTTTTATGGTATTGGCAACATTAGTCAATCTTGCGCTCTAGGCAAAGGTAATTGTCCCACCAGTTACCTTAGCAATTATGGTAAATAATACGCAGTGACCCCCAAAATTGGAATAATTTATGACTATTGAACGCAAGTGACAAAATAATTTGGGAGGGTTAATTTCATTCTACCTACCATTTATAACAAAAAAAAAAAAATAACATAGATTATTTCTATACAGATCCGACAACTAGTCTGGGGAATTATTTTTGTAATTAAGATATTGTTGTAAAGTTAACAATATTGCCTCACTTGCTGATTTGCTTAGCAAGTGAATTAGTATAAGTTTTGAACTTGAAAATAGTAGGTATATAGTAGGTTCATAGACGATGTGACATTTCACTCATTAAAATATACTGTGTACAGGGCTGGATTTTTCGATGTGGGTATGTAGAGAATTTCAAATAGGTAATACAAGCTTATCATCTCCTCTTGCTTATAACGTACAAAACTATATTTTTTAAATATTACTTACTAGCGTTTGCTCGCGACTTCGCCCGCGTAAACTGATTAATTATATCCTTCTATATATCTCATATAATTATATCCTTTCTATCAAGCTGGATCCAACCATAAATATTTACAAAATTTCATTGAAATGTGTTAGGAGGTTTAGGAGATTAACGTCAACGAACATCGTAAGACGTGATAAGAGTCGGAAGATATGGTGATGGTCCACTCGATGGCGACAAGTTGATGGCGGCTACCGTCACCTTTTGACATAAGAAACTTCAAAACAAGCAGGTGCAGGTGTGCTGCACTGCAAATCATGCGAATATTTATTTGTTGAGTTCTGTGTTGTGGCTGGATAGAAATCATATCAGCAGAAAGTCCTTTACGAAGTTTGTCATCGGCGGAATATACTTCTCCTGATCAGGATGAACTTCGCTTCTAAGAGTAGAATGTAGGTTTTCTCGGCCGGTATCCATATGAGTTGTGGCTTTCCGGGATGATTCCATGGAAGAATTTCCAACAGACCTGGGCCATCATCCCGGAAACCCACAACTTCGCTTCTAAGGCTACAAAAATTTGAATGGAACTCTCCCCTAATAGTAAGAAATGTTGCTTTCAATGTATATAGAAATCATCGTCAGTAATTGAGTTAGTTGCGCTTCTGCGTATCGCATCCTATGACAAATAACCCTTCGCTACAATGTGTACATTCCTTTCACAGTACAATTAATCATAACGTTAATATGTCTGCCACAAATGAGTTAATAAGCGGTCATGAGTCGCGACACACTTGTTACCAACACCAAACACACCCCCGTGTGTGCGCCAAGGGGTTAAATTATTATAATTGATTTTTTTTTGTACCCACTTCGGTCAATCAGTCAAGGTTTTTACCTCGCGTTCAATGGGGTAAATATGTTTATTAATTGTACACATTAGATACGCAATTCCGTCTCTATTTTCACACCATAGCTATTTTACTGGCGAATGCCTTTTTTATGTAAAGGCCAACGGACAGGCTGACGGCCTATGCGAATTTCGGCAGGCAGTTTTACTTTCTACTTGATGTTGGAAGTGCCCTGCAGACCTTAGTAGGATTAAGGGATAAGGAATTAGAAAGAGATAGGGAAATCGGCTCTGGCATCCCTCCCTCACTCACTAACTGAAACATTAACAGCACATTTGCTGTTATTTTAACGATCGTCTTATGGAAGAAGTAGTTAATGCAGCTAGAGTGATTGTGTGTCCTGTCACAAAGCCACCTTATATAGTTTTTATATTATTTATTTTATTAAAACTTCTTTACGATGAATCAGCACACCGTGTTTCGCAGTCATTTGTGGGCAGCCCTTCTGGCGACAGTAACCACCCCTTACAAAAGACCATCGAGAAATAACAGTTTGTGTGTTGTTGTGTTTCAGCGAGTGAATAAGGAATGCCAAGGCCCATTTCCTCTCTTATCTAGGCTGTGTTGCTTGTATTATAGGCGACGGTAGCCATTAAGTGGACCGTCAGCCTGTCTATCGACAAACATTTGCAGCAAATCCTATATATTTTATATAAAATATATATAATCCGAGGCTTTAATGATATACCATCAAGAAACCACTTTCCAGTTAATAACGATCGGGCCTTTTCATGTCTTAACGGCCTCAAATTGGTCTAGCCGTCTTCATGGCCGGTTTTTGGCAGCGGCTTTGGTATTAATATATCAAACAAATTGCTTCTTGTACAATTTAACCGCGAGGGTTGTCTGTAGGTTGTGCGTTGTGGATGCTAAGCTATGGAGTTTCGTTTACACATTCGACGTGGCAGAACGGTTACTCGACATTTATGAGAAAATAACACCATAAACCAAGTAGGAAAGAAACTTATGGCAAAACCGTTAAACTACTCTTAAAAAACATAGTCTAAGATATCCTAGATCAGTACTTTTAGATTATACCGTCATCTATCACACGAGCGAAGCCACCGGTGTAGGATAAGGATGAGAGATTAGAAGAGGATAGGGAAAATGGGCTCTGGCATTCCTTACTCACTCACCGATACACAATCAAAAAACCCACATGCTGTTATGGTCGGTGGTCTTGAAACAGCCTGCCCAAATAATTGCGAAGCGCAGTGCGTTATTACACTGGCCAGCTAATAGCCACCTAACATCATCAGCCTGTCTGAAGATCTTCACATAAAAATATTAAGGTGCATAAGGGATGCTAGAACCCATTTTTCTATCCTCTACGTAGGTATCCTGTAAATTTCAAACGTATGACAGAACTTGATAGCAAAATGATAAAAACAAAATTGAAAATGTAAGACATAAATCCTCAGTTTGCGTTTGCAGCGTCTATGATGATTCAAAGCTGATGATGGCAATACAAATACTCAAAGCAAAGGGTCTTTTCCTTAATACGTGTCATAATAGTCTACCATGAAAGCCATAAGAACTTTAAATATATTCAAGTTTTTTAGTCTCCTAGAACATGCACTGTTCAAAGTGTCTTCTTTCGCCGTTGGAGCAAGCTATCATTGTTTCTATACAATTTGTGAAATTGCAAAACACTTGATCACTGGGATTCCAATTTTGAAGATTATTAAATAATAGATACTATATCCCAAATTTAAACAAGAAAAATATAAAAATAAAGTTTTTTGTCGTAAAATAAAAGTATAAAAGTCAAAAGAATTCTTTCACATTTCCTCGTTATCGAGTTTGCTTACATAAAAGGCGACTGTAAAAACTTGCTAGACGAATCACTGTCTACGTCTGCCTATAAAACTTTATCTATCTTGAGCTTTTGTTGTTTTTGTTTTGTAATATAAGTAATTAAGTTATTTTTAAGTAAATAAGCTAATAATATATTTTATATAACAAATATTTATTATTTATTATTCATTTATTTAATTCAGGTTACATACAGCCATTATATAAAACTAAATTATATATTATAATAAAATACAAATAGGCCTAAAGAACCATAATTTCATTAAAGAGATAACTAAACTAAGATAAGAAAAAGAAATTAGAATGGTATGTAGTGATAAATATTGAAAAAAAAAATAAAAAAAAAAATTAAATAGCTATTTTTAATAATATATTTTGTTATATAAAAGTGTGGGTAAGTATAATTGCAGTTATAGTAAAAACTAATTAAAATTTATTATAAGAATATTAAGAATACTAAAATAATATCAGTCTTTCTAAACATAATCAATGATACCATTGGACCAGAAAAAAAACCATGCCAATAATCATTTATAAATTGCAAAAAATATTTAGACTAGGAAGAGGATAGCAGAGACAGGGGAATGCTGGTCTAAATTCGTTCTTCAGAAATGAAGGCTCTCAAGGAAATCGAGCTAGTCATTCAATCAATCATTCATTCATTCACTTTATACAATTATTTTATTATTGACGTGACGTAATGGTAGTACATTTTTTAAGACATAAATTAAACTCAATGTTACAAATACATTGTACGAATGCAGTATACTTTCCCACATACATCGCTGAGTCAATACAGACGGACAGACAAACGGTACTTTCACTGATAAGGATACGTCTCGTAGCCTAATGGAGCACCATTATGTCTTCTCTTGCATAATCACACCACAACTGTTTTGCGGTGTTCTTATTTTAAATTAATTTGTGTATTGTGGTAACATTAGACTCTGACCTATAAAGCTAAAGAAATAGCTCATTGTAGGGAAATATGGTGTAAAATATACCATGAAAAAAAGGAATGGTGTAAGTATTTTTTTTAAAATTTTATTAAGATGCTTTTAAAATTTATTAAAGGGTTTGCTCTTGGCCAGCATCAACTGTGTAGGAAAGATGAGACCGACGATGGAGCGAGCTCACCCTGAAAATGCCTTATTCACTCGAACTTTGAAAAGATTTGGGTTGTAAGAGCTCGGAAATACAGATACCGGTAGGGAGTTCCAATCATAAGCAGTGCACATTAAAAAATATGTTTTAAATAGCTTGGTCCGAATTAGAGGGATTTCGACAATAAGACAATTAGAGGATGGTAACTAGCCGTACGTCTGAATGTCCGAGAACCAGCCGGACCAGCCGTACATAGAAGAAAGGGGAAGGCGGTATGATCTCATGCAGCTCCCGAGTACACTCTCCGAGGTGCATATTACAGAAGACACACAGATCTTGCGCAAGGCTCTGCAGCTTAGTTCTTATTAGGGTACCGCCACTAATGAGCCTCCTAGCTCTGCAATTCACCGAGTCAATTCGAGTGAGGCAAGTTGGTATTTTGGTTAGCCATCCTAAAGCAATACTCAAGAGCAAATAGAGGAGCTGTCCAGTTGTGACAGGTTTAAGGTGTTCAGCTTTTTGGCCGCTACTTAGGCTTTGGACTCGATAATAGTGCCGAAGTTGAGATTGGAGCATAACCTCATGCCAAGAAGCTCGAGATCATTGACCACAGGTACCGCATCTTTGAAAATTGGAGCCTAGTCGAAAGTGCTACTTTTCGTGGAGAACAAACACGCTTGGGTTTTGGTGTCGTTAAAACCAACCAGATTTCTGTCTCCCCATTGGGATATAAGTTTTAGGGTTGAGTTAATTCGCTCAACCATTGACTGCCTCCATTTTAGAACAATTTCATTGCGACCGGCCCCTGCACTAGACAAATAATTAGTATCAAATGGTGTACTTTTAAAAGATTATCTGTTTTAATGCAGCGAACTACCCCCTACATTAACCTGTTAATTGTCATAACATCAATCTATATAAGCCTAAGCTAATCGAACTTGCGTGGTTTAAAACTAATTTTAAGATCTACAAAATATGTCCCAAGCTTGATATTGTGAGTCATTTTATTCACACTAATGATTGATAATTTAAGCAGTGTTAAAATTTAGAAGTCTTGTCACATGTTTTTTTTTCTGAGGGCAATAGCGATGCTACACTATGTGAGCAGTATCCAGGAGTATAGCAACTGATATACAGCGTTTAGTATAGCAGTTCGTGATTAGATTAGTAAAGTGTTGTCATTGCGAATTAATTCTTAGCATACAATTTGTTTTTACCATTATAGATCTTATTTTAAATCGATGCTTTTTAAACTGGGAGCACCACACTCGACTCTCGACTTACATCCACTGCCAACCGTTCTTTTGAGGTAATCGGTCCAGGAAGTAGGTGCTCAGCGGTCTTCATTCTAGACAGATATTTTTAATGTGTATTGACCACCTATATTCCACCTATATTTTTAATATCCTATATGTTCGAGAAGGAAGCAGCCCTCTTCATGGCTTCATGGCTGAGCGACTTGTGATTACTTGTTAACTAGACATTTCGTCAGTGTCCAAGTCTCAGTACTGTATATCAAAACTGGCAAACTTCAAAAAAAAAAAAAAAAAAAGAAAATAATTAGTAATTAATTCTTTATAAGGAAATTAATAATTACTAAGAGCTACACAATAAAGAAAATAAGAAAATCATTCAAAACATTTTATTTTCAATTTTATTATTACAAATAACTTAAAAACGTTACATACTATGTTTCATTATGAAATTAAAATATTTGTACAATGTTATTTATGGTTTTATACAAAAACTATGAATTTTGGGCAAGGAGAGTATTTTTCTTCTTTTCTTACCGCAATACTTATTAAGTAAGTCTACTTAGAATAAATAAATAAACAAAAAATTAACGACTCGTCAAAAGATTGTTAGTCAATGTGCGTCTTATTTTAGTAAAGTACAAAAAATACCGATGAGCTTTACAAAAAATTAGAAATAATTGAAATAATATCGGAAATCATTAAAAAAATCATTTAAATTTACCTAAAGTTCCATAGGTAAGGCAACTCCATACTTAAAGATATTATTTATTATGTTACTCTTATGACTATTTATACATTATGAACACACATTTTCAATACAAAAGTGTTATACAAAATAATACATTAAGTATTTTGTACTTATTTGGGTTTTTACAATAATTTTCTTTACATTTTATTAATTATCTAGCATAACTTACGATCTATTAGCGTGAAAAAGATATGTTAAGAAATCAAGAATCGTTTTAGAAACAGAGTTTATGTTAATTAATTATTGAAAAGATATGTCAAAGATTGCGTTTAATTTCATTAAAGCTTCAATTTATTAGCGTTATTTTGTGAAATACGACTGAGTTGTTGCTATAAAAAAATTTGGCAGAAACCCTTTCTAAAGTTTCATGCATTGGACATCAGAACCGAGGAGTTACGGTTCTCTCCCTCCGCGGCAAGCGGCGGCAAGAATTAGCAAAACGTTTAGCGCAATCGAGGAAGACGTGACCCATTTCTTTCATTCTTACATTACTATGGCGATTATATTAACTGCTACAAAAGTCAGTCTTTATTTCGGAGGTTGGTGTCACTAGGAGGGATTTTTAGGCACTAGAAGGACCCAGGATCACGAGATGATGCAGTTCTTGTCCTGGTTGTTACTCTTGCGCTGTCTCTCACGTTTGGCACAGGCGACCGCGTCGTTCGGCACGTACGATATCCTTACACCGCCGTAGGCTCTCCTCGTCGGCAAAGTGTACGACTCGGCCGACGAAGACGAAGACGAACACGTGCTGCAATAACTGCTCGCGTCTTCGTCTCGAACTTTCTGTTTCCTCACCGGTTCGTCGGGTTCGAATGCTTCGTTGTCGTCCCCGCAAAATCTAACAGTCCTTCCGCCTCTCGGTCTTCTCGGCGAACCTTTACCATCCACCAAAGTCAGTTCCGGCATCGATGTCGAATGTCCCGGAGTGACCACCGCCTGTGCCTCCACTGGGTGCGGCGGTTTCCAATCCTCGGGCGGTTCTCCGATATCTTCAGACGTGGGCGTCTGTTGAATTTGGTTTTCAGTAATGGATTGCTCCAAACGCAAATCTGCTAACGCTCTATCTAGACTTAAACAGGCGTGAGGTGGTGGAGGTGGATGCGGCGGAGGAGATTCCGGTGGTACGGAGCAACTCGGTTCTGAATCGGCGTCTACGTGCGGAGATGGTTCTCGCTGGGGCGTTCTAGGCGGAGATTTCGGCGATGGTAATCTTCTCGGGCGAGAAATACGCGGCGGTCTGGGTCCGGGACCCGAAGAGTCGGACGGTGTGGGAGGTTCGCCTTTGGAGCAGGCTATGGAGCAGAATATGGCTCCTTTGCGAGGGAGGAACGGTCTTCCGAGCAAACTGGCTCTGCACGTATGGCATGCGAAGCATCTTTCCGTAGCGTGCCAGTGTTGTCCCTCGTGCGACATCTGGCCTTGGTCTACGCCGACTGGCTCTCCGCACGCGTCGCAATATTCCGCGAAGCAGTTGTCGAAGCACGGCAAGCAGTAGGGCCTCGCCTCCCTCATGATGTATCGCTGCCCGCCGAGTTGTCTCGAGCACTCGGCGCACGCGAAGTGTTTCATATGCCAAGCGCGACCTTCTGCTTCCGTACACTCGTCGGCGAGAATGATCTGTGTACAAGAGAAAAATAAATTAAGTCTCTCACAAAAGTATGCGACAATAACGAATAAAATGTTATTACGAGAAGATAATTTTAAGCTGCGCAAACGCTAATTAGCTGTCATTAAATAATTTCTCTTTACTTCACTATCTATAAAACTTATAAATGTACATATTTATACATATAATAAAATCGTAAACGTGTCGTGTCTGTTAATTAAATAAGTTTTCAAAAAAACAATTTGTACACGTTGTACTTATTTTACCGAGGTCAAAAAAATAGTTTTTAGAATTTTTGTCTGTTTATCTGTTTGTCTGTCCGTTTGTGCACGCTAATCTCAGGAACGTCTTAACCGATTTGAATGCGGTTCTCGCTGATGCATTGTAACAAGCTTCCCGTAACATTTAGTGTTTGTTTCATTTCAATCTGTTTACAAACAAAAAAGTTACCGCTATTCCGAATACCACGCGTATTAGACGTATTAGGCTTCACTGAGGCAAATGACATTTACTATAGAACTCGCTGGCGGCGGATCCAATTCAACAGGCCTAGAAATGGTGTTTTTTTGTTTTTACCATTAGAACAATACACAAAATAAAATGTTTTATTAATACAATTTTTTAATCTGATATTAACTTATTAATAGGTACAGGATTCATATGCGTGCAATAAGCCGTTTTAGAGAGAATTTTCAATAAAAGTCAAATTCTTCGTTAAAGTAGTTTCTATTACTTTAACGAAAATTCTAATTAATACAAATTGGTTCTTCACATGTTTAAGTATAATATATATTTTTTTCAAAGCAATTGTCTTGTCCATTTCATGTAACATCTTCATTAAACAATGGATATTTTTAGTATTTAGGGTTTGTCTCCCCCAATTTGTATTTGAATTTTATTTTTAATTTTTTTTTCTTTTATTTGTCAAGTTAATCGTAACGGATTTTTTAATTGTTTTCATAGAGTTAACAGCTTTTATAAATTAAATTAAAATTTAACACAAAACCTAAAGCTATTACTTAAAAATAGAAAAGATATATAAATAAAATCAGAAAGAAGAAAATAAAAGAAAGGAAACGCTGCATTTTGAGTAGGTATAAGTTGTAAATACATGTGTGATTGTATGTTAAGAGAAGATATATATTTATTTAATTTTTTTTATTTAAATATACATTTTTAAGCAATGAACTAATTCGCTTCCTGAAAGTTTTTTTTGACGCATACCTATTAATAATACTCCCACTGGCAGGTAGAAGACATTTCCGAGTCGAAATTAGATTAAAACAGTCGGGGGCGAGTATAAGTTATAATACTGAGGCAGTGACCACCACTTTACAGAAGACCACAGTGAAACAACAGCACGTGTGCTGAATTTCGGTGAGCGATTAAAGGATGCCAGAGCCCATTTTCCTATCCTCTCTTAACCCTAATACCTAAGCATAAAAAAGTAAGGATTATCTTCTAATTCCTTTTCGTTTATCTCACTAAGTGCGTAAGCGCATATGTGACAGTTATTTGAGGCGTGTTCGTATGTATTAGACGTATTGCCAAACTTTATACAAAAAAAAAGTATTAAAACATCGATCAGAAAGGGTTATAAAAATGGCGGCCATTAAGCGCAATCTGAACCAATTAGAATGCACTCTGTCTCCCTCGAGAGCAGTTATGTATCTAATTAATTATATGGATTGGATAAACAAGCCTAATTGGGGCTTATTATTCATCGTGGTTATCATTCAAGTTCCGTGCTGACGACCGTAACAAAGTTCCCTCGCATCATATCAAAGGTAACAGTAAGAAAGCGCGATTAAGTGAACAATTTCATTTAGAAACAACACACGAAAAAGCTTCAGACAAGACCCACCACTGGTTCTTTTTTACACTGCGCTCAGCTCCCCAGGTACAATGGACTCCTGGGAACCGCTCTCACGGTCCAATCCAACCGCGACTATATTTGTCCGACTTCATATTTTATATTTCAAAAACGGTATTCGGTGCGTCTTGCAAAAGCTAACATTTTGACATGACACACCATTTGTCCATTTGTTTAGTAAGTATATTTTTTTTAATGTAAATTGCAGCAGATATTCTGACGTTCCGCTCGATGGTAAGTCATTACCACACAGAAAGAAACACAAATGTTTCTGGGTGGTTTTCCCCAAGGGTTCCTACTGGCCTCTCCCCACTGTCGGGAATATTGGGACGTTAAGCAAGAATGCAATTAATTAAAGGGCAATTTTAATATGACATCAGATTAGATGTGCGAAAGCCTACGAGTATTGGTTATAACAGTACAGACCTTTTCTCATTTTCTCATAACAAATTATCAATAAAAAAATGGAACAAATTTCTTTCTCACCATCTTCTAAGGAGCATTTTATATGTATGTACAAAGCGAAATTAAACGAGTAATCATCTAATCGCTCTTTAAATTAGCGAAAACCGTATCAAAATCCATTCGGACAGACGTGCCATTCCAAAAGAAATTAGCAGAGAAAACAGACAGAGGCTGACAGAGACTTTATTTTATAAACAAGCGTACTTCGTACGCGTGGTATTCGGTATAGCGCGTAACTTTTTTGTTTGTAAACCGATTGGAATGAAACAAACACTTAATGTAACAAGAAGCTTTCAACAATACACAATTGAAAACCGCATTCAAATTGGTCAAGCCGTTTCTGAGATGCGTGCACAGACGCACAGACAAACATAAGTACAACGTGTACAATTTGTGTTTTTTTTTTAAATCTTTTTTGCAGAGACACAGCTTGTTTACAATATTTTATTATATTTATAGAATAGATAATGCGAATGAACATTTTAAAGTAGTGGCAAGGCACACTGCTTTCGCAGTCATTTGGGCAGCACGCCTGGCGGCAGTAACCACACTCTTACAGGAGACACGACACACCACTTGATGGATCACTTGATGTCTGACGATCTTAACATTATAAAATAACCCTTCTTAATTCTCTTTAAAAAGTTGTCATTAAGAATTAAATGATCGCCATTGAGGTTCATAGCCATCTTCTTTTGTTGAATAATTGTATAAACTGTCTAGCTAGACTAGGTACTTTTAGCATCTAAACTTGCGGAGTGTGCCTGGGATCGGATCATATTTCTCATTCTTATTTGAACATATTACACAACCAATTGTTTCGCATTTGCGTTTTGTACCATTTCTCTCATTGCTCGTTTAGTTGACTGCTTCGTAGCAAGCGGTGGCCTTCGAACATGGGTTCTTTGAGTGAAATATGTTGCCCATAAATCTTAGATGACGGCATCTACTATAGACAATCTAAGATCATATCTACTATTTGTTCATCAGAATATTATATAGGCTATTCTGTATAAAGCGACGCGGACGAAGTCATCAGTCATTGCAAGTATTGGCTTGTCGCAGATTCAATAGTCGGACTGTCAATGATCAAAGGTGTCTCCGGTCGTCGGGCACGTGTCTGAGTGAGTAATGAATGCCAAATCCCAGTTCCCTCTATCCTAGTCCTTGTCCTTTATTCTGCTAACCAAACCTGCTACCATCAGCCTGCCTTGAAAAATGTAAACAAAGAAGTATTTTTGAAATGTATGCGAGATGCAGTAGACAGCAATGCAGGGTAGCGTGTCTGAGCATCCGTTTCTTGGACATTCGACCTTGCCGGTTTGCGGACGTCCTAAAACATTATGACCTAAATGTAGCTAACTACAATCAGTAGCGCTAAATCAACTCTTATTATGAACGACTTTAGGTCGTAAATCATTCATCAAACATAAATAAATAAGCAAGTTATTTAACGAATAATCGGTCGATAAGTTTTGTAAAATGTGTCTGATTTGTTTTGTGTGAAATTAATTCACATTATAGAAAAAATGAAATGCGAAACCTGATTTACGAATCATAAATAAATATTATAGCAAGTAAGTTATATACCTTACACTAAAGTATGTAGGTATTTTAGTACCTATAGGTTCACTTAGTGACAATGCCATCGCTTGCTGTCCGTCACACACAATACTTATAATAAAAATAAATGCTTTACAAGCTCACAGAATTTGCAAATATTTTATTACATGTAATCTTTTCTATATATAAAAATGAATCCCCATTTCCCTTGGTCACGGCATCACGCGTGAACGGGTAGACCGATTTTAATTCGGTTTTCACTAATGGAAAGAGGGATAAACGGGGAATGTTCTTATATATAAAAATTGCACCCCGGGCGAAGCCGGGGGCGGGTCGCTAGTCAGTCATAATTACAGAGACATATAAGCGCACATACAAATTGTCACCGTTTTCGACATTACGCCACTTGCAATAAGAATTGAATTAGTTTACAGATGTTTTTAGTTTTAGTCTATCTGTAGCTACCTAGATTTAGATAATATATTTAGATAATAGTGTCTTTAAGGTTTATGTCCGTTGCACAAGAGCCAGTTCGCTCTCTACGTGACAATGCTTAATGGTAAACACACCGTTTTCACTAATTGCCATTTTTTTCTCCAATATATTGATGTTACAACTAAAGAGCTTGTAAAAAGCTAGCGTGACTGATATACATAAAGTTTTCATCGCTGATACAAAACATGCGACGACATGTCGGTATGTAGGGGGGTGGGTATTGAAGGATTGTACGTACGTTACGGCCAATTAAACCCATTTTTTACACAACAGCGTTGAAGACAGACAAACTTACTCGCCTGCAAGCGAACATAATTATGTAAGCATCGGTATTTATGGACTATTAATAAAAATATAAATAAATAAATAAATATTGGTTGCGTGCAACGTTACTTATGTGGTTCAAAAAATCATTACTCCTTTCAGTGGTAAAGCGTGCGTAATTAATCCGATATTATTAAGTTTTTTATGAGCACACGAAACATCAACAGTTAAACATTTAAACGAGTGACCAAAATCAACAAATTCCAAACTGTTACTATTGTGACCATGATGTATGTTCTAAGAAGTCCTATTCTCATTTAGAATAAACTTTTTAGTAGCCGAGCACAAAGCGTATGGCCTTCATCAACTAGTTACAGTAGACCAGGGTGAAACGCAATTGCGGAGTTGTGTTTAGGTTCATGACTGCGAATCGTTTCTTCTATCCCTATTTTGTCCTTTGTCCTAACACGGTAGTCAGCTCAATTGCGTCATCCTGTTTTTGCTTATATGTATAGGATAAAACACAACAATCTACAATCAATTGCCTTTCTTGATTGTAGTTTGCCAAACTTTATTAAAAAATGACTGTTCTGGCATTCTTTATACAATAACTAACACACGCAATGGTCTTCTGTACTTAAAAAAGATGATGTCCAGAATATGATGCAGATAGCAGTGTGATCCGCCAGGTATTTCAATTATATTTTTAAGTGAGAAAATGAAGGATTTTAAAAAAGTTTATGCTTTTGTTTCGGTGACGATTAGCCGTGGTATAATGTAGAGGCATTACCCTAAGATGATTTTCAAGGAATTAGACAAAAAAGTGCTTTGACCTTGTGTTCAAATTGAAAAGGAGAAATACCGAGAAAACTTGGCGCCAACTGATCACTCGATTTGTCTACACAAAATCTACTTTTTTGTCCTCATGTTCGCGGATCGTGTTGATTCGGTTAATATCTAAAATTATTACCACTCCAATGGTTAATTTACCATCTCAATTTCGAAATTAGTATTGATTGTGAAAAAATAATTTTTCTAATAGTCGAGGGGCGAGGCCGAAAATGTTTATTTTATTTCATAACTAGCTTTTCAGCAACTTTGTCCGAGTATCTTTTATATGTTATTTTGATTTAAATTGTTGCGTGGAGACCTTGACTGTCCATCCTACCATCATAATGTCGAGTGTATCCTACTCAGTGCCACGTCTAAATTCGAGAAGGAATTTTCTAGCCCCTTTCACGTGCTGTATATAAAACAAATGTAATGAGGCACCCGCACCGGTCCCTAGAATGCTTCAATAGTCACAAGAAGAAGATTCTCGCTGTCATTTCGTCACACACATAAAAAATTAATTGATTACTCGGTTGTTTTTGATTGGTAGAATTTTTTGACATTTTGATTTTTTTATATAAGGACATTTGACATTGTTGTTACTAATTCTGACTGTTTATTTTATGTTTTTATTATTGTTTGACTTTGATTAAATTTATTGTATACTAGCGGCCCGCCCCCGGCTTCGCCCGTGGTGCAATTTTTATATACTAAAACATTCCCCGTTTATCCCTCTTTCCATTAGTCAAAACCGAATTAAAATCGGTCACGCGTGATGCCGTGACCAAGGGAAGTAGGGATTCATTTTTATAAATATATAATATGGTCAATACCATAGAAATTGTGTACCTATAATGGCCTATTATTATTTGTAATTATTTTCGTTAAATTTTCTTTAATTTTCGAAATTGTCAACATATTGCCAAAAGATGATATGTAAGTTTGTATACCAAATGTGCTAATCGATGTGTTCAGCTTTAATTATTGGCTTGCACACTGGACCATAATCTTGAGTGTATTAACATAGTTAATAAAACTTAAATATGGTAAGCTGTTGCTGATGTAAATAAATAAATAAATAATGTTTCTAAACTATACCGTAGAGTTCCATCAAAATATGTTTGTCAATAGCGTGTGTGAAAAAGTAAAAAACTGTCACCGGCTTCGTACAGATGCAATTTTTATTCTGCAAAAACTTACACAAACCCTCGCTTATCGCTCGTTCCTTTACTGAAAATTGTACCTAAATCCGTTGGGTAGTTTAGCGGATAAACAAACAAACAAACACGGTGATTCCTTGTCATAATGTATCTATATACAATAGATACAATAGACTTATGGTAATATACTTTCATTGCTTACCCGTTGCCTCAAGACGAAGTATTGAAGGTATTGCCAGTTTTGATATAAGGTGCAGCTGGGAGATGGACACCGGGGACACGTCTCGTTCACAAATTACAAGTATCTCAGCCAGCTATGAAGAGGGCTGTGCTTGGTATTTCGTTGAAGGATATGATTACGTAAACTGTCGGAAGACCAAAATGACGACAGAGTCTAAAGAATAAGTAAGCTGAAGTGTGAATGGATGGAAAAGTCTGTCGTGCTGCGAATAGCGAACAGGTGGACGATTCTCGTCGTGGAGATCACTGACCACCTGCTTATTGGACCGAAGATCTTCAGAGAGCGGCTGGAAGTGTGATGGCGTTAAATTAAAAAAAAAGCCTACGTTCAACAATGAACGCTTACGGCTTGACGAAGATAACGATGTTGACGTTGATACAAATTTATAAGAGTGATCCGAAAGATTGGACACACTAGCGCTGGGTGTTGAGAAGGCGGTATTGCTACGTTCCACGGCTACCTCATTAGTTGCATGCATCCGATCGAGCTATAGATTGGCTATCAAGATTCGGATCGAGGGCGGCGACCATGGGGCTGTAATCGCTGGGAAATACAATTATAATTTTACAGTATAGTCTCGGAGCTACAGTCATAGTGAGGGTAAAGGTCCATTTATGTCTTCAGACAACGAACGTATCAGACACGTAGCGTGTCAGACAAAATAATATTATTTCATTTGATATGTAAGAACTTATGTGTCCGCTCAGACGCCATCAGTCAGACACTGTCCGCGCACGGGCGGCATCGCGGAGATTTTGTCTGAGCCACATGTCTGAGGGCCTGTACTTCAGAACCATGACCGTGCAAGTAACTGCCGGCGGAGAGCGGCCACTGACTTTACAATTTTCTGAAGGTTCGTGTCGCATGCAAGGAAATAATTTGTGTGCGAAACGACTACTAAAAATATTTATTTTTAAAGTTGGCGTTTCGCACATTTCGTGCGAAATAAAATCGTGCGAGATGACTACTAAACCGTCTGTTTTTGTCTGATATGGCACGTTTCTAGTATGGTATTTATTTATTTATTTATTTTATTTTAGGGATAAATTTCCACTTATAGCATGAAAGAGTAATTACAATTACAACTAGCATTCACAGTAGGCAAGATACACTAAAATAATGGATTTATAGTTTACTTAAAGAATTTTTCGGTTAAAATATTTCTAGTTTTAACTATAGAGCTGTGGAACAGGTAGATGTAAATAAAAAGTGTCTGTATTGATATAAGGTGTCTGACGGTGTCAATTTAATTTTCGGGTGAATGGGATATACTTTTTCGGGCCAGTTGGGAAAAATAATAATTCGGGTGAATCTTGCGGGCGAATGGGACCTAAACCTCCGAGACGGTATGTGTTTGATATGTTCGTTGTCTGAAGATATAAACGGACCTTAAATGCTGCTAAGGACTTTGACGGGATGATGAATTTAAAACGAGGCTTTCGTTGAACGGTAGCATATGGAATGCCGAGTATGTTCCGAGACAAGCTCTTAAGTTTTAAGGCTCTTTATAATATAATTTTTCCGTAGCAAATTAGGAAATATTAAAATGATATCTCAAATAGCATAAGTTTAGATAGACTTGTATTCTGTTTTACAAAAGATTGGAGATAAAATTTAAAAACCGGGCTGACAAAAGCTCTTTTTCACATCTCTTTTCATAGGATAGGATATCATATTATCGTTTTACCTATTGAATCCAGTTAAAACTGGATGTTAATATCTCAAAAGTAACTACGCAAACAGCGTGTCTGTTTGACAGAACAGATAATTGAATAGATTAAATTAAACGAAATTCAGATTTAATGACTACTGTTGAAATACATTCTTGCAAATATTTACTCGTATAAGTATAAAAGGTAGTTTAATATGCAAAAAACATATAATTGAAGACGCAAAAACAGAGTAATTATTATGATTTTTGATAGGAGTTATAAAAGCTTTTCTAAAATATATTAAAAGATCAGACTGTATATTTACGTAATTTTCTATTTTTTGGTTTAGTAACGAAAATGTAACAGAGAGACAGAGTTATTTTCGCATCTTTAGAATATTATTCTAACAACGCCCCCATTTCTGTACACTCCCGACCCGAAGACGCAAAGATGCAATCACGATGGATTTGAACATTCTGTGTGAAAATTATGTAATTTCATATTGTTTTCAGTTCGCGATAAGATACACGACACGCTCATTTAAACTAATAAATTCAATTACTACTGTTTTAAATGCAAATTTTGACGAGCCCGTTGGCTGAGTGGTTAGGGTGCTTGCTTTAAAGCTCTGTTCTGAGGTTTTCGGGTTCGATTCCCGGCAGGATCAACTTTGAAAAATGTACCTTTCAAATTTGGCTATGGTCTGGATCTGGAAAGTAGTGGCAGGGCAGACTGCGTTTCGCAGTCATTTGGGCAGCCCGTCTGGCGGCAGTGACCACCCCCTTACAGAAGACCACAGTAAAATAATAGCACGTGCTGTGTTTCGGTGAGTGAGTGAGCCCATTTCCCTATCCCTCTCCTAATTTCTTATCCTTAATCCTACTGCAGTCGGCAACGCACTTGCAGCAGCTTTGGCGTTGCTTGTGTTATAGGCGACGGTAGCCACCTACCATCAAGTGGACCGTCAGCCTGTCTGCCGATCTTAACATAAAAAAAGATAAAATCTAAACTAGAAAATAACGAGCTGATAAAGTATTTTGGCGTATATAGTAGGCTTGAAGGATTGTCGTAGTAAAAGCACATCTCTGTCACTTGCTGCGCGAATTTATCACAGAAGGTTTACACGTTTGATAATTTTATTGTTTAAAATATAAGTCACTTGTTTGCACGTCTGACACTCGCTACACTTTAAAGACCGTTCACTTAATCTCTGCCGTTGGACGTGCACTGCTAGACTTCTTCAATAATTTTCCAGAAGCATTCCGTATCCAGCGTCGATCTGGGGCCCTTATTAGGTCATCAGTTGTTCTTGTAGGTAGATGCCATATGCTACGCATACTTACAATTAATAACATTTAGATCCTTAATACAATAATTAATTAAATTAATATAATTATTAATCGTGCAAATATTAACTCGCCCTATAAACAAACAAATAAATAGAAACCTTTTTCGATATTAAGGCTTCGGCACTTATCCGACGAGTTGTTAAAGCGGTTGCTCTTAAGAGGGTTGTTGGTTTAGCTCTAATGAAATCCACCCCTTTAAAGTGTCGTCCGTGGTGCGTTCGACCCTCGACCTAAATCGTTATCGCTGCGAGTAATTCGTCTTACGCTATCGCCCCGACTGTTTCCTCTTGGCCAAACGTTTAATAAAACGATTGCACACATCTTGTGATATGCTAATAAATAATAAAGCTTTTTTTTTTTAAATAGTACAACTGTTATTTAAATTACTCAAAAATAAGTTACACATGATTTCAGATTAGATAGCAAAAGAGAAGAATGCCGTTTTCCTTAATGTTTAAAACATTAAAAGTTTTCGCCACAAGCAAATTATTTTATATAATTTATAAAAGTTATTATAACCCAGCAGACGTTGTCCTGCCCGAACCCGAAAATAATTTTCTAACCCGATTGTGGCGCCACTTATCGGGTCCAATGGTCCAATTTTATTTTCAAACCATTTGTCAAAGTGACGCAACACTTCACGTCAATCAACGACGGAATTATTTGAATATTCTTCATACAAAAATAATAAAATTCCGATTAAAAAATGAGGGGTGCGGGTAGGAGGGTGAAAAATACTTTACGATCAATATAATAAAAAATAATAATAAACATTCATTAGGGATTTTTAATCTAGTGTAATGAATCAGTCTAAGATTAGATATTCTAGTTTCTATAGCGCTTAGAAAGTTAGTTTTTATAAGAAAAACCATTATAAGTAAATAAATTCAACTGTGAATAACTTAGTACACAAATGAATAAGTTAAAGACCTGTATAAAAGAGAATTGTTTTAGAATCCTACAATACAAATATTTTTAAAACGAGGCTATTTTTTTGCAAAATATATTTCGACCAAAGATGGAAGGGTAGTTAAAATTTATTGCCATCACCCTTTCCGATGGTATCTCCCGACGTTGTACGAGTGGTGCCGTTGAAGCCGGATACGCCGGATATTGGCAAATTGTTACTAATTGCACCGGTGACGAATTGCGTGCACGCAGCCAACGAAACAACTGGTCCTACTTTTATAAAGCACCGTAAAAGGGAATCGTTTCGGCCAACCTAAATGACTTATGGTGCAAATCCTAACTAATTTATAATTGCATGTTGCAAGTAAGTGTGCAAAACTAATTATTACTAGTTTTGAAACATGAAGGATTTCGATAAGAGGTCTCTTCTTTGGCAGGTTGACGATCGTCTATTAACACAACCAACGCCATAGGGGATAGGAAAATGGCATCCCTTACATGCTGTTATTTTACGGTGGTCTTCTGCAAGTGGGTGGTTACTGCTGCTAGACGGGCTGCCCAAATGACTGCGAAACGCAGTGTGCCCTGCCATTACTACAAATTTTATGTGTTTTTTTTTAAATGTTAAGATCGGCAGACAGGCTGACGGTTCACTTGATGGTAGGTGGCTACCGTCGCCTATCACACAAGCAACGCCAATGTTGCTGCAAGTGCGCTGCCGACTACAATCGAATTAAGGATAAGGGATTGGGAAGGGATAGGCAAATGAGCTCTGGCATCCCTTACTCACTCACTGAAACACAAGAGCACACGTGCTGTTATTTGGTGGTCTTCTGTAAGAGTGTGGTTACTGCCGCCAGACGGGCTGCCCAATTGACTGCGAAACGCAGTGTGCCCTACCACTACTTTTCAAATCCAGACCAGAGTCAATTTTGAAAATTACATTAAAATTTCCAAAGTTGACCCCGCCAGGAATCGAACCCGGAGCCCCTGAGACGTTAGGCAAGCACTCTTGCCACTCATCCAACGGGCCGTCAGGTTGAAAATTGATTAAGTTTTTCATTCATCATTATTTTCTTTACCCCCCAAAGAGCATTAACGAAAGCGACGTGACACTATTATACAAGCTTTCAAATTATAACTGTTATACATTTGAAAGTTCCTAAGGAAACATCCAGTTTGTTAATTAAACTAATATCGGAATAACGAACGCGAAAACTACATCTTTTTTTAAAGTTTACCTCAATGGTTTCCATCTAGAACATCTAATCTCACGCTAATCTATATAATAAAATCGCAAACGAGCCGTGTCTGAACAGTAAAGATTTTAAAAAAAAAAAAAATAAACAATTTGTACACGTTATGCTTATGTTATCGAGATCAAAAAAATAGTTTTTAGAATTTATGTCTGTGCGTTTGTGCACGCTAATCTCAGAAACCGCTGAACCAATTTGAATGCGGTTTTAAGTGATGTATTGTAGCAAGATTCCCGTAACATTTAGAGTTTGTTTCATTCCAATCGGTTTACAAACAAAAAAGTTACACTCTATACCGAATACCGCGCGTACGAAGTTGTAGGCTCAGCTAGGAACTCTGTCTGTCAAATGTTACTTTTCACGCCTCACCGATAAACATGATATTTTGGATAGACATTATCAGCTGCCAAAGGACATAGCTACCCTAGATAAAAAAATAATAATTCAACACCTAGCAAAACTGTAATAGCAATAAAGATGTTGTTTTTTTTTAACTTTTCAACGGGGAGCGAGCACTAGCTACTTCAAAATAAGTGATTCAATCTAGGTTCTATAAAACATACTCTTCAATTGCTATAAACGTCGGCAGCGCACTTGCAGCAGCTTTGAGGTTTGTTATAGGCGACGGTAGCCACTTTCCATCGAGTGGACCGTCAGCCTGTCCGCCGACCTTATATCTCATCAAATACTGTATTTGTAACTGTATTGTAAAGTGTTGACGACAAGAAGTTGGAAGTTTATGGAGCTCATGATAATGATTAAATTGTTTACCTCGTCACAAGCTGAGCATCTCGGCTTGAGGGTTTCAGCGTGATGCCTCCCGCAATAAAGTCTGCCGTCCTTCCAGAAGTAGACGAGGTCGACGAGTAGCTCCTGGCAGGTGGAACAGACGAAGCAAGCCGGATGCCACCTCGCCGAGGGTCCGGCTCTGGCCGCTGACACGCACATATCACCGGCCGACATAGACTCCTCGCACTGTTGGGCAAACGAGAAATATACCATTAAAAAGTTAATTCAAGCCAACATGTTTAGAGTTTGGATGTTTGCTACTAAATCAAGAGTTTGCTAAACGGATTTAAATGAGATTCGGCACACAGATAGACTTTGTCGTAGATTAAAACATAGTTATATAATTTTATCCTGAAAATGAGTAACCTATCAATTAATTTAATCAAAAATAATTTAATTACTATCAGAAGCATCGCTTACAAAAAACTTAATAAACTTAAATTTAATAATGAATATGGTGATAGAACATCACAATACTTAATTCCCAATCTAATTTAAAAAAACTGCCTATAGAAATGAAAAAATAAAATAGTAAAAAGATACCAAAAACACACTTTGTGAATAATTAAAACTCAAATAATAATAACAAATTAATAATAATAATAAAAAGGTATCATTAAAAAATTGGATCATTCTTATGCAATCTATTAATTATTTATATTTATATAACTTAGTACCTAAATGATACCTAACTCATTGTCTAGACTAGACTCAAAGGTCCAGTCTCAAGGGTTTCAGACATTACCCACCATTTTACCAGGCTGACGATCAACGCACGTTCAAAAATGATGAAATTCTAGAATGATGAAATTTTGAACATAGGTTCTTTTATAACGTAAGCATCCGCTAAGAAAGGATTTTTGAAAATTTTAAGGGTCGCTAGAGCTTAGTAAGCTATAAAATATGACAAATAAGTTAACGAACTTAAAGCTGCAAATATCAAGTATTCACTAGTGGTCGCCTAGTGGTCGAAATTATTATTGGCATTATATGTACTCGTAGCGTATCACATACATAGAATTCAAATCCTGGGACCAAAACTCAACGCAGACACAATATTACTTTTAGCGAACACAAAAATAAGTTTTGTAGGTAAATTTATTTCTGTACTTAGTCTTATTTCATTACTTAGTTTTAATTTATTTTTAGATTAATTTTAGTTTTTATTTAAACTGGATTATCATGTTTAAAATTTTTAACATGATGGCCCATATTTAGTTTTTTAATCAACATTTTTTCCATGTGTTCAAACACACTTAAGAGTATATAATACACCAAGACGCAGAGTAGTAGCTGTTAGAGATGAGAATTTGTACTGGCATATAAAACTTTATATAGTTCATAGTTTAAAAAGAATAAAGAATATAAAAACAAAATGTATTGACAGAAGTGTATTTTGAGAAGTTGGATAGGGACATAAAAATGGTTTTCGTTTAGGTTTAATTGTATTGTTATGTTATATGAACTAGTTTATAATATATATATAAATATTTGAATATGAAATAAATGTGCACATATAAAACCAAAAGTTTTTGTTGATGAAGATTTCCCCAATAAGAGTAGCAAGGTGCGTTTATGGAAAAACAAATTCACGTACTTTTTGAATTTGGCCGTTGTTAATGAGGCTAAGTTTAAGCTGGGCTAATCTAAAAAAAAGAGATTTTTTTGTATTTATATTTGGCTTGTATGTATATTTGACATTTATAGCTTAAACGGGAGTTCTCCTTTTAAATGGAATTGGTGAAATTGGTATTTCACACTACTCCGTTCACGCAATTTTCTTAAAAAAAGATGAAAATTTTTCAGTTTACGTATTAATTAATATATAGATAAAGTAACTCTACTAGCAGTGACTATGTGTTAAAAAATCCAATTTGCTTGGCTTTCAAATTTAACCTCAGTCGCACATTAAAGTTCTTTGAACTCCTTGGAAAAGAGTCCAAAGAACTCCCTTAACCGAATAAATTAGGTCGTAAGGCAAATGATGACTACGATTGCTGGGAAAGAGCGCAACGAAAAGAAGAAGAATAAGAAGACGATTTAAGTCATTAACCCGGAAACAGGTGCATAAATAGCGTGCCGATGTAGGAACTAACGTGTGCCTTAGTGTCGACCTTGCGACAACTTCGGTCGAAGACCTAGAAGGTCGACAATTGTTCACCGAATGGGGAATACCAATGTCGCCTCTACCAATGAAACTAGAATGCCTCTCGCGATCGGATAAAAACTAATTAACCAATCTTTTAAATACGTTCAAATATGTAACACATTTATTTTTATTTTATTTATTTATTTATTTAAAGAAATACTGAATTAGAAATAAACCATAAATAAGGCGTTTACCAATCTTTACCAAGACCTATAATAATTACTCTGTAAATGACTCTCTCTATGTAACTCTATTCCGTTAAAGAATAAAGTTTTCCTATATTTTTTTCTGGCTAGAGATGCAACATGTAAATTCCTTCAAGAGATATACGACTCTTCTTCTTCGTTGGCAGGCCGATATTAAGTTGTTAATATAAAAATTCAATCCGATTATGAGGTTATTGAAACTTAATAAATACTGTTAAAATTGTGTCAAAAATATTAAAAAATATGCCTAAACCCCAGAACACAGAAAAGACCAAAAGGCCTGAGATATTAATAAAATCATTTTTTATTGATGTGGCGCGTAAATTTTATGTTTGTAACAAAATGATACGGGAAGTTTGCTACAATACATCAGTGAAAACCCCATTCAAATCGGTTAAGCCGTTTCACAGATTAGCGTTCACAAACGCACAGACAAACAGATAAATAGACAAAAATTCTAAAAAAATTCTTTTGACCTCGGCAACATAAGTACGTGTAAAAATTGCTTTTTTTTTTTTTTTTTGCAAATATCTTCAATGTAACAGGCACGGCTATATAGTTTACGATTTATTATAAAATATGTATAGATGTATTTTTTATGATAACTAAATGCCCTAGTTATTAAGACTTATATTCTTCCACGTCGTAACTGCACAAGACATATTTAATATTATATTTAAGACTAGTTTATGTACACATCTTCAGCTGTTTGCACCGTTCTGAGGCTTAAATTCAATGTCGATTTTCTTTCAACGGCACAATTTACCATTATATTATCAAAGATGTTGTATTAGTCTGTATCTTTGTATATTATGGCCTATTTGACAGACTATTTTACAACAAGACAAGGCGAAAATTGTCAAAAATTGACGTTTTAAAATCATTTGGTAGGGGATTACGTTTATGAAATAATTCATCATAAAATCTAGCAGCCATGGTGTGTTAAATATTTTCGACGGTTAATTAATTATTCAATCGGCGTTCGTTCATTGATGAATGCGCATCAAAACAACGTGCCAAAATATATTGATCCTTCAATTGATGGACCGACGACTGTGCAATTAAAAAAAAAAATACTCATAAAAGACATTTCTAGTATCCTCCCTAAAGATGTTTACCTATTATTTGTAAGTGTTGGAAGAAAGCAGTAGGTTTTTTTTTTGTTAAATCGGAATCGTATAACAATAGTATTATGTAATAAAGTTATGCAACAAGATTTAGAGCGTCGGTGACGCAGTGAAAAAAAAAACGCGGCCTATCATGTAGAGAGGTCCGAGTTCGTTCCCCGGTTATGCCATGTACTAATGGTTTTTTTTTCTAAAAACTTAAGTGACTACTCTCAAACGGTTAAGGAAAACATCGTGAGGAAATCTGCATACGACAAAGAAGAAATTCTAAGAGGCATGTGAAGTCAACCAACCCATCCGCACTGGGCCAGCATTGTGGACCATATAGCCTATACGCCCTTGTTGAGAGGATAGGCCTGTACCCCTGAAATGGGGATATATAATAGGCTGTTGATGAATAAGATTTAATATACTGTAAGTTTGTTTGTATGTATGATGTAGGGTAATCTCTGGAACCACTGCACTTTTGGAAGGTACACTATCCCAGATGGAAATTAAGTTTTTCATGATCTGAAAAAAATATTATTTTGATTAGTCAACATTCTTTGAATGATTTTGTTTATTACTACTAACCTAATTACTGATTAGAATAATCAGTTCTAAAAACGACCCGACAAAATTATTTTTATAAAAAGTTTTTTTTTTTTTTGTAAACGCTGTCGTTTTGTACTGAAGTAGTATTTGTTTTTTGATTAAAATAGTATGGAAGTTGGCATTAGAATTGAGTTTCAACAATAGATTAAAAGTTGGTTTAAAATCCTTTAAACACATACCTAATAGGAGTTAAGTAATAACCCTTAGGAATGCAGTCGCAATGAATCAGCGCGCGCGACGTTTAGCTAAAATAAACAGATCATTGATTGAAAAGGATTCCACGCCAATGACGTGCCATCTAGCATTGTCAATTGCAATATCAAACGAGAGATGTATAAATAAAAAAACGTAAGTACACAAATTATCAATTTCATACTTAAATAAACTTTTTTTAAAAGACAATAGCAACGCCAGATCTTGAATTAAGACAGGTTTCTATAAATATGTCTGTCTGTGTGACTACAGTTAGACTTTTAGTGCCGCTATTAGAAGCTAAAGAGTGGTAGGCAAAGCATTACTTTTTAGTCACAGTGTATTTGTATACACATGACATAAATGTATGACACTGTAGCTAATCAAAAATTACACAACTCAAAATTGTGCTCTCGAACTGCGTTGCTGAAATTGATACCGCCTTAACCATAATTTAGAGAATTTCTTCAACATAGCCTATGCTTGGAGTACTTTAATTAGATAGGGAATTTAATGCACATTAAAATTGTACTTTAGTCGAAAGCAAACAAATCGAGGATGGGTCATTAAGTCAGAGATGTTACAGGCGTGGCACATAGCTTTAGCGATTGTTAGGCAAAAATTGACAAACATTACACCCTCAAAGCTATCTGTAGGATCAGAAGCACCGACTTCGCGCCATGATTTTATAATGTATTTAAGTTTTATGCGAAAAGCTAACAATAGACAAACACAACCTTCCCAGAAGTTGAATACGTGATCGAGTCCCATTTACAAGTTACCTCTATTTCTACGCGAATTCTGCCGCAGTCACGTGGAATTTCGACAAAAAACTATTACATCAACTACGTAAACCCTAGAGTCGTTTGTCCGTCTTTGTGTTGTTAGGGAATGTTGTTTTGCCAAACCAAAACCGAAGCTGAAAATTAATATTTTTGGATCACATCCAAATTTTCCTTATACGAATCAGTCCCAGACAAAAGTCAGTTATAGGAAATTTAGGCAATGTCAAATTCTGTCCAGACATATTTATTAGGTAAATCCATATTACTCATGTTTCATGTTTTATCTATATTTAGGTATATCTATACATATGATAAAATCGTAAACGAGCCGTGACTGGTATATTAAATATTTTATAAAAAAAAAATTTTTTTCGCACGTTATACTTATGTTACCGTGGTCAAAAAAATTGTTTTAGAATCTTTGTCTGTTTGTCTGTACGTTTGTACACGCTAATCTCAGAAACGGCTTAACCGATTTGAATGCGGTTTTCACTGAGGTATTGTAGCAATCCTCCCGTAACATTTAGTGTTTGTTTCATTCCAATTGATTTAAAAGTTACGCGCTATACCGAATACCACGCGTACGAAGCACTTAAATCGAACTTCCTTAATTTTAACACATTAATTATTACCTTCTCACAAAACAATATGAGAATCTGGATACAAAAAGAGAAAAGATAAAATATTTTTTTTTTTTGTGGGTGCTTATTTATTTCAATTGTCTTTATCGTGGAATCAATTTAGTGTGGAATAGCTCATTTCACCACTAAGGCGACGATATTTTCTTTTTAAAATAGTAGTAAAGTAAAAATAGTAGAAGAAATAAAAAGCTAGTAAAAAATAAGTAGCGCTATCATCACGAGCTGTAAGTGGAGATAAAGTTAGGTCCGAACTTTAAATTGTTAGGTGGATTGCTTCAAGAGTTATCATGAAAGCGCCTATGCTATCATGCTGTCAAATTTGAAGACGAGCGAAGCCGACAGGCGCAGCTAGTATGTAAATAAAGAAAAGAATGATGGCATTCCTCCTTTGCCTACATTGTAATCTGTCTGCGTTCGCAGACGCCAGCGAGCGCCACGGTGAATCACTCTTCCGCCCATTTCTTCCCGGGACCGAGTACCCATTGTACCGAGACTAGGTACCTTCAACCGGATTCAAATATAAATTTAATTTTATTAAATTATTTTGTGTCTTTCTATCTATTCCGCAGTTTAGACGACCTATGGAAGTAAAAATAAATATTTATTTCTGCAATGTCTTGCTAGCGAAAGGAATAATTGTTATCGTTGATAAAGCTGCGAGAAAAATGTGGTCCACATGTATTTTAATATTTTGTATATTAAAATAATTATATTTATCAATAAGCGTTCTTAAAATATTAAATCTTATGAATATCTTTTCAAATTAATACATAATAAAGCTATCAGTTGCCAATTGTTTTACAAAATATAATTTAATAAATAAATATATAATTTTAGTTATTTAAATGCAATCCGAATGGAAGTTTCAAAATTTTGCGCTTCACAAACATACAAATGAATTATTTTTGTACATACATATTAAAATTATTCGTTCAAAAAGAATTTATCTTTTATCTTTTTCTTTTTAGTAGTAGTACTATCTTTTTGAAGTTTTTAGAGAGCACGATGAATTACTCACATATTTGCACAATACGAAACCTAAGTCTTGAGCAATGAACGAGCAAGTCTATACCGATATCCCATGACGTCATCTCCTGCTTCCTCCCAGCTGACTTGTTTGCTTGTCTATCACGTGCGACGATAAGTGAAAGTCGTTACGTATTACTCATGAACACAAACGGTTGGATGGTATTTAAATTTCTAATTAGTATTCTATGTGCTACAACAGAGGCGGGTTCGTTCCCCGGTCGGGCTAGCACCGCTGTGTCTTTTGAAGATCACTTGCTGTAACGGTGAAGATAGCATAATGTGTGAGAAGACTTTGAAGACACTGGAGACTTGTGATAAGGTACCTCACACCAAGGAAATTCGTGGACTGAAGAAGTAGATACTTGTAGTGAAGGTGAAGAGTTTGTTTGTTTGCTTGAACTCGTTAATCCTCGGAAATAGCAGTCAAATTTGAAAAAAAATATTTTTGCCTGTTGAGAGCCTAATCCTCGAGAAAGTTTGTAGGTTACATAACCTACAGCTATGATCCTTAAGAGGTCAGTAAGAAAAGTAAGAATCCAAGTGATATATAAGGAAAGTATTTAAACGCTAATGCAACTTTAAAATCATATAGGAGCGTTAAGAAAGAGTTATAGCGTGCTTTAATCCTGAAATACTTAGCTCCGAAATGGGCATAGAGGTATAGAACTTAATTAAGAGATATATGAGAGCTTTAATAGCGCTACAATAGCGAAAAGAATTCTAAAAATCATAAGATAGTGGGATCTAAGCGAAAATAAACGCCTTAAGGGCATGTGAGTGAAGTAAGTAATCTGATGTATTGTAGCGAGCTTTCCGTAACATTTTTTTTAAATTATATCATATTGCAATCTGTCACATTAGGACATTCAGCAATAATTGTATAAATAAATTATAAGCGTTTTGTGGTCCAAGCCCAGTGGCTTGGCCACGTCAAATACTAAGTTGGCCCTTTTATTCAAGTGGGGTTTTCCTCTTTAGCCTGCAGAAAGTGAATTTCTGTTCAATTAGGTCCACAGCAAGCTGATTTATGTGATTGGCTATGCGGTCCTTGTATTTCGGTATTCTAACTCTAATTTCATCTTTTACTGTGTGTATCCTCTCGTTGGTTATATACCAAGGAGAGATCAACTATAATTCTAAGCAATTTCGATTGGAATCTCTGTAGGATTTTCAAGTTTGAGTTGGCAGAGGTGCCCCAGAGTTGTATACCGTATGTCCACGTCGGTTTAATTATGCATTTATATATAAGTATCTTATTAGCCAAAGATTTATATTTATTTCATTCCAATCGGTTTACAAACAAAACAATTACGCGCTATTCTAAAATCGCGTACGAAGGCGAGGGCACAGTCTTGCCCGATCGATGACTGCGAAACGCAGTGTGCCTAGCCTCTACTAAATATATAATTAAGTTTTTTGATGTACACGAATCAAGAACTCAATTACAAAAAAAGCCTCATCAGGACGATAATGAGGTCCAGACGGGAACAAATCGGCGCTAATTTGTTAAAAAAGGTTACCAACGTTCTAATCAAACATTGAACCGCCTCTGAAAAGACATTTGAAGAAGCCGACGTGTATTCAAACCAATAAACTATTCTTACAATACATTGCTCAAACGAAAATGACCTTTATATATTTCTAAAATAAGTTAAAAGTATAAAGAGCGTTTTAGCGGAGTGTTGGACAAAAACTTTGTCGTAATTTTGACAAACATTTCGGCAAACTAATTACAGGGCAGCCAATGATTCGTCAGGAATCATTTGTGCAAATATTGGTGTTGGCCTAATGCTGCAACTTAGACCACCTGCGATGTTCTTTGACATGATTGAATCGGATGCATTTTTTGCTAAACCGTTCGATTCCCGGATTTTAAATATTTATTTGATTTAAAGAATCAACTTTGCTTAATGAAATTAAAAAAAAAGTTAAATTTAACTTCAATTTTTTACTTTTTCAGTATTTAAGTAAGTACACCTGACAATGGTTACTAAAAACAAATGATGATATCCGAATGCCATAACAATTTAACAATTTAAATTAATTAAAATTATTATAATATGTAATAATAAAATTTTATTTCAGACATATTTCTATATCCATACATTAATGTTAAATTATTTTTTAAATTTAAATTCATTATAATAACGTACTATATGGCACTGGTTGCCAATCTAAAAAGCTTACGAAAGTCGATAAATCTTTTATATTTTTATTATTTTCAAATTTCTACAACATGGTTTCTTTTCTTGAATTTGTCTATATTCTTACGAATGTACATAGATGTACTGCGAAAACACAGTGATTTTTTTTATGTTAAAGTGTATAGACAGGCTGACGATCCACTTAATGGTAAGTGGCTACCGTCGTCTATAACACAAGCAAAGGGTTCCATTAAGGGCTATGGCGTCCCTTAATCACTCACTGAAATACTATCATACACGCTGTTAATTCACGGTGGTCTTCTGTAAGGGGGTTGTTACTGCCGCCAGAGGGGTTACTCAAAGTTAATTCGTGAGCAACTCTTTGAGATCCCTTTCATCCTTTCATTCGTTCCTAGAAATATTTACAAATATTTCTTGAATCAATCATTTTTACTTAAGACTTTCCTTTTCGTTAGGTATTATATGTAATTAGATGCGGTCTCTTTATCAGGTGCACCAATAAAGAGATCAACAAACGAACGTGAACAAAATTCCATCGTTGACTTAGTTAAAAACGTTTCCCACACCAGAAATCGGTTCCTCACGCTCACCACTTGCTGCCTCCACTTGTCTTTTTACGTCATTGTGTTTTTACTTTTTTTTCCCTAACACTTCGCCGTGATACCTGCGGAGCGCCCCCTGGACCGTTTTCTGACACATCTACTGTGGTACTTTCAGCTGTCTCACGAACGATCTCATACACTGCTCCGTATCCACTAGCGTTTCCTTTCAACTCTGATTAGTCGAGTGTTGAGGCTGTATTGTAGACGGTTCTAAAAATAAAAAATGTTGGTCTATGTCGTTCATAGTACCGGATGAATCGAACATTGGTCACGTATCGTCCCCGTTCCGATCATTAGCAAAAGCTTTGTTAAACTTTGTCAAACAATTGTTGAATATTTGGAAAACTTAAGTTTATTTTGTACTCCACTTCGAAAGGTAAAAGATATGCTTATCTTATTTAAAAAAAAAGCACAGAAGTTCAAAAACTTTTTTTTTAAACTTGAATATTTAAATTGGTTTTAATGTTTTTTAATCAATTTTAGTTATTAGTTTTTTTATGAATATTTTTATTCATAAAAGTGTGCTTCAGTTGCTTATCATTTCCAATTTAGGAATTTCTTTCATCTTGTTTGTTGAACCTTAGTCATAAATTCATATGTAGATAAAATCTACTCTTCTCTCTGTGTTCTCGTTGTTAGAATAAATTATTGTCATCTGTAACGCAAATATGAACTTGTATAGCTGATAAATTGGATACATACGTGGAAGCAACTTACACGATAAATTCTGAATCTTTTACCTTCCTTACTTCTTAGACTTTATAACATCTAAAAGTGCTGCTATAAGTTCAAATAATAAAAGGACAGGGCAATGGAAAATAAAACAAAATGAGTTAATAGAGCCATCAGAATAGAAAAAAGCTGTTTCGAACCCGGGCGGTCGAAGCGCGTGTGGGAATTGGCTTACCGTGAAATTTAAACGTTCAGACTTTTATTCGTAAACTCTTTACCGAACTATATTTTTTTTTTGTATTCATATAATTTGAAATAAATACATTTTTCTCTACATAGTGTATGTGGATGAAGGGAGTATATTACATTCCATAAAAAATACTAACTTAATTGGAGAGGTTTATACAAATTATTAACTTGTGTAGCTTTATGGTGTACATGGACTTTTTAGTTAAGTAAACATTTACGAGCAACATAAACATAACAACGTAAATAATGAAAAACAGAAATCAGAAAACACACAAAAGTATCAAAAGCATGTATCAAAAGTACCCGAAGTGTTAGAAAGAGAGTTGAGACTATAACTCTCTTTCTAGCTCTAGCTCTGCCCGCGAATTCGTAAGCATTGAAAAATGAAATTATAATTATGTGAGTTGTGGGTTTCCGGGATGATGGCCCAGGTCTGTTGGAAATTCTTCCAAACATTTCGTCAACAACTGCGGTTGACATCCTCAGTGGTGTAGTCCGTGTTAGAAGAATAAGTACATCACATCACTTCACTTCTGCACTTTTCGACCCACAACTCATATGGATACCGGCCGAGAAACCCTACATTCTGAAATTATAATGAGTTATAACGCCTGGACTGTGGCTGTGACGACAATGGCGCCGATTTTTTTATATTTTAGACGATCCCTCGGGAACCTAACTTTTTTTGGATAAAAAGTATCCTATATGTTAATTCAGGTAATAAACTATCTATGTGCCAAATTCCATCGAAATCTGTTCAGCCGTTTTTGCGATATTGAGGAACAAACAAACAAACTTTTGCATTTAAAATAATATATAGGATTAGGATTTTTCTGAACATATATTTAATATTACAGATTATTTGTTTAAACTTTAAAACGCGTTTTCATTGTTAAGGAAAATTATTTTTTACTAGCGGCCCGCCCCCGGCTTCGCTAGTGGTACAATTTTTATATACACTCCCCGTTTATCTCTCTTTCCATTAGTCAAAACCGAATTAAAATCGGTCTACCCGTTCGAAAGTTGTGGGCGTACATATATTTCGAAGATCCATTTTTATTTATATAGATAAAATAAAATAGAAACATTAAGATTTTTTTTATGTTAATTTCGGCAGACAGGCTGACGGTCCACTTGACGGTAGGTGGCTACCGTCGCCTATATCACAAGCAACGTCAAAGCTGCTGCAAGTGCGCTGCCGACTACAGTAGGATTAAGGATAAGGGATTAAGAGGGGATAGGGAAATGGGCTCTGGCATCCCTTACTCACTCACCGAAACACAACAGCACACGTGCTGTTATTTCACGGTGGTCTTCTGTAAGGGGGTGGGTTACTGCCGCCAGACGGGCTGCCCAAATGACTGCGAAAACGCAGTGTGCCCTGCCACTGCTTAAATTAAATCGTTTTTATCAGATACTTTAATATGATGGGAAATCATGAAAAAGTCAGTATTGAGTGCGACTAGTAATAACACAATTCTAACTTTGACAAGTTATTTTTCGCCCTTCGTAATTTAGTTATAAGTGAGTTGCTGGGAATCTAAGCCTTGATAATTTTTACACTTTTGTGTATTGCTATTACGAACACCTAAATAATAAAGTCAATTATTCATTCTTCCGAAAATATAGCTGACCATCCAAAATCCCATTCGTAAAATTTACGTTACCTATCGAAAGGAATCGCTTCTCGATCTATCTCGGACAACTTTATCTCTGGCCAACCATTTTTTTGAAAGGCAAAACAATACGTCGGTAAACGATAATTAAAAGTTGAAGCTATAGCGCCCTTTTTTTTTAAAAAAAATCTTTCTACTTTTTGTGAGCTTGGAGGAATCTAATCAAATTGGGCTTTCGGGGCGTTGACTAATTGATTGGTTTGTTTATATGTTTTGTTATTTTTGGATTGTTTGTGAAAGGGTTTGTTTACCGTACAGATAGAGGAGTTTACCGGCCGTCGCTTTGGGATAATATCGGATGAATGTCTTAAGAAAACTTTGAACAAAAACTCTAGAGACATCCAACAGCAGTTAAACGTTATGCTGATTTTTGTCTAGACATCAACAGTTTTCGATTTAAAATAATAATTAAAAAAGTAAGATATTTCTTTATATAAACATATGTAACAAGAACAGATGACGCAACGGTGGAATTTCATTAAGTAAAATCGGCGCACGCGCGCTCGATTAATTGTTTGTTAAAATTCTTTGCATTTTTGCATATTTTATTTATCGACATCATAATGGGGAACAACTTCGGCTTATAATGCTTATTCGTTGCACTAAATAGGCGAATACGTATCTCACACATGCAATACCAATTTCAATTAATACGCTTACTGGGAGCAAGAAAACGTTAAAATCGAGAATTGTAGATACCATAATGCAACAATTGCTACAACCATAAATAATAATTAACCAAATTTGCCCACAGAATGGTCATGTTGGAGCAATAACAAATTATCATCTGGTCATACCATATATACCCATGGTCATTGTATATCTATAGAAGCCTTTCAGACTCCGGCTTTCCATTTGAAGTTTATGTACATAAGTAGATTAAAAAAAGGGAATACATAAAAATTATAAAAATACATAAAAAATAGTCACCAGTAAGCCGGACATCGTGGTTATTGACCGATCCCAGCGGCGGACGAAAACCTTGTGACCGCCATGTGAGATTTCGATTCGAGGCTCTATCAACACCACAAAGGTCCTCACTAGATGGCTGGATCAAGGGACAGATCAGAAGGCCTTACAGTGTATTTCTTGATACGGCTTGAATTGTCAGGAGGTTCCTCACTCTACAGCCCTAACCACCGGTAGTAATCACCAGAGGCAAATTAATCTTAAGTTTTTTTTTATTTATACTATATATTGTTTTTATATTGTTAAAAAATATAACACCTGAGAAAATATATGAGTATTATAACGCCTGACATTGTGTGACAATAACTGTGACGACTCTTAGTGTGGCGCCCATTTTTTTTAATATTTCTAGACGATCTCTCGGTATGAAAAAGAAAAAAAAAAGACAAAAGACCTGGAAGACATTACTGCTTTTCCCTAAATTAATTAACAATAAACCTTTTTCCAATAATAAAAGCGAAAAAGGCGTAGTTGCCGAGGAGAAATCATTAAAAATTGATTGTATAGGGTTTTGCGTTTTATTGGGCGACATGTAAATCATTTGGAGTTAGATTTATTTAATCTCCTAAAGAATTTCAACCATTCAATTCGGGTCGTCCGATGAGATCTTAGGAATTTTGATTGTATAAAAGGTTTCGCCATCGTGTTGTAAGGTTTTTAATACTGCATTTTAGCAGAAGCAATGGAAGCGCTACAAAATTTTATTTGGGGTGGAGTTTTTATGGTAGTATGACTTTAAGAAAAGCAATTTTTAATAATCTTAGAAATACATTTACTGACAGTCAAAACGCAGTTAATATTTAAGAGTTTGTATTAAAAAAGTTACAATAAGTTGAAATTACACGTTCCTTTGATGTTATAAACTATTTAGATAACACATCGACACAACAATATTTTTTATCTATTTTTTTTTTTAAATTCAACGTTATGTTGTTGCATTTTGAGTAGTACCTTTTAAACGTGACACGCCCGTGACTCGTTCGCAGGTTGTCGCGATTATCATAATCACCTAATAGAATATTCATTGAGGAAAAAAACTACCCTCATACTTTATCTTATATTGTTGACTCGACTGTTTTATTTGACAAGAACAAGTTTTTAAAGTCGATCACTAGTCATATGATGTTTACTTTAATCTGGTCTTCGCCTTTTTAGTTAAATTTATTATGTTTAGCTTACTGATTGCTTCATCGGCTCTATTGAATTTCAAGGTTATCATATTCCGTAAAATATTTATTTGTAAAAATCCCATACAATTTAAGCTATTTCCCCTCGGCGACATTCCGATTCAATAGTAATTCAATTACCCCGGTCAAAGCATAAAGAGCCTGGTAAACAACCTCAATAGAGAGGAATAAAGGATGCCCTTCAAGGGGTCACCTTAGAGTAGCGGCCCTATAACATTACCCTGTGGGATTCCACACCCTCGGTGTTGTGTTCTCAGAACGAATATTTCCTATTTCTAGACAGTTTTGTTACGCTTACGTTTCTCGGTTTTATTGCGGTGTACACAATATTTTCGCGACAAAAGCAGCGATGGAGAGAAGAATTTTAATTCAATGTATATTATCCAAAGCTCCTGTAGGTTCTCAGTAATATCTGCCTAGACGTAACCGTTACGCCAAGGTGAAGGTCGCAGCCTGCTGTTCCGTTACCGCAGTAACGAATCTCCCGCTTACAATAATTGTCAATCAACCTATTGATACCGACGCATTGATATTACATTCTGAAGGAATTGGAACGAAACGTACTCCTCGTAATTGCGTCGCGATCTTGTTTTGTTGTCGCAAGTAATTGACTAATAAGTATAATTTTGTAGTACTTGTTTTTTGGCTGAACTGAAAGAGTTGTACAATAAAAGAGAGACGTATCTCTACAAATTCAGGTGATGATTGTAAGCGGGGAACAAACAACACTCATTGATCACAAACCATCTCGAGACGTGTTCCAGGACACAATCGAGCACACCCCAAACTATCACCGAGAGTCGAGTGAACGAAACAAATATAAAAAGAAATCTTTTATTGTGAACGATGGCAGAGAGGGACAAACCATAAGCATTGTGTTTATATAAAGAGCTGTCTACATGCGTCTACGATTGTGCTTAAAACTCACTGAATGATTTTTTTTTATTTGATCTTATTATTCATAGGTAAACGTTATTGTATCGCAGGGTCTCGGGTACCGCATCCCATATTATGCTTGTTAGGTTACTTCTAAAATATTTTTTTCAACTCGCCCATTCATTGGACATTACATTATCATCGGTTTAAGTCTTCTTCAAATTAAATTGTCATCAATTTGAAGTAGCAATACGAGACAAAAGTTTTTAAAAAGTTTATTAAAGTAGGTTTTAAATTGGCAGCCCGTCTTGCCGTAGTGACCATCCACTCAAGGAAGACCATAGTCAAATAACCATAGTCAAAGTGTCAGTAGTACCACTGACTTTTACCATTGATGGTACAAGTGACACAACTTTGTATCCTTAGTACCATCAATGGTACTAGTGTCACTAATTTAGAATCAGTAGTAGCATCATGAATATTGTTGTATCGCTTTGGATCGATCAGGATTTCCTGGTTGACCAATTAGTTGTTGTGATTGAATAAAAGGGATGCCAGATCCACTATCCCCTTTTAATCTGTTAAGGCTTTGGATGCTTAGATCAATAGTATTATTGATCTAAGGTTGGATGTGTTATAAGCGACGGTAGCCGCCTAGCATCAAGTAGACCTTAAGTCTGCTTGATCTTTTACATAAAAAAGTATAACAGACTCCTTGGAACCCGAATATTTTGTGCAATACACTTTTTCACCTAATCTAGGTTTCATTGGCCTAAGAAAAAAAAAACACCTAGTGATAAATATGTGACATTTTTAAGTTTAGAGGAAGAGTTTTAATTTTGATCAAAAATGCGAACGCTTTTTATTAAATCGCTTTTATGTGAGGAATGTAAAGTTTTTGGGATTACGCTTCGGTCGATGGCAACAGAACACAGTGTAATCATCCCTATACGTTTCCGAGACCCTATTGTTGAACAATCCGACTGTCGGTGATTTGGTTGTTATAAGCCCCCATCCATCCTCACTTACCGTTTCATCATTTAGTTAGTGTAATGCCATTTTGTTTTCCATCAAAGAACTGTTTATTCATCATACCTCCCTCTCTATCAAATAACATAAAAAACATAAAGAATGTGTCTTAATTTCATTTCAGTTTTAAATTGGTATCATATTTGTAATCATTTGTCTTCTAACATCGATTTTTATAAATTGGGAGACTAGTGCAAGATAGTTTAAAATAAAATGCCACTTTGGCGTGTCCTTATGGTATCACCATATTGTGTTAATATGTGATCAATTACGATACGCTTTCTACTTAATAGTTAATTTTTATGAATAGTTAAAAGCAAAGGAAATATAGATATTATGTTAACAAATGACCAAACTAAGCTATCGTCCTGTAATCGATAACGAGACAATGGTAACGAAATTCTCACGTTGCAATGACAACATTGTTTAAAAATATCTTAATATTTGTCTTTCGATAATGTCCTAGTCACCCGTGTTACCGTGAAAATGAACGCACCAAAATTTCCAAACAGGTAAAGCTTATCATTCATTTACGCGTGGGAATAGTTTTTTTTTTTTTTTTGTGAAAATTAATATAAAGTTCTATTATTTCGAGTTTCTCGGTCAAGTAAGGTATTCAGTTTCGTTTCATATTATGATGTTTAAATTTTCTTATCTCTTTCCTATTCTTAAAAGTTAAATTCCACTTTTGTACGATTATAATAAAATCTACTTCTAGTCTATGGATATGTCATTATGCAGTCATTATGACATACACTCGATTCAAAATTTTAGTTTCATTATTAAATTCATCGCATTAAATGGTATGGATATAGATCGTGTCAGTAAAAGAAAATGCACACAAAGTGTATCGAATAGAAATATCGAAACGGCACAATACTTCTCCATTTATACATCAAGTCCGTTTAGATCAAGAAAGAAATATGTGGAGTATGGTAACACGAAATCAACACAAGTTCACAGTGACATGAACAGTGAAAACATTGACATAAAAATAAACATGCCCATTTATATTAGAAAAGAAGTTGCTACGAATGTTTCTGAAGCTTTTTTACAAAATAGTATCCTAAACAATGATATCGAAAATGTTGACAGATATAAATCACTCGGTAAAACGAAACTTTATCACATCGATCGGTCCACAGAATGCCTTCGAATTTCACAAAATTATTCATCAATTTCAGAAATCGATAGATCAATTCATATAAGAAATTTTGGAAATCAATGTATCAGAAAATCTTACTCTCAAGAAATATTAAACGACAACGAAGATGATCAGTTAAAACTAGGAGAAAGGGAAACTGAACGTTATAATTTCAATTATAGTTCTCATACATGTGATACTAAGATAGAACATGTTGAGAAACCAACATGTTGTCATCCTATTATGAACTTATATAACGAAGAATTTATTTCTAAAACATTAAAGAGAAATGCAAGATTAAAATGTCTACTTCAAAAAATAATTATGCACCGCCAAATAAGTAAAGAAAACAGTTTACGAAATAATTATTATGTTAATAATATGCATAACAAATACTCACGAGAGTACTCGACTGAAACGATTAAAAGAGATATAGAACAAGGAGAAGATTTTTGCAAGGCTGAAGCATCCTATAAAAATGATTTCTACAGAAGACATCAAACTAACCAATTTTGCGAAGATCGCTATAAACCTCTAGTTAATTCGTACATTTATAAGAATAACACATGCTGCTTTCCCACTTCGTCTCAAGGAAAGATGAGAAGAGAAAGAAATAATAATGACAACAAGTATTGCAAAAGTTGTGTCAGATACGAAAATTGGTGTATGAACAAAACTACTCTTCCGACCCCCGAAATTAATAAACATGCTCTTTTTAATTCCGATAATTGCTCAAATAGTTCATTGGAAATAAAAAGAAACCGTTGTTTGCAAACCGATATGGTTCTACTGCCTTTATTTAAAGATAAATTACTTGGTATAGTAAAATGTAAATCACAGAATTGCTCTGTGCAAACCAATCTTATTGCAGAAAAAACAGGACAAATTAAACATGATACAAATAAAGAAGCAACGCAGAAAGTTGAAAAACACAGAGACGTACCGGACAAAGTTAGACGACTCAGAATGAAAATATATGGACCGAATAACACAGAAGGTATAGAAAAAAAACTGGAAGAATTAAGGAGTACAATTAATAACTTTATACTGGAGACAAAAAATATTAAATCAGGAACGCAGGAAACGACCACCTTAAAGTACGATTATAAGGAGAAACTAAAACCTAGTGAGGCAACAAGTGACAATTTACGATTAAGAAATACGGACAACCTTGTTTGTGGATTCGATGTAAACAGTTCAAAAAGTACAACAATATCGAGCGATTTTTGTCATACTACCTGTAATAAGAATAATAATAAATTATATACCGTGCCAGCTGAAGAAATGAGTTCAATAGAAAAGTACATAAATGACTTGTTTCTAAAAAGACAAGTTAGACTGCCTTACACTGTCAAAATTAATTTTGATATTCCAACAAGAGATCATTCAACAGAAGTTACTGCTTCTTTGTCGAAAGCAAAGTGTGAATTTGAAGTGGATAACAGAAATAAAGAGAACGCAGACGACGTAGTTATCCCGACGCCTAACCACGTTGAAAAGCGTATGACCATAGCTGTGAACACAGATCCCCTCGGGATACTGTCACTGCTGAGAGTATCGGCAGAGACTATAAGGCAGTTGTTGTCGTTTGTGCCGAATTTGAACTACTCATGGTACTCCTCGAAATTACAACTTCCTCAGTTCACTAATAAAGTGCCCTATCGTTATATTTGTAATATTTGCGGAGCTGCGTTCTCGAGACCCTTGCAGTTGACAGATCACATACAATGTCATCACTTGGCGTTTCCCAGGTATATCAGAACTTAATCTAAATTAGTAATGACACAATTTTAAATCCTTTAGAATTTTTATGGAATTTTGGGAACATTTGGGGTCCAAATGGTAGCTATCCCTTCCTAATGCCTTACTCTTAATTTAATTAAGGTCGGCAGCGAACTTGCAACATTGTGGCGTTGCTTGTGTTAATGGGCGACGGTAGCCATCTAACATCAAGTGCAGTGTTAGCCTGTCTCGATGTCGTTTACATAAAAACATTTAAAAGTTTTTGGTTTTAAAGGTTTTTGTAAAATACGTCATTGATATAACTGTTATTAATTATATCAAGAATAAGTGCATAGTATAAAAAATAAGGCTTTTTAATTTTTATGGGATTTACAGAGACTGCTGTGTGTGTCGCCATAAATTGGATATTCAGCGCAATTGTCCTTTGGATCTCTTCACCTGCCAATACTGTAAACAAAGGTTCACCAGAGCTTACTGCTGCGAATTGCACCAACAGTCGTGTGCCCAGCGATTCGGCAAAAAGCATGATGTCAATTCTAATCTCTTGCTGTTAAGGTAGTTTTGTAATTGTTTACAGCCAGTAAAGGTTTGTGTAATTCGTGAAGATTTTATTTAATTTATAAACTTACGTTATAAGGTGTACAGATATATAAGTGATTCGTAAGATACTAGGCTGGGGCCTAAAAAGTCCGTGCAGTATCAAATTACAAATGAAAATTTATATTTTAAAAAATAAATATCTGTCATATATTGCCCATGTTGATCCACGGATTCTACTATTAAAAAGGTGAAAGTTTGTGACTTTTCTTATAAAAAAAACAACTAAATATTTCTAGCAATTTTAGTTTGCTGAAGAAATTACCAGCATATTATTTTGCTAATTTTAATTTTAAAAATAGCAACACACGCCCGCGGTGATTTTCATCGTCGCAGCGGTTAGACGGTGTTGTACGGGTGGACACACAATCTTATATTTTTTTCAGACACGCGAGGGGATAATTGGACATAGAGGTAGGTGCTGTCAATAGATTCTTTGTGAACGCCGACTCCCATCGATCACGGTTGTTTGTCAGGGAATTGGGACAGCTATTTTGGTGAAATGGGCATAAAATTTTTGTCGATACATCACAATGGTCTGAGTGCGCTGAAGGGATGAATTAATACGCTAAAATGATATTAAAATTCCAATGAATGTATCTTTTCCACATAATGGACATGGTATGCGATAATGGCACACTTAATACACGGGTTATTAAAGTTACAATAGGATAAGAATTTTCAATCAAATTACCAATATTGATAGTTTTTTATTTTTTATGTAAATGACGGCAGACATGATGACGGCCAACAAAATAAGCAACGTCATAGAGGTTTCTTTGATAGAATAAAGGATAAGAGTTGAGAACAGATAGGAAAACATGCTCTGATAGAGTTTATTCGCGGAAGATGGTCACTACCGCCAGCCCGAGCTGGCCAGTTTATACGCTCTGCCACCACTCTTATAATAAAGTCTCACAACACTTTTTCTTATGTCACTTTTTCTTAGACTGACGGTCTACTTGATGGTAAGTGGCCACCGTACCTTATAAAGACAAACGACACTATGCAAATGTACTGCTGACCCTGATAGGTTAAAGGAAAAGAGATATTTTTAGAGATGAGTAACTGTTTTTAAGCATCCTTTGCTGACGCGCAAATGTGATTACTTTGGTCCTCTGTAAAGCCCTATAAAAGAACTACTATAGAACTAAATGCATCATTCACATAGATCAAATACGTACTGTCTCACTATATCTCCATCACTAATGTCACCTTTAACAGCGGTCAAAACTAATTCATTAAAAGTGACAGTTTCCGATAATATGTTTTTTTTGCACGTTCGGTCAGTCATTCGTTCAACAGTTGCCCTACAAGCCTACAACCAAGGTGTAAATTCAATAATATGACAAATTACAAAAGATTTTTTCCACGGCCACTGCACGTTCGGCCCACCGGGGTGCTTCTACGGTGGAGTTTAGTGATTTATATACCGTTAAATATTTGGTTCGCCGTCATACGATCATGTCTGTGCTATTTGTCTAGTTTGCGAATGGACGTGGGAAATTTGCGTAAATATGCAAATTGGTTAAAAAAAATAATATAAACATCGTAGGAAGAAAGACCTTGCAGGGAGATAGACCCTCTGTTAACCAGAGAGCCTTTAGGTAAGGTAAGATTTTTTTTTTAATGTTATGTCGACAGACAGGCTGACGGTCCACTTGATGGTAGGTGGCTACCGTCGCCTATAACACAAGCAACGCTACAGGTGCTGCAAGTGCGCTGCCGACTACAGTAGGATTAAGGATAAGGGATTAGGAAATGGGCTCTGGCATCCCTTACTCACTCACCGAAACACAACAGCACGTATATGCTGTTATTTCACGGTGATCTTCTGTAAGGGGGTGGTCACTGCCGCCAGGCGGGCTGCCCAAATGACTGCGAAACGCAGTGTGCCCTACCATTACTTTTCAAATCCAGACCAGAGTCAATTTTGAAAATTACGTTAAAATTTCCAAACTTGACCCCGCCGGGAATCGAACCTGGGGCCCCTGAGACGTTAGGCAAGCATTCTTGCCACTCATCCAACGGGCCGATGAGGTGGTAAAGAATTTTTTAGTCCTAAAACGAAATTGTTATGATTTCCCATAACCATTTTACTTTCATGGACTGCAATGCACTTGTACAGTACCTATTCTGTTTATGGTTTCTGTTACTGTGTATTCTGTTACCGAAATCCCTCTAATTCGGACCAAGCGCTTTAAAATATCTTTTGTGATGCGCACTGCTAAGGATTGGAACTCCCTGCCGGCGTCTGTATTTCCGAGCTCATATAACCCAAATCTTTTCAAGGTTCGAGTGAAAGGCATCTTCTGGGTGAGCTCGCTCCATCTTATATATAGATGCTGGTCAAGAGCAAACCCATCTTTAATAAAAATTAAAAAAAATGGTAAACGAACGATGACGTTCTTACAACAATATGTTTATGTTAAAACAAATGTAGTCTACTACTTTTTCTATAGAAAAAAAAAAAAAAACTTGAAATCACCTGTTATTCTTTCATCGTTATCAGATTAAAAAAATATATATAAAAATGAAGGTGAACCCAAATTTGTCAATGAGAAAACCAATATTTGTCATTGTAATCGTGACATTACAATGGTACACCTTGTGGGGCACGTGGTGGTGCAATCTTATCACTTATTTGTCGAATAAACTCATGTTCATCATCGACTCCTGACTCCCCCAGATTTGATAAAATATATCAATGTAAATATTAACAAAAAACCACACAAGTAACATTGTTTTTTTATTTGCTTTTCTACTTTATTCAAAAGTGTTCAGGTTTTAACACGTTATTTAATTAATTCAAGGTTTTTTTTATAATCATCAATCGGCTATATAGCCTTAATCAGATATGTTCCCAAGTTTCGCAGTTGTAGGAGGTATTCCTGTGAATAACACCCTAGTAATAGATGGAACTCATGTTCTTTGATGCAAGTTAAGTAAGTGGTATCTTTTTAGACGTTTCACATTGTGGTCTGTGCTCATGAGGCACTTCGCCAATTTATTCGAGTGTTCCCTTAGTCTCCCTCTGTATCTTTTACTGGTTTTGCTAACTTCTTTAACAATTGGCATCTGCAAGTATTCTTGAATCTCTGTATTTCTTACAAACCAGTGCGCGTCGGAAACAGTTCTTAATGCAATGTTCTGAAATTTCTGTAGGATCTCTAGATTTGAGTTGCTGGCCGAACCACAGAGCTCTATACCATAAGTCCATAATAATATGGGCTTTATGACGGTTTTATGGACCAGAAGCTTGTTGGTAACGGACAGCGGGATTGACGCCCGAACAGCCAGTTTAGTGATTTAAATTGTAGATTAGCTTCTTACCTTTAAGCTCTGATGTGATTTGCCCAGGTGAGTCTTCTGTCCAGATGTAATCCTAGATACTTCACACTGCTATTACTTGGTAGTACTCTATTCTCCCTACAGACGAGTGGACAATTTCAAGTAAAATGTGGAGAAGACTACTCAAAGCTGCATAATTCATGGTAAAATTACAAATTGTACCGAATTCTATTTTGGGCAGTGTGAACAAAATATAAGAGTACTTATTTATAATACAATCTTTTCTTTATTTTTTTATTTCTTGCACGATTCCTTTTTACTGAATTCTTTTTATAATTGCTGGAAAAATGTACAGTTTTCGATGCATTCGATAGTAACTGAAAAATATGATAAACCGAACCAACTACTTCAATAAACGAGCAGACGTGGATGAAGAAGCCAGTCGAGCTCCTGGATTAAAAATTGTTGCCAACTTGAAGTTTTTGCTGATTATGAGGTTGTGACAATAATCATGGACAGTCATTATCTTGAGAGGATTGATGTAGCGTTGTGTTTATCTTTGTTACAAATTGAAATATAGCCGATCGCTGATTCGCAAGACGGTAAGCCACAAGAAAGCATAAATAATATCTAGATTTAGATATTTAGATCTAAATATCTATTTAGATTAGATTTAGATATTTAGATTTTTATATTAGATTAGGTATATGCAAACACTACGCGCCAAGTTTTTGGACTAATTGATGAGCCCGGTGCTCTTTTCAATAATGAATTGATGGTGCAAGCACTAAATGTGCATAAATTCTGTACATTGATCTTTGCTTTTATAAAGTGTTCAATTTTATTATTATCGTGAAATATAAATTATAAATAACGAGCCCGTTGGATGAGTGGTTAGGGTGCTTGCCTTAACGCTCTGTTCTAGGGTTCCCGGGTTCGATTCCCGGCAAGTTCAACATTGAAAAATGAACTTTTCAAATTTGGCTCTGGTCTGGATTTGGAAAGCAGTGGCAGGACACACTGCGTTTCGCAGTCATTTGGGCAGCCCGTCTGGCGGCAGTAACCACCCCTTTAAAGAAGACCTCTGTGAAATAACAGTACCTATACCTACGTCTGCTGTTGTGTTTCGGTGAGTGAGTAAGGGATGCCAGAGCCCATTTCCCTATCCCCTCCTAATCCGAATTTTGTATAGAATTTATTTCGTAAGCCAGGAATAACTCAAGTCAAAATTGTCCCCATTATAATTAGATATATTTCTTTGTATGAAAATTGAAACACGATAAAGCAAAAAAAAATATCTGGTATTTTTAGTTCATGACCCTTCTGCGTCTCGGAGACATTTTGTTATATGTAGGTGCGAAATATACTGTCATAACTATATTAAAAACTAGCTGAGCATTTCGCAACTTCGTACGCTATTTTGTATAGCGCGTAACTTTTTTGTTTGTAAACCGATTAGAATGAAACAAACACTAAATGTTACGGGAAAATTGCTACAATACATCAGTGAAAATCGCATTCAACCCGTTTCTGAGATTAGCGTGCACAAACGCATAGACAAACAGACAAAAAAATTAAAAACAATTATTTTAACCTCGGTAACAAAAATACAAGGTGTACAAATTGTTTTTTTTTTTTTAAATATATTTAATGTACAGACACGGCTAGTTTATGATTTTATTTATTTATTTATTATTACATGGCCTCCAACGAGGCAGGCACCAAAAAAAACACACAGCAAGGAACAGGAAAAAATAACATGGTAGATGCCGCCGCAATTAAACACAGCCTACGCCAATAAAAGTCAAAGTAGCATCTCGGCAATAAAGTTAGAAAAAAAAAATTATCAAAAAAATTATGAAAATTTAACAAAAAATTTATCAAAAATTTATCAAAAAAAAAAGAAAAAAAAAAACCATAATTAAATCGGAAATTTGGGATAAATGTCAAAAATAAACTGTATGTATGTATAGATTACATGATTCTATCCCATAAAAATTAAATATATTATGATGTTTAAATATTAGTAAACTAATAAAATAACACCTCGTCAGTATCTCCGGAAAATTGCTGGAGATCGTGTTATGAATGCTTCACATTTATCATTCAGACTCAACGGAAAAATATACTTTAAGGTCTTTCGAATAAGGTATGTTGTATTTCAATAGATGAGTGTTGAGATAAAAAGGATTATAAAGCTTCACCGGGCAGGGGTTAGAATAAGTTAATTTTATTTCGGGCGCCAGAACAGGTTTTGTCCTGTGATTGCGTTGTGGCAATCAGATGTGAGATTTAAATGTGTTATTTCCGTGCATTTCATATTATAATTTGTAAAACTGTCATTGATTACGTAAAAATCATCGTAAAAGAAGGCTAACTGATGCGTAAAAATATAGTTTTTAATATATTAAAACAAAAGATTTAATTCAAGTCCTGTACTCGTTTGAACATGTCGGCATCGACAACTTATTACAACTAGATAATGATATGCAGGATCTACAAACGATGAGTCACACGCACACTCGGATGTTGGTCAATTCAATGTTACGCGAACAGTACGACATGCTGGATTGTACACATACCAACGTAGTCCATTATTTCATTAGTGCAGATATTTTTAATATAATTTAAATAATATATCTCTCTGTTTCGTTAAGTTACTTAACTTATGTAAAAGCTACACTTAACTCATATAGATAATGCTACTTCACACACACATATACATTCACACACTCATACAAACATACACACTTTATTGTATTCTTTGGATTTTAGTACGGTGTTGGAGAAGCGGGGTTCTCCTGATACAAGTATTTTTTATACTTAGGGGGAGACAAACGCTAAATACTAAAAATATCCATTGTTTAATGAAGATGTTACAAGAAATGGACAAGACAATAGCTTTGAAAAAAAAAATATTATACTTAAACATGTGAAGAACCAATTGTATTAATTAGAATTTTCGTTAAAGTAATAGAAACTCCACAAAAAAAGTTAGAAGAACACAAGAAGAATTTGACTTTTATTGAAAATTCTCTCGAAAACGGCTTATTGCACGCATATGAATCCTGTACCTATTAATAAGTTAATATCAGAAAAATTGTATTAATAAAAATTTTTTTTGTGTAATGTTCTAATGGTAAAAACAAAAAAACACAATTTCTAGGCCTGTTGAATTGGATCCGCCGCCAGCGAGTTCTATAGTAAATGTCATTTGCCTCAGTGAATCCCTTAATACAAAATAAATTATTTTGTATTTTGTATTTTGTACTTCTTATAGGAAGTAAGACCAGTTTTAAACGCCTTTAAAGGACATTTAATAAAAGAATTCAACAATATATTGTTTAATTAAAAAAGAAAAAGAAAATCTTTAACGAACCATGTTTGTACATTAAATATAAAAAAAAAAAAACAATTTTTACATGTTGCACTTATGATAGCGAGGTCAAAAAAATTGTTTTTAAAATTTTGTGTTTTTATGAGTGCGTTTGTGTATGCTAATCTTAGGAAAGGCTTAACCGATTTGAATGCCGTTTTCACTGGTGTATTGTAGCAAGCTTTCCGTGACATTTAGTGTTTGTTTTATTCTAATCTGTTTACAAACAAAAAAGTTACGAGCTACTGCGAATATCACGAGTACGAAGTTGAGGGCACAGTTAGTAAAACATATTTTCTTCTCATGGTTTTCGTGAAAGACAGTAGACAGACTGATGCTCCACGTAATTATAAACACTGGCAACATCAGAGGGATGGATGAACATCGTCCAAGACGAGGACAGGGAATTGGTAGGACGATATCTGGACGTGCAATTTATTAAACGCTGGTTAATCCAAATGTTGCAAGGTGGATGTGTTGGCTGGTGTAATTTGATCGGTTTTAACGGAAACCAATGCAAATGCCGAGCTCGGCGCGACTCCTGCGTCACGTCCTTCCACCCAACGTGATTAGACTCTGTGATATCGGGATTGGTCGCGCGAGGGTTTCCTATGAAACAGGTGTCAGCTGAAGATGATTATCAGACGAGACTGTGACGAGTTGATCAGATTCTATCCAATGAGGCACAAGCTCGCGAAAACTTAATAAGTTAACTCTGTTATATAATACTAACTGTTGCACGCGACTTCGTCCGCGTCTCTTTATAAAATATAAAGGGGGGAGATGGGGGGAGAGTGAGTAGCCTATGTTACTCGCTGATAATGTAGCTTTCTATAGGTGAAAGAATTTTAAAACCGATCCAGTAGTTTTTGAGTTTATTCATTACAAACATACATTTGTATGAAGGGGGGTAAAGGGGGGAAATGGGGGAGGCTGAGTAGCCTATGTTACTCGCTGATAATGTAGCTTCTATAGGTGAAAGAATTTTTAAAACAGGTCCAGTAGATACGTACATACACACACATACAAATCTTTTCTCTTTATAATATTAGTAGAGACTAGTATAGAAGTATAAATTAAACCTGTTTTAAAGGGTGTTTAAACAAAATTGTTAACATTCTATGAGAAAGTATCCATCAGGAACCTCGGTGCTCTTTTCAATAATGAATTGATGGTACAAACACTAAATCCATATACTTTCTGTACATTGGAAGATCTCTTACAAAAGACCAATGTGAAATAGTGTAATAAAACTTAGGTGAGTGAGTAAGGGATACCAGAGCCCAATTCGCTATCCCCTTCCAATCCCTTATCCTTAATTGTACTGTAGTCGGTAGCGTACTTCCAGTAGCTTTGGCGTTGCTTGTGTTATAGGCGACGGTAGCCACCTACCATCGAGTGGACCGTCATCCTGTGTACGGATCTTAACATTGAAACAAAAATTTAAATGTGGAATATATGGCAATTGAGAGCGACGTAGGGGAAGGTAAGGTAACAATGTTTTATAATTTGGTAAATAACTAACAAAATAAGTATGAACGATTCCATTACAAAGGATAAAGAAAGAATATCCGGATAAGTATAACAAATTTATATTAAAATATACGCCAACTAAACAAAAAAGGGGACAATCTCTTAAAAAGCAGTTTCAAAAAAGGTAGTCAATGAAGGGTAAAGCCGAGTTATTATGTATGAAAAATCTTAATTTGAAAATATCGAGTTGAGGCGGTGTGTGCCGTTTAGCGATATCTCTCGGTTTTATCGGCAAATTAAATTTTTAAGGCTGCGTCGGGTATTCCGGTGCTGCATATCACCTGACAGAAGGACTAGAGGCGCCCTCATCGTAAAACAACTCTTACTAGATAGGGCTTATGTACCTACGTAGAACATTAAAAATAATTTCATATTTTATATTTATTTATATATATTTTATATGTGACTAGCGACCCGCCCCCGGCTTCGCCCGGCGTGCAATTTTTATATATATGAACATTCCCCGTTTATCCCTCTTTCCATTAGTGAAAACCGAATTAAAATCGGTCTACCCGTTCACGCGTGATGCCGTGATCAAGGGAAATAGGGATTTATTTTTATATATTAAGATTTACAAGTATTATAAATCGTCAAACACAAGAAATATTATTTTGAACAAGAAAAATTAATTTCTACGCATTTTTGTCACCAGGAAAATATAGTGGAGGTTAGTTTTGTTTTGATAAATTGTCTTAATTTAGTTCTGTATAGTCTCTGTGCATTGTTATAGTATACTATCCAAGCTTTAAAGGAACTACTTATTTTGTGGAGCCTAGTATACGGTATAGCGCGTAACTTTTTTATTTGTAAACCGATTGGAATAAAACCAACACTAAATGATACGGGAATTTTGCTCTACAATACACCAGTGAAAACCGCATTCAAAACGGTTAAGCCGTTTCTGAGATTAGCGTGCACAAAGGCAGAGACAAACAGACAAAAATTCTATAAACAATTTTTTGACCTCGATACATAAGAACAACGTGTACAATTTTTTTTTTCTTTTTTTTTTTTGAAAAAAAAAAATCTTTGGCTTGTTTACGATGTATAGATGTATAGATTACCATGTATAGATTTTAAATGGTGGAAGGCACCATTTTTCTTCAATTTTTCAATATTTTTATGAACAAAAATTAAATTTTCATAAATGCTCTTTGAAAAAATTGATTTCTCAACAGCTCGTTTCTGTAGATCAAGAATGAATCAACACAGCGGCACTGCCCACCATAGTATACCAAGTGTGGAAATAACTACATTAAAAAAAGCGAAACAGTATTAACCTCGGTTAAATGACGTAGTTTATTACGATAAGCCTTACGCTTGTAGGCCTTCCGCATTTTCGAAAAGGGAATTCTTTGAAATGAAGCCGTCGTTGGACCCATGCTTTGTCGCTTCTACAAATGGTGCATCCTTGTAGCGAGGCGGACGGCGCCTCCACACCTCACATTAGGAGGCGATCACACTGTTGTTTTTTATATGTTTTGCCATGTGCGGTTGTCTCGGATTGGAGTCCGGACCGCCCTGACCACGGTCCGATGCTAAGCGACAATCACTGTACTCTTTTCTAAGAACAGGTTCACCGTCAGGACAACACTTTACAAAATGAATTCGGATACGTATTTAAGCGATTTTGGAGATGATTTGTCTGTCAAAAATCCTTGTATTTTTTTTATTATTTACAGGACATTTTAAACTGCACGGTACTTTGAAATAGGTATATAAATTGTAACTTTTTTTTATGACACTCTGCCAAGTTTCCTGCGGCGCGTTCTTCTTGGCTATGATGGTACTTCCGAAGCGCTGGTAGACTCGAGACATGTAAAAGAGCCCCCTGCGTCCTATTTGCAGAATAAACTTTTGAATTTTGAATTTTGACAGATCGCCCAAAGTACCACTTTATTTATGTGTGGCTGTCGTTGGCAAATGCCATATCAATAAGAAATTGACCCTCTTATGTGACCATCTTTATTATTGTATTCAGTACTTGATTATTTAATTATCTATTTCTTTATGTAATAGCACATATTATATAAATATTTGGTAAAGTGCAAATGTGCCTCATCCAAAATTGAGCACAGTCCCGTTTCTTAGAGCGAGGTAATGCGATCGGAATGCAACATGGAGGATTAAAAACAAATAAAACGACAAATAAAATATAACGATCCGTTATCAGATCGGGACTCAGATAATGGATTGACCCATTTAGTGTGTGAATCATTCATTACCTTGACACAAATGTATTTGTGCACTCGGGCGACGCACACGTGCTTGTCGATTCAATAGCACTGTAGAGATTTCAACGGCAAATTAACATTTGTTTGGGATTTTGGTGTTTTTTTCACACATTTGTGTTTGTTTGGCTTCGGTGATATTGTTAAATAGCATTTCTAGATTTTAATAATCTTTTCCCCTGTTTAAGATTTTTGTTATTTTACATATATACCTATATATATAAAATAACAATGTAAATAAATGCAATCGACCCCAGAGCCTCATGATCAGATCTTTTCCCACGTTGAATACTTGTAGGTTGATTCCCAGCGAGAATCATAACTATTTGAGTTTTAATCTAAGTAGGAACTAACTAATCTAAGTACAAACTTGTGTTTATTCCTTAGCGAAATTTAGTGCTTTTTAGTCTATTTCAAATAAATATATATTAAGAGGTAAAGTTAGTATGTTTGTTTGTTTGTGTGTAGGGTAATCTCCGAAACTACTCATCCGATTTAAAAAAATCTTTCACCAATAATACATTATTCTAACTATTTGTGAAAGATTAAAAATATAAAATATAAATAAAGTTCAACGCCTGGCAAATGTATAAAACAGCAATAAAGATGTCATTCTTTATATTGCTTTACTCACTTCGTCAGACAGTCTTACAGCACCTGTTGTCTGCACGCTAATTTTTGAAACGTCTTAACCGATAAGCTTCCCGTAACATTTGGTGTTTGTTTAATTCTAATAGATTTACATTTTTTTTAATGTTAATTGTCGACAGACAGGCTGACGGTCCACTTGATGGTAGGTGGCTACCATCGCCTATAACACAAGCAACGCCACAGCTGCTGCAAGTGCGCTGCCGACTACAGTAGGATTGGATAAGGGATTAGGAGGGGCGTAAGGAAATGGGCTTTGGCATCCCTTACTCACTCACTGAAACACAACAGCACGTATGCGCAGCACGTATACGTACAAATAAAAAAGTTACGCGCTATACCGAATACCATGCGTACGTAGTTGCGGGCTCAGCTAGTTTCAAATAAATAGTTCAAAAAAGTTAATAAATAGTTTCAAAAATTGAGAATTACTGAAAACTGCTCGACAATTTTCCATATTACTTATTTATTTATTAAAAACTTTATGTACATTCTGGTACAAAAGACGAACTTAATGCTGAGAGCATTCTCTACCAGTCAACCTTTGGGATAAACAGAAAACACAACAGATGAACAGAAGGGATAAAAAGTGCAAAAATAGCCTTGATACATTTCTTTCGTCATTCATAATAGGGGATCGGACACTAATCAGATTAAAATCTAAAATGTACTTAGAAAGAAAATATATAATTTTTTACGATTATTTATCGAATAATAATTTAATATAATTCATTTAAATATTTTTAAATGAAGAATAATTTTTTTATTATTTACAATATTACTGAACTATACTGAAACACTAATCACAGTGCGTGACGTCATTTGTGGGCAATCATTGTTTTATGCCAATGCAGCTGTTTTGTTATGACATGACCACAAATGACGTTACGCGCTCCCAGATGAACTATCGTGGCGTTTTGGCGGCATTTTCAAACAAACAATATTAAAACATGATTTTGAGTACCTAAAAGGCTATAAATAAATAAAATAGTATTTTTTATGGGAATAAATATCCATGAAGATTAATTTAAAACACTTTCTGAAAATTTGTCCGATCCCCTATTGTCAAGTGTCCCCAAAGTACGAGTCCATATTTATCTGAAAATACAATACACCTAATTTTTATATTAATTATTTACTAAAGAATAAGAGAAACATTCAGTACGTATCATGTTTGTATGGCTATGATATGATTAATCAATAGCTACGATATGGCGTATCGTGTTGTTTATTGGTGCTAGATTGCCCAAAGCAACATTAAATTACCATCGAATCTTCCCGAGTTAGCTACGTATGTATATGTAGGTACACCTAATTGTTTTGTTTACATCCGAATTCAAAATCGTTAGGCTGAATCAAAATATAGGATTTTTTTGTTTGGAAACAAACAATTTTGAAGCTCGTTTCGTGCACGCAACTCGGCGTAGTTTAATTTTATGGCCTGCGGCTTTTTCATACATTTTCGCGAAAACCTTGTGAAATTCTTGGAAAAAGACATTTTTTTGTTAATCAATCCCAATTCCAAAAGACTATAGTAAAATCATAATAATGCAGAATTATTATACTAAAGAAATATCTTTAAATGAATCTTTTATTGACTCAGCGATCTATTATTTAGTGGGCAGAGTGATTAGATTAGGTTTCGATAGATTAAATGAGCAGCTTGTCCCATAGACAACGTTTTGTTTTTGGCCATTATAATCGTTTAAAAACTAAAAATTAATCGTAAGCTTACTGCAATTAATCGTAACTTTTCTATGAGAAGGGCGGCAGACAGGCTGATAGTCCGATTGATAATAAGTGCTTTGTCGATCCTGATAGGATTTGGCTTTATTCACCCAAGCAAACATACTATTATTTTACAGTGTTATTCTGTAAGGAACATAAGAATGATCGATCCAAAAGTCTGTTTATCTATGTCCTATGTCCATCACTTTTCTAATCACTAAAATACAAATTCATGGTCAAAGAACATAGCTTAATCCGCCACGATACCAAGCTATGGGCAATAGTTGGTTGCTGTGCGTGACGATGTGTTGCTTAGTGGAGGTAATAAAGGTATAGCGTGTACCGGTCAGTACCTAGGTCATACCCTGGACTTAGGTCACCGACTGTGACCTTCGTGTTTTTTGTATTATAATTTACTAATTTTTTGTTGTAGGTGTAAAATGAGAGTTAATTTTTCTATATCTATCAATTGAAAACAGAATAAAACATAGATTTTTTTATTGAATTTTTACCTAGATACATACTAGTATAAAATTCATACGTATTTTATAAAGCTGAGCCCGCAACTCCGTACGCGTGGTAGGGCGTAACTTTTTTATTTGTAAACCGATTGGAATGAAGCAAACTCTAAATGTTACGAGAGGCTTGCTACAATACTCAGTGAAAACCGTATTCAAACCGGTTAAGCCGTTTCTGAGATTAGCGTGCACAAATGCACAGACGAATAGACAAATCGACAAAACAAATATTCAAAAAACAATTTTTTTGACCTCGGTACAAATTAAGGACAACGAGTATAAATTATTTTTTTGAAAAAAACTTTAATGTACACAGCTCGTATACGATTATTCTGTATTTGTATTATACATATAGTTGTCCAAATTTTTTATTGTTAAGGTCGGCAGACAGGATGACGGTCCACTTGATGGTAGGTGGCTACCGTCGCCTATAACACAAGCAACGACAAAGCTGCTGCAAGTGCGCTGCCGACTGCAGTAGGATTAAGGATAAGGGATTTGGAGTGGATAGGGAAATGGGCTCTGGCATCCCTTACTCACTCACCGAAACACAACAGCACACTTGCTGTTATTTCACGGTGGTAAGGGGGTGGTTACTGCCACCAGACGGGCTGCCCAATTGACTGCGAAAACGCAGTGTGCCCTGCCACTACTTTACATTACTTAAAAAAATGATTTGGTAACTTACATATATTCAAAACAGTTATCAATTGAACATAATTTATCCCATTTCTTTTTTCCTTTCAACAATAATAAGGAGGATACGTCTTCAGAGCTGGATGAAGCACTTGTTTGTTGTGATGTTTAAGAAAAAGTAGAAATTCGCCAGTGGATTAAAGAAAATAGATTAAAGTGGATTAAAGATACTATCAAAAATTAAGATGGATTAAGGTGGAAAGAATGATAAATAATTCTTACATAAAATTAATGTAAGCCTTAAATTATAATTTGTTCATAAGATAGGATCATTGCTTTAATTCTCATTACGAACGTAGATGGACTATGTTCTAATTCACACCAACTTTTAACTCATCGTGGGTATTAACTAATTTTTATTTTGTATTTATCTTTTTAGTTTTGAAAGAGAAAATAAAAAGGTTTATCTTAATAAATTTTTGAAATCATAAATTAAAATCAAGAAACATTAAGTAGGTATGTTAAAAACCCTAATTTCCCTAATTTAAATTTACAGAATATTGAGTCAGACAAATATGTAGGAATTAATTTTTAAAAACAGACGAATTACGGCCTTAACCAGTAAAAAAGTAGGCATTAACTCGAAAAATTTAAATTTAATTTCTGTCTCCGCGAATTGCTTCGCGTGCAGTACACAAATGTTACCTATTAGGGCCTAGTTACGAGTAATTTCAACCGTTTAAATATCCTTAAAAACAATTTCGCCAATTAACGAAACAACATCCCCTGTATCGTCACGCGAATCTAGGACAATTTTACAAATGTCACACTTATTACTTAGTTATGTCGTAAATGAGAACTAGCCATCTTAACTTAATCCTACACTGTTCATATTAATTTGGAATGAATAATTTGATCGTAAGTGGCAATTCGCGTGATCTGTTTTACAAAAAAAATTAAAGAAATATCTTCAATTTTTTAAATAACTTTTGTTAAACCAGCGCAATTCTTTGTAATGGCGACGCTTTTGAATTTGCAAAAGTATGTAAAAAGGGGGTTGTAACGATTAAACCCTGTCGGCCTCCCCTTCTGCTGTTCAACAATAAGAAGAATTGGAAGCCTCCGTTGTCACCGGCATTTGTTTTGCTATAATAAGAGATAATCCGTTTTTCTGTTAAATGCTTCCGTTCGTACAGACCACACGGAAGCGAGTTGACTAAGTTTAAAATACATTTCCTTTTACTTTATATGATACATCTCAAATTAGAACCTGTGTCCGAAACCATAATATCATTTTATGAGGTATTTCTAAAAATGTCAGCAATGTAAAACAAATTAAAAATTGTTTTAGCTACTACTGAATGTCTCTTAAGGGGGAGACAAACGTTAAATACTAAAAATATCCATTGTTTAATGAAGATGTTACAAGAAATAGACGAGACAATTGTTTTGAAAAAAAAAATGTTATACTTAAACATGTGAAGAACCAATTGTATTAATTAGAATTTTCGTTAAAGTAATAGAAACTCCACAAAAAAAGTTAGAACACAAGAATTTGACCTTTATTGAAAATTCTCTCGAAAACGGCTTATTGTGCGGATATGAATCCTGTACCTATTAATAAGTTAATATCAGATTAAAAAATTGTATTAATAAAAAAAATTTTTTTGTGTAATGTTCTAATGGTAAAAACAAAAAAACACCATTTCTAGGCCCGTTGAATTGTCTCCGCCGCCAGCGAGTTCTATAGTAAATGTCATTTGCCTCAGTGATTATTAACAAAAAAACTTAAGAATTAATGTAATGTGACATAGGTATAATTAACGATCATGAAATCTGCGCATGAAAAATTCCCACAGGCCACACTAAATGCGTTCAAGTCTGACACGTTTTCAACCATTTGAACATACCAGGTAATATTGCATATTATTTTACGAGGGAGGTCATTATTATAATTTTCTACACCTACGAATAAATATATTTAGTTTTTTAAGAACAGTAGTTTAAGAACATTTAGTGTTTTATCTTTACAAATTTATCATTCTTTCAATTAATCGATACTATTATTGAATAGTAACTTCCCAGCCGCGGTTATTGGTTGGATTAGCAACAAATTCCATTAGAACAGTGTTACGATGGCGATGACGGTAGGCTTATTGAAAATCAATGCTTCGACGAAACAATATGCTCCCGCCTCTTGTTTCGTTTGATTTCACAGTCGATTTGCTGTTCGTGATCAGCGATCAACATCTGCTCCAGCCGCGTCATGCTCTCTGGCCGTGACGTTGATGTTGTGTAATTTGTCTGACTTCATGTAAATTATTACATTTCTCCGCTAAATAATGCTAACACAGAGAGTTGAGGATATGAAGAGGGCCTTCATTAGCTTTGCCACAGACGGCCACATTAAAGCGCTTGATATTCCTCCCTAAGTAGTCCACGAAAAATAAAAAAATAGTTCATATTACATAAATGGCCGTACATCATGCTGCACTCTTCTCTTTGCCAAGAAGTAACTTGGTGAATAACAACTCCAATACACTCAGTAAAGCGCCCTAATTTCGACACATTTATTTCATGTAGCGAATATTGTGTTAAAAGTGTGTCAACATTAAAAACAAAGGATTGTTTTTAATGCATCTACTGCTGATGCCCTATTTTTTAAATAAACAAATAACTTTTAATTATATATTCAAATAAAAAGACAAGAACGAAACCAGAAATAAGATATAGTATTCAATAAATGTAGCCTACACTTTCTTATCCTATTCGGATCGCATTTTTCCTCGCTACATTTTGCTTTTAATCTAAATACTTTTTAATCAATAAATTAAGGATTCGAACCTACGCCACCCTTGAGAATCCGTTTTCTCTTATGATGTGATCAGGTTTCGTTTGCAACAATCAGCAAATCCAGATGTGAATATAAGATGCACCTTCAACTTTTACAAATTTTTTTGTCGAAACTCGCGAACTTACCTGAACCAAGAAAAAACACACAACTAGATATGAATTCAAAAACAACTTTAGAAAAGGTCGCACCAGATGTTTGAATTGAAACACGTGAGAATCAATAAAATCTAAAGGTGCAAAGTTTATAGAAAGGGAATCTGCAACTGTATAGGTTGTAACAGATTCTTATGAAAATTTTAACATCACTCAATTCACCCACACCAATATGATATTTAGTATTCCGCAATAAAGATTAAAATTACTTTATTGGGCTCCTATTGTACCGTTAACAATGTAGTAAGGGCTGTTAGCGGTCCGACTATTGGACATGTCTAATGTTTACATTTAACTAAAGACGCTCCTAATATTTTTACGTCACTAAATTTTAAACACTTTTCTCGGATTTTTTAATTATTACCAAATGTGTGGTAGTTTTTTTTGTTTGCTTTGATTAAAGAGTTTTATCTTTTATTTCAATTTTGTTAACAATTTTTAGATGTGGACATAGTCAGGCACCATTAAGTGTTAATGAGCAGGTAATATGTCTAGGATTGAAGATATGTGATAGGACATAATAATAAAAAACTATAAGGAACCGAAAGGGAGAAAGAACATTGGTGGATCAAAGAAAAGTAGTCCGGCGACATTATCAGAGGATCTATCTGGTACTATCTTGTTAGAGGCAGAAATGAAAAATGGAGAGGCTGTTGAGACTGTAAAGAATATAGACCATAAGAACACCTTCGCTATCCCTTAAGAGGATAATGAATATTACTCAGGGAATATTACATAATTGCCGTCAATAAAGTTCATTATAACATTATCAACCAGTTTGAGAGAACATGTCCCGACGTGCATTGAACACCTTGTCGCATATCGTTTATTCAATCATAACCAGAAGGGAGCTTACGACTAAATATAATTCAATAGACACCCTCTTCCTGCCAAATATACGCTCTTAACTTACAACAACAGTATGTATTCTCTTAAGCTCTTATCCGGATTGTAATAAGGACTATTGCTGTTTGAGTGATGTTGGATTTGTTGCGTGGTTTCACGTCTGCCGATGCAGGTGTGCCGCAAGGGTCTGCTTACAATCTCTAGACACGTGGCGTTCGGCAGCTCTTGCAGAAAAACATCGCAGCTTTTAACTTCCTCACGGCGCAAATGTAAACAGAATTAAATCGCCATAATGTTTTTCCGGTTTGTGAGTTTGTATTGTCGACTAGGAGTGGAGTCTATAAGTGGTCTTGTGCCAATTATTGTTAAGGGTCGACGTGTTGTTTTGTGGATTATTTTGGGGCAACAGTTTATGGGTGTGGAATAGTGGTGGTATTGATTTCCTTGGTCCGTCTTTCTAACAGGAAAGTATATATGGGGTAATTGATAGTCGGACAATAGTATGAAATGGATTATAGTTTAACGGAATACGCCTACGTGCGATTTAGTCTGACGTCTGGCTCTGCCCGTGACCGTCGCATTAAACAACGTAAAATAACGTAAATTGACACCGTTAACCATAGCAAATGAAGAGGTCATCGTGAGATATAGAATTTGCTTTATGCAAAAAATAAGGAAACATCTTTATTCAGCTAAAATATCAAACAGTAACTTATTAAGATTTTTAGGTAAGCTACTTACCGGTACATAATTTGACAAAAAAAATTAGGTCATTCCTAATCTGGTATTTTGGTACTGATTGGGTATAACTGTAGTCAAAAGTCAAAAACTGGGTAAACCTGTCTACCGACAGTAAACAGGCCCTCGCCGAAAATTAATAGAAAATAATATTTTTAAATAACAGTACGGCGCAGAACTAAGAAATGCCAAAGCCCTTATCAGGGTAGACAGACAGTATATCTCCCTATGTTTCTTTGCGATGTCGCCACCTATAGGGTCCCGGGACGTCTCGTGTCATGAAGTCCCAGAACTTTTTGAAAATTTTTCTGTCTTGAGTCCCGGGACTTTGAAACCGAGACATCCTAAACTCTATCACCTACCTACATTCAAAAGGAGTGTCAGCTCGTCTGCCACCTTTCGTCTCATTTTTTTTTTGTTAAATATTAATCCTACTTTTTGTATATAGGATAAAAAAGCATTTAAGGAATAGGCACCTGTCACATACATGTTAATTACAAATTGACAATATTCCCCGGTTACATCTATTGAGACGTAAGGATATTAATTTATGTCCTTAGAACTAGCATTTTTTAATAAAATAATAATTTATCAATTACATTATTCCGAAAAAAAGAACAGAGGTACTTTCTTAAAGAGTTCAGTGCCTATCTAAATCAATGTTCTAAATTACCCCTAATAATACTTACACGAGATTAAGATCTTCCAATCTGGCTTAATGGTCTGAAGAAATATGGTAGCGTGTGGTGAATTTTTATCATAAATCGATTGTAAGGGGTGGTTGTCAAATCAGCTTAGCCGAGTAAGGGAGGGGGTTGGCGAATTCATATTTCGAAGTTCCTCTTTTAACGGTCAGTCGATTAACCCTGCCAGCATTAGGTATGCCACACGAGCCTTATAATGCTACCACTCAACATTGGCACGATTCAAGTGAAATAAAGCATTTTGAGTTTAAGTTAAAGTTATTTTCATTTTTTATTATAATACATTTAAAAAGGAATTAGGAATTATCTATCGATCGTTTTCAGATTTGCCCAAAGACAACTTTTCCGAATGAGTATTATATCTTGCTCCATTTAGTATTGGGTAACATTTATTATAAAGTATAATTTTTGATTTTTTTTTTTAATGAAAAGCGTACCAATATAGTACGTCAAAACAACATGTCGGTTGCGAGCGATTAAATCGAGCACGCTTGACAAATAGGCACGGTAGCACGCCACATACCGTGCGCCGTCGGGGACAGGGGACCTACTTACTGAAAACGTTTTAATGAACCACCCCGCAGCGTTGCCAGGGGGTATGCCGGGGAGACAAAGTTCAATGAATTTCAAACTTGACAATTACATTCCAATTTGACAATCTTTTACCTATAAAATTACCTAATTAGGTTAATCGTACGGCTCAAATTACCTCCTCGAGTCTACTTCATAATATTTTTATTTGTTTGATTAAAGACTGAGAGTCCACACGATTGTAGCATAGGTGCTGAAAGTGCGCTGCTAACATTGGTAGCCTACCCATATTTAAAAATGCGAAAGTGACTTTATTTGTTTGTAAATCAACTGATAATCATGACATTTTGCATACACATTATCAGGGATACGGATCAGGGCACATTTAATAATCCTATTGTAGTCGGCAGCGCACTTGCAGCAGCTTTGTCGTTGCTTGTGTTATAGAGGCGACGGTAGCCACCTACCATCAAGTGGACCGTCAGCCTGTCTGCCGATCTTAACATAAAAAAATTGGATAGGTAGCTTTCATCTAGAAAAAAGGTATTGTTACCGGGGAATTATCTAAAAATAAAAATAATAATGCTCAACTAATATATACGAGCAATAAAGATTTAATAATAGGCATGATGACAGATTTTGAAATTTCCTTCCATAATGTAGATACACGTCTACCATATCCGAAAAAAATAATATTTCAGCAAAAAAACTAAATTTCAACGCGAATTATTTTGAATGTTTTTAAATCTATTTTGAATTACGCACGAAAACGCTTTTAGGTGTCATGGCGTCGCGTCTGATGAACCGTGACGTCACCGACATCTCATCAGATTTTTCCTTCTGTCAAAGCAAAGTCAAGTAACACGATGGCACTTACCTGGGCGTGACGTCATTCGTTCTGATTGGTGTTTCAGTTAACATGTCCAATTGCACTTATTTATACTTCTATTTTATTGAAAATCTTATTAATCTCGATTTTAATACAAAAAATGACTAGCTTTTTAGACTCCTTTCAACATATATTTTTCTCCAAAACCATTTATTCTTTGATTCTTTAATACCGCACTGTCATCATGCCTATTGTTAACAGCTAAGAAAAAGAGGCGCGGATGAAGCCATATGCAAAAGCTAGTAAGAGAGGATACGTAAGTAGAATAAACAATTTTCTCATTATCAAAAATCTGAGTTTAATTCTAAGTATATGAATAAATTGTTTTGTATTTGTATTTTGTAACTATGTGTGCTTTAAAAATGTGTGTGTTTGAGTGCGTGTGTATGTATTATATAATCTAGCATGGAATCAATTAGATCGTTTGCTATAGCAGTATAAAAGTGGAATATAAAAGGTATTATTACACATTAAAGTTCGCTCCACCGGGGGTGGGTTGTGAGTAGCTGTTTTCCCTCAAGTCGTCTGCCGATCGGCGCGCGCGCACACCAGATGCTACTCGAGGCCAATGACTTCTTAAATGTGGTTTTGTTTTTAATAGCGACCCCTAAATGCGGTTTGAGAATTACACGCGGCGGCGTTTAATTTGCCTTAAGTATCCATTGTGGCTACAATTATTTTCATGTATTTAAGTAATTTCTTGCTTCATTTTCTGTCACGCAATCTGCTTGCGTACAGACACTCAACTGCTCTTGCTAAAAAAATCAGTTTCAAAAGCTATGTTCGATTAAGGATTATGCATCGATAAGTAGACAAGAAATAAATAAGCAAATAATTCTAGTAGCATTTAATGTCATTCGAAATTCAAATCTTAAACGCAATTATTAAATTTCTTTCATTTATATTAATTAACTAGCGACCCGCCCCCGGCTTCGCCCGGGGTGCAATTTTTTATATATATGAACATTCCTCATTTATCCCTCTTTCCATTAGTGAAAACCGAATTAAAATCGGTCTATCCGTTCATTTTTATATATAGAGAAGATAGAGAAGATTTGATTAATTAATCGCTAATTAATGGAACTAGTGTTCGCCACGTCGAAATTCGACCATAATCATTTCGAACGTTGAAAAAATTATTTCCAAAAACTTTGATTTACAACACTGAAGCTTGTCAATAGGTAATTTGAATTTGAAAAAAATTTGAATTTAATATTCATCTGAAAAAAAAAATGCTAAAAAAATTGTCTTGCGTTTGCGCAGTGCAGGAATATTGCGTTTTTTTTTTAAAGTACTAAGATACTTTGGTAAAAATTGGCAAAATAGAGTCGAATCGGCGCGTGCTTGCAAAACGGCCTCCGATAATTGCAAGTTCGGAGCACACCCTCACCTGCAAAGCTCGGATACACGCCAGAACTTATCGTTTTCTTTTCCACATAATAAGTTGTTTGCGAGCTTTGCGGAATTCGCAACTTACACGTTTCGAATTTTAAGAGATGCTGTTGTTCCTAGAACGTTCTGGAACGACTTTAAATCTATTCTAATCGATTTTGTATGTTTGTTTGTATGTAGAGGGTAATCTCCAGAAGCACTGTATCTATTTGAGAAATTCATTCACTGTTTGAAAGGTATATTATAGGAGATGAACATGTACTAATCCCCAAAACTGCTCCCGGGTGAAGCAGAACGCATCAGTCTAGTCTAGTTACACATAAAGCAGTATTTATATTTAACTCGATGAAAGAAATATTTTTCTGGTCAGAGTTAAAAAAAAATCGCGTTTTAAATCGATTTAAATTACAAATAAAAAAAATAAAAATAAAAACTGGCAAAATTATTTGTATTTTTATTACCTACTAGCCGAGCCCGCAATTTCGTACGCGTGGTATACGGTATAGCGCCCAACTTTTTTGTTTATAAACCGATTGGAATGAAACAAATACTAAAAGTACAGGAAGCTTCCTACAATACATCAGTGAAAGCCGAATTCAAATCGGTTAAGCCGTTTCTGAGATTAGCGTGCATAAATAGATTTTTTTTTGACCTCGGTAACATAAGTACAACGTGCACAAATTATTACTATTTTTTTAAAATATTTAATCTGCAGAGACACGGCTCCTTTATCTTTAATCGAATGACATTCAACGCCATTGAATGTCATTATTTTAATAAATGTTGAAATATTTTCGTAAGATTTATTAAAATAATGGCATTGCGTTTATTAGACAGTTAATCGACAAATAGCCTAATAGTAGAATGTAGGTTTTCTCGGCCGGTATCCATATGAGTTGTGGGTTTCCGGGATGATGGCCCAGGTCTGTTGGAAATTCTTCCAAACGTTTCGTCAACAAATGCGGTTGACATCCTCAGTGGTGTAATTGACTCGACAAATAGCCTAATTGTAACTTTATTCGGACATTGTGAAACAAGCCCCAAATCCTTTGTATTATCCTATTAAAAAATTCACATCATTGTGTCGTTTACGTCTTTTTAGAATGAAAATAATATTGTTAACCACTATTTTTTATACCAGATTTAAAAGTGATTTTCCTTTTTAATTGTGTAACAAATAATTATTTGGTTACATCTATTTTGTGTCCTTTCAAGGATTTGAAAATAATTTAAAGTATTGAAATGCCTACAAAAAAAAAGAACTTTGTAAAATAATAAAAAATAAAAATAAAGCCCACGTCTGTAATAATCCAGTATACCAGAAACGTTTCGTGGTTGCAGCCAATTTTTTCATTAGAGGCATTATGCAAACCGCAGCGCTCCCAATTCTTTGGAGATTTTTTTTAATTGGCTCCAACAATCCTTACGTAACACGTTAACACGCGATCAAAGATGCTGATCAAATTAACGCGATCAAAACACCAATTTCGTGTTCGATCATGGGGGGCATGGCTGGGGAAGAGATTGCCGCCTACAGCTAGACTGAAGTATACCACCATAATACCTACATAATCAAAAATGGTCTGATAATTGTTTGGAAAAGTTTTGGTAAAAGCTTTTATAGAACAGAATGTTTATGTTATACTCTGAAATTAGTCTCCTATTCGTCCTCTCACCATACTCTCACTTGGTGTATAGTATAATACGAAAAATACTTCTCAATATAAGGACAATCTTTCATCCAGAAAAAAGTACTGTCCCCGAGGGATAACAAAAAATTCCAACGCCCGGAAAAACTATAACAGCAATAAAGATTGAATAAATTATTGCTCGTGTGTTTTGTCGGGCGTTATATTTTAAATCTTTCAAAGCGGACGAAATCGCGGAAACAAGCTGGTATAATTATAAAAATAGTCACGATTTCTGTTCGTACGTTTAGTCTGTCCCAACGGCTAATCGATTTTCTCTCTGATGAGATTTAGCCATAAGTAGGGAATAGTCGAGTCGGTCTAACCAGTTGTGGGCGAAGTAAGGTGAATGCGAGGAGTGCATTTAGGCGGACAGATGCTGCGGTGGCTGGTGGTACAGTTAGCGAGCGGGACAAGGCGACGACAGCTGTGCGCGCAGCTGGAGGTTTTTGCCGTGCGCCTGCGCAGGTACCTATGCGTACTGCACGTGCCGACCAGTTGACACCCAATTTGCATGAGCGCGCGAGATGATACGCGCGTGCCAAACATTTTATTGCTGTGCGAAAGTGTTTTGTTTCAGAATTTTCCAACTTCGCCTTCTGCTCAACTTCGTCACGGCTGCCAGACGAGCTGCTTGGTTCGTGATAGTCAATCCCAATGTTAGCTAGCGTGCTACAATAGTAAACACGCCAAAAATAATCATAATATATCGGACGCCTATTTAATTATCATTTACTGTAGGAATAAATGTATTATTTAAATTTAGCGTTAAATTAACAACTATTAAATTGAACTTTTGAACAGTTTAATTAGATTTACTCAAGAACTAAACACTCTCCAAGTGAGGGGACAGCACTGGCAAATAGTGCATTCCGCATACACGGTCCTTCGAGCCGAATTGACAGTAATAATTTTTGAATAATTTTTCAAGTTAGAGGAAGGAGTAACCGAAAGTAATGGAGGTAACGCGAAAGACGCGTGCGTTGCAATGAAAGCGGCGCGCGCGCAGTACGCATCTGCTGCGAAACCTGACACGCTCCTTACCATATGAATTATGCTACTTCCTAAAAAAAGGTTTAAAAAAATAACACAAGCCAAAACAACCCTTAATGCGAACACAAATAGCCCAAATTTATTAGACCGTTTTGAAAACATTAAAATCGATACGGCCAAGTGAATTTGAGGCTTGCAAGTCGCTGTTTAAAGTTGAGATTGTAAAGTAGTGTTGAATGCACACTGCTCCAATAAGCAAGTCATCTGGACGAAAAGACATATGTATATATTCGCCAAGGTACAGACGCCAGATGTCGCATCTAGCGGAGTACGAGATGACTGTCATCTGTTTTTTCTACATGCCTCCGCAATGTGTAGCAGCGGTATGTATGATCCTGTTAGTTTTGATAACTTTTAGTAAACTGTATTTTTAATATAGGTACAATACAATAAAGGTTGATTCGTGTTTTTTTAAAATATATTTTATCAGCTTGATGGTAGGTGCTGCAGGAGCTTATTAACATTAGCAACGCCATAGGTCCAGCAATTGCGCGGCCGAATTTAGTAGAATAAAGGATAAGAGATTAGGAAGGGTCTGGGAAATGGGATATGGCACACATGCTGTTATTTCACGGTGGTCTTCTGTAAGAGGGAGGATGCGAAACGCCGTGTGCCTTAAGGTTATATCTGTATTGGGGTCTTAATATCTTAAAGTATCTAAGGTTTATTATTTTTTAGCTACCTAACAAATTATATTTAAGTATTTGCTACTCACTAGGAATAGTATCCATCCTAGTTAAGGCTTCCATCAGAATAAGCATTAAATTACTAACCTCTAATCTTTGCTCATGAATTCTGTATTCTTGGAAGATCTAAATGACATTGTACGTTCGAAATCTCTATAACGTTCCTTTAAAATATATAAACTCGAACTGTAACTATATTTAGCGGCCCTCATTAAAAAAAAGATCAGTTTGAATACTAAATTACAATAATATAAAAGTAGTAAAACTGAAATAGTCTGTGGTTACTGACTTTAGGGTCTATTCCAACCACCGAGCACTAAATCAAGTCATTGATTCCAATAATGTCGACGAAGTGTCCGATAGTCTATCCACAATTTATGTCACAGCACAGATTGCATTAAAGTTTCTTTTTCACAAGTATGTGTTAAGTCAGCAGTTTAATTAACAGTTAATTATGCCTATTAACTGTTGAATTTAGAATTTTACGACTACTTGTGTTGCTGTTATTTTTCTTATCATTTGCACGGAATTGTTTATACTGATTACAAGGCCCAAGTAAAGTTTATTCAATAACAAGGAATTTTTATAATCTAGTATTTAACCTAGATTATAGAAAATGTTTTATAATCTTAAAATACTGAATTACTTGTATTGAGAGTGGGTTTGAAATTGTGCAACATCCTATGTATTTTATTTTTTAGTACAAGAAAGCTTTTCATAGAAAATCTAGTGTACGACTTTATTTTGAGCTTTAATCTCCAGTTTATTATTACTAACTTTAGGGTAAAAATAGAATTAATCAAGTAATTACTTTAGAGAAAAAATGAAGACAAAAGACATATTGTTAATAGACGACTTCTATTGAGACATATTGATGATCACCTGGAAGCAAGTTGTAGCTAAAAGCAGCATTGTCGTATTATTAATAATACAACACGAACCAACGTCGTGACGGACAAACAATATATCCATTATAACAACAAAAATAGCATTTTTAATTTGTTAAATTTATGCGCCCACGTGCGTCTATTTCCATTCGCAGCTAATTTCCTTAAAGCATCAAATCTGTCTTTTGTTTTGTTCCGACAATCGTTTGGTTTAAAAAAACTACTTTTGGCGATTTCGCAGTAGACGAAAATTCTTGAAATTGACGGATTTTTTTACAAGAAAAAGAACTCCCTGTATCCAATGAGCTACATTCCGCTGTGGAATAGCAAAACTTCCTGTCACGTCTTTGAAGATTGTTTTGGCCTTGACCGTTAAAGCAATTGATCATTCTTTCTGATGAGCGACTCGTGCTAGACATAGGCCCTTTTTGACTTCCACCACATTCGTTCTTCACCTTCCGCATTCATTCACTGTCAGCCTTTATCTTGAGGTCATCGCTACCCCGACGCCCATCCCTCGCTGACCCGCCCATTACCCATTACCACAGTACATAACTTAAAAGTTAGACTAACATTAAATATGTTACAAAGGTACATGAACCCTATGACTTGGAGTATAAAGGTTCGTTGGGTTGCAAAGCGAAAATACCTAATCATTTTTAATGCGTAGGTGAGGTCAGTTTTAGGCCTTTGTTGCGATTGTACAGCGAATAAAAGAAAGATAATTTGCCGAAAAACTCAATTGTTACTTCAACTTGTAAATGTCAAGAGTCAAGAGTCAACGTGTAAAGCATTTCTAAGGAAATCCAATCAAACTGAAAGATGTCAGCGAAAAGCTACACCTATTTGTGAAACCCTAACGTTAATGGATTCATTATTCCCTTTCACTTTTTTAATTTTTACCTTATCATTTTATGAACTATTCGTTTATAATTTCACTCTTTCTCCAGTCTTTACAGTTCTTTCTTCATTCATTCAGTGCTCAGTCAATTGTCTTCTTATATCCAAGTCAATCTTATATCCCGAGTGGTACAACATGTTGGACTTTTTTGAGTTGTGGCTGAAATATTTGATAAGACATTAAAAAGATGGTCCATTTAATTCTTTAAAACTGTGCAGTGGAGTTTGAATCGGTTTCTATAATTATTTAGAGAATATCTTCGGGAATTGAAAATACAAATAGCAGAGGACCTTAATGTTTTATGTTGAGACCCACATAGATCTTCTTGGATGTTAAATGTAATTAATTTTAGGTCGCAACGTATTGAATCAATAATGATTCCAATTAAAATGGATTCAATTATTCAGTACGTATGCAAATTATGTAGTTGTGTCCGCGAGGCGCCAGGGGCGGAGATGCGGCGGGGGAAGAGGGACACGCGTCGGGACGTCGTCTGCGTATCCCGTCGCGTCATGTCTTTGATCTGCGCTCGCGCAGTCTTTACAACCGGCTAGAGATGGCAAAGCAAATCTTCTAGAGACGCCTAGAAGCAGTAGGACAACTGACGGAAAAGCGGGTTTTCTAATAGGATTTTCTTACGAAAAGCGTTTTATTTGATTGAAATTATTTCAAAAATTACCATTAATTTATCTGCGATTTCATCCGCGCCATATTTATAAATTATACCTTAAATGTTACTTTAAGGTATAAACAACATTTCTGAAAAGATTTATCAAAATCCATTCAGTAGTTTTTTTGTGTGAGAGACAAACAATCATATTCACAAACTTTATAACCTATAATTTTGTGTTCAAATTTCATTTAAAAAACGGGACAAGTGCGAGTTGAACTCGCGTGAAGAGGGTTCCGTACGATGTTACCAATCCGCACAATATTGAGTAATTTACCATGTTATTTTAATATCATGGACTTCTTATAGATTTTCTAAAATCTATGAGTAGAAAACTAATTTCTGTATTTTTTTCAAAATTTTAGGTTCAGTAGTTTCCGAGATGGGGGGGGGGGGGAATGGTCGGACACACGAGTGATCCTATAGGTAAGGGTTCCGTTTTTTTATTCGGACGTACGGAACGCTAAAAAGACATATTTTTGTGGAGACATTGCAGTTTTGATCAATCGAATCATTAGTTTTCATTGCTTACTTTGTTTGTCATTTAGTCGGCCACATAAACGCTGATTAATACACGTCAATAGATGGCGTATATCAGTGGAAAATATAATATATATATCAGTGAAAGTGAAAATGGAAAAATATATAAAAGGTTATACAAAAGGTTGTACAGAGTCTAATAAGTATAATAAAGTCGTGTGCGTATTATATATTCCTTAGTCTGTGCGGCACAAGTCTGTAGGGGGCCGCCCGTTTGAGCGGTTTATTTGCAAACATGCCGCCGTTAAAAGCCGTCGCGTTTAGTTAAACGCCATTGGCAACAATTCCAGAAACAGACGCATGCCATCCGAATTGGTACCGAGTTATCATGAACAAATATTGGTTTGCAGGCTCACGATTCTTTTGATGGTAAGTGGCTACCTATCACCTATTAACTACATATACCTATGTAGAAGTAAGGCATAGGTACTTAAATGTAGTGCCGACGGACTTTAGTGGGATTAAGGATAAAGGATTAGGAAGGGATAGGAAAATGGGCTCTGGAATCCCTTACTCACTCATCGACATGCTGTTGGTTCACAGTGATCTTCTATAAGGGGCTGGTTGTAAAATGCCACTATAAAAGTTAGGGAGCAAAGCATTAATTTGTAATGTATTTATAGTTGTCGTTTATTCAACGATAAATAAATTTCGCATGACAGTTGGTAACCGTGTGAACAGATCGCTATCAAAACAGAGAAATATAAATGGTTTTTAAATGTTGATTGTTGTTTTCATTCTGTCATTTGCGCGTCTTGTGATGTGACACTGCGCATTCCGCAAAATGTCATTACAGCCTTTTCCATTAATTATTATTATTTTATTACATGTAATTTTTCTATATATAAAAATGAATCCCCATTTCCCTTGGTCACGGCATCACGCGTGAACGGGTAGATCGATTTTGATTCGATTTTCACTAATGGAAAGAGGGATAAACGGGGAATGTTCATATATATAAAAATTGCACCCCGGGCGAAGCCGGGGGCGGGTCGCTGGGTTAATAAATAAAAAGAGCCCACGACGTTTCCTGTTGCGTTTTTCCTCCCAGGACCTAAACGTCTCAATTAAATACTTCTTTCTATATTATTACATTAAATATTGTTTGCTCATTTTATTTCAAACGTCCATAATGGGGTTTAGATATAAAGTTGGCAGTAAGGGCAGTAACCACATTGTCGGTCCTCGACCTTGGACATTTGGGTGTAATCCAAGGACAATTTTGCAACTCAGTTATTTGTAGGCGGTCTAGTCTGTGGAGTAGTGATGGGAACATGTTCTAAGTGAATTTGTTGAAGCAACAAACATTATCTTATTTCTTTTTTACGTAAAAGTGTAACGGACAACGTAACAATGCGCCTACAAGCTTTTACAAAGCCAGGGATGCAAGAAATAAAAAGAAATGCAAAAAAGGGGTTTACAGCATTCTGTCTAGAAAACTATGCATATATAATTATTATGATGACCATGACATGATGACAGATTCTCCATTAGTTTTCTTTTGTGTGATCTTATTTTAACGACTCGTCTCAGCTTCGCATTGAACCAATCAATGAAACAATTTTTCAGTCAATGATGAGCTTTAAAATAGCTATCGACTTTTCTCTATGCGTTTTTGGTGTACATGAATTAGTTTTTCCTAAGTTCGCATATGGCGACCATACTTGGCTAGATACGGGACAAATCGAGTAGTTAGTTAGTGTTTACGTGTATTGATCGACATATATATATGTAGCAGTTAACAAACTTTTACATTTAAACTTTGCTAATCTATACCCATACTAATAAATAAAATTGAAGTGTCCGTTTGTAATGTCAAAATAACTGCTTTTTATTAGTAAATTTAGACGTAAATCAAATTTTTGTCTGTTTGTTACGGCTAATCTACGAAACGGCTGAACCTATTTTGACGGAACTCTCACTGGTAGATAGCTCATATTATAAAGGGTAACTTAGGCCGCTTTAATTTTATAAAAATCTATAGAAGCAGTATCCAGTAAAGCGTGGCCGGGTTCAGCTAGTAAAAATTTATATTGTTTCTTTATATATCTAGTGCGAATTTATTTATTTATTTATTTATTATTACATGGCCTCCAACGAGGCAGGCACCGAAAAAAACACAACAAGGAACAGGACAAAATAACATGGCAGATGCCGCCGCAATTAAAGGAGGCACAGCCTACGCCAATAAAAGTCGAAGTAGCATCCCGGCAATAAAGTTAGAAAAAAAAAATTATCAAAAAAAAATTATGAAAATTTATCAAAAAATCTATCAAAAATTTATCAAAAAAAATAATCATACATAGAAATATAATTAAATCGGAAATTTGGAATGAATGTCAAAAATAAACTAGTGTTAATTATCTGAACCACGGTCAAGGATAAGTCTTTTAATTTTGGAAAATGCGTCGTTAAACAGGTCAACATCGTGACTCAGGGAGTTGGCAACATCCATAATACGGCCTAAGTTGGTTTTGAAATAATTTAGTCGCAATGGTGTGTATCTGCCCGGTCTGGGCGCTCGACTAGGAACCCGAAAGTTTATACGCGAATTAATAGATAAGTACTATAGATAAGTACTAAAGAAAACAAATTTAATATGTCTTAAAGCGTTTAGATTTTTGCTACGAGCCGAGGACTACGGTGGACAAACGCTCGTAGGTTCAATGACCACGTAGCGGTGAGATTGCACATATATTTATTTTGATGTCAATATTTAACTTTTTTCATATGAGTTCTTAACTTACATTTGGGTTCTTTAGGTGATATGGAATGCTTAAATATAATTTGTATAGAGAAAAAAAAAACAGCCTGTATATGTACCAAGAAGTTCAAGAAGTTCATGATTTTGAATGTAGGGTAATTGAATAACTTTGAAGCGGCTGACTGATTAAAAAAAAATAACTTCGACTTCTTATTTAGTTATCGAGCTCGACATTTTTGGAGTCGGTCGCTGTACAATGCGTAATGGGCGCCATACCATTTTCCCGGAAATTGATAGAGGCAGCCGGAAAAAATATAAAGGGGCTGAGTTGGAATGCGACTGCCAACACATTTCCCTCCTTCGTTACACAACAGGACATCGACGGGGTCAACGGACCCCTCACATTTAATCCGTGCCGAGTCAGCAATCTTTTCATATACAAATAATATAAATTCCTTTTATAGTGGCACACAAATAAATCCAAGTATTTGTTTGTAAGGGATGGGAAGCTCGATTTCCATCCTTTATCCTTACAGATTCGGCATCGCACTGCATCTTTCTAATATGCCAATCCGCTATCAAGGGAATCGTGAGGCTGTCTACAAACTTTTTTCATTAAAAAAATATATGTGTCTACTTGCTGCAATAAAGATAATATGTAATACGGTTCGGTTAGTGTAATTAGTGTGGTTATAGTATTAATAATAACCGGTCATTATTAATAGTTACCTCATGATTTGGTACTACTACTTTTACTACTTTTACTTTACTACTTTTACTAGCAATTTTAAGATTTAAATTATACCACGGTATTTATTGGTAATTAAAAGAAAATAATGTGCTAAATAAATTACTAGAGCCAATGATGAGTGGTTAGAGTGCTTGCCTTAACGCTCTGTTCTAGGGGGTATTCTGGTTCGATTCTCGGCAGGGTCAACTTTGAAAATGAACTTTTCAAATTTGGCTCTGGCCTGGATTTGGAAAGTAGTGGCAGGGCACACTGCGTTTCGCAATCATTTGGGCGGCCCGTCTGGCGGCAGTAACCACCCCCTTACAGAAGACCACCGTGAAATAACAGTATGTGTGCTGTTGTGTTTCGGTGAGTGAGTAAGGGATGCCAGAGCCCATTTCCCTATCCCCTCCTAATCCTTTATCCTTAATCCTACTTTAGTCGGTAGCACACTTGCAGCACCTGTGGCGTTGCTTGTTTTATAGGACTGTAGCCACCTAGTACTATCAAGTGCACCGTCAGCCTGTTTATCGATAGTAACATAACAAAATAATTAAATATTACTAAAATCAAATAAAAACGACAGTTTCATTTTGACTTTATAATTGTATAATTTTAATTATTGTTCATTATTATTACAACATTATTGCTCGAAACCGACGCTTAGCGTAGGTACGTTATATTTAAAAATTTATTACGTTTACCAAAAGTAAGGTGTAATTATTAATAATGATTGGTAATTCTTATTAATTTTCAATTATTATTCCCCCTTACAGAAGACTACCGTGAAATAACAACATATACGTGCTGTTGTGTTTCGGTGAGTGAGTAAGGGATGCCAGAGCCCATTTCCCTATCCACTCCTAATCCCTTATCCTTAATCCTACTGTAGTCGGCAGCGCACTTGCAGTAGCTGTGGAGTTGCTTGTGTTTTAGGCGACGGTAGCCACCTACCATCAAGTGGACCGTCAGCCTGTCTGTCGACATAACATTAAAAAAAAACACACTTACCCGTAACCTATATTATTTATATCAGCTATAGTTCACACTAGTTGTGCATGCGACTTATTACACGTGGTATTCGGATTAGCGTATAACTTTTTGGAGTTAACCCATTTTCATATTTTTGTTAACTAAAAAGCGTTACGCTATCTGTCACTTTGACATCTGTGTGACAGACAGCTGATGCATGCATTTATGTTCCCTAATTCTATTGTAGTGTAATAGATGGCGCCATCAATAGTGCGTCGGAGCTGACGCACACATTTTTTTTGTTTGTAAACCGATTGGAATAAAACAAACACTAAATGTTACTCGCTAATGTTAATTAATGAAAACGGATCCAAATCTGAGATTAGCGCGCACAAACGCACATTAAAACATAGATTTTATACGATGTATGATAACTAGTTCAAAGTGGATTCATGATAAACTCTGTAATAAAATAAATTTATCTGGCATTTTGAAAGAAATGAAATGAAGCACAAATATGAACCGCATCAGATACATTGAAATGGGCCTCAACCCGAAGGAAGGCTTTACGAGGGGTCAGCGACCGCGGCGGTCGGTGCGCGAGAAACTGCAGCCGCGGCATCACTTTGATGTATTCAGGGCTCACTATCGTTTGCAGCTTAAAACTTTAAAAAGCTACTCGAAAAGCTCGGACCGATGGAGAATATGTACAACAGTTCTTATTTACTAATCATTGTAATTAGTTTCCACAGATTACCTACATGCTTACGAAAAAAATCATGAATTCTTTTAAGATGTTTTAAGATCTATGAACAATTGACAAGTATAGTCAGTTCGGAATTCCGATTCTCTGAGGAAGAGAAACCATGTACATGCTCTTTACAACAATAAATATGTGATACAGTCAACATATAATAAATTTAATTTACAAGTTAATAACTTATCTTAACTTACTAGTATTTTTTTAAGTTTACCGAAACTGTTAAAGCAGTATCGATGCAATTATTAAATCTCAAACTACTTTATCGGTTAATTAATCATCACATGGGTTTTTATATGATTTTTGTACTTGCACTCTAATGACATAAGGGTTACTATGTCTTGACGTATGAATGTTTTGAATTATGAATTATTATGAATAATTATTCTCATTAAATATTAAAATAAATATCTATGACAGACAGGTGTATAAATACACAATGAATAATTCATACGTTTAAATTGATTAAACTAATTTCAAGCAGATATCCATGGCATGTCGCCTTTCGTCGGCAGAAAAAACAGGGTAAACACGGCGACGATGGCCACCGAATAAATTAATGTCTAATCTATCGTGAAAGTAGTTTTTGTGTGGATTGAATTTTTATTAAAATTATTTATTAGGTAGGGTGGGTGCGGCTATTATTAAAAATGTTTTATTTAATAATAAAAAAAAAACCTTTTTTGTGACACATTTCTGACAGAAAACAATCATTTTTCTTTTGAGACTGTCAACTTATTTCTTGAGATAACGAGCACCGGAATACGGTTTTTACCATGAAACCCTTATTTAAATGTAATATATGACGAAAACGAACCACACTTCAACGGGTTTATAAATAGGGGTAAAAAGCAAATTAGAAAGTGCTAATCCCGTGTCGCCATCAATTAAGGGCCCTTAAGAAAGTGTTTAAAAATATCGACACCCTTATGCGGTGGCCATAAAACATGTCTAACTGCCTCGCTGCTCGCCGCTGGCATACTGCCATTGTATTGTAAAAAACTGAACGAAAAAAACTCTATCTGTATCGCTACGCTTGTGGAACTGGGATTGGGCATGTGGGCATGCCCATCCCAGTATCTACTTAGAAAGTGGTCTGGGAATATACAATTTCTACTAATAATAAACTAGATTTTGCTGCCAAAAAAAAAAAAAAAAACACACCTGACAAAATTCCTTTTTTCTGGAAATGCACCTGAACTTTTCTGTATCCCTGATAACGTGTATGCAAAATGTCATGTTGATCGGTTGAGTAGTTAAGGCGTGAAAGCGTATGCTGTTTTGTTTCGATGACTGAGTAAGGGATACCTTTTATCCCATTTCCTTATTCCCTTATAAGGCTATCTTACTAGGGTTGGCAACGCATTGCACAACGCACTGCTTGTGTTTGTAAGCCACCGAAAAGAACGGTCAAGTGAATAGACGGTCCGCTCTTTTTAATGTTAAGGTCGGCAGACAGCTTAACACTTTATGGTAGGTGGCAATCGTCGCCTATAACATAAGCAACGCCACAGGGTGCTGCAAGTGCGCTGCCGACTACAGTAGGATTAAGGAGAAAGATTAGGGAAAATGGGCTCTGGCATCCCTTTTTCCCTCACTCACCGAAACACAACAGCACATGTGCTGTTACTTCACGGTGGTCTTCTGTAAGGGGGTGGTTACTGCCGCCAGATGGGCTGCCCAAATGACTGCGAAACGCAGACCAAAGCAAATTTTGAAAAATAGTTTCCAAACCAAACCCTAGAACCTGATCGTTCTTTACATTAAAAACATAAAAGTATTAAATGGGTACATATTAGAGCTTCACTCAATTTCGTCGTTTTATGCAAGAACAACTATTACATTATTATACATCAGTGAAACGAATAAGACGTCTTTTAATATGTGGGTAACATAGGATATGTAGGGCGAATTTTTGTTTGCTTTTCGGAACAATGGTTCCGTATAATTCTAAGACAGACGCACGCCGGTGTCTTTTATCAAAAAGAAATAATTAAAAAAAAAGAACAACAAAAACCGACTACAATATAAGCGCCCGCGCACATGCGTCGCCATATTTGAATTTTGGATCGGATGCGAAAAAAATCAAACGCAATGTGCTCCCCGCACGCGCTGCGCCATATGTACAGACGAAACTTTGATAAAAAAATATTTTTTCCTCACTCATCAAACACCCAAAGCGGAGATAAGTGTATAAAAAAAATGGAAACATAAGCATAATATTAGTAGACGGCAGTATTTTAAATAAAAACTTCTCACAAAAACCTCGCGGTGCTCATTTTGAGGTTAAATAGACGAAGCGCTAGGGTTGTCACTAAATGCAAAAAAGAAGCCAGTATTTCCCGATACCAAATTATTTAATAAAATTTAAAAATTTGAATTAAATTTAATCTACAACAGACATAAAAAATAATTAAGATTCATCCAATACAATCTAACTGCCCGAGAGATTTCGCCCAAATGATTAATGAAAACGAGCTTACGTTCTTCCTTTAGTTCCACGATGCACCTCTCTCTTCAGTCGTACACTTTGAATGTCTGAATCTGACAAGTTTGTCGCGGTCTTCGCGAGTATTCTCAATCCCTCTCTATTACTAGCACTACGAGTGGACTCAATGAGGAAGCTCTTTGTGGATGATTTGATAATGTCTGTCCATCTTGTCGGTGATCGGCCTCGGGAGAGCTGCCTCCTCTCTTCCCTGTATCAATAGTCGTTCCAAAGAGCTCTCGTTGCGGATGATACATCCAAGTATCTTAAGAATTCGCACTTGCCTAATCGAAGAAAGTCTTTTTTTTTATGCCAAGCTCTTTCAGGATGGAAACGTTAGTGGATGGAACTTTCAGTAACAAAAATATTAAGCATTCAATTAAACGAACTAAGGCTTTAAACACCAAGGTGTTTTCGGTTATACGAATATCTTTCCATATTTTCGTGAGCCTTTCCACCGCTGATCGTGTTACAGCAGAGCGTCTTTCGATATCATCTTCGCAACTTCCACCATTTGTGATTGTGGATCCCAGCTGGACGTAGTTCTGGACAACCTCGTAATTAGCCATTTCAAGTAAGTCCTTTGTTCGTCTCACGATCTACAACTATCATTTTGTTTTTATAGCGGTTTATGGCGAGACCAAAATCGAAACTAGTCGTTTCCAGGAACGAAGGAAACCGTTCTATGTCTTTTTATGACGTCGCAAGAAGAGTAGTATCATTTGACGTTTGATATCAGCTGACCTCCAACTGATATACCCTTCACGATGCATACCAAGTTCTAAATAAATGCACAAGGCCGCAAAAGTGTTAAAATATAATTTGATGAGACAAATATTGCGTGATTATTGTATACCTAACGGTATAATAAATAATATTAGTACACTAATGTAAATTTAAATGTCTAATATCTAAGCGGCAGAATAAACTTATTGCGTATTGTTGTTCAAAAGACACCTTGTGTGAACCCTGATGAGTAGTAAGATTGCGCGGGCGCAGGACATCTGTCGCAGTGAAATTTGTTTGTTCGTCACTCGTTACGACGATTGCAACTCTACTGGTTATTAATAGACAAAAGTTATTTAGTTGTTCAGAAACATTCAGAAAATTTCAAATTCAGAAAATTCAGAAAATTCCTGCAACGGACAGTTGCAAATTTACAAAATTAAATAAACTCCTTCTTTTTAAGTAACTGTTTTTTGACTTCGCCTAAGTCTGGATTCCAATAAAAAGTTTCGCACAATAAAAATGTATCACCTAGAGCAAACTAGTATTACAAACTTACGATATACATATACTTCGTAGAGAGTTAAACTGTCTGGTTGCATAAATCACCTGACTTCATTACTGGGTAACCGCAGTATTTAAGGTAATTCTTCTGGAATCGATCAACATAATTTTATCTAGCGTAAAATAAGGGCTCTATGAAGATGTCGAAGAAGCGAAGATAAATGATGTAAGTATCTTTCTTTCGTCTTTTAAAGTAGTTCTTTACTTTTTTACGGGAGTAATTTAGGCGAGGGCTCCACCGAAGCGACCGAGTTACTCTATTTAGGTACCTACACGAAATGGTCCATAATTTTGGCGGCTTCTTTGAGTTACTCCAAAAATGTGTTATCGTTAAAGGATTTCGGTTAAAAATTACAACTTGTATCGAGTTAAGCGCGCAGACTCTTGCGAAATATATTCTAATTAAATTGAAATTAGCTTTCATTATGTTTGTATCCTTTATGGATCATATTTGCATCAACCGAGATCGTAAACATATTACGGTCCATATTGGACACTGGCCATTATCTTGCATCTGTAGCTTGCTTCATCCCAGCGCAGTGGGTTATCCTCGGTACTCGCATAATACGGAACGAGTAACAACGCGTTGAGGACGGATATCATGGCCGGAACCTCAATTCCATTATGATTATAAAACAGCAGGTGCTGTATGAGAGGGCAAAAAGCGTCCCTCCGAATTTAGATATTTTCCTACAAAAAAAAACTCGAGCATAGGCTCTGTGGACACGCGCTGGTTTTTTCGGCCTATTGTCCTCTTTATTAAAGCTTCATTTTTTTTAATCTCAATTTTTTAAAGCTCGATCAATGTGTGTGTCATCTGTTTCAGAAACACAATTTTTCACCTGGACAAGGATAAAACCGTTAATAATTGTTTCATTTCACTAGTAATAACTACTATATCGCCTCGGTTTGTTATCTATGTAAAGGACAAACTGAGGTGGTATGGAAGCTGGCAGCATACTTGATGGCAGATGGTTCTCGTAGCCTATGTGCACAAGGAACATTTATCCCCTCCTAATCCCTTATCCTTAATCCTACTGTAGTCGGCAGCGCACTTGCAGCAGCTTTGTCGTTGCTTGTGTTATAGGCGACGGTAGCCACCTACCATCAAGTGGACCGTCAGCCTGTCTGTCGACATAACATAAAAAAAAACAAAGAAAAAAAAATAAAATAAGAAACTACGTGGGAATAGGAGAATGCCCACTGGCATCTCTTATTCTTTCACCGCACTAGTGCTGTTATTTAATAGTTGTCCTCACTGTCGTCAGACCAACTGCCCATTTATGATTATGGAGCGCTCTGTGACCTATATAACGTTAGTTATGTTAGTACGTGTTTCGTTTCCATTACCTACTGACAAAGTGCTTTTATTTCATGATGGTTGCGATTCTAATTTAGAATTTAGTTTTATCACTAATAAAGTTTAAAGTTTTTAATGACTGTTGAATCTTAATAACCGCAACCTCTATGGTAAATATTGGCGCAAACATTCGGTCAAACAATTGAACTTTATGAATGATTACCACTAGTAGAATTCCACGGAATACATTCCGGAATACACCGCAAGAAGGGCATGAAGGGAATGAATCGGTTTAACATTCATTCACAATAGTACCTACCCAATAGACACAATTAACATACCTTGTAACTAATGCATTCATTCAATCACTGTTTTCTTTATAGTTTTGACAGATATTTTTATAAAAATAAGTTCCTATAATTTTCATAGGTACCTACAGGTTCGATGTGTGATTTAACCAAATATATATATATATATATATATATATAGGCGTGATTTAACACATAATTTAACACATAGGCGAATATTAAAAATAGGGAAAATTCTAAAAATTATTATATTTATTGAATTTTATGCGTTATATTATCTATAATAAAATAAATTTTGTCTGTTTGTGCGTTGTGAAACGGCTTAACCGGTTTGAATGCGGTTTTGACTGATGTATTGTAGCAAGCTTCCCGTAACATTTAGTGTTTCATTCCAATCGGTTTGCAAACAAAAAAGTTACGCGCTATATCTAAGGTACTACGCGTACGAAGTTGCGGGCTCAGCTAGTTTGTAGTAAAGTTTTAAATCGTAATTTTGTATTTTAATTACACGTTGTTCTGGAGATTTAAACATAGTTTTTTAAAATGTTTTTTGTTATACTTTTAAGAGATGTATTTAAAAGATGTATAAGGTTTGTTTGAAAAATAAAGCGACGAACTAAGAATACGGATAAGTTACATATCATTTGATTATAATAATATAGTCTGTACCTATCCTAAGTACCTACATTCTAAATCTTCTTAGGAAAATAATTTTGTTTAACTAATAAATATTCGTAATCCTATATCCTACTAATATTATAAATGCGGAAGGTTGTATGTTTGTGTGTTTGTTCACGCCGAAACGGCTAAACGGATTTGGATGAAATTTAGCACACAGATTGTTTATTACCAGGATTCACATATGTGATACTTTTTATCCTGGAAAAATGTTAGGTTCCCGAGGGCCACCGTCGTCACAGCGATGTTAGCCATTATATTACTCATATGTTTTCTCGGCTATAGTGTGAAATAAAATTAAACATAGTCTGTTAGTACTAACTAGTGGTTCTACGTTTGTTAAATAAATAAATTTATTGTTTAAATTTTCTATTAACGTGGACCACTCACTCCACTACGAACTTATCGGATCATTTTGGGCATTTTAGCGGCTCCAATCCGTCAAAACCATTACGTGATGCAACATCAATACACAACAATACAACATTATCTTTGTTGTCCGCTATAACACCACTAACCAACAATGGAAGGAATGCTCTACCTGGCGTTGCGTTCCCACGCCTAAATAACACAATTATATAAAAAGGAACGAAAATCATTTTCACACCTTCCAAGAAACGTTTTAAAGATGCTTTTATTACGGATATAAAATAATAATGGTTCATAAAATTTCTTCTTTAACTTTTGTTTATATTAAACACAATAGTGGTGACATCTTGCGGTTTCAATGAAGATTATTTGACAGTGCAAAGCGCCATCTGGTCAACACTCTTCAAACATAACTGAAACCTCGAAGCAATAGGGCGCCACCTTACATTTTAATGAAGTAACTTCTGGATTAAAGGATTAGAAAAAATATACAAGTTTACTTATAGATGGCACTAGTTGCGTTAGCATCTGTCGCTTGTACGCCTCTATCAAGTTTTATCAGAGCAACAGTACCTACCTATCTCTACTCTCACAAAGTCAGGTGAAAGTAATTATTAATAAGGTAAAATATTAAATTAATATAAATTGTCCTTGGTATAAATTAAAAAATGGGCAATGAGGATTGTTGGCAATGGCAATGATACAATAGAACTGACAATTGCAGGAGTATGTAATTAACAATAATCAAACTTTAATAGGTATGGTTTGCGTTAAAAAAGAAGCGTAATTGTATTAGGTGCAACAAAAAAAATAACCAGTCAATAAGATCGACACCTGAAAAGAAAAACATAGTAGGTATCTCTTTTTACAATATCATTATTATTTTTAAAAAAAAGCTGTCTTCCTGTCTTGGAATGTTATTTCTACGACCTTTGAATGACTTGAATGGCAAAAATATGCATGGTAATGTGAAAAAAATAAAAAATTAATCGGTTTTATGATTTAAAAACAAAGTAGTTTGAGTTGCTTAAACTATATCTACCTATGTTACCTGATTCACCTTGATCCGTTTTAGTGATGTTGTAAGAAAAAAATACGCTAACTTAAAATTTAACACACTAAAATCATTAATCATACATATTTTAAATTTAATAGCACAATATTGTCATATAACAGTAACTATACTTACAATGTTGTTCTGAAATGTCCCTTGTCTACTTCCATATTATAACTTGAACAAAATAAGGTTTCATTTACCTCTACGAAATGTCGTTATTTTTTTTACCTATTGTTAAGATCGGCAGACAGGCCACCGCCCCGGTCCACTTGATGGTAGGTGATGGCTATCGTCGCCCATGGTCGCCCACAACACAAGCAACGCCTCAGCTGCTGCAAGTGCGCTGCCGTCTACAGTGGGATTAAGGATAAGGAACTAGGAGGTGATAGGGAAATGGGCTCTGGCATCCCTTACTCACTCACCGAAACACAACAGCACACGTGCTGTTATTTCACGGTGGTCTTCTGTAAGGGGGTGGTTACTGCCGCCAATCCAGACCAGAGCCAAATTTGAAAAGTTCATTTTTGAAAGTTGACCCTGCCGGGAATTGAACCCGGGAACCTTAACAGACCGTTAAGGCAACCACCCTATCCTTTTTTAGCTTAAAACTTTTTTTAACTTCAAAGAGCGCAAGTCTACTTTAATACTTATACTTATTATGTTATTATATATTTCAAAGCAAAAATGTTTTAAAACGCTCTTTTGTAAACTTAGCCAAAATAAGATACAATGTTTGTTCCTTTCAGGTGTCGAGATATTACTTATACTTATTAATGATAATGTAATTTATATTACATATAAAAAGTTAAAATAGCTTGGTATGGGTTTGGCTGGGATTATATTCTTGACTTAAAAACACTTTACTTCATATTTCGTCTAATGGAGCGATTATAGTGCTAATACGGTCTTTTATAAAGATTTAAGTCGAAAACAACTCTAAGTGTTATTAATTATAACTTTTACTAACAGTTTTTATAGCACACTAAAACAACAATATAGTCTCCTGCAGCAATAAATCCTGTAGGTTCTAATAAACAACTCACTTGCGCCATCTGCCGTCGACACGCGTTCATTACTCGCCATAAATCATCTCGGGCAGAGGGCGTTTGTAACTTGTGCGATATATTAGAGGAGAGTGTCTGGGGAAACTCGGAAAAGATTGTGTTTACGAGGTTACTTTCCGAATGACTTCTGCAGGTGTTGCCGGCGAAGGGAAGGAAATGATAAGTGATTTTCGCCTAACTTTATAGCGCACCGTGTACATTTTATGTGGGTAGCTATTTCACCAACCGTTATTTGAACGGAATTATCTTTGGAACTAGCAGTCGGATTTGAAACAGTTATTTTGCATTTTATAGCCGAATCTGTGAGTAAAATTATCCCAAGAGCCGAACAAATGCACATTTCTGACAAATCTTATGTCAGTTTAAAATAAACGGCGTTGGTCGAACAAAAAAATCAGAAAATCGTTTAAAAAAAATATTTAAAAAGGGATCCGAAGTTTTAGCTATAATTACTGCTTACTAGCTGAGCTCGCAACTTCATATTATTGCGGTATTCGTATATTGTGGTATTCGGTATAGCGCGTAACCATTTTGTTTATAAACCGATTGGAATAAAGTGACGCTTTTTAGTTAACGCTAAAAAGTAAAAATTAATACAAGCGTTAACTAAAAAGCGTTACGTTATGCGTCACTTTAACATCTGTGCGACAGCTGACGCATGTATTTATGTTCCCTAATGGGCTTATAAAACAAACGTTGAAATCTTGTATGAAAAGTGTAGTCCGCGTTATAACCAGCCGACGCAGCGACATCTGAAGTCGAAAAATGAACTATTTGAACTTATCTGTGTAAACCGAACTTAACTAACATAACTTTTGTTGGAACACGTGACATCTGAGTATGCAGAATGTAACTAAATAATATAAAGTAATCAGGTATCCAGTTATCTATTTAATCGAGGAAAATTTTATACGTTGCTTCGGAGTTGATAAACACTTTTTTTACTGAAAAGTTTAAAATTTATGTCATTATAATTTTAATATCAATCGGATTTCTATGTCTTAGAGGGCGACTAGTTATTAAAAAAAAATTGTATTTTTATCACATAAAATAAATAAAATAATATTTAATGATTTTATTGATAGGACCTGATAGGATTTAATTAGGTGCTAAATATACATACATCACCCAAAACAAAACTAACGAAGATTTGAAAGTCAGATACGGAAAATAGGCGAATGCAATAAATTACACACGTTGGTACATTTTAATGAAATTAATTAGCATAAATGCTTTGTAACATCACACGAGGTCGCCTTTAATGGTTTAGCCCTAGGTGAGTGAAACAGTCTCATAATCATATGCAAATTGGTTTTGTATAGTATGCCTATACACAATTTCAAGTTGGGTAAGTCTGTCCCTCTATCAGAAATAGGACTGATTATCTTTCTAGATATATTTGTGTCTAGGTATGAAGAACCGAAAAAAAGGAAGTCTTCTATCACATAAAAGAAGATTTGTTTTCAGTTAAAAATATTCTGATGACAAATGTTCTTTATGGGTTTAAAAATAAAGTACTTTTTCAATAATAATGATAATAATAGTCGTTTCGGCGAACGGTTTTATAGCGAAGAGCCTAGACCAACATCTTAAGAGGTTCTCGCTAGATGGCTGGAACAACAGAAGGCGGTACTTCTTGACACGGCACGAATTGTCAGGAGGTTCCTCACTCTGCAGGCTTGCCCTGCTACCAGGGGATGACTAATTTTAAGTTTTTTGTAATAGGTATATATTTTTGGATAGATACATATTGTTATGACTCACCATGGAACGTTCTAGAAAAGCGTTGCCATCTGCTAAAAGTTCCCGAAAGTTCCACCCTAGAATAGAAGTCGCCCACTCTCCGGTTATTGTCAAGGGAAATTGGTCCTTATGCAAACAAAATAGAGCTCACATTCAACAAAGTAGCGTTCCCGAACTTTCAACGACCTTGTTTACAATACGTGTTACTTGTTTACTTACTTGTTTACCTACTTGTATTTGTTTGTTGTTTGTTTGTACTAAATTCGAGAAATATCTAGACGATTGGCAGCGGATATAAATAGGCGAAGTGGCGAGCTAGCGGGACAGTTCGATTCTGCGATTCGAAAGCGAAACTTCGGAACTTACCTGCGACAGTAAACCAGCGACTCATAAGGGAATCATTGACGACTCTTGGCAAGTTTAACGGTTGTATTGTATCTTTCGTTTAGCACTTTTGGAAGTCATCTTGGTTTGTGGAAATAAATAGTTGATTTTCGCCCTTACACGGCAGATTGATTCACCCCACACGTAACAATATTATAAAAACAATATTATAAATTAAGAATGAAAATGAATAAATATGTATAATAAAAATAATAAAAAGACAGAGTATGTATAACATACTATATTGTCTCAAATAAATTTTAACTAAAAAAAGTAACTTCACAGGTGAGGGGGTTAATTAATTTGAAATTAATTTTTACTTCACAAAAATAACATTAGATGGTGATCTCCTATAATAAGTTTGCGTATCGCGTTAAATTTTTAGATGCAATTAATATTTTTGGTAGATATAATCACTTGTTAAAAAGCAACACTTTTTTTATGTGCAATAAAATAATTCTTAGTCAGGAGTAAACTATGTCGTATGTAAATCACAATGTTGTAGATGAGAAAGCACGAAATAAATAGCAAGTTATATACCACTATACTTTTAAGTATACTTGTAGTATACAAGTAAGTTGCAATTGTAAGTAGTAAGTGCGTTGTAGATTGTAAGCCCTCATTTCGCTTAAAGATGTTCGCAGTTAAAACCACTCACTGTGGCGGTTTCAAAAAGATTCCGCGTTTCCATAATACCGCGCCATTGTAATAGATGGGACGTGGTGAATTAAATATGAACTTTTGAGACAAATAGAAACTATAAATAAAATCTTACTAACGAAAAGAAATTTTAAGATGAATATGAATTTAATTTAAAAATCTAATAAAAATTTAATTAAGCGTTTTCAAAATACATTATAATGTATTTGTGGCCACAAAGTTTTATTTTTCTTTCTATTTACAATAAATTAGTAAACTTTCGCTACTTTAAAATAATCGAGGGTACTGGGAAACTAAAATAAAGCTAATCATAAAAGCATTCATGCTGGATTCTTGATTTCTTTTAATACATAAGCGACAGCCGACAGCTTAGCACACTTAACGTTTATTAACATTAACACTCAACATTAATGGTCCAGTGTGCAAGCCAATTAAAAGCTGAACACGTCGATTCACATTTGCTATACAAACTTATATATATCATGTTTTAATTGAAAATAAAGAGAATTGAACGAAAATAATTAAAAATAATAATAGGCCACGATATAGGTACGATTTCTATAGTCAATATACAATATGCAATAAATATAATCAAAGTCAAACAATAATAAAAACATAAAATAAAAAGTCAGAATTAGTAAAAACAATGTCAAATGTCCTTATATAAAGAAGTCAAAATGTCAAAAAAAAAGACGTGGCAGCGAGGATCTTCTTCTTGTGACTATTTAAACGATCGAAATGAAGATCCATATTTTGCACTTGCAGACACATTCACAAGCAAACACAATACAACACCTTGCATTTTAATAGAATCATTAAAAATTGTTATTGCACAATGGGACAGGCTAAGCAGGCCACCTGAGCGTGGATAGCAAATTTTACAATATGAAAATTTTGTCGGAACTAAATTTCTTTCTTCTTTCATTTTTTTTTTTAATTATTTTGGTATGAATCAGTGCTATGGAAACAGATAAAGTCTAAGAAAATCAAAGAATAGCCGACGCGATAAGCATAGCGAGTTGTATTTCTGGTACATTAATCCTAAATTGGGACTCGGCGTGATGATGGGGGTGATGCGGTCGCCAAATTTTGATGGCTCTCTTAATTCCGATTATAAATTTACTCACGTTAAACGTAATTGCAGAAGGTGGAGTACCTGGAGTATACCTAAGGGAAATATTCAGTTGCATATTATGTACATAAAATTTATCATCCAAAAATATTAAATACACTTCAAAATGTTTGTTCATTTAAATAAGTTCATGAAGACCAAAATTTTTAAAAATGAATTATTGAAACTATCAATGAGAGGTACTAAGTGCATAGTTGTAGATGTCAAAGAAAGAAAAAGTATAGTAAATGTTAAACTGACTGTTTGTACATAGCACATGAAATAATAAAAAAGACATTCTTTGGTCTATACAGAGATAGATCCAGAGACAAGAACGACTTTGGGCCACGAATTTGAAAGCTAAACCTTAAAAAAAAGATAAATTTTCTAATTTCCCATCAGAGTATTTTTAGATACCTAACATAATATTATGGAATCCCATCAATCTGGAATGGAATATTGTTGTGGGATAAAACCCATAACTTCTTTTACAGGGAAGAGGTCTCTGCCCAACAATACGATCAATATATCTATACTAATCTATATCCATATACATATAACTAATACGTAAACGAGCCGTGTATGTACATTACACGTAAACAAGGTTTTTTCAAAAAACTATTTAGTCCGGTCAAATTGGACATGGACCTTTACGAAAATTCCCAGAAAGCTGATAATTTGCATAGATGTTAGGGACACCATTGTTATGAAATTGTGAAAAGTCTCGATTCCATGTGCAAAATTTTTTATTCAAGGTCAAAGCTTGCAAAAATGGGTTTTTTGAATTTTTCAGCGAAACGTTATGATAAAATATGTTATGATAAAATAAATATGTTATGATTATGATAAATATGTTATGATAAAAGTTTATGATAAAATATGTCAGACAAAAATTGTAGATCATGCAAATTGTCCTTACACTTTTTTCATAACACTAACCATTTTTGAGAAAAAACAATAACATTTTTTTTACGCTAAATTGACTGGACTAATTTGTACACGTTGTACCTACTTATGTCAGCAAGGTAAAAAAATAGTCTTTATAATTTTGTCTGTTTGTGCGATTTTCACTGATGTATTGTAGTAAGTTTCCAGTTACATTTAGTATTTGTTTCATACCAATCGGTTTACAAACATTTTTTTATTTATTAACTTACTTACTTTTTAGTTACGCGCTATACCGAAAAACACGTACGAAGTTGCGGGCTCAGCTTATGTTGGTAATAAAGATATTGTTTGAATGCGCTAATTTCTTAATCGCGTTAGTCGAATTTGAAACAAATCTTTTTGTTTTGACCGACTAAAGCCGAGCATTGACGAAAGTAACCGAAATGTGCATGAACGCGAACTTTGTTCCCATGATTTTCTCCATTAAACAAATATTAGATACTTATAGTAATTAACAATTTACCTACTTAAAATCTCTCAATATCTTCAAAGTAAAAGGAGGAATAAGCGTTTTCTTAAAGAAACTCAATTAGCGGAAGCGCTCGTAAAAATTCTTACTTAAAAAAGTTGGACGATTAAAGAAACGGTGACTTCAGCGCCCGCCAGGGATCGAACCCGCTTTAATTGTTACCGTAGTTGAAAAGTTTAATTGCGATTCTTAATTTGAGGTGGGGAGGAGGAACAATAAAGATTTGTTGTAATTAATTTTGAAATGTAAAAGATTTTCTAGTGAAATTGTTTAGATTTAATGTAATAATTAGTGCGGTAAACAGAATCAGAGAATACGTATATCTATAGATATATGTATGTATTATAAAATAGTAAACGAGCCCGAGCCGTTAAATATTAAAAAAAAAAACAATTTGTACAAAGTTAAAAAAAGTTTTAGAATTTTTGTTTGTTTGTTTGTACGTTTGTGCACGCTAATCCCAGAAACGGTTTAAACGATTTGAATGCGGTTTTCAATAATGTGTTGTAGCAATCTTCCCGTAACATTTAGTGTTTGTTTCATTTCAATCGGTTTAAAAACAAAAAAGTTACGCGCCATATCGAATATACCACGCGTACGAAGTTGCGGCTAATATTAAAAAAAATCTTTGTTATTTTCTGTTTCTCCGCTAACTTCTTCTAAATAACCTAACGGATTTTGATACGGATTTCACTGAACAGAAAGAGATAAGCGAAAAATAATTTTGTTTACATTTTACGAAAATTTACTTAAAATGCCTGCAAAGTTCAATTCCAAATAACTTTTTAATTCTCTGACTTTTATATTTAAAATTTTTTTTTTGTTTGTAATTATTTTAATTTACTGAAGATTATTTTCATTATGATTACTTTCCTTTTTTTCTTAATTTTTTATTATATACTTATGATTTATATTTTGCACACCAATGTGGATATTATGCTGGGATGTTATTATTGTAAGATCCGGTCATGGTTATACACCAGATCTTACAATAATAACATCCCCCAAATAAATGGTTTGAATTTGAATTTGAAAGGTCAATTTTCCACGTAATCTTAAAATCAATAGTTTTTGCTCATCTTCTTTATAATATTTATAAATTACTTACATTCTATTCAAGCAGATTCCGAAATAACAGTCAATGAACATCGGGACACGTGATTTTTATATATTATTTTCTTTATTCTTTATTTTACAACTCTGATCTACTACAACAGGACTGGCCTTAAAAAGAATACATTTTAATTCTCTCCCTAAAATAGGCATAAATAAAAATGGAAAATCGAGTAGCTACATCAATTGCAGGCGAGGGTCCGTATGATTTATGTGTTGCAGGATTAAAATGTTATAGGGATAATGTAGGGTGGGGTTTCGTTGAATTAGAACAAGCGTATTCAAAATAAACCATATTTCTATTCTATTATTTTATACTATTCTGTTCTAGTAGATATAATAACGTAGGCTCATCCTGGCACCCTTCCGATCGGGTGTCTTATGGACTTGATAGACATCCCACTCATAAAAACATTTACGATTACAGAACTGTGACTACGTAATAGGCATGTTATAACTATGTTAAAATTACAATGAAACCGAATTTTTATTAAAGACTATTACTTAACTAAATTCAACATTTATTATCAAAACATTAATTTGAATATGAAGATACACATTCACATTCACACAGGCATATATATTCACACACACGTACTCATTCACACACTCATACAAACATACACACTTTATTTAAATAAAATTTAAATAAAATAAAATAAATATATCTCTATTCAATTTTAATGGTTGCTATTAGTTTTTAATATATTTTGGAATCTAATATACAAGTGTGATGATTAATATAATACTGTTCGTTTATTATAATTGAAGTGTTGAAGTTAGGTCTTGAAGAGAACATAGGCTTATGCTACCGCTTATGCGAGTCTGTAATGTGACCACACCCTGGAAGGAGATAAAAGAGTGTGACGCTGTTCGTGTTAATGAAGGCTGTATATAAACGAATCGCCGGCTTTGTCGGCTCTGACATGTCGGCTTTAGATGAACGCTAAATTAAACAATTACATTTGCATATTTTTCATTTCACTTTTCCTGACGTACAATTAGGAAACGTAAAATGTTGGCTCTTGTGTCAGAGACAAGTCTCTTATCAACCAATCTAATAGAAAAATGGGCGAACATCTTTTCAAAATCCATAATTGTCAAAATGCTGTAGTTTACACAGTCCAAAGTTAGCTTAACTCTAACCTTTCGTCATAAACAATAAAATCCAAATATAACAAGGAAATAAAACCAAAAAACTTAAATTCTAAACACTAGCCAATTTTCAGTAGAGGACATCGTCCAAAAGCAGGTGATTTTTTTAAACATTTTGGAGATTCCCGTAGTAAAACTTATTACTCAATTGGAACAAATGAATTTTTTAACACTTTCAAATTTAAATGTCTATGATACCCCATTATCAAATTACAAGATATTTTTTCAGTAAAATCTATAATTTCTTCTTACCTAATGGTACAAGTTTTAACAGTTAAAACGAAAAAACATAACACTTACTTGTATGGCCCAATCTCCATACAAAACTGGATTGATCTCTACGGAGAAGCGATGTTTTATGTAGCAGGTGTTCTTACATTTAAAACACGGTTTGAACATTGTACGTGTTTATACATTTTTTTGTCGAACACAATGACCATTAAAATCGTTGTTAAATCACCGAGTTTAACGTTAAAAACGGACAGTGCTTAAGAATTTTGTTAGGATCTGAGAGGAAGAAATAGAGGGAATTTATATGAAATGGATATAATTATGGAATCGAAGATTGTAATCAGTACTGAAATATAGGTTGGCATTCGGAATTGATATTAGCATATATAGAAAGAACAATTTATTTTATAGAAATCTTTCTAACGATATGAGAAATATGCTATAATGGCCGCATTGTGTCATTACAAGGTAAAAATATTCAGGTCGCGTCAGCCACGACAACCCCTCAAATTAACTTGCACCCGGCTCAGCTACCGGATAAAGATACAAATGACGGATACGTGGATTGTAATACGATTTAGAAGCGCTTTATTTATATTGTAATATTAAAATTTCCCATATAAAAAAAACTTCTGAGCACCATAAAATCTAGTAAGGCAAGGAAGGTGTCTGAGAAGTTCTATCGATCGATCTACAGTTGGCCTATGTATAATTATGTCTAATGTCTAAAGAGCATAAATAAATAATCCTTGAAGAAATTCATAACTTCTGTCATTTTTTAATACGATGTTACAAAGAAGAAATCATGACTTAACTCTTGAGAAGAGGGCGAATTTGAACGTATTTTGAGACTTCTTTCTAACAAAGTGGTTAAGTCACGGAAAAGGCTGCTAAAAGACGTGATATCAGCGGACCTAGGAATTCCTAGGAACTCAAATACAGATGTAGCTGCTGAGCTGCTGGTCTATCTAAGAAATGAATAAATATGCCGACTGAAATAAATGTAAGCATATATACAGTACTTACCCGGTCACATGGCGCGGGCGCGTGCAGTTGCCTCGCCTGTCCCCTGCCCAGGGCTTCTCTCTTCCTCTGTGCACTGAAAAGCCTTAACTCCTTCCGTTCCTCGTCCGATAGCGCGTGGCAGTAGCGAACCTGAAATATTTATTAAAATACTGTTACGTTTTGGTTGTTTTTACTTAGACTTGTTTACGAAGAGAATGAGACATAGAAGGTAACGTGGCCTATTACCATAATAATATTTTATGGTTTAGGGACGCAAACCGAAGGTTTAGGGATCTAAAATTTTGTTATTTCCAATTTTTTCGTATACATTTTCACTTCTTAATAAAACCAATTTTGGATTTTGGACCTTAGTAACGCTGACATACGTTAAAGCCTTATAATTAATTAAAGTATGATAATTCCATCGAAAGTAGGTAAGACTTAGATTGGTAGCAATGTAGTCCCTATTTATGACATCTAAATTATTTAGATATTGGCTATAACAAAGACAGTTAGATTGTCAACTACAGTACAAACTGTAATTTGTCGTAATTTGCAGACATTTCCATAATATAATACGTTCATCCAGTGCTAGAATCCACTTCAACAAAACTCGGTCACATGATCTTTCTAAATTATTTCCTTATTTATATAGGTGTGTGTTCCAGCACTCCTTTGGCCAAGGCTGATTTTGCTCTAAAAGATTTGATCATACCCGTTCCGGGCGACTTGTTAGAACTAATTATGCTCAATCTTGTAGAGCAAACTCAGCCTTGGCCGAAGAAGTGCTGGAATACAGGCCGGGAGACCACCGTGAAATTGCCGTGTGTGTGTGGTGTTGTGTTTCGACGTGTGAGTGAAAGATGTCTTTTATGCATCCACCTAATTATTGATCGTTTCTAGGCGACGGTAGCCACTTACCAACAGGTAAACCGTTAGCTTATCTGCTACATTTTATTATAAAAAAAAACTCTGACACAGGTTATTTGAAGCTGTAAAACTGTACCTCGTTGTCTTGAGGAGGGAGCTGCTGCAGCAGTTGCTTTAGTCGATACCGCTCCCCGACGCTGTTTACGTACGGAACTTTGTCTTCTGGAAGTGCTGAGAAGTACAAGTGCACCTGGAAATATGTGTTAAGGAAATTATTTATTAATATTAAGGATAACCAAAATAATGGTGTAGAGACTATGTATAGTATAAGTAATAAAAACAAATTACATATTATAGTTTAGCTTGTATAGCGCTATCGCTGTGATGGACGTGGGTTCCAATTCCGACCTGCGTGTCGGCGAATATACAGAATAAGTGGATTAAAGAAAAGCTTGTTCAAACTTACAGCCCAACTCTGTTTAATAATCGATAATGCGTCTTACCACAACCTATTATTACAACCCGTACCATCATCTAACTCTAAAAAAGCTGACAATGCATGTTAGATAGGTTGAATAAGTATATAATAATACAGAATACCCAGAAAAAAATACTAAACACATTTTATATGATTTAATAAAAAGAAATAAGTCAAATTACGTAGAATTAGTTCGTGACAAAATCCTGGAAGATGTCCTTGACATAGTGTCTTGCGCCTACCGCCGCCGCCGTACCACCCAGAACTAAACCCTATAGAGTTACTGTGGCTTTACAGAATGTTCAGTTCAGTTTAAAAATCATTGAAGAACTGTTTAAAACCGAAGCAGAATCTGTTACTTTAGAAACGTTTAGGGATGTATTTAGAAACACGAGACAACATGAACAAAAATATGTCAAACACGAACCAAAAGTTGATTATTTCACTGATAATCTCATGATAAGAGTGGGGCAGTCCGATTCAGAATCTACGAATTCTTTAATCGATGGAGATTTAAGCGGCGTAGAAGAATTAGATTGCGATTGTGAATAGCATTCATTATGATAAAATAAACCAAATATCTATTAACCTATTTTTATACAGAGATTTCAGATCTCCCTTCAACAGACAGATTTCAGAAATTGCGAAATTGGTTTTCTAACTATTTTTTCAACATGCTGTATATCCAAAATGTCTTTGTGTGAGTACTGTGAACGCGCCAACTTTAGTTAACTCACCTGTACCAAAGCTGGAATTTTGAGAACTGAAGAATATTTTAAAAAGCCAGTTGACTTGAACACAAAAGTATACGTGCTTTTACAGTATTCAGCTGATTAAAAGTCCCGTGGTTACAGGTGAACTTTATATTGAGCACTAGAAAAAGTTAAGGTACCCCATTTATAGTCTCGCTAAGTTGTAAAATACGAGCTAACGGACTTAACAATACTTGTCAAGTGTCCATTGTTTCGAAAACATAGTTATTTGAAACCACACAGGACTGTGACTGGGGCTGTCTTTTGTGGCTTTGTTCGTGCTTTTGTAGGAAATAGAGACAAAACTTAAGGCAGCAAATGTCTTAAGAAGTAACAATTTAATAAGTAAACCATTATCAATAATAGTAACAATAATATAGAGTGAATGTAGGCTATGTTTTGCAATAGATTAAGCTTTCTCGCGTTGAAAACATCAGTGAATGAGTGCCGCAACTACAGTAGTTTCGCTACATACTATACGACTCGTCATTTTTTTTGACTCACATTCAAAGCTCACACTGCCGAAACAGGGAAACGATATAAGCTATCGTATAGTTTCACGATGAAGATTTTAGTTCCTCAACTATTGGTTAGAGGCGACTTCCATACAAATAATCGCTAGATAGATTATTTACACGATTCTAAACTCATGCTAGAGCCATTCGAACAGAAATTTCTGCTTATTGTGTATTAATTAAGTTTTCTGTTCGTTTATAAACGATAAAAGAGAATGAAGCGTGAATTTCTCTCCAAAAGCACGTGATGTTTTAACATTAGTAGTACAAAAATATAGAAACTACTTCGAAAATAAACAAAGCGATGCTTCCACGTGGAAGAAAAGAGAATTAATTTGGGAGAATATTGCAGTAATTCTTTGTAACAAATAATATTCCAATTCATCTACTTGATGATCGATTTGAATCAATTTTCAAAATTAAAAAAAATATTAAACACAAAACCCAACTGTCAAGCTTAAACTTAAATCGATTAAACTTGTTAATTTGCAGATGAAACTATTAATGCCAGTTTAATCCTTGATTAACGCTATCCGAAATTCGTATTTGCAATAATCACGACTTTAACTGGTGATTAGCCTATTTCACACTTTATTTTTAGGTGACGAAAGAGACTTGACCAATGAGGCGACATTTTCTTTAATGAATATCTAATTAACTGTCATATAAACAATGGTAGCCAGGGTCGATTGCTCGGCTATAAAAACAGCAGACTCCAGTTCTAAAATTGGTTTGGATTAACCCTTTGAATGTTTATCAATTTAATGTGTGGATTAAAAATAATGATCACTTGTTCTATAACGTAAAACTTTGCGTAGTGTTGCTCTTCTTTTCTCCATTACTGATTTTTTTCATTCTCTATTATTGCACAGGTTATTGTTAATAATGATGACATTACCAACACTATCGTAATCATTACTACGACAGCCTACTTCAGACAAGCAAAGCGACCGGTAGTGACTTCGGTTTGTATATCAATTGAAAGGAAATTCTAAAAATTTCACAGTTCAATTTTCCATGTCTTGGCCGTTTAATTTTTCTACCTATTATGAATGCTTTCGGGAAAGTAATACCATTATGGTGACTACAGTGTTATGCTATGTCATAGAATCGTAGAATTCTAAATTCGTAGAAATTTTAAAGTTTATAGAAATGACAGTGGATTTGGGCTATGACTATGGGAGAGCCCCATTAGCATGATAATATTAGATGGAGTATTCAATAAAGAGTTCTTTTGCGTACTATGTATGTATATCTGTATACTGCAATTCAGGGTGGAAAGGCGCTAGTGAGATTATTTCTGTAGACAATTGAGTATAAATTGTATTTACCCAATGGGGGGATAAATAAATATCCCCCTTTCCTTATGTCTCCATATTTAATAAAGACACAAGGTCCTAATGAAAAAGTTACGTGCGCCGCATTCAAACGCGTTCAGTTACACAGTTATGAACTAATAACGAGTTTATTACAAAATATTATAATAAATAAACGCAAGACTATGTGTGGTATAAAATCTTGGGTCTTTTTTGATATAATAATATGTAATATATACGTTAATAATAACTTATTTGCGATGACCATAGGTAACTGTTTACCACAGATGAAATTTAATTTTCTTGTTCCTTCAAGACCAACCGATACAAATCCGGACATCTTGAATTTTTAATTTAGAAAAATCTTGAATTTTTTCAAGATTTTTCTAAATTCAAAATTTTAATGCAATAGCTGCAAATACTTGTACCTAGCTTAGAGATGTAAATACATTTGTTTGTTTTTATTAATGTGAATTAATGACTTTTGCTATGTTGTTAGTATTTAGATTTAAATATAGAATTGAGTTTTATTCAATGCTATCTATAATTTATCTTTTAAAAAAATCTTCAATAGAATAATAAGATTTAGTTGTGAGAATTTCAAAAAGCCGTTCCTTTAACTAGAGAAAGACAAAATCTTTAATGTTATCTGGCAAATGGTTAAAGACTTTTATGGCTTTGTGTAATCAGGAGACTTTTTTTTTTTTTTTTTTTTCAAATATAAGACTGAAGATAAAAAAGATGTAATAAATTTATGGCACAAAATAGGACTTAATTATATTGCAAGTTATAAGTTCGGACCACGCCCGACGCCACCGACAACCGTTCAACATAATTAGAAACGTGATGTACGGGGATTTCGCGTGTGCAACAATTCTTAAGTTCCTCGGTGAAGTCGTGAATCTTATAATAACACCATTATTTATGGATTAGTTTGTGTAGAATTTCTTTCGGATCAGATGGATAAAACTTGTAAGAAAGTATTATAAACGATTACAACAAAAGAAATTACCAAAAGCTGCGTTCAAAGAGATAATATTAAAAAATAAAAAATCATTTTCAATGTTGAATAAAGTGACGGTTTTGCATAAAACTCTCAGTAGGAATTAAGAAATACCACACGAAATTAAACAAATAAATAAGGGGTTTGAACGGAGAGGCAACGGAGCAAAAAATTAAAATGTCTCCTTGGGGCACTCCTCGAAAATGTCTCCCTTTTATAAAGTCTTTGCGTTTTGGGGTCGAATAGCTTATTAAATGGAAAAATCTATTCAATAAAGTTTGGTCATTACTTTTGAAATCCTACTACATTTTTACTTTAATATTCAGGTAATAATTCAGTTGTTGCACTTTTGCCTGTTTTTAAATTTAGTTTTTACTAGCCACGAAGCCTCGTCCAACATATTTATCAATGTGCGACGGTGGCGCCTAATTTTTACAATTTTTAGACGATCCCTCGGGAACCTAACATTTTTCCAGGATAAAAGGTATCCTACGTGTTAATGCAGATAATAAACTCTTTATTTGTCAAATTTCATGCAAATTCGTTGAACTGTTTTTGCGTGAAATATCCATTCATTCATCGCATTTAGTAAGATTTCAAACAAAAGTTGTTTGTTAAAAAAATATTCAAGCCTTTCTTTTTAAACGGCCATTTGAAAACAATTCAATTTTTCTATTTCAAAATTGTTTCATAATAATTTAGAGTATATCACCTAAATTATTATAAGTTTCAAAGATACACACAAGGATAGAAATAAATTGCACTATCAAAATGGTGACATCCTTTTCTCTCGAAAGGTTAAATAAGCGAGATGTCTCTGTCGGTGATTACAAATGTCAACGGATGCGAAAGGTTGAGTAATGTACAAATAATGACGCGACACACAAGTGCAATGATGATATCTCTATAATCGGCACCTACTGAAATAGATTAACGGAAAAGTCTTATGGAGACATGGCATAATTAGTAAGGGATATCACAGGATGCAGCGCAAATGACGAAAGTCATACGACCATCACTTGGAAAGTTAAAAAGTTTTACAGGGTATCACTCACTTGCTCAGGCCTCAGTCCTGGGGGGACCCAAGTATATTCTTCTAGAGCGCATCCGGAGTCATCATCGCTTTGCGAATGTCTATGAGGATCACCAGGCTTCATTAATCTCTCCGCGTGCTCCAACAAACCCCGAAACTTCCCCTGGGGGAGTGGATGAGGAGAAAGCGACATCGCCGATTGTGGCGACTGAGGTGACTGGTAACTGTTCAGTTGAGATTGAGAATGACTGTGCAATATGTTGACATCGGGATAGTTGGGTTGATTTCGTCTGTAGTTGGGATACGAATACGGGTGTGGCGAGTTAGATCCGCTCGGCAGAGATGAACCGCTGTGGCTCGGCTGGGGTGATGGGAGAGAGGGCAGGTGAGGGGCAGGCGAAGACGGGGCAGGGGGCGGTGGTGAAGACTGCTGCTCGTGTAGAGGAGGCGGTGATGAACCAGTTGGTGAAACTACGCAGTTACGGCATACGGGCCTGAAAAGAGAAACATTTAAACTGTTAGTAAAATTTTAAAGACACTACTTTTAGAAAGAGGCTAAAAGTCTTAAAACTCTTTCTTTTGTAATTATTTTCACTAATTTAGGTTCTATGGGAGAGATTCGTTATTATATTACCTAAATAAAGTTTAGTCATAGCATTGCTTATGGCTAAATACCGTAACACTTAGTTTCACATTGTCGTTGTAATCATATTTGGGAGTTTATAAATTAAACATGTTAGATGTACTTATTATTTTTGATAAAAAAATTTTAAGCTATTGCTCCTGTTGGTCTTTTGGCTGTTTAATGTGTTAAAATGTCGCTTCGATTAGTGCATGCACTCATGCTGTTGCCTCCTATAATTGGGGCGGCTTCTACCACGTGTTACTTTTGTTTATTTGCGTCATTTTATTTGATGCCTATCTCGTCTGAGGCATGTAATAATAAATAAATAAACAAACATTACGTTCTGATTTGCATAACATTGCTTTCCCTTTACAAATTTAAAATCCCTTTACAGAAGACTATGGCTCCATAACAACATGTTTGGTATGTTATATTGCTATGTGATTAAGAGATCCATCAAGTTGATCATCAATCAGCATGTCGTCCTTCCACACCTTCAAAATATATCCTTAGGATAAAAAATCCTCTCATCAGAAATGGAGGATACGTCTTCGGCGCGGTTGACCCGTATGTTGCATCACAGCAATGTGAATAGAGTCTGATATTTGACGGGAACCCCGCAACTGTCGATAGCGGATAATAAAGTACCCACAAATGTAGCTGTAATGAACAACAATGGCGCAGGGTCGTGACGCGTCAGCATAACTATGGTGGTGATTGATACATTTAACGGTGTATCGGTACACTGATTTATTATCGCTTAGTATGATTGATTTATTAGATCGGGACCTAGCAGATTATTACGAAGATAAACAGCGAGCTGTTTCAATGACTCAAATAGCAGCTATACCTATTTTACAGAATATTATGTACTTACAACGAATTCAAATCATTTTTAAACAGCGTTTATTGACATCTTTTAGAGTCTGAAATAATTAAAATTTAAAGACACTCAATAATATAATAGTAAAAATCCATTACTAGACTATATACTTTTACTAAAAAGGTCAGGGAAGTACGACCAATTTATTAATTACTATTAATGAAATTGCAGCATAAGGTTACTGTGTAGTTGCTATAGGGTTTAGGCGTTTGCTCCCTATTTCTAAAGGTTGTCAGCAAAGTTTTTCTCGTTACTTGGACACTGACGCAGTTTGGATTGTTGAACAGACGAATGAATGATACGTTTACATATCAGCAGGGTACGTAACAATGTAAAATTTTCAGATTATGCTCAATATTTTTGAAACTAGACTTTTTCAACATTCCTCTTTCAAAAACTTTTGAGAAAACGATCAGATTTCAAGTACTTTTAGCTAAAAAGAAATTTTATGTAAAAAAAGACATACAAAGTTTATAATTTCTTGTAAGATTTGATCAATTAATAAACGACGAATATTTCTTTAGTAGCTATTTACTTAAATGTAGAAGATTTTTTTTCCTAAAAGTATAGATTGTCATAAATTCCCACTATGCAATCAGAGTTTTGAATTGTAAAATAGTATTGAGATTAGTATAATGTATCTGAATAAAATAATATTTTGCATTGGAATTTCATTTGAAAAGTACTATCAGTGTCGAGAGATATCCAATCTGTATCGATCCTCACGACTCGACCGATATGATCGATCACTCGATGGATCGATCGACTGTCGGTAATTGCTCAACGGAGGCTGGAATTCGATTTTTAAAATGCCACTGTTAGATCGATAGAAGCGATTAGGGTTTGGTTTTAATTTATCTATTCATTTCTATTTGTACGACTATCGTGAATCTCGTTCGCTCTCAAGTCAAGTGTAGGTAATGCATTCCCGTTTGAAACCTTCGCTTTGTACTTAGTTTAAATAAGTGCCCCGAGGAATTTGTTTCCTGTAGATGGTTGGGATTCTCGTCCTTAGGTTTAACTATTTAAACCATGTAACTCTGAATGGCATCATCAATTCTATCAATTTTCTATCGATTTCCTTGATTCCTGAAAGCGTTATAAGACTTATAAGCGTTATAATATAAAATTCTGAGCTTTCTGGTAAAAGAATAATAAGAAATCTTTGTTATAAATCATAGATAAGGTAGATAATACATCAATGTATATTAATTTATACATCACTAGATATTTATCTATTTAGGGACGGCAGCGCACTTGTACCGTGTGCGTGCTGCGCACTGCGGGATCTACCAGCACTACCGGCGGGTCGGGGTATTTAATAAGATAATTTAGGTACTATCTTCTTACTTAATTGTGTACAAATATGTACGCACATACAAAGTGTTGGGTGACAGGTACAGTGTTTTCATTGACCATCCCTTCGGGCAGATGGCGCCTTGGGTAAGTCTCGTGTGAACCGAATGGGCGAAGTCGGCGAGTGGCTTTCACGGTCACATACTTTAGCTAATGAATGCAATATATTATGTAAACATAGTATAAATAATCCAATAGAATTGTAAAAACATCAATATAATAATTAGAAGCACCAAGTTTATAGAAGTGGGTGGGAATTGAATGCAATCAACAATTACTCGCCCTGTTATGCCTCTGATGAACTTTAATACTCACCACCAGCTGTAAACAGCCGTTATTATAGGTACAGTAGACAACAACTCCAGCTAGTAGGACATAATTTAATCTTTACTGTTAACCAGTTAGGGTTCACTGTGACTTGTTGCGATACTTGCAATTCCACACAATTCACAAAGAATTCCAAGATAAACCGCCAGACAGACTTTCTCCATAAGTAAATTTAAATAATATTAATTAAATTATATATATGTCGGAATCTGCTAAGGAGGACCACATAATATACCAACATTGATTCCTTATTTTTACTATAATTTTTATTTAATTATTGACCAAAGTTCGATTTGCATATTCCTTTGTTAAATTCAAAACATAATCTAATACGTTGTTTAAATGAACTAGATATTAACTAGTAATTGGTTCTTAGTAATTCATGTTGGATTATTTGATCACTAATTCTAATAATTACTTCCTTAAGAGCCTTCTTTTCTTTAATCGAAGTTTATGACTAAATGTTTTAAACTATGTTGTTTGCTTGTACTGAATATTATCTAGTGGGTAAGCTGTAAATATCAAGCTACCCCACCTTTGGTTTGTAAACACGTTGCGAGCCAACGGATTGGGTTGTTGGTGCTCGTGTAGCACTGAGATGGTATAAAAGGCGGAGCGTTGCCTCCGTATAGCGAGTGGCTTTAGATAAGTTTTTATTTTAGATAAGTTTTTATTTGTAAGGGCCGGGCGCTTCTCGCCCCCCCGACGCCCGGTGACGGTTCCAAAGTCCCCTACGGACTAGAACCACACCCATTTCGAGGTGAGTTTTAGTGCGGTAAGAGTCCCACATAACCTCTATGGGCATTTGCATTGCATGCGGCATTTGAGCATAAGGTATCTTTTGAAGATTTCTCTCCTCGGAAAAAAAAAAAAGTATAGCGAGTCTAGTTTCGGCTTTGACTCAGTGAGCACTAGCTCCCGACAAACCAGTCGGTTTACTTACCACCTTTGTGATAACCTGATATAACCCATGGTGGTTACTGTGCCTATCGACATTCTGCCCGTTTAGGCGGTTACTCTGCTCGAGTTTCTTTTAACTTTGTATTCCTAATTGTTCGCTTACTTTATGTCTATCATAAATTTTGATCTAACGTTTCATTGTCTTTACTTAAAAATGGGTACTCCCAATCCTGACGATATACTACCCCGTATCACGCCCACGATCCGCTCGAGAGATGCGACATATACATATATACAAACATACATACATAGACAACAAATAACTTTAAAATTTATTTATCTATTTTATTTTTAACAAAACTACAACTCCATTAATTCCAGTGTGTTGTGATGAAAGATTACAATTTTAAAAGCAATAAAATATTCCGCGGTATGCCAAAGGAAGTATAGGTATACCTATTGTGGCATAGGATCAGACCACTGCACCGGCGGTAGGACTGGTAAGAAGGTATGTGGGGACAAAGGAATAGAATGCGATTAACTCGTTGCGAACTTTTTCTTATGCGGATGTAGTGAAGCCTCGCGTGGCAGGCAAGCAAGCGCAGTAGTTAGTAATAAACTAAGTAGCGAAATCACAATGCATTACTAATTACAGGATGTTTTAGACTTTTACATATTAAGAAATGCCTAACTTTAGAACAACATATTTACATATCTAGGAAGAAGCAAAAAGGAAGATATGTTGTCTCACTATTCGCGCATGGATCTTATAAACTGAGCCCAATGGTCTCAATTTCGTTCTGTCGCTGAAATAACACTGTCTTGATTACACGGATGCGGTAATTGGTGCAAAAGAACGTTTTTAAAATGCCTTCCTGTGCCTTTACTTTGTGCAAAATTCATTCAAGATGAGAAAATATGGCACTTGGAATCACTTATCATCGGTAAGTATATAAATATTTAATAATTTCTTAACGAAACTATTCTTTGAGTGTATTTATATCAAACTGAACTGACGACGAAGGAAATGAAAAAAAAGAAACAAAGAAAACATTCAAAGGAGTAAGAAATAAGTACCTATGAAGGTTTTTGAAGGTTTCTTCCTCTTGGTAATTAGGCTGTAGCTAGACGGACGCGAAAGTGTTGATTCACTCTACTGTTTAGGCAATTCTTTGCAAATCAAATTCTTGCAACGCGATCGTTGATAGGTCAACTCGCTAAAATATCCCGATGAAGATTCTTTATAAATTAACTTTTAATAGTTATTTTATATTTTATAATACAAAGCTTATTTTTCCATAACAATAGATCGTCGCGTGGTTTTATATTATAAACACACCATTACAAACGATTGCAATTCTGTTGTTTTAAGTGTGTATTTACGTTGACAATGTTATAAGTGTGATTTAAAATGTGATTTGCCCATTAGAAAAAACTTAAATTTAATAATATAATAATAATTTGTTTAATAAATGACCTTAGTCCTATTTTATGGTAGTAATTTATTTTCAAATTAGGAATGGTTTTATGTGACCGTTAGATTTCTAGATGTTAACACTAAACTGGTTATAAAACAAATTGGACCTCTATAGTGTTGTAATGGAGGTCACAATAAAATGTATGAAAACCTTACTACATCTTCACCTATTTTCCCCCCTTTTTTTACAATTTTAACTAAGCATTGTTATATAAGCATTATGTTTATACAATTGTTATATAAGTAACATTTATTTTTTATATGTATGAGGTAATCTTGGAAACTACTAAAGTCGTCTCTGATTTTTTTTAAATATATTAACATTTGACTATTATAGTAATAAAAATGTGTGCCTAATAAAATGATAAGTAGGAGCTTACTAAATCATCAGTATCAACATATTAGTCATCGGTAGACTTAATAGAGATCAATTAAGAATAAATGAAGCTGTTTCAGATGAAATGTGTTTTTCTGGAAAAGAAATAAATAAGTTTGGTTAAATTTTAATAATCCGCGAATATAAAGGGGACGATCATGACGAAATATTATTAAGTATTACAGACAAGATCTCTTTTACAGTCTAAAAGATATTTTTTTATGTTAAGGTCGGCAGACAAGCTGACGGTCCACTAGATGGTAGGTGATTGTCATCGCCTATAAGACAAAAACGTCACAGGTGCTGCAAGTGCGCTGCCAACTACAGTAGGATTAAGGAAACGGTATTGGGAGAGGTTAGGGAAATGGGCTCTGGCATTCCTTACTCGATCACCGAGCACCGCTGTTATTTCATGGTAGTCTTCATTAAGGGAGTGGTTACTGCCGCCAGACCAGAGCCAACTTTGAAAAGTTCAGTTCCAAAGTTGACACTGCCGGGAATCGAACCACGGAACCAACACGTCTATAAAATGCACGTTATTTTTTATTGTGTACTAAGCTTGTTTAGCAAATTTATATTGAAAAGAGCACTATGGGGCTTCTGCCAGTTCTTCCTCAAAGAATATGCATTCCGACGAAAGACTCGACTATTGTAAAGACTAAAATTTAGTCCTATGCAGTAAAAATGAATATTTTTATTTATTTACAACTTATATGTACCTACCCAATTTTATAATTTACTTTTTGTCATAAGCGAAGCGGAAACAAGCGTGTTATTGAGAAGACAATTCAGTCAGGAATAAACATTCACTGAATGCATGAATCTATTTATGAGTCGGTAAATCTCGCGATGTTTCCCAGCACTAGTGTCGGTAGCGGCAAGGTATTTACGACTTAGTCTTGTTTCATACATAAAAGGTCTCTTTCCAAATAAATAATTTATGTTTTTATTTTATTATGACCGCACGTTGATAAGTGCGTCGTTAACGAACTAATATAACGATTCGATTTGCTTTGCCCGTTTTATTGTGCAAAGCCAATCAAACTTTCACAGTTCCTCAAATTCCTCAAACAGTTTCCTATTACTTGTAGCGGATAAAATTTAAAAAATAATTTAAAGAGTTAATAATTATCCCATACACACCTTTTTAGAGGTTATTTAAAATTTTCTCTTTCCTGTCACAGTGTACAAAAAATACAATTAGTTGCGAGACCTCTGTTATTTTATTATGACACTTTACTTACTCTGTGTACTCCTCAATAAATGTGCCTGTCTAAATATAATTTCAGTTTTTAATTAAAACAGTTTAAAATACAATATAAGAAAGATCCCGTATTAATCTATATGGGAATTAAGTGACAAGTTACTGTCTCGTTTATAAAAGCACGTGTGCTGATTATGTTACAGTGCGTAAGGGGTGCCAATGCACATTCTCCTTGTGACGCACGAGTCTATAAGTGGTTCCAAAATGACTAAAACCACACCTCGAGGGATGTTTTAGTGCGGTAAAAATACCACATACCACACCTGAGTATCTAAGTATTCGTTATACATTTTTGTAAAAGTATTAGTAAGTGGTAAGATCAAAAAACAACATTTGTAACGGTATACGTTATTATGATAGGAGTGGGATTTTTTCTTGCAACAATTTTATTGCTTTCAAAATTTTAACAGTTGCCACCGGATATTGAAATACCAGGTTTAGCTTTGGCCATGATAAATTAGAACACCAACATTAGTTTCAGTCATTGCACCATCTAATGTAGGACCAGTGGGTCTAGCACGAGTTTCTAATGACCGCACTCGCTAGCGAGAGCGTAAAACATTTATAGATAGACCGTTTAAATGAGTCCTCGCCCGCACGGTAAAGGGGCGCGGGGGTATGACGACAATAGGGACCGAGAGTAGGGTTGCCATACGTCCGGAATTTTCCGGACAAGCCCGGAAATATAAGTCTTTGTCCGGAATGCGGAGGGAATTCTAAACCGTCCGGAATTTCTACAATTAGGTGAAGAGTAAAATAAAAAATTAAATAAACAAATTTTTATTACAAATGAAAGTAACAACAAATGATAGAACTTGTCACAATATACGCGTTTTCAACAATTCGAACGTAAATTTGCTTCATTTATTCAGTATTTTGTTTTTTTTTTTTTTTGATCTGGGAACCCTAACCGAGAGAGGTGCGGGCGCTCACCGCGCGGGCGAGGGACTCATTCTTCTTCTTCTTCTTCTTTTAAAAATGGCGATTCGGCTCATCTTGAAGATGGCCATTGTCCGCCAATGTCAAGTAAAAAAAAAAAAGCTCTTCTAGTGGACTCCGCCACGAGCTCCGTTTAACGGAGCCCGCTCGGAGCCCACGTCGTGTGGGCCTTCTTTGTCCCCAAAACCAATCCGGTCAGTCGAGCAAAGGCCGGTGAGGAAAAAAGCACCGACCCCTGCAACCGCCCGGATTGCCAAGGGTGAGCCCCCCCACCACGACAAGGTCCCGGCCCACCTAGGAGGGGAGGGACTCATTTAAACGGTCTATCTATAAATGGAAAACTGTCAATTGACAATGTCAAATTGACAATATTCAATATAAATGTTTTATGCTCTCGCTAGCGAGTGCGGTCACTATAAACTCTTGCAAGACCCACGGTTCATACTCACTTTATAAGCAGTAAAAAAAGTGCGCAACAATTAACATTTCAAACATGTCTAACGGTTGGTTAAGGTAAGGACATTCCCACACATGATCGCGTGTGACGAGAATACGACACACAGTGACGAGTGACGATTAAACATTGAACATATCATTCTTTCTTTATCTTTTATTTCAATACACGTTCATAATATATTATGGATCAACGGCATGAAGGAGAGCGTAGTTATTCAGCTGCGCGCGCGCACAAAAACTTTCATTCAACAGTTTATAATAGTGTTATAAAATGTTTAATTGCTTACTATAGGTCTACATTGGTGCCACTTTTTGTTGCATTTGTAATAACGAAATAATTTATCTGCTCACTCTTCTTTAATTAGTTGCACTGATTGATAAAAAGCGGCATTACTACTTGTTATATAAATAAACTCATTGGTTTTTGTAAGTTATTTTTAAGCCATCACTGCGTTTGATAATCTTGATATCTCTATTAAATAATTACACACTGTTCAATATTAATGTGCACATTATATTATCTTTTCTGTATAATACATTTTATGAAAATCAAATGAAAACTATAAAAACACATCATTTCTGTTATTTAAACTATAAAAACATATTCAATCTAGCTTTTTAAAAAACATTCTAATTTCAATTTTTTAAGTTAGCCAGGATTCAAGTTCAAAATACATCAACATTATAAACTCGTGAACTTTACTGACAAATTTATTAAAACTCATTTTTACTCATTAATTAATAGTAAATTTAAAAGTAACTTATGACTGGGTTTAAAAATGATATGGATAAACATAAAACGCGACTCCACAAGATAAGTACCTAATTCTTTTATGGGTCAGCGTATACGGTTTTATAATAAATTTCCTTAGATAAATAGTAAGAGCCTTACCTATAAATAAATTTAAAAGTGTAATCAAAACCAAACTCTGATTGTTTAAGCGAAAACGAAGCCTGTATTTAAACGCTTCTGAGCTCATACTAGGTTTAGTATAGTGTTGTATATACTGTGATTTCTGTATAATAATTGTAATTGTTATATATATTATTTTAAAGATGACAAAAAGATGATATCCTGATTTCTTTCGGCGTTTCTTCTGAGGATCGTCTTCATATTAACTATTTTTTCCGAAACCCTGGTAAAATATATAATCAACTTCAAAAAAGTGATCTTGAGAAATAAACGATTTGATTTGATTTGTATGTTTGCGCTAATCTTGGAAATTCGCGAACAGATTTTGTTTCTGTGTGTGTTGAAGGATATATTTTATTTATATATTTTCTATAATTACTGAGATTGCATGACTTTTGTCTAACAAGTCGGTCTGAAAAAATATTTGTCTGAAATGGGCGTTTTTAGCGTGGCCTCTACAAAAATGTTAGCCTTTTAAATAAATTTACAAAAAGAACATTACTAATTGTGACTATTTGTTTGAGAAACTTTTCTGATTGATATGATTTTAATCTAAGTCAAAATAAATATGTCATTGGAATAATTCTGCCCTTTACACTATATAATTTAAAAAAGAATATCTTATGAGTTATTACTTATTACAAGTATATTTTATATATTTTTTAATGTATGTCATATGTATATAATTGTAATATGCATATAATAAGTAAGTATCTATGTAACAATGCCAAAAGCGTGGATGTATATTAAGTAAAATTTAATTGCATATAATTTTAAAATATCTTAATGTTAATGCTTAATTGGTAGACCTTGAGGTTTATTCATTTTAATAACTCATTTAGGTTATTTGTTTTGGATTAGACTTTTTATAATGTATTTAAAAGATAATTAGGTAAAAGCAATAAAAATTAGTTAGTCCTTTAACCTTCAAGCCTTAATTAGTTTTAAATTACTTAAGTTAGATTTGATGTAACGTTTTTATTCGAGGCTTGCACCTAATATTTACTTATTTCATGGTTTTGATAAGACGCTTCTCCTATATGCACTTTTTGTCTCACACGTCATGCATTAAGGATTCCTCCTGTTCTTGAAGAATAGGACATCATAGGTGTATTGGAAATATAACACTGGAGTACCTTGTTTTGTATTTAGAATTCTAGTTACGTGAGCGGTGAGTGATTATGGTATGATATTTCAAAGAGATCGCCACCTTTCTGAAGGAAAATACCAAGGGCATGATGGCACTCTCCCTTCCGCAGCTGTAAACTGGGCAGTCCTCTGGTGACAGTAACCACCCATAGTTAAATAATAGAGTCGCCAGCGAACTTGAATCTGTCCTGTTGATGTTTGTGGCTATCAAGTGGACCGCTTAGTTATGGAGTCTTTTATAGGGAAAGTGAATGGGTCTAGGGTACAAGCAATAGCTCAGAATTACACTTATATCCCAACAGCTATATTTAAGGATCATTTACCGTTCTATTCCAATGTCCACCTTTACAATATCATGAACCATTTGTCGGTGGCCAGGAAATAATGTTAAAAATTTGTTGAGGATGAGGAGTATCCATCACTTAATACTTTGTGATTTAGTTTGGTTTTTTTTTCTTTTTTCTTGGGTGTTTATTCAATCTTTATTATAAATATTTTTGTCAGGCGTCGAATTTCTTATTTATATTTATAGATGATCCGAAGGTGGGCCGCCGAACCCTTGGGTTCCGTGAAAGAGTCACAGGGGTTCCTCGTTCTGGCCGAAAGTTTAAGAAAATATGTGAGAAAAATTATTCTTCACATGAAAATAATTAAATTGTATTTCTTTGTTAATAATTATACAATAATTACATTTCATTTATATTTTTTTAAAGTTAAACTTGAAAATAATCAATTTACAAAGGTTTTGTTATCAAAATAAGGTTCCGTATGACCAATTAGGGTTCCGTAGCAAAAAAAAAAAGGGAAACTCTGCCCTAACGTGTAACGTATAACTATGGAGTTAGTTAACTTGTGTAATCTATTTTTTAAATAAAAAGTGTTTAGAATCGCTTGCATAAAATCTTTATTTACGCATAAGTGAATTTCCATTCACAAATTCCTAACTATTCGCAAAATTTACCCAATGTAATAGAGCTACATGTTTTCTGATAATGTTAAAGCAATGAACAATGGAGTAATATCTCACGACGAACAAACACTCACTTTCTTCTTAATTACATATAATTCATTACCGCGGAGTTATATTTTATACGTTGTTTAATTGGGCGTTAATTATACTTATTTGTTAGTTGCGTTAATGTCCTATTGTCGACAAGTTTCAAAAACAATGAGAGATCTAGCTGCGAAAAATAAATCAGCTTCGTGGTTCTATTGTCACTTAGAAAAAAATATAACAATTCTAGGCATAATCAGAGATCAGAGTTTCTAGGCATAATCAGAGATGGCTGTCAGAACCTATAATTAAAGCTTAGTTGCCTATACGGGAGATGTGGGTTCGTATCTCTTTCAGACCTGCCACTTTTGAGACTTTGATACGGTGAATATTGCTCTAATAGTATAAAACACCAGCTAAAAATCTGCATATCCGAGAAGCATAAGGTCTTAACTTCCATTTTAGAGAAGGGACCGATGCCCAGCAGTGGGCCATAATATAATGTGATTCAGATACGCACAGTCACTACTAAATTGTATGTTGGAAAACAGGCAGCGTTCAAAAAAGGCTAAAATTTACGAAAATTTAACATTATAAAGGAGATACAAAATTACTTGTTAAATTTGAAGTCAAAACCAAATATCGTAATCTTCGAGGAATAAAAAACACGTATTTGTCTCCTTATTAACATTTAACATTAAAATAAAAAAGTTATTCACCGACAAATTTGTCCCAAAAAATGCTTATCACGTGGCGCAGACGAAAACGTTCAATCGCTTTTGTTTAAATGACCTCGGAATTAACGGTCAATTTTGAAAATTTTACATATGCATTTTACATACCGTTGGATGAGTGGTTAGGGTGCATGCCTTAGCGCTATTTTCTAGAGTTCCCGGGTTCGATTCCCGGCTGGATTAACTTTGAAAAATGATCTTTTCAAATTTGGCTATAGTCTGGATCTGGAAAGTAGTGGCAGGGCACACTGCGTTTCGCACTCATTTGCAAGACCACTGTGAAATAACAGCATGTGTTAGTGTGTTTCGGTGAGTTCCTTAATCCTTTGGCGTTGCTTCTGTAATAGGCGAAGGTAGCCACCTACCATCAAGTGGACCGTCAGCCTGTCTGCCGATCTTAACATTAAAAAAAATATTATACATTCGCCAGTATAATCAGCGTAATTGAATATGCACTAGTAATTCTGTGAACCCGGATTTGTAGTGATGGTTGTGAGATATAGTTACCGGGTGTTACGAGTATTATAACGCAATCCTGTCACGTAACTACAGTTTAAACTTTTTACGCCAAACGTACCTACTCGGACGGTGGTAGTAATTTTGGCGGTCAGTTCAAACGACACAAAGTGGATTGCGGCCAGCGTGGGAGTGGAGACTTTATACTAAGTGATATACATAATTATTTTTATCGCATTTATCGCACTGTTTATAAGGAGGATGTATGTAGTTTGGCGTAAGCTAAGTCTTAATATGTAACTTACAAAAAACATAGGCACTATTGTATTGTAATAACAGTTGTTGATATTTTGGTTCCTTTTTGGTGAATATCGGCCTTTGTCGTCGAACCCACTTTTCATCGCCAGTTAAGATTCTCTTCAAAAATGGGTCAGTTTTGTTACATTTCAGCAATAAATTAAATATGTTAGTAATATGAATTTCTTGTAACTCGCGAGGAATCCAACTAATGAATTTGCTTACGTATCCGAGCAAATCAGTCAAAAAAAAAAACGATAAATTGCAACTAGTAAGCAAATAAAGGATGATTCATATTAGACCGTGCCGCCACCGGGCCGTGCCCGTGCCTTGTCATTTCCAAGTACTGTTATACTATTTTGCATTAATGTTACTATATATACTTATATAGTATTATATTACTATTATACCTAGTGGTTTTAGGTCGCGCGGCAATCTCGGGTAAATTGTAATACATCGAGGCGGGCCTCGCGAGGCAGACTCGCGGTTTCGGCCGCGATTGGTTCATACAAAAACATACAATGAAAATCATGACCGGGCCCCGTCCGACCCGGTGTAAATTAATTGTGCCTAAATCTCTCTTGTCTCTGTTTTTTAATACAGTTGTTCCAACATAATTAGACCAAGAATAATTTAGTTTTAGTATCAAGTGAAAGACAAGCAAGCGAACCGAAAAATTTTGAATGAATACTTGTCAGCATTTACATATGGCGGTAATTCGGGTCCGTGGCTTAGGCCCCCAGTGCCCCAGTGGTCGACGCACCCGTGGTCGAGGCCCCCGGTCAGTTTAATTTGATTCGAAACAATTTTTAATCGTACTGGCAGGCATAAAAATGTTTTACAAAACTAATAAATAAATGTTGAGAGTAGATATTTTAAGATATATATAAAGTAGAAATGCTTTTATATTGTATGTATTTTTGTGGATGTTGTTCAAACCGTTGACAGTTTTTTATAATGTTTGGAACACCCAAACGCTTATATTTGGGGCATCTCTGTGAATTATTATGTATGTATGTTTTTTTTTTAAATAAAAGTCTTAGTTGTTTCTAATTATTTATTTATTTGTGTCAATAAGAAATCTACTTAGCGCAAAAATTGCATCCAAATCACAGTTTGATCATTTATCTTAAGATAATCATTTAACCTAATTATAACAATCAGTCTCGAAAGTAATAAGATAGTAATTAAAATAATCAGTCTTTTAAAAATAACTGTAAAGTAACTAATTTTTTACATATGAAACGTTCTTTTAAAATTTTGTAACAATAATAATTAAAAATAATCAACTGCAAAAATTTAATTAAATATAAATGTTTAAAACACATCTATTGCCTTATAACAAGAGTAAACAAGAAAAATTATCTCTTTTTACTTATTAAATGATTAATTATTACTTTTTTGGTCGGATTTCCACATACGGTCGGATTTGTTCTAAAAACATGATCGTGGTAATTTTTTTGTTTTCATACTGTTCAGTCAAATGGTTGTAATGCACGCGATTAGTGTTATACACATAACCAAGTGGTAGCCATTACGTCATCTATGGTAACGGTTGGAATAGAGGCTTAGGGAAGCTTTTATGGCTAACATTATACACGAGATAAAGCTCCATTCCATTGAGAAAAGATGCCTCTTTTAGCCTATATAAATAAAATAAAAAAAATTACACACTACTACTGAATTACATTATTTGATTCTTTTTATTTTAAGTTCTAAGTTTTCGATTTTCGAGAGTCTACGAACTTGCAGATTGCAATCGAACATTAAAATAATATAACACAAAGGTTTTTATAATCCAACTAGCGGCCCGCCCCCGTTTAGCCCGTGGTGCAATTTTTATATATATGAACATTCCCCGTTTATCCCTCTTTCCATGAGTGAAAAAAGAATTAAAATCGGTCTACCCATTCACGCGGGGGGGACCAAGGGAAACAGGGATTCATTAAAGTAAACATTATTTTCGAAAAGACTGTTTCTGAAATTACGTCAATTTTCTCTTACATTTTTCAAAGTGTTCTTTAAAGCGTCGGCAAATAGGCCGATGGTATATGGCTACCGTTGTGTACTTATATAAGAAACGCTGTGTACAAGTGTTACAAGTCCGCTGCTGATCTTAGTAGAATAAAAGATAAGGGATATAAAAGTGGGATGTAGCACCCCTTAGTCACTCATCGAAGCATAAATGCTGTTATTTCGCGGATTTAATTATTTTGGAAATTAAATTTATTTTAGGAGAATTCATTAGTGTAAAATAAACAAAGCAATTAATCTTCAAAAATTTTACTACCTTCGAGTAGGTTAGTTTAGCTCATTTGGTCGTGTTTAAGAGATTGCCTTAAAATTAGCCATTTAAGAGAACATTTCTTAAAAGAAATATTAATGGAATAGACCAGAGAGTAACAATCAAATTGTCACTAGATCCTCCAATGAAAACAATAGAACCATTTTAATGAAAACCGACATTAAGGCCCAAAACTAGTCATTTAGTAATTTTTTGAATAACTAATGATCTAAAATCTAATGAAAATTTATTAATTATTATTATTATTAACCAAAAACCTACAGCATTATTAACGAGGACAAAACTTATTATAGGATTATTATTTTTTATTATTTGTTTTTTATTAACAAAAGCACTCAAGGTTGACAAAACATATTACCAATTTCAGTTTTTATGCACATAATCTTTTCAGGTAATAATAGCGTGAAAATATAAAGTAATAAGTTTTATTACTTTAGTTTACTAATGACTTCAACATTCTCATTTTCTTGGACCAGCTTGGCTTCGCGAGTTACTTCAGAGTTGCATGGAATTTCACTTGTGTGAACGCAACAGGAAATAACAGTTTAAAATAATAGTTAATCGCTAATTAGTTAATAGCATTAACTAACGGAGGTTTCTTATTAGTTAACAGTTACAAATGTGTGTTCTGTTTGTGGTAGTTATACAACATAGTACCTTCAAATAGTGTTGTTAAGAGGCGTGTGTCGTGACAATGTTGTTATTATTTAAAGTCTGACTCTTAGTAGCGTCAATAACGTTTTCTTAGTTATTAATCGATTTAGTAATTCAGCTTAAATTCAAATTTCTCATTGGTCTCACGACTAGATTGATATTAAAAGGATGTAAAATAAGAGAATAGATAGTTTCTTCACTGTTTTGATTGTTTACTCAATGTTTAAAGCCCCCTTGCATAAAAACTCGGAAATAGTTAGCTTTTCAAACACGTGTATTGCTCCAAAAGTGAAAGCTCGATCCATAGACAACGTGCGATGATGAGAGAAGATTGTCATTTACAAGGAACAATGGAACGAGACGTTTCTGTCGCAACTTTGATTGAGGTGGTAAACCATAGACATAGCAATCAGACGATTTACGCATCAATGAACGTGCAATATCTGCATTCGAAAAGTAATACGTGAAAACAACAGGTATTTTTATAACAATAATATTGAATAAAATAGGTATCTTTTATAGCTATCTTTTCTTTTTAATAGTATCTACGCTTAAAAATAATAATTACTTTATTTTTTTAATAGTACAAAATACTGTTACGACTAATACAAAAACTATGGAACATTCTGGAAAAGCGTTCGCGCCGACAGAAAGTCTCGAACGTCCCACCCTATCGATGGTAGACACGCCCCTTCCCGACCAGTGCCAAAGGAAATTGATCCTTATGTTTACAACATAGAGTTTACATTTCAACAGAAATAGCATTCTCGAACTTTCAATGGCTTGTTTACGATCTTGTTTAGATTTTCTGGATTTGAAATACATCGAGGCGTTGGCGTCAAGTACAAATAAGAGAGCAGGCGGACGTGATAAGGAAATATGCAAAGTTATCTGTGACAGTGAAAAGGCGACACATTAAGGGAATCATTGACGACTTTTGACAAGTTTAACGGTTTCATCGGACAAATTTAGTAATTTTAGAAGTCATCTTGGTTTGTGAAAATAACTCCTTCGTTTCGCCCTAGACTGTTGCGTTTCCCATGGGCAAAAACTTCTACTCTGTTTGAGGATGATTAATTTGCCTACGTTTGTCTTTATTGAAGATTATACGTCTCTCCCCTGTAATATAATGCTCAAAATAAAGAACAGAACGAAGAAGATAAATTGCATGTTGTACACTGAGTTCAAAAATAAACTTTGGTACCTTAAAAAATTGTGGCAGGTAATAACAGTAGATACACGAACCATTAGAATAACTTAAGAAATAAATTAAATAATACATATATAACATTACATGTTTAATATAATTTTATTTTTATTTTTATTTGATGGAAATACCAACAGCACAGCAAAAATTGATCAAGTCACACAAACAAATATAAAGACACATTTACATTTACTTGCCAATTACAGCTGTATTTGTTGCACATTATTTATGTTAAAAGTTTAAAATTACACACGTTAAAAATTACATAATAATTAAACATGTACATAATATTTATTATTTAATATTGCCTTGTGGCTACGCCCTATTAAAAATCTACTCGAAATATAATTATGTGTGATTCCACCTTCCTTGTTCGGACTGCTAAGGAGTGGAACTCATTGCCTGCGTCTGTGTTCCCACAGAACTACAACCTCGGGGTCTTCAAAACCAGGGTGAATGGGCATTTACTGGGTAAGCGTGGTCCACCTTCGGCCACATCTACACCTCACATCAGGTGAGATAGTGGTCAAGCGCTACCCTGATCTAATAATAAAAAAAAATAAAAAAAAAAGATTTCTACAGTGAATTGTTTCTGATTTTCTGAACTGTTCAATGTTCTGAGAAAATAAAGTATATAAATAAAGTATATATAGAAAATAAAGTATATAGTAATAAAGTATAAATAAAGTATATACTTTATTTTCTTGCGCGTACTTTTTAATTTACGATAACTCCTAAGATATTCACAGGCAATTTCCACCATCCTGCAAGAATACCTTAACGTTAGGAAGGTTGCCATGCGATGGATACCTCTCTCACTGAAGAGCGAAAATCCCGGCGTGTTGATTGGTGCAAATTTAAACTGGAAAAGTTCGAAGGAGGACCTTCGCAAAACGTATTCCACATCATTACAACTGACAAATCTTGGATCTAAAGTTACGATCTTCTCACGAAGCAACAATCCGCGCAATGGGTGTTCGAAGAGGACGACTTGCCCACTAAAGTTGTTCGCGGTCGAAACCTTAATAAAAAAAAAATGCATAGGCACTGGTTACTGTGCATAGGCCACTCGAATGCAAAAGTGCATAGGAGTTTTAGGGGAATACTTTAAAAAGCTGTAAATAAACTTTTTTATTTTATTAACTATTTTCCGAACAGCCTTACAGATTTTAAAATTTCGAACGGAAAACATTTTTTTAAATAAAATACAGCTAGATTACTCACGAATCTATCGGCGAAAGAATTATGTACTACCAATAAACAAAGAAACTCTATTTATTTTTATTATTTAGTGTAGATATTTTTTAATTTTATTAAAGAGTTTATATATAACATGACATGGTTATATATAAACTGTGACATGGAAACTAGTATTAGTGGTTTTCATATGAGAATGTATTAGAGGATTTGTTTAAATTGTTCAAATAGATTCAATACGCATCTTTTCTTAATTATTTTTGTATCGGTTGAACTTGTTGGTTGCGGTCTATTGCATACGAACAACAAATTTAAGGTTATTGACAGCACTAGTAAAAAAATGTAATTAACAAAAGTCACCAGTCAATCTTCAATATCACAGTCACTGACTATTGTAATTATAATCCCTAGAGTATAAAAAAAACGTTTACAGAGTAAAACTTATAGAACAATATAATTTAACACTTTTCGGTTGGCGCACACCAGTGTTTTTGGACAGTTTTGTTTATATTTCAAAAAACAGTTGTCAAGATATTTCGACTCTTCAATTTATGCGTTATTAAGCAACACGTGGAGCGGTAAAAACCGGATTGAATTCGTAATGTGGTATTTAGAACCACGTGGTACAAAATCGCTAACTTTACAAGGTTATTTAGCTACCCCATGGCCAACCTGATCAGGGTCAATATTTTGTAGAAATTTTTTTTCAATGCCCTCTCTATATATTCTATTTATTTAATCTTTTAGTTTTAGAGTAAGATCTCAGGCATGCCAAGCATATTTTATTTTTTAAAGGACAAAACGTGAGGAATCGATTGTAGGTACTTGAATTGAATAGACGGCCAATTTAGAAGTTGTAGCAGTTGGGTCTGGCAGAAGTTGTAGCTCACGGGAACTGTCTGCCAGTGGTGCTGAATATTTTTATATATTCTACAAAACATATATGTATAAAAATAAGTAAAGTTAGTCCTATTTTTATCCACCTTTCTCACATAGTTCTAAATTGGCCGTCTACCCAACTTAGCAGCTACGCATACCTATAACCTACCTTCAAGGTACATACAAGTGGGAACACTGCTCGATTCCCCACATTTTGTTGGCTGTGGCTCTGTGGCTCTTGTGTTCGCGCATTGATTTGCTAAAATTAAAATAAATTAGTTTTGTATAGTTTTTGCCTATCACATGAGTTAGAATATAAGTACTTGGTGAAAATAATAAGTTTAAACTTTATTTTAATGTTAAGGTCGACAGACAGGGTGACGGTCCATTTGATGGTAGGTGGCTACCGTCGCCTATGACACAAGCAAAGCTACAAGTGCTGCGAGTGCGCTGCAAACCATAGTAGGATTAAGCATAAGGGATAAGCAAGGGGGATAGGTAATGGGCTCTGGCATCCCTCACTCACTTACCGAAACACAATAGGAGGCGAGGCTGTCATCAACAATTGATGACTTAAATTAATATGTGGAAGATAAGTATAAATAACTATAATTTGAATAAATAACTGACATCTCATAACTATAAATTAAACGAAATTAAGATAGAACACTATTAAAAATTTATATAAAAAATGTGAGAAAAGTGGGACACGTTTAATATTAAAATATTTAAATGAACCTTTTAAATTACATTAATCTGCATACTATTCGACATAATAATTCATTTTAAGAATAAAGTTATCAATCTTTTCCCTTTTATGATGGTACCCCTTGTTGGTAAGTGGTTACCGAAACCTTTAAACATATATGTATATCACACAAAGGAGAAAAGGATAAAGAATAATATGAGAGGATGAAATGTCACATCAAAATGTATCGCGTCCGATACTTTTATAAAAGTTAACCAGCCTCAAAGAAGTAATCGGGTGTTGTATTATTCATAAAAATGTGGGTCGGACTGTATCGTTGGCTCATTCCATTGAGCATGTAAAGTGGGCCAACACTTCCGTGCTTTCCATTTCAATTATGACGATTAAAAGCTATCGATAATGGAGATTAGCTTATTTCCGTTTCGAGCAGTATGAGATGACTTAGCTTCTGCGCACATTGTGCTGCAATTGTGGCTAACAAATACTTATTGGATGGTATGGTATGAAAAATATAAACATTTAAAATAACACAACATGTTTGGTCCTGTGGCGGGCGTCAGTCTCAGTCGCCGAAGAGTACTCCCGCCATAGTGACATTTGACAGCGGCCGTCATTAGATGTGACGTTTTGTAGGCCGAGTCGTTAGAGATAGCTTTTGAAAAACGGTTCGGTAAGCGCAAGCACTGGTGCTAAAATTGTATTTGAGTGACATTAAGTTACATTCGATTGAAGAATCGGCTGACGGTAGCCCTTGTACGGGATAATTGGTTTGAAAGAGACTAAATAGAATCTGTGAGTGTGTATTGAAGCGGTCAAGGACGGGTATTCTTCGGTAGCCGGAACTCGGCGATATTCCCTTATTCCTATTTCCCGCCTCACCCCATATCTATATATCTCCCTATCGCCTGAGGCGACTTCCAGGCAGATCCGGGGTAAGTGGTTAGATTAAGTTTCTAGCTCATCGCGGCGTATCGCCGTTTCGGTTGGTCTTGACCAAAGGTCAACGCCGCCGCACTGGTGCTTATGGCACAGCCACGGGTGCTGTAAGCAACAATCTCTGGTAGCAGAGCGTGGTTACCTTGTATTTGTAATAAAAGAGGCCCAGCACATTTGAATTTGTATATTTGAAATTTGTACAATTTGTAATTGGTAGGTAGATTGGGGTATTCAAATTCTTGGTTACCTACATACCAAAAGGGAAAGGGCTTGTTTGAAGGGCAAAGATTCCCAAGCAATTTTCTTTAATTTGATTTTGTAAAATACCTGAATTTTTTTATTTTTTTTTTAATTTTTATTAGTTTGATTTTGTCCTTATTGTTAAGTTGGATGCTTAGTGAATGTTGAATCTCATTAATTAAAGGGCTAGTTAACATTATGTTAGGCCACCTATGTAGTATAATTTGTTTGGATAATTGTTTAATTGGTTTGTTTGTTTTGTTAATATTTATAAGTTGATGGATAATTTTATACTTTTATTGTTATAGGTGGCTTCATATTTGTTATCTTATCATTACGGTTTAGAAATCAAGGTTTAAGATTTAATTAGAATTAAGTTTAAATTAGGGTTCACTATAGTCATAGTAAATTGTTTGGGGTTCATCTAGTTATTGCATATTTATTTTAGTTACTCTTGGAATTCTATAGGCCGATTTATTTTAGTACTTGTAAGTAAACCTGGGTTGTTGCCTATATTATAACCTTAGTGCACTATTGTATATCTTGTACATTTACTCAGAGAGAATATTGTAATATTGTGTTGTGATTTCCTGAATAATTATGTCGGGGGCACCGAAGGCCGTTATTAGAGCAGAGTTACGGTGGCTTACCTCTGCTGCTGCTTTGGTGGACAGGCCAGATCGGGCAGAGGCCTTCCTGAATAGGTATACGGAAGTTCCCAAAAGATTAGAGAGGGTCCAGGCCAACTATGAAAGGTTGCTAATGGTGCTTGATGGCAAACAAGATGAGGAGAGTTCTAAGGAATTAATGGAATGCACAGCTGATGTGGATCAGTGCCAGGAGTTGGGGGACACTATTGTCCAACGGGCACGGTGTCTTATGGATCGACAGACGGCTTCTGTGAGCGATTCAAATACGGTGAGGCCTCGGCCGGACTTAACTGCACGGTTGCCAACAATTCAAATACCTGTCTTCAGTGGCTCTCTGGAAGAGTGGACAAGTTTCATAGACTTGTTCACCAGCCTGGTTGCTTCCAGGGAGGACCTGACTCCGGCTTTGAAGTTGGCCCAGTTGATGTCGGTGTTGAGCAAGGAGCCTCGACAGATGCTATCTCATCTGTCGATAACAGATGAGAATTTTGAACCTGCACTGGACCTTCTGAACTCCAGGTATAACAATGTTCGCCGGTTAGCGGAGTCCCTCATGAATAAGGTGTGGGCCATCCCTCAGGTGTCCCAGCCGGGTGACATTAGAAATTTAATTTTGAACCCTGTGTTAACGGCGACAAGGGCCTTGGCAAAGTTGGGAATGCCGGTCGACCAATGGTCCTTCCCACTTTTAACATATGTACTCCCACGGTTACCACTGGAGGTACAATCCAGATTTGAAATTCAGTATGGGGGCAACTCAGCACAACATATCCCGAAGTTTATGGAACTCACGGAATTTTTGGAAGCGGAATGCAGGCGAGTCGATCTGCCTGCGACAGTGCCAGCTGCACAAAGGCCTCTGACAACCCCAAGGAGGAAAGGGGAATCTCCACTAGGTACCCAAGGGGGAGCCGGCCACATTCGGGGTCCTAGAAATTATAATATTGCTGTGGCTGGACCCACCGGCTGCCTTTATTGTAAAGAGCATTCCCACTATTTGCCAACTTGTAAACGGTTTCTGGCACATCGGGTGCCAGGTCGACGGGAATTGGTGAAGCAGCGCAAGTGGTGTTTTATTTGTTTGGGCCAGCATTTTGCACGGGACTGTGCCCACCCACGACCGTGTAAGAGTTGTGGTGGCAAGCATCATCTGATCCTGTGCATGAACCGCAGCGGTGAATCCGGCACTCCGCCGGCACAGGATTATAGGATGGATGGAGGTAGGTCCCCAACAGGGAACCCCGCCCACGGTGCGACCGGTACGCGCACGCCCTCCCCTCGCGGGAGTGGGCTTGATAGAGGGGCCACATCGGTGGCCCCCCAACGGTATTATAATAGGACCCCATCAGGGGGCCCTCGGGATTTTGCCGCCAATTATACGACAACGATGGACGCATACTCGCCCCAATATGGGAGCTCGCTTCGAGGGGCTCCGACGGGGGGCCCCCAAGGATCGAACGATGGGGCGGGTCCACTCACACCCCCCGATCAATCGGGCGCTACGGGCGGGTGCTCGGGTCGGGTCCCCCCGGCGCCGGAGGTACGTTTCTCGCCCCCCCTGGCGGAACGTCCCCGATTGGAGCGACGGAACCCGACATACGGACGGTCTATTGGGCAATACCACACGCCTCTCGCAGCGTATGCCCACCGGTGGGCTTACGATCCGGGTTACCATCCTCTTATGTATCACCGGATGGCGGAGCCTGTTCCTCCGCAACACTCTCCCCGTTAGGGAATCGCTGCCCACTCAACAGCCCACGCCACCCAACCAGTGACCGTGCTCTTGCCCACGGCCTCTGTTTGTGTTTGGGGTTTTGGAGGCGACGCAGTCCATGCTAGGGCACTCTTGGATTCAGGCGCTCAAGGGTGCATGGTATCTGCACGGCTGGTGAGACGGTTGGGCATTGAGATCAGACCGTACAACGAAACTGTACGGGGAATTGGGAACCTAGCAGTTTCAAATTTGTTAGGGCAAGTTCAATTCACGTTTAGTGCGAGCGACACCTCCGGGCCGACGTTTACGACGACGGCATTGGTTTTGGAGGAGGTGGTAGGTCGTCTCCCCTCTGTGCGGTTGCAACCTCACATCCGGGGATTGACGAATAATTTGATGTTGGCGGATGCTCGGTTCGATACCCCTGGTCCGGTTGACGTACTGCTCGGAGCAGACGTCCTAGGGGGATTGTTATCCGCCCACAAACGGATACTACAGCCTGGGGGCCTCGTAGCTTTGGACACATTGTTAGGATATGTGGTATTAGGTCCGGTGGCACCATCTACCACCCCCTCAGCCGAGGATGGCTGCTTGGTAGGGACTGCCCTCTCAGACGCGGTCCAACGCTTCTGGGAGATCGAGGAACCCCCTGCTGCATCACGGATGGATCCCGAGCAAGAAGAGTGTGAGTTGTATTACCAGAATAACACTGGTCGCCTTAGCTCGGGCCGTTTTGTCACTCGACTTCCCTTTCTCGCCCAGCGCCCCCCATTGGGCGAGTCTATGATGCTGGCGGAGAAACGGCTGTTGTCTATGGAACGCCGCATGACGCGAGACCGGACGTTCAGACAAAAATATGTAGAATTTATGCGGGAGTACGAGGCCTTGGGACACATGTCGGTGTCCAGCATTGAGTGGCGTTCGGTGGAGCACTACTTTCTCCCCCACCATGCTGTCTTGAAGACGCCGGATTCGAAAATCCGTGTTGTATTTGATGGCTCGGCTCCCACCTCGAACGGAGTCTCTCTCAACCATTGCCTACATGCAGGCCCGAAGCTGCAGAGGAACATATCGGACATCATCACAAGTTTTAGGCGACACCAGATTGTCTTTGTTACCGACATCAGGATGATGTTTCGGCAGACGGTGATACACCGGGATGATCGGCGGTATCAGTTGATTTTGTGGCGCGAGAGCCCTACTGAAACGATGAAGGTGTATGAGTTGAACACGAACACCTACGGACTAAAATCGAGTCCATTTATCGCGATCAGATCGCTGTTGGAATTAGCGGAACGGGAACGCCTGCGCTTTCCCCGGGCGTCTGCCGTTTTGGAGAGAGATTTATATGTGGACGATGTATGCACCGGGTCTAACTCCGTCGCGAACGCGATGATATTACGGGATGAGTTGATTGAACTGTTGAAGAGTGGCGGATATGAACTGCGGAAATGGATGTCCAACTCGCCAGATCTCTTGGCCGGCCTACCAGAGGATCACCAGCAAGACCCGCACGTCTTTGAAAACGCCGATAACCCCCACATGCTCTCCATTCTCGGTGTCCAATATCGCCCAGTCCAGGATGTATTTACCTATCGGGTGGCCCTAGAGAACCCGAAGGTCTGGACTAAACGACTTGTACTGTCCACGGTGGCCAGAATATTTGATCCGAACGGTTGGATCACACCGGTGGTCTTCCTGGCGAAGTCGTTCATGCAACGACTTTGGACCGTACAATTGGGTTGGGATGAACCATTGTCCGACGAGTTGTTGAGCGACTGGTTCTCCTTTATGACCTCGCTCCCGGACATTAATCGAGTTTCGCTGCCGCGTAAGTTGCTTCCTTCGGAAGACTGTCGAGCAACTCTACATGGATTCTGCGATGCCTCCGAGCGCGGGTATGCCGCTGCGGTGTATCTACGCACCGTCAGCCCCAACGGAGCCATCGCTGTGTCGCTGGTATTGGCAAAGAGCAAAGTAGCGCCTCTTCGGACTCGGTTGACGATACCGAAATTGGAACTGTCAGGAGCTGCTCTCCTCGTGCGTTTGTTGAACCATGTCGTCTCGACATTGCGGAGCCATGTTACCATGGATGAAGAAGTCTACGCGTGGACTGACAGCCAAATTGTTTTGTGTTGGCTGAAGGCTTCGGTCCACACTCTTGAAGTTTTCGTGGCCAACCGTGTCTCGCAGATCCAGAAATCGGAGACTGCGTTGATCTGGAGACACGTTCCTGGAGAACTAAACCCCTCTGATGTCGGCTCCAGGGGATGTACGGCTCGAGACCTTGTCTCGCATTCCCTGTGGTGGAAGCCAGACTGGTTGACACGACCGGAACGTGACTGGCCGGTTAATCCCGTTAGAACGGTAGCCCCTACGGTGGGCCTACGGGTACACGTTATGGAACGCCGACCTGCTTCGAGTCCTGCTTGGATACTGGACAAGTATAGCTCTCTCGACAAATTGATTGGAGTGACCGCTTGGATCAAGCGCTTCGGGAACAATTGTCGTCACCCGGGTAACAGGATGACTGGCGGCGTACTAACACCGGACGAACGGAAAACCGCCTTACACCACTGGGTACGTGTGGTCCAACAGGACACCTTTGGAACGGAGATTGATGCCCTTCGGAAGGGCCTCCCCAAATTGAAAGGCGCCCTACTACGACTCAACCCGTTTGTTGATGACACCGGATTGCTCCGGGTTGGAGGTCGACTTCGGAATGCTGCCGTGCCATACGCGGCCCGTCACCCTTTGTTACTTCCCAAGAAGGGACACTTTGTGGAATTGTTGGTGCGTGATCGCCATGTGAAGAATGCGCACGCTGGTTGCAATGCTTTCCTAGCTTTTCTGCAGCGGGAGTTTTGGATTCTGTCTGCTAGGCGGACTGTACGGAGCATAGTGTTTCGTTGCTTGCCTTGCTACCGGCTCAAGGCTACCACTATGCAACCCATGATGGGGGACTTACCCCCGGATAGGGTACGGGAGGCTCGGCCCTTCTCTGGTGTGGGCACGGACTTTGCGGGACCGTTCCTGGTCAAAACGTCACGCCTGCGTAACCCACGCGTTGTTAAGGCGTATTTGTGTGTTTTTGTCTGCCTGTCTACCAAAGCAGTACATTTGGAACTTGTTGCTGACCTCACCACTGAGGCGTTTGTAGCTACCCTTGATAGGTTCGTGTCGCGACGGGGACTGCCGTCTTTGATTCGATCGGATTGTGGAACTAATTTCAAGGGGGCCGACCGGTATATTCAGGAGGTTACAAAATTTTTAGTTGATAAGGAAATCGATATAGGGACCAGTCTCTCCCGTCGGGGCATCACTTGGGCTTTTGACCCTGCGGCATGCCCCCACTGGGGTGGTATCTTTGAAGCCGTCGTGAAAAGCGCAAAGACGCATATGAAGCGGGTAATAGGAGAGACTCTCCTAACCTTCGAAGAGCTGGCCACGGTATTTTGTAGGATTGAGGCGGTCTTGAATTCCCGTCCGTTGTGTCCGCTCAGTGCGGACCCAAATGACCTGGAGGTACTGACTCCAGGCCATTTTTTGATTGGTCAGCCACTTAACGCCTTGCCCGAGTTCCCGTTTGAGGAAATTGCCTCATCGAGATTGACGCGTTATCAACTGATACAACAGATGACGCAGAACTTTTGGAAGCGATGGTCGCTTGAATATTTGCACGGTTTGCAGCAACGCCTTAAGTGGACTGACCGAACCGAACCCCCCCAGATTGGTGATCTCGTTTTGGTTAAGGATGCCAACCTACCGCCACTGCGATGGCGCCGGGGGCGCATTGTTAACCTTTACCCCGGTAAGGACGGAAGCCCGAGGTTGGCCGAGGTCCTGGTTGGGGATTCGGTTCTCAAACGAGCCGTGGCAACATTGTCTCGACTCCCATTAGACTAGCGGACAGGTAGGGACCTGTCCGGGGCGGGTGTTTGTTTGGTCCTGTGGCGGGCGTCAGTCTCAGTCGCCGAAGAGTACTCCCGCCATAGTGACATTTGACAGCGGCCGTCATTAGATGTGACGTTTTGTAGGCCGAGTCGTTAGAGATAGCTTTTGAAAAACGGTTCGGTAAGCGCAAGCACTGGTGCTAAAATTGTATTTGAGTGACATTAAGTTACATTCGATTGAAGAATCGGCTGACGGTAGCCCTTGTACGGGATAATTGGTTTGAAAGAGACTAAATAGAATCTGTGAGTGTGTATTGAAGCGGTCAAGGACGGGTATTCTTCGGTAGCCGGAACTCGGCGATATTCCCTTATTCCTATTTCCCGCCTCACCCCATATCTATATATCTCCCTATCGCCTGAGGCGACTTCCAGGCAGATCCGGGGTAAGTGGTTAGATTAAGTTTCTAGCTCATCGCGGCGTATCGCCGTTTCGGTTGGTCTTGACCAAAGGTCAACGCCGCCGCACTGGTGCTTATGGCACAGCCACGGGTGCTGTAAGCAACACAACACAATAATATTACAAAAATGAAACAGAAAATACGTTTTCGGTCAAATAATACAAAGACTTGAATGTCGAATGGAAGAGTATTTAGCCATTTTTAGTTAAAAAGCACAAATTAGTCTTCTTAAAAATAATTTTCTATGTATAAACAGCATTACTGATTTCAAAATTGAAATAGTTTGACGAGACCATTGGAGAGTTATATAAGGTGCTTGCCTTAATGCTCTGTCTGAGGAGTCCTAGGTTCGATTCCCGGCAGGGCCAACTTTAGAAACGAACTTTTCAAAGTTAACTCTTGTCCGCTTCGCAATCATTTTGGGCTGCCCGTCTGGCGGCAGCAACCATCCCAGTAAAATAGCACACCCAGTGCTATTGTGTTTCGGTCAGTGATTAAGGAATGCCAGAGCCCATTTCTCTATCCTCTTCCAATCCCTTATCGACTCGACGGCGAACTTGCAGCACCTGTCCTTGCCTGTGTTATAGGCGACGGTAGCCACCTACCATCAAGTGAACCGTCAGTCTGTCTGTCGACCTTAACATAAAATAACAACTGCTTGCAAATTTTATTTCCACCTTTGACGCTTTCATTAAGTTAGAAGAAGGGGAGATAAAATGGTTTCCGATTTCTATGCAAGCAACGAATACGAGATCTGTACCATGATTACCATCTTCGCTGACCTCTGATTCTGATTTAATGTAGAATACAACCTTTACAGGTGTAAGGTTAGGTTATCGTGGACATGTTTAGCATCAATTTTAATATCCTTATGTTAATTTCATGTTGTGAAGAAATTTGACACACGCGTCGCTTCGTACGGACATCGAATTAGTCGTAAAACGACAACTAATGGCAAACTGCACTTAAAACTTGTATATAATTAACCTCCAACAGATAATCATTGACAATACACATTGGGAATTTTTAATTTATTACTTACAATTTATCTATAGATACTTAATATTATAAAGAAAAAAGATTTGCATGTATGTATTTTTGTATGTTTGTAATGAATAAACTCAAAAACTACTGGACTGATTTTAAAAATTCTTGCACCTATAGCAAGCTAAATTATCAGCGAGTAACATAGGCTACTCACCCACCCCCCATTACCTCCCTCCATACAAAATTAATGTATGTTTGTAATGAATAAACTCAAAGACTACTGGACCGATTTTAAAAATTCTTTCACCCATAGAAAGCTACATTATCAGCAAGTAATATTTCATAAAGATCCGCGTCTCTTTATAAAATCTTCAATATTTTTCAAATTAAAATGTCGAAATTATAGGTCTTATCCCGGTAGGAAAATATTTCTGAGTACGTACGTACTTATCAGAATACTACCTGATATTCTGATCACTTATCAGAATGATACCTGAATAATTTGTCGAAACGGGATGCCTCTAAAAATTCAAGTAATTATATATAACAAAACATATTATTGTTATGACTCACCAGGGAACGTTCTAGTTATGACTCACTATGGAACGTTATAGAAAAACGACTTCGCCTATCTACAAATCTGGAAAGTTATTGTCAAGGGAAATTGATCCTTATGCACACAACATAGAGTTCACGTTCAACAGAAATAGTGTTCCCGAATTTTCAATGACCTTGTTTACAATACGTGTTTACAAAAGTTGTTTACTTCTAATTGTTTGTTGTTTGTTTGTACTAAATTCGAGAAAGATCTAGACGATTGGCAGCGGATATAAATAGGCGAAGTGGCAAGCTAGCGGGACAGTTCGACTCTGCGATTCGAAAGCAATACTTCGGAACTTACCTGCGACTCATTACGGAATTACGGACGACTTTTGACAAGATTAACGGATTTAAAGAAGAAGTTTAACCCTATTGGAAGTCATCTTGGTTTGTGGCAATAAATAGTTGATTTTCGCCCTTACACGGCAATTTGACTCACCCCACACTTAACATTATTATTTTTGCGACTAAATTTGGCCACGAGGGCTACTAGATACACTCCTCTATTTAATATCCTGTTCTGTTACTCGAACTAAGCTTTAAGTTTACTCTTAGTGCTGATTTACCGACAAGGTGACTAGGTTGGAGCCTAGGACGGCAGATTTTAGGGGCAGCCAATTTAGCAATTTATGACTTACAGAAATTAAAATTTAGGTATATTAGTATTACTATTATAATATTATTAGTACTTACAAGATTGAGCTTTTATTAGCTTAGAAACATATACTCATAGAAAAACTCTAACATGAGTAATTCCATAAGGAATCGTAACTATTGTAAAAATAATGTAGGTAATATACTGATATACCCCTCCAAGGGATTGCAATAGTTCACGATAGAGATTGCAATGCTGGATCTAACAATCCAGCAATCCAGCTTGATCCAACACACTTTTAGTCTTGCTGGATTCAGCGGTGCGGAATTAGCTAAAAACAAGAAACTAACTTTCTTTCCACGCGAAAGCTCCACAAAATATGATAAAAATGGAACTTATGAAAGTGAGGGAGTAAGAGGTAAATACCTCTTACAAAATCTTTATTATACTACTAATAAAGATTTTATAAGCGGGCAATACATTTTATATCGAAAATTATTGAGACTTAGAAACTGAGACTACATATTTAGTAAAATAGCTAAATGAATATTATTTCAGATATTGTATGGTGATAATTAATAATAATACTCGTAACTATTACTTTACTATTACAATAATTTACTGACACCAAAAAATACTTATAACTTATACTTAAAAAATACTTATACATGTAAATGTAGATAAACACCTTTATTAAAGTTTCTAGTATTTAAAAAAAGTGTTTCATTTCTTTGAAAAATTGATTAATGGTCGATTCGCCTTGGATCCAGCTCGGTTTGCTTTGATCCAGCATAAATCCAGCTGGATTTCAATCCCTAGTTCACAAACATACTAATTATGGGATAAAGGTGGTGTAATTAGTATGATAGTACACAAATCATTAATTTAAATTTTCGTTAACAAATAAACTACGGTCCATAGGGGCGACAAAATTTGAATAGCCTACATGCGGCACACGTGTAAGTTCGTCACTGCTTTAGATAGAAAGTTTTTCTTGTAAGTTAGCAAATAAACAAATTGTTTTCTTTCTTTCTTTTAAGTAGGTACAAACAATCACGTTATGCTAATTCTTCCACAGAATGCACGTTTCTTTTTATTTTCATCACATTTAACTTTTAATATTTAAGAAATAGCATTCATTCAAAAAAGTTTAAAGTATATAAAAAAGTGTATATATATAATATATCTTATTTGCAAAAAAGCTGTTGATTCTACCGAGAAAAATAAAAAGGAAGTACCTACATATAATCCCGATTGTAATAAATTAAACCTCACTAAAAAGGTTCAATAGCGAAAGATAACAACTGAAATATGCGAGAAGTTTGATAAAGCGCGCTATAAATAATGCGACGCCATTATTCAAGATGGCGGCGAATTGCGCGCTGTTCCCGCCTCCGCGCTTATCGAGGCCGCGGGCGAAACCGAATTGACGATCACTACTGTGTAAATATTAAACAAATTAAAGCCATTGTTAAAATATTCAGACAAGTCACCGGTTGAGTCCTAACGCTGCATCGCAACTTGGCGGCAACTTTGACGCTCACGGAGAGAAATCTAACGTGCGAACCAGTCATTATTGCAGGTTCTCTCACATTTTTTATATGCAACCACTTTCGTTCATTAATAAAACTTTGTATGACACACGAACAGTTCAACATACAACAGTTAAACGCGGCGGGGGGCGAACAGGTTCCACACCTTGGACTTACATTAATAGCAAGATTATTTAAAGTAAATTTAACTACGAGTAAGTCTTCAACGAGCTCAAAATTGTATTTTGCGTACCATAACTGATGCTCCGTGGTTTTCCAAGAAAAAGAGAGATCCATCAATACCTGAACATTCCCACTCTTTTAGAAGAAACTGAAAAATAAAGAAAATAAAAAACGAATACGTAAACATCTAAATAGTCTTGCCATTCAACTGCTGGACACTACAAATAGAATTAATAGGCTAATGAGACAGCAAGTAATATGACGGAGAAGATTGGGCGCTGGTCCACTCTCTCTGAAAAAGCTCGATCCATCTCCCTCGACAGATCCGCTTATAGTCCTGGGGACTGATTGCAGATTCCAAACAAGACAAAAAAGTATTCTCAAAAAGAATTAATAATATAAAAGCAACGTTATTTGGTATTTGTGACAAATGAATCTACCAATTCCACGTGAGAGGATAAGCGATTAACTGTGGACTCGTGCAATACCATGTTTACTACGGTCAATGAAATAAGGATATAGGATAAAGCATAATGAGAGCATAGTGTCTTTTTATCCTTCATTAAACGTTTTTTAAAATTGAGAGGATGCTGGTCGAAAACGTTTCCATACAGCTCTGTCTTACAAGGCTTGTCAAACATGGCCTTGGCCGTCGATGTCAAGTCATATAAACATAAAAGACATTTTTTTTTATTAAAGATGGCTTTGTTCTTGGCTAGAATCTATCCGTGTAGGAAATATGAGGCCGACGATGGAGCGAGCTCACCCAGAAGGTAAGAATGTCCGATAGAAGAAAGGGGAAGGCGGTATGATCTCATGCAGCTCCCGAGCACACTCTCCGAAGTACATCTTATAGAATACACACAGACAGGCAACTTTGCGGCTATTTGCCAGGCTCTGCAGCTTAGTTTTTATTAGCATACCGCCGCCAATGAGCCTCCTAGCTCTGGAGCCGAGTCGAGTGCGGCAAGATGGTATTTTGCTGAGCCATCCAAAAGTTGACGGCAATACTCCATGCAAAATCGGACTTGTGCCTTGTACAAAGAGAGGAGCATCAGTTCACCCCATTTAGGATGCCCAGTTTTTGGCTGCTTTTTGAGCTTTGGATTCGACAGTAGTGCCTAGGTTGAGATTTAAGCACAACCTCATACCAAGAAGTTCGAGATCATTGGCGACAGATATCGGTAAGTTGGAACCAAGTCGAAAGGGCTCCTTTTCGTCAAAAAAAACAACACCCTTGCGTTTTGGTGGCGTTAAAACTAACCAGATTCTTGTCTCCCCATTGACAAATGGAAAGACAATAGCATAACAAGTATTACAAGTATGGAAGACATCACATGAACGGTAAAGAAATTAAAATGATCAGGAATCAAATAGAAAAAGTCTAAAACATAACGGTATGGTAACCTAAAGAGTGAAAAAAGGAAGAAAAGAAAATAATAACTGTGGAATAAATAAAGTATATACCATACCGACTTAAGTGATAGTATTTTTAATTTACTATTTTATTTAAATTAATTATTTATTACCAAAATGGTATGTTGTTACGGTCGATGACACCCCGACTTCCATATAACAATGTTACCACTCTCACGCTCTAGTTGCAAGCGCTTTGTTATTTTAATTGTATAGGTGCGTTATCCAATTTCATCTAAAACAATAGGATGAATTTGACTAGAGGTGTGTCTGCTTCTTGCTACAACACCATTCAGATCTGTACACTAGGAATAGCCAGTTAGTAACTTTTTGTCGGCAGACAGACTGACGTTGACGCACGCACCTGCAAGTGCGCTGCCGATCACAGAATGATAAGGGAATTTTTTTAATGTTAAGATCGGCAGATAGGCTGACGGCCCACTTGATGGTAGGTGGCTACCGTCGCCTATAACACAAGTAACGCCAAAGCTGCTGCAAGTGCGCTGCCGACTACAATAGGATTAAGGATAAGGGATTGGGAAGGGATAAGGAAATGGGCTCTGGCATCCTTTATTATTCACTGTGGTCTTCTGGAGGGGGGTGGTTACTGCCACCAGACGGGCTGCCCAAATGACTGCGACTCGCAAGGATGGATAGGGAATTTGGGTTGAGTTTTCATGAGATGAGTACGGAACAATGCGATATGAACCCTGACATTCTGTTATATTTTTGAATTTTGTTATAGTTTTCAGATGTTTTCAATTTTAGGGTAAAATAGAATTAGCAACGATCATTTGCTGGAACAGTAAAAGCAAAAACAATGATTAAATCTGGGTGTGTGTCGTCATAGTAACTCACTAATATTAAAAGTAGTGAAATATGTTTGTTTGTTTATGATTTCACCCATACATAGCTAGCCTACAGCATAGCCTGACTTCGTCTAAACGAATAAAACATAGCTTAGATTTAATTTCCATAAAAATTAGTTTGAAGATTGTTTAAAATGTCAATATTTTTAAATCAATTGGGAGGATAAAGGTTTTCGTCTTGAGCAACTTTTTCAATTTGATCATAATTACTTCTTTCATGTTATTTATCTTCGACGGATAAAGTTTTTATTGTAGTTATCATCACATAGCCTCAGATTGATTCGTTTAAGAATATACGAGTTTGATTTTATTTCTCTAAATTCTAACCTTAGGCTTGGATAAAAGAGATAGAGGGTCTATCAGTAAAGTTTGTATGAGAATTAATATATTTATAGGTCAAAATTTATGATGCAAGGGAAAAAGTGCGAGTATATATGTATTGTATGTATGTATATATCTCCATTAAGTAACTATAAAATGAATAAGTATCTATAATCTATCTATGCTAACATTGCTCGAATTCTTAGAGTTTATTCTTAGTTTTGATCACATTATCAAGTGGATTGTCAGCCTGTCTTTCGCTGTTATAGAAAATATTGGCAACTTTTTGTTTTTGGATCTGGTATTAACAATCTAAAGATTTAATTGAACTCTAATTTCGCATTCCGAGCTCAAGTTGCAATAAATAGGCAAGATTACACAAAATAACGATCGAGAAATATGATTGCATAATTACGGCGATTATAAAAGGAATTATTATCATTTTTACTTAAGATTATTGCGCAGTAAAATTAATTACTCCTATTAAATTTGCATTTTATGTAATCATTAAAACTAATCTCTTTGTAAAATCCATCTTCACTTAGGCGCATATTTGGAGCCAAATGAACATTAAAAAACCTTTAATTTTACTGCGATAATCTTGCCGTCTCTCTCTTACAGAGCTGATGACATTCGATGCTCGGAAATTTTATATGAAATTGGTGATATCAGGTTTTGGCAATGTGTCCTCAATTAAGCCACACGCTCCACTGTGGCCTGTGGCTTTTTGTAGGAATTATAATGCCATAATTTCTTGCAGATAAATATTGCGAACTAAGAACAAAACCAAGCACAGACATACTCATACTCATACTCATACTCATTTATTTTGCAAAAAAAGCGGTAAAAATTGGCTATAATATATATAATCATATACTAAAATATATACATATTTTGCCTTCACAACGCTAAAACTAATGTTTCTAAGTTCGCATTGCTACAATATATATTATTACGCGCTATATCGTATACCACGCGCACGAAGTTGCGGGCTCAACTAGTATTTTAAAATATTTATGTGTATGGTGGGCTTAACTGTTTTGGAAGCATTTTAAAGGTATAAAAGGAAGTTGTACAATAGCGTTGCATAAAATAGTGCTTTACACATGCGTACAACAGATTTGGGAGCAATTTTAAAATAGATTTAATTTATATTTATATATTAGTCTATATATATAGACTACTCTATTTCACCCTCTCTCATCTCCGCCCTTTATCACCCCTCCATACAAAATTGCTATTTTCCACGATTAAACTCAAAAACGTTTAAAAAATAAATATCCACCCGTGCGAAGCCGGGACAGACCGCTAGTATAACAATATAGAAGTCACGATGAAGTTATTTGAGAGAATGTAAAACCTTTTTATCTCAGTTTCTCAGTTCTCAAACTCAAGGCTCGTAGATATTCTTTTTCAGGAATAGTCCGTTTTTTTGTTGCACGTATTAGCTACTAAGTTTATGTAGACCATTAATTAAATATCTAATATATTTGATTATACACATAAAGTCATAATAAAGTTGAACTAGCCCTCCCTATACACTCAGTATCGTTACATCTAAAGAGCCCCATACATTATCCGCGTTGTGTCACATTATTTGCTACTCTGTGGCGACTATCTGGCGATCGTTGGCGTACACGGCGGTTTAGCCATGGTCCTCATCTCAAACTTTGCTACAAGGAAGTACAACAAATATTTACTTGCAATGGGGTACGTAAATCTTTCAATTACTTCCTTTTTTTATACGAATAAAATGTAAAAAAAAAACTAATTTGAATAATAATTGATTGGAACCGACTTCACGAACCAAACTGGTGAATGTATTCGGGTTTACTTTTAAAATAAAACAAGGGAGTGCCTGATACTACTTCAGTTAACATTTCATTCTACCCCTAGCGCCATCTGTTGGTTGGTAGGCGTGGTATTCGGAGTAGCAAGTAACTTTTTTTTGTGAATCGATTGAAATTTTGAGCCCATTTCCCTATCCCCCTCCTAATCCCTTATCCTTAATCCTACTGTAGTCGGTAGCGCACTTGTAGAAACTTTGGCGTTGCTTATTTTATAGACGACGATAGCCACCTACCATCAAGTGGACCGTCAGCCTGTCTGTCGGTCTTAACATTTAAAAAAAATGTTACGGGAAGCTTGCTACAATACATCACTGAAACCGCATTCAAATCGGTTAAGCCATTTCTGAGATTAGCGTGCATAAACGCACAGACAAAAGTTCTAAGAACTAATATATATAATTTAAAATATATAAATAAAAGAAATGTTTGCGCTAATGACTTTTTTATTATTATTAAAGATGGGTTAGCTCTTGGCCAGCATATATCCATGTAGGAAGGACGAGGCCGACGATGGAGCGAGCTCACCCAGAAGATGCCTATTCACTCGAACCTTGAAAAGATTTGGGTTGTATGAGCTGGGAAATAAAGACGCCGGCAGGGAGTTCCAGTCCTTAGCAGTGCGCATTATAAAAGATATTTTGAATCGCTTGGTCCGAATAGAGGGATTTCGACGAATACTTATTCGCTCATAGAAGGTCTATTCTAACGTCATACTATGTATTCAAAATGTTAACATGGCAAGACGGAAAATGAAGGCGTAATACCTACCAAATGTTTAATACAAATAAACATAAATATTTCTGTCTTCCTCTTATAATTTGAGAACCAGCGTCCTGGCCAGATACTGGAAGAGATAATGGTAGCTTGGGCATACCCTTTCAAGTCTAGGCGGAGCTACATACAGCATTGATATTTTCATCTATTGATTGCTTACAGATTGAAATCATGAAATAAAACAAGTTCTATTAGATTTTCTATTGCAAGTCTATTGATTAAGTCTGCGTAAAATATAGAGTATTTAATATACACATATAAAATATAGAGTCAGACTCTACTAATTTTTTTTTTTTTTTTTGTTAAAACCACATAGGCAATTAAAAACTAATTGAAGTTTTGAATTACAAGAGTATTGACATGGCTTATTGGGTATTTTTCCAGCGAAATTGTATATTGTTTCGCTCCATCAATTGTTATAGAAATTGAACAAGCTTAGAACAAGGTTAGGCACATATCCAATTGACAACGTCGTCTCCTCCGTCAGACATACGCGGAAGTCCTTACTATTAAATACATATAGAATGCAGTCACGAACAGAGCCATGATATTGTACGCGATAGTCCAGCGAGCTGAGCGACTCCTACGCGCCTCTGGCCTACAGCCCACAGCGTGGGTGGTGTGGAGCCTTTTTCTATTTACGATATATATACACTTACAATACATATCTACTCGACTATTTTAATTAATATTGAAATGCGAAAGTGAGTTTGTTTGTTCATGCCTTAACTACTCAACCGATACAAGTATCATTTTGTACTCATTGTCTGAGAATCTATCGAGAAAAAGTTCCCGAGGGTAATCTATACTAATATCATAAAACTGAAGAGTTTGTTTGTTTGTTTGAACTAATCTCAGGAACTACTGGTTCGAATTGAAAAATTATTTTTGTTTTGAATAGTCCATTTATCGAGGAAGGCTATAGGCTATATAACATCACGCCATGATAAATAGTATTATATATAAACGGTGTCCAGTACCGCGCGCCCAATGCGCACGCCGTCGCCGTATGGGCCGCAGCCAGCGAAGCGTGGCCGAGTTCAGCTAGTATCAAAATAAAATTCAAATAAAATAAATCACTGCTCATATTTGAAAAAAATCTAAATGTCATTCGATTCAATTCAAATTAAAATATTAGAATGAAGAAATAGTATGTTGCTTGCTGACACTATGTCTCTTGTGGCGAATTTACAATATTTGTCAGGCTTTGATTTTTTTTTTAATTTCAATGCTTAATGAAAACTCATCAAAATTCGCGAGCAAGAGTCGCTAACCGTCTCTGCAGAGGTCACTCAGAGCCAGCACAAAGTTGATAATTTAAAAAAAAGAACTACACTTCTTATTTCAAATTAGATAAGTGACGAGAGATTACACGTATGCGCAAAACTGCCACCATTATACGATTATGCAAATCGGAAACGAGTGATTAAATCGACGACGTGTGGACGACCGCGAGGACCGATAGAGACATCGATTTTTATCTCGCTTGTCATAACTTGTTTTCGAAATTTTAGAAGCGATGACAGGATTTGTAAATTTGAACAAAAAAAAATTGGAAATACTTTTCTTGGATCACATCAACAGTTTACATTATAGCATACCATTCAAAAGGAGTAAATTTTTAACAATTAAAAAAAAACATGAAATTACTAAATAAAAAAACAGGTAATTTTGCAGATATAACCTAAGTCTCACGCTTAGGCAAGCCCTGTATCATGGGACCATAGTCTAAATTTAAAGGACAGGTGAATGTGTATTTATGGTCACATAATCTATAGCTTGTATACACGCCTGTGTAAATATATACACTCATATACACAGATATACATGGAGTCATTTTTTTTTCTATAATTTTTTTTAATATGTGAGTGTGTTCAAAAATTACAATACTATGGCAGTAAGTTAACAACTGACAAAAAAGTTCCATTAAAAGCAAAATATTTAATTCCATTCAGGACACGACACGATCGTGTCACATTATATTGAGTGGTGTGCGAATATTTGTCCTGCTTATCCTGCATATCAGAGGACACGTCCTCACTTCTTAATCCCCTGTCCGTTCGATTACGGACATTAACATTTTTACGACATACACGGCTTTATGAAATCGCTTTGGCGGCGGACTGGTTGCACTTGCGAACGGATCGAGCGCTTTTTTCCATTTTTCTTGCGCGGTAATTAAAAACATGAGCGGACCTCAGGCTTCCATTAATAAAGCGCTTTAAGATGGCTCCGGGCGATTTTCTACCACATTTTTACAATTATAATTTTGAATGTGCTTTAACGGTCAACTTTAAGAATTGTTCCCAGGGCCGTGTTCCAGCACTCCTTTGGCCAAGGCTAATTTTGCTTCCAGAACTCCATGTGAGTATAATTTGATCTGTGCAAGATTTGGTCATACCCGTTCCGGGCGACCTGTTAGAGCTAATTATTCTCTGCCTGGCTGAACGGCTGTGATCAAATGACAGTTAAACAAAATTAGCCTTGGCTAAAGGAGTGCTAAATAACACACCCCAGAACTGGGATCTAATATACTTGTAACGTAAATATACCAAACCGACAATTAATAGACCTACATAATGCCTTCGTAACGCTACTTTTACCGGATTAATTAGTATTACGCCATAGTGCATTACTCTCGATTGCCCATTGCCCCAAAAGGCAACCGGTATCTCCTCTTATCATCGAACCATTAAAGGATTTGTCGGTTTGCCTGTCAAAGTGACAGTTGAAGTCGAACTGACAGGTAGCCATTATCGTGTGTTTTTTTTTTATTTGAGCATACATCTGTGACTTATGTTTCCTTTTTTTCTTTTATTACCGCACCGCGCACAACAGTCGTGGAGTTCATCCGGAGACCGCATTATAAAGGACTGCTCTTCGCTTGTACCGGATGGGTGATCAAGCTTATCCCGTATGAAGGAAGTTTATTCGCGTCAAGAGTGCTATAAATACTAAATTGTTGCAGAGTCTGCAGAACGCCTGCAAATCCCTGGTTGCATAATATCCTCAGGCGACTGCAGCCAACTTAACATCAAATGGACCGTCAGCCAGCCTGCAGCCCTTTCTAATAAAAAAGAGATATGCCCAAAATATCTCTTTAGTTGTGTTTTGTGATCTGTTTATACTTCTATACCTGAGAGATATGAGCATTGATATCCCGTGGTCGTATATGTAATTTAGTTCTGGCGTTTTTTTCTTATAAGTATCAAAAATGAATATTTTTTGAATTATAGTATTTTCACTGTATGATGATTTGCGTGACAGTTCGTAACTGACAATTTTAGTGATGCAAACTAACGACATTTAATCGATTGTTTGAAAATATCGAATCAGTTGGCAAAGCAAATGGAATCGAACTACCGGTTTTAGATTTTCAGATTTAGAAATAGATTCTTAAATCTTAAAAAACATTAAAGTAACGTCTGATTAAAATATTTATTTATTTATTCATTACTGTCAGAACTCGAAACTTGACAACTCGTATCAGACTCAGAACAAAATTTATTTTTGTTTTATTGTTATTATTAATCAGCTTTAGTTTTATTATCAAAATATGAAAAAATATTTGTTAAATCTCCGATATCCTTCGGCAAACATAGAGTACTTTCGATATATCGAATATAAGTAAATATCCCTAATGTCAATCCCTACTTACACAAGTTCCGTGCCACGCGTTTGACACCTTTAAAATATATGTTTTTTATTACATTTACCTATTATAATAATAAAATAATTATAAGTGATAATTCCTTTTGTGTTTTTCGAATAGATATTTTTTTTTCATACATTGTTTGTTTAATTGTTATTTTTTTTGTGTCAGTTTTTTTTTAAAGTTGAAAACAGTATGCGTGACACGAAAAAGTGAGAACTGTCACGCATATCATCATACAGTTAAAATACTATAGTTATAAACTATTGAACGGCTGGTAGAAGACACAAAGAGAGATCTCTTCTTAAACTAAAGCATTCTAACCCAAGTTGTGTGAGCATTGTATCGTCAACTATTCAAACAATTCGATGCCAAAAGATATGATTTTAATAGGGGCCAACACAACATCTAATAAGCATATTGTATTGAAAGTAGAGTATCTTAAAAACGAAATAAGTAAAGTAGGTAAGTAAATCACAACTAGAATTGATGAAGCAAACTTTACGCAAAAGTGATAGCAACGACCTGGAGCAACAGTATAATGACCCATAACAAAAAATTAATAAGTATTGTTTATAAGTACTGTTTACACATACTTATCTTATAATACGTTTTATGTATCAGGTAGTGGTCGATTATGTAGTTATCGATAGGACATATCATGACCTTTCAGAAATAAACTGTTTGAAGTCGCAACGTTTTTGTAATATTGGACTTTTTAAATTTTAAAAATTCTTTATACTTAAGCGTAAAACGAGAAAATTTCATTTGGTTTTATGTCATTTGTAAAAAACTAGTTTATTTTCAAATAGCTTTGACTTTAAATGTCCTCTTAAAATTTATTAGTAGAGATTTAAGAAGAAGAATGGCTCGAGCACGCTCATGTCTGTCCGGTTCCATTAAATGAGCATCTTTACATCGCCGACATTCGATATCGGATGAAAATCGTCCATAAGACATTATAATCATGTGCACAGTCAGTTATAGTTGTAGTTATAAACGAACCGGGCGACTGAAACAAAATGCCCCGAGAAATGCGTGCAAAAAATACTAACAGTGTAATGTTCGCATGTCGTGCCCCGTGTAAACCACCTGGCGGAGCGGTGGCAGGGCTGTCATTTACCATCTTACATTCCTTGAAGATGGACAAGATAAGAAATCTCAAAAACATCCTTCTCAATAACCAATTTGTGATAGCAGTTTTACCAGTCAAATAATCATTTTTCGATTTGGGCAACCCGTCTGGCGGCAGTAACCACCCCCTTACAGAAGACCACCGTGAAATAACAGCACGTGTGCTGTTGTGTTTCGGTGAGTGAGTAAGGGATGCCAGAGCCCATTTCCCTATCAAATCCTAATCCCTTATCCTTAATCCTACTACAGTCGGCAGCGCACTTGCAACAGCTTTGGCGTTGCTTGTGTTATAGGCGATGGTAGCCACCTACCATCAAGTCGACCGTCAGCCTGTCTTAACATAAAAAAAACTGTCAACAAATCAAGTCATATCAAACAAAATCAAATAAAAACGTTTATTTCTCAAAAATAGCATAACAATATCACTTTTTTGAAGTTCGGAAAAAAACAGCCAAGATGACGACTTTGGATACCATTCTTTTTGTCACCTTTAAATTACAATGCTTACTATATTCGTAAAAGTTTATTTATAAAAATGCACCATAAATCATAATTCCGTACAGCATTTATTATATAGTGATTGTATCACAAAATAAACAATCGACAGAAGATAGGATTCTTCATGGAATCAAGACACGATTGCACCAACCCTAGGCCCGAAGGCAGGCTGAGGCATCTCACAATTGAGATCGAACCTACGTCGGTTGCGTGCGCCCTATTCCACTATTCCACTCGAATGGACGAGTTAATAACCACTTAGCACATCCTATTACATTTACTTCTTTTATTTACTCTCGCCACTAAATTGTGGTTTTTAGATAGGACGACCAAGAAACGGGTAAACGCCATGTTCATGTCGTTCATGGCTTTCATTTAGATACTGTTCCAGACTAATATCAATTTTACTACTGTAGTCTAGAGTCTAGCTTTTGTCTGCTTCTCCGCTAACTTTTTCTAAAGGAAACAGCGATAAACTACGAAAGCTTATATATAAATTTGCAGAAAAAAATTGCCTTCGTGCGAAGCTGGGTTGGATTGGATCTAAACAGAATATTAAAATTTTGAACTTTGAACAACCAAATAAGGGATTTTGCATTTTATAGAATTCAAAAAGCAACATAAAGTTATGATAAGCAATGAATAATATATAATAATGATATATAATAATGAATAATATATAGCAATGATAATATTTTTTTTTTTTTTTTTGTTGCAATCTGCAATCTGCAATCAGTACTTGTAACTATAAGCAGATGTGTTATGTTCCACGTATGATATGCCGAGTGTGCCCTCCAATGAAGACATCTCCTCCTCTGATTCAAACATCCAGGATGTCCTTTCTTTTCAACCTTTTCTGATAATGGTGTTTCATCAGGTTAGCTGCCAATTTATTGGTGTGCACATGCAATCTTAATTTATATTTTTGGGAAATGATACCAATTTCTTCCTTGACAGTGTTCATTCCCAACTGTTCGTGGATTTCTGCATTGGTAATAAACCATGGTACATTGCAGAGAGTTCGCAATATCGCATTTTGCATTCTTTGCATGATTGAGATACTCGAGTTGCACGCACTGCCCCATAGTTGAATGCCATATAACCATATTGGTTTGAGTATTACTTTATAGATGAGCAATTTGTTGTCAATTGTTAATTTGCTGTTACGACCCATTAGCCAATGAATATTTTTATATTTAATGTTTATTTCTTCTCTCTTAGTTTTTATGTGGTGTTTCCATGTCATTCTTCGGTCAAGGTGTAGTCCTAGATATTTAACACTTTCCCTATGGGGTAGAGTGGTGCTTTCCATCATCACCGGAGGACAGTTGCCCTTCCTTAATGTAAAGGTAACATGTACAGACTTAGCCACACTCGCTTTCAATCTCCAGTGTCGAAGCCAGCTTGAAATTTCATCCAGACCTCTTTGTAACTTTCGTGAAGCCACCACTGGGTCTCCGTCGCTCGCCAATATTGCTGTATCGTCTGCAAAAGTAGCAGTGGTAACGTCTTCTACTTGGGGCAAGTCTGCTGTGTATATGGTGTACAGCATTGGACCCAGGACGGAGCCCTGAGGCACACCAGCACGAATATCAAAAAATTTCGAAGTTGACTCATTTTCTTTTACTTGAAATATTCGATCAGACAGATAGGAGCTGAGCAAGCAATAATAGCTATGTGGGAGCTCTTTCTTTAGTTTACACAGCATACCCTTGTGCCACACCCGGTCGAAGGCCTGCTGTATATCCAGGAATGCTGAAGAGCAGTATTCTTTTTCTTCAAGAGTCTTCCTGATATGTTCATACACCCTGTGAACCTGCTCTACGGTGGAATGGCCCTGCCTAAATCCAAATTGGTGTTGTGGTATTACCTTATTTTCTTTTAGGATGGGCAAGATTCTGCGCAATAAGAGTTTCTCAAAAACCTTTGATAAGATTGGAAGCAAACTAATGGGTCTGTAAGATGTAACCTCATTGGGTGGTTTTCCGGCTTTATGCACCATTAAAATTTGAGACACTTTCCAAAGTCTTGGATAATGTTGCACCCTAAGGACACCATTGAACAGAACAGTGAGGAACACCACAGCCTTTCTTGGTAGTTGCATCAGTACTTCTTTTGTTATAAGATCGAATCCAGGCGCTTTTTTGTTTTTTAATTCTTTAATAGTTCTCCATACTTCGCGAGTTGTTATTGGAGCTGGAGGAGTGGACATTTGTAGATCTTGCTGCAGTATCATGTTAACACTCCCCTCAAACTCTTCGTCCAGTGCTTCGTTTGGGCAGAAAACCCCCGCCAGATGTTCAGCAAAGGTATCAGCTTTCTCTTGATGTGTTTTGGCCCAGTTTTGGTTATTTTTGATGGGGGGCTTAGCTAATTGTGGCCTGCTATAGCTCTTTGTAAATTTCCAGAGTGAGCAATTGGTAGCTGAGGTCGCAGTAAGCGATTCCAGTTGCTCGCTTAGGGTGTCATCATGCCAACGACGAAGCATCTTTCGCAGAATAGTAGCCGCCCTGTTGAAGTTTTTCTTATCATCTGTGAGTCTACTCTGTTGCCACACACGTCGCAGCTTTCGCTTTTCTTGTATTGCATTTTTTATCTCTAGGGGATAATTCATAACTCCTGTCTTACGTTTGCCCTCTGGGGTGCTCATCCAACAGGCCTTCTGTATGAGTGTTGTTATAGATTTTGTCGCATTTTCTATGTCATTAGGTGTTTTTAGGGCTACTTCGAGATTTATATTTTTGTCAATGAACTCCTCAAAGGTTTCCCAATCAGTATACCTACTGCCGAGAGTCATAGGGCTTGTATATTCCACTATCATTGAGCTTAAAGTTGTTATTACAGGTGAATGATCTGAGCAGCTATCATAGCATGATTCTGTGCTATAGTAGTGTTTGGATAGTCCTTTTGTAATAAAGAAATCCAAAAGGTCAGGAGTTTTTTTGAAGTCACTGGGCCAATACGTCGGTTCAGAAGTCGATATAACAGACAAGTTGTTGTTATTAAGGCTTATTTTTAGCTGTCTCCCTCTCGTGGTTGATAATCTAGAGCCCCATGACGTATGTTTCGAGTTCCAGTCACCACCAGCCACAAAGCGACTGCCCAGCGATTTGAAGAATTGCGAAAACATTACATCACTTATATTATGTCTTGGTGGACAATATACTGCTGAAACCTTAATATCTCCAGTTTTCGTCACCACAACTATTGTTGTCGCTTGGATATGGTCGGTCTTATAGTCTGGCATCTGATAATGTTTAATAGACTTTTTTACTATTATTGCTGTTCCACCGTGAGCAGTCCCATCAGGGTGATTAGTTATATAGCACATGTAGTTCTTAAATGTGATACGGGATGTTGCAGTACAGTGTGCCTCGGAAATTAGTAGAATGTCCAGATTCTGTTCAGTCATTAATAGTTCAGCTTCGTTTTTGTTTGGTGCCAATCCGTTAATGTTCCAGGTCGCCATTCGTAAAGCGGTTAGTTTTGCAGCTTACCGATCAGTGTTGTGATGAGACTCATTAAGGTGCTCATTTGTTGGAGGATTAAATCAAATTTTTCTGATTGTTTTTGAATGATATGTTCTAAATTTGTAGGTCTTACATATTTAATATTTGGAAAGCAATGATAATATGAATAATAAAACATACAAATAACAAGTAAAAATATACAGTTTGTATGTATTTACAACTAGCTGAGCCCGTAACGTGTGGTATTCGGTATAGAGTGTAACTTTTTTGTTTGTAAACCGATTGGAATGAAACAAACACTAAATGTTACGGGAAACTTGCTACAATACATTAGTGAAAATCGCATTCAAATCGGTTAAGTCGTTCAGAGTTTAGCGTGCATAAACCCACATTCATACAGACAAAAATAATAAAACCTATTTTTTTGACTACGGTGACATAAGCACAACTTGTACAAATTGTTCTTTTGAAAAAATAAATAATGGACAGTCAAGGCTAGTTTACGATTTTATTTCATATATGTATAGATATGTCTGTCATAATATTAAATCAATTAGGATAAAATTGTTTAATATTATGACAGACACGGCTTTGCCCGTGGCTTTATCCAATTAGGATAAAGCCACGGGCAAAAGCAAGTTATTTACACTGAAGTCTATTAGAAACTTTTTTTAAATGTGAAATGATAATTACTAAAAATAATTAAAAACATTTCAATTTGACTTGAATTTAAAATTAATTGATTTCGGAAGTACGAGTATATGTAACTAATTGTTACACGATACGTCAAAAGTGTCGTTATTAATAATAACGACACTTTTGAATAATAAAATAAAAATTGGAAAATAAAATTTGATAACGGTTAATACCGTTATCAAATTTTATTTTCCTAATCTTTAACCTCCTTAACTATGTGATCAGGCTGTCTTTAAATATAGGGCTCCTTTAGATCACTACTAACATAATAAATCCGTTTTTTTTATTGTTTTGGATGCGCTAATCTCTGGAACCACCGGTCGTATTTGAAAAATCTTTTTGTATATCATAGACTAATTCTTGACAGAGGTTTATTCAATATATCTTAATGCCGTAGTAGACGTTTTGAGATGTGGACCATATGCTAGTAATTCAACTATTTAACATCACGCTACGGCCCTTGAGATGCTTTGTCTTGCGGTGGATTTGTGACCGAGTTCGGTCGCCAGATTTCTTTTAAATTTTACCGTTAGTAAAACTGCACTATTCATGACGCCACCTCTTCATTCTAGTACTCTATTTTATTCTATATCTTTTATTTACATGGCTATTTATACGGAAATTTAATTTCGGTTCAAAACAATATCTAACTTGCGTAAATTAAGGCACCTAATACGAACGTTAACAATGACGTGGTTTAATTAGCTAGCAATGGACACAGTCACGGTCACGGTACACGTCTGCACGTACATCAATCAAAATGAGAACACAGAGTAATGTGATACATTTTTTGTGACTACTCATTAATAACTAATTAAATGTGTTACTTTTAACTGAGTTACGGTAAACGTATTTATTTAAATTTCGCGGAATATCTATATAAGATAATTTTTTATATTTCCGTGATTAGGACGACACAGTAAGTCAAACACAATTGAGTTTCTCTGTAAGAAAAGATTTATTGGTTATTTTATATTACATGAAATTAAAGTGTGTATTTACTTAGTGTTATACCAAAACTTACATACCTGTAAGAAAAGAAACGACATTTAATGTTATTATTAACAATGTCAGTTCCTAAATCACAATTAGAATACCTTAACAATTGATATTTTAAATTATTGTAAAAAACGTAGTGATTATATACTCTTTGTAAGATACCCTAACAATCACGAGATGTTTGTAGGGTATCTTTTCCATAGCTCACAAACTTCATTTGTCATGTCACTGCGCGTTCGATGACGTTTGATGCGCGGGAAAATATAAATTAAAGAAAATTACATTTTTTCTTTACATCTCCCCCCGTAAAGAAGATAAGATGAAGATGTCTTTTGATGCATGGTCTTCAATCATAGGTTGGAGCTGGTGTTAGCTTTGAAATGTGGAAAAAGTTCGACTCTGATCTCCTATGGTCAGTGTTTATCTTGTAAATTGAGTTTGAAATTTTTTCTATAATTTTGTACGGTCCGAGTTTCAATTCATCAAGCTTCTTTCGATTCAGTTTGTTTCCATTCTCTATAAAAACAGTATCACCAACTTTGAAGTCTATATGTTTTCTATTTTTATCGTAAATTGTCTTGTTATAATTGTGTGATCTGATTGTATTTTCCAGAGCTTTTTTCCTGGCCTGGATTAAGTCATGGTCAGTCTTGTTTTGTTTCAGCTCATTTGGCAAAATCGTAACATCTGTGCCATAAAGTAGGTATTTGGGAGCATATCCAGTAACAGTGTGCTCCGTTTCATTGTATTTTTGTACACAGTTGTGGGCTACAGTTGTCCATGCCATTTTTGTGTCATGTTCGTTTATCTTGCACCTGATTTTATTGACCAATGTCTGGTTTAATCTCTCGTTTAAGCCATTTGAAAAAGGAGAGTTCACTGCTGTAAAAATTATGGGAATATATTTTTCATCCAAAAATATTTTAAATTCCTTAGAATTGATACCTGGGTATTGGTCTGATAGTATCAATTCAATGTTATCACTTTCTGTACAGTTTCTTATCAGTTTGATGAAATCATTCGCATTTTGAGTACTTGATGTTAGAATAAACGCATATCTGGTGAAATGATCTAATAAAAGATGTAAATATTTCTTTGTTGATCTGGAACCTCCGAAGCCTCCAATGGTATCAATAGAGCATATCTGAAAAGGTATTGTGGCGGGGCCCAAGTGGGACATCAACCCACATTTAATTTGTCCCCTTGATTTATTCTTTAAACATACTGTACAACTCTCACAGATTCTTTTTATATTTTTAGTCATATTTTCTGCTGTATACACTGAGCTAATCATTCTCTGCATTTGTTTAATTCCTATATGACCCAGATCTGTATGTACACTTTTCATAAAATCTATGCTAAATTCCTCTGACATAATAATTTTTTCTTTTTTCTTTACTTTTTTGTAGTAAACATTGTGTTTTTTCATTAACTTGTCTTTTCTGCATTGTATATATTTATTTGTAACTTGATCTTTTAGGATATCTTCTAGTGTTATTATATTAACTACTTTTAACTGCTCCTCTAGATTTTCATTTGGTCCAAGGACCGGGTTCCTGCTTAGGCAATCAGCTTCAATGTTGTATCTTCCTGGCGAATATTTAATTTGGAAATCATATTGTGATAAGTAGTATGTTAGATCTCCTAATTCTTCGTCTGTTCTAGATCTTATGTTCATATTCTCCAGTGGTTTATGATCTGAAAATACAGTGAACTTCCGACCTATTAATAGATGTTGCCAATACTTTACACATTCTTTAATTGCCAGGCATTCCAGATAGATAGCTTTCTTCCTTTTTTGTACTTCAGTCAATTTTTTTGAAAAGTATGCTACTGGTTTTTCTTCACTGTTCTTTTGTGGCTGTTTTAGTACTGCTCCTACTCCTAGTATACTAGCATCTGTGTATATGTGGATAGGTAGGTTTGGGTCAAAGATTGTTAATATTGGTTGAGAACATAATATTTGTTTCATTTCATTAAACGACTCCTGGCATGCATCAGTCCAGTCAAAGGTTTGTCCTTTTCTCAAAAGGTTATGCAATGGTTCCAATTTTATGGCTATGTTTGGCACATACTTATGATAAAAATTTATTTTTCCCAGGAATTGCCTCACATTCTTTTGAGTTTTTGGAGTCGGGAAATTTTTTATTGATATTAAGTTATCTTTCAGTGGTCTGACTGAATTATTCTGTATTATGTGACCCAAATATTTAACTGTATCTGCTGCAAATGTGCATTTAGAGAATTTTAGTTTTAAGCCTTCGCTTTTAATTGCTTGAAAGAGTTTTTCCAGATGTGTGATATGATCCGAGAAATTTTCAGAGAAAAGTAAAATGTCATCGATGAAACATACCGTGAAATCTCCGAGCTTGTGTTTCCGTATTATATTACACATTATTCTCTGGAATATAGCTGGGGAGGTTTTTAAACCAAATGGCAAGCAGGTCCATTGATAGTGTCCCTCCTGCGTCACAAATGCAGTTTTGTGTCTATCTGTGATACGTAAAGGGATAGACCAAAACGCAGAGTTTAGGTCCAGTGTTGAGAAAAACTTGCAATCTCTCGTCTTTAGTATTAGGTCTTCAATAAGAGGGAATGGCTGTGATTGAGGCACAACGATTTTATTTAAGTCTCGAAAATCGATGCACAATCTTGATCTTTTGTTTTCATCTCTTTTATAAGCTAATGTGACTGGTGCTGCGAATGGGCTATATGATTCTTCTATTATATTTTTTTTCAATAATTTTGCAATTTGATCTTCAATCTCCTTCTTATCTTCTATTGTGCAACGATATGGCCTTTTGCAGCAATATTTTTCTATTAGTAGATCAATGTGTGCTTCATAATCCGTTACCTGTCCTATGTCATATTTGTCCTTCGCAAACACAGACTTATTTTTCGAAATTAATTCATCAATCACTGCCTGTTTTTGATAGTCTAGATGATTTATACAAATTTTGAAGATTTCTTCATGTATGTCTTCATTGAAGTTTATTAAATTATCATATTTAATCTCCTTAGAGACTATATCTATTTTGTCTGTTTCCTTGGAAACTATTTCACTTCTTTTTATAGGTAATTTCTGCGTAATTTTTAAGTTTTCGTTTTGAACTAGGTAAAACTCTTTTATACAATCAAGTCCCACTAAAAAATCATAATCGAAATTTTCCTTGTCTATTACGAAAACATTCATCTTTTTTTTCACGTCAAAGATGGCTATATCAAGTGTTATTATCCCTTTTGCCTTTTTAACGCCATTAATCGTTTTTAAATTAGTATTGTTGCAATGACTGGCTTCCTTATTATTTATTTTTAACAATTTTGAATTTATTAATGAGACATTAGACCCAGAGTCATAGATCCCAGAAACTTCAACATTTTTATTCAGTACTAATTTCACTTTGATCAATGGCGGCACTATTAGTTTTTTTGATCTTCACACCGCAATTCACATTCCAATTCGGAATTGTTGATGAGCTTTATTTGCTTTTTTTCTTTTTCAGTATTTAAATTTGTTTTAAACCAGCAGGAATCTTCTGAATGATAGCGTACACCTTTCTTTAGTTTTTCACAAATACTACATTTTTTCCTCTCTGGCTTAGTATCTTCTTTCTTCTTGATAAATTTTCTTCTTGAAACTAAATGTTCTAATTTTCCAAGTTCACTGAACAAATTCTCTGTATCTACGATTTGGTCTTTGTTAATTTTGTCCGTTATAAAATCTGGTAAGCCGGCAGCAATGATATCAATAAGAGTCCCTTCATCTATTGTTTTTCTGACTTCGAGTAAAAGTTTTTCTTTCTTTACTGCATATTCTAATAAAGGTCCTGATTGGTACTTGTAAGATAAAGCATACTTGCTAGCAGTCCAACCTTTATTAGTATAGGTTTGCAAAAAACTAGATTTCCATTTTGACCACTCGGAATGTAAGCCAAGTTTGATCATCATGGAAGAATACCAATCAGTGCATGACTTTTCAAGAAATAATCTGAAGATTTCAATTTTTTCTTCTTCTTTTACTATACCAAACCTTGCACATTCTTTTTCAAATACCTCCATCCACTGGTATGCACTTGAACTTTTACCATCAAATTTTTCAATCACAAACTTGTCAGCTAACTTTTTAATACTTTGTTTTTCTTTGTCTTGTTGACTTTTAACTAATGTTTCCAAAATTTTCACTATAGGATCTTCTGAACACCTATTACTACCGATAGCCATTTGTTCTTGGGTAGTTTCCTCTAAAAATTGGTCCTGAAATATCATGTTCTCATCCTCATCAACATATGTTTGTAATATATCCTGTGTTGTTTTTATCCAAACACTTCTAGTTTGATATCTTTTCTTCAATGTATTTTTTACAGTAGAGAAGGTTTTCGAGGTTTGAATATGTTTGTGAAGTGATACCGATTGATATTCCTCAGGCATAAGGAAAACTTTTCCATCTTTTGTGGCAATTGCGGTTATGGCGATATAGTTCGACTTTCCGTCTATTGATGCTTTAATTTCAAACGTAAACTTCAACTTCTCCATTTTCTGACAATAAATGTCGTTTTATAAGATAATTTTTTATATTTCCGTGATTAGGACGACACAGTAAGTCAAACACAATTGAGTTTCTCTGTAAGAAAAGATTTATTGGTTATTTTATATTACATGAAATTAAAGTGTGTATTTACTTAGTGTTATACCAAAACTTACATACCTGTAAGAAAAGAAACGACATTTAATGTTATTATTAACAATGTCAGTTCCTAAATCACAATTAGAATACCTTAACAATTGATATTTTAAATTATTGTAAAAAACGTAGTGATTATATACTCTTTGTAAGATACCCTAACAATCACGAGATGTTTGTAGGGTATCTTTTCCATAGCTCACAAACTTCATTTGTCATGTCACTGCGCGTTCGATGACGTTTGATGCGCGGGAAAATATAAATTAAAGAAAATTACATTTTTTCTTTACATCTATACGAATAAATTCTCTTCGTTGTAAAGCTTCTATGTACTCACCTGAAGCAAACAATTTTTTTTAGGAAATAATAAAAAAAACATAGTGAAAATATTAACTCAGTTAACAAAACATGAGACTTTTGGGATACATAAATTTTATTCATCGTGATCTCAGCCATAGGACGTTCACTGCTTTTTTTTATGTTAAGGTCGGCAGACAGGCTGACGGTCCACTTGATGGTAGGTGGCTACCGTCGCCTGTAACACAAGCAACGCCTAAGCTGCTGCAAGTGCAGTAGGACTGCAGTAGCATTAAGGATAAAGGATTAGGAGTAGATAGGGAAATGGGCTCTGGCATCCCTTACTCATTCACCGAAACACAACAGCACACGTGCTGTTATTTCACGGTGGTCTTCTGTAAGGGGGTGGTCGCTGCCGCCAGACGGGCCGCCCAAATGACTGCGAAACGCAGTGTGCTAGACAAAGTACTTCCCTAACGTTCTACATTGCGCTTGTCGTTCCATGGCTTCCACTGGAGAACCTTCCGGTCCCAGCAGCTTACTATGTAGCTTACTACCTGCCCACTGCCACTTGAACTTTCTACTCCGCCGGGTTATGTCGGTAACTTTCGTTCGTCTACGAATATCCTCATTTCTGATTCGATCTCGCAGTATAACCCCTCATTGGGCTTTCTTGCGAGGCCCATAGTTAGATACCATGTTTCAACGCCATACTTCTTCACTGACAATTCATATTGGTCAAAAACTTTTTTAAGACACTGAGGAGTTTTGGATGAGAAAGATATCTCGGAGCTTTCCGGACGCTGCCGAACGCTTTAAATTAATTTTAGTAATTTTAAAAAACTAATATTATATTTACAATATAAAATTTTTCATACATACAGAAAAGGACATGGGATACTTTCATCCAGAAAAAAGAGTACTTTTTCCGAGATATCATCTAAAAATCTATACATATTATAATAAAATCGTAAACGAGCCGTGTCTATAATTTAATTATTAAAAAAAAAAAAAACAAGCTGTAGTTTGTAACAATTGTTGGTCTGCCTGAATGGCGTACAAAACTATAATAAAATCCAATAATCCAATGGCATAAAATTACCAATACAATTTCAATACCATTACAAGTACAATAGTACTTAGAATTTTTGTTTGTCTGTTTGTGCGTTTGTGCACGCTAATCTCAGAAATGGCTTAACCATTTGAATGCGTTTTTCGCTGATGTATTGTAGCAAGCTTCCCGTAACATTTAAGTGTTTATTTCATTTCAATCGGTTTACAAATTAAAAAGTTACGCGCTTAACCGATTAGCTTAACGGGCTCAGCTAATTAAAAATAAAATCAACGCCTAATAAAAATATATGAGCAAACAAGGTTTAATAAATATTTAAACACCTGAGAAATAGCTAGTTTTAAAATACGAGTACCGGGCACGTTAAGTGAACTCAGGTTTCGGTGATGCCACTATCCCCTCCTATAATCCCTTATCCTTTTACAGTTGGCAGCGCTTTATTTTATTATATTTAACTCTATTGACAAATTAATAAACTTCTAAATTGGCTTGTTTAACAATAATACAATGCTTGGGGCGCTTTTTATATTTCTAAAATAAAAGTAGCTCAAGGTACTCCTCATAACTTCAGCTATCTGCCAGTGAAAGTCCCGTCAAAATCGGTCCAGCCGTTTCAAGATAAAGCGAAACAAACGGATCGAACAGTTTGAAAATTAGTTTTTCGTTTTATGTACTGCATAACTATACTTTGATAAACATTTAGTAAAAAGCAGTTATTTTGACATTACAGACACTTCAACGTCACTAGGAGACTGACTTCCTCCGACCTTGTTGTGTCCGTAGCCGTGACCGATACGCCCAGATACGCCACAGTCATGGTTTCTGCCTTTGGAACCATTGACATTTTTACAATTATTGTAGTTGGCTTGGGCTGTACCATAAAAATGTAATTTTAACACAAAGAATAAGTGAACTTATACATCACCGCTTTTAGGATGATCACCGTGAAATAACCGCACGTGTGCTGTTGCGTTACTATCTAATCACACATGAATCTTCATGACGTCGTTTGTAATCATATACCATCAAGAGGTAAGATTCTACCATGCTTTGTATAAAAAAAATGTTCAGTTACAAAACAAATTCTCTACACAATTGCTTTAATCGATTCTTTTTATAATTTAACATATTCATTCCGGCACACCGAATTCCTAGTAGTCGGATAAAAAAATAACGGTGTTCTATCGAGACTAATAAAAATACGGTATTAATCTCGATCAGACCGATTACGTTACGCAATAGCAGTGAACGTTTATAGCATCTCTAATTATTATTAAAACTCCCTTCTCTAATCATTTGATAACTTATAAAAGTTATTATATAGTTATTTCCGATTTAATTATATTTCTATGTATGATTTTTTTTTGATAAATTTTTGATACATTTTTTAATAAATTTTCATAATTTTTTGATCATTTTTTTTTCTAACTTTATTGCCGGGATGCTACTTCGACTTTTATTGGCGTAGGCTGTGCCTCCTTTAATTGCGGCGGCATCTGCCATGTTATTTTTTCCTGTTCCTTGTTGTGTGTTTTTTTCGGTGCCTGCCTCGTTGGAGGCCATGTAATAATAAATAAATAAATAACACATAATATGATCACACGTAGCATAATTTCAATTTTTATGTTTCTTTACAGGCAAACATACCTAACTGTTAATCCACCACTATCTAATGGGTCAAAATAGTTGTTTTCGGTCACAAAAATAGCTTTTACAGTGTTCAATTAAAGACAGATCTATAAAAGTTCGATAAAGTATAAATATATTCTGATTCTCATAAGATGAAATCCTTTGAAAATGACGCTAAACAGTCGAGTTGACTGGTGACGTCACACTTTCTATTGCCATGCGAACACGTAATAGCAACACAAATATTTGATGTCTCAATTTTTAGCTTTACGAAAACGGCGCCTGTTATGCGATACACAGATTTATTAACGGATACTTATATGAGTACGTGCCGTACAAGTCCATGATGTATTTTGTCAGCTTTATGGTAATTTATGTTGATTCGCCAATTAAGTAGTCACTTTCTATGACTATGACGTTTTTGGATATGATATCTATTGGGCTGGCTAATAAATCAACTCGACAGTTCGACACCTCACTTGATTACTTACATGGAATTACATCGGAGGAAATAATTATGCATATCGACCAGAAGTAATCCCTTTGACGAATAATTATCACTAGCTCTAATGGTAAAAGAAAATATGTTTATTTATTTATATATTTGACTAGCCTGTCGAATGATTTGTTAGGGTGCTTGCCTTAACGCTCTGTTTTAGGGTTCCCGGATTCGATTCCCGGCAGGATCAACATTGAAAATGAACTTTTCAAAGTAGGCTTTGGTCTGAATCTAGAAAGTAGTGGTGGGGCACACTGCGTTTAACAGTCATTTGGGCAGCTCGTCTGGCGGTAGTAGTCACCCCCGTACAGAAGACCACCGTGAAATAACAGCACTTGTGCTGTCGTGTTTCGGTGAGTGAGTAAGAGATGCTAGAGTCCATTTTTCTATTCCTTATCCTCAATCCTACTGTAGTCGGCAGCGCACTTGCAGCACCTGTGGCGTTGCTTGTGTTATAGGCGACGGTAGCCACCTACCACCAAGTGGACCTTCAGCTTGTCTACCGATCTTAACATTAAAAAAGTACTCTGATGTAGGCGATACAAGACTGACACAATATTCGGTATACCAGACAAAAGATGGATGGATTAAGCCGTAACTAAGTCCATCAGAACAATCAGCAAAAATGCGGTTGCCTGGTGGACTTAGCACATGCATTTCACAGAAAGGTCAGGCCAACAGTATATAACTTAAAATATTTGTATTAAAAATTTATATATCTCATACAGATTTTTATGTCGTATAAACGAGTAGGTCGTATAACACAGAATAATGTTTTAGTGTTTTTGCACTTTTTACAGAGAATCTGTTCTAACTATATTACTTTAAAAAAATCTAGTATATACATGGGTAGTGAGTGTTCTATGCGAACCGTTAGACTATTATAATAAAGCATTGAGTGAACGTTACACTTGTAACGGCCGATGGACAGGTCGCGATAAGCTTCCGTAGAAAAACGTGAGCGCTTCCAAACTTAGCAAGCATGAAGGAGATTACTCGCTGAACAAAATTTTAGCAGTATTTTACTGTACAAGTCCACTCTTCTCTGGTACTAGGCATAATCCACGAACGAGACGTGACATCTCCTATACTTCTGCAAACCTCGCCAGTGGGAGAGTCGTACTTTCTCACTGAGTGCCCAAGTAGGACAACTTGGACAGTACCCAGATTGTAGCCTAAAAGCTAATTTAAACTCAGTTCTACTAAGTTTTTTATTATAAAACCATGGGATGTTATTTATTATTTTATAGTACAAAGATATGAATTGGGTACGTTTTTGTGTGAGAAGAGTGATGTGATGGGAAAGTTTCTAGAATTATAGTCAAGGACTTGCATTCAATTCTTTAGTTCACATTTAAGTTAAAATTTCTAATAAATAACTCTATTAAAAAATCCATGAACAAGACTTGTTTGTTTAAGCAATAAACAAGACATGTCTTGTTTAATGCGAAACTGAAGAGTGGAACCAAGAAATCTACTCACGGTCCAAATTAGATTGTATTGAAGTTGACATGCTAGATGTAAATTCGATTTAGAATCGTGGAGTAATAATTCACAGTGTAATTAACTTATAAATAACAAAAGAAAATAAAATATGACACTTTTAAATAACATTTTGAACATAAAATTAAAATGAAATTAATTAATCACTAAGATACGTATCAATCCAACCTAGCGATTAGATTAGTGTTAAAATAAAACTTCTCAGAAGTTGCAGTGACCGTCAGAGTTAAATGTAAAAATGCTATAATTTGTTGCTCGACTGACTCACTTGGTTGACCTATAAAAATAAAAACAGTTTAACGGTTGACTAACCCCGACTCCCCTCACCAGCAGAATTAGTGCGCGCTGAATGGCTCCGGCAAACGTCTCGCATTCAATGAGCGCCGGCCAGGGTTCGTTTGCAACTATCATTTCAACTGAATCCAGTTTGTTATCTAGATAATATTCCAGTTATACCAAGATTGTAAAACTAGATGCGGAGTTTGCCAAGTTTGTGAAGCTAGAACACGTACATACACTTAAGTTGCCGGTCGCCAATGGGCATCCATTTCGGCAAAGGTCTTAGCTGATAAAATCATCATCAACATTATCAGCTGACAGACGCCCACAGTCCATTGCTGGACAAATGTCTTCTCCCACGGACAATTCGGTTTATGGAGTTAGGGATCGAGGCAGTGAAAGAAAATGAATGATCCTCTGTGTAGTGTGAGGTTGAAACCTCACAGGAATTCTAGTGTAGATACTTCTTGATTAATAATACCAGTGCTTTATTGTTGGTAATGAACCAAACAAGAAATTTTGTTTTATTGTTGGCAATGAAATACTTTTGGTACACATACTTTGCTAAAATCTAGGAAAGAGAAAGGTTTCGCCGTCTTTTTCACGCCCTATAGAAGTTGGTCCCTTGCCAATCCATCAATCTGCATGTTTTTACTTTTTCTCGTGACTTTAGTTCGCGACATCGAGGATTCCCGACCCGCACCGTCCAAAACGCCATGACTACACTGATTTCTTAAATGGTGAATTGAGGTCAGCGTTGTCCCTTTCCCGCTTTCAGCTTCAACCTCGCTGCACGTTTCAACTTAATACCCTCGTTACTGATCGAATCATCCCCTGAGTGAGTGAGACCAAATACCCCAGTGTAATCCTTGTCTTGCCTCATAGGTAGACAATGTAAGATGATGTTGTAAAAGTTCTACGTCAGGCCGATCATGGCGTATGCCAGCACTCACTTAGTACACGTTGCTCTCTACCACACCCGTTCCCTACATATGATCAAAGATTGATTGCCTTGTCACCACCGAAATATTGATCTTCAAGTGCATCGAGGATTTTCACGTTAAGTACTATAACGGGATCACTCACCATCTCGATCGCATACTTGTAGAATCCTTTACCTACACGCGCGATCTTCTGCTCTATTACCTACTACTATTATGTCAAATTTAATTAAGAAGCTGGTTATCAATGGTTTGTCGCTGTTAAATTTGTTCGGCGCAAAAAATTAATTTATCTAATTATATTTCAGTCACGTTTAGCAATTACTGATTAATTTTAACTAATTAGTTAATTGCTTCGAATTAATTTGGTAATACAAGCTTATTGTACATTAATCTTTTTAGCATGCGTGCTAACGGTTAATTTACACGAGTGTTTATTAGTATATTATTATGTCCATATTAATAAAATTATTGTAACGAAAATTATTCTGTCTCTCGGTTTGATAGTCCATAGTCATCCACAGTCCCACATCATAAGCAAGATTACAAGATTACAAGGGTACACTATAAGTAAGATTACAAGGGTTGCCCTTGTACCTTTATAGGTCCTTCATGCCTGGTAAAGAGTTGACTAAAATTGAACTGATTTTATCTAAAAGAGTCAATCAAAAAGTACAGTATTAATTCATAGTTACTAAAGTCTTTGATACTTCTATACTACTCAAAACAAAATAAGGGCCACTAAGATTTTTTGTTGTACCATGAAAACAATAAAGACATTAAATTGTTTAACTTATGTAACTACAAAATAATGTTATTGGTTATAATATAGGCTAATAATTGTTTAAAATAATGATCATGAACTGTTTTTTTAAGTTCATAATGAAATTGGCCATTTTGAATGAAAAACATGAACAAAAGAAATCACCAGAAAAAGACAAAATACTGTTCTTGTCACTTTTGTTTCTTCTTTTTAGTAACGAGTATATCCTCCTCTCTTAGCAATACACTCCTGAAGCCTCGTATGCATACTCTGGATCAAATTCCTCACGTTTTCATCTGGAATCTCCTCCCAGGCACGTTTTAAAGCGTCAATCAGCTGCTGTTGGTTGTAGACCCCTTGCTCATTCTCCCTAACCCTTCGTTTCAATTGGTCCCACAATTGCTCGATTGGATTTAAATCCGGACTGTTAGCTGGCCATGGTAATACCTCAATATGAGACCCTTCTAGGACAGTTTGTGTCGATCGAGCTTTGTGTGCACGGGCATTGTCTTGCACCAGGATGAATCCAGGCCCCACTCGCTGTGCAAATGGGATCACTTGAGGCCTGATGACGTCTTCGATGTAACGTTTTGCAGTTACGGTACCCGCATTTAAAATGGTGAGCTCGGTTTTACCGTGTAAACTAATCCCACCCCAAACCATTACGTTGGGACCACCGAAACGGTCAACTTCGTAGATGCAGGACTCCGAAAAACGCTCGCCGCGTCGTCTCCACACCCTAACACGCCGATCATCATTAAAAAAATTTACTTTGCACTCGTCTGTAAAAAGCACCTTGCCCCACTGATTAATCCCCCAGTTCAAATACTGACGGCAGAATCTTAAACGGTTTGCACGTTGAACCCTAGTCAGAGGAATTCGAACAACTCGACGTCTTGACATTTGCTGGTCTTCGTACAATCGATTGCGTATAGTTTGATCACTGACACAGGTACCCGTTGTCAGCCGTAGGTGGTGTTGTAACTTACGGGCCGTTGCTGTACGATCACGACGAGCACTTAGTTGGACGTACCGATCCTCGTGCGCCGTTGTTACACGAACTTTACCTGAACCGGGTCTCCTGGCAACACTGCTGGTCTCTTGGAAGCGATTCCATACATTTTGGACAGCTCTCCGAGAAAACCCAACTGCAAACCCACGTAACGCTGAGAACGTCCTTCTTGAATCATAGTTATGGCTCTGGTTGCTGTAATTGTATCCATGTGCCTTCGTACTGGTGGCATGATTGACGCGAGATGAGAAATGAATCAATTAAAATTGAAAAAGTAAAACGTTTTTCCTAAAATAACCGAAACAAGTTAAGAAGACAATCGGAGAAAAACATAAGAATAACTTCCAATTATTTTTTTTCTTAAAACGATGGCCAATATTTTTCAAATTAGGAAGCATAAAAGAGATCAAACACCAAAGAGTTCGTAATATCAATATAATGCTACTTATCAGTTACTTTCAGTTTACTAAAGTGCACTTAAATGTAAATAAACCAGTGGCCCTTATTTTGTTTTGAGTAGTATATTTTTAAAAACCTTTAAAATTGAATTTTCGCCCTCTGTAACTGGATCTAGCGCAACTACTTGACTTTCAGTACAATTTGTATTTGAATTTGCTTGAGTGTATCGTGTGTAATAGACTATTAACAGTAGACATAATACGTAACTAAACGTCAATTAGCGGCAATAGAACGCAACGCGACTGACACGGAACCACTACGATTTACTGCTCCATTCATAATATCTAACTAACTGCCACAATCATCGTAGATTCGTGAAATCTCTACAAGCAGAATATTTAGTTCAGAAATAGTGTACGAATACGTAAACATTTAATAAGGAGCTATTTTCGGTATTGGGTATTTTTAAATCACATTTTTTTGGTTTCACCTTTCAACAATTTTATTATTTCAATTTACTTACTTCTATTGTGTTTTGGTGAGTTAGTAAGAGATAGAGCCTATTTTCCTGTCACCTCTCGTTACCTATCAAGGTTGGCAGTCCATTAAAAACTCCTACGGTTACATGAATTCATAGGTGACGTGATGGTAGACACCTACTATCAAGTGGATCGTCAGCCCGCCTGCCAACCCTTACACAAAAAACCCATAATGGCATTTGTCAATCAATACCAAGTGAAAAGACGAGTAATTTGGACGAACAAGTCCTTCGGTTTACGAACTAAAGTTTTCACATTGCCATTTCACGGTAGATGTTCAAGGCTGCTTTATGGGGGGAAATTACGTAAGCAGATAAGACTATACCATGTTGCCAGTTGATACAGATTTATTATATTAGAATCATAAAAAAAAAACAGGTAAATATATTGTGTTTTTATTTTGGTTCGTTCATATTTAATTTTTCAGATCGACTGGATAGTCAACTTCTTAAATATTGGCAATCAGTACACCTCTCTAATAGTATATGTATATATACAATAGTATATGTACAATAGTAGTATTTAGCGTTGCACCTAATGACGTTAGGTACGTTTAGTAGGTGTAATACAATACGTCATTATAATGAATTTTAATTTAAAATTTAAAATTAACAAATTATGTAATATAGAGATATTTCGGAAATAAAACTTATTATTATTATACCTTATTTACATTTTTAAATTTTTCTTTTAAAATATCTTAAATTACTTCTTCTCCAGTGTAAAATTTTAAATATTTTCTAAATAAATTAAATTTAGAGTAATTTCAATCTAATATAAGGAACTATTATTATTTGAATTATTATAATACCAAGAACTGGTGGTATTGTATAGCTTTCTCTCTCGTACAAGAAGTAAATCCGAGTGTAAATTGTGCGCAGTAATTGTCGTTTGGGCCAAGTTGAATGCAAGTGTTGCTCATTAGGGATTTTGTATTGATCTAATTAGAACAACTCGGCACCGTGTCGACGCTTCTACACGGAGCCAATTATACTTAAATAAACCTTTTATAACCCTTTAATAAGTAAGAGGATTTAAACTTAGAAATGTTTTATTCGAGCAAATTAGAAACTTAAACGGAATGGAAAATATTTATTACTACTTAGCGAATGCTTACGTTGTAAAATAACGCCGTGTTCCTAATTTCAGCTTTCCAAACTTAGTAGTTTAGGCTGTGCGTTGATAGGCAGGACAAATGATTTTATAAGTATAAATGGCTACCCTTTTAAAAAATAAACAGCACTTGTGCTTTTGTCTTTTGTTTCTAGGCGACGAGTGCCATCTACTTGTCATGTAGATGAATACATCTGCTACTTTTAATCATCTATACATAATTATAGTAAAATTGTAAACGTACCGTGTCTAAAACAATTTGTGCACGTTGTACTTATGTTACCGGGGTAAAAAAATAGTTTTTAGAGTTTATGTCTGTTTGTCTGTGCGTTTGTGCACGCTAATCTCAGGAACGGCTTAACTAATTTGAATGCGGTTTTCAGTGATATATTGTAGCAAGCTTCCCGTAACACTTGGTGTTTATTTCATTAGAATCAGTTCACAAACAAAAAAATGACGCGCTATACCGAATACAACGCGTACGAAATTGCGGACTCAGTAGAACCATATTTGAATATTGAATTTCAGACCACCATATTTGAAAACACCTGTATCCCAAATTAGAAGCCAACGACACCTCGAGAGCTTGTCAATGTAATCAAACATAAGCTACTGAGACATTTAACATACCTCTATCACTTTCTCTCCAACGGTGACTTGTGGCGGTGGAGAGGGACGAAGAGAGACGAGTTTACGAGGAAAGTGCGAACAAATAGTTCGTGAGCACCTGATTCTCAAGAAGTATGTAAACGACCAAAGCATTCGAGTGTATATGTTAGCTTTGTGTCAATGGATATCTCGTTATCGCGCTAATAATCTTAGGGTTGTCACATTTTACTATTTAAGACAATTCTATATTTTTACTATCCGAAGCTATATTATATTTTTTCTCTAATATAAAAATAGGTACTATAGCCTCCTAATTATAATACGTTGGGGAAAAAGTTTTTATCGCATTCTGCCCGGCGGTAAAAGCTCATAATGAACAATGCACTTCCAATCCCACCATAAACACAGCATCACCTTATTGCGAGTTAACCCGGGTTTTGGCATAGTCTGTGAAGCCTGACTGACCTTTTTCGCACGTTCTTGTCGTACGTGATTCACTTTTCATCACCGCAGTTACCAATCTCTTCAAAAAAGGTTCGGTTTCATTATGTCTCAATAAAGAATCGCAAATGAGTACACGATTCATAAGGTTCCTTTCAGTGAGCTTTTTTGTATATCCAGCTTTTTTCAAATAGGTCAAACTGTCTTACGTGATCAATTCCCAATTCTTCAGCTATGTCGTAACTACAGATATGCCGATCTTGCTCCACTTTTTCAAAAGTGGCGTCCAATTTATCCGTAACAGGGCGACCAGAGTGAGATGCATCTTTGACTTCAAAATTCCCGGAATAAAAAAGCTTAAACCAAGTTTGTGCTGCTCTTACTGACACTACATTAGGTCCATAAAGATTACAAATATTTTTCGCGGCTTGATTTGCATTTTTTCCTTTTTTGTAATAACATTTTAAAATGTATGGAATTTCTTCATTAGATTCACTCATTTTGACAGAAAGAAAAACAAATGAAAAATAGCTGGACACAACATTTTACTAATTTGTATCTTTTTTTGAAATATAACCTTTTTAATGTCATCAAAACCAGCCAGATACAGATAACAGGTACAGCCAGATACAAATAGTAGGTATAGTCAAAGAGATTTGGCTAGCCGCTCCGAGGTCTTTGAACTGTTGATATTTCGTTATAATACGGTCATTTTATGAATTCGTTTTTGACATTTTTGATTAAACGTTGACACCTGTCAAAACGGCAATCGTATAATGGCCGGAGTATAACCACTAAAACTCATATTTTCAGGACGGTTTTGTAATACCTTTACAAGTTTTTTTTATTCATTTAATATGACAATAATATATTTCACAACTCAAGAGTTGCCATATTGAATGTGAATATTATCAGCAATACTATGATTTGTTTACTAAGTACTAAGTAAGGTCCAGTGCTTTCTCCGACCGGTTTCGAATGGCCGCCGCCTCTTAAGGGCACTTATTTATAATAGACATAATTAAAATCGTTCGCTGAAATTATGTGAAAATGAGACGCCGACTCCGCTCAGGGAATCGAAAGCGCGATAGAAACTAATTTATAGCCGAGACTAACTATCTGGGTTATGCTGAGGCGCTGACTCAAAGTCTAGACTTAGCATCTAGCCTTCAATCTAAATTAATTATCACATTTGTTTAAATATCTCTGGAGAAATCCGTTAATAATCTGCAAGAAATCGAACACGGGTATGGAGAGTGGTGCGGGGTCAACGTATCGGCGGTAATTAATTAGTCAATCTGATTTATGAGTTATGACTATGATTCATCATGAGGTGCTAGAGTTTACTTCAGAAGTTCTCCAACATTTAATTACTTACACTTATTTATAATATCTAAATGTAAATTTTATATTTGTGATTTTCGGAACACCTGTACATAAATAATTAGAATAGGCATGATGACAGTATGGTATTAAAGAATCAAAGAATAAATGGTTTTGGAGAAAAATATATGTTGAAAGGAGTTTTTTTTGTATTAAAATTGAGATTAATAAGATTTTCAATAAAATATAAGTATAAATAACTGCAATCGGCCATGTTAACTGAAACACCAATCAGAGCGAATGACGTCACGCCCAGGTAAGTGCCATCGTGTTGCTTGACTTTGTTTTGACAGAATGAAAAATCTGATGAGATGTCGGTGACGTCACGGTTCATCAGACGCGACGCCATGACACCTAAGAGCGTTTTCGCGCGTAATTCAAAATAGATTTAAAAAACATTCAATAATTCGCGTTGAAATTTAGTTTTTTTGCTGAAATATTGTTTTTTTCGGATATGGTAGACGTGTATCTACATTATGGAAGGGAATTTCAAAATCTGTCATCATGCCTATTAGCACAAAATGTTTGACTGCGAGCCATTTGCATATTAGGAAGCATTAAAAAATCAACAAGCAAATATTAATTTCGAGGCATAACAAAGCAAAAGATAAGTATAGAATGCTAGATGGGTTCCGTGTTAAAAGGCAATAAGTCGGCCACGCGCGCGGATGATTTAGTACGGAGGATGCGGGCGCGCGGCCATAGTGGAGGCCAATCCAATCTGCCCGACGACAGATGCTTCTTCGTAGGACACTTGCACAGTCGCATTATTTTCAAGTTTATACATTTTTTATAGTGGCAACACTGCTTATTATATAGGTATTAGCTGAACTCGACCACGCTTCGCTGCGGCCCATACGGCGGCGGCGTGCGCATGGATACTGCTTATATATAATACTATTTATCGTAGCGTGATGTTATATAGCCTATAGCCTTCCTCGATAAATGGACTATTCAAAACAAAAAGAATTTTTCAATTGGAACTAGTTGTTCCTGAGATTAGCGCGTTCAAACAAACAAACAAACTCTTCAGCTTTATAATATTAGTATAGATTAAACAAGCAAAACACCAAAAGGAATTGACTTGCACTGCTTACTATGAGAGGATAAAGCAGTGAAGAGAAGAGGGTGTAGAGGAATACATTTCTCGGGATCTTCTATAAGGGTGTGGTAAAAGAAGAGTGTGGTTATAAAATTCTTTATTTTGTGTGCTGAAAATTCACCAAAGAGTTATAATATCGGTGGCCCGCTTAGTACCATTGTCAAAAGATTTGTTGGTATTGTAAAATGTTTTTTTTTTATTGCATGGCAAAATTGTCACCCACGAGTGAACAATGTTGCTTTCCACTCGGTTACTTGAGCGATATTTTTTTCTAATTTGAATATTTGACATATTTTTTATGCTTAAAAGCCATAATTTTTTTAAATATAGTGACTACATGTTCTTCCTGTAAACACCATCATAAAATTGTGTACAGCACGCGTCCTAAGGGTGGCTAAGGGTCTCTTTAATAAGGGAAGCTATTTGAGTGATCGATGAGTTCACAGTTGGTTCAAGTCTATAAGCGAGATTAAATTTAATTGAACGTTTGCCTGTCTATCAAATATAAACATAAAAAGAGTTACTTCTTTATATTATTTGCGTCTCCTATTATTATTTTGCGATATTCGACCGTTGGTGTAATGAAGCCCTTATAGCTCGATCGATTAATTGATCCCGTAACTGTAATTAAGAATACGATTTATGTTCATGTAAAATTGTAATGAAATAATAAATAATTTTACATTTTGATTCGACTGCGGACGGGAATGTTTCGTGACGTTTCTCATTTGTTTTCAATTGATTTTGTTGCGATGTTTATTCTGTAAATATATACTCGTACGGGGTATCGTGTGCTTTCAGCAGACTTTACACTGTTGTAAAGTCGTGTCGCGAGGAATTTTATAGTTTTTATAATGCGAGTCAGCCTCAAATGTAATGCTTTGAAAGGAGTAATTCTGTCTTTTCATTTTTGTCAGGATTGAGTCAACCAAGACGGGAAGTTCTCATACCGAGCCACTCATTGTGAAATTTAACACTTACGTTTAATTAACCTGCACAGGATGCTTCGGGAGGATGTTGGGAAGCCACTAAAATTTGTAACAACATCTGTATTTGCAAGTCTGGATTATCAGCACAATGTTTTGACGACCTCTTTGGTCGAATGGTCAAGGTTAACTTGCCTTAACCCTCTGTTTCAGAGCTTCCGTTTGGAAATGAATTTTTCATTTCTTTCAAGTTGTCTCTCAAGGCACACTGCGGTTCGCTATCCAGATGACTGCGAAACGCACCCTTACCAAAAACCACCATGAAATAACAGCATGCTTTTATGTTTCGGTGCTTGTATAAGGTGTGCCATAGTCAATTTCCCCTTCTGAAGCGACTGACTACTTTAAGGAGGAGACAAACGCTAAATACTAAAAATATCCATTGTTTAATGAAGATGTTACAAGAAATAGGACAAGACAATCGCTTTGAAAAAAAAAAATATTATACCTACTTAAATATGTGAAGAACCAATTTTATTAATTAGAATTTTCGTTAAAGTAATAGAAACTCCGCAAAAAATTTAGAACACAAGAAGAATTTGACTTTTATTGAAAATTCTCTCGAAAACTGCTTATTGCGCCATTTCTAGGTCCGTTGAATTGTCTCCCCCGCCAGCGAGTTCTATTGTAAATGTCATTTGCCTAAGTGAAGCCCTTAATATAAAAAAAAGCAATATGCCAGAGCATAAGAAAGAGAGAGAGAGAGAGTCAATTCAAATCATGAACTGGAAGTGAAATAGGTATAACTTCATTTAATAATAGAAAGATTTAAAGCCTTAACAAAGCCTTGAATAACTTTAACCCGTTCACAGTATTCGCAATGAACTGCTAATTTATTGATGCGTCGTCGTATGTCAGCATTTGCAGTATAATTAATGTTTTAATAGAATCCATCCGACCGCGTTGGCCGTTTACGCACAAAGTCTTCGCCTGTGAACGGTAGCGAGACCAGATAAAAATCGGCTTGTCTCTGCTCGCTCGACGCCATGTTCTTTTTATAATTTCAAAGTTTGTTCTTTTTTCGAAGCGCGGCGGGCAAAGGGATCGTGTTCTGAGCGGCTTCATGTTAAATTGTGCGGATTAAATTGTGTATCGGCTACTTTTTTCTTTTTAAATCGATACTGTCATGTCAAAAGGCGAAGATATTAATCTCCTTCGGATCGGGGTTAAGTCATTACGATAATATCAGCGTTATGCTTTTTAATCGGAGTTGTTTTAAATCAACAGTCGTTTTATTTGAATCAGTTTGCGTTTGGGTTATTTGTTCTGTGTCTATTTATGAACTAGCTGAGTCCGCAACTTCGTAAGCGTGGTATTACCGTAACTCTTTGTTTGTAAACTGAGCGAGGGGCTTGCTACAATAAATCAATGAAAACCGCATTCAAATCGGTTAAGCCGTTTCTGAGATTGGTGTGTACAAACGCATAGACAAACGGACAAAAATTCTAAAAAATATTTTTTTGACCTCGGTAACATAAGTACAACGTGTACAAATAGGGGATCGGACAAATTTTCAGAAAGTGTTTTAAATTAATCTTCATGGATATTTATTCCCATAAAAAATACTATTTTATTTATTTATAGCCTTTTAGGTACTCAAAATCATGTTTTAATATTGCTTGTTTGAAAATGCCGCCAAAACGCCACGATAGTTCATCTGAGAGCGCGTAACGTCATTTGTGGTCATATCATAACGAAACAGCTGCATTGGCATAAGACAATGATTGCCCACAAATGACGTCACGCACTGTGATTGGTATTTCAGTATAGATTAAAAATATTGTAAATAATAAAATTTTATTTCTTCATTTAAAAATATTTAAATGAATTATATTAAATTATTATTCGACAAATAATCGTAAAAAATTATATATTTTCTTTCTAAGTACATTTTAGATTTTAATCTGATTACTGTCCGATCCCCTATTGTTTACGATTCTCGTTTACGATTTTATTATATGTAAATAGAACAAAATGTATTGGTTCTGTGGCTCGGTGGTAGTAATTCCAGGCTCCATGAAATCAATAATTTTTTAAAGTCAATGGTACTACCAAATGTTAAAGCGATGCATAACAACTACCAACCTGTCTATACTAACTAAATTTGAATCATTTAAGTTTAAATCACGCTACTATAGTTTAGCAAACTGTCTTTCTGACAAATATTTTGATTGGTCTTATAGTAAGAATAAAAATTTATTAAACCATCTACGGAGGTCTCTTTTCTATAGAAACAGTTTTTCGAGCCGGTGATAGATCAATTAAACTTTATTAGGCATGTTTGATGATCTACAATTACTTGTAATTTTCTTTTTTTTTCTCTTAATTCTGTGAATAGTCCCAGTAATACTCAATACCTAATTTAGTAGGACGTAAGCGTCTTATTAATAAGATGAGCTGGTGTCGTGCACGCGACGTGGCGCTAAGTGAAACTCAATTTAATATTAATATACGTAATGGGGATATTTCTTCAACAGGGTAACTGTCGATATGATTACGGTACGTACATAACGGGTGGCTCAAGGAGCTCTCGGGACTATCTTGAGGCATCTACAAATTGTCTATGCCAAGCCGCTGTCTTGGTTGCTTTTATAATGCTTGTTTGTTAAATAAATTACTACTTCTTTCATTTATTTACTATTATTTGGATTTATTTACTTAAATGTTTAATTAAGTAAAATGTCACATGAATAACTTAGATTTCATAAGAGTATTTCATCAGGGCATAAAACTTAATTGAATTAAATTAATTAATTATTATATTTAATATTTTCAAGTTTTCAAAGTTAGTAAAATGAAATTATTGCTGAGTCAATTTCAGAAACAGCAATAACTGAAACTTTTATGAACAAGACATTTCTAGAATTAATCATAAAAGCTAAACCCATTGAACTTCACATTCGGCGCTTATATTATAATAAAATAAACTTTTAATTCCTTAGAATTAGTCTGTGTTTATTACTTTTTTTCTAGAGACCCGCTCCCGGTATCGCACGGGTACAATTTTTTTCTATATACCTCCATACATATTAAAACTATATTTAAAAATAAATTAATGAAATATTATCTGTTTTCTTTAAGTTAATTAATGAAATTTAGATTTAGATTTTTAATTTAGGTTACATTTATTTTTAAATTCAGTTTTTATTTTTGATAACATTAGTTTGATCCCATAGACCAACTGCTTTCCAGTTTTATGGGACATTGTAAATATTTTTCTAATTATTTCATGTATTTCCGAGTTCATATAACCCAAATCTTTTCAAGGTTCGGGGTGAGCTCGCTCCATCGTCGGCCTCATCCTTCCTACATGGATAGATGCTGGCCAAGAACAAACCCATCATTAATAAAAATATAAATAAATAAACAAAATATAATAAAATCGTAAACGGGACGTGTCTGTACAAAAAATATTTTATTGGCTATGTTTTGGCTGTAAAGTCGATGGTACACGTTGTAAACAAAACAGTGTGTTTGTGCACGCTAATCTCAGAAACGACTTAAATGATTTGAATGAAAATTTCCCGTAACCTTTAGTGTTTTTTTTTATCGGCTTATAAACAAAAAAGTTACGCGCTATACTACGCGTACGAAGTTCCGGGCGCAGCTAGTTTTATCTATGTATATACAAACCTTCCTCGTTTATAGATCTTTCCATTAGTTAAAACCGCATCAAAATAAGTTGCCTAGTTTAAGAGGAGTTACCGGATATACAGACAGATGCGGGCGAAAACTTCAATTTATGTTTTAATTTATACTTTTAAAAGTCTTCACTCTGGAAACGGTTGGAACCTCTTAGTGAAAAGAAAGGACGTATTAGCCTCTCTTTGTTTGCAATAGGGAGTTCATCCGCATTATTTGGATATGGTCCGATTGGGCAGAAACTTTATCCCGCGGTCTTGTAAAGTTTAGAACAATATCCCCTCTGAGGCGTTTCCTACCTATAGTTTATACCAGCTATACCTATCGGTTTCTTCAAGCGAGCTGTAACAAATTGCCACTCTTTATAATATAAAAAATGCGACTTATTAAAAATGAAAATAAAAATCTTTACTGGGATAGATAAAAGTAAAAGTAAGCACTCGTGGCTGGTTTGTATGGTTATTGGTTATTAAGTTTTTCTGACAGACTTCCACATATCCAGTAAGCGACTGTTTTCCAAGTAAACCCTCGTTCTTACGGCCACCATCGTCATTTGGAATAACAGTGTAGTTGGCGACCGCACAATGGCTGCGGTAAAACCGATTGCTTGGCCAATTTTGTCACAATGCAACTGCGTCGGAGCTTCGAAACTCATTCTGCAACACTTCACAATATGTTATTACCACTAATGGGACTTACACGGCATTTTAAATCCTAATAGTTTTTGCCTTCTCGCTACTGTATCTACAATTTAGCTAAGCCAGTGTCTCTCTTAGAAATGATTGAAATAAATGAGGATTTTAAAAAATCCAGGGAAAAGTATCGATGACAGTAATTCTTTTAACTGTAATTTGTATTTAAGTTATAGACAGGCATAAAGCTCGCCTCAGAAGAAATAATTTCAACATGTGTCCTCGAGAAGCTCTACCTTTTTGAGCTATCTATGAAGGATTCAGAGACTCATTTGAAGAAATCAATATACTAATTGTATTTTCACAGTACAATTATCATAAGAATATTGTAAAATTTCAGAAATTTTGTGACATCCACAATTTAAACTTTAGATATAAACTCGTTGTTCCTAGTTTCGGGCTCCATAAAATAAGTAATTCTTTTAAAGGTTACTACAATAGCGTACACTATACCTAAATATAAATAATTTATCAAAAAAAAAATTGTGCACTAGAGCGTACTATAGTGCAGCAAACTAATATCTTTATAATTTTTGTTAATGAAAGATTTATTTAAAAAAAAAAGAAACTACAGATATTTCTTCACAGTAGAAACTGTTTTACGAATCGGCGGTGGTGGATTAATTTAAGTTAATTTTGTTTAAATAACTAAGTAGAAACATTTGTAAAAGCTTATTAAGACAAATAAAAAAATAACAGATAAGAAAATGAAGAGTGTTAAGTAAGAATATACTTATACTGACATAACAATAGAGATAAATAACAGTATATTTGCTGTAGTAAGGAATCTTCTATTTTCTGAACATATCATTCATCAGAGTACTCAGTCGGTAGAACACACAAAGAGAGGCTACATAATTCTTCTTAAACTAAGTGGTTCTAATCGTTGCTGTATGAGCATTGGATCGTCAACAATTCGAACAATTCGACGCTGCAAGCTGTCAAATGGATCTAATTGGTACTACACCAGCCCAGAGGTGAGAGCAGTACTCCATGTGGGGCCTAATTTTGGCCTTATAAAGAATAAGGCCGTGCTCCGTTGAGAAATACTGCTTTGCCCTGTTCAACACGCAATTTTAAAAAACACCTAAACTCGACCTTGCTAAATATAATTAAAAAAAATGGATAAATCACGAATAAGATTGTTTACAATATAATACTCACTCATTGCAGCAGGTGACCGAAGTCTGCGTAACAGTAACCAAGGTAGTCGTTGTTGTCGTCAACTTGTCACCGACACATTTCTTTCGTAAACACTCATCCAAAACTTTATCTTCTCTCAAGGGCTGTAAGGTTTCCTTTACTTTATTAGGACCCGTCTTCACTGTACATCTTTGGAATTTCAAATTTGCCGTATTCTTTCCGTCAGTCGAAATATCTGTGTCTTCCGTCACTATGGCACCTTTTTTGGTACGACAGACAGTTCTGGATGTCTTGCCGAATACGTTTCCGTGTCTGCGTACTTGTTCTTTAGAGTCTAATATTTGATTTGTATTGTCTAGAGGTAGCCCATTTTCTAACATGCTCTTTATACTCTCAGCATTGATCGATGTGCCGAAGATTTCGTCTAAATCTTTCGAGTCCATGTACTCGTCGTAGTTCTGTCGTATGGGTTGTCTTCTTTGGTCTCTCTGCCACGATTGTACATCGAACCCGTATATTGGCTCAGATTCAGCTCCAAACGTGTACTCGGATCCGATCTCTTCGTCTGGAGCTGGTTCTATCTGCGCACTAACGTTGTCCTCAAAAAAGTCATCGGTCAGTTCTGTTATCTGTGCTCCGGGCCGCTTTGTATCCATCAAATCGAAATTTATGATTCCCGTGTTCATATTGTTAATTTTCCTTTTGCCGTACAGTTGCCTGTAGTATTTCTCTTGGTCGCCGTACATCCAGCACACTTTCCACCATTGTTTGCACATTAATATATTTGCCGAATTTGACGATTTCACATGTTGAGTCGCAGTCGTCGACATTTTTCAATCTAAAATCCACCAATTTCAAATTTTAAAATATTATATTTGGATTTCTTTATAATCATTGCAATCGTGAATGGTTCCTATGACGTTCTTTAAGAAGAATCAACTCCATGTGTAATATTTAGGAAATATTCAATTTTTCCTACTCATACAAAACCAGTGACAATTATTGCTGTCAGAGGTTTGTTGCAAATCAACTTTTAGTTAAACTTACGAACAATTTAATGTTGTCTACACGCAGATGCCCAGTCAATAAGCCATTATATAGACTACTGCTTAAACTATGTACGTACAAGTACTATGTATGTGCTCTAGATTGTTAGTCTGATAAATTTGTTGATGATCTAGCTAGTGAGTGCCTATAATGTGACCAACATAAAAACGAACATTAATGTCGCAGTAAAATGTAACATTGTAATTGTAATTAAGGAACGTTTTAATATAAATTTCACGACTTTGAATATCTCTTATTTGATAATTAATGACATCATAATCATAAATCAGACCACTATCTTCCTTTGGAAAATAGCGTTCATATTAATTTTATGGTTTTTATATATGTATATTAGTAACGAAATTAATATTGATACAAACTAAGTTATATAGAAGTGTTCGTTGCAGCATGAGCGCTGCAGCCTCTGGGCGTTGAGTAGCAAAGACCAGTGCAATTTTTATCCTATCTTTTCCTCTATTACCAATTACCTTAGAAATTAGAAAATAATATCGTATAGCTATTTTATCGCAAATGGTTTATTCGCTTGATATTGCCAGTTTTCGTTTTCACTCAGGCGAATTAGTAATGTAGTTAGTGACTATAGTGAATTAAAGTTAGTCACTAACTCTTTCAACAATTTTCAAACTGTGTTCAACTCAAATGTTCACCCATAAAGGTCAACTTAGACCTATAAATGATTATTATCTTATAGCTAGTTTCACACACTGGGAATCTTATTCATTAGTTGCATCAACAAAGTATGTTGAAAATGAAGGCGATACTAAAATATTGCCTAGTTTTAAATAAATCTGAAGTAAATTGCCCCCATTTGCAAAAACTTTGAAAAGGTTTTCAAAGGTACCAACTTAAACCTCAATTATTAATATACCAGAAGAAACAAAATACAGAATTGATTTACAAAATTCAAAGAAAGAAAACGAGGTACACCTACAAAAAAGGTGGGTTGCAAAAAAGCTTAAAAGTCATCAGACAGGCTGACGGTTAACTTGATGGTGAGTGGTCACCGCCGCCTATTAATATAAGCAACGTCACAGGTGCTGCAAGTGCTCTCCCGATCTTATCGGATAGAGAAATCAGGAAAGGGATAGGGGACTGGCGGGAGACAGAAGCATGTGAACAGTTATGAGGCCTTTGCCAAACATGGCAGGCTATCAAAGCAGAATTTAAATAAATAGTTATAAATGAAACCGAAACTTGTGAAAGTAAGTAATGAAGAAATTGTTTATTTAAGTGCATGTATATGGTCATTGAAACGGGTAGAGATGGTAAAGAGTGACGGTTGGCTCCTAAACAAGTGGAGCTCGTAGCATATTCGTGCAAACGTCCAGGATCCGTAATAAGAAAGCAATTGAGACAAGATTGCTTACAAGCGCAGCTTAGTTATTATGGAGCACAATTCAGCTCGCTTCCGCGGTTATGTCCCATTACACATTGTTTATTTTCAACCTCATCCACCGTGATTTACCGCTTAATTGGTTTCTAGGAACAGTCTGCTATACGAAGACTACTGCTTCAACCAACTACCTAAACCACACCGTTATTATTTACGTTAGCACCTAATAATAGTTGGACTTTTCTTGTCATAAGAGTTTATGTAGGCTGATTTCACTATTGTAGTTGTTTCTTGAATAAAATTAATTAAAAAATCAATTTCTATCTTTGGATATCCAAAATTACGGTTTGCGAACAAGGAACTAAGTTTGAAAATAAGTTCATTATTTTATATAATTATACTTATACAAATGTTCACAGTCTGTAGTATTATATTCTTGAAACTCCAGTTGTTAAGGGGTCGATGACATACATTCTTTTGTTTATACAATTTTTTTTATGTAAAAATAAAACGAATGCATTCTTTAATATTAATAAACATAGCTTTAGTTTTGAATCGAAACATACGAAATACACTTTTCTCAATAATTTTATTTTTATATATTTTGGTTTCGTTGTTACTGTTAGTGTTTTCAATTTTTAGAAAAAATCATTCATTCTTTTAGATAATATAAAACCTCACTTAACTAAAATGTTCAGTTTAAATGAAAAACTTAATATTAAACATGAGCTTTGAGACAAGGAGAAAAAAAGCAATCTCTTATTCATAACAATATTTTAAAAAAACTAACTGGTACTGAAATATTTCGAAAATGACTTAATAATTTCCAGTCGCAAAACGAGTACCGTTCATTTCTGTCACATTTATTTTACAGCTTCATGTGATACCATTAGCTGCACCAATTTAATGTGTCCATGCGATACTCGCACTTTGATTATAATTAAAAATACTTTTTATGTGAACAGTATTGAGATATTATTAAAACGTATGAGTCAGTGAAAATATAAAATATAGTACGTACAGGCACAGTCTAACTATACTTACTTAGTTGTGGTATAGGAGAACTATTATTAATACTGTCTGTAGTATAGGATAGAGGATGAAATACTGTGCTATAGGAGAAGAAATCGAAGAGTCTAACGATCTGCCGTCTGCATATTGGAATTTTAAAATGTCTTAATTTATATTCTTAATTCTTTACTTCTAAATTCTTTAATTTATTTGGTGTTATTCCATTTATAGAAATCCATAAGATTTCCTTTATCACCCAACATGTTCAATATTTTACCTCATTTGATTTATTCTTCTAAAATTACGATGGTAACATTAGCAGTATTTCGTTGCATTCATGGACGATTCGTCAATCGATTTTGGCGTCGGTTCATTACGATGAATTCACAATATTCACGTAATAAATTTCATATACATATTTATGTTTATAATATTACCGAACTGCAAACATAGCAGTCATTTAATTACAATTCCAACATGTCGCTATATTTATAAAACATCTTATTAAAGAGTACAAGACACGACGCTATAGTACCTCCGCCGGTGTGCTTACGTGTGCGCGCGCGCATGCAAATGAACAGAGAAAAAACAACAGCGTCACTCTATCTCGCTTTGGCATCTGCGGTTCGCGTGCCGCCGACTGGGACAGCTGTAATTTCTTCCTTTTGCCAATTCGACGGTAATGATTTCGCGTTTTTCACCGGCAACGGCTACCGAAGGGCATTTTTTGAGGCCGTAAGGATAATTTTGCCGAAAAATTAGATTTAACGATCGTGCCGTGTTATTATCTCTGTGAGAAAACAATATTTTAGAAGGCTCTCACATAATTAAAATTCTCGAAAGGTATATCAGGTAGGAAGGGGCAGACAATATTTTCCTAATGGATGAATCCGAATAATAAGATTATTCGTAGCAATAACGAAAACAGCAATGATATATTCATGTACCACCGTCAAAGTACGCGAACCTACTGTTGTGTAGGTATCTTTCACCTAAACGTTGAGTTGCTTTGGTTATAGACGACGGTAACCATCTATATGCCATCAAGTGACGTCAGCCTGACGGAAACTATTTTGAAAAAGCTACACCCAGAAAAAAATATAAGAGAGCACGTTACAAATAACAATTATCCTAATTTGATAAATTAAGAAGAGAAGATTAAGTAAGAAGATCTATGTCTTAGTAAGATTTAATTAGACAAGCCACAAATAATATCTGGATTACTTACACAGAACATTAATTAAAATTCAAGAAACATTCGAAACTGCACGTAAGTCCATTAAAAATCAATTATCTAAAAATAAAGGAAACAATAAATAGTAGTCCGTAGTAGCCGCGGGCGGAACAGGGTTGACCACGCTAACTTACAAACATGCCACCAAATATCAGCACGAAAGCGGACAACCTTCAACCTAAGGCCGTTTCGAATAAGGTTCTAGTTGGATATTTCGTCTCGCCGGTGATAAAATCGTCCAGGTATATTTAATGAGTTGCCCTCGGGGGTCAGGACTTCAAATTGCTGCCTTCTGCCGCCACCAAATGGACCCAGCATTATTGTCTCACATAGGCGTACGACGATAAAGAAACATATAGGTAAAAGTTTCAAGTTATTCGGATATAGTAAACCTTGTAAGAAATACCGCGGACACACATATGCAAGAGGATGACACATATTGTAACTATCATTTTTTCTCTAACAACTGTAGCCGAGTGGATAAGTTTAATTTATGTAAAAATATTCATTAAATGCCAAGATTCGATACAAAGTGCAAAACAAATTGGTGTACTTTACAAATGTCCAAATTAATCTCAACGAGATCCAGTTTTAGTTCGTATCTAAACACTTTAGTCTTGCTTGAGTTGTTTATCTATTTGTTCATTTGTTTTTAAAGCGGTGAAAACAAGATATTATAATTTAACTTGTTTAAAATCTATCAAAATTATGCATCGTTTATATACATAGATGAAAGCGGACGTAACTGCTGTAATGGCAGCATCATTTATTACTTATTCATTTACCTAATTCAATTTTGTTTGCATATATAATATACAAATTAATGTAAAGCCCTTATATGTACCTTGTCGGCATGAAAACGTTAAAATTGTCCTAAATATTTAATTAACTGTTAATCATCTTTTATTAGATATGAATAATGATGTTATTGTAATTTATAATAGCTTTTACCCGTAACTTGATGTATTTTTATAAATGAAATGATTATCAGAATGTGTTATTCTGATAGAAAAATACCTATACATTATATGTTTACATCCATTCTCACAAAATTTCATATGTATAAAATTAGTCCCAACTAATTAATCGATATTAATTGCATTATAGTTAAGATATTCTTAATGGCAATAAATTGTTTCTTTGTTAAAATTTAAAAAAAATATGTTAAATCAAAGAGAGGTTTGGTTTCTGTCGACTTCTGAATAATCTGACTTTCTAAACTTTTTGAATAGTTTAAAAGCATATTAACAGTAAGACAAAATCAGAGGATTCATTCACTGAAAGAAATTGATGCAAACGGAAAATATGTTTCTTAGCAACAAATAAAACTCAACCTTATTTCATTGCATTTAGATCTACAATCGTCCATGATTGTGAAGTAACAAAGGTAACTTCCGCCTCAGAAACGCCCTCGCAGCGACAACGAATATCTATTGAGGCGGAAAATTAAGATATTTCTATTGGTCGTACTATAACTCTTAAGTTCTGTCTCCCTTGGACCAAATCTGCCTTGGACGCTACTTTTAACATTTGCATATTTAACGATGCCAACAACTTAAACATTAGATAACAAAAAAGACAGAAATCTATAATATTAATCTGAAAATCTAGCCTAAATGTAATTTCATCTATACTATCTACAAACTCCACTCATCTGTCTGGTATTAGGCAGAGATATCATTTGTAAATTTGGATGTAAGAGCCAAGTTACTCCGGAGTGACTTAACCGATTAGAACGAACCTTCCGGATGAATATGCTAATTTTTGCAGGCAAAGCCGCTATACATTTGTAGTGACTCCTTGTCTATTATGCTTTCTCTAAGTGTTTGGCTTTCCAATTATATGTAACGACGGAAACAAAGATTAACTATTGTAAAAAAACGCAAGCAATCCTCCGCCCCTTTCAGCACACCAAGTAATTGCACCGTTTACTTCATATTTGCAAATCTAAGCAAGTGTGTGTTGACGAATGCAACGCATTTTACTTAAATCCATATTTAGTAATAGCGAGTAAACGCTGTCACATAAATCTTAACACCTCCAGCGCTACAAGAAATGTCTTCTACATTTGTATTCGTAAAGAGTCCTCGCTCAATCTACTCGATAGTTTTAGTGTCTTCAAAGATTCTTATGTATTTATTGACAAAATTATGTTGTCAAATCGATAGATATGTCGGATCCTTTAGTTTTTTCTATTAACATATTATACTCATCTTTATCACCTAATATCACCTCGTGTTTTATGATGTTGAGCCAATTTCTATATATCATAAAATTGTGTCAATTTAATCTCTTTACTGTAACATTCTTTGTATTTGTTAAACCTTAGACTCTTATTTTATTTATTTATTTATTTATTCGGAGAATTAACAGACACAAGTTTATGTTATAGTTACATGCGTAGAATCTAATACACACGTAAGTAGACACAGGCTGCGGCTTCGTGCCGGAGGTTATATAGAAAAAAAAAAAAAAAAAAAAAAAATCTAATACACAAGTACAAAAAAAACTTATATCCTCCAACATTCTCACTGAGACATATTAAATTGCAAAAGGAATAAGCTACAAAGGCAAGTTTACAAACTAAGATTACAAACTAAGTGCAAGATGATAAGTAACAATACATGTAAACAGTCCAATCGATAAATTAGCCACGTTACGATGACAGTGACAAAAGAGATAATATTGTGCAAGATTCATTCAACTACTTCATTTAATTCATTCTTAGACCACAATTTGTTGTTAAGAGTCTAACTACTTATTATTTTTCTTGAGTTCATTATTATGACTAACGTAGGTACAATGTCCGTGGTGAGTCGCACGTTATATATAGAGAGACACTAAGATTCCCAGCTCCCATAAATTCCTTACTAATAACAGGAAGAGCGTTTTTTCCGTAGATTTTTTCTAATTCAGTTTGTTTTTTGTTTATTAAGTAAATGCGGTTTTTAATAGCTTCAAGTTTAGCTGATGATCAAATTTGAATGCTTACTAGTCCTAAGACTTCTTTCTTTCGGAACTATTTTTTTTTTGTATTGCCTGTTTTTGTGTATTCTATAAGATGTATTTCGGAGAGTGTGCTCGGGAGCCGCCTTCCCCTTTCTTCTATCGGACGAAATTCTGTAAATTTAATCGTCAGTTTTTCTAACCACCCCAATTTTGAAATTTTGAGTAATACTGTTAGATAATTAGTGAAAGCTTGGTTTCGATACCTATATAACGATTTCAGGATATTATTATACATAATCAAGAGACCGGGTTGTGGTCATATTGCAACTAATTCCGTACCTTAAAACAATTTGTTGCGGCTGGATCTGCGTGGAATATCACTACGTGATTGTATTCCAACTATAATATAATAAAATTCCCTCAATTGCTTCTTTCTGACACGTTTTCCGCTTTTGTGGCTTACAGATATCTGATGTAAGATTCATTAAAACATTGTATTCTATCTACTAATAGAAATAACTTTTTTTAAATCTTGTCATTTAATTTAATTAATTAATTTAATTTGGTCATCTTTAGATATATACAGTTAGTTTCAGCTTAGCAAGAAAGGATAACATTTCTGTAAAAGCGACATATAATATACTAGATATCAAAAATTGTAAGCTGCTATCATTTTCGTAAAATTATTGGTCGAAAATATGAAACTCTAGAAAATTATTGTATAATACTACCATTTGCTGACGCTCTACTTCCTGAAAGCGACGTGAATGGTAAAATAAAACGGGTTATTGAGTTAGATGATATTGTAATTATTTTTCAAAACCGTTGTACGAAACCAGAAGAGACTTATACAATCTTATATTTAGACCAATAAATTTCCCATTGGCTTCAAACCCACATTTATCGATTTAATACTCGTGGCCGGTTAATTTCTAACATTGGAATATCATAGCTAGTTACTCTATATGCAAATTATTTTAATTAATGAGATTTTTTTCTGTTCAGTAATTAAATATTCCTTAGCATTTAAATTTTTTACAGGTACATTTTAACAGCGCCATTTTACGAGGTCGTTCTTATTTTTTTAATGGCAATCGTCGCGGAACATTTTGTTAGTCTCGAGCTTTATTTATTTTGTTATTCCATACATTATTTTGTTTTAATTTTTCAATGAAATTAAAACATATTAAGTTAGTGTGTCCCAAACTTTATTTTTCTTTATTTGTTTCTTAAAAATGAGTATTGTCCCCATCGAATAAAACAGAGTAGAGCCTCTACGTCAAAGGAGCAAGCTTTACGAAGGAACTCGCACATAATATAATATTTCTTTAAATTTTTCCTCGAAGACAATTTTGATTTTATCTTTAACAAATGAGACTTTAATGGTTGTAAGAAACACCCGATCTTCAAAATGAAGCTCGTATTACATAATTTGGAAAAAAGAGTTTCACGAGTGTTATAGACAGAGGAGCCCAAGTTAAAAGGCTCCCGTTAAGACAACATTGTTTGCATAACTCGTCTTCGTACAGGTGTAACGCATAGTCTCCAAAGTCTAGAATATTTAAACGACCTACACTTAAAACAGAAGGTCATTTTAACCATTCGTCGATTGCAAAACTATAGTGCTCCAAAAATAATCACCTAGATTGAGATTCTCACAAAATTCACACAAGATTCCCACAAAACGTATCACTGTGATCCTCGATAGTAAAATTCACTTTCTACTTTAAACAAAAAGCGTACAATTCATTTGAGCTCGTGCGAGACACTATTGAACGAGCGTAACACTTCCGCGATTGCGTCGATCATCGGGTACACAGGTGGTGGATCAAATTTGTAACAATCCAAGCTTTGGAAACAGAAGCGCGCGGAAAACGTTTGAAAATCGAGCGCGGTCACTTCACACAACTGCGTATGCGCAACTGACTGACACTGGAGGCAGCCAACCGCGAGCAGCCTTTGCTTCCGAGAGTGAGATGCCAGATAGCGTCCACTCGCAGAGAGAAGAGGACCGCACCACCCGGCCATCCCTTTAACCCCTGCGATTCAAATTTTCACTTGTAAACTAATATATATATGTAAGGCATTAATTGAAACTACTTTACGGCGAATACGTCACGATAGCAGGACTCACGATCGTAAATCAACTTTGACTTCATTTGCTATTCAATTAATTGCAGATAGAAAGTTGTCGATGTTGTGGATTGCATGTTTTCTGAGTGTTATGAGTACGGCGGTTCATTTATTACCATTTGATGATATACTTCTTGGCGTTTACGGTTTGCGGGCGTTCTCACTTTAACAGCTTTTTTATTGCATTTCTGGTTAATTTTAACCTCAATTGAGTAGTTAGCGATGTTACGTTTCAGTAACATACATCTTTAGACATTCTCGCATTGCTCGATCCCTTATTTTAGATGATTCAGCGACGCTGACTTGTTTATAAGCGAAGTGCTGACGTTCCTTGGAATTGTGCTTTTCATTGTGAGCACTAAACCATAGAAGCGTTGTTCTATATATTTGTAATAATAAATATGTAAACAATAGATGGAAACGTTACACTATTAAGCGAGTGGTGACAGATGAGAGATGTAAGTTGTTTGGACAAATAAAAAAAACTAAAGAAGTCCACTTGATGGCATGTCTACCTCCACAACGAACATAACACATCGTGCTATCGTCTCAGAGTTAATTTCTGTAAAGGGATGGTTAGTGCTGAATTTAGCGTCCCCGTTGAAATAGTTGTGAAATATTTGAGTAAAGATTTATTTGGAAGTAGTATAAACGAACGTATCATTGGTTCTGAATGTATTTTTGTCAAGACACAGATTAAACATTATCTAGGAAATGTCTGAGATTAATCTTCGACATGCGCATTCGTTTGTCCGCCTCCAATTAATCGATTTAGAAACGAGAATTCGATTACAATAATCGATTAAGGAAATCGTTGTCATTACATCTCACTTTTATCTCAAAGCTTATACTTTCTATATACTCAAACGTCGTCTCGAAATAGATCGACTTTCTTGAGAGATAAATATTAGACGATAATAATTACTATGTGTAGCGATATCGCCAGTAATTTTATTAGAATGTATTTTACATTTTCTTCGAAGTTTTGCGTGGTGGAAAAATGAGGATAGTCCCCAATCCCTAGTCTCGCGCTTATGTGAGGTTCATAAACGTTGGTGTTGTGTAAGGATGTGGTAACTGCCTGTAATACCTTAATCTCAATATCACCGTGTTCGTTCTATATAAGACAACGAGTTAACAGTAACGAGTAAGTAATGGTAGGGCACACTGCGTTTCACAGTCTGGGCAGCCCGCCTGGCGGCAGTAACCACCTCCTTACAGAATACCGCCGTGAAATAACAACATATACGTGCTGTTGTGTTTCGGTGAGTGAGTAAGGGATGCCAGAGCCCATTTCTTTATCCCCTCCTAATCCCTTATCCAATCTTACTGTAGTCGGCAGCGTACTTGCAGCAGCTGTGGCGTTGCTTGTGTTATAGGCGACGGTAGCCACCTACCATCAAGTGGACAGTCAGCTTTAACATTAAAAAAAAAAACAGACAGGTAAATGGAATATAATCTGGAATTAATTCTCTACCAAGATATTGGCAACAGCAGTCAGCGGCCAGCAACAAGTATCATTTGCTACTTCGCAATCAACGTAATGATCGTTGGAGCAGACGATACGTGCGGCGTTACTACTGGACGCAACTCATTTTTGCTTCTTAGTGTAAGATATAAAACAATATCATTATTATTCTAGGTTTTTTAAAACGGTACTTTTCTCTTGCTTTTCCTATTATTCTCTTTGAATCTTAGGTTTTCCCGATCAAGAGCATTAAAAGCTTTTCACATGACTGCGATAAAATCGGCACACGACACGACAGTTGCTTAAGTTAAATAGCTAGACTAAATGAAAAGCTAGTTGGTATGAGCAAAATTGCCGATTTTCGAGCGCTAACAAAGTGTCACACCTGAGAATTATCGCTGCGTCGACGGTGGCGTCTATTTTTTTATATTCTTAGACAATTCCTAGGAAACCTAGCATTATTCCAGAATAAAAAGTATCCTATATATTAATCCAGGTAATAAACTATCTGTGTGCCAAATTTCATCCAAATCTGTTGAGCCGTTTTTGCGTGAGAGAGTAACAAACATCCATCCTCACAAACTTTCGCATTTACATAATAATATTGTAATGTTTGAATATTTTTTACACAAATGACTAAAATCGTATACCTTTATGTTTTTACAAATGCCTAAAAATATAGACTCGGACGATTCAGACTTCTTCAACGAATGTAAAGTGTAACCTTAAATGACATAAGCTGGACATAGCAGCAGACTATTTTTGACAGCATGACTAGACTCCAGTTTCAAGGAGAACGGGCTAAGTTATAAATGCGAAAGTAACTCTTTAATCTATGTCTATCATATAATAAAATAAAATGAAGTAGGTAGATGTCTGCCTCTGTTTGTTCCTCCGCTATGTGAGTATATGAGTACAATTTTCACACAGAACGATATAATTAGTAATTTTCGATAAACTACACAATTTAGAAACAGTATTATGTTTTAATTAGGTGTCAAAAATTGATTAGGTGGTACCAAAAATCCAAAAATCCAGCTGGTATTTTGGCGAATTGTTGACGATCCATGGCCGACACGACAGAGGTTAAAACCCCCTTTAGTGTGTTCCACCGGCTGTACAATGGCGAGCGCTTTAATGTTCTATACTGCACCCCATGATGAGCATTTATTGGATAAGGCACCTCTGCACGTAGTCCAGATGGGCAGAAACTTTATCTCGGACGAGCGAACTTTGGAACAATCTTTCTTCTGACGTGTTTTCGCCTACCTATAATACGGGCTTATTCTTTTAAGCATGCTGTAAACGAATTTCTGCAGGACATCTGCAACCCCCCTTTTTATTTCTTTATATAAGGTAAACAAAACAGGAAACCTCATGGCTGCCCGGCAGCGAAGAGTACGCTGCGGGGTTGTGCCGGTCTCATAAAACCTAACGACTTTCTAGGGCGGCCGTAGGTGGGCGGGGTCACGATTACTGCACACCCTTTCGGAACTTCAGTGTACCCGAAAGCGGAGGCACGCCGGCCATCTCGGACTACCGCCTAGGTCACGGCACCTGCACCCCCTTGGGTTGCTTGTGTCTTTAGGCCACCTTTGATCGATCAAAAGAAAGTTCGCGTTATCGTGGTAGTACGCCAGCTGACCGGTGTACGCGCGGCGCTGGCGCGGCGCACGCGTTCCTATGCGTTTATCGATTTCACCCTTCAAACTTTGTCTTCATTACGTAGTACCTGGGTTCAATTTTCTTTGAAACACCATTCTAAGACCTACAGTAACAAGGGACAACTTCAACGCGCACAAATATCAACCTTATGTGACACCCCTTAGGATCTATTACAGCTAAAATGTGTAGGTATAGGTGGCGAGTGGTTATTTCTGTTATTAGTTAACAAAGACAGTGTTCAAAGAAATATATTACAGTAATATCTTTATCACTTTAGCACTACAAATTTCTTTTTCGTCTGTAAAGGTCAGCAGGCAAGCTTAGGGTCAACTTGATGGAAGGTTGGCCTATTATAGAAAAAGACGCCTTGCGCTGCAGTGGGCTCTGACATCTCTTACTCGCACATCGAAAAACTTTAACACATATACTGTTATTTCACTGTGGTTTTCTGTGAGAGGGTGGTTACTGTCGCCAAACGAGCTGCTCAACACATGACTGCGAAACAGAGTGTGCCCTGCCAATACTAAACTAAAATACCAAATAATTAGTAAGTTCTAATTATTTATTTTAGAGCCACATAGTAAATAGGCCCTTCTTCACTTTCTTTCGCTTTCTGTTTATTTATCTCTATGGGCAAAAAGATTATAGTAAATTAAATACAAAGAAAAAATCCAAAAGTAACTACGTCTCGTGGTTTTGATACTGAACCTATTTTGATAGATACAGCTGGAGCGCTGGAGAAGATGAAAGAAAGACGCCGAATGTGTTACAAATATTTAGTTTTTCCGTTAACAAAATAAAAAGCCATTTATAATACAGGTTTCACCACCTGCTCGTTTCAAACTCCTCCCTTTCTGAATCCGTTTTTTTGACCCTCGGGCGCCTCGGGTCAGAAGGCAATTAGATATTATATTAAGGCGGACCGTGACGTAGTCCGTGAAAAAGATTCTTTGTTATCATACATATATGACTGCAATTTGAATATCGACCATCTCTCATTGAGAATCACTTTTGACGAACAAAATCATTTTATAAGTAATATTAAATTTTTACAAGTTTAGTGTGGTTAAATTCATGAATGTTTTTGCCTAAATTAATGGTGCTGTAGATTTTTATTAATAACGTTCTGCCCCCAGCTTCGCTCGAATTCAAATTTTATATATATGAACATTCCCCGTTTATCCCTCTTTCCATTAGTGAAAACCGAATTAAAATCGGTCTACCCGTTCACGCGTGATGCCGTGACCAAGGGAAATTGGGATTAATTTTTATATATATAGATAGAGATAAGATAAAAAAATTCTAAATGAACGATTAAGTAGACTGACGATCACGAGATGGTATGTCTGCTACCGACTCAAATAACTTAAATAAATCAGTGATAGGCTCTCTCAACTATACATATAATAAAATCGTAAACGAGCCATGACTCTACTTTTTCAATACTTTTTCAAAAAAAAAAAATTGTGCACGCTGTACTTATGTTACCGAGGTCAAAAAATTGTTTTAATAATTTTTGTCTGTACCTATGTCTGTTTTTCCGTTTGTTTGTGCGTTTGTGCACGCTAATCTCAGAAATAGCTTAGCTATTTGAATGCGTTTTTCGCTGATGTATTGTTGCAAGCTTGTTTCATTCCAATCGGTTTACAAACAAAAAAGTTACGCGCTATTCCGAATATCACGCGTACGAAGTTGCGGGCTCTTAATAAAGCTGTAGAAATAACTAAATTCACATTGCTTAATTTATTAGTAAAAAATGAAGAAAAGATTAATGCTAAATAAATAGTCTCCAACACGCATTGAAATGCCAATGCCGCATGTGTGAGAGGCATTTTTATCTGCAACGCATTCATTACTTGCTGACAAGCCGGTTTGGCTTCACGGGACGGTACCGGAGCGGAGAGTGACAGATGATAGTGTTTTAGCAGTCTGCGTGTATTTGTAAGTACCCCTACTTATCCTAACAATAATAAACCGATACTCCGTCTTTAAATAAATAACTGGCAGCCGATAAAGTCGATCGATCGCCAACCGTCCCCATAACTTGACGTTCGCATCTTATCCCAACAATTTAAATTTTAAACTCCACAACACAACCATAAACATTTTGATAGTCGATAAGTTATATTTATTTATTGTCTTCTGGCCTCCATTCAATTTTATATCGAAGTCTGAGTGACAGACATATCTGAATTCGCATTACAGACCTAGTTTCTAGTTCTAGCCTACATAAAATAAGTAATTCTTTTAAAGGTAAGGTCTATTAGCTAGCAAATAAAATAATCTTGCAGACAAATGCTTGAATTTAATTGTTTTTTTTTTGTTCACAAAAGGACACGTTTAATGCGAAGAGCATTGAATGTATTTTTTTATTATCGACATTTTGATTTATTTAAAAAGGGCAGAAATTTTTTCTCCAGTGAAACAGCTTTCCGAACAGGTGGTGGTGGTGAATTAGTTTAATTTGTAACCTCTAAACTCTCTGCGGAGCTTTAGGACTTCGTTACTCACCGACCAAAACCCCTGGGTTACTATACCTGGTTAACAATAGCTCTAATTTTAATATTTTAATGCTTCCATCACTAATGCACTATTAATAATTTAATTTTTAACAAGGATACAGGTCTATTTTGACTCAGATAGTCTAAGTTCAGGGCTATACTTATATAGAACTAGCTTTTGTCCACGAATTTGTCCGCGCCCCTTTTCCTTATTAGATATCCATTTATTTAGTCTTTATTTCTCATATTTTTGTCAGGCATTGAGTATTTAATTTTTTAAATAGAAAAATAATTTAATTTTGTATTAATTTGTAGGGAAAACAAGACATAAAATTAAAAAAAATGTTTACCCGATCGCTACTAAATTTCACGCGATCGCTCGCTGGGCTAATCTAAAAATTGGCTGAAAATTTTATCAAAATCGGTCGAGCGGTTTTGGGGTCAATAGGAAATGTACATACGAACATCGATTTCTATATTATATATAGAAGATTATAGAGCGAAGATCTTTTAAAAGGAAAAAATCAATTTCGTTTGTAATTTGGGCTACAAATTGCTGAGATTATGGAGGTTCCATTTTGAAAACAAAAGAGAACAATAGACTTTAAATGTTATTAAATTGAGTGTAATTTAAAATGTAATCTCCAAAAGCCAATTGTTTGTAATGGGATGAGTATAGCGAGAGATACGATTTATTTTTAAGAACGATACGAACGAACGTACTTTTATTGTATGTACCTAAATGTAAACTAAATAATATGTGATACCAAAATATGTCCCAAGTTCTTGTGGAAAAAACTAGCTCGTCATATATATTCGTACCTGAAAGAGAAAAAAAAGATTTAATAGTCAATAAAAAATAAATATTCGAAAATTAATATGTTTTTACAAAACATATAGGTACATAGTGATTACCGATGAGGTGGAAACTGGTAAGAAACTTCTGCTGCTCTTTTGTAAATGATTAGTTTGAGATGCAGCTTAGTAATTAGTGTAACTTTAATCCTTAGGCTGTTTATTTACCATCTATACTTAGATAATCCGACATTATTTAATTACCCCTACTGACGCTTTTCAACACAAACTTTAAACGAAATGACCTATTAGAAACCAGTTTGTTGTGTTCCTACAGTGTTGTTATGTTGCGAACATTTTTTTTCTTGTTGAAGGCTATATATACTGTGAAACTAATAATTTCATTAGTTTTTAATTTTATTTACTCACTAAAGACTATTTACTAACTTATAATATTAGTATCTATTTTCTTCAAAGTTTCAAAACTCAAGACACATTATACATTTACTGTCGAACTAATCATGCTAGGAATTCCTTCCTCCATCGCTCCACTATCACTATAATAGGGTTACTAACTTATATTGACATCTTTTCCATTAATTTATGGTATTACAAATAGAAACTTTTCGAAAAGCATTTAAATTCTTATTTTCTCCTCTTATCTCTAAATTTTCTCCTGTCTTCAGTCTTTTAACAGGTTGAGTGTTATAATAGATTAAGATATGGTTCTTTACGCCTATTTGTACATTATGTATGTAGATTATTGTAAGAATGTAATGGATGTATAAAATCTCATTAAATAAATAAGTAAAATAAAAATAATAAATTTATCACTTAGTGACACTATGGGGCCGAACTTGTAAATGTAATGAGTTGGTAATTGTCGTTACTGCACCAAAAATATAACTAATCGGCAACATTATCCGCAATATGATAGGAACAAGGTTAAACAACAAAATGATAGGGTATGAAGCGCAGTTTGTCCTGTATAATCAAAGATATGTTATAAAGAGATATCTTTTTAAAATTACTCTACGTATAATAGGCAATTGTACAATAAAAATAAACTTTTCTTTCTTACCAAACAAATTTTAACATTAAAGCAATTGACAACCCTTAAATTTACATCGTAATGAAATCTTGTTACCTCACATTTTGAAAAGTATCAATAAAAAAATAACTGGCGACCATCGCAGCTATTTTAACCTTGGAAGCTGCCGCACGAAAGAGGAAGCGAGTGCTTAAACCAAACCACTTTTTTTAAATTTCTCAATAAGGATGTCTTTCTCCTGCCTCTGCTGCGCTTTCTCTGTAGTTTCCCCTGCATCACTAGTTGAAGAATAAGGCATTTTGGCCTCATTACTTGCCCAAAATATACAGCGTCCTCTCCTTTATCGCTTTTAGCAATCCCATTCGGTTTCTCATTCGATGCAAAACTTCAACATTTATTATTCTCTGCGTCTGCGTCGGAGAATCAAGGTGATCGACATAGCTTAAAGAATCGGTCAGCTGAAGTGGGAATGAGCAGGACATACCTGTCATGTGGACCTTAGATTGGGGACCACGGTTGACCTCAAAAGAAAGGCTGGCAATGAATATTAGTCAATTTAATAAAAAATGTGATACTTATAATATCAATACTAGATTTAAAAATGATATTAATTTACACAAGACGCGACTACATAAAATAAGTAATTCCTTCATGGGTCAATGTATACGGTTTTATAATAAACTTCCTGAGTTAATTAGAGCCTTACCTATAAATAGGTTTAAAAGTGTAATTAAGACCAAACTCTTTTCCAAAAGTTATTATAAAATCGCTGATTATTTAAGCGATAATGAAGCCTGGACTTGAGGATTCTGTGCTCATACTATGTTCAGTATTGTATATACTTTGACATGTGTATAATTGTAAATGTCATATTTATTATTTTATAGATGACAAAAAGAGTGGTATCCTGAGTTTCTTTCGGGGTTTCTTCTCAGGATCGTCATCATCTTGGCTTGTTTTTTTTCCGAAACCCTGGTAAATTATACCTATATTGACGGTCATAAGAGTTTATTGTAAACCTAATTGATGAATAAATGATTTGATTTGATTTGATTTGAATGAACGCGGAAGATTGATAATTATACATATTCTAAGACTTATTTATTGAAGTGAGACTTCTTTGCACGCGATGAGAGTAAAATTTTAAGGGCGATTTTTGTGTGGCGCTTGAGTGTAACGATCACGTGACGATTCTTGTAACATTTCTGGAAAAGTAAATACCCACAGGTCGAAAATTCAACCATGCTGAAAAAAAAACTAATTTTACTATTTTTTTAATTAAACATTAAAAAAAATCGATTTTCGTTTCAAGAATAAACACTGTAATATCAAAACGAGACATGATTTTGTTTTGTGATGAAATGTTTTTTGAACATTTATTGTTATTCCATTAAGTGAATTCAAAAATAGAATTGCCACTATTTGAAATCCAATCAGCGTTTGTCAAAGATAAAATCTTAATTTAAAAATTTACTCAGTTACGCACGCAGATACCTTCGTCCGCAATAGACAGGTTCTTATAAATACGACCACTTTTTAATTGAACAAAAAATACACTATGGAGGGCATCCATCGGTGCCCCAGTGGACACCGGTTACGCGGCCGGTTCTTACTATCTCGGTGTTGGACGCTTTGCATTACCAGAGCAAAAAGTCGTTAGAATTTCTCAGTTCATCCTCTGTATGGTAGAAGTTGGAAAATAGACACGATTATTATTTGCGATTATTATGAGGATGTTATTCTGCAGTTGGTATTCGAAGAACCGATAATTACATCTTCTGTGGTTTTGCAATTTTCTTAAATTATCAGAAGTCACAAGGCACCAAGCAGAATAGTAAGCGTAATTCTAATTCGGACCGGGCGCTATAAAACATCTTTTATAATGCGCACTGCTAAGGATTGGAACTCCCTGCCGTTGACGTCTGTATTTCCGAGCTCATACGAAAGAAAGAAGAAAGAAAGACTTAAACTTGAATTAACTTATTGCGGTAGGTGAATATTGCAGTTGCTTGCATTTGCTAAAAATCTTCGGGTATTTCGGCGACGTTCGGGAGGCCTATGGTGATTTTGCAACGATTTCAGTCAATTTATTTTAGAGATTTTTCATAAAATAAACAGAGTTGAGTACTTTGTAATATGTCATTAGAAAGATTATTTCAATAGTAATGGAATAAATGAGCCACATTTTTGTTTTATTTCTGTAATTTCGATTTATCCATCATGTTCTAACATCCGTTTCAGAAAATTTGATGTTCGGGGACTCAATTTTTTTTGCTGTTTTCAGTCGACATTGTAGTTTAAACTTAACGAAAAAAATACTGTGCATTGGCATAGAAGTCTTCTAAGGAATGAATGAAACAATTTTTTATTTTCGTACAAAATTTTCGAAAAATAAAATATAAAACGCAGTGCAATTTTCGAAAATATCCACCCAAAACTGATGATTTTTCTGAATAGGCTAAATGTTGTTTGCTAAAAATAAAAATACCACTGTAAACTTTACATCATCAACTACTTGTGTGCAAAAAATTAAATAAATAGATTTACAAAAAATACTAAAAAAAAATTTCGTAGAAACACGCAAATCTTGCAATATATTAGAAGACACATTCCCTAGCCGGTCAGTCCGCGCCAAGCGCTTCTAGAGGGAGGACGTATCGCTTTTCGTTGTTCGCCCACGTGACCACATCGAGCGATCGAACGGCGAACCGGGCAAACAATATAGCGCAACCAAAATGTTTTGACAGTTTTCTTTTTATATTTTTTTTGTTGTCTACTAAATATTGATGAAAACTATGTTTTTGTTTATAAAGTATAATTGCGATGTATATAGTATGTAATTTATATTTCAGATATTCGTTGTTTTTTCTTTATTACGAAGATAACTATATATCGAAGAAAAATAGAATAGAATTATAAGTAATCCAATATTTTATTGATCTAACAATGACGCGTGAGAGAGTGCCTTTGGCATTGTGAAATGAAAAAAAATTTCATGAATTCAGAAGGTTGATAGGTGCAAAAAAATGTTTAATGGACATAATTTTTACTACCTTTAAGGATGATTTATATTACACCGGGCCATGTCCGTGCGCTCCAATCGCGAAATTTCAAAAAAATATTTCCTTTCACCGTGCGCTCGGAGACAGCTTCGCGAGGCCCGCTCGGGTATTAGTCTTTTTAGTGGTATCATTAATTGTATACTTAGTTTCTTTTTTAAATTGTTAAAATTATAAATAAATTAATTAATTAATTAACCCGAGGCTGACTGCCTCGAGGTATAATATTTTTTCAATAATATATGTATATTAATTTATTCCTGGTAGGTATAATATATTTCTGCTTAAATATTTTTTCAAAAAAGAATTTCAAAAATATCTCGGGAGCGGTGCGTCACAGACCCTGCGTGTTTGTGCTCATTTAAGAGGTCTTGGGGAGAGGAATTTTTCGGTGAAGACGAAATTTCGAAATTCGCATTTTTGGACTTTTTCAAAAATATCTCGGGAGCGGTGCGTCGCAGACCCCCCGTGTTGGTACTCATTTAAGAGGTCTCGGGGTGAGGAATTTTTTGTTCACGATGAAATTTCGAAATTCATATTTTCGTTGAAAAACAAAAAAAACATCTGTTTAAAAACAAAAAAGTTACGCGTTGTTCCGAATACCACGCATACGAAGTCGCGGGCACAGCTAGTATAGTAATATTAATACAAAATAGTATAATAGTACTTGGAAATGAAAGGCATGGGCAAGGCCCGGTGGCGGCCCGTCGGCGGCACGGTGACAAATAGCAAACCCGGCCGTTGAGAAAAACACGGTGAGCGCCTGGCCCGGTGTAATATGTTTCATCCTTTACTTTTGGTCTGTCTGTCTGCAAACAAAACTGAATCAATTTTTCAGCCACTTCACGTAAGCCTAGCGATCTGAAACTTGGCCAACATAGACTAAGACTGCAGGTGGAACAAGAAAACAAATTATAAGCGCGAAAAAGCTACAAAACTTTTTCTTTTTTCAAGTCTTTATTCATTTTCAATTTGGAAAACACTTATGTCAAAAACTTCTTTTGATTTCTCGCTATTTCACATATTTTTTTCGTGTTTATTATCAAATTACAATATGAAATGGGGTGTTAAAGAAAATAGGATTGCAGCCTTACACAGAGTGGGTATGGAGCCGTCGGTCATATTCAAGACACTTCAGAAGCTTGGTATCAGCTGTATGTTCGTATATATCGTACTATCGACAGATATACTAACACTTCTTCTGACGATGACTATAAAAGATTGGGACGGCCGCGTGCTGTTAGAACTACAAAGGCTGTTAATGCTGTTAAAGCCAGAATTCGCCGAAACCCCATAAGGAAATAAAAATCTTATCGCGAGAAATGAAGATTCCGGGTAGGACTCTGTCGCGTATATTAAAACAAAACCTGAAGCTCGGTGCTATTGTCGATATACAGGACATGCCCTAAATCAATCCCTACAGATAAAGAGAGTGACTCGATCAAAACGCCTTCTGTCCCGATACGACGGTGAAAGACACAGAAATATCCTCGTTACTGAAGAAAACATTTCCACGATTGAAGAACACTACAACAAGCAAAATGACAAAATGTACGCTTTCTCATTGAACGCTTTGTCACCTCAACCCTATATGAACCAAAAAGAATTTTGAAAATCGGTTTACAATTGGCGAAGATATCACGTAACATACATACAAAAAAAGACATCAAAATTGAAAACCTCCTTATTTTTGGAAATTGGTTAAAAAAACCATGTATTTTCATTATACAGAGCTCATGAGGAGGTCAAGTTATAGGGAATTAAATTCTCTAAAAGATCTTTACTGTGCCATTACAATAAAAAATTTATTACGGCTTTTACACCATTTTCAAGACGAGAAAAATTTTGAATTTTTTTTTAACATTGATTTATCTGACTATTACTCATAAATCGCCAACGAGAAAAAATTTTGAATGGATTCAAGAACTAGAAACTTGAAGCTAAAATTTCCTTTTTTAATGAGCTCTATACGACCATTTTCTTCGAAGTTACAGCCTGTTGAAAATCACCTAAAAATTTGGAACTTTTTTTTTATATCCTTTAATTGTTGCGTTTAGTGTAGAATAAAGACCTTTATCAAAGCTAAAGGTGGCCATTTTGAAAAGAAATTTTTTTGGTGAGGCTTCAATAAATATGTACACGTAAGTTTAATTATGATTACCTTACTTCATAAAAAAATAAATGCATTTTCATTTGTAACAGAATTTATGGCTTTATTAGGTACCTTCCTTAATTTTATTAATAGTTTCGGATTTCCGGCATTATTATAAAATTTTCAAAAAATAATAAATAAACAATCACAATAAATAATAATAATGAATGAAATAATAGTAAACGATAAATAAAATAATAATAAATAATGAATTGGCTTTCTCTACGATTTTACTATTAGTGATTTACTTTTTCACACATATGTATCAGTAATGGAGGTACATACTCAAAAATATTTAATATTTAAACTAATATAAAGTAACTAACATTGTATAATTCTTAATAAATATAAGAGAAAAAAATATTGAAAAAAGACATTACTAATTTATTAATTACTATAAAAATATATGGAAAGGATCAAAACCGTTTACACCGACTCAACCGCTGTTCGTAGTTTAGTTCACGAAAGATCACATGGCGGCGCCACCGCCGCGCGTCAAATACCTATTGTCGAGCGGCGCGATATCACCTACGGGGCCTTAACACTTGTTTTAATAAGTTACAGCAGCCATTTACCATTTAGTGGACAGTCAGCTTGCCTCTCGACCTTTACTTTAAAAAAACCCTGAAACTCTTAACTTTAATTAAAACGAATACGAAGTATGCCTATTAGACACTAATTTGAATAGAGAAAAACTAATGCCTAACTTAGGCGAAAGAGAAGAAGCGGATAGACGCCATTCTTCACAATATAAGTACTTGCAATAGGCCAGAGCCACATACCATCAAATTTATAGTCACCCTGGCTAAGGAGAATCATTATTAATATTCTGAAGTGACCATCACACAATAGCATGAAATTACTACATGCTTTAACTTGTACCACATAGCAAGTGCACACAACGGCTTAAGTACACTTTTTTTTGTCTTGAAAACATGAATACTTTGACACCTATTCCTATTTGCAATTCTATCCGCGAAGAGAACTATTTCCGGCTCATCCTATTAAAATAATAAGTTTCAATCTTACGAAGCAGAATAAGTGACACAATACCAATCTATCCTCATATCCTCATTCACTTCATTTATTAATACCAGGATAATAATATTTCTGTGCTGGATGAAAAGGTGACAACTCTGACAACACTTTATTTAGAAAACTACAATTACACTTTTTTTTAATTTTTGAAGTGACAAGAAAAAATAAAAGTTGTTATCGCTTTTAAACCTTTTATTAATTAACTAATGCAATCAAAGATTGTTACGTAGTTTGGGAGGAGTTAAAGAAGATGCAGATAGACGGACAGACAGACGGACGCGGACAGCGACTTCAATTTATAATAAGGATATATCTAATAAGGATGCGCGTGCTATTAAAAAATTAATAGGTTAGGTTGGCTTCTCTCATATTTTTTTATGTTAAGATCGGCAGACAGGCTACCGGTACACTTGGTGGTAGGTGGCTACCGTCGCCTATAACACAAGCAACGCTACAGGTGCTGCAAGTGCGCTGCCGACTACAGTAGGATTAAGGATAAGATATTGGATAAGAAAATGGGATTGCATAGTTAAAATAAATGTTTTTAACAGATTTAAAAATAAGAACATTATTTATTCTCTCGCTTTGAACCATATTGCAAAGCTTTCCATCGTGTTCTAACTGATAAGTTAAAATTAACTTATTAATGTGGTAATCAATAAGTTACCATAGATAGGTTCTTTTATTTATACCATGTCTAGGAACATAAACTGTTTTGGTATCGTTTAGCAAAATTATTTAGATACGACGGTAAGGTATATAATACTTTTTTTAATTAAAGATGGGTTTGCTCTTGGCCAGCATCTAGCCGTGTTGGAAAGATGAGGCCGACGATGGAGCGAGCTCACCCAGACCTTGAAAAGATTTTGGTTGTACGAGCTCGGAAATACAGACGCCGGCAGTTCAATCCTTACTGTGCACATTATAAAATATGTTTTAAAGCGCTTGGTCCGAATTAGAGAGATTTCGACAAGATGAGGATGGTAACCAGCCGTAGGTACGTATGTATGTCCGACAGAAGAAAGGGTAAGGTGGTATGATCCCATGCAGCTCCCAAGCTCACTTATAGAAACACACAGACAGAAAATTTTACGTCTATGTGCCAAGCTCTGCAGCTTAGTTCTTATTAGCGTACCGTCGCCAATGAGCCTCCTAGCTCTGCGATCCACCGAGTCGAATGCGACAAGTTGATATTTTGCTGAGCCATCCCATAGGCGACAGCAAAACACCATGCAAGATCGGACTTACACAAAGAGACGCTGTCCAGGCGTGAAGCGTCGCTTCACCCTATTTCGGATGCCCGCTTTTCGTGCGTTGGGCTCGATAGAAATGCCGAAGTTGTGATTTGAGAACAATCTCATGCCAAGAAGTTCGAGGTCATTGGCTACAGGTACAGATGCACCTCGGAAAGTTGGAGCCAAGACTTAAAGGTTGTTTATTAACGTAGAACAAGGGTGACTCGAGACTAGTCTCCCATTGAAATTGAGTCATACATCATCATTTGCATGAGTAATTGAATGTAAGAGATCAATAGCTTCCGGCAATTACTACTGGCTGGTACACTTGAGGACATTTTTCTTTGATAAATTTATCAAATGTGGTATTTACGGCATACTGACTTCAATTGGAACATAGTTTTCTTAAAGTAATAAAATCCAAGTATTCATTTGTAACTGGTCAAAATAGCTTATTGGAAATTAATTAGTACTAAGTATATAATTAGCGGCCCGAGACCGGCTTCGCATGAAATGTTTTCCGCAAATTAAATACAAAAACCGTCCTCGTTGATCGCTCTTTCCATTAGTGAAAACGGCATGAAAAACGGTTCAGTACTTTATGAGATTACCACAATTATACATACAGACAGACAAACGCACGGGGGACTTTGTTTTATAATATGTAAGGATAAAGAGAGGGCGGATTTTGTTTGTTCGTTTATATGTGGAAGGTAATCTTCGGAACCATTGCATCTACTTCAAAAATTCTTTCACTATTTGAAAGGTACATTATTCGAGATGGACATAGGGTATTTACTATGTATACTAATCCCTCCATTTGCTGCCGAACAAAGTCGGGGCGCATCAATATTGCTAAAAAACTTATAACTTATTGTCAAATATTCAAATGATTTAAATGTAGAAAACAAATTAAAATTATTAGTTTTTCAATATATAATTATATTTTATACTAAAAACGAATAGTATAAAATCTGTTAGACCAACGGAATATTATTATCTTCAAAATTAAGTCCTTCGAACAAAAACCCGAAAGAAAGAGGATTCCGCATTCCGGATAACGCTAAATTTCAAATATTCTTAATTAATTTTTTTAAATTAATTTATTTTAAAGTTTGATAAAGCCTCCTTTAATACCCTTAAAGTACCTAACTTATGTGTGTACAAATAAAATTAAAATTGTATCAACATCTCTGTAAAATTAAAGTTATTTTTTACCTAATTTTATGTGGTTCTTAAAAGCAGCAACTGTATTTTAGTTTTATGCGTTTGCAAGTGTACTTTTCTCGTGGGGGATCCATAGGCACTAAAACTTGAATGAACATATATTAATTGGAAATATTAACAATTTAACATTCGCTATTATTTATTTTTAAGTCCGTAAAATAACTTGTAAGTATATTTAGACACTCAGGTTGCTAGTCGATAACACCCTGAACGCTTATACAACCAAGACAAAAATAGCGTTTTTATTATGTAGTGTAAAAACAGGAGTACGTAACATTCGAAGTGATGAGGAGAATCCAAATTGCCAGTCCTCAACACGGGAGAGGCATCTGCTTAGCAAATATAAATAGGCTAATACAGATACAGATCTAGTGATGCTAAACAATAAACAATTTGTCAAACACAATAAAATCATTGAACGTTCAGAATTTTAAAACAGAAATATTCAAATACACTCTTGACCCGAGTGACTCGACTTAAATTCAAGATGCAGCCAGTACCGCACTTGTCAGTTGTTTCAATGGAGTTTGTGGATCTTTGATTGGGTTTATCTTGCCAGAGATATTATTGGCGCATTGTTGAAGCCGGCCGAGGCATACTTTTCTCTATTGACTTAATTCGGTGCTTCATTCGTATTGTGTGTTGTCATGATTCAATGTTCTTTGTGAGAACTAAAATTAACGCCAAATCACGTTGACGAATAAGAAATTGTAATTACTATATCAATTGAACATATCATGTAACGTATTAGGATTTCTTGTGAAGTTTTTTTTTTTATATTAGAGATGGGTTTGCTCTTGGCCAGCATCTATCCATGTAAGGAAGATGAGGCCGACGTTGGAGCCAGAAGGTGCCTATTCACTCGAACATTGAAAAGATTTGGGTTGTCTGTATGAGCTTGGAAATACAGCGCCGGCAGGGAGTTCCAGTCCTTAGTAGGGCGCATTATAAAAGATGTTTTAAATCGCTTGGTCCGAATTAGAGGATTTCGACAAGGTGAGGATGGTAACCAGGGTTTGATTTCATGAAGCTCCCGAGCACACTCTCCGAAGTACAACTTATAGAATACACATAGACAGGCAACTTTGCGTCTATGTGTCAGGCTCTGCAGCTTAGTTCTTATTAGTGTACCGTCGCCAATGAGCCTCCTAATCCTGCAATCCACCGAGTCGAGTTCGGCAAGTTGGTATTTTGCTGAGCCATCCCAAAGGTGAAATAATAATGTCACCTTAATACATGAATTACATTCATTAATTACATTCATGTCTTGGCATGAAATCATACGGGACTATAATAGTGATAATGTGTCAAAATTTTGCAATTACTTGTCATCTCTTAGTTTTTCAGAAATTTATGAAGATGTCAGTCTTGATGACAGTTTTGATCGTTTTCATAGTTTATTTACACTTCTATATGACTTATGCTTTCCATATATTAAAATTAAAAGGAATAGCAAATCAAATAAAAGAAAATGGTTAACAAAAGGACTTAGAAAGAGGATCATGCATTAGAAAGAGGATTCTCTATTTATCATATATACAATCCAGCAAAATAAGAAAATAAATGCTAAGAAGTATAAAAAATATAGTCTCCTTCTTAGAAAATGTATTTATAAATCAAAACAAATACAATCTAAAAAATATATTGACAATAAGAGAAATAAATGTTAAGCTGCTTGGGAAATTATACAAGACAAATTGGGTGTTTGTAAACCATCAACAGAAATTAACATAGTTAAAAATGATAAGTCGACTTACAATAATCCCAATGAAATATGTAACCTATTTAATGACTTTTTCATACAAGTGACTAACAATAATTTTAAAATTTTTATCAATTTTAATGAGATAACCAAAACGATTGATACTAAAAATGTCCATTCGATTTTTTTAACACCGACAGATGAAATGGAAGTATCCAAAATTATAAAATCACTCAACAACACTAATTCAGTCGGATTTGACGGTGTTAGCACAAAAATCCTAAAAGCATGTTTCCCTCACATAAGCAGACATTTGAGTTACATAATCAATAAATCATTTTCAACTGGAAAGTTTCCAAATAACCTGAAGTATTCAATAGTTAAGCCTCTTCATAAAAAAGGGGATCAAACCGACATGAACAACTATAGGCCTATTACACTAATACCTGTAATATCAAAAATATTTGAGAAGGCAATGCTCGCTAGACTCCAGATATATTTTGATAAATACAATTTGTTGAAGGAAGAGCAGTATGGTTTTCAGAAAAACAGTTCTACCACACTGGCATGCTTTGAACTATTTAAGAGTATAACTCAAGCTCTTAGTGATAATGATAAGGTGGCAGTACTATTCCTTGATATGAGTAAAGCTTTTGACTATGTTAATCACAGTATTCTTCTAAAAAAAATTGATTTGTATGGAATAAGAGGCAATGCATATGAATGGCTGAAAACCTACTTAAATGATCGTCAACAATGTACTGAAATATCAAAAACAATAAATGGTAATAAAATTACTTATAGATCGCAATACAAATATAACCGGTGTGGCGTCCCTCAAGGAAGTATTTTGGGCCTGTTTTTATTTTTAATATACATTAATGATCTCCCCAATGTGTCTCATCATCGTTCTATTCTTTTTGCTGATGATACAGCAATAATCGTTAAATATAAAGATGGAGGCTTACTAGAAAATAATTTAAACAAATCCTTAGCCGATGTTGCTAAGTGGTTAAAAGTTAACAAACTATTAATTAATATTAACAAAACAAAAATTATTCATTTTAAAACATTGAGGGCAAAAAATATGCATTTGGATGTTAGATTCGGTAATGATCATGTTGAGACAGTCAAGACTTTGAAATATCTCGGTATTCTAGTGGATGAAAACTGTTACTGGAAACCTCATATTGATTCAGTTTGTGCTAAATTAAATCGTTTCGTGTATGCTATTAAAAGGCTGCGATTGACAGTATCCAAAGAAGCTGCCCTCAGTGCATACCATGGTTATGTATCCTCCGTCTTATTTTATGGCATTTTGTTATGGGGCCATTCGACCGCAATTGACAAGGCCTTCAAATTACAGAAGAAATGTGTACGTGCAGTTTGTGGTGCACGGTATATGGACAGCTGTCGTCCATTATTTAAACAATTAAAAATTCTTCCTCTCCCTTCCTTGTATATAAGAGATATATGCGTGTTTGTGAAGAAGCATGAGTCTAATTTCATACACAGTGCTGATGTGCTACCGCTAAGAGCAAGAAGAAAAAATTTTTTGGATGTTCCAAGGATGCGCTTAGAAATTTGCAGGCGGAACTCTTACTACTCTTCTATTAAAATATACAACAAGTTACCCAGTGCACTCAGAGAATTACCGGGAAATTTATTTAAAAAAAAACTGACCATGTGGCTTTTAGACCAATGCTTTTATGACATTAAAGAATACTTTGACATTTAATTATATTTTACAATTTATTATGACATTTTTTTCCTTTTTTTGTTTCTATTGTTTTATAAATTTTAATTGCCTATTCATGTTATTTTACACGCCAGACGTGGCAGTACATGTGGATGCATATTTAAAACCAACAAGAACTGGTTCACAGTAACCCATGTTACTTGTAAATAAATTATTTGAATTTGAATTTGAATTTGAAATAATACCTTAATATTAATAGATAATGAAATTAATAATACCTTAATTAATGTATTAATGAATACCCTAATGTGAAGTGGTATCTGGATCCCTTTGGAAGAAAATTGCGCTGACAGAAGAATGTGATATTTGGTACACTTGAAGTTTTTGTTGAGAAGGAGGAGAAAGCTTATTTTTATATAATATGCATTAGAAATATATTAAATTGATTAAAATAAAATTTCGTATTATACTTGTCACAAAATCTGTGGTCAAATTGAGAAGAGATTAATGTACCTAGTAATTAAAAATTAAATGAATTAGTACCGTCGAATTTCGACCACTGGACGCCACTAGTATATATTATGTATGTACTTACATATAAATAAAACATAATAAAATTTAAAATTAGCATCAATTCATAATTTTTAAATGTGATGGCAAAATTCAGCTCACACTCAACATAAATTGTTGAGGTTGGCGTTTAAAATAAGAGGGCAAGGAAGGGAAGCGGTAGCGTGTAATCCTGAACACGCAAGCTCGTTTCGATACAATCGTCGCCGACTTCGAACCCGCGATCCACCTAATTAGTGACCGCTCCATACCCGCACATAACCTTTACGCCTTCATTAGTTCCCGCTCCCTTAGGCTTAAAATATCTGTCAATAATATTTGTGCTGTTGTTAGGGCCAATGGCTTGCCTTTTATTTTGAGGTTCTTGAAAAGATGACAGTCCACTTCATGTAAGAAAATATTTTTGTTTAACAAGTTGCTATAACAGTTAATGAAAGTAAAATAAAAGAATTGGACCAAAATGAGACCCTGTGGCACACCGGAAGTGGACAAAAAAAAATAATAGGCGCATAACAGTAACCACTTCCTGCATCTATTAGATACATTAGACGAGAAAAAATGTAAAATTTCATCTCTAAGGCCATAGTAAGCCATTTTGCGTGGTAGTATTTCGTGATCCACTTTATCAAGAGCTTTGCGAAAGTCTGTAAGTACGGAATCTATTTGGATACGGTTGCTTATACTTAAAGTATGACCCAGAGTTTTTTTATGACAGTGGTAGGCATGCTGATGCTCTACTGGTATGGTCTACCGTTGCTAAAAGACACTAGGGGATGGAAGGGTAAAGGACAGAATAAAGCTTCATATCTCACACATTGAATCACAAAATTACGTTGTCTTAAGCCATTGTGGTTTTGGTTTTGGTTAATGTTGTATGAGCTTTCGAAGGTTAATGTAATATCTAATTACGTTCTCGAAATGAAATCTCGTGCTTTGCGTAAGGCTAATCTACAACAATGGAACTTGGATTACAAAAGGAATTAATTCGGAAATTAGTCGTAAATTACATGAAACACACAACGGGCATCCGTCACGCAACGTTTAGCAATTTTTCGATCGTCCCGGAGGATATACTTATTCTGAATCACTTATTATCATATAATAAGAGAAGGAAGGTCTACAAATTATATTATTTTAAAATTTCAGATATGCCACGTCCTATTTACTAGTATGGCCAAGTCGTGTAACTTTAACCTCTACCAAGGACTATCATCATCCTATATTTAGGCTAGTCCTTGGTAGAAGAAAGGAATGAGAGACAAGGTATGGCCTCTGGAATTTCTTACTCACACTCTGAAACCTCACAATGCTGTTATTTCACGGTTATCTTCTATAAGGGGATTACCGCTACCAGACGGACTGCCCATTTTATGTACCTTGCAACAGAATTTAGTAGCTATACCAGTATTTCGCTCATACTACTTAAGTATTTGACTTTGTACTCTGGGAATGGGAATTTTCAATGAAGACGAGTTTAAGTGTCATTTTATATGATCTCGTTTTTCCAGAATAATACTGCGGCATCAAATGTCGCGCACTGTGTCGTACATCAATCAGAGATTGGTCACGGATGTCGACGGAGCTGAGAGCGGCCGTGATTTACTATTACCACCACTTACCAATTCTCGTCCCTCATTGTGTAATAGCCGCTCGCGCCGTGACTACTTCCAAAATTTATGAAACATTAATCATATTTTCATCACGCATTCTCTGAAAGAAGAATTGTACTTCTGTACGGATGCATATAAACTTAAAATAAAACAAAGTTACTCGGACTATTCGCTCGTTCGAGTTCCAAAAAAATATCTAGATCTACAAACACTATAGATTGACCGTTTAGCTGAGTCCTCGCCCGCGCGGTACAGGGGCGCGGGGGTACGACGACAAAGGGGAGATGGTCTTTCTATGCCTCTGAATGTTTTCCACTTGGGAGAGTAAGTAGTTCATACACACTAACCTACTTTGGCAAAATGTAACAAATAAATCCAAAAAAGAATAATATTAAGTGAATCGCGCGGGCGGGGACTCATTTAAACCGTTTGTCTATTTATATACAATTGATTTTGATATATCAACGGTCGGTTGATTGGTGTGGTAACACCCTAAAGCTATTGCCCAAATTATTCTCAAACATATTAGAACCTTACATTTATAGGAAGGAACTTTTAGTGCGGACAGTGTAATGTTATTGTGGAGAGCAGAGCAGTGTCTCAAAAAAGTGGTGAAAACCTGTCGAGTCCACTGAGTGGCGTGCGTGCACGCCTACGGGTTCCCTAACCTAACATTATACGCCATTACTTAAATTATAAGTGTATCTATTATGATTCATGTTATCTATTTCGTTGGTAGGTAAGCTCTAAATTCAACCGCGTTCCGCGATGGCCGGATGAGAATTATTAACATTGTTTTAACGTTACCCAAGAGTGCCCACTCGAGTAAAACTTTTATTTCTTGAATTGATGCATTGTTGCAGATATAACACTGCAACAGTCATTATTGACACTGGATTTTTTATGACAAAATGTCCGTAAAGACGAAAAACTGTGATGACTATCGACGCAATAAACCACGCTCAGCGGGTTGCCTACGAATGCCCAATAATTTAAATACTTTCACTAATTAGAGTGTTTGAAATTTATTGATACTTTCAATTTATTGTCGAATTACTAAAAACGATTTAGGGTCGTATTTTTTTTTTCTTATATAGTTTATGCTCCGACATTGACTCCGACTAATAATAATATTTATGAATTTAAACGAACACTTTAATATTATAAATATTTATGGATTGGACATTACCTTAGTTATAGATATTTGCAGCAAACTCTCCTATATAATATAATATGTTAGAAACTCGTGAATTAGCTACTATCCCTTCTCAATCACTTGCAGCAACTGTGGCATGATTGTGTTATAGGTGACGGTTAGGCACCTACCATCAGGACCGTCAGCCTGTCTGACGTCGTTAACATAAAAAAAATGTCTTCTGTAACAAACAACTTTTCGGGTCAACTTTTTTGATTCGAACTGCTAGCGTGTGGAACCAACTTCCAGCACCCTTGTTTCCACAACACTACAACCCTGGACTCTTCAAGTCGCGAGTGAATCGGTTCTTAATAGACAAGCATGCTCCATCTTAGATCGCGTCATCACTTACCATCAGGTGAGACTGCGGTCAAATGCTTGATCTATCATTATAAAAAAAAAAAAAAAAAACTTTGATTAAACTCCACGAAGTACCTATATATATATATATATATATATATATATATATATATATATATATATATATATGTACACATTCCATTCTTTCAACCGATCACTGTTCTATGTGTACAATGTACTCATTATATACGTAAGTTTTGGTTCCAAAACATACTTTGCTATTTTATAATTTTAAAATAGCAACATTTGGTTGCCTATAGGTTGCCCAGCGATGTTTTGGTAAGTCAAAGGACAAACACTATTTTGTAATAGCGAAGGTTAAACATTATTTGAGGCAGGGTGTAAACTGTGAAATTGTATACAAATGTCATTAGACGCTGTTTGACAAAACACGTGTTGAGACATAGTTTAATATTTTTTTTGTAATAACACTGTTAGTGTTTGTTTAATTCCAATCGGTTTACAAACAAAAAAGTTACGCGCTATACAGAAAACCACGCGTACGAAGTTGCGGGCTCAACTAGTAGGTAATTTTTGCGCAAAGCGAGGTTGGACCTATGTTTAACAATGTGTAAAGTAACGAAACAATTCTTGACATTCATTACAATTCAAATTTTACAAATCAATAAGTTATAGTTAAGCGAAGCCACAATAGAATATTTCCATTTAAGTTCCAAGGAGGTATCAACTACTTACACCGTTCTGACCAAAGATTTAAATCTATGGTTTTGATAATAACTACAACAATGTTAACAAATAACCTTAATTTTTTATTGAAATAAATCTTTTATATTGAGAGCTATCTTTTGTTCTATCGAAAATGCGGTAACGAAACGTAACACCCCGCGATAAATTACCTTACGATGGAATCCAATATAGAAAGTAATTTCTAAGACTGCCTTTCTTTTACAATGTCATTTATTATAACATTATTCTAAAATGAAAGGGGCATCTAAAACGCGACAATTTTAGATATGCTTTATGATAAATATGGCAGGTAAACAACACTTAGGGAAAGACAAGGAGGACGAGCTCTGGAATCATTCATCACGCTTCGAAACTCAAAAGCATACGTGCTAATCATTCGGGTGACCACAATACTACACTTCTTTTGGCGCGTTAAAGTACCTAAGTTAGTTTTGTGTAAGAATTTATCTTTTATATACTTTCATTTATAAATATAAACACAATATTAATATAAATTATGCACATTTATTCTTTGACGAGCCCGTTGGATAAGAGGTTCGGGTGCTTGCCTTAACGTTCTGTTCTAGGGTTCCAAGGTTCGATTCCCGGCAGGGTCAACTTTGAAATAAACTTTTCAAATTTGGATCTGGTCTGGATCTGGAAAGTAGTGGCAGGGCACACTGCGTTTCGCAGTCATTTGGGCAGCCCGTCTGGCGGCAGTAACCACCCACTTACAGAAGACACTGTGAAATAACAGCACTTGTGCTGTTGTGTTTCGGTGAGTAATGCCAGAGCCCATTTTCCTATTCAATCCCTTTTTCTTAATCCTACTGTAGTCGGCAGCGCGCTTACAGCAGCTGTGGCGTTGCTTGTGTACAGGCGACGGTAGCCACCTACCATCAAGTGGACCGTTAGCCTGTCTGCTGATCTTAACATAAAAAATTGTATACTTAGGATTTATGTTATACTTATGTTTTTCCTACTCACGCCAAAGAGGTATTTAACTTGTCACGTGAGTATACAAATATGTAATATTAAAAAAAGTAATGTGCAAAGTAAGCAAAGCATCGTTATAGGCTTGTTATGTTATGTTATGTGTCTTTGTGACACAAAGGCCTCCTCCAGCAGCTTCCAGTCATCCCTCAGTCGTGCTATTCGATTTCATAACGGGCCCGCAATATTTTTGATTCGTTTTGTTTGATATCTAGGGGTCCACTCTCTTAGGTATATAGTCAATTTATTTTTATTTTCCCTGACCACGTGACCCAGCCATTCGAGTTTTTAATTTTGGTTACAACGTTGCCTTATTTCCACTTGACCAATAGGCTCGTTTAAATTATTATCTTCCTATGTGCATATAAAATAAAGACAGACCGGTAAACGAGGAAAGTTTGAAGATATAATTTTCAGAAAAAGTTGCATCCGTGCGAAACCACACTTAATTTAAATCAATGGTACGTTTGTATAAATGTGACTGTTCAGCAATCCATTTATGGCAATCCAGTTTCCAACATACTCCCCATTTATGTATAACGAATCCGATAAACCCGCCGAAGTTATTCGAATGCAAGCGAGATCAAATTTTATCTCTAATCGATTTCGCATAAAATGCAGCTGCAACGCATCACGAGCGATTACGTTTTACGACCACCAGCGCCGCAGCGGGAACTAGCTGAACTACAATAAAATTAAACCCAAACCATAGATGGCGTTGTAACAAATAAAAGTATCAACCCTTTATTGGGGGTAATCAAAACGAACAACCCGACTGGCGATTTGGGGGATATTTTCATTTATTAAGCCTTTAATACTCCCTTCAGGCTTCAGCTATTTGAAGGTATGATCGTTTCGTTTATTCCCATTGTCGAAACGGCTGTTATTATTTAACTGTTATGGTTATTGCGCGGTATATTATAAAGATCGCGTGCTAAAAGCAATAAGCATATATTAAGAAAAATTCAATTATTTCAACGACTTCATTATGCAATTTCATTTATCTCATTAAGGGGATCCATTAAAAATCTATCCATTCGCGAAGGTTAAGTTTTACTTTTTAAGTATTGCTACGTTATTACCTGTATTATGTAATATATAATTAATTTAGATTAGTTTTCAATGAAACTGTTTTGAAAATACAACTTAGAGCATAAAACATTTTTTATTTGAAGGTCATCGGACAGGTTGACGATCCACTTGATAGTAGATGGCCTATAACACAAACAACAGATATAGGAAGGTTTATAGGGAAATGTCTCCCTAACATGCTGTCATTTCACATAAAGAAACATTATGCACATTGGCCAAGACCACAGTCTTCACGCTTCTCTGAATAGAACTCTACGCTAAATAAGTATAATGCGTAGAGAATCATAACACTGGACGTTTCAAAATTAACGCGGACAAACAGACTATTATTAGGAAAACAACGGGATGTAAATAAACGCAGTTTTTGAATCCAAACATTTCTTTAACAATTTTCTAAAGTCAAAATCTTAAAGTATAATCTTTAAGCAGTACTTGTTTGTTGTGAAATATTGTATTAAATTTCTTCTCTTCTTGCTCTTTTGAATGGTTAGCAGTGTTGACCATTTTAACAATAAATAAAGGAAAAATAAACTAGCATTAAAAAAAAATTGTATCAATATTTCTTAAATTGAAGCCACAATAGCAATCTCTGATTTTATTCCTAAGAGATAATTAACCGTTTAAAAAATAGGCAATCATCCCCTCCCCTTACGTTCTGTCTTTTATGATAGAATTATTAAAAACTAAAAGCTTTTAATAACCATTAAGAGCTGTTGCTCTAATAGCAGTTATCTACATCAAATATCCGTCAATTTTGGTCTCACGAAACTAGTAATTTTGTGTAGAATTGCAGGAAATATTTATAACTTATAATATTGTCTTAAATTGCATTCAAATTCAATTCTTATGCCACCCACAAACACTTAAATTACTTCGGAAGCGCATTACCTTCTTCGCCACATAATTGAGTTTTATTACATTCTGTTAAAGTCCAACATTAGGTAGGTACATTTTGTTGGTCTCACGAATGTACAAATTACTTAACTGACGCCGAACCTACCTATAAATGTACAAAATGTACAAAATGATTCCATAATTGTTTATATCCGTTGGTTAATGGTTTCTTTGATGGGAACAAATAAATACACATTTAAATATTTAATAACTAAATAAATCATATTGATGTTTTATCGTTTCAGAATAAAGTTCAGTTTCGTTCAAATTAGTTAATTAATCGTTGCGATATATCAATTTGTCAACCGGCCTCAGTGAAGCGAAGGTTGCGTCCGCCATTAGTGAATTGACTGAAATGGGAACCATTTAATATGGTAATGGAAGGTAACAGGTGTTTACTCGGTCGATTGGCGATCGATCCCATAATTATGCGAAAAATGTATTTCTTTGGTTGCCTGATAGTGATCGACGAACTGTGTCTCAAACAAGACAATTCTAATTTGGGCCATTGTGCGATCGTATTAGAATCTGTTTTTATTTGCTCCACCCACATAAGTAATATTCATATTTAGAAGGTTATATTTACTTCTGTAGGCACTTATTTCTTGGTTAATTGTAATCTTACGGGTTTTACCCTTAACATGGTGAACTTAATGTAAAAATTATACCAAAATATCTATTTAAATAACAACTAAAAGTAGGTACTTATAACTTTGGGAATATTGCAACAAACGTCAAATGGTGACATAAGTTTATTCATAACTATTTAGCTAAGCCCGCAACTTCGTACGCGTGGTATTCGGCAGGTATAGTGCGTTAACTTTTTTGTTTATAAACCGATTGGAATGAAACAAACACTAAATGTTACGGGAAGCTTGCTACAATACATCAGTGAAAACCGCATTCAAATCGGTTAAGCCGTTTCTGAGATTAGCATGTACAAACGTACAAACAAACAGACAAAGATTCTAAAACAAGTTTTTTAACCACGGTAACATAAGTATAACGTGCGAAAATTATTTTTTTGATAAAATATTTAATGTACCAGTCGCGGCTCGTTTACGATTTTATCATATGTGTAGATATACCTAAATATAGATAAAACATGAAACATGAGTAATACAATACATAAATGAAAACCGCATTCAAATCGGTTAAGCCGTTTATACACAACAACAGACAGACAGATTAGCGTGCATAAACTCACAGACAAATTCTAAAAACTATTTTTTTGGCCTCGATCGCTGGTACTATTGTGGCGATTGACTCGCACCGAATTCATTGGTTCATTTAGTTTTAGACACAAAAAGAACTGTCAAAAAAGACCTTGTCTCACTGCTTGTAACATACAGAGTTTTTGGAGAAGTAAACACTGTATTTTATTTCCGTAACCATCGTCACATCTGGCCGTTGGATCCAGTTCAACACCTTCGAGATGTTGAACCGGATACGACATCACTCCATTCTTCGTCACCGGTAGACGTCCGACGTCGGTCACCTACACTATCAATATACTTATATAGTCAGACCTCAGAACATAAGTACAACGTGTACAAATTGTTGCTCGTTTATATAAAAATATTTTGTTGCTCGATATAAATTTATAAATAAGTAACGAATATAAAAGCGAGAATATAATCTATGTGAATGTAAATAGGAAAAGTTTTTATTTTAAATTAATTTAAATATTGTAATTTAACATTTTGCAGAAATAAGAGACTTCCTACACATTATATTATCCCTACTCCAGAGGTATAGGAAAGTTATTAGGGATCCTAAATCTAAAACCACCTTGAAGATTTAGAAATAATTATTATTTGTGGAAATATTGAGCGCCTGCCGTTTCGTTTACACGCACGAATGTTGTAACGCTAACTTGTTGCTATTCATTTTGAACAGGCGATTCAATTTGTTTAATGGACAAGAAAGCAATTATTTTTTTATACTTAACACTGTTTAATCACGAAACTGCAATATAACAACCGCGTAGCTTTAATTAACCATGTAATTAACTAAATTATCACATAAAAGAACAGACGAACTGTCTGGCTAGCTGTCATCTAATTTGCGGTGGATCCGGAAAAGTTGAAAAACTCTGGATTCGGAAGGAATTTTTTTAGGTGCCCTATAGGTATGGTAAGGGAGGATTAATCAATCTTAAAATGGGGGTTACTTTTATGATTAGGTAAGTATTTTCTCCACTATCTTTAAATTACAACTTATTTGACTTAGTGTTCCCTGCCACTACTTTTCAGATCCAGGGCCAACTTTGAAAAAAAAACTTCAAAGTTGGCCCTGCCGGAAATCGAACCCGGGACCCCTGAGACAGAGCACCTAAACTACACATCCAGTGGGCTCACAAATTTCAGGTGGTGGAGCACAGTGACGAGCTGCGCTGTCGCGGACTGTTCCTGCTGCACCAGGGCATCCAGCGACGCATCCGCATCATGAATCCTCGGCAGACCTTCACTGGATCGACGTGCGCGAGCTCGTCGTGGATCAACTTGCAAAAGGTATCGTAGACTTGATGGAGTTGATTTAACTTGAGTGTACGTGAAAAAGTATAGTGTTACACACAATGTTCTATATTGTTATAGACAAATTAATATTTTTCTATTTATAAGACTTTAATTGCAACAGACTTTAAAAATTATTAAGGTATTTTTTTAACCTGTATTACTGATCATTAAAAATAAATGATAATTCTAAGTAATATTATTGCAAAATTTGATTATTTCACTTATTTTGCCAATACACTAAGGATGGATAAAAATATCACTAAGAATAGATAATGTGGTGAATAGGTAGAAATTATAAAATTGAATTAGGTACTTTAAAAACAGTCTGCCAAAATGTCTAAAATTGTACATATAATTATTCTCCTTACTCAAACCCTATGATTAGTTTTGTAAAAGATAAAAGATAAATACTTGCATATTTAACCAGCGAGCATTTTTTAACGTAAAACTACAGTTAATGTCACACAGCACTTATCTGGGACCGTTAGCTCTAATATTCTAATAAGAATTTCAGTCTAATTAATTATAAGGAACGTAAAAATATATACATGGTTTAATCTGGCAACTTATTCCTAAAGACTAGTTTATTCTCGTCCCTTAAGGGCGTAGTTGACTCTGGTCCGTATCTGGCACACTGCATTCGTGGTGACTTAGGCAGCCTGTTTAGGCAGCCACCGTGAAATAACAACATGTTTGCTCTTGTGTTACGGTGAGTGAGTGAGGGATGTCAGAGCACGTTACCCCATCCCTTCCTAATCCCTTAACATAAAAAGAAATCACACAGCATAATGGTTATAAGATCGTAACCTTACATTACATTGCTAATCGCCTAATCGGTATTCTAGAGGTTAGTAACAGTAAGGTTCATTCATCTCAATATGATTCATATTGAATCAAATTGGCTCATTATACTTTTTTTTTTTTTTTTTTTTATTATAGATGGGTTTGCTCTTGACCAGCATCTATCCATGTAGGAAGGATGAGGCCGAAGATGGAGCGAGCTCACCCAGAAGATGCCTATTCACTCGAACCTTGAAAAGATTTGGGTTATATGAGCTCGGAAATACAGACGCCGGCAGGGAGTTCCAATCCTTAGCAGTGCGCATCACAAAAGATGTTTTAAAGCGCTTGGTCCGAATTAGAGGGATATCGACAAGGTGAGGATGGTAACCAGCCGTACGTCTGCATGTCCAATAGAAGAAAGGGGAAGGCGGTATGATCTCATGCAGCTCTCGAGCACACTCTCCGAAGTACATCTTATAGAATACACACAGACAGGCAACTTTGCGTCTATGTGCCAGGCTCTGCAGCTTAGTTCTTATTAGTGTATCATCGCCACCTGCTTCGTTAAATAAATATTTATTCAAACAACAGTTGTTGGAACGCCTTACTATCATAAATATAGTCTCTCTTCGTGTGTTCTATCCACCGACTGTACTATTAGAAGAATGATCTGATCAGTTGTTCCATTTGATAAAATGGAACAACTGATCAGATCATTTGTCGTAGGTGTCGTAGGTGTGTCGTAGGTTCTAATCGTCTGTCGAAATGAAGAAAAAACAAACACCACTGACAAAGTTAAATTGATGTACCAGCACGCGTCGTAGTTACACATCGACCGCGCATGTGTGACAATCTCCCAGAAAATTCATAAACAATTGTTATTGAAAGATGGTAAACAAAAAATTCTCGTATGTTGACATGTTCGTAACATTGCACTTCCAGCTATCGACGCGTGTGATTGTCTACAACAATTAAATAGGAAATAATTGTGCGACTAATTAAAAACAAACATTGTTGTTATTAAAATTTAATATGAAAAAATCACTCGTCGATATGGAACAATCATATAAAACAACTTTACTCACAAAATAGAATTTTATTACTTTATGAACTAAAAATGTGATTACATGAAAGATTTCTAAAAAGTGACAGGTATTTTAAAAGATAAAAGTGATAACAATCTTAATAAGATTCAATGAAATTTGAAAATTCGACAGAAGACCTTTGCAAAGTATGCGATGGACAAATTGAATGCGCGCCGACGGCGATCCTGTTGATCTCCTTAGTTCACACGCTATACGGACACATCGGACCGGAACCGGATTATTTTGGCAAAAATGGGTATGCGCTGACTAAAAGGGACAGTGCGGAAGAAGAAGAGAAACCGCGAAAGTTTAAATATAAGAGGAACGAGGAGACCAAAGCGAGAGAAGAAGTAGTCGACAGAACGTTGTATGACTTCGTGGTGGTTGGAGGAGGGACGGCAGGCTGTGTGGTGGCGAGCAGACTCTCGGAGAACAGAAAGTGGAAAGTTAGTATTCTTTGTATACCTACGAGTTGTGAGAAACTCCTTTTAAAATCAGTCAATCTTTAGTGCCAACTTAACGCAGTTACAACTAAGTCCTAAACAAGTGGTAAAATAATAAATTATAGCAATTTTGATTAATTACTCATCTATTATCATAACAAGGACTCGGCGTCAACATTAACGGCGAGTAAATCACTCACCTTCGCTTTGTCGACGATATTGTGGTCCTAGCGAAGTTGATAAGAGAACTCAACACGATGCTCGATGGCCTCAACCGAGTTTCCCAAACGGTGGGCCTTGAGATGAATATGGACAAGATGAAAGTTATGTCTAATGTCCATGTTGTGCCCACCCCAGTAACAGTTGGAAATTCAACTCTCGAAGTTGTCGACGAGTACATCTGCTTGGAACAAACAGTCTAATTAGTTAGAGCCAACTTCGAGAAGGACGTCAATCGTCGGATGGTAGCATTCGGGAAGCTCCAAGACATCTTCTAGCCCAAAATTCCGCAGTGTCTTAAAACAAAAGTTTTCGACCAATGGGTGTTGCCAGTGACACATGGCGTTGAAACGTGGTCTCTCTAACCATGATGAGGAGATTCGTAGACGAACGAAAGTTACCGACATAACCCGGCGGATTAGTAAGAAGTGGCGTGGGCAGGACACATAGTATGGAGATCCGACGGCCGCTGGGGCCGGCCGTAGCACCTAGGACGTCCATCCATAAGGTGGAGAGACGACCTGATAGGGGCCGCGTGTCGAGGGTGGATCCAGGCTGCTTCTGATCGGTCCTTTTGAAGAATTAGGGGGAGGCCTTTGTCCAGCAATGGACGTCCTCATCATTATTTCTTTTTCGTTATTTTGAACATAGTGTAACTAAAATACTTGAATTATTTATTTGTAATGGTGTTAACTTAAGTAAAATCAATACATGTGGAGGTTAATGTATCAAAATGTAGAGATTAATGTTACATTTCAGGTTTTACTAGTAGAAGCGGGCCCTGAAGAACCAAAAATGGCTTTGATTCCAGGATTGACAAGCGAGTTCAAAGGATCGACGGTAGATTGGCGATATCGCATGAGACCAAAAAAAGGGTAAATTATCTCTTCTAAACATATGTTACAACATTTTCATTCAAAAATAAGTAAAATTTCACAATATTGAAAAACTTTGGTTTTCAGATTTTGTCAGAATAGAGCCGAACTAGGTTGTGAAGTAGTCCAAGGCAGAGTGCTCGGAGGCACTTCCTCTATTAACGACATGGCTTACATGAGGGGAAGTCCAGCGGATTACGACGAATGGGCCTTACATGGAAACGATGAATGGAATTTCAATCAAATATTGCCTTATTTCAAATATTCGGAAGGAAACTATGATAAGGATATATCTAAGAATAAATTATTCCATTCTACACAAGGACCTTTGGATGTCGGTCGTTATCCTCACGTCGATGATAATGTGGACGTGTTGTTGAGTGCTCTCAATGAGCTCGGTTACAATTATACTGATGTCAACGGAAGGACACAGCTAGGTTTTATGAGAATACAAAGTATGTCATACTTCGGAGAAAGGGTTAGCACCTACACAGCATTTATTGAACCTATTAGAAAAGTAAGAAAAAATATAAAAATAGTAACAGAAGCACTTGTAACTAGAATATTATTTGACCAGGGCAGGGATAATATTGAAGCGACTGGCGTAGATTATATTAGAAACGGTACCACGTATAGAGTGAAGGCAACAAAAGAAGTTATTATATGTGCTGGGGCAATAAATTCCCCAAAATTATTAATGCAGTCAGGCATCGGACCAAAAGATTATTTGGAATATCTGGATTTGAAAGTTTATAATGACTTACCAGTTGGGGGAAACTTTCACGATCATTTATCTGTTTGTTTGCCTGTTATAAAACTTACTAAAACAGCAACGTTAGCCAAATTCACAGAAAAATTGAGAGATATAAATACTTTTTACACAAAAGGAATCGGACCGTTGTCTGCGAATTTTCAAGTGATCGCCTTTCTTGAAACCAGCATATCTGATATAATTGGAACACCTGATATAGAGATCAGGTTCAAGGGTCACGACTCAAATATGTACTATGACAGAATTGATATATGCATATCCCTATTGACCCCAAAAAGCCGTGGTCGGTTGATACTGAATGCTACAGATCCCTTTTTTGGCAAACCTTTGATTTATCCTAATTTTTTGAAAGACAAAACCGATGAAAAGAAATTGCTTGAAGGTATACAAGAGGTAATAAAAGTTTTTGATACTGATGTTTTCAAGACGGCCGGATTTGAATTTGACCCTACATTAATTTTGCACAATGAGTGTAAAAATTACGATGGTGTGACTGATGAATTTTGGTATTGTATTATAAAACATTTCACCACTCCTTGTCATAATTATGTCGGCACATGTAAAATGGGCTCAACAAATGACCCAGACTCTGTAGTAAACCAAGATTTGAAGGTATACGGCGTTAGCAATTTGAGAGTAGTAGATGCATCCATAATGCCTAAGATAGTAAGAGGATCCACAGCAGCCCCCGTTATAATGATAGCCGAAAAGGCTTCTGACTTAATAAAAACGAATTGGTATTAGGTTATTCATTTATTTACAATTATTCTTCTTCATCTACTATTATAATAATGTCCACTGTTTTCCCTCCAATCTTTCAAAATCATTTTTGCTGTTTTTTCTGCAATCATCATTGTCGGTGCAAATATACCTCCTCTGACATGCGTTGGCATTACTGAGGCGTCTGAGATTCGAAGACCTTCAACACCATGTACTCTTAATTGAAAATCCACTACAGAATTTGTACTATTTTCACCCATTCGACAAGTCCCAATAGGATTTCCTATTGCTTTTGTATAATGTCTAGCTATACAGTTCCACTGATCTCTATTCTTTAATCTATCACATGGAAATAAGTCTATTGGGGCAAATTTTACTGCAGCTTTCTTCATTTCTTTTGTGTCTAGTAATTGTAATGCTATATCAATACTATCTACCAGAGAATCTAGGTCCTCTGAATCCTTTAAAAGATTTGCTTGTATTATAGGTCTTCCATATTTTGGATTCCGTTTATTTAAACTCACTTTTCCTTTACTTTTTGGTCGCAACAGAACAGGGAAAATATTCACTAAATTATAATAGGGCAATGGAAGAGTCGTCTCTTCAGCTGCAAACACGCTTATATTGTTCAGCATGAACTTTTCACTTCTGATGAAATTTCCTTCCAAAGCCATTTCCACATCTGGAGCATTAATGTGTTCGTATAGCTGCATGAAAGCAGACACCTGGTTGATTCCTCTGGAAGCTAAAGGTCCGTTTCGATTAGTAAACCATTGTTTAAAATCGTTTATAATTTGACTTTCGGCTACAGGAGCCACATCGTTTAACGCAAATGCTAAGCCGCCTGTAGACACTTGGTCTTGATAATTTAGCCCAACCGGTAGTTCTAATATCGTAGTGATGTTACGTTTCTTCAACTCTACCTTAGGACCTATGCCCGATAAATGCAATAACTTAACGTTATTTATTGCTCCCGCAGTAAGTACTATTTCTCTTTTAACATAAGCTGGCCTCTCTTTACCCTTTTCTATTTCATAAACAACTCCATCAACTGTCTTCTCCTGCACGTCCACGACAATTTTTGTAACTGTAACTCCCGTCATAACAGTTAAATTCTTTCTGTGCCTTATTGGCTTAAGAAAAGCTGTATTTGCACTAAGCCGAGTATTGTTGGCAACGGAAAATTGGTTAAACACTACAGCTTCAGGTGCGTTGGTGTTTATATCCAAGTTGCGGAGTCCCATTTCTGAGAATGCATTAGAAAACACCTCCATATATCGGTCGACGTATTTGAATCTTTGCACGTGCATATCTCCTCCTCGAGAATGGTAGAAAGAATTCATTAACACGTCGTAGTCACCTAATTCAAAATAAAGAAACATCAGTAAATACAGTAGCTATAATTAATAACTGCAAAATTTATTTCGCTACTGTTGTCTGTCTAATGCTTAGACGCAGAAATAAATCAAAAGTATCGCCCGAACATCACGCTAATATTATTACATCAACTGAAGCACTAATGACTCTGGTCTTACACTATGGGTACCGCACAGCGGATTGCGAGTACACGAATCTGGGTATACATTACAGATCAGGGAGAACCTTAAAAAGTTCGTTGTGGACTTAGGCACTAATCTAAGAATTAGGTGAAATTACTTTTATGACAGAGCCATAAAATAATTGAAATAATTACTACGCATAAATAAAAAATAACTTAGTAATACTAGTCTACGTAGCAATCAATTATTGAAATGACATGGGAATTGATTCGCAATCAAATATTCATACTAGAGGTACGAAGGACATAAAAAATGTCACATGCCGAGGAGGGAGTGCTGCGATATGGACTACATCAGACTTACCATTGTCCTCTGTAGATTTAAAGTAATCAATCAGATTTCCGAACTTCCAATCCAAGGAACCGATCGCTTCTGATTTGTGCCAGAAATCGTAATCCACTTTAGAACCTCTTGAATACTTCATATCGTTTGTGACACTGGAGCCTCCGAGAACTTTTCCAGTTCTTACCTCACAACTGCCTCCAGGTCTAGATAAACACGAGAAGCCATTGCGCTCAGTCTTGTAATTCCATAGTATAGATCTGTGGTCCTTAGTAGGCACACCTGGTATATCGTAGTCGATATTTTCCTCATCGCCAGCTTCGAGGACGAGCACCTGTGGTATTTTTTCAAATATTTTTACAATAAACTTAAGATGCTGAAACTAATTTATCATTATGTTGTGATGTTTGACACATCATAATATTTCATCATATTTAAAAAAAAATATTGATTTATTAGTGAAACTTAAATGTGATCTTACGAATACATAAACAACTAAATTTAAAAGTACATGTCTGTGGTTCTAAAATAAAAGCTTTTTCTCGAACTTATACATGCATTTTCAATTTGGTCGTCTGTCTGTGTTCTTAGACTACTGACCTTTTGGATGGATTTTCTGGGTCAAGTAGTAAAGGTGCTTGAATTGGCGCTCCGACTCAGGGATCACAGCTTCGACCTTGACTATGGTCAAGGTGTGCAGGGTTCCATCCCCAGTCCTTTGTACGGATATCCATAACAAGCCTATATCGGTGCTTACTTTGAGGGCAATACAAGTGTTGTGTTTAGTCCAGGAAAATTTAATAATAAATCAAAATTTGAGTCCCTCGGGGTTATTTTGGATATAAGTTTTTAAAAGATATGAAATATCTATGGGTGAAAGAAATTTTCGATTCCACTATGTAGAAATATGAAAAAAAAGGTGTTTTTCCAAATTATGCAAATATGGTAAGAGTTAAAAAAAGCTTCAGACAAATATTTTACCTAGAGAACTTAATTTTACACAAAAATGTTCACATTACTTTTTTTGGTAAAATTAAAAATAACAGAGGTTAGTAGATAAGGGTTGATATTGTGTTTTTTTTTAAGTACCTAATCAACCCTTATATCTTCCAACCTCCCTAATGTCTTTTTGCTTATAGTATGTATAAACTTGTGATAAAATCTTTTTGGCTGTACTATTTGTATCTGGCTGGTTTTGATTACGTTAGAAAGGTTACATTAAAAAAAAAAAACAAATTAGAAAAATGTTGTTCCCAAAGGCATTTACTGGGTAAGCGTGTTCCACCTTCGGCCACATCTACACCTCGCATCAGGTGAGATAGTGGTCAAGCGCTGCCTTGAATTAGAACGTGCGAAAAAGGTCGTGGTCGAAGGTCGGTCAGGCTTCACAGACTGTGCCAACACCTGGGTTAACTCGTAATAATGTGATGCTGTGTGTGTGTGTGATGATGTTCATTAAGAGATTTTACCGCCGGGCAAAACCATTGATTCGGATATATACTGCTTACAACTGATAAGATTAAAGCAAGAAGTTGAGAGAAAATGGCCGGAATTGATCAATAGAAAGGGTGTGGTCCGTCATCACGACAACGCTAGACCACACACATCTTCAGCACCTCAGCAAGAACCCTGACCTTGCACCTTCTGATTTCTACCTGTTTCGGTCTCTTTAGAATTCTTTCTAAAGAGACATCAAAAGAGGTTAACATCAAAAGAGGACTGCCAAAACTACTTGTCGCGTTTTCTTGATCAAAAGGTGATCAAAAGTCCCAAAATTTCTACAGCAACGGAATCATGTCACTACCTACAAGATGGCAAAAAGTCGTCGGCTCATAAATACTCAAAACGGCTCATAAATACTGTAATTAAAATTAAATAAACGTTTAAAAAATTCTTGAGTTTTCATATAAAATTCGAAGAAACTTTTTCCCCAACCTATTATGAACATTTTTCTGAAACTTTTTTTAACTCATATTTTGTATAATTGGGAATATATACTTTCACCCATCGATATATCAATAATGCCTCTGAGGGACTAAAATTTTGATTTGTTAGCAAATTTTCCTCCACCATTATAAAGTACGTATAGCAAATTTGTACAAAACGACTTATGTGGCTGCGGGAACTACTGCACCTATTTCAAAAAGGCTTTCACCACGGAAAAGGTACATTATTGCGGATTCAGAAGTATTAACTTTATGAGCAATGGAGTATAAACCATTTCAAATATGTATTTCTACGCGTATTTATTGATTTTTAATTTATCACTTTGCTCCCATCTATAACGATCCACTAAAGCCTTTCGATTGGGTCTGCTACAAATAGAAAGTATTAAGTACCTTCCAGTCTGGAACAGCCGAAAGCCTGTTGGCAAGCAGACATCCAGCAGTCCCGCCGCCGACTATGATGAAGTCGAAAACGCTGTTCCTCACGTCCAGCTCTTCGGCTCTGGACTTAGTCGCCTTCGTAAATAAGTCCGCCTCGCATACAGACGCAGTAAACACTACGGCGACTATTCTCATCAGGTAAATGCCTGGATCACTGAAATTTCCATCAAACGGAATAAGTGTGGGAAGCAGCTTTTTTGCCAAAACTCTGTTTGGATATGTGACCAAATCAAAAAAGAACCCAGTTGTAATTTTGGTATAACCAGGATGAATACGTGAACCGGGATGAACCGTTAAATAATTTAGTAACGACATGACGCAACGCGTTTTTATGTGTCACTGGTGTCATTAATCGTCTGAACTAACAGGAACTAACCAATTTATTTAATATAATTAATTTTTGTGTATAAAAAAAACTTAATTTCTATATCTAGTAGTAGTAGTAACGAAGAAAATTTAGGGTAGTATTGGCTTTTAAAGTTTATGCTGCTTTAAACTTCTCTAAAAATCTCTGTCAGAAAAAATCGTACCAATACCTAATCTTTTAATTACTTACCTACAATTAAATTATTTTAATTAAATTACAGGCATATTAACAAGGCCGTCTTTAACCTATCGTAAACATCGATGATTGGAGGTCCTGGGCACTTTCGAATAATGGAGCCCCCATGACTATGACGATGAAAAGGATTATTTTATTAAAATAGGCAATATGAATATAAGTTAACATTTTTCCACCTTTATGTTTATTTCTTTATTTTTTATTAAATGTATAGGTGTAATTATTATTATATGCAGTGCCAGTTTGAAGAGATACCTGCGCGATCACTTCACTTATTCAAAATCTATGTGTTTCAGTACATCACATTCTATGGACATCAGTGACATCTTGAAGCATTGAAGAATTAGGGGGCCCCATCGGTAACGGGGCACAAGACACTTGAGTCCACAGGCCCAGAGTGCCCAGTGGAAAAGAGGGGCCTGCATATTTACCAATTAAATTCTATAGAAATAAAATTTAATTGAAAACGAATGGAATTGTTTAGAAAAAATGGTAGGTACCTACGCTAAAGCGGTGTTGGACCGATTTGGCTCGACGCCAGTAGACAATGACCTTGCAATTACCTTTCGACGAGTCACTCGTGGCTCAAGATCACTTTACCGCTTGACGGTGGGTGGATACACTTCTTTAGGATAAAGGATAGGAAGATAGGAACACTGCATGCATAATTTAATTAGAGCCAATGGTAACATAACACAAACAGGCGGTCAGTTCACTGGGCACTGTGCAATGCTCACTTGCCCCACGAAGCATTTTATTTCTGATAATACCTACAAACTTTCATTTTTATCCATTTTGAATGAGTCGTTATACACGATCCGTTGACGAGCCCGTTGGATGAGTAGATAGAGTGCTTGCCTTAACGTTCTGTCTCAGGGGTCCCGGGTTCGAATCCCGGCTAGGTCAACTATGGGAATGAACTTTTCAAAATTGGCTCTGGTCTAGATTTGGAAAGTAGTGGCCGAGCATACTGCGTTTCGCAGTCATTTGGGCAGCCTGTCTGACGGCAATGACCACCTCCTTACATAAGACCACCGTGAATTAACAGCATTTGTGCTTTTGTGTTTCGGTGAGTGAGTAAAGGATGTCAGAGCCCATTGCCCTATCCTTTATCCTTCTAAGGCGTGCAGAGCACTTGCAGCGTCTGAGGCGTTGCTTGTGTTACAGGCGACGGTAGTCACCTACCATCGAGTGGACCGTCAGCCTACTGTCTGTCGACCTTAACATAAAAAATAAAATAAAAGAAAACACAAACAAGTACGAACTTTTTGCTCCTTTTGTCCTTTTTGTCGTGCATCGATTTCCCTATCCTCACTTCCTATCAAGGTCATCCTTCCTACTTCTATTTCAACTCATAGGAAATGACAGACATTGGAAGGAAAAGATTTTATGAGAATTTGTTGTTTTGAGAATGTGGTCTTTTGACATGGCGTCCCTTGTCATTAAAAATTCCATAGAATGTGATTAAAATACGGAAGAAATAACTTCATAATCAAATTTTTTACCATACGAATGTACTACGGACAGACTAACAGTCCAAGTGAGGTTGTGTTTGCCTTTGGTGTTTTAAAAAAGTACAAACCACTTACTTGGTCAGAGTATATAAAAGCATTTTTCCAAAATGTCCACTATGCCACTAGTACAGCAAGGAGTACCGCAACGTCGCCGGCGCCTTCTGAACTGAAAGGTCGACACTCCACAAGCGGTGGTGGCTTCACGCTTCACCGAATTCCGCATCCTGGCAACGTAGGAACGAGTGTCCCAATCGACAGGATACGTCGATCGGATATGTGTGTTTTATGTATACAAATGAAACTACTTTAGACTCTCGCTTCATTTTCTGTGAAGCCCGGCTTTTTATGTATTTACAGCTAGTTTTCAAAAGATTTTTTTCATTCGATTTGGTCGATGGTCGCGTGTAATCAGCTTAAAATAAATCGTATAAACAAACACATAGGTGTATTTTAAAATGGCGATCGAGCGTTTTTTACAAATCTACTCTATACGAGTAAAAAGAATGAGTAAGTGTTGCCAGTCTATAGTAATAATAAAATCGTAAACGAGCCGTAAGTATTTTTTCAAAAAAAAAATTGCACATGTTGTACTTATGTTACCGAGGTACAAAAAAATGTTTTTTAGAATTTTCGTCTGTTTATCTCAGCGTTTATGCACACCGCGCTAATCTCAGAAACGGCTTAAACGATTTGAATGCGATTTTCACCGATTATTGTAGCAAGCTTCCCGTAACATTTAGTGTTTGTTTCATTTCAATCGGTTTACTTACAAAAAAAAAGGTATACGCTATATAATATACCGGATACCTTACGAAGTTGCGGGCTCAGCTAGTTACACATAAGTATAGAGTACAGTGAAATAATTATTTTAAGGGGGAGACAAACCCTAAATACTAAAAATATCCATTGTTTAATGAAAATGTTGCAAGAAATGGACAAGACAATCGCTTTGAAAAAAATATATATTATACTTAAACATGTGAAGAACCAATTGTATTAATTAGAATTTTCATTAAAGTAATAGAAACTCCACAAAAAAAGTTAGAAAACAAGAAGAATTTGACTTTTATTGAAAATTCTCTTGAAAACGGCTTATTGCACGCATATGAATCCTGTACCTATTAATAAGTTAATATCAGATTAAAAAATTTTAATAATATTTTTTTTTTATTTTGTGTATTGTTCTAATGGTAAAAACAAAAAAACACCATTTCTAGGCCTGTTGAATTGGATCCGCCGCCACCGAGTTCTATAGTAAATGTCATTTGCCTCAGTGAATCCCTTAAATTCATTTTACTAATACTTTATTCATAACACTCGATAATTATAAAACCCGAAATCTAATTTGAATAAAAATTTGTAGTCATGAAAGTATCAATTGCAACACAAGTTCTAACAGTCAAGTCTAAAATGAATACTCTTTCCAAAAGTAAGAGTAGAAAGAAGAATTTATTGACGCATGAAATTGCCACATTATTACGTCACATTTATTAAATTGGCATGGCGCACAAGTCGTCGTAATAATGGTCTAATTTTAATACTTCGATATTGTCAAGGGCGTGTACCTACTCATATGTCATAACCGTGAATTGAGGATATTTTCGTCAGTTTATAGTTTTTGTCTTACATGAAGACATGAAAATAATATATGCATGCACTATTATGTGGGCAGTAAAGTACATAATAAAAAAATTTAAAAAAATAACAGGTATTTTTATTTTTAGATAAAATACACATTTAAATATTCAGAACATGATTAAAATCTCGCACAATTATACAAATTTAAGATTTAATACCTAGTAATTATAACTCATTTTAATATTCCATATTTTGTGATGTCAACTTTTCAAATTTCATAAAGATATATAATTACTTATCCACCTACTATTTATATAAAACAAGATCTCTGAGTACATAGTACAGTTTTATTACACACGGCCAGGTACCATTAATATTCACTAAGTTGGCAAAAACACTACCGATAAACTATAACACAACAGAAATAATCATCAGAAAAACTAGTTTCAAAATCATTCGTTTGATCAAAAAAGGCAGAGAATATCATCATTCTAATTCTTAATCATTTAAATATTTTTTTTTTATTTACTCTGCCTTTTATAAGGGTTTTGTCAGTCAACGATCGCTTCAATTATAATGAAATTGGATAAAATTATTATACTTACATTATTAATAAATGAAATATGTTTAAGTGCTTTTTGAATGTAGCTTCCATTTAATGTTGACGTGTAATTAACGTATTAGTTTATAAATAAATGAAATGAAAAGAAAGAAAACGTTTAAAACGACCCATTATGAAAATTCAAATATCGAGGTCGACAATTCTTGTCAAGTTACTATATGACTGACATTATAATGGTAGTTAAAAAAAATTATAACGAGACTAATTTAGGATAACAAAAGATTGTTTAAGTAAAGGTTTAAAATCATCGAGCTTGCTAAGCTGAGATTGGAGTGGGTAAAATTAGTTGTCACCATGTAGCTCATGTTGAGGACGGTTCAAGTTTTCAAAATTTCAATCATAATGTTTGAATAATGTGAATTTTAATGTGAATGTGAAAAGTAGTTTCTTCCAACCTTTCAGTTTAGTTTTTCTAGTCTAGATTTACACCGTAAATAACTGTCGCTACGGTGGACCGTCGCTTGAAAAAGGCCTTAAACTTGTTTTTCAGTTTATTTGGTTTGAATCATCGAATGAAAAACATTTGTCATTTACATATGAATAGCAAAAATAACATCAAGTTATTGGTGAATATTTATATTTACTTGAAACGGTACAATGTGTAAAGCCCTATCAATATTATACAATTTTATATCTAGTATTGTCTCATGTGTAATCCATTCTGTAATCTTCAATCGTCGACAGTCTTTCACGAGTTATACGTAATCACTACGCCGATGAGCGGTCTCGGTATTTGCATGTATTTGCATCTATCTAAATACATAGGAATATCTTTAAATTTGTATTTGCATCAGGTATTCATATTTTTTAAGCACCAAGTTACAAGTTTAACTTTGTTTTGAATAAAATTTAATAATTCCTAACTATATGTACCTATGTGTAAGCCATTTTGAAGTTAAGTTTCCCCAAACTTAATGTCGTTTTATTTGTTTACTAACTTTTCCTGTTACATCATCGGGAAGAGGTTGCGTCGACCGTGTCGATAAAGGTTAAAAATAAATTGCAAAACATAACTGTCGTACAAAATACAAACGTAAATGTGTACAATTCGTCTGTCTGTAAACCAAATCGATAAACGTTCTTATTGTTTCTATGGTCCCAAATAAAGACATCTTATTTAATAGTCACACGAACAATTAGTAAGCGAATACATTTAACAAACATATGGTTTCATTAACGACACTTAAAAAACAATTCACAAAGCTAATTATACACGTGTATGGTAAAAAGCCGCTCACTAATGATGGAGTCGTTTATGTCACTGCACAATCAATCTCAAAGGATTTCCTGTGGAAGCACCGTCCACTTTTAGAGGACAAATAGACACACGGAATTTGGCAGTTACCAATAGCAGTTTATCAACTTAAAAGTAAATTCAAGAAATGGCGTAGAGGGTGTTAAGTTGAGCTCTACGAGTATCCGGCATAAATATGCTTATCGAGAGAGATCATGACTGCAACTAATGTAAATTAAATAATGCTCGGCCTTCTTATATAAAAGCGGACACATCCGAAAATATAAGCTTTTATTTTTAATAACATAAAAGAAATAAGGTAAACGAATCAAAATCATGTAATCAGTTGTAATGATAAAAATGGGTTAATATTTAAGGCCGCACCTAAAACACCACTATAAGCTTATTTTATGTAAATATGAATGTATGTATAATATCATCTTTGGCAGGCCTCGAGTTCACTTAAAAAGTATAGTAACAAGGCATCCTCTCACCCTCCTATTATCACATCGTTGGAGAATCTACCTAAACGCGAGGTCGGTTCGTGTGCGATGCTCCCTTAAGTGGTCGCAGAAACCGCACAGGTCGAACGTCTGTTTTGTGCTAAACGAGGTTATTCTCGGCTCCCGTTTGCAATTTGTCAGCTTGTCGGCGAGGCACCGTTTCGTGGCTTCTATGAGGAACCTTTTGCCGGGGTTCATGGACGCGGTGGACTCTTGCAGCCGGTTTCTGTCGCCGTGGATGAGCACCGCGTCGTACTCGCTCATGGGCAGGAACCCCTTATTGTTCGTCACGAAGCAGCCGCCGCAATCTCGACTCTTGAACGCGTCCGCGCCTTCGGCGTCCGAAAAGAGCGGAGTTTGAGAGATGAGGTAAACGAGGGAGTATTTGTCGCCGACGCGAAGGTCGTCGCGCACGAAGGTGAAACTCACCTCCGGGGTCATCGCGTACGATATTATAACGTAAACGCTCGTGTAAAATAGCACTATGAGGACAGTCTTTTGTAATTTGGACACTCGACGCCAACACATTGCGGGACCGGCGTGGACATGGTTTCGCGCAGGCTGAGGCGACCATTGCCGAGGCGCGTTCGCCGCCGTCTGCGAGAGAGCGAGACGGCAGACGGTCGAAGCGTCCCGCCGCCGCCCCGCGACCACCCTTATCGGGGACCAATCGCTAGTGTCGATAATCGACTTTACGGCACGCCGTTAAAGTCATTATTCACTTGTTAACTGGCTGGTTAGCGAGGGATATTACGGTAAAAGTCCGCACCACATGGCAAGGACGTAAACTTTTTAGGAAAAAACACGATTTCGACTTTAAGCTATTTGTCGGTAAGGTTTACACTTGGGTTGGGTAGTCTGATACGCTTGCGTAAGTTCACGATTCCGTCCCGGTGATGACGTAAGTTGCTCAAAGTTTTTAGGAACGGGAAGCTTTGTCGAACGAGTCAAGCAAGTGTGTATAGCATAGCTATAAGACCGCGACCGCACACTCCCCGCAGACATCCCGCAGACCTTTGGCGCCGCTAAGTTGAAAGCTCTGGGGCCTCATCTGGGGCGCTTTGATAGAAAGAGAGAAAAAAATTGGCGATTTGGTATTAAGTATAAACACAATTTTCAATATTTTTGTGACTGTAATCTAAGATTTCATGATTTTTAAATAAAATCTCAATAAAAGCTCATTTAACAAACGTTTACCTACTTCGTACATTGGGTTATGGAGAAATTTCGCCTCTCAGTCTTCTGTTTATAAACAGTCGGAAGGGGTAAGACAAACGTTCTTATTCTAAGAACTTACACTTTTTTGTATTTAACATCTGTAACAAATTATGTTATTTGCGTCAATGACACTTAAAAACAGAATCTTGAACATGTAAAATCATTCAAAATAATAACCACTTTTCAAAACTAACGTAGACACTTAACGCCATCTTTCGTGTAAACCGAGCTTTAGCGGAGTTACGGCTGCTGTGACACAGATGGCGCCACTATGCTCTACCCATTGGTAATAATGGTTTTAACCTTTGAGGCAAGTTAGGTTTGCCAATAACAACTGCACGTTTGTCTTTCGACAAAAACTAAATTTTGATATTTATTTATTTATATAAATTTAAATTACAGCACTAATTCGGAAAGCTGTTTCTGTGCGACAGATACTACCATGAAACCTCCATACTTCGGTAAAAAAGGTTTACTTCGAATCTCTATCTCTAGACTAGATAATTCTAAATTGAAGCGTCGGTCCGTGTCTCTCGATTTCTCTGCTGATTCTTCTAAAACTAGCCGACGGTTTTCACTCATAGAAAGAGCGATGAACGAGGAAGGTTTGAGCTTGAAAAACTTTCTTTGTTAACTCTCTCATTCTATTGCAGCCCTGGATTTGTCAATAGGCCGTATAGGCCATGGCCTATGGGCAGCAGCGGCCCAGGGGCGGCGGATTTTAGAAAATTTTCGCACGCTTTCAGAAGCCATCAAATTATTGTGCGATAATAAATGCAATAATAATAATAATAACCTAATAAAGGCCTAGGTCTACCTAGGCCACGAGGAAGAGGCGGCACAAAGTGAAGTATACTCAAGCAAAGTATAAATCCGGCACTGTTCTATTGTGGTAAGTCAGTAAGGATCTAGTGCAGTATGTTATCGATATACATATATTAAGTAATCATGAAATTATTCTAAGTATTTTTTAATTTTTTTAATGATTTCTACATTAAATAAAAATTAAAAAATGCTTTATAAAACAAGAAATATCCTCGGAGTCCGCATGCGAACTATAGGCGAATGGCTTGTGAAAACGTTTAGTGTGAGCAATAAACATTCTGACACAAGACACAATACGAAAACACAAGACAAAAATTATATCTGACTCTTTGTTCAAAATACTTAATTACTTTTTAAGATATGTACCTACGTATTAAGTTTTTAACATTATCTAGGATAATAACTTTACAATGTAGATAAAATAAATGGATCAGCTTAAAGATTAAATAAGACCGTTTAGCAAGCTCAGAAAGAGATTTATTGGCCGCTGCTTTTAATTTAAATTTGGAACACGAGCATCCTTAATAAATTAATGTATTGAAATATTAAACAATTGCAATTGCAGATATTATATTTTATTAGTGTCATTACGGAAAAACAGAAACTAGCATTGATTAGATTAGTTTTTTATTTCTCTTAAATTATGCCCTTTTCTGTTTAAATTATTCAAAAAAAATATTGATTAAAATTAAGCTTAGGTGAAGTTTTTCAATTATTTTTTAACAAGGCAACATTTTGAGTATAATAATAAACTTTAGAATCTTTTTGAAAATGCACAATTGAAATTTTTGTGAAATATTTTGTGCGAGGCGAGTTAAACTGCCGTGTTATGGCGAAACGAACTATTTATTTTCACAAACCAAGATAATGAAACCGTTAGACTTGCCGTCATCAATGATTCCCTTAATGTGTCGCCGGTTCACTGTCGCAGGTAACTTCGCAAAAGTTCCGAAGAGTCGCTTTCGAATCTCTGTTATGGCACAACTAACTGATCTCGCCCGCTGGCTCCCTTATTTATACTTGACGCCAACGCCCTGATGCATTTCGAATCTTCCAGAAAATGTTCCAGAAGGAACAATCCCCTTTGACACCAGTCACCAGTCGGGAAAGAGCGAGGCCACCATCGATAGGGTGGGACGTTCGAGACTTTCGGCCGGCGCGAATGCCTTTTCCAGAACGTTCCACAGTTAGTCGTAACATTCAAACTCTATGTTGTAAAAACAAGGACCAACCCCCTTTGACACCAGTCGCGAAGGGGCGTGGCTACCATCGATAGGGTGTTTCGGACGGCGCGAACGCTTTTTCCAGAACGTTCCATTGTTAGTTGTAAGCTTGTAAGAATATTTTTAAATTTAACTTATTAAATAACCTTAGTGTACAACGACAAATGAAACACTAATTAATAGCTACTTCTTTATTGGTCGGTTAGTTTTTCGTGCAACAAACGCTTGCACAATATAAGAAATTTTGTATGTAATTTACAAGCGCCATCTATCTCAGTTTCTTCGTACTACCATACAACGTTTCACTAGGTGACTGTAAATAAATTTGTATTTATCTTTAAACACTTAGCATAAAACACAAAACATTGGATAAGTAAAAGCAAGTCGAACCTTGATAAAGCCGGACTCTAAATCCACGTCATTTACTCTGACAGTCGGGATAGCTGTCAGTCGTCGCGGTAAATGACCATTTACCACCGAGATAAGATTCAACTTAAGATGTTGATCCATGTCCTTAACTTGAGTACAAGAGTAGAGTGGGCATTACGACGTGTCTATTTATTTTACAATTTTCAAAATATTTATATATTTTTTGATGACTTTGTCATGTTAATGTATGCAAAAAGCAAAGAATTCACAAAATTAATTGAAAAGATTATCATCACAAAATAATCGGGAACTTATTACATTAAAAGAATAACTGTGTTAAGTCCTATGGCGTTTCAAATAGAAATTATTTTATGGCTTAATAATGCATTACTATTAATGGAGCTTTTGAAATATTGTCAAGTCTATGCAGAAACGTCTTAGGGGTCATTCGGACAAATCGGGTAGCAATCAGTCGCCGGCTCAGCGGACAAGATAAGGGATAAGGGGTCCCGCTTGCAAGGGATATTTGAGGCCGCAGGTGAAATATCCTGAAATATATTTGACCACAAAATTACCGCGAGATAACGACCATAATGTGCTTCCTTATATTTTATAAAAAAAATATTATGCTAGGTAGTTTGTCAGCCTTTTGGATTGTAAAAGTGGCTACCGTCTCCATAGGAACACTAAAAACACCAGAACGTATGCGGATGTACTATGACCTGATAGGATTAAAAATAAATTTCTTTTTTTTTTTCAGGTAATTAGATCCATATGTCAATCATCATACTTAGATAATATTCTTAGATAAAAAGGAAATTAAAAAGAATTAGAGTGAGCTAACAGTTAAAGTTTATTGATTTGAATAAGCTCAAATCAATATCTTTTAAAAGAACAATGTGAAAGTAAATTTTTAATAGCATATAATCGACAAAACAGTCTAAAATATATTTTTTATAAAAATATAACAAAAATATTTCTTTGTATTTAATAATCTTTAAAATTGTTAAAAATTGTAAATTTAATTTATTTTTAGAGTTTACTCCTTAAGAATCGATTTTCGTATAAGGCCTCCGGTATGGAAATTTTATGAAGAGTAAAATTAATACTACCGTTAACTAAAAAGCGTTACATTATATGTCACTTTGGCATTTGTGTGACAACTGACGCATGTATTTATGTTTCCTAATTCTATTGTATGTAACAAGCAAGCAAACGTCAAAATCTTGTATGAAAAGTGTAGTCCGCGTTGAGCGATAGCGCGTTATAAACTGCCGGCACAGCGACATCTGTCGTCGAAAAAATGAACTTTTTGAGCTTATAAAACATAGTGACATCTGTGTATAAACATAACTTTTGTTGGAACACGTGACATCTGAGTAGATAACCAAATAACTGGATATCCAGTTATCTATTGATACGAGGAAAACGTTTGAAGGAGTAAAGTTGTGCGTCGGTGCTGACATATACACTTTTCTATTCATGAGGTTACTATAATCACACTGCTGATGCTCTACTTTGTCTAATCTATCATTCACCAAAGAAAATAAAGAATTTTACCATAAGTATCAATTCGATGCCGATGTCGGCGGCCATACCTGGAATAAAAAAAATTAGTTGATTATAATCGTTTAGCGCTGTTTCCATAGCGAAAACCGCATCAAAATACGTTGCATGGTTTAGAAGGAGTTAGAGAACATACATACGAGGGCAGCGACTTTAATTTATACTATGCAAGGAGCATAAGGATATAATTTGATGTGGTCGCTAATATAATGTGAATTTGACTGTTTTTTGTTTGAAAGTGGTCATCACTGAAAGTAATCTGAAAGTAAAATCTGAAGACTTGAAAAATTCTTATTGCATTTAAAAACCCAATTCTCGAGAAGGTTAATTACCTAAAATAACGAGAGAGAAGTCAAAGAGAATCCGATTTCTTAAAATTTCAAAATAATTTTAATTGGTTATTGTATTCACTTCATCTCAAGGATATTTAGGTGATTTCTGGATACATAAGTTATCTAGCAAATTGAAAGTTAATGAATTTAATTATTTTTAATAGCTTAAGAAAATTTTCTTAAGCTATTGAAAACAATGAAAAGTAATATAATATAAATTAATGAACTAAATTAGTTGTTCAATTACGCAAGAGACACCTATAGGAATTCGGATACATTCAGCACATTCGGAAATGCGACAGCACAAGTGCACCCGACCGAACATGCGCCGATGCCCGTCGCACTAATTAAAAACAGTCGGCCGATAAATCTGTCGGACGTCAATTTGTCGGTGCGACTACAGCCGACCGCAACGACCCCAAACTCCGTTGGACGCGTTCCAACCTGATAATACAAAAATTACAAATATACCTCTCGAGAAGAAGCTGATCAATATTTTTTGTATGAACTTGATGCACTCGTGTAGATTGCTTTGACAGTGTTAGGCTAGCAAATTGATGGTCCACTTGGTTGTGGATAACTATCATCGCCTATAAAAACCCCTTACCCGCGATCTGTAACGCTGGAGACAGTTCTAGGCCCAGCAATGGAACACAAATGTATGTAGACTGAAACAAATTTACGTCAAAATAAGCCAGCCGACTCCGTCCATGTCCAATGGTAACATTAGTCCAGTGGTCCTACTTATTAAGTCGCTTATATTAGCAAAAGTTTCCATGGAAAGCCATCGTAAGTGATGGCGCGTTAAACGCATTTTCGTGTCGCGTTATGGCCATAACGATGCATGCAGGGAGCTAGCGAATTAATTAAACTAATTTATCCCGCAAATGAAAATAAATTCTGCAAAACAACTTGAAAGTAGACTGTGGTATAACTGTGGTTTGCGTCTTCCCCGAATCGCATGTTTTATTTATATCACATGTCGGACTCACCAAGACAATGCGGTGCCAATAACCTTAAGGTCATATAGGATCCGTTTTGAATAGCGTCACACCCGTCAGACAACAATTCATAAACAATTATATTATATACTTAGTTATAGATAGCAAAAGGACTGACAACCTTTTCTCAAAGCCTATAAGCTTAAAAGAAATTAAGTTGGTGGCGAACTTGCTCTATTAGACATAGTTCGAACAGACAAGGTACCAATTTTTAAAGTTACCAATAAATTAATGTTTAGCAAAACTGGTTTAAAGTGAATCGTTTTAAATCGGTACAATATTTGAAACTATAATGAGTTATATTGTCGTAAAGGTTGCGTAAAACGTCCTTAGAGATAAGAATAAATCATGTCCTTTTATTTAGAAGATGCAGCTCATCTTGCACGAAGGAGGAATATTTAGAACCGACCTACTTCAAGATGTCTTCCTCTCGCCTCTGTTACGCTTGCTTTTATTTTTCTTAGATCATAAAAATATAAGTATTAATTGAATGAACAACAGTTATTCATCTCAACTCAATGGCCTTCTGCATCGGCAACAAAGTACCTAAGTGCTAAAAAGGGTTTCACAACGCTCACTTCACAACTGTCTATTATTAAAGATCAGCACGCGGTAATTAAAACTAAACAACTACAGAACACATCATTGCACTCGGTAATTATACAATTAACACATATCTCATAAAGCCGAACCGAACGGTGCGCAATCGACATTCTACGGTTGGCTTCACAAAATGGCGGTCAATCTGTCCGACGCCAAATGGCGGCTGATAATTGTTTGTGTTTTAAGCGTATGCGTTTTAAGAGTTAAACCGTCGCAGGAAATAATGAAGAAAATTACGACCGGTTTCTCGAAGGCTTTAGATGCATGCAAGACTGAGGTGAGATCATAAGAGAGCCCTAGGATGTCCTCGACGAATTGTCAAATCACAAAAATCATTGATTTCAGCTCAACGTCGGGGACCACATATTGCAAGACTTTTACAATTTCTGGCGTGAAGAATACGAGCTGCTGAATCGGGACATGGGTTGCGTTATCATGTGCATGACGTCCAAGTTCGACCTGATCACCGATGAGATGAAACTCCACCACACGAACGCTCAAGAGTTCGCTAAAACTCACGGAGCCGGTAACGATTCATAATATTCATACCTACATACATCGGCGAGTTTTTGTTAGACAGGGTGTGTACTTGTATTGCACCTTCTGTCAAATCACGCACTTACAGTTCTAGCTGGGGTTGTTTAAGAGATAACAATTCTATCCTATGTCTTACGTCTTACTCACATAACACGCACACGTGTCCAATAAAATATATTTTTTTAATACAGTTGCTCAAAAAGTGGCGTATTGCAGGGACGTATAGCGTTCGGGATGTGGGCTATTACATACTCGTGCTTTTTTTTACCTTTCCCGAACTCGTGCGTTCTCTTTCCCAACTGTCAAAATAATGTCTATTAAAAAGAAAAACCAACCATGAAGTTTTTACTAAAAAAAAATTCATGCAAATACGTATATTTCTAAAAATAAGCTACTAATTTGTTTCAATATCAGATTTAATGATTTGATTGAATGAGTTAGGTTAGGTTTCATTTCATTTCATCTCATTAAATTTCATTTTCATTCTATTAAAAAATTAAAAATTCTACTAAAGACTTGGCTGTATGGGCATAGTTTCCTTTGCCTACCAGAATGGGTGAAGAAGAAAAAAATCTCTGCTTATATTCTACGGTTGGCGCCATTTTCCAGAAATTTTCTTTGCGAGTTTAGTTGTTTGTTTTATTAAATTGCTTCATTTTTTCGCAACTGTATTAAAAATAGTCGTTCAGTACACGTGCGGAACCGTCATTGCAACTTGTTCCGACTGTCAACCCTCGCCTTCGGCTGCGCCTCGGCTCGGGTAGACATTTGTCGGAACTCTTTGCAATGACAGCCTTTCCGCACTTGTAATGAAATATACTATTAACGATTATGAGAAGTGTGTCTCCATTGTAACACGTCCCCCTGGTACAACCAACAGTCTGAAGGTGTATTCCTATACCTGAAGGCAGGTCGTATTGGGACAATAGAACATGCTGCGACATTGGGAGTCCACCTAAACTCGCAATAATCGCCAAATTAAATAAGACCGTTAACAATAGCATTTGTCCGATGTTCGAAAGACTATTTCCTAATTAAAAATATTTCAATTTGAATGTTGTCATTAATTTTTTATATAGCACTAATGGCATATTTATCTGCTTAAAATACTTACAAAACTGTTTGAAAAAGTATAGAAAAAAGCGAAATTGTACTTTCTGATTGAATATTTGATTAAATAATTTTCTGATTCTAATCGTCTATAGGTACCTACGTACCACTTGCACCTACGTATCACAACAGAGTTGAAGCATATAACATGATAGTCTAATTTAGATCACGTTTGCTTCCAGACGATGCGATGGCAAAACAATTGGTCACGATCATACACGAATGCGAAAAAACCCACGAAAGCATGAACGACGATTGCAGCCGAGTTTTAGAAATCGCCAAGTGTTTCAGAACGAGAATACACCAATTGAAATGGGCGCCGTCCATGGAGGTCGTCCTCGAAGAAGTCATGACTGAGGTTTAGATGCTAAAAACTACAAATGTCCCTGGCACCGAAACGGTAGTGAATTTAGGCTAAGTTTTTTCTTAAATAATGACTTAATTGTAGTTATCTTCTAACACTCGTCAGCTACCTGTCGATATTTAAGTTTATATTTTGGTGGAATATAATATTAAATATCTAGTTTCTTTCTGTTTTATTTTTCTCGTGACTTTACTCTTAGTGGTTTTTAAATAGATTGGAATTTAGAATAACTTACAAACTATAATTTATTTATTTATGCATCGATTAACATACCAACAGCTCAACATAACAATAATTTAATAGTTTGGGTACATTAAAATAATAGACACGGATTGATTATTCAAATGTGACAACAACGATAAAAAAAACTTAGATTAAAATTTAAAGATAAAAAAGTTAACAAGTAATTACAAATTAATATAATGTCGTCGTTACACATTATATACCTATTATAGGAAATCATGACTACTGCCTAACTTTCCAGCGAGTTTCAAAAATCTAATCCTAATGGTAAAATAACAATAAATAATAAAATCGTAAAATGCAAAAATCAGAACGACGGCACTATGGGAACCAGTATCAGGATCCAGGACTCTTGATATACGACGATCTCACCCTCCTTACGAGAAATCGCTTTTGTGGAAATAATAAAAAAGAGAAAGAGAAACGTTCTGCAAAATGTAAACAAAAAGAGCAAATAAGAAGGCGTAATAAAATTACCGCGAGTCACATGTGTCCCAAGAAGCGAAGAAAATAATAGAATGCGCCTATCTGCTCTCTCAGCACGTCCTACAATACGGGTAAACAATAAAAGTAAATAATGTTAGGTCGGGGCCACAATGGCACACTTATATCATTTTTGTGAAGTAATAACTAGCTGAACCCGCAACTTCGTACGCGTGGTATTCGGTATTAACTTTTTCGTTTTTAAACCGATTGGAATGAAACTAACACTAAATATTACGCGAAGCTTGCTAAAATACATCAGCGAAAATCCCATTCAAATCGGTTAAGCCGTTTCTGAGATTACCGTGGACTAACGCAAAGACAAACTGACAAAAATTCTAAAAACTATTTTTTTACTTCGGTACCATAATTACAACGTGTACATTTTTTTTTTAATTATTTAATCTATAAACATGGCTCATTTACGATTTTATTATATTTCTTTAATTTTAATATTTATTCTATCCGCATAAGTTTCTATAGAGTATAAATACTTCATAGAGGTATTTAATGGTGGCAGCCAACAAGTCATTCTCATGAATTGTTAAAAAATAATGTTCCATAAATGTACTTATTTAAATGAACAGACTTTAAATGTCGTTTCTTTGTTTACAGGTAAATTAATTTAATTATATATATCATGTAAACATTAGATTATTGTGTAAATACTAAAATATGAAACTTTGTTAAAAGAGCAACACAAGTCTGTTTATTTAAAACTTTTAATTAGTCTTATGAATAGATTAGTAGAATTGGTTTTATATTAATATCTGTGGTTTGTCTTAATTAGGTTTATTGTTAAAATGAAAAAATAATAATAATAATTCTGAATTTTTCCTGATAATCATTTTTTTTTGTCATTTTATAAATGTGACTATCGACGCCTATATGATGTCAATTTTCCTCACAATCCGTTCCAATTGAAGATTGCTATATCGGGCATTCTAGGAGTCAAATATTTATTTTCACTGTTCACCTTACTTATTCTAAATCAGTTCCATGTGAACATCTCCACTCGTTGTGCAAACAGCCTTAGGGCCCAGGTGTTGTTACGAAAGGGAGACACTAAACACGCCATATACGTATCTGTCTGTTTGTTTGTATACGTTTACTGGCGTGATTTAATGTTATCCCTCTTTCTTATTTTTTTGCAACATTTAAAACTAATTTTATTTTCTATTAAATTTAGCGAGTTACGTTCGAAACGTCTGTCGCATCTGCTAGATCCTTTTAGTAGAGACTTAATCGAAGATTGAAGTCGGATTAGCTAGTTAGTAGTCTCACTCGACAGTCGATGGATGTAGATAGCGCTTACTAAGTTATGGGGTAATTAGCACCCCGGCAGACAAGCAGGTAGGGGTCAATTGCCCCAACCCCGTTATACGCTCATCATTTACATACTGATTACAGATTGTTCTAGTGGAGATATGCAGAGCTTTATGCTGAAGCAGAACAGATATGGAGAACGGAACGAGATTGTAAAATTTATATTTTTCAAACTTCGGGTTTTCAAAGTAAAAGAGCTTTTGAGAGCTTTTAAAAGCTCTTAAAAACTTTATCTCGCGGTTGCAACTGCGTAACAAACTTCCTGCTGAAGTATTTCCATCACACTAACATTGAGGCTCTTTAAAGGAGATGTAAATAAATCCATATCGCCTCTCCATCCCTCAAGTATAGTAAGTTCTTCTTTATAGTAAGATTAAATATGTACTTGTGTATCTGCATGTATGCAAACTAAGCAGCTTAAATAAAAAGCTTTAAGTTACATGAATGTTTTATTAATTTTATAGACGTTTATTAAATATATTTCTTATCATTTAATTGTTAATACGGATTAGTCTATAATTCAGTCAAGACTTCAGTGATGATGACGTCCATCTTGGGTGCCCAGCTCAAGGCGTGAATGCCAGTGCGGAAGCACTTGGCGACCTCCAAGGTCCTCGTGCATTCGTCTTCCACCGCCTCGTGCTGTTTCTCGCATTCGCGTATCAACGACAGTAATTTCGTAGCGACCTCACCATCTGTCAAAAGTCTTAAGATAAAAGGCAGTAGACATTCAACGTGTTCCGTGGGGGGTATGTTTATAGATTTCAGATTAAATTGAAATTAGTGTTACATGAGCATTACGAACCAGCGCCATGCTCGATGGCGAACTCCTCGGCATTCCCGTGATGAACGTTGCCGCTGGAGTCGATCAGATCTAACTTCTTGCTCATGCATCTTATGGCGCAGCCTGTGCCTCGGTTCAGCAATTCGTAATCCTCCTTCCAGTAGTGATACAGTTCGCTCAGGATGTTCTCCTCTAGTTGTAACTGAAATTATATCTTTTTTTTTCTACTTTATATTACTTTTCAAATATAACATAGTCTTTTATATATCAAAATATTTTGATGTATCTCGATGATTTCATTAGATCCGAATAGTTTTTGATCTGATATTAATTTAGATCGCGAGGCATTATTATTGTTGATTATAACTTGTTAAAATAACAAAGAGAATATAAATAAGCCAGGAGATGTGTTTTATATTTAAGTTATAACTGAGGACATGGTCCATCCAGGGTCCATCCAGTACTATGTCAAATTTCATTCAAACCCGTTGACGCGATTGACTAATAAACGCAATGGATAAAGCAACATTTAATGTTTGAATAAGGGATTCTCTAATAGCAACGAACAAAGTTAGTAATATACTTTTCGCCTAAAGCACTCTAAACACTAGGCAGACACTAGGCAGGATTTAAAGAAAAGGCTAGAATTTACAAATGAATTTAGGTACCTCTTCTTTGCACTGTTCCAAAGCCTTAAAGAACCCTGTACTAATACGCCTCATCGTTTCCGAAGACGACTCTGCTTCCAACGTTCTCGTCGACAGCAGAACAAGACAAGCAACAAATTTAATAAGTGCCATCTTCCGTCGCCTCCAGACGGAGACGGTGCACTTCAGCTGAACGCGCTTTATAAGCGCATCTGGTATGCATTTAAGTTTTAATTACAAATATGCTTCTAATTAATAGTGTCCTGTCCGGTACAAAATGATCACTACGTTTAGAGACGAGGCCTTCTCAATTGGCTAGTGTATTGTGCCAATCATACCTGCTATTTTAGCATACAAGCTACATATACTCGTGACTCATATATATGTAGCAACATATATACCTTATTTAAAAAGGTAACTAATTATGTGTGCTTAAAATTAAAGGCTATGGCTAATGGGTAATTTAAATATTAAAAGAACACAATTCTCTGCTTAATTTATTCAATAATTTTATGTAGGTATTAGTACGGAACACAATTAATCAACGTTAGTATAAAGAATGAAATAAGGATGCGCGGTTATTGCAAGGCCATTATACTTCAGCGAGAACTTCTCCCATCATCAGCTCCATGTCCGGAGCCCAGTTGAGTTTGTGGATCTCCGATTTGAAACACTTCGCTAAGTCTAAAACCTTCAAGCACGTATCCTCGTTGTGCGGTACGTTGTGCTCGCATTGGTGGACGATGTCCACCAACTGCTGAGCCATCGATTCATCTACAATAAACAAACACTTATTTACTACTTCATAGGCTAGATCTATAATATAAAGCAAAAGCGGTCCTGATAGGATAGCTAGGAACTCAATGTACCCTGCCACTACTTTAATTACCATATCCACTTATAATCTATGAGTCAAAAGGAAAGATCTTGCCACTAAGTGCCTCTTAGGATAGGCATTCACTTATAAAGGTCATAATGTCATCACAAAACTTATTACTCTCCAATCTAAGTAAAGCTAAGCCCGCTCTTAAAAGATATCGGTAATAGAGAGCATTAACTTCTTATGCTTTTTAAAAAATGAATACTTTTAATGTGTGCTTTAAGGTAGCGAGTATTCAAAAGCATGTATGCGGTGCTTTTATATGTCAATTGAAGCGAGCGAGATCCACTTTCGACTCTTTGTCTGTGGAAAAATATTCCATGTGGATGTTGAGGAGTTTTCGTCGCATGCGAATAAAAGCTGCATCATCGGAGGCCTTTTATTTGAAACGTGGAACTCTTTTTTATTTTATCTTAACAGCATTAAAAAAAATATAAAGCGCCTGCTTTTTAAAAACATAATTTCAGTAAGTTGCCACTTATCACAAGTGAACGGTCAGCATCATTCTTTTAACTTGTTCAACCTTATGCTTGTCTTGTATTTTGCCCATCATTATAGTATATGTACAATAATAATACATATTTCTTTATGTAAAGCTACGATCCACTCGATGGCGCCTCAGGTGCTGCAAATGCGCTAGCGATCTTAGTAGGATAAAAAATAATGATAAGGAGGAAATAGGAACACCCTGTGGTCTCTTGTAAGAGGTTGGTTACTGGAGCCAAACGGTCTGCCCATTACGTGTCCATTATAATTATGCTAAATATCCAAATATCTCAAAAACTTAACAATCTCTTTATAAATCAAAAACTTGACACATTATTAATTTCTTGCTCAATTGTAACTATAAAAACTAGTTATATTTAAAATAAAAGTAGCAGGCTGATGGTCAACTTGACACTAGATGGTTACAGTCGCCTAGAAATACGAGTGACGCCAAACGGAAGTGCGTTGCTGGCCCTGATACAATACAAAATTCTGGCATCACTCACTAACATAATGAAACAAAAGAGCACAAGTGCTCTTAGGGAAGTAGGTGTTGCCGCTAAATTGGATGCAGTGCGCTCTGCCACTACAATTCACAGGAAAAGTAAAGTCATAACAGATAATTAGTTGCTCCAACAACAAATATTACCTGCTCCGTGCTTCATGGCGAATTCCTTTGCATTTCCATGGTGCAATTTGCCGTCGGGATCGTATAGTTCCAGTTTTGTTGACAAACACATGATAGCGCAACCCGTCAATCTGTTCGTTACTTCGTAATCGGGCTTCCAGAAGTTATAGAAGTCCGCATTTATAGCATCTGGCAAGTCGAGCTACCAATTACAAAAACGTGGTTAATAGATGTCACTCACTCAACGCACAAGGTGAACCTAATCATTGCAAAGGTTTAAAGTCTAGTCTACATTGTTAACACACTACAGCAATATTGTAAATATAGATTCAATAGTACTAAAAAGCCAGATGATACAAGAAGCTCTTCTAGCCCGATGATTAAAATTAGAGAACAAAAGAAAAAAAAACGGAATAAGACGCCAACATTAAAATCGCCTTCCTTGCTATAGCCGAAAACTGCTTATCCGAGGCACTATCAGTAATGTCAGTATTCGTGAATCTACTCGAAGACTACATCGAGTTTTGAAGTAGTTTTTTTTTCTGGGCAAAGCTTTTGTGGCTAGACAAACCCTCATAACGACGTATAAAGTCATCAAAAGATCTAGTTAAAAAAGAAGTAGAAAGATGAAAGTGAGTGTTTTCATACTTTCATAGAGGTACGAGCAACAATGTTACGCTGATAACTTGCAGTTCCCTCGATAAAACTCAAGATTAGCTTTTTATCATAAACCAAGCAGCTTGCCCTTTCACCATTATGTATTGCAATTCATAAATTCTAACTGCAATAGAAATTGGGTCTACTGCCCTGGAATTCTAGCAGATAAGGCTAAGCATGTTGTGAGTTGTGACCTCACGGACTCATCGTCTCAAAGCCAATAAATGAATACAATCGTCTCCATTATATTCATAGATACATTCGCATTTAAAATATATTTATTTGATTTCACCTCTTTCTTGCAAATGTCCAACGCTTTTGTGAAATTAACGGTTAAATTTTTCATAACGTCCTGTGAGCTGTCCACCCCTGAATCAATGGACAGGTACAACATCACCACCATCACAAATTTCATTTTCTTCAACATTATTCCCAAATGTTTCACTAAACACTTTTTCAACTCGTCTCTTGCAGATGTTTGTTTAAGGTTCTGCGCTGAGTTTTTATAGTACGTGTCCCACAATGGGATACGGTCTGTCCTTTGTCGGTTAATTGTTTAATACAATTTGACAGATAGATTACAGATTAATTAGAAGCAAATGACAGCAAAAGACCGTTGACAGGTGGTGATAAAACAGGCGATAATTATAAATAAACACACAATTTGTGTTTGAACATTACATCCAGGCGTGTGTAATTAAAAACACAATGGATTCTTCGTCCAATTGAGGAATTAGTTTGTTAAGGGCAATTCCTGGTTTCAGTAGCTATAATTATTTGAACTAGTGTTGATTGGTTCAAGAAAAAGAAAAAGAGTTTCAAATTTTCGCTTCTCGAATTAATATAATGACGATAACATCACATCTAAAGCTAAATGCTTTGCTTATTATTATCTTTTCTATATAAAACATTTTAATGACTGATTTAATACCTAAATAATATGTTTTATTGTTTTTTGTAGTTTTGATCGCTATAATATATATAATTATTGATTAGATTTTCACAGAAAATATATAAACCTATTATTAAGTTTTTAAACATTATGACCTAATAAGGTGTTGACAAGTCAGTCAATCCAAATAACCTTTGCCCGAAGAATTGAATTATTCACTTGTAAAAGGTTAATTTCCTATGAAGGTATGAAATCCTTATCCTTACATAGTATAAATTGGTCGCTGCCCTCGTTTTTTCCGTCCTTCTGTATGTTGCCTAAGTCCACCTGAACCAGGTTGAACCTGAACCTGAACTAATGGAAAGAGCGTTAAACGAGGAAGGTTTTATATTTAATTTGCAGAAAAATTTGCACCCGTGCGATGCACCCTAGTATTTGATAAAGTAAAAACGTAGGTATTACTAATATTTATTTTTAAGTTGTAGATATATTTTACCTACAAAAGAACTGGTGTTATTATTATTATTTTATATAAATAAAATTGGAGGGCAGGCTAATGTTAGCTACTTGTTTACCTATTTTAATGAACCGATTACAAGAGCAGTCATTCTATGTAAATGGATCTAAAATACGAAGAGGGAGAAGGAATTATAGAAGAATATATGGCTTTTGCATCCCGAGAATCGAATCACGACCTATAAGTGAAGTGTTAAGTAACCTAATCGCCAGTTAAAGTCATGATTATTGCTTATATCAATTTCACCGCTGCCGGGTTAATCAAGAATTAAATAGGGAATATGAGTCTAATTCAAAAAAGGCTTAAATATTTTTTATGAACATTTTCGCTTTGGAATTATGTCTATGTAAATATTATTTCTTTTTCGTTAAGAAAATATTTATTAAAAAGTGCAAAAAAATTGTGGGAAATTCAAAATGCTTGTAACGGTCAGTTCGAATGTGACGTCAAAGTCTGTGAAATGACATGTCAACAAGCGTGTATATGCTTGTGATTTTTAATATTTGATTGTTATTGTAGACTGTGACGTCACGACAAGCGCGCCAAACGGGTGGATGTTTTAAAGTGCCCGTAGCAGTTAGTTAATTTTTTTTATTACCAAATTTCTGTTTCATACCTATGATATATTTTTTTTTTTTTAAATGTGCATACTTCCCTACGGAATGTAAGTTAATTTCTACTTTATCTGCCAATGAACAGGTTTAATTGATGAGTAATCTTGACATTTTGGCTTTTGTGTTTAATATCAAAAAGTTATAATTTAAATTGAATTTGTTTCATTTGATCGATCTTCAAATAGATGAATTGGAATATTCTTTGTCTATTTTTTTAAACAGCCACCTAAAATCTTTAAAAATTTCGAGGATATGTTGACACTAACCGTCCCCTTGACACCCTTCGTAACTCGGTAAAGCTAACTGCCAAGTTTTGTAGTGGCAAGGCATAGTGCGCTTCGTATTACCAGTATTGTCACCTCCTTAAAGAACTTCCATGTGTACTCTTCGACAGACATTTGTACACCGCCAAGTATTTATATACTTTGCAATGGCAGCGTACCATCAAGTGGAAAGTCAGCCTGTCTGTCTTAGAAACCCTGACAGAAAGTAGCTATTTGTAAGTGTCGTACTATTATAAACCACAAAGTGCTTTCAGTTCAAGACAATAATGTCATTTTTTTATGTAAGCTTCGGCAGGTAGGCTGGTGGTACACCTCACTGTGAGCTATCGTCACCTATTAACACAAGCGTCGCCATCCTTAAAAGGATTCACGATTGTCTTCTGTAAGGTGGTGGTTTCTGCCATCAGACGGGTTGCCCTTTTCTTCTTAACAATTGAATTCTTGACAATTGAATTGTTAAGAAATATTTTATTAAAAGTATCACATTATTAAGATATTATTGAAAGTGTCAAGGAGGACAATAAAAATAGTTTAAATTTCAATACTTTTATTTTAAAATGTTGTAAATATACTTTTTTTTGTTTATTTTATTGAATTGAAATGCTAAAGTAATAGAAAAAATGGTGCCATAATCGACCCGAAGGGATTTTTTCCATAACGTCTTTGGATATATTATATCCCTCATATACGTATTAATTGTATGTTCTTCATGACGTAATGTAAGTGAAGTGGTAGAAATTTAATATTTCTCCAAGAGGCTTTCAATCATCGCCATCTCCGGCGCTATTCCCTCCCTCTTGGCGTCCACCTTAAAGCAGGCCGCCACCTTCACGACGCGACTGCACTCGTCCTCTATGGAGTCGTATTGCTTCTCGCAGTTGTGGATTAACTCCACCATCTTCGCCGACAGAATTTCACCTGAAACACCCTACTCCTTTATCCAGTCTTCCATCAGAGAACGCCATGAACGTTTTTTGTTAGAAAATTTGATTAAGTTCATAATCAATATAATCATGTCACGCATTTAAAATATAACCAATAAATAAATATTTATTTCCACAAACACAGGATCTTAATTCATATAGAGCACTATGTTCTACCTACCCGACGTAATATGTAATTAATTTGTTTAATTATAAAAAGTCATAATAGCAAGAGTCTAATAAACATCCCGTCAAAGTTCTTGTAAATTTAGGCTCCGGGAATAATTTTATATTAGGTATACCAGCCGGTGTCCGCGACTTCATCCGCGACAAAATATATAAGTATTACAACGCCCGACATCTTTATTGTTGTGTGACGGTGGCGCCGCCACGGCGACAGTGGCATCCAGGCAATAAACTATCTGTGTGCCAAATTTCATCGAAATCCGTTGAGCCGTTTTTGTGTGAAAGAGTAACAAACGTCCACAAGTACATCCATCCTCTCAAACTTTCATATTTGTAAATTAGTAGAATGACAGCTTAAGGAGAGTTCTCGTTGGCACAATCTGTTTTTTTATTAAATACATATTTGGACAAATAAATAAGAGATCACCTCTCGGGAAGCTTTTGATGTAGTCGTCCATGTTAACATGGTGCATCCTCGCATCGTCGTGCATCAGGGAGAACTTGTTGGACATGCAGATCAGCGCACATCCCAACTCGCGGTGGACCACCTCGAAGTCCTCCCGCCAGAAGTGCTGGAACTCCTCCAGGATTTCCGCGGAAAGGCCCGACTGTAACATACGTTCTCGATCTAAGTAATGGATGCCGGAAGATGCGACAGTTTATCAGAAAAAGTTTACTAATATGCAATCATTCACTTACCTCCTCGCGGCACTCCTCCAGAGTTTTACCAAAATGTGCGGTCACGTGACTCATCACCTCCGCATCGCCTATCACATGATCGCAAATTGCGGCCATCACCACCATAAACACTGTCTTAAGAGCCATCGCGCTGATAAAGCAGGAATAAAGTCATTCCAAGACCACACAACATTATATCTAAGAAAACATTTTTATTTTTATTTCAATTACTTACAATTACATACACTGTCAACATAAGAAGATATAATGTTAATTAAGTGTTTAAAACCTTCCGCAGACTATTATAGACCTTAATTTGAAGATAATAAAGTAAATTACGGCAACGACTAATGCTCATTATGTTTGCTTTTGGGAAAATATATTTTATTAGAAACGTTTAAGTTTTAAAATAATCTGTTGACGCACAAACGGTGGTGCAAGTCATGGTTTTTGTTATGTGTGTTATTAGTGTAAATCGTTGGGTGTTTCGTGACGAAGGTCGAACGGGCATCCGAAGTAAGATCATCTTCACACTACCGTTACATAGTCCTTTTCCTTTTGTCCTATCTGAATGGAGTTGCAGTTGCATTTCCTGGTATTTTCTACATGCTATTACTGTATTTCCATAGTTCGTCGCTCAATATTCTCGCTTCTTGATTCGCACTTCTGAATCGAAATTTATTAGAATAACCGCGACTTGCTTATTTGCTTCGAAAGGGCTCCCTTTTTTCTTTATAGACTCATTTCTTTGAAATGATACTCTCTGATCTTATTATAATATCACAACTAACTAGTCTGGCCATAAATAGCGCATATTATGTCAAAAACTTCTTTTGATTTCTCGCCATTTCACACTCACAAGACACTTCGAAAGCCTGGTATCAGCCGTAGCTTCGTATATGTTCGCAAACATATTAAAGCTGAAAGTGGCCATTTTGAATTGTTGGTATATTTAAATTCATTAAGATTACCTTACTTCATAAAAAAAAAAATACATTTTCATTTGTAACAGACGGAGCTCGCGAAGACGGTGCTCTACAGCAGGGAAGGACCGTCTAGCAGAGTGCCGCAGTAGTGGCTTTGTGACGCCGTAGAGATGAGCGGCCACCTGAGCGAGGGTTATCCGAGAGTTTCAGGTGGAAGCGACCTCCGACTCTGCGGTAGGTTGTGCCGAAGAGAAGAGGTATGGGATGCTTTAGAGATGAGGCCTCTCGCCAACTGCCCGCTGCGAGAAGTGAGTATGGGCGGCTTCTGCCGCTTCACCCGAAGGCGCCGGACACGGGGTCGTCAGCCGTCAACACAACACCGGGCAACGAGGGGATACGTGTTGTGTGTTCCCGGCACGTCTCTCCATGGCGCGGGGCCAAACTCCGCGCCTAATCGAGGTGGAGCCCGCAAGTGTGCGGGCCTCGTCTGGCGGGGAGAGGCAGATGTAGGTTTCCGTGATCCCTTACTCAATAGACGGCGAGAGGAAACACTGTGGGTTTTTAGTGGGTAAAAGTCCCACATACCCCACCGATCTCCCCATGGTCGGTGGAGGGAAATGGATCGCAACGCAAAAAAAAAAAAATGTTATAAATGCGAAAGTGAGCTTGTTTGTTACACTTTCACGCCTTAACTACTCAACATCATGAAATTTTGCATACACCTTGGCAGGGTTACAGTAAGAGACACTGGGTAACGTTCATTTAGAAAAAAAATGTACTGTTCTGGAGAGGTCATTTTAAAATTAAAATAAAAAATTAAATGCCTGACACAAGATTGAATAAATATTTTAAAGGGACGCGGACAAAGTAGCGTGCAAAAGCTAGTATTGTCATAAAGAAGATGCGTGTGGAGAGGAACGAGCTTAGCCAATTAAAGAAAAATCTCAACGATGAGTCGCGTTTGCATGTCTTTTCTTCCGTTCGAGACAGACAATATTGACGATGCGGTTTAAATTAATATGCCTCGACTTAGCCGTGCTTATTAAATCTGAATAATTTTTAAACAAATCGCACTAGAATATATTATAATCCATTACAGGTGAGACTTTAATTTTTAATAGTAAAAGTATTTTTGTAATTTTTTCGTCTTTCATAAGGCCAGTTATTTATGATAGAGGAATAATTTTAAAAAATCCAATTCTTGAAATATTTTCGTATAAATTTATGAATAATTATTATTAAAATACCTAGTCTTTAGATATAACTAGCGATTTGACCCCGGCTTCGCACTGAATTTAAATTTTCAAAAATCCTTGATTAATGTTATAAAATCAACCTATGTTCCAAATTTCAACCAAATTCAGATGAACGACTTTAAAAGTATAGATTTAGCTCTTTTAATATGATAAGTACTTCTAAATCGATGATAATCATGGCTACATGTACATTCTAAATAAATGCTTTCTTGTCATTTGCTCGTCGACCAATCCAAGTGTGTGTGTGTAAGTAATGCTTGGTAAAAAAATATCTTAAAAATATAGGAAAATATAGAAATAATATATGAAAAAAGTGTTGACCATTCTAAACACGTATTCCATCTCACGGCCCATCGGTTACAGAATCACGGCGTGTGTGATGTATCGCCTCTGGAACCAGTCGGGGTTGTTCGAGCATTGTACAGGCTGCCAGGGCTAGTAAACCGTTTCATTTTAACTGATTTCATACGTGACTCGAAATTTTATAAGGACATTTTTAAAAAGGCGTATTTTCCAATTTTCCTATTTGGTTAAAGCATTATTAGCGTATAAATAGAAATAGCTAATCCTAGATCTGCCATCTCATGTCATGCATACTTCAATGTGCATTGTTTCAAATGATCAATCACAATCGCTCCACCGAGACGGGAAGACTATGTTTCTGTGCGCAAGAATATTTAGACGTAATTTGTTTTAATAAGACTTGTTTCTGAGTAGATTATTATAATTGTCTTGTGTATTAGACTGTTTATAAATTGTTTCATATTTTTTTTAACAAGATTTTGTAATTTATATGGCCAAAAAAGGAACATGTCCTTTTTTTGTTTGTTATGTTAGGGTCGGTAGACAGGCTGACGGTCCACTGATGGTAGGTGGCTACCGTCGCCTATAACACAAGCAACGCCAAAGCTGCTGCAAGTGCGCCGCCGACTGCAGTAGGATTAAGGATAAGAGATTAGGAGGAGGATAGGAAAATGGGCTCTGGCATCTCTTACTGCTCTGTACGCCTCCTTAATCAATCACAAGCTTGTTAATGCACGGTTGTGCATTCTTTGGCAGCTTTATTTCTCGCTTTTTCATTTTATTAAATTACTTGCCGTGTCTACTAACTCTGTCTGTTACCTTTTCACGCCTTAAGAATTCATGAAATCTTGCATATACGGGGTTAGGGATACAGATAAGTTTCATGCAGCAAATAAGTACTGTTCCCGAAGGATCATAAAAATAAGAATCCAACCCCTAGCCAAACTATAACAGTAATATTTAATTTTATCTATAACGTCTGACAAGGCGGACTAAATTGCGGGCGTCGCTAGTAAAGTATATAAATAGCGTTGCGTAAAATGGAACACCATCGAGCAGAGGTACGTATTTCTTAACACTCGCACTGGCTTCGAATGGTGGTAAGGTCATAATTAAACGAGTCATAACTTTTATTATAATGACGGGTTTGGAAGGTGCACACCTAGTTGAATGTTCCACAATTATAGGTGTTTGGCGGCGCGTGGGTGGTGTCATGGTGTTATGGTGTACTAGTATGGTACTTGCCACCGGCCACCACGGCGACGCCCATTCCGTCCATTAAAATGCGTTAATTAAATATGTCTAGGACCCCCCAATAACACAGTAACCTAACCAGACAGAATCAGACCTAACAGATGTTAAGAAAATTGAAATACTCAGGTTGTTCCTGGAAAAGCATACAACACGAGGACTCGAAATGGAAAAACAAATGTTAGAAATTGAAAATCATTATAATGATTGTATTTTTGTTTGTCCGTGTTACATTGCTTTACAATAGGCATGATGACAGATTTTGAAATTCCCTTCCATAATGTAGATACACGTCTACCGTGTATATATATCCGAAAAAACAATATTTCAGCAAAAAACTAAATTTCAACGCGAATTATTGAATGTTTTTTAAATCTATTTTGAATTACGCGCGAAAACGCTCTCAGGTGTCATAGCGTCGCGTCTGATGAACCGTGACGTCACCGACATCTCATCAGATTTTTCCTTCTGTCAAAGCAAAGTCAAGTAGCACGATGGCACTTACCTGGGCGTGACGTCATTCGCTCTGATTGGTGTTTCAGTTAACATGGCCGATTGCAGTTATTTATACTTCTATTTTTATTGAAAATCTTATTAATCTCAATTTTAATACAAAAAAAAACTCCTTTCAACATATATTTTTCTCCAAAATATATGTTGATTCTTTAATACCATCATCATGCCTATTGTAAAGAAACGTGTGAAAGAGTTGAGCACGATTGTGTACTTCCCGGGTTGTATCTGTTAGGTTATATACACTATTACAATATACTAACCTACTTAGGTTAGTATATTGTAATAGACTAACCTAAGTCCATACTAAACTTCAAAAAACTTAAAACTAGTTTACCGCAGGTAGTGGGGCTATGCCCTGCCCACGAGTGAGGAAGTGAGGAACCTCCTGACAATTCGTCTTCGCTATCAGACCGAGACGATGATTATTGAATCGACATACTACACTTCATAAGCCAAATCAATGTCTTACTAAGCTTGTCTTTTTCGGTTTTCACGATGTTTTCGTCGTGAGGGTCAGCGATGTCAACAAGCATCGTTCGGCGCTGGGATCGGTCGATAACCACGATATCAGACTTATTGGCAACGATTGTTCTGTCCGTGATTATAGAGCGGTCCCAATAGAGCGTGGCATTACCTCGCAATTTTTATTATTATTATTTAATGTGGTGTGTGTTAATGAGTGTGAATAGGTTTGTATTTGCTCAAACACGCACCGAAGTAAAACGACAAATAAAACACGCCACAAGCGAACGCAGTTCAATGGAACACTATAAAAATTTACATATAAAACAAGTGGGCAATTTTTGGATATATTTATAAGTCTCCCGACGATGGGGAGCCCGCTCCTATCTTGGAGCTGGCAATACATATCACGACGACAATCTGCGCTCTGCCATGTTACGACCCTGTTGCTGTGATTTCAAGCTGAATAATTTCATTTTCTGTAAGACATTATAGAGGAAACATTCTTTCGTTTAAAAATGAGGAAATGTTGGAAATCTAAAAATATCTCATATTGATCTGAAGCTTATAAATAAATAAAAAACAGATAATTTGCAATAAGCTGTTAACACCGCCCATTATTTTATTAATGTGGGCCAATCCATTTCCGATTGTATTACCTCGTTAGATCACTCAATGAGGTGGATTTCATTAGATTCATACAGAACCTCCACTTGCCGTTTCTTGCAAAACATAATAAAGTCTCACACACCACATAATATTGCTGAATATTAATATTGACATGTAAGTAACTAAATCTGGATATAATAATTGAGTAGCATATAGTATGTGAGTGAAATGCACAAGTAGCCATTATGAAATATTCATAGTTGTGTGCATTAAGTTTTAATGAAATCCTCGGAGTCACCGAACCAATCTATCAACCTGTCAACGAACAGCGAAAAACCAACGCGGTATTTTCGCATGAGAACGTTGACGACGCAACGATAAATTGGTTATGTTTTCCACGGTGCGACAGAGAAAAATGAACCCAATTTCACATTAATACATGTCAAAATAACAGAAGCGACGTGTTTGTACTTTAGCGAGCTGAAGCCAAAATAAGAAGTTGTACAGCGCAAGCAGTTTTTTGCGTTTTCGGAAAACGTTTATCTTTCGATTAGAGTACTTTTCTAAAAGGACGTAAAGTCGAGAATGAAACGTAGGCAGCTAACATTTTAGCATATGCGATGGTGTTCCTGTATGAACACATTTCCATTGAGAATTCCTCCATTTTTCACTGAAACAGTGCAGCGCTTCGAATACTGATGCCCATTGTCGTGCAAACACAGACTACGCCTAATGTGATCCCTTTTCAAAAGAACATCTTCACTGAGCCGCCGCTTTTGTTTTTAACAACCAGTGATGTCAAATAGGACCTAGGATAAAAGCCAAAGTTCTAAGTAGATATAGTTCTATAGGTATTTCTAAATTTTCTAATTTTAGGTTTAAAACAAACGAGAACAAGGAAAAGTCTTTTCAAATTCATGTATTTGTAGTAGACTCCCACGATACAAGCACAGCTTAGTGTGGGGGTCAACGATAACTTGTGGTATTGTAATTTAACTGTTTGGAAATTAATTTAAATAAATAAATAAAAATAAAATAAAATAATAAATAATAAATAAATTCAATTTGCAGCACCTATGACGTTGGTAGGCGACGGTAGCCACCTAACATTAAGTAGACCGTCGTCAGCTTGTCTGTCAACCTATATAATAGAAAAAAACATTGCTACCGTCGCCTGTTAACACATGCAACGCCACAGGTGTTCCAAGTGCACTGCCAACCTTAGGAAATGAGCTCGAGCACCGAAACATAACGGCACACAGGCTATTATTTCACGGTGGTCTTCCGTAAGGGGTGGTCAGCGCCGTCAGACACTGCTCAAATAACTGACTAGGTACTGACCATCACCTTGACCGTTACCTATTTGTGTATATTTAAAAAATAAAGAATTTAAAATAATAATGATTATGATATGATTAAAGTGCTCGAGCTTGATAACTACAACATTCGATGAATAGTGATTATGGGTTTCCCCCTATTTACCTGGCAATGGTGTGCAAATGTGCGCTGGTCGCCAACTTGACCAGTGGCCGATGCGGTGGTCGGCTCGGCCTCGACGGGGGGCTGTACGTGTACTCCCCACTCTCAGCGCCAGTCAACCAGGACCAGTGTTCGGCCATCGTCAAACGTCACTGCACTGTACTCACTTTAACGCCTCTCTGTCAGTTTAGCTCCACTCGGACGAAGTTAGCTCTTACGAATAAATGCACCTTATCCATTTATACTACATAACATAGAAGCAAAAGATTCGGGATAACAAAGAGTGGCAGGCAGACTGACTGGCTACGTAATGGTAGGTAGCTACGGTCGCTTTAGGAGCGCTTTCGGCATTGCAAGAATGTGTTTACAGCTTGATAGAATCGCTCGAAAAAGCCGCTCGAATTGTAGCTAGGCGGAAACCAGAAACACCTTGCGGGGGACATAAAAATTGCAAAGCCTAACCTATTACTCCCAAAAGTATTATTATTATTGTCAATCATCATAAATGTGCATTTTTGGACGTGTTTAATACAATATAGACAGAAATGGACATATAAAATAGTACATTACTGCAGAGTCCAGGAAGTGAAAGATTGCCGGACGAAGTGGTTTCAAGGCCGAGCTTTAGCGAGGCTTTGATAAAGCTGAGTCCGGCAATCCTCATTCCGGTCGAGGCTGGTATAGTGCTTTTCTCAATATATTTGAGGAAATAATGAAACACGCGCCCGCCTACTAGACCTGTGACAGCGGCGCGGCGGGCGCGTTCGTGAAGACTCGTGAAACTTCGGGTTTCATCGAGCTGGGTAGCGGCCAGGAATGAATTTTCATACGACATTCTTGGTCTAGGCCGAGAAAGAAATGCATGAGCCAAAATTACAAACTTCGTGACTTGTTTTTAGTACAAGAATGCATACATTGGAAAAATCTTGGATGCAAAACTTATTAAAACTCACAACAAATTCCATCCTTCAACTCTTATTAAATTTAACAATAATGATTGATAAACGGCTTGAGCGCGCAAGGAAAAAGTTTCCTTAATGTAATAGTAATAGAATCTGAAACAGCAGTAAGAAAATGTAAAGGAGAAAATTCAAGATATCAGCTGAAAGATGTTAACGCAGTGGAAAATAAACTTTAAGATGAAATTGTTAAAGATGGTATACGATAGCACATACGGACCGTTCAATCTGAGACCTTCCGTTTAACACCCTTCGGAAAATAGCATTATCAAAGCTACCCCTGTACGTCCATATTCTGAACGGCGAAATGTAACACTTTCAGAATAGGAGAGCAATTTCTGCTGCCACTCGAAGCAATAAATCTCAACCCCCTTAAGTTTCGGCGTTATAAACGTATAGAAAATTCATAGCGACACTTATGTGGCATTACGTGTATTTACCAACCGCATGCTGTTCTCGGATGGAGCAACTTTTGTAATAATGAAAGTACTTTAGGAGATAGTTTTGCCCGTTTCTGATTCGAATGAATACCTATTGTATGAAATCACGAAGGCTTCGCCTAATTAGCTCTCTGTTTCTACGTTTACAGTGACACGTCCAATTTAACATTTATAAATGTAAATGAATTTCACTTCATTTAATTCATATTCACTTAATTTAGTTTAAACTTGCCGCGTTTTAATTTTTATTAGAAGAAAACGTACGGAATGTTTAACAAGTCGTGTAAATAAGATAATATTTAATCAATAATCATAAAGATTTTGAAATAAAAGCTCAAATGTTGTTTCTCCTTTCAGGTAAGATTTTTAATTATTTTAGGTCAATATTTGTGTAATGGAAACTGTAAAATTTATTTCGTGTAATAAAAAAATATTTCTCTTTTCAGAGCAACGCAATTTGGTTTTTATTTCTACAGCCTTAAATTACATAAAGTGTTTTCACATTACACGTTTATGCATATTCGTAAGATGTAGGAAATTAAATTTGCTATAGAAGAGTGTCTTTGTTGTATGATACCTTGTTGTTCTTGTTAAAAAACTTGTTTAAAAGTAATTTTACATGAAATAGATGATTTATTACTTACTCTTTCACGCAAACACTACTGAACGGATTTTTATGAAACTTTGCATTGATCATAGTTTATACATAGAAAGAATCGCGGGCGAAAGTTAGTCTAATATAAATTCAGAGACTATCACTATTTCTAGTTGAATACCTACACTTTGGTAGAAATATTGGAAAGTTAAACGAGTGATTCTCACGATGTCTAATGAGCAAATAACGATAAAGATCATCAAATTTAGAACCTCTAGTGGATGTTTTGTTTTAGACATGAATTTGGTGAAGTTGTGGAGGGGCGAGGCGAGGGCCTCGTCTGACGCTCGGGGCTTTAACATTTATAACTGATGAATTTGCAAATATGCACTCTGTTACTCTCATTCATGTCACTCTCATATGACCCACTTCACATTCCCTAGTTGAATAAATTGACCATGTTTCATTTGAATTTGAGGGACAATTATTGTGTACTATTCTCGGTCTAACCATTTATTTTACGTTTGACATTTGTATGCCTAGGAATTTATGTGAATCATCTTTAAGCACAGACATATGTAGAAAAGAATAGCAATAAATTAAAACAATTAAATTAATGTTATTTTAATATTAACTTTTCCATATGAACTGGAATCATTACTTGAATCCTCAACAATATTAATTATTATTACATAGAAATATTCATTTTTTTCACTGGGTATAGTGTCAGCCAAAATTTAATAATATGTCTTAAATCGATTAAAATTCTTCATAAAGTCGATTGTTACTAGAAATGTTTTCGATAAAGCAATAGAGCGTCACTAATTCGAGCTGTCAAAAGTAAAATAAATGGTTGAACGAAGTATAGTTGTCACCTACTCCGAATTTTGAAAAGTATACCGTCAAATTTGGACCATCATCCTTTCGAACGTGGGTAAAACAACTGTTGACAACACTAAAGCTCTAAAGAAATAAAATCACTTCACAATCAAACGACAAAAAGATACTGCACTCTTTTGTCTTCACCTATTTATGTATAAATTTATTTATATATCCTCTTAGGTATATAAGAGTATTTATCTCTATAGTCTATTTAGATCTAACATCTACCTTATGCTTTAAAAACTGTTTAATGCAAAAGCATTAAATGCAATTACATTACTGCGAGTGCGACATCGCAGCATTATTTACCAATTTACCCTCCCTTCCCCTGCGACTGAACAGAACGGATTTCGCAAAGTTTATATCCTCTGCTTAAAGCGAGGATTACAACAGATTTGTGTGTTATTGTAATTAACTCGATTGTTAATTGTTATTGCTCTTTGTATAAATAAATTTTGGAAAGAAAATTTAGGCTTTCTTAAAGTATAAATTCTATAGTTCACGAAGCGAAAAATTCGATTTTTCGCGATTTCAGTGTAACCAAGAAATTTAAATATCACAAAATATAATTAAAACAATAGTTGATTATACGACATACGCCAAGGGAATGAATCAAATCAAAATCTGCTATGAAAAATTTTACATAAGGGTTTTTTTTAAAGATTTTTAGGGTTCCGAACGTCCGAAAAACGAAAAACGGAACCCTTATAGGATCACTCGTGTGTCTGTCTGTCCGTCGCTCACGGTCAATTATCTCCGATTCTACTAGACCGATTAAGTTGAAATTTGGTACACATATCAATTTCTGTGACCCAAACGCAGAGGTGTGACGTGAATAGATAAAATCTGTATATGGGAGGTCATTTTTGGGGGGAAGGTGGGAAATTTAAAAAAAAAAATTGATAACTGCATCGTGTGACATATCAAATGGAAGGTCTTTTTGTGAAGATCTTAAATGTATTTTTTTGTAATTTCAAAAGAAATAGTTTCCAAGTTATTCAAGAAAATAGACGAAAATTGACCACTGCCTACAAGAAGTCTATAAGAAGTCCATGATATTAAAATAACATGGTAAATCACTCAACATCGTTCGGAACCCTCTTCACGCGAGTTCAACTCGCACTTGCCCCTTTTTTTTAACTTGGGTTGGTATACGTAAACTTACTGGTCTTTAAAACAATTTATTTATTATATTGATAATAGAGTAAATTTTGTACATACCTAACAAATACTAGCTACTACACATAGCACATAGCACGAGGTCCTAGTTCGACATATAGTGCTTATAAGCACTTTATACGATTTTCTAAGGTCACAATGTTAGAATCTCAAATAAGTTGGTTTCGGTTTGACAACGACGATATTCTAATTCCGTATTAGGTTCTCTTCAATCAGGCTTTAGCGATACTGCGAATTTTCAGAATACTTCGCAAATGAGTGGTCTGACTTTGTTTGTTTGATACATTTTCAGATTATGCATACACGTTGTCATTCAGAAAAAGATGTCCAACTATTTTTATATTGGCAATGTTACAAATATAAGTTTAGCAAGAAAAGTTTGCGCGCCAAAAATTTACATTATGCAAATATTCAAGGAAAATAGTGTTTTAAAAACGTGTTGACGACTGCACGCATTTCTTAGTCCGCAAATGCATCAAATAACATCCTAAGTCCTCTTTGTTGTTGGAGCGAGACGACCGTAGGTCGCGCTGCACGCGAAAAGAGCAAAAGCACTTTCACCCTGGGGCTGGAAAACTGCATTGAAAACCTTGAATCTTATTTAAGATTTCACTTATTTTACTTACTCGCCGGTCACTTATTATGATTTTAACCTTACCTATATAAAAACGATGACTTATTTTTTATATTATTTCATTATGTACGCAAAAAGAGAACACGTACCACAATTTCTTATTACTTGTCAGAAAATACAAAATAATACACTTTCCTAATGTCAAATGGTTACAAAATCGAAATGGTCCATAATTAAACAAAGAACTCTCCCTTGAATATATAGGTACCTACAATGCTCTGGCAGACAAGTGGAAACTACGGGAAACATACAACTCTCACTATGGGAACCAGTATGAAGAGTAGGACTGTTTAACTCAGTGGGTACACCATAAAAAGTTAACTAATTAAACATTAATGACTTGATTCAACTCATTAAAATTATTTGGTATCGAACTATTTAAGTCTATTGAATTTTCTAGTCGACCTGCCGGAGAAGACCATGGTGAAGAGGTCTTGCTAATCCGAGTAGGTCTATTTATACAGCAACATATAAACGTATCTAACAATATGCGACACCATGAAAACATTCGAGACTTCACTAAATATAGCAAACGAGAAATGGTTCAGAGAACATTAAGCAGTATTCAAATACAAATAGAGTTTGGAATAAGACGAAAAGATTTGTAAAGGGTAGGGGATGAACCCCTAATTCGGACTAGCACTGCAGCCGTTTTGTAATAAAATTAAAAACTTGTATCATGTGAATGCGTTTTATACGTTTGTGCGTATTAAATTGTTTCGATATTTCCTGGTTAGCAAAGAAAAGAGACAAAACATTTTTCTAAAACTTTTGTTTTGGAACTATCAATAAGACACAAAACAAAACAACAAAACAATTTTTCTTCAAACTAGTGGTTGTATAACTGTTTTAAATATGTTATTTATAATAGATACACAAATAAACATGGAGCACTATTTGTAGTTTAATTTATAAGGCATTAATTCACCTAGGACTTATGCCGTGCATTCAGCAACTCCATGGTCTAATGGTCTTCGACCCTTCAGAGTAATGGCGTTCCGCAATCCGTTCACGGACCATTGTGAAATAACAGCGCCGTACGGCTTTGATGGGATAAGAATTACAAATTGGGATGACTAAGGAATAGAGATATGGACCCTAGCATCCCTTACTCACTTATCGAAACACAACAGCAGACATGCTATTACAATGCCGCCAAACGTTCTTGCCTATGCACTTGCATTGTGATAACATGTTCTCTATGACAGTATTATTAATTAAAGACATTTCGAGTTTAGTCGAAAAATTTAACTACAATGATAAAATCTTTTCATAAAATTCAAATTGATTTTATTGTTGTACTAGCAGAGCCCGCAACTTCGTATTCGCTATTGCGCATCAGTGAAAACCGTATTCAAATCGGTTAAGCCGTTTCAGAGATTAGCGTGCATAAATGCACAGACAAAGAGACAAACATTCTTAAAACTATTTTTTTTTGTCCTCGGTAACAACGTGTAAATGCAATTTTTTTTTTTTATATTATATGAATAATATATTTTGATTTTCCAACATTATCCTTAGAATATGAATTGATTTTAAGTAATACACATAAAATAATATAGTAATTTGCTTAGTAAATATATTGGGTGTCATAAAATAACTCCTATGAAAATGGAATAGCTAGAACTGCACTCCGTGAGTCATGATCGTAAAGCCCAAGTCACACGCAGGCGTTGTAGCGCCTGTTCGGTGGCTGATTCACTATTCTGTTGGTGAGCTTAGGAAGCTCACTTAGTGCAAACACGTAGCGGACCATAGAAACCAGCTGTGATCTTAAGACAGTGCTTAAAATTGCGTTCTATAAATCCTATTACGTTCTACAGAGTAGAAGCAGGCACAGCTTCCGACACAAGCTTGGACCTCTGAATCTCAATGTGAATTAGAATCCTCATATAGAGAATATATCTGGGAGAATTTGTCTGGGATACAACATAAAAGTTACAAATATAATTATAATGAAGCCATATAAACAAATTGTCATTAATTTGATTGTCTTTATAAATAATTTATCTGTACTTATAAAATCGTTTGTCCTGACCTGGGTGACTACCAACGCACAGTCGAAACTACTAAGTGTAGAAAACTGAAATTTAGAAGCACTGCTAAGAAAGGATTTTTGAAAATATCAATTCCGTGCGAAGACGGAGGCCTCTTAGGTTATTATCACACATCGGCCCCCGCCTCCGCTTTCGCCTCCGCTCGTTTCCCTGCACGCTCCGACGTCGGCAACCGTTTATGTGAAATCGATGCGTGCCTGTTTGTAAACACTTGCATTTTGTCGCACACTACTGCGGCCACGTATTTTAAGGGGTTCTAATTGGACCTTGCTTACAACTTTACATAATACGCTAGTAAAAATGTTCACCTTTACGTCTATATTATAACCTAAGTCGATTCGGGAGTAACATGACATGTTGCTTTTTAAAACCAATTAAAATATACATTTTATTTGAAATGTTCGACCTTAGTTAAAAAGATGTCGTCATGCAGTATAATGAAAACGTGTCATTTATTCGTGCACATTTTTTTAATTAACATAGAACTCTGTACTTAAACACAATAATACCATGGTATTTACCTACACGTAAAAACACAAACATTTAACTGTCTCCTTGACATATGTCAAACAAACGTCAAAATCTACACACGAACACACATACGCGTGGAATAGATTTTCGTTAATTTTGAACGCACCGTAATTGGATTTTAAAAAGTATTAGTTAATTCCTAATTTGAATATTGTCCGATTTTTTTTTGTGAGTGAGAGGTGGCGCGTCGCGGCGGCCACGTTGCAAACTAACCTAACCTTGCCGCCGCCGCGTGCACTCCGGGACCGATCGTAAAATATATTAAAACAGTTTTACCACTCTTGATACTTGAAATTTTCGCCAAAAATCCGCAACCCATTTGTTTTATGGTCCAACCTTTTAGTGGGCGATCAAATTAAAACCATAATGTCGGTTTAATGTGCCGAACTGAGATGCCGACAAACATTATTTTATTTATACGTTCTTTTATATCTTAGCTTTATATGTAACAAAGCCTTAAGACTGAAAGTGCTAAATCTCACTAGGCCTGAGCTAGCCCACAAAACACTGAGCCAGTTACTTATTAAATATAATCAATTGAATGATTGAATTTCAAATCAGCTATTTAGAGAAAGAGGCTCCTTGGCGTCCTAAAGGTGTTACTCTATTAACCACCCTCACGTTGTACTTAAGGTTACCAAGGTGAAAAAAACAGTTTTTAGAATTTATGTCCGTTTGACTGTTTGTCCGTGCGTTTGTACACGCTAATCTCAGAAATGGCTTAACCGACTTGAATGCGGTTTTCACTGATATATTGTAGCAAACTTCCTGTAACATTTTATGCTTGTTTTATTCAAACGATTTACAAACAAATAAGTATACCAAATACCACGGGTAAGAAGTTGCGGGCTTAGACAGTTTAAAATATGTTTAAGAATTGAATGTTAAATTAACCTATAAAGAAATATGAATAGATGTCAGAAAATATAACTTCTAGATAAAACATAGAGCACTCCAAAGCGAATTATTTCACGTGTAAACTAATCAAGTTCCAAAATTTCTTGCCACCCTTGAGGGTTCTAGATCTTGTTCTAGATCTAGTATCAAATAGGCCAAGTTGAAGTATAATAATATAATGTACCCCGTGAGCCACCCCTCGGTCGGGCTGCGTTCATTCATTTGTCGGCTTACTACAGAACCGGGAACACGAGCGGGGTGGAGTTGGCCTTGTCAACAAATTAACCCACCAATTATAGTTCTCTTATTTCATATTTATTCATATTGCAGTGTAATGCTTTCATAAACAATTTTATTTGGGATTTTTTAAAATATTTTTTTTAATGATTTTTCTCATAAATTAATAAATTTAAATTCGTGTTACAAAACATTAAAACAAAAAGAAAGACACATTGTCATAAATGAAATAGGTAAATTCTTCAATTAAAATTTATGTTGAACTGTTTACGCAATTTTCCCATTGAGTTAACCCCCATAGTGTGCGTCGTTTCACCCTCCGGTATGCGCGCACCCTTATCTAACTCTGGCACAGTGTGCGCTGCACTTTTATTGCCCTGCACTCTCCTAATTAATTATCGATTTTTAAATCTCTCCTATCGGGCATCCATCGTTTCTTTATTTTTTGATAATTTAGCAAAATAATTATTCAACATCTTTATTGCAGTTATAGCTTTGCCAGGCGTTAGATGATCCTGCATCCCTGACAACGTGTATACAACATTTCATGATGATCGGTTCAGCGGTTTAGGCGTGAAAAAAGGTAACAGACAGACAGACAGAGTTACTTTCACATTTATAATATTAGTATGTGTTATAAATCGCCTGCTTTGGGGTACATTAATGGAAACTCTTCTATATTGTGCACAAGTATCTTATAATCCCACACTCATATTTTCACAACTACGCCAATTCTCTAAATAAGATGCGCGGACACACGACAACCTATTTCACTGTCCGCGAACCTTTTTTCTCCCCACCAGGTGGCAGTGTCTCGGCTGCCAGTGCGACACTCGCACAGAATAATTCTAACATATGGATCATAGATAAGTATGTGTATATATGGATCTTAACTCTGTTCAATGAACCCTTTGAAACACCTAACATATTGAGTAAGCTAAGAGTGATAGAATCAGATCATACAATACTACTACTAGTGACAGGGCACACTGCGTTTTCACACTCATTTGGGCAGCCCTTCTGGCGGCAGCTCTTGCAGAAGACCACCGTGAAATAATAGCACGTGTGCTGTTGTGTTTCGGTGAGTGAGTTAAGGGATGCCAAAACTAGAGTGGATAGGGGACCATCCTACGCTCGCTTGGTGGTCCGTGGCCGGTCGGTTCCACTCGAGAACCTTCCACCTTTAGTATTTCGATTAAATAAATAAATAATTTGGGCCGCCAGTCTGACAGAAGTATCTAACCATCGCCCTACAGAAGGCCACACTGAAATAACAGCACAGAAAAGAACCGGATCAAAATCGGGCCATCCGTTTGAGAGCTATGGGAGCCAACGGGAGCTACCGTCGAGAGCTAAAAAAATATTTAGTTCCATAAATCAATGGCTTACATTTACAGTACAGGGTAATCTGGCATAATTACTGTTTTCACGTCGGTTTTCTCTATTCATGAAGTGAATGTCATTTTGTGTGTATACAGATACACGTTCGCCATCCATGCCAACCGCCGACGAGATCGCGTCCAAATCATGCCCTCGCATAAATTAAGGACCACTCTCTGTTCGGGCTCTAAGATAAACTGATACAATTAATTTACGACATACCCACACGAAATTGAGTCCGGAATTACCTGAAAGAAGAGAAAAAACACATTAATACCATTCAGTTTATATTATATAGTCGCCAGACAGTCACAGCAAATGTACAGCATTATTACTGAAACAGACTTTTTATACAGTAATACTAAACCCTCCACTTGCTACCGAGCGAAACCGGAGAAAAAGCAAATAGTAAGAGTAATAATGTACAGTGTTTGTGTTTAAGAATACCCGTTGGGTATATTTTTAGTTGCAACTCGTACCTAAGTGCGGGCAGGTGAACGCACTGCGACCAACACATTGATTTATCTGCTCTGGGAGGCATTACGCCTCAAATGCATTCTATGCAAACCGCCGGACTAACTGTATGCCTCTCTACTACCTAATAACATAAAAACAATATTAAATATTGTTAAAAAATCATTTGCCAGCAATTACGTCTGCCAGCGTGGTCACACAGATCTTTGCACTAGACTAAATGAAGATATTTAAAAAAAAATATTACATAAATTTTGATGTGAATAAAAATCATTTTATGAGTATTTTATTTCAATATTTTGATTTCATTTTCAGGTTTAAAAGACCAATAAGTTTACGTTTACCTTAAGTTTAAAATAAAATACTTTTTTTTAAAATAAACCGTCATGTAAAATTTTTCAGCAAAACTTTCTTTGTCAATATCTCATATATACTTAGCAGATTTTTGGTCAAACATTTAGAGTCAAACATTTTGTTTTGACAACTACGACATACATATTATATTTAGGTACTAAAAAGGTTATTCCTGACCAGTAGCTATCTATGACTATCTTCAAGTATTAGCAAAAATATTTTTGAAATTAGTAAAAAAGTATAGACTCAAACATACCTATGTTTAATCTGTCCAACAAAAGCTTAAGAAATTGATCACCATTAGTAAACCACACACAAAATGGAGAAGAGTGGAAGTGGCCAGGGCTCTCTTCAGCACAAACCACATGTGGATGTGGTCATAACCCCATGTGAAAAGATATACGGGCACTTGTTGCACTGAGCGCAGCGCAGGCGCAGGCGCAGGTGGGATTTTTTTTATTACAATAATTTGCCTCCTTTACAAAAAGCAACGAATGCTCGATGAATTAAATTAATATAAAATAATAAAAACAAAGAAAATGTTGAACCTAATAGTGTCGAAATCAAAGAGATCTATTTTTGCTAGTGAATTCAGGATTACAGATTTTTATCTCAGACCGACACAAACTATAGACAGAGCCCTTACGAACAAAAAGCCCTAACGAACGTTTTAAAAAGTGAAGCCGGTTCGCTGAAGATGTGTGCGTGACACTACTTGTCGTATAGTGGCCATGCGTTTGTGTGTGCACTTAAAAATGTTATCCACTAACAGCTTTTGTCCCCAATTAATTATTATAATATTTATTAAACAAAAAATATAGTTAGGTATATCAACCATTCGCGTCAGACTGTAGAGCGTCCGTCACCCTATTGCAGACTCGTCTTCCTATTACCTGCCTCACTTGAGAGTGTCTATTGTTCCGTCTATAGTTTTTGTCGGTCTGAGATTTTTATATTCAAAAATTAAAAACCTAAAAATAGTTTCAGACGCCATAACCGTTATATGTGATACGATAACATTTTTACTTTTAAAATAATTTGGAGATATTTTATTATTTTATTTAAGACTAGCTGAGCCTGCAACTTCGTACGCGTGGTATTTGGTAAAGTGCGTAACTTTTATGTTTATAAACCGGTTGGAATAAACCGGTTGGAATGAACCAAACACTAAATGTTACGGGAAGCTTACTACAATACATCAGTGAAAACCGCATTCAAATCGGTTGAGCCGTTTCTGAGATTCGCGTGCACCAACGCGCAGACAAACAGACAAAAATTCTAAAACTTTTTTTTGACCTCGGTAACATAAGTACAACGTGTAAAAATTGTTTTTTGGAAAAATCTTTAATTTATGAAAAAGAGAAACTTAGATGTGAAAATAAATAATAATAAAATGTTTATATACGAAAATTATAACAAAAGTAATTTTTTTATTAAGTAAGTACAGTTATTTATTATAATATCCTTTATATTTATTGTAATATGACACATTCCCCTATCCCTGTGGCGTTTGGTACTCGTAGGTGGCTATTGGCGACTGTAGCCACCTACCATCAAGTACATTAAACATTAAAAAAACCACATAAAAGTTATCAACTGTTAAAAACGGGTAGAATAGCTTCTCTACTTTCGACTATATGCACATATGTAGTCCCTCAGGATTCAATCCCAGGTTAACTGATTTAACAGCGAAAAAGTAACAAACAGACAAAGATCCTTTAACGGTTATGTTACGAATATTATTATAGATCCCTATTACATTACCACCGTTAGAAAAGCTGACTCCAAAGAAAACACACTGCAATAGAAGCTCTTAACGAGAGTATTAAGGTTGCTTTTCATTTGAACCATCTCTTATGATTTACTGTAAAAAGTTCAAAGTTTACACTTTCAATGTAGGTATTATCTAAGCCCACGGCCATAATCTAAGCTGTTGGTCTGCTGGCAGAGCCTGAACCTCATCTTCTTATGGAAGACCAACATGAAATAGCACGTGTTGTTATTATTTTGGTTAGGGAGTAATTGCCCCATTTCCTCATAGTCTGGGATTATTTTGATGAAGCTACGCTCACTAAATTAAGTTTCGCTATTGCCACCTCTTTAGATGATACTGTCTATAATTTTTTTTTTTTATGGCGGTTATAAAAAAGTTATCAAAAGTAATAGCATTTTTTATTAGCACTCTAATAAAAATGATTGATTACTTACTTTTTAGAATCTGATAACATTTTAAAATGTGATAAAAAGTGATATTTATAAAATTTATATTTTTTAACATACGATTTTATTTCTTGTAGGTAAAATTATGTACCTGAAGCGAAAAATTTTTCGTTTGATAGTTTTTTTTTTCCCGCTACGAAATGGTCGTATTTCGACCATCTTTATGTCTTAGTTCTAAATTCACAATAATAATTTTAGATGCCTTTAAGATGCCTTCCCAACACTACGTCTGGATTCTATAAATGGATAATTATAAAAGATTTAAGGAGCGTTTTCTGAAGAGTTTCAAAAGAGAATCGCAATGAACATAACTCGCCGTTCGAATGATTTAAACGCACTTACGACTTGTGACTGATTTCGTCAGAGCGGAGGCGCTCGTTAGTGCTCGGATATAATTTCAAATAATTTATTGTTATCGTCGCAATTGCACTTGCGAGCTTCGAAATTAATCATCTACCTATCAATCCATGGAAATCTTGCTTAAAAATGATTTTGCATTCACACTCTATTTGCGATTGCAGTGAGAACATAGAGTGGCGAGGACATATTTTTAAAGTAAAAGTAGGGGCAGGCAGGCTGACGGTCCACTAGATGGTAGGGGCTCCAGATAGCTTCAGATCTAGCCTACCTTCAGATGGTAGCTATCGTCGCATTTATAGTATAAAGGCTTACTCGAGCACCGAAAAACCAAAGTTGAAGGTTGATTATTGCCGGCAGACGGACTGACCAGTTTAGATATCTGTAGTCTTTACTCTCTCACTAATAAAATCTGAAGTAGCCAACATGACTGACTTGATCTGCAGGTACAAATACCATCACAAATTAAATTAATATTTTTCTTTTCATATTATAACACTTGCATCGATATTAATAGGCACGTTTTTAATATACATAATTCATAAATGAATTTAAAGAAATCACAGATGTTACTCTGAATTTTACTTACTCTGTAAAAAAACTCATATCTCAAGTTGACAGATTCGCGGGATGACGAAAATATGGCGAAGGTCACAATAAAGGAGAATGGAAGGGAAGGGAAGGGAAGGGATATGCTATCTTAATAGAATATCGAACATTTTGCATGTCACGTCGAGGTCGTTGGAGGGGACACATTTTTGCATAAAGAAAACGGTTTTCCATTACAACTTTCTTCAAATTGAAAAATCGGGAAGTTCCCACTTGGGATCCATTCTCCATCATTTTATGTTTCACGTATGTCACAGTCGCGAAATAAGCACATAACTCTCTCAGTGACATATTTCCTTCTGCACTCTCATTGTAGGCATATATTTTGCACTCCTTTTTTAAGATCGGCAGACAGGTTGACGGTCCACTTGTTGTTAGGTGGCTACCGTCGCCTATAACACAAGAAACGCCAAAGCTGCTGCAAGTGCGCTTAAATCATTGAAAATTGGACAATTTTCATTTTACTAAAGCGATATACCTACTTCAGACCACACCCACATGGCGCAAATAAAATTATATTAACTCAAAAAATGTCCAATATTTAATTTCTTTACATTTTTATTAAATAAATCTATTTTATCAATGTCAAAGTTAAAATTTTAATGTCAATATGATATAACTTAAATTTATCTATGTATACTCTCTTATATGACATACCTAAATATAATATGATAATATTAGAGAGTAATAGAAAAGAAATATAAAATATTGATCTGCCAAAGAAAAACAGGAATTAGTACATTATTCGACTCCTGACAGAACACCAGTGCTTCGTGACTTATAGGCCATAACATAAACAGAATAATGAGCTTGCTTGCACCTTACCATAAAACATAGCATTCGTGTAACATATAAATATACGCCAAATCAGTATACATCCGGCCCTACGAGATGCTGAGGCGGCCACGTGGTCAGTGCCGTCTTGCGGAGCCGGCGCATTTACTATCCAACAATTACTTGAACAGACACTCGCACTCGCTCGACTTCAATACCATGTGCAATGTGCATTGTTAAATGTAAATTGAAATATTCGTTCACATGCACAAAAAACCAAACAAACTGTTAACATTTCTGATAAATTAATGATAATAGAATAAGGCAGATTCTCTGAATTTTTCATTCAAGAGGTTTTTTTTTATTAATGTAGTGATAGGGTACACTGCCCTTGCAATGTGTAGTTGATACAGGTTTGCGAAATATAGTACACAAAGTAATTCTGATTTTTTAGAACAATTGTAACATGGTAAGTGTGCATGTGGTTTCAGACTTTCAGTAAGGAAAGTAAAATAATTTCAAATTGAATTTGATTGCTTCCAGATTAAAACTGCATATTTATTTTAACACCAACGTCGTCAATTCTTAAATGTCAGGTTGTTTTGTAAAATGTTATATGTATTACGAGTAGTTTTAAAATGACAAATTATTTTGCAGTAGCATGCTACAACTAAGAGTTTATTAGTTCATGAAGTTTATTTTATTTTTTAATTTTATCGCTAATTAATAATAAAAATAATTCAAGTATAAATGAATGCATAATCATGTCCGTTAAGGCATAATATATAATTATAATAAGGTGGGGTTTCACTTGTATTGCCTCAGAAGTCGCAATTCAATATATTTTGTTTGTTTGAATGTAATATTGTCTTTAATATTAATTTAATTTATCGAAATTCAATGGAATTAATTTCAATTTATTTACCTACATGTCAGATTTTGGGCTAAATAGAATTAGCAAGTTGAAGTGGGCAATGCGCAGGCCAGATGACGATCGCGTCCAAAAGTTGAAACGCGAGTTGAGTGCAGGTGCGAGTAGTGTAAACGAGGCATCGCGTGTCGTTTTGTTCACGACAGATTTAACGCGAGTTTGTTTATTGCTTTCGGTTAGTTATGGAGTTAATTTTAGTTTAGTAACACGAATGCAGTGACCTGCGCACTATGCACGCGGTCGAAACGCATTAATCACTTCGTTAGCTGTTGTAAATTCACATAGGTAAATGTGTCTGTTTACTTTTAAAAGTTAGTTACCGATATAATATGTATTTATTATGCTAAGTGTACGTTGTACGATGTATGTACGAAATGCTAAGTACATCCCGTACGGTTTAAGTATCTTAAAATGTATTATTTTACAGGAAATCGCTATTGACATTATACCTTTACTTAGAGAGTGAAATATTATGGGACTAAGGAATATTTATGTTAAATTTCAGGAATCGAAACAATCTACTAGGTTAAGCTACAGGATACGGCGAATAAAAAAATCGACTAGCGTTCTTAGAATAGTGGATGAGTTTGAAAGAAATTTAAAAATTTTGTCATATAATATACTTACATTTAAAGAGTAATTTCCGAGCAACAGTTGGTGCGTGTTAGCATCCGCTTGCCATCCTTACGGACGATCGTCATCCCGACGCGGGAATGTCGAAGCATTTCATTATTTAATTATAATGACAGTCCATTTATATTCAATTAAAACGCGATGCAGACGACAAAATATCCATGCAAAAAGCTACCTGTGTTGTCCCATGAGAATACCATGAAAAATGTCATATAAATTAATTTAATTTGGATGCCACATCCCTGTTGAACCGATTTTGGGATAATATCAATATTGCGTAGCTTCTAAAATACCATAAATAAAAACATTACTTTTTTACATGTTTTATGACTTCCTCAGAGGTCGGCAAGTAACCTCATAGTTGCTATTTAAACATCTACTCTAGGCATACAATAAACAAATAATCGACCATCACTCAAATAATCCGTGTACTTAAAAGCTTTTTGTGCATAATTTTTGTTCATAATTAAAACAAAATGGTTATTGTTGTATACCTCCTTAAATTACAGAATCCTCAGAGGACAAAAAAGGATCCCAGTATTCAAGCTATGTCCGTACCAAATTGTGTCTCGATCGGGTCCATGATTTAACCTTGAAAGCACAGGTAACCGCTATAAATGATTCGTAACAAAAAAATGAATGTATACTCGTTAGAACTCCTCTTTTATTCTCTTTTCAATGTCATCCGTTGGAGGTGTCCACTTAAAAGGAGATAACCGGCTTCGTTATGCCACTGTCCGTTATCAATAATCGAACGTTATCACGCGACTTGAAAGCCTCCGAGAGTGCAAATGCAGCTGCATTCCGTTTCTACAGATGCGCTTTTAACGATAAATTCTGTTACCATTGCTTATTAATAAAATTACATTTTTAACAACAACACTCACATTATATTAAATTGCTTTTCACACGTTTAAACATTTATACACTAAACAAATTTAGCCAGCTGTAAACGTGGACTTTTTAACTTATTTTTAAATAATAGGGAAAAGCCGTAGACAGTTATACCGACAAACAGACTAGAACAGAAACTTTATGTGTAATCATTAAGATTCAAAATATAAATCTTTTTTTCACTTACCTTATTTTCAAATATTAACAATTAATTTCAACACCGACATCACACTTTGTCATAATTATGGTTCAGGTCATCATATCACTATCATAACACTTATAAATTGTATCATTATCTCAGTTTTAACGTTTTTTTTTTGATTGAATCACTTAGTGAGTCGTAACAAGTTTAGCTAGGCGAACTTTAGGGCGGGCGGCGGAGGTTAGGGCGGGCGGGTGGATCGCTCGGCGCCTCCGCGCTGACTGCCGCCTCAGCGTACAGAACTTTATTGCGCAAATGCGTCCCGACTTAGAGTCCAGAAGCACCATTCATATTTACTCACAACAATTACATTTTTGATTTGGGTATTTGAAGTTCGCTATTGAATGTCATCGTCTAACTCTTCTACTATCCCAACATCTCAAAAGAAAGTAAATTCTTCTGTCGTGATGATAGCTATCTTTGTGCAACAAGGCACATAAAGAGCCCCGCGTCGACGATTTATCTGAAAAGCCATGAGACCGCTATTGTTCCAATGTTGCAAATATTATTGTAAAATTGTCCATATTATTGTGTAAATCGAGGCAATCCAAGTCCCCGGTGCTTAGTTTACATATTAAATGAGTTGCATAATCGGATAAGTGAGGGCATTAGCTGGCCTAGCAGGTGTTCCAACCGGGAATTGAACCCATAACTGCCTTATCGCCTCTAATAACGGCGGAACGCGGAATCGGTTTATGCAATCTCCGATACTTTAAGCCAATTGCGGAATGAACAATTTTCTTAATTGCAAATTACTATCGGAAATAATATTAACAAAGACGTATAAAACATAGGTGTCATTTCAGTTTCTTCAAATATTTTGAAAGAAACCAAACAGTTGCTCTTGTGGACTGAACTTAATTAAATTAATTAACTGAATTTAATTCCAGAGTTTAGCTTTATTATATTAGCTGCTGATAACACCCGAGGAAACATGTGAGTAAATAATGCCCGAAATCTTTACTGTGACGACGGTGGCGTCTATTTTTTTATGTATAAAAAGTATCTTATATGTTATTCCTGGTTATAAACTATCCGTGTGCCAAATTTCATACAATTCCGTTCAGCCGTTTTGTCGTGATTGAGTGACAAACATACAAACTTTCGCATTTATAATATTAGCAGAATATATATTATATTATATACAATTAGTATAGATAATAGTCTGTTTGTCTGTTGTTTATATTTAACTCTTCATATAATATAATGTATACGTAGCACGAGACGTCCTAACATCAATTGCAAAGGGTAGCAACTTCCTCGAAGTGTCTTAGGAACGCTCCGAGTCACGAGTTTATTTTATTATGAAATGCGGCGAACACCGCAGCGTCGGTCGAGCTGGTGGGCTGTAGTGGCTGTAGTGGCTGTGCAGTAACAGTTACGGCGGCCATAAATATAATGGCGCGACCGACAATTAACACGGCATCGAACCCACGACCGGTCTATAAAACAGTTACACAATGCAACGCTTCATTATACCATTGCTCAAACTTGCAATTCGCACAAACGCGCACTCCAGTTAACACGTACAAAATGCAACATTTGCTGGGTTATCTCGGTTTTTGTCAAAGAAGTCGGTAAATAGACGGCTTAATTTAAGTCGAAAATAAATCGGCCTTTAATAGATTTATAAAAAAGTAAGAGAGATAAAAATCAAGAAGTGAATATTATTTTTTGAATCGATTGGGTGTTAATCTAAATCCAAATAAATTTGTAAATGGTCTTAAGTATTTCTTTTAACATTAATTTGCCTTGTTAAATAATTTAAATTAATATCTAAAAAGTTATGACATAATTAAAATCTCGTGCGACTACAAATCTATTATAGTCTCAATTACATATAAAAATATTAAAAATATTATGTAGGTTGGGGAAAAAGTATTTTCGCATATAGTATGTATAAACTTGTAATAAAATCTCTTTGGCTCTACTATTTGGATCTGGCCGGTTTTGATGACATTAAAAAGGTTACATTTCAAAAAAGAAGCAAATTAGTAAAATGTTGTTTCCCGCTATTTTTCATTTGTTTTCTTTCTGTCAAAATGAGTGAATCTAATGAAGAAATTCGATGCAAAAAAGGAAAAAATGCAAGAAAAGTTTGTGACGTTTATGGACCTAAAGCAGTGTCAGTAAAGAGTAGCACAAAGTTAGTCCGGGAATTTTGATGTCAAATATGCACCTCGCTCTGGTCGCCCTGATACGCCATTTTTGAAAAAGTGGAGCAAGATCGGCATATCAGTAGTCACAACATAGCTGAACAACTGGGAATTCACCACAAAACATTTTTACCCATTTGAAAGAAGCTGAGTACACAAAGAAGTTCGATATTCGGGTGCCACACGAGCTCACTGAAAGAAACCTTATGAATCGTGTACTCATTTGGGATTCTTTATTGAGACGTAATGAAACCGAACCGTTTTTAAAGAGATTGATAACTGGTGATGATATGAACTTGGGAAAAAGGTCGCGGTCAAAGGTCGGTCAATAAATAATGGTCGGTCAATCGTAATGGGACTTATCAGAACTAAGTTATTCTTTGACTCTTTGCAGATTTATTTTTTGGCACTCCTTATTAGTGAATTTTAAATAAATCCAAAAAAAATGGCTTGTCACATAATACTTTTGTCGACAGCGAGCTTCATACGAGTGCATTTAATCATTGTAGGTACATATGTCTTTGCACAGACGCCAAAGCAACTTGCGGTCATGTATTATTTATTTTATGGTAAATGTACACGTTTCGATATGACATATTTATTAGATCCACATTGAAATGGACTTTCTTATCGAAATGATTTGTTGGTTTAAATGTTTCTAGAAATCTGCGAGTCTAGTATTTAAATCCGAGTTGAATCAAAACGTAGAATTTGACGTTTTGTAAAACAGACAGTTTTTATTTTACGCCTTCGCCACTAGAGGCACAAATCAATATATGTTCCGAAAGAACGTTGACAAATTTGTATTTTAATTAGTACAAAATTCTCGAATGGCAGCCTGGTAATGAATTCCATAATGTGATGGTCCAACGACAGAGTAAATGTCACGAGGGAACAGGAACTACCGAGTGTAGCAGTGTCATGTATCGTGCAGTGCAGCAGATATGCTTTGGAGTAGGAGAGTAGGAGATACCAGCACTTACCACCTGCTCGCTGTCCCGAAGTGGACGTTTGTAGGCTAAAGATTATGAACCTCACAAGGTCCTCGAAAAGTGAAGAACAAATTAATCCAATACCCGCATTCTATCGGCGTCGCGTCCCCTTGACCCGCCAGACATGTGCCGAAGCCTTAATCGTTCCCCCAGCCGCGTCGGTGTGTCCGCAGTCCGTTATATTTAGATCTCCCGGTGCGCAGGTTCACTTTTATGACGTCATTAAGTTTAAGTGCGCACTTGTGCGTTCGCAATACGCGTTTAGTTAACCCGCTACAATTGAAAATGTACTGGCACATGTTTCAAGCCGTCGACATCTTTAAGCACTGGATGAGGCGAGCTTTAAGCGCTCATAGCGCCATCCATGAGGATCGCAGTAAACTTAGGTTACCTTATGGCTGTTTAATTTACTAGAAATAGCGAAAAGCATTTGAGTTCAAAGATGAGCGATTGCTTCTAGACTTTTTATCTGTCAATTTAACAATAAAATAAAAAACACAAAATTGCAACTAGAGACCATTCAACTGTTCCTTTCAGAGAAAATGTATTGTTGTCACGCTGACTGTGTACCAGATCCCATTATCCTAGAGCGCAGCGCCAGCATCGACAGCGTATAAAGTGCACTGTGGCCACTTATCTTAAAAAGTACTACGTATCATATCTAGGACTAAAAGAAATTGTAAGTCTGCGCTCGTGTCTCACTACGCAAAATCCCATGAATCTCAGCCTGGATTATCGCAAGTGGGGGACACGCCCGCTCACCCGGGACCGCGGCGTGCCCCGGCCCCGGTGCAATAAATAACCTTAGAAACACACGACGCATCAACACGTTTAGAAACGCAGCAGCAGAACGGACTAGGAAATATTTTTTGCTTAATCGAAATAGCGTCTTATCGTTTTAAATATGTTTTTTATTATATGTTTATTTTAGGAACTATATTATTTTAGAATATAGTATAAATGAAAATAATTTTTAATGGAAAATACATCTTCACTTTAGAGTGTATTTTACGTCATTTCAATTTTAATCAAGTTACATTCGTTGGCGAAATCATACCTCTTCCTGGAGTAAAAATTAAATAAACAAAATGAAAATTATTTATTTCTTTATATTATATCTAATGTCAAGTAGTATTTACAGTAAGTGTACCAATTCGTTTTACTCGAGTTCCCTTGATATACTTAATACAATACTGTGTACATAGGTACTTACATTAGTATAAATAAAAATAAATAATTTTTAAATATGCATCTAACTTTAACAATATTCCCAACGATAGAAAATCATCACACTGCAAAACTAATTGAGAAATAATAAAAATATCTGATCAGCACTTCCAAACGTGTCATTAAACAATGCCAGTACAGTCATATACCATAAAATGTATTGAGACCACGAATGATACCGAATATATTTTAGATAACAAAGTAAGATTACTCGTTCGCTGTATGTTGTAGGTCATTTACAAATGTGTAAGATTCTTTATCTCTTTCCTTGTTACACTTTCCTTCCAATTTTTCGTAAGAACGCTCTGCGTTCAGCGCCGTGCCGGTCGCAATGAGGAGCCGCGTGTCGCGTGGACGGTTGTCAATAAACAAGGTGGCGTTTAGGTGAACTGCGGCCTGATCGGTGCACATTTGCATACGAATGCCGGCGCCCAATGAGATCGCTTAAAGAGCCAATCTGTTACCAGTGACAGCTTCACGACTGCAAAGCGAGTGCGACCAACTTTCATCGAGTCCTGCGTTTCACGACCCATCTCCACTAAAGCTTCTGTGAGAAAGAGTGCAGTGGAATACATACCTTACGTCACAATTGACAACAACATTATATGGCATAACACATATGAAGTGAAGTGAAGGCCCCCCCTAGGTGGGCCATGACCTTGTCGTGGTGGGGGGGCTTACCCTTGGCAATCCAGCGGGTCGCAGGGCTCGTCCCGCCGGATTGGTTTAGGGGACAAAGAAGGCCCACACGACGTGGGCTCCGAGCGGGCTCCGTCCAACGGAGCTCGTGGCGGAGCGCAACAGACATGAAATCAAATTACTTGACATTGGCGGACAATGGCCATTTTTAAAAATGAGCCGAATCACCATTATTTATAAAAAGAAGAAGAAGAAGAAGTGAAGGCATCATAATGAAGGTTGAATGGGAAGTTATTTTAAACCTAATGACATGCATCTACCCCCCCTAGGTGGGCCATGACCTTGTCGTGGTGGGGGGCTTACCCTTGGAAATCCGGCGGGACGCAGGGGTCGGTGTTTGGTACCCGCATCGGCCTTTGCTCGTCCCGCCGGATTGGCTTAGGGGACAAAGAAGGCCCACACGACGTGGGCTCCGGGCGGGCTCCGTTCAACGGAGCTCGTGGCGGAGCGCAGCAAACTTTGATCGATAATGGAACGGGATACACAATTTTTCACATGACATTGGCAGACAATGGCCATTTTCAGGATGAGCCGAATTGCCATTTTTTTAAAGAGAAGAAGAAGAAGACATGCATTTAATCCAACCACAAGCATCTGGAAAGAGCACAATGGTCAGTATTGAAAGTACTTGGCAAACCTCTCACAGTTCGGGGTCTGTTTGTGTTTAAAGTAATGGTGCATACACATCGCTCTGTAATTAATTCGGTTTATTATAGAAAAATGCTTCGAAAACGTGTTTTTAAGTTACCCGTCCCACCCATCACATCCAAGCATGCCAGAAAATGCAACATCTTCCTTCACTCATATACCTACGCTGTCAATAAGGTCCAATCACGCTGTTGTATAAAGTACTGCACACTTCCAGAAATGAAGATCAAAGATATGAAGTGGATTGCCACACTTTCTTACACCCCTCCTGCCTCCTGGATATGATACACACTGCAATATTGATGTTTGATGTCGCGTAAATGATCTATTTTGGTAAACTTAGACATAGTATATACGAGATAGGCCTCGCCTAGTGTAATAATGATTGTTAATACGGTTCCCGTTGCCATGCTGTTCACTACAATGTACGTATATGTTAATATTGTGAAATAAAATTAATTTATTAAAAAAATATATTATTAAGGTGATATTCAACAGAAATAAATTATTTTTTATTCAAAAAAGATTAAAAGACTGTAGTATCGATAATGATATTACCTATTTTATGGAATTTTTGACGAGCTTGTTGGAAGAGTTCCCGGTGGTCTGGATCTGGAAAGTAGTGGCAGAGCACACTGCATTTCGCAATCATTTGGACAGGGCGTCTGGCGGCAGTAACCACCCCCTTGCTGAAGACCACTGTGAAATAACAGCACGTGTGCTATTGCGTTTCAGTGAGTGAGTGAGGAATCCCAAAGCTCATCCTACTATGATCGCCAGCGCACTTACAGCAGCTTTGGCGTTGTTTGTGTTATAGGCGACGGTAGCCACTATCATCTAGTGGACAGTCACCTTATCTGTCGACCTTAACATTGAAAAAATGGGCTCATCTTACGGCAAAGGGACCCATGATGCAGGAGAATAAGTGACGTCATCTGCCGCATACGTTCTTTTAAAATTCCGTGAATTTTTATATTAAAAATAAAAAAATTGTGAGCTATTTTTATTGTGTGAGGAACGAACGAATTTTAATATGAAAAAATATTTAAAAAAAATTATTTTGATTTCTGTGTGTATAATATAGGTAGGTATTATTGGTTTGAGTGTGAAATGTAGATACAGAATTGTATCTGTGTCCCACGAGTCCACGAGTCCCACGGAAAGAGCGTTTGTGTACCATTCATATGGTAAATATTCTGACTATGAAATGAGTCGCGAGTCTGTACCGTGCGACATACCATAACCAAGCAACTTATTTTAGTCTTCAAGTCGGGTGTAATTGACTTTGTAGTTGCCAAACAAATGCCAACATATTTTTCCTGCTCTAATATTTGACATCATGAAAACCTTCTCTATGTAAATACATAATACACTGTCTTTTTCTATATTTTTAGGATATTTACATCCTCGTCCTAGGACTTTTTATAGATCTATTCAAGGCTGACATTTTTTTTTTCATACATGTTTAACTGCTCTTATTTGAAACGGTTTTTGTAGTACAGGCGAAAAACGCCTGTTTTACCCACTTCTTTGTCAAAACCGTGGAACAAATTCATGAGTTATACATCCTCAAAAATCCCTCCTTTTATTGAAGCGGATTGAAATAAAATTCATTAACAGATAGAGAGAAAAAATGAGGACTTTTTAATTAATACTATGTAGTGATAAGAAATGAAGCCACAGTTCTCAAACCTACAATACGTATACCAGACGAGTGCAGAAGCAGATTCCAAGGACTTTTAAAATTGTCCCATTATCCAATAAGGATAAGAGGATTGTCAGTTGTGTGGTCTCGCTCGTTCAGTGCGTTATAAATGTCCCGTGACGAGTGACACTATACTGTACTTACCGGAAGTCAACTCATTTAGTGTTCAAGTCATTTGATGTGCCTGGGGATTAAAAAGAAATTAAATGGTAAAATTGTTGGAATTGAACGTTTAGTGGAATATATATACAAAGTGTGTAGTGCTGTCCGTCCGTCTTTTCCATGGTAGGGGCTCGTTGGACTATAGAACCCAATAAGTTAACAGTGAAACTGGCAACCCATTACAATACAATAGCGACACTTAACATATTATTTGTCTATTTCGAGTATAAGTATACATGCTGCGTGCACATTATATGAAACGGCACCTATTCACACCTAAAAGGCTCCGTGTCCCATCCGATCTCATTTGTATAAAGGTGGGGTCAACGGGTTCTGGTCGTGGAGCGTCTTCTTCATTACTACGTCTAACGTACACGCCGAGGTAATCTCCGAAGCTGCAGGAAGGTGTCTGAAACGACTGGCAACCGTTATCGCAAATTGTGGATTACACCACTGCCTGAATTGTCATGTAGGCGTATAAACGATAAAGTGAGTATTGATCGTGCTTTCTTATTATTAACTAAATGCGAAAATTTGTCAATATTTTCGTGAAAACACTCTGCTAAACTTAGTGCAAAGATAGACCATGTCCTTATTGAAGTCTTTATAGTTACCATCGGCCCATAAGCGTCAACCGTTGGACATAGGTATTTTTAATTGAACGCCACCACAGTCGATCCTACTCATTTTTGACGGTCTTCACTCCAATATCCATCTACCCAAACGCCCATCATTGACCGCCTTGATTCTTCGACAGATATCCCTCAGAAATATGCCAAGCGTTGCCTTCTCTACAACTCGTCTCTATATAAAATAGTAAAAGATGTTTGGCTGAAATTGTGAAGCGCGGTGTAAAGTAGACGGCGATGTCGTGTTGATGGGATTCTTATTCAAAATAGTCGTAGGGGGGCGGAGGGGGGCGGATGGAGACGCGAGCAGCAGGGATTTAGCACCCGATGCTGATAATGGCTTAATCGAATTCTTCGACGAACCTTGGCTAAATGGAGATTAAGCCAATTCACCGGCTATCGCTACTATGTCCCCGAGTAGCATTCATATACCTACCTACCTACATCATCAGACCTTTATTGGTTTAGGGTAATTTTTTAATGTATTTTACTAATAGAACTGCCGATTTATTACTCATTAGCTGAGCCCGCAACTTATTCGGTTTAGAGCGTAACTTTTTTGTTTGCAAACCGATTGGAATTTATTTATTTATTTATTAGGCTTACTTACATTGATTACATTATCACAATTACAGTGGATACTTAAATAATCTAAATAGTTTATAATAAATGTGTAGTTTATAATAATGAAATAAACACTTAAATGTTACGCGAAGCTTGCTTAAATATGTCAGTGAAAACCGTTCAAACCCACAGACAAACAGACTAATTCTAAAAACTATTTTTTTGACCTCTGTAACATATATTTAAAAACACGGCTCGTTTACGATTTTATATGGATTATATAAATTTATAATAATTTTGTCAAGAGGCCAACTTCATAAAAGAAAGATTCCAATGATATTATAATTTTATTTCATAAAATAACGGAAATTTAACTTTTAAATACTAATTTACCGACTTCATAGGCTTAGAATAGGAATGTACTTCACCAATCTCTTGTTTTCAAATAAAGAATATTATTATTTACTAACGGCCGGGCTCCGGCTTCGCACGGACGCAATTTATTGGGAAAATTATAATTTTTCTCATTTATCGCTCTTTCCATTGGTGAAAACCGTATCAACATGGGTCGGTTGGTTTAGAAGAAGTTAGCGAAGAAAAAGAAACAGGCAATTTTATTAATTATAATAGGTACTCTAATGTATTTTTAATATTGACACAATGCGCATATATTAACTGTTACTTTCTCTTTTCGTTTCGATTTTTTGCTTTTAGTTTTCATTTGAAAATCCCGTTACCTAGTATCTAAAGTTGATGCGCATGGACAGATACACATGTGGGTAATTTACACTTGAGCAATATCACTAACAAATTCAATATAGACAGACCGTCTAAATGAGTCTTCGCCCGAGCGGTACAGGGGCGCGGGGGTATAACGACAAAGAGACCGAAACAGGTGCAGGCGAAGACTATGCCTCTGAACGTTTTCCACTTGGGAGAGAGTAATTCATACACACTAACCTACTTTGGCAAAGTGAATTGTAATCCCTGGCGTATACGCCGTAAAATGTTATTGTCGCTATTGTGACGTCAATGTCACGACAACTACACTCATTATGCGAAGTGTGTTCAGTGGGAAGTTTATTGCTGTTATGAAACATTTTCAGGTAATTACGAGCGCAGCAATAGACCCGCAGGCGCCATTAGAGCGCATTCCTTCACGCACAATCTTTACTTTTTTGGTCAATGAAGAACCATTTTTCGCGTAATTTACATCGACTAATAACCTTAACAAATCACTTAGGACATGAAAATAATAATAAAAAAATTAAGCATACCTACTTTTCTAATCCGTCTGTCGCGTAGTTGACGGCACTTCGTTGTATGAATCAAATACTTTATAATTTTTTTTTTTTTGTATGTTATGTCGACAGACAGGCTGACGGTCCACTTGATGGTAGGTCGCTACAATCGCCTATTACACAAGCAACGTCACAGTTGCTGCAAGTGCGCTGCCGACTACAGTAGGATTAAGGATAAGGGATTAGGAGGGGATAAGGAAATGGGCTCTGGCATCCCTTACTCACTCACCGAAACACAACAGCACGTATATGCTGTTATTTCACGGTGGTCTTCTGTAAGGGGGTGGTCACTGCCGCCAGGCGGGCTGCCCAAATGACTGCGAAACGCAGTGTGCCCTACCACTACTTTTCAAATCCAGACCAGAGTCAATTTTGAAAATTACATTAAAATTTCCAAACTTGACCCCGCCGGGAATCGAACCCGGAGCCCCTGAGACGTTAGGCAAGCATTCTTGCCACTCATCCAACGGACGAGAGGGAAACTTAAAACTGCAGCTTTGTCTCAGGTGACGTCACATAACGCTTCAACGGTTTCTATAAAATTTAGAAAGAACTATACCAGTACTCAAATTTCAACTGTAATCATTTCGAAGGTAGAGTATAACTACTTCCATTTTTTTTAATAATTTTCGTGAATAGCTTTTTTTTATGTTAAGATCGGCAGACAGGCTGACGGTCCACTCGATGGTAGGTGTCTACCGTCGCCTATAACACGAGCGACGCCAAAGCTGCTGCAAGTGCGCTACCGACTACAGTAGAATTGTATAATGGGCTCTGGCATCCCTCACTCACTCACCGAAACACAACAGCACACGTGCTGTTATTTCACGGTGGTCTTCTGCGAGGGGCTGGTGAATGCCGCCAGACGGGCTGCCCGAATGACTGCAAAACGCAGTGTGCCCTGCCACTACTAAAATTTAAGACAATAAAAAGAAAATAGTTCACAAACAAATGAATGAAAGCTTTTGATTATACCTGTTTATGTATATATATAATTTCTAAAATCGATATAAAATGTTAAAATTGGAATTTCCATAGGTTTTAGACAATATTATTCTTAATCTATGCTTATCTACACTTCTACACTAATATTGTAAAGTTTGTATGTATGTAGGAGGTAATCTTCGAAACCGCTCATCCGATTAAAAAAAATTCTTCAGCGACGGTTATAACAGAATTTCAAAATGGACGTAGGCTATATAATCATCCCGTAAAATAAAAAGGCTTTCTCGTGGTAATCGAATTTTCAAAGTGAGTCGAAGAAAAAACGGTCGAACGAAACGTTTCTTTCGAACGCTGCTTTAGATTTCTATAGAAAAGTTGTAGAGCTCGATGATTCGTACAAAAAAGTATGTCTAACTTTTATATTTAAGCCACAAAAACTACTTTTTTATATAAAAAAAATTTATATTTATTGGCCATATTTTCAACAATTACGAATATTTGTTAATCAAAATCAGAAAGCTTATTGTCACAAGTAATTAATATACGTGATTGACAGAGAAACTCGTTTAAGCTTTCGGAGAGTTCGGTTCGGACAGCAAGTGTAAGCAAGTGCAGTCTCAGCGAGACACCTGAAGAAAGCGAAGCACGTTTAATACAAATAATAAAATTTGTATAAATTGTTTGTCTGTACGTTTGTGCACGCTAATCTCAGAAACCTCCGTAAAATTCCGTAAATGAAGTCACGGGCACAGCTATCTAAAGTTTATTTTAAACATAATAAATATTCCGCAGTCACAAATGGAGGGCAGCGACCGCCCCCTTACGAAAGACCACAGTGAAACAACAGCATGCCGTGTTGCTGCGGATTATGACGACATTGATCCTGGCGAAGTCGATAAGAGAATTCAACACGATGCTCGATGGCCTCAACAGAGTTTCCCAAATGGTGGGCCTAAAGATGATCGAGTCCATCGAGCCTATTTTTATTACTTTGTGAAAAAAGTCATTGTTAAAATACATTTATAAAATCATAATACACAGTCTGTCCAAAGCGTGTAGGTGGCGCAGGGTGCGGGCCCATATTTCGTCGCGGATTCGATTCCGTGCCGGCGTCCCGTGTCCGAGCGCTATTAATTACTTGTACGGCTACCTGACTTCCACTGCTGCTCTTTCTCGAAGCTACATTACACGGAAGACGCTTTTTAAATTATAATAATAATAATCATAATTTGAGGCTGTATATTCCTCGGAAACTGGGGGGCCGCGGCTTCTTGAATGCCAAGAACCTCCATAACCGAGAAATATGCAGCCTTAGGGAATATTTCCTTAACACCGAGTGTGGGATACATCACGATGTCGTGACAGTTGACAAAAACCTTACTCCGCTTTGCTTATCTAAGGAGAATTGGCGCAAACCAATAATATTGAGTACCGAGGACCGCAGGGAGGTATGGAAGAGTAAGGAATTACACGGGCGGTTCTATCGAGCCCTCACGGGACCCGATGTAGACCCGCTCGCTTCTATAAACTGGCTACGTTTCGGTGACCTCTTTGGGGAAACCGAAGGTTTTGTCTGTGCAATAGCTGACGAAGTTATCAAGACGAGAAACTATCGGAAATATATTCTCAAGGACGGTACGGCCGACATTTGTCGAGCATGCCACCGTCCCGGAGAATCATTGACACATATTATTTCCGGTTGTTCTCATCTTGCTAACGGCGAGTATTTGCACAGACATAATCAAGTAGCCAGGATTATTCACCAACAACTTGCTCTTCGATACCACCTTGTTGAGTCTGTGGTTCCATATTATCAATATGTACCTGCGCCAGTTCTCGAAAATGGTCATGCAACGCTCTACTGGGATCGCTCCATAATCACGGACAGGACTATTGTCGCCAATAAGCCTGACATCGTGATTATCGACCGATCCCAGCGCCAGACGATGCTTGTTGACATTGCTGTCCCGCATGACGAAAACCTCGTGAAAGCCGAACAAGAAAAACTCACTAAGTACATAGACTTGGCTCACGAGGTGACCGCCATGTGGGATGTCGATTCGACAATCATCGTCCCGATAGTTGTTTCGGCCAACGGTCTTATAGCGAAGAGCCTCGACCAACATCTCAAGAGGCTCTCACTAGATGGCTGGATAAGGGGGCAGATACAGAAGGCGGTACTTCTTGACACGGCACGTATTGTTAGGAGGTTCCTCACTCTGCAGCCCTAACCACCGGTAGCTTGGGCCTTGCCCCGCTACTAGTGGAGAAGACATCTAATTTTAAGTTTTTTATAATATTTATTGTTTTTATATACATATTGTAAAAAAATTAGAATTAAAAAAAGAAATAAATAAGTATGAATCATAATTTAATAAAAAATAAACAGAGTAACGAGTCTTGAGATTTGCCTCGCGTGGTAAAAGTGAAATAAATACCTAGAAATAGTTAGCAGTCAGGCTTCATGGTCGACCATAACTGAGCTTGAAAACGGAAGAGTACTCCACAGTTGTCCAACACTTTTCCAAATATTTCCACAGCGACTAATATATCATACTGGCCGTTATCAGTAAGTTTCCCTCGCGTCGGCCATTACGGATTAAAAAACACTTCGCGGACCATCTAGATACGCCTTCGCAATGTCCCCGCACCGAATGGACGTAAGCGACAATTTTCATTTCACGCAATTTTGCTCCGAATGCGAAACGGAGAGGCTAAAATAGAGCCGCTCTTACGTTCGCTGCTACCGATGCGTGGATTCCATAAGGCTGTTTTAATTCGGGTGCATGCTCAGTGAATTAGTAATGGAATTGAGTGTTCCCGTGGGACACGCTCGAAGCTCTGACCACCGCTTTTCTACAATAATTAATTTCGGTTATAATACCTACACCTATTTACGTATTAATTCCACCACAGACTGATCGTGTGTGTCTCCGTGTTCATTTTTTATTTTATTATTATTTTTTGTAATAATTATAATAATTTCATTCACCTCAGTATGTGACCGATAAGCTTAGGTCCCTGTGCACATTCTGCCGCAATTACAAGTATTAAAAGACTTTATTTTTGTTTATAAACTGATTGGAATGAAACAAACACAGCTTGCTACAATACATCAGTGATTGTAAAATCGTTTAAATCGGTTCCGCCATTTCTGAGATTAGCGTGCACGAACACACAGGCAAAAAGACAAAAATTCTAAAAAATAAAAAATAAAAAAATTCTAAAAAACATCAGTACAACGTGTACAAATTGTTTTTTTTTTGTTTTATTTTTATTTTTAATTTACAGTCACGGCTCGTTTACGATTTTATTATATCTATAGATATCAAGACAATTATTTCGCAATGAAAATAAGCACTATTATAAAAAATACAAAAAGAAGTAAATAAATCAGAAATTTAATACCTACTATACGGTCGAACACGCTATGTACAATAATATATTCAAATATCAAACAAGTCAAAGACAACATACTACAATTTCGGTCAAATAATTCAAAGACACGAATGCCAAATAGATTAGCATTTAATCATTATATCAGGTTTAAGGCTGATATTTTATTTTTATTGTATTTTTATACAAATCAGTTCAGTATTTGTCTTTAAATAATGTTTCGATTTCTCCTTTTGAAGTTTTTTGTGTAAGTATGTGTAAGTATATTTTTAAATAAGAAGCGAACACATAAGAAAAAAGACAAAGTTAATAGACGCTCACAAGTACGCTCTAACACAAAGGTGGCGTTGGGCAGGACTCCTAGCAAGATACACGGACAAAAGATGGACAGTAGAAATAACAACATGGGAAGGACCAATGGGCAAAAGAAGAAGAGGCCGTCCAAGAAAAGATGGATCGGCGAAATAATAGCAACAGCAGGAAAAGAATGGAGAAGCAAAGCAAAATAGGCAAACATGGAGTAATCTGAAGGAGGCCCATACCCAGAGTGGGGTTCCAATAACAGAATGAAATTTATATACGTAATTTTTAAGAAAAACATGCTTTTAAAGGTTGATGGTAATAAAAAAGGCTTATTATTATGTTTGTAAAATGACCTTTTCAATGAAAAAGTTTTGTCCAGAAAAGAACAGAGGTCCAACGTGACCAATAAATAAGCTTCATAGCGAGACTTATTACTAGTTAGATCGATGGAGGAGACAATGCAACAAACACTTAATTACCTCACTACTTACAATCGATTAATAATGTTGCATGAAACTAAAAACATAATTTGAGTTGTCGAAAATGAAAATGATGGAATGAGCTACTCGTAAGTTCGCGAGGCAAGCCGATAAAAACGATTGTAAATGGCAACTTGTCAATGAGCAAGGGAACAAATTGAGTCAAGTTGCACATCACTACATGGAGAGAAAACTCGTAAACACGACGCCCGACTCCTCGAAAGCCGTTCAACACATCTCTTGGTGTCAATTAAATGAAGCATCATTCAGATCGATGTATAATCACTGCACAGATCTCACAGAAGGAATGTATTTGAATGTGACACCAGAGGTGCTACTTCGTCCGCATCCCTTTAAGCGTAACAAACTCACTTTCATTAGGATTCCATAACTCACCGCAACTAAGTTTTGTGGCAGGTGGGCTGTCGTTACACTTGACTGGTCTATAAATTCAATCAAAACCATAGGTGTAGCAAGTGCGCTGCCAACATTGATAGAATAAAGGAAAAGGGATTAGAGAGGATAAGGAAATTGGAACATAAGGCCTAATTTATGACTGAGGCTACTAATATGTAGTACACTGTGTCGCATTCGTATAATAATTCCGAAGAAGCGACAGGAACGTTTAAAAGGTAACGTAAATAGTAAAGCTACAAGGGCTAAAACAACGCCGAGCTAAGTGCATTTCTCAGTGAGACAGGTTTTCTACGGCACCGGCACCGGCACCGGACATTCCGGACTGCTGTACGTACCTGCACGCGGCGCCTCACTGCCAATTAAAACTAAACCGTTTTACTTCTCCGCTAGAGCACCAAACGCTCCGACAGCGTCGCCGTGCAAATCCTCGCGGCGCCATAACGGGTTTCAGTTTTCCAATGATATAAAACGTGACAAGGACGGACCGATCACTCAATAAATTGAATTTTATTTCGTAAATGTAACAGATCAATGTTCCGTAACTGTCGTCTTCGAGTTTTAGCAGCTTTCCTTATGATGCACACGTGGAGGCTTCGCGTCGCAATTTGAGTCCGGTCGCTTCATTGTTGGGTTGGATTTGGCCGGCGGTATCTGACGAACGTCAATTAGCGCCGAAGAAGGGACCGGTTCCTCCTCACCGCCATATCGCGATGGATATGCGCGAGACCCGTCCCCTGGATAAACAGAAACCGTCTGGGTTCTAACACGTTCTATTCCCACCGATGAGGCAAAAAATTTTGCGTAATGACGCCTTGATCTATTGAAATATCTATCCATTGTTGTCTATTAAAATAACCCTCGAAGCTCCAAAGGGCAGAAGGAAACGTGAGAACGCATTGCGGTACGAGTAATTACTCGCGAAGAGATATTACCTTTTCGTTCGCGCACCGAATGTAATGTTTGTCTTTATGCTTCATAATAACAAGCATAACACTAAACATTCAATTACCGTTGGCGTTTTTGTACACGATAATTATATGTGCACTTTTATTGCGAGATTCCACGTCGACATCGTAAACATGAGAATCAATTACCTAGCACGCGAACTACAATGTTACTCCTCGGACACATTGATCTTCCGTTCGTGTCGGCTCTAGTTACATTCCACCAAGATATTGATGCTGTCTTTTTGTGAGGACATCGTTTCCGCCTCGATCTCACTTTTCTCCTTGTGGCATGTAGACGCAAAGTTATTTGATAAAATAAACGTTAATAAAATGAAATAAATTAGTAATGTTGTTTATCGCGTAGAACTATAGATAGTTATTATAAATTATATATAGATAAAATCTCCACTTCAGGCTCTTTCTCCGTTAATTTCTTCTCGGATTTTGATGCGGTTTTAGCTAATGGAACCTTGTAGGCGCTCATTTCATCTGCAAACTTGTGACACAACCATTAAATATACCTTCGTCTTCGTCAGTCCAGTAATTTATTCAGCGCTGTTTTAAATTTAAATAATGACAACTCTCGCTATTGCTTGGACCTGCTAAGACTATTAATAAAAACCATATACATATATTTTTAATGAGTCATACAAGATTTTCTGATTTGAGTAAGCCTTGTTCAGTGAATCGCCTTTGTTATTGAGTGTTGTAATGTAACCGGTCCACTCAATAATCTTAGCCTTAACATATTAGCAAAACGGTTGGTCATTACCAGAGCTGATTACTACTTTAGTTACCAAAATAGCCAACGGCTAGTTAGCAAACAGTTCTGTAAATAAGTTACATTGATATCATATAATTCATTATGTATTTGATTACTTTTAGCTTATTTACAAATAGCTCGAACAGCTTTTACCTCGACAACACGTCCTCAAAGTAATATGCCATGGGATATCATGGAAAATGACAAAATGATACATCTGTAAATTACCGTGTCTATCTAATCTAACCGCGAACGCTAAACTACATATGTCCATATTACTATTATATTAAAGCTTATTTTCGGCTTTAGCGATAATAAAAAACATGGAAATCTAAGTAAAACTTGAATTAAACTTAGTAGGTACAGAATTAAATTATTTTTGGAAATAATAATGTCCTAATTAATTTACTTTGAGTGGTATCTCTTTTAAATTCTTTTAATTACTTCTATAAACGCTTCTAATTGCATACGAAATTCACTGATAATAATATGTTCCTTAATAAAAGATGGTGAAAGATCTTTGCTTAATTCCTTTAAGTAGACGGACAGACAGACAGATATGTAAACATTATATACCCACTAGTGACGTATTTGTATTCTATCGAGTTCCCGACTTTTTGTCATAAAACCTCTCATAACCGTTGAAACAGAATTCAAGTCACATGGAAACAAAGGAAGATATTTGCAATAAAATCCCAAGAATAGGGTTATTCCAAAAAGTGGATCAAAAAGGGTGCGCGTGGAGCATTCGAATGCAGCCAATAGTGAAAATCTGGCAACCCCATTGCCATAAGTGGGCATATTTATTGGAGATTATTCACAGCCAACAGATCAGCCAACGTCATCCCCTATCCTCATCGGGACCCATTTATTCTGTCAAAGTAGGCAGCACACTTTCATTCCCCTAGTCTTGCTTATATTTCTCGAAATTGTTTTTTAATGAAATGTTTAAAATAACGTAAGTAGCCCTTTTTCTTATGGCTACTTTCTGGGACGTCTCTGGCTCTTGATGCTCAACTTTCACTTGAAGAAATCATTTAGCTTAGATTGAGGCAGGTTCGTAAGACGCCACATTGCGTTGTGTTAATGAACTGGCAGAAATATTAGCACGCGTGCTGTTGTGTTTCGATGTAAAAGTAGCCCGTTTTACTTTTTTTACTCCTATTTTCTACTTCCAGTCTTTTAGCGATCGATTCACCGATTTCTAATTTGTCTATCCACTCACATAACTTGGACTCTAACTAATAGACGTAATGTGAGTAAAATACGAAACACCACGAATTTGGGAACTTTTGTAATGGTGTAAAACTCCCATGGAACCTCAAAATATTTCAATTCGGAACATAAAAATTAATCCGTCAGCCGCCAAATATCTTGTGTTAACTCGTTAATTATACGGCGAACGCCATCTTTTTATCATTAATGTCGTTAAATAACCATTAAACATTATATTTATGTTCGATTCTGGTGAGTTTCCGAGACTAATTGACTTAGCATTTGAATATTATCTCTTTTCAAATTAGATTCTTTTTTAATTTTAACTTTACAGATTTAATCTCTGGTTAATGCGAGGCAGGTGTATCGGTTTACTAAACATTCAAGTAGTATGCCCCTTCACTGACAGTTCTATACTTAGTATCCTAACCTAACCGATCTTAATGAAATTTTGCATACATGTTGTCTGGTATACAGAAAATGATACTGTCTGGTATATAAAAAAAATACTGTTTCCGAGGGAAATACATCGACTGAAAAAAATATATAAGCAATAAAGATTTAATAAATAACAGCAAAGAAAAAGGAGATGAAGTCTAGTGATTTATAAATTCTATACCAAATGAGAATTTGTAAGTCTATATTAGATACTAAAAATTATTTTGAAAATAAAATTTCATTGAGAAATTGCTAATAGGGAATATGAGTTTAATGCAAAAAAATGAACATTATTGCTTTATATAATTGTTATTGTATTGTAGACTTTGACGTCACGACAAGCGCGCCAAAAGGGCGGGTGTTTAAAGTGCCCGTAGCTGTTAGTTAATTTTAACTTTTTTTTTTTTTTTTTTACTAAATTATAGTATTTCGGCGCTGGATTTTTTGTGGTTATATAACGATATAACCTATCGTATAAAAATGTTTTACTCTGAATGATATCACAAAAATAGCACTATACGTAATTAGTTATGAATATTAGGAATTAGTTTGCATTTGTATATATAATTGTTGCCATTGTTGCTATTGTACATTTTGTTGCTACACCACCGCATTGGGTGAAAACCTAATGGTAGAATGTAAGTTTGTGTGTAAATAAATAAATAAATAAATTTTAAAAAAATGTGCATATTCAAAATTTTAATTCCAAAATAAAGTTTTTCGGAACAGTTTCTTTCCGCCGACAGGCGCCCTTGGCGACCCTCTGAAGCGGTGGACACGCAAAAGGCGTGCCCATTCGGAGAGGTGTTGTATTCCCCCAACTAAGTTATCTGCCCACAACGGCTATAACTTAGGAAGCACTTAAGCACAACTCTCGACATCACTAATAAATTAATTTAAATGTTACTTTTAGTTGATAATCTTGTGGCCATAGATCACACTGTGCGACATGCCAATGAGCATCATATTTAAATTTCCTTATCTCAATAGACGTTAAAACATCTAATGCAAAAAGTATCGACCATCAACCATACACCACCCACTCGATGAGCCCGTTGGATGAGTGGTTAGGGCACATAATAAGATACTGTTTTCCAGGGTTTGATTCTCGACAGGGTCAACTGCGTTTCAGTCATTTGAGCAGCCCGTCTGGCGGCAGTAACCATCCCTTTTCAGAAGACCACAGTGAAATATGTCGGTAAGTGAATAAGGGATACCAGAACCCATTTCCCTATCCCTCCCCAATTTTTAATCCTTCTATGGTCGACAGCGCACTTGCAGCACGTTGCTTGTGTTATAGGCGACGGTAGCCACCTACCATCAAGTGGACCGTCAGCCTGTCAGTCGAGCTCAAACGTTACTCAACACAGAAAACAACCTATACTAGTCTATAGTAATCATCGATGTATAGTAATATAATAAAGAGAAAAGATTTGTATGTATGTATTTTTGTATGTTCTTAATGAATAAACTCAAAAACTACTGGACCGATTTTAAAAATTCTTTCACCTATAGAAAGCTACATTATAGGCTACTCACCCTCCCCCCATCTCCGCCCTTTAGCTTCCTCCATACAAAATTGCCGTTTTCCACGAATAATATTTTATAAAGAGACGCGGACGAAGTGGCGTGCAACAGCTAGTATAATATAAGGACAACATTTTAATATGTTAAACTTCATTCGCGTACCAACAAAGATCTCTTGACATCGGCATTAAAAAAGCATAGAGGTAATAAGTATGAGGAGCGTGTAATATTGTGTGCTCGGTATCGACGGAGCCATCTCTCCCGTTGCCATGGAAACGGGAACACGAGTTTGGAATTCGAATTTCGAGAAATTTGGGACGTGCTTCTAAACTTCCCCTAAACACCGACGAACACTTTTTGATACGGGAGCTATTACATAATATAATTTAACGGTGTATATGGTAGGCTAGGTCTATCCCATTAAATATAGTATACCGCAGTGAGTAAAGTGAGGTCGAGAGAGAGACCAGCTTAAACTAATTTAAATATTATTATGATTTTTTTATTATATTTTAAAAACAAATGATGATTTAAAGCGATCTTCTGACAAAAAGTAAAAATTAGAGTCACAGCATATCGATCATTATAAATAATATGTTTAGTTGATTAATGTTTGAAATAATAATAATTTAACAGAAACCTTTTTATTACTTGACACAGAAACCCAAATTCAACAGCATAACAACCTTTATCAATGAAATCATCAATACAAAATTTCTAGTGAGCGGTCAATGCGTTAAATAAAACTTACTTAAAGGGTAACAATTTCCAAATAACAAAATTTACAAATGTCAAGTCAATATATGGTCTATATATGGTCATAGTCTATTAAATACATAATATAAAATCGAAACTAAAACAAACGATACTTGTGACTTCTCTGACGATCAAGATGTGAAAGGCGAAGGGACCGGTTGAAAAGAGGATCACGTAAAACACACGCCAATAAGTCTGCCTTCAACGAACGTTCGCTCCGACAACCTAAAGGTGTCTACAGGGAAGGCATCAATTTGGTATAAACATCAGTTGGATTAGCATTAAATACATCTCCATAAGATAGGTTAAGTTGTACGAAGAATTTTCTCTGTGAGAGGAATGATAGATCTTTAAAAAAGCATCCACGTAGATTTCTTCATCTCCGAAAAAGCAATACCACTCTTTGGGGATTGTTCAAAGTTGTGTAACTATCTTTCTTTACAACTTATGCACATTAAAATTAAGTTGTATGTTTTATTTTTATTGGCAACATAAGCGGATAAATACAGGTTCGACTGCTCGTACAACTTAATTCGACTTAAGTCGAAAGAAAAATACATTATTATTATTTTTTTGTTTTGAGAGCTCACTGCGATTATTGCCTCCACCTTTTTTACACTGGTAAGAACGTATCGCAGAATTTCCTTCCTTCGATATCTACTCCTCGCCTCTGCCACTAGTAAGCGGTCTGTCAGTAAAGTCAGATTACTTCTGCTCATTTAGATGAGCAGATTCACGAGCATCTATAAATTAAGTGATTGAAGCGTTGGTTCAAAACAAGTCTTAATATCGAGTACCTTCTCCGAGGCGATTAAGTTAAGAATTAATTCCACGGAGAGGAGCAGATATGGTTAACGTCCAATTTTATGGTTGTTACGTAAAAGGTTCTCTAATTAATTGTATAATGAATTAACCACGGTCCGCTCTCACTCTGAACCTCTTTAGGAACCGTTTTATCACCTTCAAGTGACTATCTTTAAATTTCATCATATCGGGAAATACACAGTGCTCGATATAGTTGTTATCTACACAGTCAAGTGACGAAACTATTCATTATCACCATCTTCTCAATTTCCTTCGTAATTGTCAAATTGGACCAGTCAGAAGCAGGCTCGATCCAGCGTCTACCTTTATTAGTTGCTCGGTCCAAGTAGTGATCAAGTTCTGATACTATATCCGAAACGTCAAGGTAAATAAAACAGGACCCGTTGGTTACACAATTAAGTCTCGTAGTGGCGGGAATCGTGAAAGCCATTCTCGTTGTGGTTTTTTTTTTTAATTTCTTAGTATAAAATGGTTTTTCTTATTATCTTTCTATTTAACTACAATCAACCTACAACAAAGTGATCTAACACGACTCTGGACAATTTAAATATTCGTTCAACAAAAAAGTACTTTTTAAATACTGGATCCAAGTAAGAAATAACAAAATGCGAAACTGACCTTTTAACAAACTTTATCCTAACAAATCCAGCTATTTTATGTATATGCTGTTGTCATACAAAATTGTTGATATCGTCTTTATGTCACAATTTCATGATTGAGAAGCTGTAATCGCTATAAAAATACATATTGAAGGTAAACATGGACGAAGAGTTGAATTTAACCTTTAGTCTATTTTTATAATAAATGTTATTCTTTACCCCGATGCCGCCAATCGCGTTCGCCTTATCTAAAACACAATTTAACTCGTTCCGTCTGCCATTAGAAGGCTGGTCCGCTCGCATGCGCTCGCCGGACGTCGAATGCCTTTGGACTGATAAACATATCCTCCTAACGTAGACCATAAATAACTATTTAATCGATAGAGTGTTGTACTCGCATAAAGCTTCCGACGTAGGCCCTATCGTCGCCTATTCTAAAACCATTTCTCCTATCTTCCTTTGATGGTATAGTATCGAATGAAATGACGCTACGTTGCGCACTCATAAATTGGACGACCTGTTTGGCTGCAGTCTTTCGAAGAGTGAGTAAGGGATGCTGGAGCCTATTTCCCCATTTCTTCCTAATTCGACATCGTACTTGCACCGTGGATTTGCCCTTTATTTAACTCCATTTAAGTGACTAGCTGCACCTGTTAATACTTAATACACGATCAATAATGAGGATAGCTACGACTCCATTGCGTTGAGTTAGTGTGTACGTTAACATAAATCGTGTAAATGGTTTAATTTATAATAGATGCGAGATAAGCGTTCGCCGGACGTTTACACATCGCAGTTACGATTTATCTTTACGATTCCAATAACAATTTTATGTCCTCATCCGAATGACATCAGAGAAAGCTTTTCATGCGGACTTATTGGAAATATTCATAATAGACATGGCACTTGTCAAACATGTATCTCTCTCCCAGTGCCCTGGAACCTCGGATGTTTCCTCACCACCGATTCCTCCTTCGCGTCTCTTCCCTTCCACCTTACCCATCATTATATTAAACTGAAGCTGCATATATCTGTCGTTTCTAAGCACCTAGTTAAGATTCTTGGGATTCTTGTTTTCTGTCACGTAAAAATATTTTATAAACAAACCTTTATTCTTATATATTTTTGTTCGGTAGTTGTCATAGCAGCTACTCACGATCTTTAGTGTAGTCACTAAGAAAATTGGCTACAATAGTCCAATGTCGATCGGTGAGCGAACACAAGCTCCATAAGTTGTTAGTCCATTATCAATTTCACTCGCGAAAATCACTCGAACACTAGAAACATGAATTTACTTATCCTCACTAACACCTACTATGAGTGGACCGTCAGCCTCTCTCATAAAAAGACAAAGAAACGTGGTAGTTAATTTTAGTGCGTGACGACATTGAGTCGTAAAGCCAGTTTATCTGAGGAAAGATCACACCAAATGTGTCACGAAGACGGAGAGGTCAAGGGAGCAATGGGCATACTAAGCTCACGTGCTTTTTTCGTGCTTTCTCTAATGGAACCAACGGCCATAGTTCCACTTGAATCCGAAGAGTCCAAAGAAAACAATACGTAACTAAGATGAAAGTCGACATTTGAAAAGGGCGGCTCCGAATCAATGATTTCTTTGAATTGGTTTGTTTAAGGTTAAGTTTTAAAAAATTAGTTATCTTCAAATTATCTTCGCACCGATGCAATTTTACAACACAAACCTTCCGTATCTGAAACGGGTTAGTCGCGTAGTTTAAAAAAAGTAAACGGAGAAACAAAGTATATAGAGGTGGATTGCCGTTCTTTGAATTAAAATTGAACCTACGTTGTACCAGATTTCAGTGTGATTTGTTGTCAAACGCAAACTATAACATTCTCAAACTTACAAAAAGAAACGTTATTGTTCGTTTTTCAATTTTCCGACGTGGGACTAATTCAGCACAAACTACTCCTTGACAATGTTGCGTTTGGGAGGATACAGCCAACGGACGCACCGTGCGTTTTTGGTTTAACCGCTTTCGTAGTGTAAGTTTAATACTTTGATTAAATAAATAAAGGGAAGAATAACTGATTACAAATAACAATTAACAGTCATTTAAAAAAAAACATTTTTACTCAAATTAAGTCAAATAACTATATTTCATTTGGTTCTCCATTGGACTCGAGGACTCGGGGATTTATAGGACACAGACAAGTTCTCTCCAGAGTTTTTCTTCCGACTTCATATCGAAAATTTACTTTATCAAAACAACGTGTAATCTGCATTACACAGGAACAAAGTGCACCTATAACATTTATAACAAACAGGCATGTTCAATGCGTAAAAGTTTAGACGATTATTTACTTGCAATTAAGTCCCATGGTCACAGCTGAATTATTCGTTTACAACTTTACACCGACTCGCACTGCAGTTGCAGAAACAACACCAAGTGGCAGGCTTAATTTATGATGAAGAGGTACGCACACTATACCTACACGGGCTGGTTTATTATTCCCTGCGACGCGACGGGACGCGATGCTATGCAAACAAGTTACGTGTCCGACTGCCAAGTTGCCAACTGTTCCCTTTCCTTCGGTGCGTTTCACACTTCATATTGAAATTCCAAACATTGCTCGTCCCGCGCGACGTCCCCGCTCAGCATCCGCGAGGAGATGAACTCCGCTGAAGATGGAAATTAATTAAAATGATATTATACAAAAGTGGAGCTCCGATAAATTGTCGGGTCACGTGCAGCCGTAATGGCGGGGGCGTGTCCCTCGAGTCTGCGCAAGCGCAGCGCTACTTATCTTAATGAAATCCCTCCAATTAAACACTTTCGCGCTAAGCTCAGCGAGAGCATTTTTCATTTAATGTGCCTATCTTTCATTTACCTACTTTATTTTTATTTCTACAATTATTTCATAATCAAACGTATGCGGTAGATTATTCCGTAGTTACCTACTTCTTGTTCAACACGTTATTCGCTGTCATCATAGAAAGGTCATCATATTCTGTCATCATATTCCGAGGAAGTAATGTCAACCTGCATCAAATATGACGCAGAAGAAAAACGGTGATTTTCAACCGAGCTTCAAATATCAGACAAATTTTGTATTCACTTGTTACTGTTCCTATTCCTACTCAATTTCCTACTAACACTATAAATGCGAAGTATTTTTACTACTTCTTCATGCAACTGACCAGATTTTGGTGAAACTTTAGAGTAAATACAGTATACACATCGGAATAATACCTACGGGAGATCTTCTATCATTCGTCAACCGATGCGCGAACTTGTATACGTATAAAACTTGACGCACAGGTAGTCCAATTACTACAGGTAACTTCAAAAGGATCAAATCATACCTTAGTTTTCGAAGTATTTAGAAATTGGTTATTCACTATTGAACTAGATTGTGTATTGCAGTGTAACTGATTACTCACCCGGCGAGAGTGAGTGGGTTCATAGCTGGTTAACAATATTGACATCTACGATTAAATCATCTTACTGTACTATGTGAACTAATATAGTATAATAGAAAAAGTCTTCTTTTTCTTTCTTATTTGGCCATCGGGAATGCCGTTGTACGTAGCGTGTGTCTTCTATAGAGCTAATGGACTAATCGAGTCTTATAAGGCCTCACATCCGTTATTCTGTTACATCTTTTTACTGATGGATTCATTTGCACATAAAATCCTAAAAGTGGACACTGTTTTTTGTTACTAAATTGATATTGAGAAATTGCTGAAAGACCTGTGTAACGCTAGATGAGTAGCAAGAGAGTAAGTGTCTTCGAAAGTCCCAATAAATATACGGCTCCCATAACAGACACTCGTCTTTCCCATATTGAGTGATTCTTTTAATGTCAGCCAACGTTCGAACACCATATCATATAAGGCAACATTTCAAATAAATAAACACAACGCTGAAACTGGACGCTGATGGATTCTCTAAGGAAATTATGGTGCGTAATACGCAGACCCTTCGGAGAACTAAGGCGATTGAATCGGCCCAAAGAATCAGCCAACTAAAGTGGAAAGTAGAATATGTCTACCGTGCAACGGATAAGTATTGAAGACTAGTCTTGGAATTCGGACCCGCTTGCTGGACTGAGGGCAACTGGCAGTGGACCGTTAAAATAAGTCCGCGCCCCTGTACCCCGCGAGCGAAGACTCATTAAAATGGTCGATCTATAGCAAGCGTAGTGGACTCCTGCAGTAATTCCTCGAGATTCACATCGAGGCAGCTTTTCTGTAAAGATTCCCAAAAGGGTTAGACGACGTGTCGATCCAGCTCGGTATTGTTGTCGGCGGGATTAACAGTTCATAAACAAGCTCAGAACGCATCGCAGCTCACACAACGGACCCGACAGAGACAAGTCGACATGACAACGACGTCGGACAAGCGAGATTTAACGAAGAAAGCCACTCACTCTTTACACTCTGCCGCGATTTCATAGAAAACGAGTTTGTTTTACTCTGATTGATATCTTTATACTATAACTTTATAACTCTGTCATTACCCATTTATTAATTTATTAGGAAATCTTCTTTTTGTAGGCGTTCTACCAAAAGAAGAACTATTTCTCGTCTGTAGTAACCATTATGATAAAGCTGAATAATTTGTTTGTTCGAACGCACTAAACTCTGGGACTGCCAGTTGGATTTAAAATCTTTTTTTTTGTCATTTGATAGCACAATTCACTGGGAAATTATCGTGATATTTCTCTTAGAGAAAAAAGAAAAATAGTTATGATAAGAACGCTAAGTAAAAACGAAATTCTTTTTTAACAACATAAAAAAGAATGTGACAATCTTGTTCGAAATTGACTTTCTGGTCTTCAATACAATGAATGGAAAAGCTCCTTCAAGGCATCACATTACCATCTCTTGAACACTTTTATCAATACATTATGTATTCTCATTGTATACAAGTCGATATATTGATTCCACACTAACAAATCATTAAAATAATAATTTCTTCATTAAGAATAAACGCGATGAAATGGCGAAATGAGAAGCCGACAGACGTTCATAATCGATCGAATCCTCCGAAACTGAAGAGCGATCACTCGAATCATAAAGTCGACGCGTTGAATCAAACCCAATACATTCATTTAATATTCAGTAGGTACCACTCTTTTAACGTTAGCTATGGGCTTCATTCTAGCAGAGCAAAAGACGTAATGTACATGATAAATATATTATTTATCATTGGAAGACATAGGTATCATTAACAATTGATTACTAAAGATAGATAAAATCGGAACAATGATAACGACGCGCTATGTCATTTTTAGATAACATCTCTTATAAATATAGTAGAAGTGTTCCGAGTGATTCATTCCAACATTGAAACCTTTTAATAACGCCAAGAAAAAAGATCTCATGAATATAAGAATCTAGGATGTAAAATATAATTGAAATCAGAATGTCCGTCAGGTGAGGTGTCTCCGTCCCGTTAGAACCTGAGAATCTTATTGCTTGTCTCTGGTATACGAGCAACAATAATCATAGGCTTATTCAAAAATCCAGAGTACAAATAATTTGGACAAGAGAACTTGTACAAAATATCTTTAGATACAAAATCACTTAATAAAATTTAGAAGAAAGTTTCCAATCATTAGTTTACGATGTGTCTGCGTGTGTATGCGTGGGCGCATGTCACTCATTATTTTTTAATTGTTTTTAAAAGTGAAATGAGTATTCAGTTTTAAACGTAATCGCTCACATAACTATTCAAAGTTGTGTAAATAGAAATGATATTCCGTATGTACACCGGTATGCGAAGAATTTTAATGAGCGATGGAGTGACAGTCGCCAAGTCGCCGGACAACTTTATACCCGAGACCCGAGTGGACTTTTTGCTCATTACTCGAACCATTCGCTGCAGCCACCGCCAGCCACCGCCAGCCACCGTCAGCCACCGTCAGCCACCGCTAGACCGACGCTGCTAGATCAATTACGGGCGCAATTAACGAGCCACGCTATCATGCGTCAAACGCATGTTCTCTATTTGAAGTTGTAACGTTTTTGTCACGGATTGAGGTCGTGCAATATTATCACTTTGATTTCTGATTTGATTCCTAGGACTAATAGGATAATGCCTGCGCCATTACTTAGTTTTGCTTAAAGTTCTTTCCGGCATTTTTTTGCTTTGCTCCTAGGGATCGGAGCCTGATATTAAAAATAGCCTGTAATGCAAAATTATTCAATACTGACTGCTAGTTGCAGAGATCAATTTAAATTGCTAAAGTCATGCATAATTATGTCGGATCCGATTTAAATCCGATCGCTAGTTCCAGAGTTAAAAGCGTTCAAACAAACAAACAAACTCTTCATATTTGTTATGTTAGTAATTTGTAAATTAGCACAAATGTTCATAAACGATACAGTAACGCTTGTCTTGGGCCACGTGTACATATGTAGGTAACGAGAGAGAATGAGCACTTGAATCCTGTCTTTGTTGCGTGCGCTGTTGTTTACGAAGTCTGCGGTCTCCCGATTAGACGGTGGCGAGATGCAATAAGAGAAATGTAACGGTTGAGTGGTCACCATTAGGCCGAACGAGCGTTTCCCACAGACCGGACTCATTTCACGGTCCGACTCTTGTATCGGAATAGTAATTCACTGAATATCATTAAGAAGTAACAAAAATGAAGGTGCCTCTGTCTTTACAATTGTAATTTGGTTATCAATCATCGTCGCACTCATGGGAATTCTATTCATTGACAAATCAAACGGTTAGATAAGAAGCTATGAAATCTAAGATATTAAATCCAAGAAAATCACAGAAAAGAATTAGGATGCAATTACCTATTACAGTAGCAGTGGCAGGGCACACTGCGTTTTCGCAGTCGCACTAACACAACCCGTCTGGCGGCAGTAACCGCCCCCTTACAGAAGACCACCGTGAAATAACAGCACGTGTGCTGTTGTGTTTCTGTGAGTGAGTAAGGGATGCCAGAGCCCATTTCCCTATCCACTCCTAATCCCTTATCCTTAATCCTACTGCAGTCGGCAGCGCACTTTCAGCAGCTTTGGCGTTGCTTGTGTTATAGGCGACGGTGGCCACCTACCATCAAGTAGACCGTCAGCCTGTCTGCCGACCTTAACATAAAAAAAGCCGTGCCTGTATATTTAGTATTTTACACGTTATACTTATGTTACATAGGTCAAATAAATTGTTTTTAGAATTTTTGTCTGTACGTTTGTGCACGCTAATCTCTGAAACGGCTAAACCGATTTGAATGCGGTTTACACTGATATATTGCAGCAAGCTTCCCGCAACATTTAGTGTTCATTTCATTCCAATCGTATTAGAAACAAAAAAGTTAGGCGCTATACCGAATACCACGCGTACGAAGTTGCGGGCTCAGCTAGTAATTATGTCATGTAATATGCAACAAATCACACGACGACGACGTCCGTTTTTTTTTTCATTCGATTAATATAACAGTAAACAATAGTTTAGTGCTTCTCGGGCATCATTCAATTGTTTGACATGTAAACAAAGAAATAGACAAAATCTAACGGGTAGTGGTCCACTGTCAGCTCCGACTCTCCGAGTGCAGCACCATTAGGATATTGCTCGATGCTTCAGACAATGCCACTCTGCGAAATGAGCCTCCGATGCAACCGCAAAAACCTACTGCTTCACTGAAATACGGAAATTAAAAAATTATATTAAATTTACCTCATTTTTATCGAAATAATTTTTATTTATTTATTTGACAATACGAATATTGATTGGAAAAATATTGCAAAAATTAAAAAAACTTATTGTTATTACCTACACTATAAAAAAAATGTACTAAACTCAAATTTATTGACCCCGACGTGATTTGAACACGCAACCTTCTGATCTGGAGTCAGACGCGCTACCGTTGCGCCACGGAGTCATTGCTGTCCGTAATCAAATTATCGTATTATATCTACACATAGCTATTGACGTCATTTTAAACTTTAAAATGACTACGTATATCTTGTAGTTATATTTTGTATCAAATGGTCTTGTAAAAAATATAAGCTAATGTTTTTTTGAACAGTTGTCCTTGCAAATAGGTATCACGACATCGTTTCATGACAGTATACAATATACTTACAGTTAATATTTATTTTACGAGTACATATATCTTCAGTCTGTATTTTTATATAATAATATATAACTAAAATTATTAAGATTTCTTAATCTTACTTGAAAACTTATTCAAAGAGCACATATAAATAGAATATAAATAGCTAATCCTAGATTTGAATTTTATCTAAGTGTATAAAGTCCAAATAAGAAAATATTTATATACGAGTAGCTGAGCCCGCAATTTAGTACGCGTGGTTTTCGGTATAGCGCGTAACTTTTTTGTTTATAAACCGATTGGAATGAAACAAACACTAAATGTTACGGGAAGTTTCCTACAGTACATCACTGAAAACCGCATTCAAATCGGTTAAGCCGTTTCTGAGATTAGCGTGGACGAAGCATAGTAGGCAAAGAACGATTACTATCCACGACTTCATCTGCGAAACTTTACTTCTCACTTACAATTTAAACAATCCGGTTTATGCACTTACCCAATTGTTATTGGGACATTAATAACAATTATCTTTTTTAAATTAGATTAATTATACCGCCTACTTAAATAATACCTACATGTTTGGAATGTCAAATGTGAGACATTTCGCTCAGAACACGAATAGGTGTATAATATCAGCATGAATATTATGGTAGCATTAGGTTCCCTTCCCTTAAGCGTAAGGGCGAGTGAAGAATTTCCTCAAAAGCAAAGTGTTCTACAACTACCCCTCGTTGGAAAAAAGCCTAATCCCTGTTCAAAAGAAAAGTCATTTATCGCAAAGCGGCGGTAATCTGGACGAGAGGGGGAGCTTTTCTCCTGTTACCTGCAAACGAGGTCTAACTAGTTTTATATGCCGATGTTAATAAATGTCTCTCTGTAAGCACTGGCAATGGAAAATAGGAGTTCCCGCAAAGGGAGTGATATCCTGTGTCGTTACGAGGTTGAGCCATCAATCTGTGTGCACAATAAAACATGAAACTTTATATTCGGAAGTCGTATCGAAAATCCGCCCGAGGGGCCACCGCGAAAACTGCCGCACTCTCGTCACGATATTCGTTGTCGGTCCACGAAACCGCGGCGTAAGAAACCACTGAATTTATCCCGGAAAAATGTTAGGTTCTCGAGGGATCGTCTAATAATATTATGGAGCCACTGACGCCATCGTCGTCACAGCAATAAAGAGGTTAGATATTTTCTCAGGTGTTTTTGGTATATTTTCCATTTCTGAACGCGGAAGAAGTCGCGGGCATTGATTTAGTGCTATATACAATCTGTTGTGCCCTCACATCAAGATAGTTCTAAATAAAATCTTAAATACGAAACAGTTGTAAGTAAAATATTCAATTAGTGTGAATAGAATTGAATTGTCCTAATCCGACTGATAATAGAATAAAGTGTCATTATAAAGCTACACCTACCTACCGAGTGTAAGTCAATCTGTTAAAGCATTAAGACGTGACAGTCACCGGATCATCTATCACCCCTTTTTTTTTTTGGCGAGGAGTAATCCGCTTACAGATCTCCTGCCGCCGGCTAGACGGCAGGAGTTTGTGGGGGTCGTTCAGCGCCTGATCATACCGGCACTGGGAATACCCACTAAAACTCCCCGGTGTCTCCTTGCCCTTTGAGCGGGGAGAACCGGGCTCTGCCGAGGCAACAACTCCGATCCACCCCAGAGCAGCCTAGCCATTGCTGGCTAGGCTACCTCCAATGTGGGGTTGCCCGGAGGCAACGAGGCAATCCCCAGACGGAGGGGACCTTGTACAAGCACACATAGTTAGCCAACCATGTGCGCAAGTCCCCTAAGGCATTTGAAAAGCGAGCTTCATACACCCGCCTTCGCCTGCCTTGCCGTCTGCGTCTGAGGGAAGCGATACCGGCCTCTTCCTCTCGCTCCCTCTCAGCTGCCTCCTTTTGTGACATGACATCTTCGCAGAAGGAGGCAGCCGCTTTCCAAGTGGTCACACTCTCAATCATCGCCTTGAGGGTGGCGCTGGGAACTCCAGGCCGGGCGCACTTGGAATGTGTGCTCGGCCGTGTTGTCAAGGTCGCCGCAGTGGTGGCATCGCGGCGACTCTTCTCATTTGATTCGGTGCAAATAATGACCGAAGCACCATCATCTACCACCCTAGAGATTTGCCTGTTCCGGTTACTATGCGTCCAGTTCCAAAGGGACTAGCTGATCTTTGAACGGAAAAGTTCTATTGCGACCATTGGAACCTTTTTGAAATAAAATTCATTTAACTCATCTTACAACAATCTTCTAATGGTTTTTCAAATATATACAATACTAGCTGACTCCGCGAACTTCGCAAGCCATACAAAATGTTTGAGAAGAATTTTCGTTATTTTAATAATTATTCTGCTATTCGGAAAAGAGACAAACGATTCAACAAAAGAAAGAGCATAAAAAGCCGTCCAGCCGTTCTCGAGTTATAAATGGTATTCCTTAGTGCATGAGTTCTCAAATGGTCAATTCGCATTGTTGTTTCATGACGACAGAATTCACATTTGAGTCACAGTTAAGGCAGTTATTATTATTTTTTATCGGAAAGACGGCTTCATCAAAGGAAGGAGAGGTATGTCAAAGAAAATCCGCCGCGTGCCGGTTTCATTCTTCTGGGAACTTCCAGCAGTGACCGACACCTGTGACCTACCCACATATATATACTACTTAAGTATGTGCATCACACGCAGTTGCGACATCTACCGAGTGGATCGCTTGTAGTCTAATAAATCTGAGGTTCAATTTACTCGACAGTGTTCGTGGCACTTAAGAACCCTTTTCATGTTAGACGACTCCGTTACACATTTCTCGTAATCGCTCGTTTAGTGGCCCCACTGCACGCAAGATACATTCGCGTTGGCTTACGTCGGAATTCCAAGTTATGGCCACTCGAGAGAAATGTGCAGGGAAGGGAAAGAAAGCGTCGGAGCCGGTACTCAATCATTCGCTAATAGCGACTCACACTTTTTAAATAAGATGCCACTAAACGTCTGCCCCGGGTCCGAAATGCACCACTCAATTCAACTCAAAGCACTTCAAATTTAAATATTCACAATTTATCCTAATTATCCTAATCTATAATTTGTAAAGATTTTTTCAAAAAAACAATTTGTACACGGTGTCCTACCTATGTTACCGAGGTCAAAAAAGTAGTTTTTAGAATTTTTGTCTGTTTGTGCACGCTAATCTCAGAAATAGCTCAACCGATTTGAATTCCCTTAACATTTAGTGTTTGTTTCATTCCAATCGGTTCACAAAGAAAAAAATTAGGTGCTATACCGAATACATGCATACATGTTGCCAGAGATACAGAAAATGCTATAAGGGTACCTTTCATCCAGAAAAAAGTACTATGCCGGAGCAAGACGCGAGCGAAAGCTCAATTAATATCAGTTAAATAAGTAAGGAAACTGCAATTTTTTAGTATCACTTCACAAAATGCAATAACTTAGTAGAGGTAGTTTCAGTAGCACTTGTGCTGTCGGAGTGGGGAGTGCAGACGCTCCTACGACTCTATTATAATGTGATATTACCGAATAAAACTGTCAAAACCCATTTGTGTGATTTATGTGATCCCTTTCGGCACTTTCCACGAGATGTGCTCCACGTCAGTTTGAACCTTAACGGCTTACGGTTTAGATAACTTTTGCAATAAAAGTTTATAATAAAATGCTTCGTTTTCATGGGAAATATGGTAAACGACACTTGAAACCTTTTTAGAAGAGTTCAAATACGGATTCTCCTCAGCATTCCCTTCGGATATTGCATTTTCTTTGTCACATCGGTATTAAGTCGTAATCAATTATATATATAAGCCATTGGGTAGATGCGGTCTCTTCAGCGTTTCCGGTGTCGGTGCCCACTGCCCAGTGTGGTCTTTGAGATCAGATGCTGGTCACGGTTTTTAGTAAACTTTAAATTTGTTCTTTATGATATTTTGTAAAAAAAATTGTTTTAGCTCGGGATAATTTAACCTTGATTTTCAACAAGGAATCTTATTTTTTTGTGCAATTATTTTTTCAAGTGAACAATGTTAAGATTTCGAAGGCATTTGGACACGATTACTGCAACCGGAGCCGTTACATTGATTCAAGAAGGACATTCGCAGCGTTCAGTGGGGTTGCAGCATCAATAAGACATCAAGACGACGAGTAGTACCAATTCTTTTGACCAGGGCTCAACGTGTAAACCGTTTAAGGTTCTCTCGTCAACATTTGGACTGGGGAATAAACCTGTGGGGCGTGGTGCAAAGTGAAATTGCTTAATGACGACCGGCGTATTAGGGTGTGGAGAGCGATTTATGGATGACTATATCCACAAAGTTAACCGTTTCGGTGGCAATAAAACTGCCTGAGAAGAGATTCCAGTGGCTCTAGCATACGAGTTTACGATACTACACTCGCTAGCGAGAGCGTAAAACATTTATAATGGAAAATTGATAATTTGACATTGACAGTTCACGATTTCCCATACAAAAGTTTTACGTTCTCGCTAGCGAGTGTAGAATTAGTGTAGTATCGTAAACTCATACTAGAGCCTCAGCTGAAAACGTGAGATATTTGATCGAGAGCATGCAATCTAGGCTTCGGGAGTGCATAGCTAAGAGAGGAGGGCATAGTCATTACTAAAATTAATTACAAGTGCAGATTGATGCAGATACTTTCAATTCTTTCTTTTTCATAGAAAATTGCTTTTTTTATCTTAGGTTCAATTTTTTTTTAATGAGCATTATTTTAAATAATCATTAGCCTCAATTGTTTTGCTATTACCTAAAAAAATGTTATTAATTGTATTGTTTTTATGGTATATAAAAATACTTAGTGGTACCCCTGCTCTGCTTTGAATAGATATAGTTTAATTAATGTAGTTTCATTGATATATTTCAAGTAAAGTAACAAACTTGAGTAACTCAAGTACTAGTTGACGGTCGAACTATGACGTGTCAATACTGGCATGTGTCATGGCATAAAATAATTGACACATGCCGGAATTAGGTTTCTGGTACTATTGTATGTTAATCATTCTTTTCCGAGGAGACTCGAGTTGACACTCGTTTAGCGTCGCTTGTCCAAAGAAAGACTCCAAGCTCTCCTAAATTATGACGTCACTATCACCGATACATGAATAAAATCAATTAGCTTTACTATCATTTATTGAGATCATTTATTTTACAAAAATAATCAAACAATGGTTTGCAATGATATATTTCATTAACTAAAACTGGATCGGTGGGAATTAGACTGGAATTAAAGATACTACAGCTCCTGAACAGGGTTTTATCCAGGAACAAATTTTTTTCTTGTCCGCAAACGATGAATATGAGTGTCAGAAAGTAAATAGTATTCACAGCCTCAAACTGCGAGAAGCGGTCGCGACCATTTGGTCGCGGTGAGAAGCTTTGCGGCGAAGGTGAGTGGTCTCCATTAGAGAAGGCTTCACAGCGGAGGTCATACCCACCCATGGGTCATACGGTTACAAATACTGAACAAAACGAAACTACAGTTCCATTTCCAAGTTCACGTGAACTATCCGAGTGTTTTATTTATGAGAGTTTGGAAATGTGTTTTATCGCTAGAGCACGAATATGTCGAATTGCTTGAACTAAGTCCACGCCGATGACAAAATTATTTCAACTCACCATCGCAATTTTTTTAACCAAATCGGTTCAGTGGTTTAGCAGTCAGAGACTTTTGCATTAATCTACATATTTTAAGGAAGTGTTTACCTATAATCTTAAGGATCACCTTAAGAATTACTTATGTCGCGTTTCGATATTGGATGGACGTTTAGGGCAGTTAGAGAAAAAGTGTCTAGTTTTTAAGTAAGGAGACAATTTATTGAGAAATTTACACAAACAAACCTTTAAACAGGTATATATTCTTTATTATAACTTCAAATGTAGTTTGTTTGCTTTAAGGGTGAAACGGAACTAATATATACATATATTTAGATTAGCTATCACTAAAATTGCTCTCCAGCGTAGACTTGTTGTAAATGCTTGTTGTTATTTGATTCCGTAACATGAGGTAACTTGACAAGTAAAAAATAGAATGAGATAGCTGGTCGCCTTCCAACTACTAGGGTCGCCACACGGTCGCGCTTCTCACTCGGACAATGCATCTAATGAAAATAGTTCGATATTGAAGCAGTAAGCAGAAAAGGCGCTTTCCTCTGCTAAGGATCACCTCCAATACGAGAACTTGCCTCTTGGGCCAGATGATTACTAGACGCTGCTGAGGCACTGCCTGCTTAGAAATCGGTGTATCTAAATAGCGCCATCTAATCAACCGTGAGCAAAAAATCATATAACTTTTTACTGGGATACAAAGCATCGTATATTTAATCCAGAATACGATCAATTTGTTCCGTCCAAATCTATTGAACAATTATACTATATTAGTAGGAAATAATTAATTACGTAGTGAAGTGTGGTCACCGCAATAGCAACATTCCCCCAGATTCCCACACCATGAATGCCACATTAAAGTCAGCGACGTGTATGATGAAAATGAAACTTTAAATTGACGACCGTCGACACTCCGACACTACAGTTCGCTCGTGTTCTGCGTATACCTCTAAACCCCGTTTCCCATACGAGCCTGGGCTATGACTCTACAGGTTTCGAAATTGGCCTGTAATTATGACATTGAAAAAAAAAATTATCAGCAAAGGCCAAGTTTGTAAATAAATCATACAATATGCACATTTGAGGTTATGTCGTGGATACGTGTTACGATGAGAATCATAATTGCAATGATATAATGTCATAAGTGTCATGTTGTCATATAATAACTAATTATACAAAAACAGTCGTAGTCGTAGCGTAGCACATACAAATACTATTAAGTCCTGGGACTAAATGCAGACAAAGAATATATAAGCTAACACAAAAATAAGTTGGTAATATCTTCATAACTCTTATGATTATTGCATTTTATTTACGTCCCGCTCATCGATGTACCGTTTATGCCAATTAGAAATAACATTACACCAAAGAGCATAGCATACACCAAAATACAGTTATTAATGAGGCTAAGTTTTATCTGAGATAATCTAAAAGAAAGGAATCTATATATATTGCTTGTACATTCATAGAGAGAGTGGATCATTACACGTTCACGTTCATTACAGTGTCGAATACTCAAAGTTTACGTTGTGGCGGTGTACTCGCGACACCCTCACATAACTGAGGTTTTGTCTTCCAAATGTGAACTGATTCTAAAGTTTTTTTTCAGCGACTGAAGTAATTCGAAAAGAAAGTATTCTGCGTTTGTTAATTTTGTTATTATTTTTTTGTATACGTACAGTGAGCGTCTTTTGAAGCGTTTAGGTTTTCCTTCTTATATAATACGTCTGGTAATCGGCGACCAGGATAACGTCGCTTATATTCGGTTAGTGCTGCACGGGATACTCCTTCACAGAATCCGTAACACGCGAGAATGTCAGCATATTCTTCATTAGAATAGATTGCCATAGTGGACAATGAACAAAAAATGTAGTAAGCTAACACAAGCTACTACATTTTTACAGCAAGTAAAAATTAGTAGCTTAATTCAAGGAGTCAAGCAAAGTCCAAGTTACACTGCCAAGATTTTACTTGCACAGAAATCGAATGACGAAGGCACACAACCAGCTCTACGTCAATTAATTAGGCGTTTATTCAGTTTGACAAATCATAATTTTCGTTCTTTAAAATACCACTACTTGGATCCCTTTTGTCGTGGTTTTTTTAAGAACCGTTAACTTTTTCCCAGACAATTGTCTCATTTTGTATAGCTAGGGAAATGATGATGTTTTTCTAATCATTTGCACACACATATTTTTACAGAGAGATCGCTTTGAAGTTTCATTTTCAAAAGTGAAAAAATTTTCATTTTCAAAAGAATTTTGTTATTGTTATTAAGCCGTAGTTTTATTTACAAAATAGTTAAATCTTTCAAACAAAGACAACAAAAAAAACTTGACTAGATTGCCAAGAAAGGAAAATACAACCTGATAACTATGTAAAAGTGATGTTAAATTACTCGAAAACGGTTAAATTTGGATAAATTATTATTTAAAAAAAATGTTAGTTTTGATGAAAACTAAAACATCAAATTACGACATCAAATTGTCGACGTACATCAAATTACAAGTTATCAATCATAGTGATTCCAACTTAGTCCTGTAAACATAATTATTGCAACATCATTAGTAATGTTTTTAAATCTGTTGTTCATTGCGTTTTACTCGTATGATGAATGTTTCCTTATTTTCAAAGAATTTTATTAATATTCACCAAAATTAATTAAATTAATTAAATCACACGTCTCTCTTTAGATCCCAAAGAAATTAGCAGACTTCTTTTTTGTTATTATATAGTGTCATATAATTGGTTTTATATTAGGCAGATCAGATATATCTAACAGTTGTCTGAAGGTTGCGTTGAGAGAGCCCTCCGAAATAGGAGGTTTATCATAATAACCTTAAATAAATTATGGGAAAAAATGTAAAAACAAACATGGTACTTAGTGGATGGTATTAATAGGCGGTACAATTACCTGTCATTGTGCAGTTTATCGGACCGGACCCAGGGCGGAGCGCCCCATTCCTCATCGGCGGTGTCCTCGGTCTTCATCTTCAGCAGCCCCGAGAGCCAAGTGTACGACTTACTCCGCTTCATCGCACGAGCGCTACATTCTCACCATCGCTCACTGTGGAACGTTCCGCGCGCAGTACGGGCTTCCACTCGACACTCACTCGAATCAATTTATTAACAATGATTGCGCACGAGGTCACCTCACGAACGTTGTCAAAATAGGCAATAATTTGAAATCATTAAAATACTCCATCGGCATACACAAACAAAAAGCATTCTAAAAACGTACTCGAACGCACCGCGATCTGAATTGATCCTTATCTCGTCGGAAATTGGATTGAAATTGAAACGCAAGCTAGACGAATAGGCGTGAATGCGGCGAGCGACGACGACGCCCACAAATCGAATTGTAATCTCACCGAATAAAATTGACGTTAACGATGATCGGAGAAAAAATAACCTCTTGTGACCCGTTAGCACAAAAGAGGTGATGATCACGCTCAAGTCCGAGAGGCCGACCTGAAACAACAGAAACGAAAGGTCTTCATTAAGCAATCCACGTGAATGGCATATGTGCTGGGCGGTAGATTGACAATTAGCGCCCTCGACACTAGACTGCCCCGAGGTTGTTTTTGGATTCGTCACTGTTTAGAACCGATTTGCATAGAAGACGGTTGACAAAATGGGATGGCAACGCACTGAAGGTAAAGTGCAAGTCAGGGAAAGTCGTGAGTCAAGCGGAGAGTAATCTGGAAGCCGAAGTTTGCGCTAAACGATCCCGAGTGACTGGCGCTTTTAAACTCGTTTCCACTTTCTCCATTATTCCACACTAGCCGTGCTCCGCGGTTTCGCCGGCCGTTTAATTTTAAATAAATCACATTATTTTTATTAAAGATGGGTTTGCTCTTGGCTAGCATCTAGCCGTGTAGGAAAGATGAGGGCGACGATGGAGCGAGCTCACCCAGAAGATGCCTATTCACTCGAACCTTGAAAAGATTTGGGTTATATGAGCTCGGAAATACAGACGCCGGCAGGGAGTTCTAATCTTAAGCAGTGCGCATTATAAAAGATGTTTTAAAGCGCTTGGTCCAAATTAGAGGGATTTCGACAAGGTGAAGATGGTAACCAGCCGTACGTCTAGATGTCCGATATGAGAAAGGGGAAGACGGTATGATTTCGTGCAGTTCCCGAGCACACTCTCCGAAGTACATCTTATTTTAGCGTACCGTCGCCAATGTGCCTCTGCGATCCATCGAGTCGAATGTGGAAAGTTGGTATTTTGTTGAGCAATCCCAAAGGTGACAGTAATACTCCATGCAAGATCAGACTCGCGCCTTGTACAAAGAGAGGATCTGTCCGGGTGTGAAGCATCGCTTCACCCTATTTAGGATGTCCAGCTTTTTAGCCGCTGTTTGGGCTTCGGACTCGATAGAAGTGTCGAAGTACAATCTCATGCCAAGAAGCTCGAGTTCATTGACCACAGGTACGGATGCACTTCGGAGGTACGGATTCTCTCTTTCTTTCTCTTGGTATTACTCGGTAATAAAGAGAGAGCTAAAAGAATATAATTATTTAAAATTATTAACAGTAGTGCAGTTTGATTGCATTAACAGATTGAAACGTTACAGGAAGCGTCACGTGATCGTTACACTGAAGCGTCTCACAAAATTCCGTTTTGAAATTTTACTCATCCTCAACTTTAACATAAGAATAAGCATTAACATTTGTCACAAATATTATGCAATATCCATTCGTCCGAGAGATATACCATCTTAAAAATACACCAAATATGTTACTTACGGTGCACTATAAAGTATGTACGTACAAATAGTGAGCAATCGATAGGTGTGCCCGTGTTGGCTCGTATGTGCTCGAGTCATTACCACTCGTCTCGCGACCGCTGAGCTAACATCGCAAAGTCAATATTTGCAACTAGCGGACAACTGCAGACGGTTAGTTGGACGATCAATAATTGCATAATGTTGGATGTAAAAAGTAGATTTAAAAAGCAGAGAATTGCTCGTTTAAAGTTATTAGATACAAAAATGAGATGTCACGATGTTTGTTCGCTCTCTTGTTTATAAAGATTCGCCCTGAGCCTGAGCAACGGCTAGTAATTATCTAAAATTAGGACTAACATCAGACCGAACACAAATTATTACCAAAATGAGCGCGATTAAGGTGCAGCATTATTGCGCAATAATTTTTTTAGCTTTTCTGAATAAAAGCTTTAAAATTGGAAGGTTATTCTTGAATATTGTGTAAAATATGAAAAAAGAAATAAAAGTAGCAGATTTAAACTTTAATACAGAACTTTAGATAATTAATAAGCTTAAAAAAATCATGTACTTAGTTGTCGCTGAAAAGTTTTACTACTGTGACACTTTTTTTTTTTCTCAGAAAATACAATTAATTAAATAAATCTGCCCGTTGAAACCTTTTTAAATATAGTCTATTATGCTCTGGATTTTTATCTATTTTTAATTTCATTTTAACAAGTCAAATTAGGCGACGAAAATAAAGCTTTTCTGCTAAATCTTCGCCGAATATCTAAACCGAACTGATTTTTCTGTAGACGAATATCAATTCATCATAAATTAGGTTTAATTATAATGTTTGAGGTGTTTCAAATATTTTTCAAAGTAGCAAATAGCCAGACTCAGTCCGTTAAACCACTTGGTTTTTGCCTTAAGAAATACATTGTCTTTATCTTAGCTATTTATTAATACTATCTGAGCCCGCAACTTCGTACGCGCGGTATTCGGAATAGTGCGTAACTTTTTGTTTGTAAACCGATTGGAATAAAACAAACACTAAAATATTCTTCTTCTTCTGATCATTCTTTCTGATCTATCATCTACCCAATGGTTGACTCGTAGATAATGCCTTAAGGCATTAAGTTCGCCTTTTGTACGATTGTGCAATAAAGTTTAAATAGATTAATTAATAAAATATTACGGGAAGATTGCTACAATACATTATTGAAAACCGCATTCAGATCGGTTAAGCCGTTTCTGAGATTAGCGTGCACAAACGCACAGACAAAAATGCTAAAAAAAAATTTTAACATCGGTAACATAAGTGTAAAAATTGTTTTTTGAAAAAATATTAAAGGTACAGTTTATTATATGTACAGAGATATAGATAATGATCTAATTTAAAAAAAGCGCGCGGTGACGCGGCCGTGACTCTTAATTGCTTTTCACTCACATGTCACTTTACAATCTATAATGAAGCACACATTATAATAATCCGAACATTCGTTATTTCAACTCCGGAGCAGAAAGAAAGAAAGAAAGAAAGAAAGAAAGACTTTTATTCACTGCACTAAGGACACATTATGTACAAAAACAGGGAAAAAAATAATAATAATGTAAAAAACGTGTGTGCGTGTCCTCGCGGCAGCGAAACGGATACTGGCTCAGCATTGTGCTGAGGTGCTGACAAACCTATCTATTATTTGCAGCTAACCTATCTATTTATTTAGCAACAAGTTCAAAACTAAATTGTATTAACTAATTACGTATATCAATTATGTACATTGATATAACGTTTCTTCCTTTCAGATTCAGCAATCCGAAATTGCTATTAATTGTGAAGGATAATGACAACTATTATACAACAACAAATCGATGTCGATGTCAACATTTCGCAAATATATCAAAATGTAATAGGGAATATGCACATTTTTTTTATATTTTCATACGATAAGTTATATATATCGTTATATAACCGTAAAAAATATTCAGCGCCAAAAAACAGAAATTTGGTAACAAAAAAAAAGTTAAAATTAACTAACAGCTACGGGCACTTTAAACACCCGCCCTTTTGGCGCGCTTGTCGTGACGTCAAAGTCTACAATACAATCAAATGTTAAAAATCACAAACATCTCACAAATGTTGACATTTCATAGACGTCACATTCGATCTGACCGTTTCGAGTATTTTGAATTTCCCACATTTTTATGCACTTTTTAATAATTATTTTCTTAACGAAAAAGAAATAATATTAAAAAATATTCTAAAGCAAAAATGTTGATAAAAAAATATATTTAAGCCTTTTTTGAATTAGACGCATATTCCCTATTATCTGGCAGCACATCGCTTTGCCGATACATTTAGCATAATAGTTGTTTGAGGAAGTTTATTAAGAGTGCAGTTGAGATGAGAGCAATCAGCCAATTATATCACGCCTACAATCCATTATTACTCCATCTATGACAAAATGTTGTAATCTAAATTCAATCACATGTCTCTGTTTGATTAATTATTGATTCCCGTAAATATATATGTAATTATATAATAATGCACAAGTATTTTGAATTTTTTACACAAAATCCTTCATTCTCTTTTAGGAAACAAAAAAAAGTCCTTAAATAGTATACTCGCTCTAAGCCCTTTAAGTTGCGTAACGTTCACAACTATTTGCGTATTTTTTAATAAATATGAGAATATTGCTGAGATAAGGATGTTTGCGCTTCGCTTTGCAAACATTTGCTCGTCAATACTGGAGCAACTTCAAGTAGGTAGTGACATAAAAAAAGAAAGATAAGGATCCGCAGCTAAACCGCTTGTCTTCTTTGAGAGGAAATTATTACTATTAATTAAGATAATTCATTAAATTATACATTTATACTGCTTTAGTTAAATCCTTTGAAATCGACGTTTATTAAAAATGAGAGAATCACAGAGCGACTGTTAAACATTAAACATGTGACAACATTTTATCATAAAATAAACTGAAAACAGATATAATATTTGATGGAGATTAGACAGAAACACGTAGAACACGTTTCGCATATAAATATAATTATTCCTACTTATTTTTGTTGCATTTACGAGGTGGACGAGCCAGTGAGTGACCGCATCTCGATTCATGGGATCCCCTCATCAATAAAATAAGACATGTGAGTCAGTTTAAACACTAATCACGTCACGAATCAGCTATACGAGAAAAATACAGATACATTTTTTAAACTGTTAAAATACGATCAACGGAGGGAGAAAAGGAATTATTATATGTGCAAATCTTCTAAGATCATTTACTCCCCATAAACAGATAAAGTGGAGGTTTTATAGCCAATGTGTTTATATTACAGACATTTTCGCAACGGATGCACCCACTAAAGAAACGAGCAAATGTGTACGGAGTCTTGGTACTTCAAGGTTTCAAGCATTAAGTGACAGCGTATTCGTTGACCGAGACCATGTGTGGTCAAAGTGTCCAAGTTTAGAAGGCGGAAGAGAACAGCGAAATAATGTCGGAATCGACAGAAAGAGAGAAGAGCGTCCATTTGGACGACGTGCTAGAGAAATTGGGCGCCTTCGGACGCCACCAGGTGGTGACGCTGTGCATGTTAGCGCTCGTGTACGCGACCAATTCCATGTACAACATCAACTACGTATTCGCCGTCGAGAATGTCAACTACAGGTATAGATAACTCTTCGTCTGTCTCACAGTCCAAAGAACGTCTCATCCAGCTACGGCATAGTAAACGAATTTATATGTGCTTTTGTAAATGTGTTGTAAATAAATTATTTCATATATTTCACCGTGAAAATTCAGTCCAGTAAAAACTCTGTGAATCTTCTTGTGAATTTAAAATCTGACGAAACGTCTGTGTAGGTTTAGTCTTTACAATACACTACTCTCTCTTTTTACACATATGTGTTCGTTTATGTATAAGAACGGCAAAGGTCTGACTCTGATTTCTGGTACTCTCAATGCACCATACGTGGTCTCTTGACTTCATAAAGAGATCATTGAAATACTTTATTGTCAGCATAGAATTTAGGACTGTATTCCCATTGTTTTTAATATCACTTATACAATGGCTGTAACTGCAACTAACTGTACAAACTTATTTTTTATATATGTAGGTTGGCAATACATATGTAGTTCATTCATGGCTCATTCAATTTTATCACAGTTTTGTTCATAATGGCTTCGTTAATAATTTTTCAAAATCATTGTATTTAATTGAAAACACTACACAATTGAACAGATGTAAGATTCCATCGTGCGACACCACAAGCGACAAGTTCGCCGTCTCGTGGTTGAATATCTCAATTGGCGATGACGATTTCAAGCAGTGCAGCTACCATCCACCCGTGAACAATGAGTGCTCTGTGTTCAATGGCACCGTCGAGGAGTTCTGCCACGAGTGGGTATACGACGTGCCCGATAGCTTTGTTGCAGAGGTAAGCAGCAGGGTATGGTGCTACTAGCAGATGGCGGAACTACAGGCTGACGGCCCACTTGATGGTAGGTGGCTACCGTCGACTATTAAAACAATATCAGGGATCACGAGAAATTGCGTAAACTTACTTAAAAACAGTACTTCTAAGGGATATAAACATTTCAATGATCGTTGCCCTATATTGGAAAACTGAAGACAGATAATGAAAATGTGGAAAATTTTAAAGATGATAATAGAATTTAAGATCTAATTAGACGATTAAAAATATGATCTTATTAGGTCGGGGAAAAAGTCTTTTCGCGCATGTATAAACTTGTAATAAAATCTCTTTGGCTCTACTATTTGTATCTGGCTGGTTTTGATGACATTAAAAAGGTTACATTTAAAAAAAAATATTAAAATGTTGTTTCCGACTATTTTTCATTTGTTTTTCTTTTATTATTACAAAAAAAGGATTAAATTTATTACAAAAAAAAGGAAAAAATGCAAAGCATCCGCGATAAAAAAAAAAACAAACACTATATAAATATTACATAGCAGAAGAACTGGGAATTGACCACAAAACAATTTTAACCCATTGAAAGAAACCTTATGAATCGTGTACTCATTTGCGATTCTTTTGATAACTTTTGATAACAGATTGATAACTGGTGATGAAAAGTGGACCACGTACGACAAGAACGTGCGAAAAAGATCGTGGTCAAAGGTCGGTCAGGCTGTGCCAAAACCCGGGTTAACACACAATAAGGTGATGCTGTGCTCTATAGTTAATACTAGAAATATTTTAACCGAAAAATTCTTTCAGTAAATTATAATCCATTATTTTAGTGTATCTTGCCTACTATGAATACTAGTTGTAATTGTATTTACTCTTTCATGCTAGAAGTGGAAATTTTCTATTTGGTGCATGTTTCTATTGAATTATTACTATGTAATATTAGTACCTGTAAATTTCCCAAAAAATAAAATAAATAAAATAAATAAATAAATAAATATGGTGGCATTGGAGGGGCACTGTTCATTATGAGCTTTTACCGCCGGGCAGAACCATCGATTCGGATCTCTACTGCCAACAACTGATGAGATTAAAGCAAGAAGTTGAGAGGAAGCGACCGGAATTGATCAATAGAAAGGGTCAATAGTCTTTCATCACGACAACGCTAGACCACACATATGTATATCTTTAGCCACTCGGCAATAATTAAGAGAGTTTGGCTGGGAGGTGTTAATGCATCCGCCATATGGCCCTGACCTTGCACCTTCAGATTTCCACCTGTTTCGGTCTCTTCAGAATTCTTTAGGCAGTGTCAGGTTAACATCAAGAGAGGACTGCCAAAATTTCTACAGCAACGGGATCATCTCACTACCTACAAGACGGCAATAAGTGATCGAATAAAATGGCGCATATGTATATATTGTAACTGAATGTAAATAAATTTTGAGAAAACAATCTCGAGTTTTCTTATAAAATGCGAAGAAACCTTTTCGTTATAAGAGAAGTCTTGTGGCTCTTTAATAAAGCCGATCGATGCTATTTAGACATATCTGCGGCGCCTGATTATAGAGCATATGTATGTAAACCGGTTCCTTGCATAATAATCGTCTCTCTGTGTAATATCTAGTAGAGCTTTTGGTCTAAGTTCTAAGTCTAAAATTCACATACATTCATGTTTATGAAATTCGCACTATAATTTAGAGTTTAAAGTTATTTTCTTAAATCGACAAAGACAAACAAAGAAATCAATTTCGCTTACTGTCAATAACTTTAAATATGGTAATATAGCCACTTTGAAATAGTGGTAGGCAGAGATTTCAGTAACAGAGTAAGGGATGCCAGAGCTCATTTCCCTATCTCTTCAGCACCTGTGGCGTTGCTTGTGTAGCCACCTAATCACCTAACATCTATTGAAGCCTCTTTAAATAATAATTGGATAAGGACACGATGTATTAAAGCACTTAAGCGTTTTTCTTTGATTCTCTTTCTCTGTCTTTCGCGGTTTCTTCAAAAAAATCGTTGAAATCAGAGTATTTATTCAGTCTTCTTTCTATTACTTTGTAACGTTTCATGAGTAAATCTATCTTTAGGCGTTTACTTAAAGTTTCATAATACCTTTGATGTGCGAATTGTTGTTAAGTCCATTGTGTGTTCAAATGAAAAATTAAATAAATATTCTAAGTATTCATTTCATTTTTTCTAAGTAAAAACTTTTTATTTTTAAGTGCACTACTTTGCATTCAACCTATCACAATAAAAAATTAATTTTGTATTGAGTAAAAATTGTTTGTCCGTGTGACTGCATAAATAATAAATGAATAATCGTGTGAAGGAGCGAGCGTCCCAATTACTTCCCAATTACTTCCCAATTACTTCCCAATTACTTCCTGGAGCTCTCTCTGCTTTTATGTTAATGTTAGATAGGTACATCAGCAATTAAGAGTATTTTTATTTTATTAACAGTTACGTTGATATGTTTCGGCAAAACAAAATTGATGGCCCTGTACAAGAATCATCTTGTACCAACATTATATTGTGGGTTTCGCTTGTTGCAGTTCGGCTTGGCGTGCGAAGACTGGAAACCGACCTTAGTGGGTACAATCCACAGCTTCGGAAACATGATAGGATTACTAATACAGGGACAAATCTCCGATAGGTAATCATCACTAACAGAAATTATATGATGTATACGAATCAATAAGCAATTTGTGATGTTTAAATGATCAGGTTCGGGCGCAAAACGGCCGCCGTGTTCGCGGGGACCATGGGGGCCCTACTTGGGATCACCAAGAGTTTCGCCCCCTCGTTTTGGGTCTATATCGTTCTGGAATGTCTGGAGGCCGCTATTGGAGACGCGCTCTCGCCGATGTTCATGTTAAGTAAGTCAGCTTAAGTCGCACTAAGTGTAGCTTGTTTATGGATTCCTTGACCTTCTGTTTTATGCTCCACAGGTATTGAGATTGTCGAAAAAAAACGCGCAGTTCTGTTCCAAATGATATTATTGAACTGCTACACTCTCGGCCTCATCGTCATGCCGTTCATAGCGTGGGCGGTGCCCTATTGGAGACACTTCCTCAGGGTCATATATGCGCCGACCTTACTCGTGCTCACATACTCCTTCTTCTTAGACGAGAGCATACGATGGCTCTTCAGTAAAGGCAAGAAGGAGAAAGCTATCAAGCTAATAGAAAAAATCGCCAAGAGGAATTCTGTGCAAGTGGACAGGTCCCTGTTGGACAGACTGGATTATACGGAAGACTCCGCTTCCGCACCTGAAAAGTTTAACGATGGAAAGCTTCTGTTGAACACTTTCAAGTCTCGCATAATGCTGCAAAGATTCCTCGTATGCATGGTGTGGTGGTTCACGATCACATTGATCAACTACGGCATGATGGTCAGTTCGGTTCTGATAGACGGGAACAAATACATAAATTTCGCGTTTCTGATGATGATGGACATCCCGGCGAATGTGTTCTACTGGCTGGCGCTGTCCAAGTATAAGAGGAAACTGCCGTTGCTGACGTCTTTCCTGGTAGGGGGAGCTTTTTGTGTCCTACAACCTTTCGTCCCGAAGGGGTACGCGTGGGCCGGCCTCACGTTGCTGATGGCGTTCGAGATGCTGGCCACTTTCTCCTACAACATAGTTTACATGTACACCTCGGAGCTGTTCCCCACGTACACCAGAAACTCGATGCACTCCATATGTTCAGCCGTGGGACGAGTCGGTGCGCTCATAGCACCGCAGACTCCGTTGCTGGTAAGTCACATCATTGAATACCCAAAAATATTTCAGTAATGCTTCTACTATTCTAATGTTTAATGCTGTTAATGCTGAAGTCCTGTTCTTTAAACAAATAGAATCTTGTAAATATTAAATTGCGTGTAGGATTTTAAGATTTAAACCTCGATTTGTGTAATTACAGATGTCATTTTGGAGCGGCCTGCCGCCGTTCCTGTTCGGCGTCACTTCTCTCTTGTGCGGTTTGCTCACAGTGTTTATGCCGGAGACGGCGCAGACGGAATTGCCCGACACGATCTTGGAGGCGGAGACTATCGGACGGAAAAGAAAACAAACCCAAGAATTAAAAGAACAGCAAACTCTTTTGTAAAAATGCAAACTTGTGGCTGTTTCGTGATAGTGCCACATGACCAATTTATTGTGTTCCTACCAACTAATTAATGTTTGTAATGTTAGTTGAAATACTTTGAAGTATGTTTTCCTAATACCTATCCATTCCCTACAATATTTGGCTATGTAAGTGTTGGTCTTAGCGGAGTTGAGCTCGCCTGTTTACAATGGCATTAGCGGTCGTGTTGCACTGTTTATTCTCGGGTCAGCTGACGAGGAGAGAAGAGATTGCCGCCAGATTGTGTGCAGCATCTTAAAAAGATACTAATAGTCTAGTGTAAACCCGTATGAGCATTGTACTATCACTTAGAATGGACAAAGCCTAACATTGCTAACATTCCATTTTAAATAACTTTTTTGTACCAAATGCTCGCCCCCAATATTTTAAATGAAATTCGGTGCTAATGCTTCAACTCATTTGAGCACAGCGAAACTGTCAAAGGGTGAAGTCGATGAGAAACTTCAAGGTTCTTCGAGCATTATGTCAGAACTTCGACAGTCATTGAAAGTTGAAGATGAAGATGATATATTAATGCCAATGGCTCCGGAAAAGAGGATGAAAATCGAGTCAATTTCACATCGCGATGAGAAGAGAAGAAGAAAACTAATTCTACCAATATCTCGTCTTCGTGCGAAGAAAATGCTGGCGTTTTAATGTGGTTCTGGGATTCGACACGCGACGGCACAGCGTTCTGTGCGAAGCGAAGCTCTGGCCACGCTCACGCTACGCGGTTGCTCGAATTCAAAGCTGCTACAAGTGCGCTGCCGACTACAGTAGGATTAAGGATAAGGGATAAAGCTCTGGCATCCCTTACTCAATCACTGAAACACAACATGTGCTTTTATTTCACGGGCTGCCCAAATGACTCCGAAACGCAGTGTGCCCTGTCACTACATATATATAATAAAATTGTTGTTTCTCTGTGTGTTTGTCCACGCTAATCTCAGAACGGCTTAACCGATTCGAATGCAGCTTTCAATTATGTATTATAGCAAGCTTCCCGTAACATTATTTCATTCCGATCGGTTTACGCGTACGAAGGGTACAGCTAGTATATTACAAAGGCTGACGATCCACTCGACGGTAGGCGGTTCGAGTCTCGTGCTCACCCATGTTTTAACACTTTCTTACTTCTTCTGGTTAAAAATGTTATTTTGTTACATTTCTCGTTTTATTTTATTTCCATCACTAGCCATGCGGAACATAAAAAAATGGAATCAGCTTTTTACAAGAACGGCAAAGAATATAAAGACAAAAAGGCGTGTATGTGGTCTCATAAAAACATATAAGAATATTTTAATTTAGTTAATTGCTTTTAAAAAGCGAACTGTACTCGTATGTGCATTGTGCGCATATGCGTCCAACGGCAATCGCTCTGTCCGAGAACCGTCTGCGGTCGTGAGCAATTATGCTCGTTTCTTCATTTTAACTCAGATAACACACATTAACACATTGCTTTTATTTGAAATGTCTGCAATTTCATTTTCAAATTAAAGACACGACGATGAAAAGCTTTCGAGTGGCGTTATTAGCCTTTGCAAAGGTTCAGGACTATTTCGATACATTTTAAAATTACTCATTTAAACAATATTAAAGGTTGCCTAAAAAAAGGAAATCTACACGTTGCTATAGTTTGACCAATGAGAGAGGGCGGCAAATTCAAAAAAGTCAACACCGGTTACATACTGTTACGACTAACTATGGATCGTTCTGGAAAAAGCGTTCACGCCGGCTGAAAGCCTCGAACGTCCCACTCTATCGATGGTAGCCACGCCCCTTTCCTATTAGTGTCAAAGGAAATTGGTCCTTATGTTTACAACATAGAGTTTACATTTCAACAGAAATAGCATTCCCGAACTTTCAATGGTTTGTTTTTGTAAACAAACCATTGAAAGTTCGGGAATGCTATTTCTTGTTTAGCTTTTCTAAATTAACAAGATTGTTCTTGTTTAGCTTTTCTAGTAATTTCGAAACTTGGCGTTTGGCGCCAAGTATAAATAAGAGGCGGCCGGTCATGTGTCAGTTAATTGCACGACAACAAGCGATACGAAAACGACTCTTCGGAGCTTTTGCGAAAATATCTGCGACAGTGAACTGGCGACACATTAAGGGAATCATTGACGACTTTTGACAAGTTTAACGGTTTCATCGGACAAGTTTAGTGATTTTGGGAGTCATCTTGGTTTGTGAATATAAATCGTTCGTTTCGCCCTTACGCGCACGTAACAATACTAATAAATATCAAGTGTCTATTTGTAATGTCAAAATAACTGCTTTTTACTAAATGTATATAATTATATCAAAGTAAGTATATACTGTACTTATAAAAAAACAAATATTTAAATTTGTCTATGACTGTCTGTGTGTTTGTTCCGGCTAAACTCCAAAACGGCTGAACCTATTTTGACGGGACTTTCACTGGCAGATAATAGCTGATGTTATAAGGAGTAACTTAGTCTACTTTTATTTTAGATTTTTGTAATCATAATTTACGCTGAGTTAGAGTCATAATTTGTCGTCTTATTTAACAGATGACCAATTGAATTGTAATGCTCTTATTGATTTATTTCTTCCGCCAAAACGCAAAGCGGTTTATTGGCGGCGTTACCCTCGTTTCGGTGTCTTCTAAGGTAAGGTAAGGAAAGTGTAAGCAAAGTGTCTTAGATTATAGGTGGACTTGACGATCTCTCTGTTGAGTGGGAGGAGCGTCCGCAACTCTAATTTAGCACCATCATGCCTCGAAGGCATGGCATGGCCTCTAACAGCACCCCCAATAACTCCTTTATTGCTGTTCGCCGCGTTCACTTACAAGCAATTCACTTAATTGCTCCATAAAGTTTCGTCGTGGTCGCTCATCCGGTCGCCATTTTATTTTGAAAAAGTTCGCTTCCGTCCAAAGCACTCGCTGTTTCTTCCTAAGCGTAATCTAAGTGTTCCGTGTAACGTCACACATCATAACAACGATATTTACATTCGAACCACGCTCCCCGCCTGTTGCCACTTCAACTTGCTTTTTGTTTCGATTGCTCATTCTTCTTTCATTCACGTCTCAGAATACAGAAGGAACCAAAAACAGAGGAAACAGAAAATGCTCTTCTTTAAGTAGTTTCCACTCTTAAGCGTATCGACCACTCCGTGAACATAGGATAAGTAGTCTTCTTGTGTGTGCTTTTTTTACTCGTTTCAAATAGTTTGTATATCGTTGTAGGTAATTGTAAAAGAATACGGATTCTGGTTCATCTGTTCTGGTTCTGATTCAATGTAATGTCTCCAAATATGAAGAAGTACGTCAAGAAAAAAACGACACTTATGACACTCGAGTGCAGAATAACGAGCGACTGTTACCTACGGCTTATCTTCTCTTAATTGATAACACTCACTTAGGTCGAGGACGCGATCTCGGGGAGGACACGGGCATAGATCCACTGCCACCGCAATATAGGTTCACCATCACTAGTCGCGGTATACTCGCAACGACACAAATAACCGGGCGTCGAACCCGCAACCGGTCAACGCACCAAGATTTATCTCTTCATCCGCTGCACCAGCCCTGCAGGCTGCGGGCTGCAGCCCTCGTTTAAATCGAGCCGCACTTTCATACCGCTTTTTTCGCGTGCACACATGCACCACTGCACTCGCATGCGACGAATCACACCGACGCACACGCCGACAAAGGATCGTTGCACACACACTCAACTGCCACCTCGGATCCGCGACTGCCAAATTAGCGTTTTTCGAATGATCCAATCGGGAAGGATCCACGGTCCTCGTCAACGGTTTGATCGCCGAGTGTGGACGTCGTTCGGAGGCGAGCGGCGCGCGCGCACTGGCTCGCCCGGTGCGCGCCCCGCTTCGCCTCCGCCGCAACCTGCTCCGAGCTTTTTGCGGTAAAAAGCTCACAGATAAAAGTCAAATTGTTACGCTCCCACGCCGCGACCGATTTGACCGCTAATGGCCCTCATAGCTTCCGATCTATTAACTTGATTTATCCTTTCCAATCATTTTTTCTTAGACATTCAATTAGACAGCCTAAATATTTTTTATAAGTCAGAGACAACATTTCGAGCGATTTGAGTCTAAAATGGTTCCCCAGAGAAGATCAACACATAATGATTAATACCCAGTTCAATAGAATGGACATCGAGGATTTAGTGCCTCCTGACGCAAAGTATGGTAAAGAGATTGAACATGATCTGAACTATGTAACCACTTGATGTAAGCAAAACAGAAAGGCTAAAGCGGTAGGTACTTAATAAGGTGCGGCCTTAGATCAGTATTCAATACAAAAAGAATTTTTCAATTTGCACCAGTAGTTCCTGAGATTAGCGCGTTCAAACAAACAAACTTTTATAGATTAGAAAAATAAGAAAAGTTATAATTAATTAAAACAATTAAATACAAATCAGGTCAACATACTTTGTACTGTAACTACTGTAAATGAATTAAGATCTTATAGACATGTATTTAAGCGAATACAGATTTATTTATTTATTTACAAATTAATATTTACTTAGATATTCTAAAACTTTTATTGGCTATATTATTCTAGTAGTACATTACTGATCTAAGGATGCGGCCCCTCTTTTTGTGTCCCACCGGTTATTCTATGCTGAGAAAGAAAGGTCAGCAGCACACCTGCCTTGGATGTCTCCTTTAGGGACGGCCTCTTCAATATTTTCAATCCTAATCCGATTACTGAGGATGTATGGACGTTTGTTACTCTTTCATGTAAAAATTACTGAATGAATTGACATGAAATTTGGCACACAGGTTCCTGTTAAACAATTAAGTAATAATAAAATTCGGAAAAGTTTAAATACATATTTATGCGGTCAGTGGTATCATTGTATTTGCATGCAATAAATCAGAAAAGTTTAAAACACGTAACTAATTATGAAACTATTTATAAGGATTGATGTCACGATAGGAATGTCTTCGATTCTAGCCATGTTTTTATTTACTAATCTCAACATAAAACGGTTAATAGATAGCCTCGCGAACTTTTATGTGGCTAATGATGAGTACTACTATCAAAATAATGTATATCTATTAGTCTAGTACATAAGTTTATGTGTCGCCAATAGTTTCGCAGCGCATGCCACATAACGACTTTTATAAGCAAATTGTTGTCATTTTCGTAGGAACCTGTAATTTTTTTATTATTATTTTAGTATAATATAGCCTATGTTACTCGCTGATAATTTAGCTTTCTATGGGTGAAAAAATTTTCAAAATGTTTTAAGTAGTTTTTGATATATCTATTACAAACAAACATACAATCACATCTTTCATCTTTATAATATTGGTGTAGATGAAATTTACTGCGATTAGGGGACAGTGACATAAAGGCCTACGACTATCCCAGTACAATCTTTAAAATCAAGTAGGTACTATTAGGGAGAGAATCCGCATATTGTTGGTGACATCGAATAAAATTAACGCAGGCACATTAAACGAGTTAAATACGAATCGCTCCAATAATGATTATTTGTTATACAACCGGTCCAACCACTTGTCTATTTATTGCCACTTTGCCACCGTTTGTACCGAATTACGTCATTTCAGTTAAAAGCGACCACCGATCGCACACTCACAGTTTAGATTCCAGAATAAAAGAAAAGTGGACAAAATCAGGAAACAATTTAATTTATTTATTTTATTTATAGACCAATTACACTTTCAAGAAATTGATGAATGAGTGGATTAGGTCCGCTTGATTAGGGTTTATTTGAAGCGAGAGAAATTCAAATGAAATTCATAGTAATAAATACCTAATCGATACATTTCTCTTGCAAAAGTGATGGGTTTGCCAATTTTTCCCCTCGACTCAATGACACCCTCACTCCTGCAGCCGTCGAGGAGAACTTGCTTTAATGCTCTTCTAATGATAGATTCGGGATGCATATTCGAGGTTACTGCCGAATTTTAAAAGATTTCATACTTTTTAGGGTTCCGTACGTCCGAATAAAAAACGAAACCCTTATAGGATCACTCGTGTATCCGTCTGTCCGTCGCTCAAAGTCAATTATCTCTGAATCTACTAGACCGATTAAGTTGAAGTTTAATACACATATCAATTTCTGTGACCCAAACGCAGAGGGGTGACGTGAATAGCTGAAATCTGTATATGGGAGGTCATTTTTGGGGGAGGAAGGTGGAAAATTATTAAATGGAAGGTCTTGTTGTGAAGATCTTAAATATTTTTTTTGTAATTTTAAAATAAATAGTTTCAAAGTTATTCAAGAAAATATACGAAAATTGACCATCCCCCCCCCCTTATCTCCGAAACTACTGAACCTAAAATTTTGAAAAAAAAAATACAGAAATTAGTTTTCTACTTATAGATTTTTTTAAAATCTATAAGTAGTCCATGATATTAAAATAACATGGTAAATCACTCAATATTGTGCGGATTGGTAACATCGTACAGAACCCTCATCACGCGAGTTCAACTCGCACTTGAAGTTTATTTATTTAAGTAAGGGCCGACCTCAGTAGGATAAAGGATTCAGAGGGGATAGCACAATAGCACACATGCGGTTATTTCAAGGTGGTAAAGGTGCGGTTACTGTAGCCAACGGCTGCTTTATTGATGAGATGAGACACTCTCTTACAATCTCTTTGATATGAGCATTTAGATCGGTTTCACTTTTCCAATGCGACTTATTTCAATTTAAATAAGTCAAGTGTTTCTTTGCTTCTCATATCCCAGTAGAGAAAACGTTGTGTACAACATCGAGTCGAATCAAATGACATAGTTTATTTCTCAAAAATAGGATAACAAGATCGCTTTTTTTGATGTCGAGATCTTCACTTAGCCAAGACCATGACGATCCTGAGAAGAAACCCCGAAAGAAACTCAGGATACCACTCTTTTGTCATTTTTAAAATAAAATTTATAACAAAGCGTGTCGAACGATCAGACAAATGACACAGCCTTCGACCCTTCCAGCCCTTCTTCGCGGGAACTCTTCAGCGCGCCTTTGTGTCTTCGCAAAAACGAAAAAAAACACAGACATTGAGTTGAGACGAAGGCACAATGCGCGTCCCACGCATCATGTCGCGTAACCCGATCCAGCGAACATTCCGAGCGCGCACTTTTCGGTATCACATTTTCGGCTTCCGCCACAGGTTACAAGTTACGACTCCGACAAGCTGACAGCAGTTCAGACTGTAAATCAAATTTACCACAAAGACAGGGACATCCGATATCTGTGCCTCGTTGATCTCGGTGACGTAATTCCTCGTCGGGCTCAGAACGTGAGTCTACTTAAATAAGCATTTTAAAGAGAAACATTATTTTAACTATGAGTTTATTATTTACCTATAGATGTCTATAGAAAAAATAATGTAGGTAGTATCCTCAGACGAAGAAGGAAATCAAACTATTTATATACGGTATTCGTGCAGTCCACCTTCTGATACAAAGAGTACAGGGGCTGACTGACCGATTGTGATAGAATATATGGGAGGAGGGTACCGGAATCCAACTCCGTGCCATGAGAGAGGTGTTACTGCTTACTGCTTAGGTGCTTACGCCGTTGTTTTAGTTGGTCCACTCTTAATATCTCAATTCGGCACTCGTCATGAGACATTACCTACTTAGATCCACAAGAAGAGAAGCTTCAGGAACATTTTTACCTACTTTTTTTGGTGAAATGTATGATATGTATACGCTGACAAGGTGTAGGGTGTGTCGGTTGAACAGGAAAAGGTAACAGATAGACAGAGTTACTTTCATATTTAGAACATTTTTAATTTAAATTTACCTTCTTAACAAAATTCATGCTCTTTCCAGATTCCAGATTGGTTAGACAGGTCAGAGTTAGGAATTTGACTCCATTTACATAATTTATAAGTATTTCGATGCAATTTCTTGACCAGTTTCGAGAAGAGAACTGCCGTTGTACCGCCGCCGTCTGCTCCGTCAGATATGTGCTGAAGCTTTATTAATACAGTATAAACGCACACTGGATCGCAGTAAAGTACGGGTTCACACAGTCGCGACTCGGTTCCGAGGCACAGACGGATTGCCTCTTCCGAGAAATGCCGACAATTATCGCCACCAATTACCTACTCCGGATTGCGGATCCTTCTCTGCGGCGGAGTTACACTTTGGCCGACCGTAGTACTACTCAAACTATTTCTCTTAGACTAAACATATCAAAATATCTCACAGTAGGTGGTCTCGCCCCATCGACGGAGATACGGTAGTCCGCTGTGCAGTTTTTGCCGTCACACTCTGATCCTGACTCGACAGCGATCAATCGAATGGAATTAATCTCTCGATTAATAAATCTCAGTACATCGTTTGCGGTGTTCGGTGCCACTGGCTCACCGCGTCCCGCCGTCATCCCGTCGTGTAAGTCGGCCATGTCAAACAGAAATTATTAAAACTAATTAACCGCGTAATTAGCTTGTAATAAGGCAACTGGGACTGCATACCTTTACGACGAGCCATTATACCGACCCGAGCGACGACGCTCCGCTTTCGAGCTAAACACCACTTCAATTCAATTTTATACAAGACGGCGTGTAAAACCGCAGGACACGTCTAATATGAGAACTTTGTTTATTCCTGTGTGGCTGATTATTCCACTGCGATCGTCTATTAATAAGCGGTTCATTATGATAAGTTCAGATGTCGCCGGACCACCCACCGACGGCGGCGGGCCTAGTGCTGTCGTCGTGCCCTCCTTAGAGACGTATCGATGATTTATTATTGAACCTTCCGCGGCTTCACCGACGTCACTGGTTCTGATTTATCTTAGTGACGTGCCAATCGTCATTCGAGGATCGGAACCATCGAGGAAACGCTAGGTACGTTAGAGGAGGGCTGACTCTAGACGCACGTACCTATCCGGTATCGAGTTGTATTTTTCCATTGGGAACATCACTAGTCGCGGCCGCCTCGTTCTTAACATTTATGCGAACGTTTTATCGCTCGCATATTTTCCCCTTCGTTGGCGTGCGTTCTCACAATGGCTTACTTTTAATTTAGCTAATTAGCCATAAACGCGCCGCACTTCTCCCGCCATTACTGGACTGTGCCTTTACGAGTGGTGAGTTCGCTGAGCGTTAGTATCCGACGAGTCAGAACAGGACCTCGAATGGCGAGACGAGAAACCTGTCCGACTCGGACTCATTAAACTCGAGATAACAAATTGGAACATTCGTATACGTCGTCGTCACCACTCTCCCGTCTCCCATATGATCAAAAATTCTACTTACTTCAATCTGTACTAATATAATAAAGCTAAAGCGTTTGTCAGCTAATCTCTGGAGCTACCGGCTCGATTTTAAGTAATCCTTTTGCTTACTTACACAGAAGAGCCGACGTGTTTATTGTGCGTTGTAGATTTAAATGGATATTCTATTTTATTTTTTTAATTTTAATAAAATGAGATTAATTCAATTAGGCTATTTTTTATGTTAAGGTCGACAGACAGGCTGACGGTCCCTTGATGGTAGGTGGCTACCGTCGCCTATAACACGAGCAACGCCACAGCTGCTGGAAGTGCGCTGCCGACTTCAGTAGCATTGGATAAGGGATTAGGAGGGGATAAGGAAATGGGCTCTGGCATCCCTTACTCACTCACCGAAACACAACAGCGCGTATATGCTGTTATTTCACGGTGGTATTCTGTAAGGGGGTGGTCACTGCCGCCAGGCGGGCTGCCCGAATGATTGCGAAACGCAGCGCGCCCTACCACTACTTTTCAAATCCAGACCAGTCATTTTAAAAATTACATTAAAATTACATTAAATTCTTAACACTAACATTGAAGAAACCCGAGACTTTTCAAAAACACTTGTATCCTCGCAAACCAATATTGTATTTATTTATCGGCATGTAACTTTACAGACCTATTTCATATTCTATTTCCTCTAATTCGGACCAAGCGCTTTAAAACATCTTTTGTGATGCGCACTGCTAAGGATTGGAACTCCCTGCCGGCGTCTGTATTTCCGAGCTCATATAACCCAAATCTTTTCAAGGTTCTTCTGGGTGAGCTCGCTCCATCTTCGGCCTGATCCTCCTACATGGATAGATGCTGGTCAAGAGCAAACCCATCTATAATAAAAAAATAAAAATAAAAATAAAAATATTGCTTTTAAAAATTCTAGATATAATTCCATAATAACTTATTGGAAGCATAATTGGCGTTGGATTTGTGTATTTAATGTAAATGCATACACTGTAAGTACAATGCATACATTATTGTACGGCGGCCAACCTTCGTGGGACGTAAAAGCCCCTCGTTTAAGATAAAAGTACTAATTAGATGTCGTTCGGAGAGAAGTAGGTAGTCATTAGAATAAGACGCTACGCGTATATAAAGTATTTGGCGGACGTTCGTGCCTCCGCAGGATGGCGAAGACTGTTGTGCTGGCGGTTTGCGCCGCGTTGGCTCTGACGGTGACGTGCGCACGCGCAGACGTCGAAGTCATGAAGGACGTGACGCTCGGGTTCGGGGAAGCGCTGGAACACTGCAGGGAAGAGGTACCCACATCACATTAACCGTTCTCACTCGCTCACATAAGTAGCATTGAATTCAAATTGAAGGACTTCACTCGACTCAATTCCGCTCGGTATATATTTATTAAAGGCTTACATGCTACCGTCACAGCTATAAAAAGGTGATAACGAGAGAGTTTTTCCAAGTTTAAGCTGATAAAAACTTAGCTCAATCGAAGTTGACAAACTCGGCAACTTTGTCGATCGAAAAAGGGTATCGACTTCGATATCCAAATAAGAGAGTAATGTCAATAGAAAAAAAAACATTGTTTTTTTTTTAGTTTTTCCACATGTTTAAATTGGTCCGTAGAGCGGGGCGCCGCGCCGGTGGAAATCTCTGCCAGGGCCCCAATAATGGCCCCGATGTGTAAACTCACCTACGCATGTGGTTTGCTGCGACACTCATTATATGAGTGTTTACGTTGAACCGCCGAATATAATCGATTAAGTGGCCTGTTTCATTGCGCAGAGCGGTTTAACCGAAGATAAGATGGAGGAGTTCTTCCACTTCTGGCGCGACGATTTCGAGTTCAAGGACAGAGAGCTCGGCTGCGCCCTGCAGTGCATGAGCAAGCGGTTCAACCTGTTGACCGACTCGCAACGCATGCACCACGAGAACACCGATAAGTTCATCAAGTCCTTCCCCAACGGGGAGGTCCTGGCGGAGCGCATAGTAGGTATCATCCACGACTGCGAACAGCAGCAAGACGACGAGCCCGACCATTGCTGGCGCATTCTGCGCGTCGCCGAATGCTTCAAGGTGACGTGCAAGCGGCAGAAGATTGCGCCCACGGTGGAACTCATGTTGGTCGAGCTAATCATGGAGACCGAGAAGTAGTGCTGAAAACTAATTCGTAACCCACTTATTTCAAAGGAGCTAAGCAAACCGTCATACTGCAATCGGCGCTGACGAGCAGTCGACTTGTTCAATTAAAATATTTTATCGGTCAACTGCACCGGCTCCAGATCCAATCGCGACCTAAATTTACTTATAATTAAACGAGCGCTTTTTTTATCCTCAGCCCGTTCCATGATATCTCCACGACTTATTATACCGTCGGACTAACTGATCCGTTTAAGTTAATTTTACTGTAGTTAATAAGTGAAACATTGTCTGAACAACCTGAAGCTATCCATCCATTCAGAGTTCATGGCATTCGCAATCACGCATATTATATTTTTGCTAAAATACATTTCTTGTTTCATTCAATCAATAGGAAAAAGTACAAATTGGTAATACGTTACAAATAAATGCTTACATTAGACTGCTAAACGTGTGGGGGATGTAGCTCAGTGGTAGAGCGTTCGCTTTGCATGTGAAAGGCCCCGGGTTCGATCCCCGGCATCTCCATTTCTTTTTCTTTTTTTTTTCATTTTTAATAAAATAAAAATTGGGAGGAAATAATTTTGCGAGACATTTTTTTCAACAGTGTATTTGTTATAATGATACATTGAATTCTAAAAAGTGATTGAAGCGAGAAAAACTTGACCCCGACGTGATTTGAACACGCAACCTTCTGATCTGGAGTCAGACGCGCTACCGTTGCGCCACGGAGTCCACGTCTGCGATCGCCAATATGTCGACATCATTGTAACACAGATACATTCATTAATAATTAATTATTAGACACAATTACATACGCGTGTTACTTACATTATGGGAACGACTATGACAGACAGATATTTATCCTAGTGTCTACTATGGTGCTATTTTTAAGATAAGGTACAGAGTACACAGACAGGTATTTAAGAAGTTACTTGCAGGCATTACGTGCACACTCAACACTCAGAAAAACTCTTGTGTGGTGTCTGGCCACAGCAATATGCGGTTAACATCGTCCAGAGACAAATATGAACTGCAGATTATTATTGTTAGAAATTTCATGTACTCTATGGAATGAGCCACAACTCTTATTTACAACTTGTCCCACTTCTAGACTCTTTTATGAAGAAATTGCTTACAACTTACAAGTTAAAATTATTTTCACGATTTGAGGAATATTCTAATAAAAAATGAACGTTAGATGCTTTTCAACTTACAATATAAATTATTCGAAAATTAAAATACAAACCCGACCCGTGTCAATGGGGGCTTAGACGCAAGTATTGGAAATACAAATACAATATTCATAATACATATTTACATCTTATATGTATCTGAAACATATTTTTTATCCTCTACTTTTAGATACATATTTTTAGTATTTTAAAAATTCTTAGTTTGCTAAATAGTTTTACTCAGTGCTGGATTTAAGGGAGGACTAAAGTTGTTCCTATCCTTACTCAGGATTGAAAGTGAGTTACTCAGGATTTCAGCGAAATTACCAAGATATAATTCAAAGTTTATTACTTATCTAATATGACAGATGAAAAGATTTGATTCGTCTCGCAATAAACGATCGATTGAAATACAAACTTGCAAGAAAAATAATTATTTAACCTATTTGAAAAATAATTAGGGACCTCCGGTCTCGCACTCCTCTAAATCCTGCCCTGATTTGTAAAATTATGTCATCCCATCAAAAAGACCATTTTAACTTATTAATCTATCAAAATACGAGAGTGAACTGTTTGCTGAATGCCCCTGTGGCCTGTATTTCCAAAAGTATTTTGTAATTTTATTTTACATTTTGAAGCAAACTGACTTGCAAAAAAAATCAATATTATAAATAAATAAATAAATAATAAGTCTCTAATATAGATGCAAAGTCTTGAAATCATTTTTCAAGTGAAACTGTTCTGTCGGCAATGAGAGTAGAATTTCAAGGTGGAACATTCCACATGACATGCACCGCTTGCTATATTTTTATTTGGGACGCTTTTACTTTAAAAGTTTTGAATAATGTTTAAGCAAGAGCATCCGTTCTAGACAGACAGGAGTCCCGACCTAGGCCCAGATGCGCAGAGTGGTGTCCCAGGAGGCGGTGCAGAGCGCGGTGCCGTCGGGCGCCAGCTGCACCTTGGAGACGCGGTGCTCGTGGCCGCAGAGCACGCAAACGCGCGCCGCGCGCAGCGCGTCCCACGCGCACGCCGTGTAGTCGCCGTAGCCCGCGAACAGCAGCCGCCCGCTCAGGGACCACTCCACCGAGCTCACCGCGAACAGCACCGACTCCTTGCCGTAGCGCGCCACCTCGCGGTCCGCGCGCAGGTCGAACAGCCGGCAGCACGAGTCGTCCGACCCGGACGCCACCGAGTCGCCCGAAGGGTGGTAGCGCACGCTGTTCACGTCCGACTCGTGCGTGTCGAACGCCTGCACCGCGTGCCCCGTGCGCATGTCCCACACGAGCGCGCTGCGGTCGCACGCGCCCGATACGAACGTGTCCCCCATCTCTGCCGGCGCCACATCCAACGCCATCACGTCGGCCGCGTGCGCCTGGAAGCTCTGCAGCAGCTGTCCCGACTCCACGTCCCACAGCGCCGCCGTGCCATCGCCCGATCCCGTCAGCAGCTGCCGATCCGTGTTGGGGAACACGCAGCACGACATGTAGGATGTGTGCGTGGCCACGGTGCGCTTGCGCGCCAGGGACGCGCCGGCCTCCTCGTCTCCGCCCACCGGGAACACGCTCACCTTGTTGTCCAGCCCCCCTGCCGCCACCAGCGTCCCGGACGGTGCGTACGCGCACGCCATCACCCAGGTGCTGGGCGTCGCGATGGTCAGCTCCTTGGTCGCCGTGAACGCATCCCACACGATCACTTTCCCGTCCTGGGACGATGAGACAATGTGTCTTTTGTCCGGTGACCAGTCCGAACACAGCACCTTCGCCTGGTGACCCTTGAGGACGCGACGCGGCTTCAGGTTTGGGAAGTTAATGGTCTCCAGCCGCTCCGCCACACATGTCACTGGAACATTAGTTTAACTATTTATTTCTCAGATAGACTAGCGAGTCCTTTCATCCCATCAATCCATCTTGTTCCATGACATAAGTTTGAAATGGTAATAAAAGAGTGTAGAAAAATCAAGATATGTTTTAAAAAAAGTCGACCAAGTTGTTGTGATTCAAATTGTGACACTACATATTAATAGTGCAAGTAAATCTAATAATAATAATAAATAGTAATAGTAATAGTAATAATAATAGTAATAATTCCTACTTTTCAATCAGTTGCTCCAGTGACCTAACACATATATGCAACACTTGTATTTTGAAACCTTTTTTGTACCAATAAAAGTTTTTAATATTACATATAATATACCTAATAAATAATTAGACAGATATATCTATAGTTTGCCAGTGATGACATAATGCGCTGAAACGTGATCTCTAACTATGGGCCTATTACTCAATGTCACTTAACAAGCTACACTTAGGCTTATACTGCGAGATTGAATCAAGAATGAGGAAACGAAAGATACCGACATAACGAACTTTTCAAATATGGCTTTGGTCTGGATCTGGAAAGTAGTGGTAGGGCACACTGCGTTTCGCAGTCATTTGAGCAGCTCGTCTGGCGGCAGTTACCACCCCCTTACAGAAGACCACCGTGAAATAACAGCACATGTGCTGTTGTTTCAGTGAATGAATAAGGGAAGCCAAAGCCCATTTCCCTATCCCCTCCTAATCCCTTATCCTTAATCCTACTGTAGTCGGCAGCGCACTCGTAGCAGCTTTGGCGTTGTTTGTGTTATCCTGTCTGCCGATCTAAACATAAAAAAAATCAGTATGCGAATGAACAATTAAAAATAAAAACAGAGAAGCAGCAGATACATTTCTGGTTCATTGAAGCCTTACGTGTGACATCGTTTAATTTCTGTCTTTCTTCTTCTAGTTTCTGTTTAAGAGCTTCAGCCTCTTTGAGAAGCGACTCCAATGTCTCCTCGGGGCTCGCCGCCACTGCCGTGTCCGCCGCCATCGCGACGCAACGTGAGCCTTCTTTACCACCCCATCATATCAATAACTACACTGCCACCACACTCCAAATATCCACTAGTTTTTACGCAAATAATTATAAATCTTTATGGCCATGTGAATTAATGCAAGGCAATCGTGTTTTCAAATTCTAACTAACTCTTTTTGGCTAAAAACAATTTCTTATGACATTATAATTCAGAATTCCACATTAAAATTAATAAAAACACATTAATACGTAAGTAAAGTAAGTAACATTCAATGGAATCGATACAGCAGCAGTAAAGTAGTAAAAAACAGTCACTGTCAAAAGTGTCAAAGTGTGACGGAACACAGAATACGCACAACAGAGCACTATATATACTCACATGGTCAGTTACCCCTTGGTGTTGTTCGTAGCTCTAGCACACGGACGTATAACTATAACCATATATTTAATACTCCTATATTGCTAGTAGGGTGCACCGAACCGATGCCGACCGAACGGTGCAGACATGTCTGTCTCCCTCATGAAGACTTCGAACATTGTGCGTATGTCCGAGAACTACATTATAAGCATCTTATAGGCTGGGCTTCTCCAACTACTGTCGCAACGCATGCGCATAACTCGTCAAGTATCAACGAGTGAGAGAAAATATATAGTTCCGTCTCGGCAACGCTGCCACTTACGGGAACTAGCAATATAGGAGTATTAAATATATGCGTATAACTAACTTCGTTAAACCTAGTAACCTAAGTAGAGGTTCATGCTCTAGCATGAATTTAGATAACTGGTATAGTATCTTCTATGTAGTTTGTGCTCCCTACATAAAAATTCGGCGTGTCAGGGGGCGTTACAGTTTATTCAATACCAGTTTACCAGTATGTACACGCACGGCTTCCGCACTATTTAGATTTTGTATTCCAAGACAATCCCGACTCGCATTCTTTAAAAGTTAAAAATTGCATTTATTTATTAACTTGTGATATGATATACCAGAATTTTGCTTATTCACGTTTTTACTTTTATTACACCAGATTACAACACAATAAACATTATCCAAATGCACCTGAGTTGCGCTCGGCGCACGATTATTATTACTACCGTCTCTAATAGGGGGCGCCGCGGCGATTCTTTGCTCTATGCTTTTCTGTCAGAGCTATGTGTCTGTCTTGTATAGCTAGCATCTTCTATGTAGTTTGTGCTGTCTTGTCCTACCCTACCTATCCTATCCTAACACTACACTACTCTTTGTCGAACTCGAATCGAATTTCGTATGCACGTCTCGAGAAGTACACAAAAGAGTTTAGTTTTATTTAATTATTTTCTGTAATAATGTTATAATATACTAATGAGTGGATTGCTTTTGTGATAATGGGTTACAATATCGGTTGGATTATTCCTCGACTGCGAAATCCAGGCAGACTTTGGCATTGTGCAAGTTCTATAACTGTGACTATTGTTGGTTTATTTAGCAAAATTATCATAGGTACGTTTCCTTTCCTAATATATTTATTTCAATTCTGTTACTAGTATATTTGTTATGTAATACCTATGTTTGCACAATCGTTCCAAATTCTTGAAAGCGAGTTTAAAACAAGTTTCCTATTTCACATTGCATCACCAAAACTAGCATCGAGCCTCTGTAATTCTTTGCTTATACGCTCCATCGTTGGCACTGGCTGTGAGATTAAGTAGGTACCATGTTTTAATTTAAAGAAAAAAAAAATAGACTTGATTCAAAACTTCTAAATGGATTATATAAAAATTAGAATCTAAACCAATCATTCCTTACACTCATTATCTTTATCCGATTATATTACATAATATAATCGGCATAAAATACCTTAAAAACATGTAACATTTCAGATACAGTTTATAGAAAGATAATTTTTAAAAGACTTACGATCCATTCCTGGTTTCACACTCATTTATAAAATAAAGTTATTTTCTAAATTTTTAGTAATTTTGGCTGTGTATTGATAGTCAAGACGGGTATAGAAATGGTTCAGAATTCAGAAGAGAATTTTACAATCCAGACCAACAGTTTTATACATCAGAATCCAATTATAATGAACATATTTTAATGATTTTTTTTAGTTTCTAATTGCCTAATTTAAAAAATGTCACTTTTTCTTAAATATACTTACTATATTTTTTTTTTGCAGGTGAGAAATTCTTTTGTTTTCCTCGCTTTTCACTGTTTGCCATATTTTTTATTAATAAATAATACAGTTTTATGAAAATGACATTACTTTTAAGTCCAGTGAAATTAGTAATTATCATTATTAAGAGAAAATGACATGAATCCGAAAAATTTAGAAAATTTCAGAGATATCAATAACAAATTATTGGAATTTTAAGAAAATGGTGATTATCTTGTAGGTAATTTACAAAGAATAGTAGAAAAGTAGGAAAGGAATAAAAATCGAGATTTAATTATTTATACTTTATTATATTATAATAAACAAGTCCATAGAATTACACTCCCTCACTTTCCGCTGTATCACTATTGTCGTCGTTTCAAATTTCTATCCATGACATCCATTTTGGGCTCAACTATTTCTATGACATGCTTTATACACTTTTTCCATTTTTCTCCGTCAATATTTTGAATAGCTTCGTTTAATACAATTTTCGCACAATACGGGAAGTATGGATAGACTAATAAGTACTCGCAATTTGTACACCGCCTTAGCGTTTGTCACTGACCAATCATGGTTAAACAATTGTGTGAGTGAGATAGCGCTCTACTAACTCGTTTCCATGAAGACTATAACAGAAGTTCCAAAAAGTCTTACTAATTGTCTCATATGTTTTCATTTTCAATGTTGTCAATTAATATTGATGGAGCATTTAAGCGGCTAACTCCTTTACACTGTAAACAAGCTATTGAGCAATGTAAGCCGCTTTTTTGCAACCCCAAGTAGAGCCAAATCGTTTTTAATAAATTTTCAGAAGCTGGCAACTTTTCATGTCCCATTACTTGTAAATTAATCCACAACATTACTTGTAATAAGTTGGGAAAAAGTTTCTTCACATTTTATACGAAAATTCAAAAAAAATTTTTTTAATTTTATTTACATTTAATTACAGTATTTATGTGCCATTTTGTTCCATGACTTTTTACCATCTTGTAGGTAGTGACATGATCCCGTTGCTGCAGAAGTTTTGGGACTTCTGATCAAAACAACAAGACAAATAGTTTTGGCAGTCCTCTCTTGATGCTAACCTAACACTGCAAAGAATTCTGAAGAGACCGAAAGAGGTGGAAATATGAAGGTGCAAGGTCAGGGCTATATGGCGAACGCATTAACACCTCCAGGCCAAACTTTCTTAATTTTTGCTGAGTGACTAAAGAGGTGTGCGGTCTAGCGTTGTCACGATTAAAGACCACAACCTTTCTATTGATCAATTTCGGCCGCTTTCTCTCAACTTCTTGCTTTAATCTCATCAGTTGTTGGCAGTAGAGATCGAATCAATAGTTCTGCCTGGGTAAAAGCTCATAATGATCAATGCCCTTCCACACAGCATCACCTCATTGCAAGTTAACCCGGTTTTGGCACAGTCTGTGAAACCTGACCAACCTTTGACCATGACCTTTTTTGCATGTTCTTGTTGTACGTGATCCACTTTTAATCACCAGTTATCAATCTCTTCAAAAACGGTTCAGTTTCATTAGGTCTCAATTAAAAATCGCAAATGAGTACACGATTCATAAAGTTTCTATCAGTGAGCTCGTGTGGCACCCAAATATCGGCTGTTTTGTGTTGTAGCTGAAAAATTCCCAGTTCTTCAGCTATGTCGTTACTACTGATATGCCAATCTTGGTCCACTTTTTCAAAAATGTTTCAAAAATTCAAAAAAAATTCTAAATCCGTAACAGAGCGACCAGAGTGAGGTGCATCTTTGACGTCAAAATTCCCCAATTGAAAACGCTTAAACCAACTTTGTGCTACTCTTACTGACACTGCATTAGATTCATAAACGTCATAAAAAAATTCATGGCTTGCATTGTATTTTTCCCTTTTTTATATTAAAATTTTAAAATGTATTGAATTTCTTCATTAGATTCAATCATTTTGACAGAAAGAATAGCTTTACTAACTTGTTTCTTTTTTAGAAATGTAACCTTTTTTAATGTCATCAAAAGCAGGCAGATACAAACAGTACAGCCAAAGAGATTTTATTACAAGTTTCTACACACTATATGTGAAAAGTCTTTTTCCCCGACCTAATAAATACTCTTATATGTTCTGAAAAAAAAAAAAAAACTAGCATCTTGTGTTGGTATCAATGAAGCCAAGTTGATACAGGTGTTTTTACTAGTAGCTTTAGTGGCTCAGAAAAGTAGGGCAAAATTGTCACATCGATTTTCATGTGCTTTCCACTGATTTATTGTAGCAAGCTTCCAATAATATGTAGTGTATATTTCATTCCAATCTGTTTACACTGGACTATTATGCAAGGAAATAATCTCATTGCAATCAGAAAAGAAATCCACGATAGCTGCAAGTGGGCTGTATATTGGCGAGTGCTCTGATGAGTTGTTGTCGATCCATCAGTCGACAACTGTCCGCCTGTCTGCAGCCCTTTTTAATATTAAAAGTAAATCATTTTACTTGCATATGTATCCGAAATGTGTTACAATTACTGTGGCCGTTGTTGCAGAGTTCCTGAACAAGACAACGGTGTACAACAAGGAGGTGTTGAACAGAGCGATATACCGGCCGGAGGGCGTGCCCCTGCTGACGGTGTCCAACCACCACTCGTGCTTCGATGACCCGGGGCTTTGGGGGGTGCTGGACCTGCGGGCGCTGTGCTCCGTGTCGCGCATGCGCTGGTCGCTGGCCGCACACGACATCTGCTTCACCAACGCCCTGCACTCGTACTTCTTCGCGCTGGGCAAGTGCGTGCCGGTGGTGAGGGGCGCGGGGGTGTATCAGCCGGCCATCGACTTCTGCATAGAGCGGCTGATGCGGGGCGAGTGGGTTCACATATTCCCGGAGGGCCGCGTCAACGTCGAGAAGGAGCCCATTCGCTTCAAGTGGGGCGTTGGGCGAGCGGTCTGGGAGTGCGGCGGGCGGGGTCGCACTCCGCTGATCGTGCCCGTGTGGCACGAGGGCATGGACAAAGTGTTGCCCAACACGGAGCCCTACCTGCTGCGCTTCCGCAACTCGGTGGTGCTCAACGTGGGCGAGCCCATCCACATCAACCCGTTGCTGGACCGGCTGCGAGCGGCCAACGCCAGCGAAGAAGAGGCGCGACTCGCCATCACAGACCTCATTCAGGAGGAGTTGGCCCGATTGCGCAAGCGCACGAGAGCCCTAATGCGCTGCGCCTTCGCACCCGCAACGGACGAGCCCGCAACGGAAGCGCCCACAGAAGCGGCGACCGCCAACGGCCACGACAAACACAAGGAGCGAGACGCCGCGTAGCGATCCCACATGAAAAGTGCAATCCAAGTGACTGAAAGTGAGTTCGCAACGCATCTTTTGAGTATTCGTCTCAGTATTTAGTGTTTAAGATACCTTATAAACATTTTAAATTATTCATTTGATAAAAGAGAAGATGTCCGAATAAGACATATCTGTAAAATGAAACGCATCCTATGCTAATGTATTGACACGGCCCTATATTTTATGTTGTGAATATCTTTTTAGGGATTGGTAATGAGGTTGTTTTATATATTTTGGTGATTGTGCCCTTTCTCTATTAATCTCTTAAGTGTCTGGACTCTTATTTATTGCAATAATGAAATGAAATAAGTTCACATTTGGGTTCAGGTGTGTTATGTCTTATTACTGGAACATCTAAAAGTTAATGCCACATGCCTACGCGCATCAATGTATCAAGATCTTTGACCTACTCGACCTCTTGATATTGTTGGCTAACGTTCTGGGGGACAAGGACTACATGGGGTTTCATGAATGTTACTCTGGCATATTTTTATGCCTAGTTGATATTTAGTGCACAAAATCGGTGAGGAGGCTCACCGAAAACCAAAGACTATCAGCGCACTCTACTTTTTAACGGTTTTGAAGAATTTCTTAAACATATTTTGTATACAGAGATAGATAATTGTTGTGGGTTTTGTTACCTATGTGGGTGTAGTGTTTTTTGTTGAAACTACTGTCTTCCTGTGTCGCGATCGTTGGGAACCTGTATGTATAAGTGTATTGTGTTTTTGAGAGATGACTTTTTCTAATTTTAACTATTTAATACTTACTCTTAATAAACCTGTGGAAGTCATTCGGTTGTTTGCTTTCACCCCACTTATCAATTCCTCCTTATTTACCCTTAGCGTGTCCTTTGGAGCGAAGATCGATCCTCGTCTGATCTTATAACTGTCCATTAAATAGAAACGTACTTTTATACTTTTTTTTATTGAAAACCATTGAGTACCGTTCTGTAGTTACAATTAATAGAATACGCGAAAGCGATTTAGGCGTCTTCGGTGAGGCAGAGCGAGATGGCCGAGGAAGCGCAGAAGGGGGACCGGTAGTCGATGCCGAGATCCTGCATGAGGCGCGGGGGAGGGGCCACGTTGGCCAGGTAGAGGTGGCCGAGCGAGGGCGACAGCGCCGGCGGCAGTAAGCCCAGCACGGTGGCGCGCGCCGTGACGTCCGGCCAGCCCGAGGCGGGCGGCTCGAGCGCGACGAGGACTCCGCGTGCCGCGCGCGCCCACTCCAAGGCCGCCTCGTGCGCGGGAGCCTCCGCGTCGTCCAGCTGCACGTCGTAGAGCGCTAGCAACAGCACGTCGGCGCGCGGCAGATGCGCCGGTGTCTCCGCGAGCGTCACGCCCGCGAGTCGCGCCGCAGCTAACTCGCGGCGCAGCGCGGCCGGCGGAGGCGCCGCGCCGGCCACCAGCGCCGCTGCGCGTACGCCGTGCGACGCCAGCAGCCGCAGCGCGCGCAGCCCGCGGGCGCCCCCGCGATGCGCGCCCACCAGCGCCACGGCCGTGGGCGCCTGGTGCGCGTTGCGCGGGTCGAGGCGCCGCCCGCCGCCCGTCAGCCGCAGGCAGACGTCGGCCGCGGCGCGCGCCAGCAGCGTGTCGGCCGCCTCCGACAGCCCGTGCGTGTGCAGCGCCGCCCAGAGCGCACGGCGCACGCGCGCCGACACCGACGGCACCACCACTCCCGCGTCGCTCGTGTACTGCGCTGCGCCGCGCGCCTCGTCGGGCACGTGCACGCAGCGCTGCGTACCCCCTCCGCCGCTGAGCACGTTCTCATCGTGGCGCAGCGCCTCGTCGGCCTGCCGCACCAGGTCGGGCCGATGGGCGTTGCGCATCTCGTGCCACAGCGCGCGCTTATCGAAGAGCGCCAAGTTTCCCTCGAAGTCGAAGTCGTCCGCGTACTGCTCGTCTCCGCCGAAGCAGGCCTCGTTGCGCTTGCGCGCCTTGTCGCCGCGCACCCGCGGCTGCCCGCCTCCGGCCCTCGGTTGGCTGCCTCCCGCCGAGTGGCTGTTGTGCCGGCTGCGCGACCCCGCCTGGATCTCTATGGGTTTGCTGGGTGTCGGCTTTGCGCCCTTGGCGCTCTGTAGCCCGCCTGCAATTCGTATGCCACTCGTTAGGGCTTCAGAGCATGTATATATTTTTGTCCCAGGTGAGGCACTCATCCCTTACAATAAAAAAAATCTTGCATAATAACTTAGCTGCGACGGGGAGTTATGAGTTGTGTTTTTTGAACAGGATATAAAGTTGTTTTCGAGACAGCCTAAGACATTAACCGTCTTACTACAAAAACATTAAACACACTTTAAACAGACTTTGTACACGTGGTTAAATAAAATTTTACTACAAAAGAGTGTAGGCATTGTTTAGGGTTAGACAATGCTTGAGCATTATTTAAATTTAAATACCGCCAGATGCTTGATTAACGAGTGTTTATCTAGTTAGCGGCTTCTCCTTGGACGTGCTGTCAAATTTGTAATCGTTTTGAGTAATATTAAAGATTTCTTTTGATTTTTGAAATAACTGGATATTTTAAATTTAATTGATTACGTCAACATGGATGATATGGATTATTTATAAGGATACCTAATTCTAGAGATAGGATACATAGCGAGCGAATTAATCCATTCGAACATTACATGACGCAACGCCGCGCTCACGTTTTTTATCCATGTTAATAATAATAATTGGAATTTATGAATAAGAATAGTAAATTAACAAATCCAACTTGACATTTGACAATTACGCCCGTGTCAGTTACGTTCCATTAAGCGCAATGTTTTTTGATATAACAAAATTTTATAAACAATCTAACGTATTTGTTGTAATTTGTGCCTTATTCCAATTTGATAATTTACTTATATCATTACTATAGTCCGTAATAATAGCTTGTGAAAACCAAAATCTGCGTAAAATGAAAACGACATGTATTCAGGGCGAGTGACTGAGTGAATGTTTGCCAGGGTTGCCATAATGCAATATCATTCTCGTACTTTAACACTATCGACAAAAACAAGCGCTAAACAAGGTTTTGTGGTAGGGACATTTTAAACGCTCGCTAAACAATTTTTAAATAATTATACATTGTCTGAGTAAGCACGTGTTTAAACAGTGCTTATTTATTTTTTTGTAGTAAGACGGTAATGGTTTGTGTAAATAGTGATCCTTATATTTTATACGAACACAACAAATCAGTGAAAGTTCGTAACAAGTGAAAGAGACGACAATAGCAAAGTGTGCGTCACACAGTGTAATTATTGTTATTACTTCGTTTGGCACGGTCGCCACTAGTTGAACAGTGCAAAATTATCAATAGTATTTTTGTCTTCATTCACTGCAATAAAGACCTGGTAACTAGTACAAACTTGTTTTGGAACCCTACCAGTCGCGGCCTAACCACCGAGTCGCGGCAGACCAGCGCTTTTTAGTCGGAAGCGTTGCCCACTGCTAATACACAGCCGTAGAGCAGCCACATGTACGGGAGTTTACAGGCTTGTACAACTATGACATTTTGTTACCTTAAAAGTGGTTAATAGGCAGGCATTCAAAGCTCACACTAAACAATAACGGTGTTATTATAAAAAAGAGATAAACAGATATGCAAGGACTGATATGCAGGTGCAAGGACTTACACGTTGTAGGGGATGTAAGTTGAACGAACGTTTTATAATGTAGCTATTTTAATATTACGTTTGGTTGCCTAGCGATATTTTAGTTAGTCAAAGGATAAACACTGGTTTGTAATAGCGAAAGTTAAGACCATTACTTTAGACAGGGTTTAAATCATTAGACGCTGTTTAACTAAACACGTGTACCCTTCGTATAGGAATTACATTAAGGTGAGATTTCGAAGCAAGCGTCAGTGACGAGCGACAAATGCATGACACAAAATGTATGAAACGTTATTTCGAGCGGAGTGTCACTGACGCCGCGACATTGTTTCTGCGTCTTTGACGTCGGACACCAGCGTCACTGCCGCGCTAGTGTTTGTAGTGTCGCTGACGCCCCCCACAGATTATTTCAATAAAAATATCTAAAATGGCACCTATTGAAGCGTTTACTAAATTTTAATTATACTGGTGTCTCGGCATTCATTGCATTATAATTTAAGTCTGGAAGATTACAAAAATACAAGAAAAATTTACAGTAAATTAATAAGAAATTAAAATGTTAAACGATGCGACAGATTAGCGTCTATCGTGGCCATCCAGTCATCAAGGCGTGACTTGTTTCGAAATCCCACCTTTGAGTAAAACACCCTATGAGCAAAACGTCCTAAAAGTAAAACAGCCTATAAGCAGCTCATCCTATTAGCAACATGATCTAGTGGCAAATGGTCCCAATATCAAAAGGACGTATGTTATCAAAGCATTCTTAAATAGACACCCAATAACTCAAATTAAATATTTATTTGAAATAATATATGTGGGCAGGGATGTAATTCCTCACATAGGAATCGTCAAATGTCAATGTCAATTGTTAACAAGTGTGCTGAAGGAAGCAAATTAAACCAGTGTCACCTAATCAAAATCAAAATATTTATTTATCAATTAGGTTTTCAAGAAGTCTCATGATCGTCATTTAAATTTACCAGGGTTTCGAAAAAAAAAAGCCAAGACGACGATCCTGAGAAGAAACCCCGAAAGAATCTGAGGATACTATTCTTTTTGTCATCTTTAAAATATAAAATTATTACAACAATTAGATACACTTAATACTTAAGTAAAAGTACATATACAATACTAAACATAGTATCCAGGCTTCATTATCGCTTAAATAAATCAGTGACCTTATAATAGCTTTTCGAGAGGTTTTAATGACATCTTTAAATTTATTTAAAGATAAGGCTCTGATCATGTCAGGCAGTTTATTATAGTACAAAAGGCTACATCGTAGTCTTCGTATGCATGGTGACCAAGGCCGTGCACCTTGAATTAGTCTCGGATTTGTCATCATCCGCATTTTTGGCAGCCCTGCGTAGAATGGCAGTGAGACGAGGCTCTCCTCAAAACATTTTCAGCGACAATGGAACTAATTTTGTCGGTGCTAGTAGAATTATCAACAATGAATATATCAACCTAAAAGCGACACTAGATAATGAATTCTTTGCTGCGATCACAGATATGGAAATAAATTGGCATTTTAACGCCCCTTCTTGGCCCACAGCAGGTGGCCTGTGGGAAGCGGCCGTTAAAAGTTTGAAACATCATATCAAAAGAGTTATTGGCGAACAACATCTTACATACGAAGAATATTCAACTATTTTGGCTCAGTTAGGTTGTTTAAATTCCCGACCTCTAAGTGCTTAGACTGAAGACCCTGACAACATCGATTATCTCACGCCATCGCATTTTTTATCAAGTGGACCCACTCTGACGATTGTCGAGACTGAGAGAGATTTAAGGACTAGATGGCAGTTAACACAAAAAATATTTAATGACATATGGAAAAGATGGAGAACAGAATACCTGTGTCAGTTATCATCCCGTAGCAAATGGCGCCAACTGAAAGAAAACTTGAAGGAGAACGATGTCGTCATCATACAAGATATCAACTTGCCCCCTGGGAAATGGGCTCTTGGCAGAATTGAGTCGCTTCACCCAGTGAGCGATGGATATGTACGTGTCGTTACTATCAAAACGAAGAATGGTCTGATCAAAAGACCTATTACGAAAATATCACGATTAACAGTTACATTTGATCAAGCACAACAAAGACAAGAAAAGCCAATTGTAAAAAATAATATCACCGCCGCTGTAACTGTCACAATGAACCCACGAAATCATAGCAAATTCAATTTATTCAATTTCTTATTTATCATGTTCACATTATTATTATCATTTACTTCGGTAGTACAATGCGAATATAAAATATCAAGCCTAAATAACAGTCAAGGATTTTATTTTGACAAAACAACAAACATGCGATTGCAAAGAGATCACTGGAAACTCGTAGTTTTCTACGATATGAAACCATATTGGGAAGCGACGGATTTATTTATAAAGTATATTACTTACCTTGAAAACATATGCTTAAACGATAAGAACAATAACATTACACAATGTAATATCATACTTCTCCAATTGCATCACGGGTTCACCGAGCTCGAGCACTACAATGGCATGTTGCTCGGTCAGCAGCTCCCACGGCGGCGCGGACGGCGCGAGGCGCACGCGCGCACGAGACTTCGCCGCGGCCTTATCAACGGTGTCGGTTCAATCGCAAACACCTTATTCGGAGTGCTCGACGACAACTTTGCAAAACAATACGAAAAGGATATTGAAATTCTACGAGACAATCAGAAACATTTGGCATCATTGTGGAAAAATCAAACTTCTGTCGTCGAAGCTGAATTCAACTTAATCAAACGAATAGAAAACACGATCGACAAACAGTACAAAAGTTTCAATTCACATCTGAACTATTTAGAAACTGAACTAGAACTGAACTATTTATTTTTCATAGTCTTATGAACCAACAGGCGGATGAAATACGTCACGTAGCGAACTCCAACTATTTTACAGTATCATCAGTAGTTGCGAACAATATTCTTGCAAACCCGCAAAAAATACAGAATTACATTAGTGGACTCATTAACGGACATATATCACGGAAAGTTCAACTTTCACTTGCTGACTCCAGAGCAATTGCGAAGTGAACTAAACCTTATCACTGGACCATTATCGAAAGATTTAACTATACCTTTATCAAGTGACCGAGCTGACCTTACAAATATATATCATTTACTTAATGTGAAAGCGAGAGCCTTGAAAACGTATATCATATTTGAAGTCTGTATTCCGTTGGTGAGCAGAGACATCTTTGACATTTACAGATTAATCCCAATCCCACAGCAATTTGACGATAAAATGATCAATATCATTCCAATATCAGATAACCTAGTCTTAAATATACAAAAGGACTCTTACATACCTGTATCTAAAGAAGATCTGGACCACTGCATAGCGTATGACTATGATATGCTCATATGCACGTTGAAACAGCCAGTACATCAAATGAAGTCTGATGAAACTTTGTGTATCAAAAATCCCCTATCTGACCAATGCAAAACCGTTTCTTCTGACTGTACCAATAAATGGGTCGAACTTCATAACATAAATACTTACCTATATTGCTGTTGCGGTCAATGCACCGTCCGTATCATATGCGAGCATCAAATAACAGCTGACAATTTACATAAGACTGAAATAATCACACTTAGTAACGACTGCCTTATTAAAATAGAAGACATGACTATTTATCCACACAAAAGGTGGACCAATCACATAAACACATAACCTATAAATAAAATATTCAACGTATCAATACCTACTGAGAAGACCGGGTCGTTATCATTATCCACGGATCATCAGAAATACCTTCAAGACATCGATCAGCAGATTAAAAACTTGAAGGCTAGTTCATCAGAAGCAGTGTTGGCGGAGTGTGTTTCATTTCACGATGTCCACCACTACGTTGCGATCTACTTAGTAGTGGGTACAGCCGCGCTCGCGGCAGCAATCATCGCGTGCAGAAGGCGGCGGGCGCAGCCGCGGCCGCAGCAGCCGGAGGTTGGCATCAATGCCGACACCTCTGCACCTTCTCCGGCCCAGTGTATCAGTGATAGTGTAGTAAATAGTGCAGTGAATGAGTCTTGTGTGTACACTGTAATCGATCAGTGCAATAAGAGTGAAAAGGTGGTTAAAAGTAGAAGTGCAAAATTAAATCGGTCCAAGTCGATTTAATGCTGATCAAACACGAACTTCAGTTCGTGTTCGATCAGCACACGGATCGCGCGTACTCATTTATATCATTTTACAATATCTTTAGTTTATTTTATATTAATATATCAATATATCAGAGACTTTCATTATTATCATTTATCATAAAGATTGTACAAACGCGTACAGACATCACCAAACACATTGCCATTTTATAATTTTATATCATTTTTCGTGTGGCGGTATCTTGATTTTTATTATAAGAATCAGTGTCGGTTTCTCGAGAGTTTTTTTTAGACAGTCGAGTTGAATTTAGCAGATAAAATGTGAAAATTTTCCGCGTCCCAGTAACTTTCCGCATACATAAGTTAAGATAAACCGCAAGTTAAATGAGTTGCTGCAGTTTTTACACTTCGCAATAATAAGAATTAGCTAGGTACACCACATTAATACATACAAACATAACACTGCACAAAATCGTCGTAGCAGCCGTTGACGAAAAAGTAAGTGGTGTGTTTAATCCGCATTCGCATTCTCGCGAACCCGCCTGGAGTCGCCTACCAGGGGCTCCAACGGTAATGCCTAAAAATACTGTCGATTCCACGGGCTCCAATTTTTCACTACCCAAAATCACATTCGTTCCAATATTTTTAACATTGGATTTTTAACATCCAATGTTAAAAATAATCCATTTTTAACATGGGTTACTGAATTTAACGAGTTTAGTTTTCGTGGCATTTAAAAGGAGATTATTAACACTAAACCAATGAACTACGCTAGAAAGTACATAATTTACCCCATTATAGCACCCAGGTTGCCTTTTAGTCTTAAATATTAATGATGTGTCATCAGCAAACAATACAATATTGTGTTTATTCACAGAATGAGGTAAATCATTAATATAAACTAGGAATAAAAACGGACCGAGAGTCGATCCTTTAGGGACGCCCATTTTAACTAAAGAACCCAGAGATTTCCTACCATTAACATCGACCTTCTGAATTCTATGGTTGCATTATCCACGTGCATTCTGTGTTCATTGAACCAAGTATTACAATTAAAATTAAACAACTTACTCGAAGCGGATGGTGTAGCTTGTAAAGATTCACAGACTGTAGAACGATGGCTTTTCTTGTTTCTCGTTACTTCCACGGTGCTGTGTTCTCGCTGGCTGGCCTCACCAGGTATATTGATTATTTGTATATCCCTAATGTCCGCTGCACTGTTCACAGTCAAAAATAGCTTCATTACAGTCCTTTATTTACGACCAAAACATATTAATTCGTAAGACTTATGTTAAAACTTACTTAAGTGTGACCTCAGGCTTTGGATATGGAAAACCATTTCTAAAGGCTTTCGTCAAAGTTATCGTTTGAGAATCGGCAACTTTAATAGTTCCTTGATAGCAACCTAGTGGTTCACAACAGTTGATGGAAACTACGTAACCTTCCCAGCTGGAAATACTCATCGTAAGTCTTTCATATCATATCAATCATTACTCAAAATTGTATTGAAACATATCATACATTCAATCAATTAATATGTGACACAAAATCAGTAATTAATAAAAGAACACATTCACAATAAAATAGCATAGCAATTTAAAACTTTTACTTTACACTTTGCTTGCACCAACCATCCAATCCCATAGCATAGAAAATAGAAAGAAAACTGTTTCTTTATGATTTTGATTTTCGCCTACAAATACAAAATACTCTGTGACAGTTTTGACACAGAACGGATAGCGACATCTTAACATTGAATTGGGTATGTTACATCCGTTAAATACGAAACAATAATTCTAAAATTATAATAAATAACCAAACACGTATGTACATACATACACTACGCTACGTACGGCGTTTGGGTCGGTTTCTATGGAAATTATTAATTTACGAACGTGTGTGGCGCGGCGGTACAAACAGTGGCTCTGGCATGAGTTTACGATATTACACTCGCTAGCGAGAGCGTAAAACATTTATATGGAAAATTGATAATTTGACATTGACAGTTCACGATTTTCCATACAAAAGTTTTACGTTCTCCATAGAAAAATAACTAAAGCATAGAAACCCTACTAAAATAGCGACAAAGTTACATCAGTTCATACTGTATTCACTTATAGCATAGAAAATGTGTTAGAAAGAGATACATATGCTGTAGTATATTCGTAATGTAGAAGGTTGTCACTAGACAAAATGTCAAACGGATGTAATTGGATGTATTTTAATACAACCAAATTAAATATTTTGTCGTTGTTCCGTTGCTGGTGTCGTTACGTCACTACATAACTTGGTCGCATTATAATGACTGATACTTTTTGTTAAGTCTCACTGCTCCCGTTAGTAGGGATGAGCGATATTGATGAAATATCGGAATCGATATTGACATCGATAGCTTAATATCGATATTTCGATATTATCGTCCACAAAATATCAATAATATCGATAAAAAATGACAAATAACCAATTTGTATGTAGTATTAATTTGCAAATGTAAGTTGAGTCTTTGATTTAAAGTGATCAATCATAACATTTTTTAAGACCATTTAGATAGTAGTAGCACAGAATAAATAATAGTATAATAGCGCACAGAAGTTGCACTCCTTGGATCTTGAAGAAAGTTTTAAGTTTTATAATGAATGAGAAAAGCGAATTATGATGAACCCTACAATCTCTTTAAGAAATCTCTGGAGTAGGCAGTGGCTAAATTTCCCATGGAAAAGTGCGTAAATCCATAAATTCGTGGTCAAACAAATTAAAGGCCTGTTTTAAAGCTAAAGATGACAATTTTGAATAGAATTATTTTTTATACTTTTGCTGAGGCTTCAATAAATATATGTATAAATAATTTTATTAAGATTATCTTACTTCACATAAAAATAAATCCATTTTCATTTGTAACAGCACTTATGACTGGACTAGACATGTATGTATGCATACCAAAAAATTACAATTAAATAAAAATGAATTATGAAACGCAGAGCACCGAATGTGGTGACGCGCATTGATGTCAATGTCTACAGTGAACTTTGACATTGATATAACATGTCGAATTGTATGTATATCGGTAAACAGCAAACAAGACTAGGTACTCGTTTTGAATTCAAACTATCAAGGGTAAGGGTAACACGATTATTTATATCCGTTTTTCTTTCGTCAAAGCTATAACACACTGAAGTGGTAGGTAAAGTCAATTTTTTTTATATTTATTCAAAGATTTGCGAATTTAGTCAGCACAAATTTATTGATTTTATTAGTATTATACACTCCTGTTCACAAAATAACCCCCTGCAAAACGAAAACATAGACGTATCCACGTCAAAAAATATGCCTTTTATAAATTACCAAGTGTGTTTATATAAAATGTTTTGATTTTGAAACGTCTTCCAATATTCCTTCCTGCTAAGCGCCAGTTTATCTCAGAATAAAAAACTCTATGTTAACGCGTTTCGTTGTAAGCCTTTCATCAATCGACACAGTTACATCACTAGCATTATGAAAACTAGTGACAACCTTCTACATTACGAATATACTGCTGCATATGCATCTCTTTCTAACACCTTTTCATTGCCATAAGTGAATACAGTATGAACTGATGTAACTTTGTCGCTATTTTAGTAGGGTTTCTATGCTTTAGTTATTTTTCTATGTACGTTCTCGCTAGCGAATACTATGGCTCTGCCTCTAGCATGAGTTTACGTTACGATACTACACTCGCTAGTGAGAGCGTAAAACATTTATATGGAAAATTGACAATTTGACATTGACAGTTCACGATTTTCCATACAAAAGTTTTACGTTCTCGCTAGCGAGTGTAGTATCGTAAACTCATACTAGAGCCACAGGTACAAACAGACTGTATGCAAGCCAAGCACTACGTTCTGCGTGACGTCATTAGATTCACCGAACGCGCGGGCTCTGGAAGTAAGTACTATCGTACACCAGGAATGAGCACTTGCCAAAAATTGCGTGCCGACAAGGAGAATAAGGAGATACACCAGTGACAATTACATCCCTTTCTAACCAAGGTGATAATATTATCTTGAAAATTTGGGAATTAGGTACAAAAAAGTGATCTATTAAGTCAAAATAAAGTTACACTGGAAGCAGTGTCATTATTATTTAAATATAATAATTCTCTGTTCTCTGTTCCTTTATATAAAACGATTTACACCAGCAATAACTTTTACAGACGTTGCGTTGACACATACAATAGCAATTTTATGGATATGAATGTTTTTTGTAGCAGTTTGTCTAATTATAGGATTAAACTGCGAAATAAACTTTCAATAACTCCTTGAATATTTATCATGGCACAATGTACCTATATTTCTTAATTAAATCTTTAAGATATTTATTTTGTAAGTATTACAGTACTATCTGTATTTTTGTTTAATATTTATATTTGTTTTGTGTCTCTTAGTATTAATTTATATATTAAAAAGAAAATGTATAACGACTGATAGTTTCCTAAATAAAGAGAAAATAATAATAATAATATTCTCTTTTGCAAGATTCCATCAAGCACATTCTCACCATTTTATCAAATAAAATCGAAAAATGCGATGTCTCCTAAATTTTTTTGAACAAAGTGACAGGCGCATGGAGTTGCAAAATTTGCGTTTTTTTTTTTCTACCATTGCTGCTAATCCTTCCACACAGAAACGCACTTAACAATTAATAAAACTAAATTTCCAAGACGTGATTACTGCCAATATTTAACTGCAATTTATATTGTAAAGGGATTTATTTTTTATTAAAATATAAGACAATTTAATATTTTATTTTCTCATGAAAAATTCCTACTATACAGAAAATAATTAGAAAGAATATAAATGGCAATATAGAGAACAATGTCAGAAGGGGATGACACCGCGGTCCCTAGTAACCATCTCGCTCGAATAATGCTATATAGCGTGCGGAATAATATGTAAATTGTAAATCAATGACATAAGGTTTACTTTTAATGGATTTGATTGAAGGATAAGTTAGTACAGCTCACTGTTGTATAACTAGGAACAATGACTAAAGTATTGTTCCTAGTTAATCATTGTTCCTAGTTATATAAGGTAAGGACCTTAATAAGGTAAGGACCTTACCATAAGGATGGTAGCCGCATTTTAACCGTCCACAGTCTTTGCCGTCCACCCACACCGGACCAACGAAAGCTAGCCCACAGCGCTAGCCAACCCATTCGTTGACCTTCCTTGGTTGTGTGTGCACCACAGACTGGAAACCATCGAAACCCACAGAACGACTTGACGAAGCGCTACACAGACAACTCCGATTGAACTGTCCGACCTTGGAATCAAAGGAGAAAAAAAATAAACGTTACCCCTCTGCCACACTAATGCTCCTCGCGCTGCTCATCGCTCTGCTCCTCGCGCTGCCGCGATGTTGGCCTTCTGTCCACACGCTTCTCTACTCGCGCGATTAATCGCGACGCGCCGCACTAGGCCATTTGCTTTTGCAACAGAATGGACGTTGAAATTGAGAGAGCGTGCGCGCTATGCATTTTTAGCTAATTTTATAAATGTTATAGAAATATACGTCGTCGTCGTCCTCGACAAATTATTACATTTTATTATCAACAAAATTATGAATCCTTATCAAAATCAGCAAGTTTATCGTCATAAGTATTTATACGTGTGATTTTTACTGCATTTGTTTTGCATTTATCGTTAAAGATATTACGATATAATTGTAAAGCACGACTGCGCCGGGTACCACAGATGCAGTGCAACATCAAGACACGTTACGCTACGCTTTTATTGTTAACTAGCTGTGCCCTCGGCTACGCCCGCGTGGAATCCAGATTGTTTCTCGGTGGTAGCGTATGTGTCTTGATCTTGCACTGCCTCTGATGTAGTACACGGCGCGGTCAATATATCAATATTGGCGAAAGATTTTTTAAATCGGATATATAGTTTCGAAGATTACCTCCTACATACAAACTTTACTTATTTATAATATTAGAATTTTATATATTAGTGCTTGCCTTAACGCTCTGTTCTAGGGTTCCCGGGTTCGATTCTCGGCAGGGTCAACTTTGAAAAATGAACTTTTCAAATTTAGCTCTTGTCTGGATTTGGAAAGTAGTGGCAGGGCACACTGCGTTTTTCGCAGTCATTTGGGCAGCCCGTCTGGCGACAGTAACCACCCCCTTATCTGTCTTCTTATGGTCTTATGAGACCACCGTGAAATAACAGCACGTGTGCTGTTGTGTGTCGGTGAGTGAGTAAGGGATGCCAGAGCCCATTTCTCTATCTCCTTTGGCGTTGCTTGTGTTATAGGCGACGGTAGCCACCTACCATCAAGTGGACCGTCAGCCTGTGTGCCGATCTTTACATAAAAAAAAAGATATTTTCTTTTTATTTTTTTAGAATTCGCGTCGCACGACAAAACTTGTGATTTTTTTGCAATAAACATTTATATAATTAGTTAATACTAATTATATAGTTAGTTGTTTTATACTTTTATTTATTCATTCGTTACAGAAGCAGTATGAACAATTTTACTACAATTTAAAAAAGCCGTCGGCGGCGGCATGATTAAGCGTACGCGTGAAGTGTTTCCATAGCGAGCGCTCGATTCGGAGTGCGTCTGCCCGCGATTATGTGGCCGGTGACTCGCGTTCATATTGCCGCTCTTTGAATCGCGCTTAAAAACCGACAAAACATGGATCGGTGGGCAAGACGAGGAGCATGACGAGTAACGTTGCCACACTACGTCTCTGCCTCCTTTCCTCGCTACTTCCCATGCCACTCGATGAGTGTGTGGCAGGGGCATTATAAACGTAATTTTATGACGCAATACGCTTAATAGACGTTAATCAATGGAAGAAATCAAGGAACATAGTCAGTGGCGTAACTATACCATCTGGGGCCCGTGGCAAATTCTTTTGATGGGGCCCTATCAAAAAATCCTCATGTTGGACTTCCCACACTAATAAGAATTTTATTTTCAAGAGCAACATTTACAAAGAAATAACATTTCATTTCAATAAGATATTTATTTAAGAAAAATCTTCTCTTTGAGCTTTCTGTTCCGCAAAAGTGTCTATAATATCATCAAAGTTTAAAGATAGTATTTTCAATGGACAGGATAGCCAAGTTACATAACCTGTCTTGTCCCATAGAGTTTCTTAAATAGGTTTTTAATAATTTTAGTTTTGAAAATGATCGTTCAGCACTAGCAGTCATAGGAATTGTAACAAATAACATTAATGGAGTGCACTTCAGAAAAGCTGCAGGACATAAAATGATTCTTAATATTAATAAATCACCAAGGTCTCTAATACACGAAGACTTTTCAATTTTGTCTCTGAAAGTGGACCGAAAACTGAAAATTTCCCTGGCAAATGGTTCAGATATGTGTTTTTTTATATATAACAACAAATTCTAGAGCTTTTTTTAATAGATCAGTGTCATTTAAAATTTGCAAAGACGAAGGCTGCAAAACACTGAAATTGGAAACAATTTCATTCATTGGAAGGAAACGCGATTTCAGTTGATTAATAATGATGTCCAATACTCGATGAAATATGTTCACTTTGAAAAAAATTTCCGGATCTTGGAGACACTCATCTTCACAAAGTTCATCAAAATGGCGTTTTACCTTCCTCTGACGAGTTTTAGAAAATTCAGGGGGTGATGGACCATTTTTCTGCTACACTATTTGCTTCCATTTTTAAATTTACAAATTCATGTCCGCTACCTTTCCAATTCTTCTAGTGACCCGATTGCCATAAACAAAAGTTGAAGTTGAATTCTTCTAGACAAATTTTCAAACGTTTTAAGGCATTTGACAGATTTAGAGTGAAGTGCTTTAGAGGCTCCATCGGTAGTTTGTAGAATTTTGCAATAGAAAATCAATAACATAATAAAATTATAGTTTTCGATTTTCTTCTTGAGTGAAACAGCTTAATTTCTTTCATCTTTTTTGCAATCTAACAGAATTGTTTTTGTTGGCGCTTTTTGGACTTTAACAAACCGAACTTTTAAAGCAAAAACAGCATCATAACGTCCTGCCCATTTAGTAGAGTTTAATGTTTTTAATGTTATTTAAGTTGAAGACTCCCTTTCTTCATTAAATATGAAACTTGATAAAATATTCCATCTTTTGATACTATGCCCAATAAAATATTCAGTTACCGTGAAACCGTCCAATTTCGCCCACTTTTTAATAATATTCTTCGTTTTCGTAAAAAAATGTATGGTTTGATATATTTTTTTATGTGCAAATATAGACTATCTAATCATAGAATTGTGTTACAATAAAGAAATAGTTCTTATCTTTAAAGAATTTCGAGAAATTTGATATTTTCATGGTGGGCAAAATTACCTTCACTTTCGTCCATCTTTGCCCAAGCCCATTATTTGCTAAACTATAGCTCTTAGAGCATTCATGTATAAAGACCAAAAAGAGTGTTGGGCAAAATTGGTCTAAAAACATTAAAACCAATAAGCTAATAATAATAGATTCGTCTAGAAAGAAGTGGGCAAATTTACCCACCAATTTACAATTGTTTTCATACAACCAACTTGTAAGTGTTAGGGTTGTCAAAACCTGTTTGATAATGTTTGAAAATTAATAAATCACTTTAGTGGTAAATTTTTATTTAATACAGTACTTATAAGTTCAATTATAAAACTTTTATCTAACTTGTTCTTGGTACAAAACGTATAGATAGTGTTTATAACATATCTTAGTATATTATCAATAAATGAAAAAAAAAAATTAATCTTAAAGGGAAAACCCTTATTTCGAGTATTTTTACTTATACTATTGGTACTTTGAAATTAACGTTTGACATTGAGATCAATATATTTCTATCAATTTAAAATCAGTCATATCTTAAGCAATTACTTAATTTTTGGTCATTCATTAACATTAACATTTGTCCAATGGCCGTCCTGTGCTTTCATTTCATGTGCTGTTGACGTTCAAGCATCTCTTTATTGGTTTTGCAGCAACTGCTTCACATGCTAGTTGCAGCATTTCGCTTGAGTAATTTCTATACTCTGTGAACCCAGACGTCTCGTTGATTTTCGCTTTCGAATTCGAGGTTTGCAATTCACGTTTTCCTAAAAATAAAAAATAAAATGGCAATGGAAGATGATTATGAGAATAAGAAAATAATTTGTACCTTTCGGATTTTTAATTAATTCGGTCATTAGACCTCCAATTTAATATGTATTTGCATATTCGAACTCAAAAAATGTAGTTATAAAAGATACCAGAAATTTTCCAAATAAAAAAATATAAAAAATTTTGCAGCTATAAAAACATCAGACCCAAATTAATAATTTAAATTAAAAAAAAAAACGATTATAGTTAGTTCAAAATCTTTGATCATACACTTAGCCAATGTGAAATGAAAAAGTGACAACCCCAGCACATATTTTAGAGCGGGCAAAATTGGCAGATACGAGATGCTACGGTTACGGTTTAAATTGCCCACCATCAAAATTCACGATTTAAGCTACTTACTGCATAGAAAGTATTAAATAAATGTTCTGATAACCTTTGTATACATTATGTAAAAACGAACACTTACCTTTGTCGTCGTCATTTTTCAATATTTTAAAATCACTGGAGTCACATTTCGCCCGCAACAAAACACCTTCACACTTCGACAAGTGTTACAGCCAACTGAATGAAGTTGGAACCAAAAGCAATTCGTAGTATAACCTGCTTTCTATTAATCCATCCAAAATTTACTGAAAGACTTTATTTTTTTTTAAATTCAAATTTTAGCTTATTTTTGACTCAGCGGGCAAAATAACCATTAAGGGCAAAGTTGGACGGTTTCACCGTACAATGTTAAAAATTTATTTCTGAGCTCGTGGCCTTTTGGGCTGGGGCCCTCTTGGGTCGGGGGCCCGTGGCATTTTGCCAGCCCTGCCACCCTATAGTTACGCCACTGAACATAGTACTCTCTAGCGAAAGGAAGAAATGCTGCGATCACGTAATACAGGAAGAGAATGCCATTTGGAACTTGGATGACGTCATGGAATTAGCAAAACAAAATCTTTTATTATTTATATGAAAGAATATTCCACTGAAACTGATTAAAATATATTGTTAAGGGTTTTATTTAAGACAATTAAATTATTTTTTATCCATTAAACTTCACGAAGTGAATCTTCTGTACTTGTACTATTATGTATGCTGTGGTGCTAGGCATTGCCACTGTTGAGAGCAAAGATAATTGTATTAGTGTATAGATGGAACAATAAAAATTGAAGATTCCTTCGATACTCGATACCCGTCTTTCTAATGGCTGCATGTCGTATGTTAAAAAGAGATAACAATAGCCGAATATGACGTCTTAAAACGCTGCGCGCCATAAAAGAGGCAACGTCATATTTGTTTATATCATGCTGGTTAACAAGCGCGTTTAGCTTTATGTGATTTAAAATACTTAAAAATCTGAAAGTGTGATTTCATAAATCTGTTGCTTGCCAAGAATGGCTTGTACTGTTCCCGTTTGTCCAAGTAGAGTGGGTGTTTTGAAGGAGAATAATGGAAACATATCATTTCACCGGTAAGTCGCACAGCTCGCACTCATTAATTTTGGTGTTTTGTAAACAAATTTTTATAATTATTTACTAAAAATGAATCATTGTACATGCATACACAGCTCTAAGGTTGATTTATTTAAAGAAAAGCTGGTGTTTATAACTAAAATTTACAAAAACCAAAGTTAATCGGAATATTTGACATTTGTCTTGCTTTATAGTGCTGTAGTCTGATCTTGATAAGTTTATCGATATCGATAACTAATTTATTTTTAGTAGAGTGTTGACAATTTCTAGCATTCACTGCAGGTTGAAAGTAATTTTTATCAATTTATAACAGATTTCCCACCGACATCGATTTAAAAAAAAACGTGGACAAAAAATGTAAGAAAAGCCGACGATTGGAGAGCTTCGCAATATACAAGAATATGCTCGATGAACTTTGAAGATTCTTGCTTTCGCCAAGGATATCAGCGTAAAATTCTACACTCGTATGCAGTGCCGACAATATTCCCAAAATTACCACCATCGTGTAAACCAGTAAGTAATATCTATAAGTTATAAAGAAGTTATGCTTCAATCTATGAAAATTATGAAAATCTTTTGAATCATTAATAACCAAAAACTATTTCTTTTCAGAAATTACCCAGAAAAAGAAAACTTACTAATAAATACGTGGATACCCAAGCGTCAACATTAACTGCAAGTCTTTAAATTAAAATGTTGACGAATCACAGATGAACGATATCACAGATTAAAATGAAACGATATCACAGATTATCCAATCTGTGATATCGTTTCTAAAAATAAAACTTTAAGATTATCGAGTTTTTTTTTCCTCGTAATAAAAACCTACTCCCGTTCTACCTCTTAAGGATGGAATCTAAATATTTCTACCCAAAAAATAACTATTCTTTTGAAATATTTTGGTGAAATAAATGCGAGAGGTTGCATACAATTTATTTATTTTGAAATAAATTGTATGCACATTTTATTTATTTTGAATAACCAAACAGTACACCGAAACGCATTTAGCCATACTTTTTATCCGTCATATATTTAAAATCTATATCAACGATATCTAGTTATCAATAAAAATGCACAGCACTATTATACGCTATAACTTTAGCTTGCATTGTATAGTCAAAATGGAGACATTCACTCAACTTCGACCCGACAGATTATATATGTATGTCTCTTTCAATCTTATGACAATTTGAAGGTGTTAGAAAGAATAAAATATTGCTGCATTTTGTGATCCATCTATAGGTACAGACTAATACAATATCTTTGGTTGAGAGTATGGAGTGTTGTCCATAGAGGTAGTGAAAACCATAGCTCTATAGTGAAAACCTAGGAACGAGGACTAAAGGTGAAAATAATCCATGTGGACAGGGGCACTATAGTCACGGACGTATAATTAACTTCGTTAAACCTATAGTAATTTGTCAATATCACAATTCAACTAGCCCTCTTGTACACACGTTTTTTCGGCGTGTCTAGACCGGTTAATAAAACGTGTGTAGACACCAGTGTTGCCAGCCGGGTCCCATTAAAAGTTACCTGACATAAATAAAAAAGTAACCTTTTAGCGTAAAAAGTAACCTTTTATTTATTTTTTGTAAAAACGTATTAAAAGTTGATAAAATACATGTTGGTTGAATTATCTTACACAAATATGAATAATGTAGTTGTATTTTCACTTTTAAGTTGCATTTTACCAACTACTTTTTCAAAATATCTGAAATTAAGAACAGAAAATCTAATTTGTAAGTGAAAAAAAAAAATTAATTCAAATTTATCTAATCTACAAAAATGTACAGGATTCACTTACCAAAATTCTGTAAAAAAAATATCATTTAGGTAGTTATGTAAACTTATGTAAACACTAATTTGTACACTTCACAACAAAAATGACGAGATAAGTGAGTAGTACCTAAAATCTGGAGATAATCTGTCTATACCTAGGAAGTGTATGTGTATGAAACAAGTAGAGTAGGTGTTGCGTAGACTCTCTAAGGTTGTGTTTGAATCGGATTGATCGAGAGAGTAAGCAGATATGCCGTGAATAATTTGTGATTCTTTAGTATGAACGAGAAAGACATGTTTAATTGCATTACGAATTTTTGTGTTGTTTTAATTTGCGTTCTGTTCTACATAGGTTTTTGTAAGATATTATGAATTAATTCTACAAGATCCAAAAAATCACCTATAAGTAACCTTCTGAGTAGTGTAACCTCGAAGTAACCTGAAGGAGTTAAAAATCACCAAAAAGGTTACAAAAGTAACCTTCTGGCAACGCTGGTAGACACGTTCTTCAGTGTATGGACTACTATACATGTGATAAGCAATGATTATCTTTTTCTTATATGGATTCATGACGCACCTCTACATCTAAAAGCACAGAAAAAGTACTACCGAAGCCGAACCTAACCATTGTCTCGTCCGTTTGTTTGCCGTGTCATGTACAAAGTCACACGGTTTAAGTACAGCGCGGTTTATACGCCATACCGTGCCATCTACAAGAGGCCTTCTTTTAGGACAACATAACACGACACAGACTTTGTAGAACTGTAGACTATGACGTCATGTACGATCTGACCAATAGCGTTACGTTTCAATTACCTACCCGCTATTTATTATTTTGTTAATCAAAAAGAACTTCCATCAAAATGTTTTTTTGACCATTTTCAATGTAAAGGTCCATTTGATGGTAGGTGGCTATGATCGCCTAATAAACAAAAGTAAAACCATAGGGCTTACAACTGCAATGTCAACTGTGACAGGATAAAGGACAAGGTTACCTTAATTTACACATATTTTTAGTCACTTCACTACCTACTGGCAGATGGGTTGCCTTAGTTTATGTCTGTGCTGGAGACAACAAAAGGATAGGAACACGAACAGCAAAGTACAACAAAAATTTGTTACTTAATATTTTCCTTTGGAAGCCTATTAGCTATTGTGAATCAGGAAGGAGCTGACGATTTTCAACAAAGCGTTTCAGACGAAGATAGATAACCGGTTCCTATGTGCTCTTTTAAGATGGAAGATGGTAACAATTTGTCCTCTCAACTAGAGAAATATAATGAAAGGAATATAAGAAAGTAACCGTGAAAAAAGAGAATTTATTAAAAAGCATAACAAAGGCGAATTAACTTTATAAGGGCAGTAACGGTGTCAGGCCACATTAGTCACCCAGGACCCAAATTCTATTTCTACTTCTAATCTCTATCTAAATTAGGCATCGAGCATCACATAAAATTGTTCTTTTAGTACTCTAGAAACAAAACACCAGGACCGCACTCACAGAGTATTTAAAAAAAAATTTAACGATGGCCATTGCATTGTTAGTGTTCATTTATGATACTAAGATTCAAAGAAAAATATTGGACGTGAGCGAGTTAAAGGTGGAGCAGGTGGAGGTCCACGCCCCAGCCGGTGGCGGCCATCCAAGAGGGTAACTCCTCGAGCAGCCTAGAGTGTGTCGGGTGGCGCTTCGCGGGACCGGACATAGCGTGCGCCATCGCCGCTATGCGAGTGCGGCCTTTGGGGCCGAGCAGCGTCAGCGTCAGCCGCCAGTCGGCCGAGTTGTCGGCCGAATGAAGCGCCAAAAAGTACGTGCGGCGCGAACCCCAGGGCGGCCCCTCCAGGGGGACGCCGCCACCGACCGGCGTCTCGTAGCGCACGAGACGCGCGCCGACCGCAGGCGCCACCACCACCACCGCGTGAGACGCGCGAGGCGCCAAAAGACGCAGGCGTACGAGACGAACCGACGCGTAGGACGCCGACGACACAGCGGCGTCCACGAGCATGCGTACCAGGGGCGCGCTCGGTGCGATCGCCCAGTGCCCGCGCGGCACCAAGCTGCTCACGGGCAGGAAGTAGGGTGCGCCGCATTGCAGGCGACGCGCACACTCAGCTTCGGAGCCGACGCGCGCCAAACTCAGCGGCGGCCCCAGAGCGCCCAACGAGTGCTCCGTGTTGGCGTCGAGGTGCGGCACCCAGTACAGATGAGAGTGAACTCCGCGTTCTACGCGCCGCACGTGGAACACCATCAGCCGCTGCGGCGCCTCTTCCGAGTACGGCGCCGGCAGGAAGCCGCCCGCGCCGAGCGCTACGGTCGCGGCCCACGCGCCGAACAGGCCATACACTAGGGCCGTTGCGCGTCTTGCCACCGGCACGAAAGGCAGCAGCCACGAGCAGGTGGCCAGTGTGAGGATCGCCACGAGAGCGGCGACCGGCAAGTCGGCCGGCGCCGGTCCGGAGCGGCCCGTCACCGGGATGAACATCTGCAGCGATCCCACGGCCAAGTAGCAAGTCTGCATCACAGGCAGCATCGCGGCGACGCACCAACAGACGGCGCGACTACGCACCCGCGCGCCAGCCGACGCGAACAGCGCGTCCGCCACGCCCGGCAACACCCACAGGAACGGCACGAACCCTGAGCGCAACCGTAGCACCACGCACGCCACTAGCGCCGCTCCCCAGCCCCCCGCGACGACACCGCTCCAGCGGCGCCACGCCCAGCCTCCGCGATCGGCGGCTGCCGGACCGCCTCGATCGCGGGCGGCATGCAGCACCAGCCACCACGCCGCCGCTAACGCGGGCGCAGCGTACAGCGGCAGCACCACCAGTGGCTGCGCGTAGAACAGCAGCCGCCGTCGCAGCGAATGCATCACGACCGCGGTGGCCACGGCGGCCGCCACTCCGGCGCAGTGCGCCGCGGCGGACGAGGCGGCGGCGCGCAGTGACCTTCGCCACCACCATCGCGAAGGAACATATACTGTGCATTTTTCAATAGATGTAGTGAAAGCATTCGAAAAATAAATTGGGAGTGGGCTGCTTCAGTCAGTGGTTCCATCGTTTGCGATGGTGCTTACAAAGGAATGGAAACTATTTCGAAAAACAATAAGAATACAAACAGATTCCTGCATTATTTAGTTTTCGAGTTTCTAAAAACTTTGAGTGTTACCCTCGCATAATAGTATATTGTGTTCCACATGCTTCCACTTTTATAAATGTCGTAAATATATATAATAAATAGAAACGGTCGCATTAGATTCTTACAATGCAAGAAGAAGCAGATTGCCCTTAACTCCATTGCAGTGAAGTGTTTTTAAGGAGTATTAAATGATCTACTTTGTCAAAAGCTTTGCGAAAGTCCATGTACACATTACTTCTTGATTCATTCCAGTCTATGTTTATGGTTCAATAAAGGATAGATTAGCATCTACTAACTTCTCCACCGCTTTGGCAATACAACATAAAATGTCGGTGAAATTGTAAACACGCACAATGACGGGTGGCGGCGGCGGCGTCGAGCCGCAGCTTGAGGAGCAGCAGCGCGATGGCTGCCGACGCCAGCAGCGCCGCCAGCGGTTCTCGCGCGCACAGCACGCCGGCGCCGAGCACGTCGAAGTAGAGCGGAGGCCGGTCGCGCGCGTCCGCCTTCGTCTCGAGGCGGCCGCCGGCCAGCGCGGCGCGCACCAGCGCCAGCACGTTGTCGCCGGCGCGCTGCAGCGCCCCGGCCGGCACGCGCTCAGCGGAATCTAGGTGCGTATGGTACACGTAGCCGTTGGCGCTCCACGCTAGGTCCACGCCCGACAGCCGCCCGAAGTCGCGGAATATGCGGAAGTCTGTGTCGGCCGGCACCGCTCCGCTCTCGAAGATCTCCTGCGCCAGCGACGACGCGTACGGGTATGGTGCGGCCGCCGCGTACGCCTCCACCAGCCACCCGTCATAAGGGCCCGCTTGGAACAGCACCTCGCGTCCGCCCGCACCGCACGCCTCCAGGTTCACAAACGTGCGCACCGACTGCGCCCATGCGTGCCGAGTTATGAACGCGTGCGACGCCTGCATGATGTTTTCCTCGGCGCCGTTCAGCAACACGATCACGTCGTGGCGCAGTGGCTGCGGCGACGAAGCGAGCGCCCGCAGCACCTCCAGCGCAACGGCGCAGCCCGCGCCGTCGTCGCTGGCGCCGGGGCTGTCGGGCACGGTGTCGTAGTGGCAGTTGACGAGCACGGCCGTCGGCGACCGCGGGAACCGCGCCCGGCCGCCCGCTCCGCTCACCCTAGCCACCACGCTTCGAACGCCGCGGTACACGTTGCTCATGCCGTCCAAGAAGGCCACTTCGAAAGCGCCACTAGCCATCTGCACGTCCACCTCGACGCGGTTGTGAGCGCCGGCTTCTCGCGCGATCCGACGCACGGCCTCGGTGAGCAGCGCCACCGCCAGCACCTCGTTCTCGTAGCTGCCCGCCACCCTGGGGCCGAGGGAGGTGAGGTTGACGAGGTGCTCGTGCGCTATCTCCGCGATGAACCGCTCCGAGGTTCCTGTGCGCCTGGTGAGCGGTTCGGGCAGCGCGCGATCCACGAGCGCCACGACGCCGAGCGCTGCCGCCGTGGCCGCCAGCCCGGCGCACAGCCACCACGTCGATAGCGGCGGACGCGGCACCGCGTTCTCTTTGACGCGGTCATCCTGCAACAGACCTCTTCGCGCTGATTGCCATTTGCTTCGGTAATAACACAAATAAAGCAACAAGAATAGCCAAACAACGTCACGAATCAATCACTTTAATAGGCTGCAATTATATCGTTGTTGTATAAATTTATATACAACCCTAATTGATATCAATACATTCTTCAGGATGGAGCTGAACTTGCATGACTACCGTAGGTGGTTTTGGTGCCTTTATACACATCAACACCGGGAGGAATGCAACTGCAGTGCCTACCTACCTAGCATCCCTTACTCACTCACCAAACCACGGTAGCACATGTGCTGTTATTTCATGGTGGTCGGTCACTGCCGCCTGATGCGCTTCAAGGTACACACTAGTACTCGAGTCCAACAAGTGTTTCAGTGGAACTAAGATACAACACCACACAAATTCGGCCAAGTACTGACCTCCTTTACCGTGTGTTTTATTTGAGACGGTCGAGTGTGTAATTGACTCTCAGCTCCTAGGCTATGAGAACCATCATCAACTGATCGGTGACCACCCAAACTGCTTTCGCCGAGGCAAGTTGGTGTTCTTCTGATCTATTTTAGAGCAATGTAACAGATAATTATGATAAATGAAAACAATAATTAAACATAACTCATTTATGAGATTGATTTGCATAAACCTTGCTGACTAAAATTACACCAAAATGTGCAGTGCATTTTTCCAAAAAAGTGTAAGTGTGTCAGATTCTTACATAGAATTCAAAATAAATAGGAAACCCATAAAAAAGTTGTATTTGCTTGACTATGATTGAAAATCGTGCTATTGTTACTGGTTGCGCCGTAATCGAATGGTTTGGCTGTCAAGTCCATTTTCCTTTTGTACCCGCCTCTTCATTAAAATCATAGCCCTCAATTTTCCTTTTTACCCACAATCCCGCGATATATGCACGTCACCGCCGCGAACGTGAGAAGAGATCTCGCCAACGCTTCAGCAAATTTCGCTCGAAAAAAAGGAAGAATCGAATTGAACACGAGTGTAGTTGTTATCCGCGTCTTAACGTTTACAAACAAACTATAAGTGAGCAGTGTCTGCCAGTTGGACGTTCTGAAGAATCCTGCAGGAGATCGCACTAGAGCACCGGTTCAAGGTACATGCATTTCCTTCTGTCTATCCTGTCCATCAGACAGTCAACTGTTCGTTTACAGCCGCAACCAACATACAGTCCACTAAACCGCCGCAGGGATTCATGGCGTGATCTGTCGTAATCCCGCCGCTACGAGATTTAGATCTTGTTAAACCCTTCAGGGTTTTTTCCGCGCCTCCAGTTACAATAACAATATAAAGTAATTATAAACTTAAACTGAATCTAGACCTCTGTCATATTAAACTGGTTATTGCCTGCAATCTCGTCTGCGTCGTTTATCATTTTGATAATTGATAAACACAAATTAATTAAGTTAAGTTCTCTCTTAATCTAACGCATACATCATTTTACCACAAAAGCCAAAAATCACAAACATTAGATTACCCTTGCCAACCTACTAACTGGCCACGAAATTTACTAATTTTTTTTAACTGAATAAAAATTATTAAAATTTCACATTGTAAAGGAATTAGGGTAAGTAATATAAAAAGTAATACAAAAGGGGACAATTATTTAAAAATGTCCACATGATTTTGGATTGCATCGATGCCTGTGAACACTTTCCAATATTCAAGAATAATATCTAATTATTGTGTCCATATCCTTGAGATGTATTAGGATAATTTATTGTTATTAGGATGTTTACATCAGTGAGGAGGACCCTGTAGAAACACAACCCACGAAGCTCTCGGAAGTCTACTCATTCAAAAACGGGAAAAGAAACGGCCAGTTGACAAAAACTAACAACACACAGCACGCCAACAATCAATACAATGGCAGCAATGAAGCACAGGAAGTCTCAACAAATCCAACAACCAATTACTTAGATGAAGAGAGCATAAAAACTGGACTGACAATGAACGCAACTAAGCTTATCGCTTACTATATATTTCATCGACAAAGCAGTTTCACTTTCTTTTATCGAAATACCAACAGCACATAGTCATTTCGTATGCAATGTCAACACTATAGTGCCGGACAAGGCACACCACCCCCTTACAGGAGACCACCATTAAATGCTACACCACGCACCTCCTATTCCCTCCATCAAATTCGACAACATACAAGATGTTGACACTAGACAGGTACATGGAATTACGCTTATAATATAATAGATGTAGAAAACTGTCTTACCATAATATAATGATTTCTTGATGAAAAATGCACTTCCCGACATAGCGAGTACCTACATAATTAAAAAATAGCTACACATTTAATCACTAGCGTTTACGGACTACATATTATACAACGACTACATGTATCTTCATTTATCAAACTTCATTTATGAATCTTCTTATCCGCTTCTTCCTTCATGCTGTGTTCACTTCATACATTATTACATGGTCACAAAAAACTAGCGACATCTAGTGGTGATAGCCAAAACTATGAACGTGAAAAATCCAAATAACAAAATTATTTATTTTATTTTTTGTGAATTGAAATTTTTTTTCTACATTTTTTAAGATTTTTAAATATTTCAATTTACTTTTAGTAAAAAATACCTAGACATGATCATAAATGCTATGTCCATTAATAAACATAGAGTAAGTTAACTCAATTTGAAATGTTGCTAAGGTCATGGTGTATTGTCATTTGTCATTGTCGTGTCAATTGTGTATATTTTTTTATAAATTAATTTTCGTTTATGGTTTTTTCTGTTTACTTCGTACCTTTTATCATTACAAATTTACCTGTGAATTCTGTGATCTACTAAAAAAGTGCTGTGCAAACTCATTTTCCGCCAAATATGTTGATTTACTCTCAATATACTTATATTAGTGTTTATTCTCTTCGTTGTTTTTCAAACTTGTACTGATTCAAACTTTATTTTCTTGTATTTTCCATAAAAGGAACATTTACGCAAAATATTCGCTTTTTAAATACAAAGGTTTGCTGCATATTCATTTAAATTGGTGTACAGAAGGTATATATTTTCAAGATTAACTTATTTTGTTGTGATAATACCGGTTTTACAGTGTAATGAAAATATTACTTGTTATTTTGTTTGAAATAAAATTTATCATTAAGGATGTGTTTTCTTTAAATAATATTTAAAAACAAAAAGTTAAAAGAAATTTTCATAATATCGTAAAGGTACCGGGTACCTACCGGTAACGTATACACACACAAATGCAAAACGTGTATACACATTACACACAGATGCATTAAGATTTAGCTATGAACACTAGGTGGCGTATTTGGGACATAAATTGATGTGAAGTTACCCATCTATTTCCTAATATACACATACTTATCTATGTCTTCCTTATCAATTATCTCACTCATTTCCAAAATCCAAAGTTCATTTCATTTCACTAACTCATTTTTATTCTGTGTGTGTCTATGTTCATTACTTACTATTATAATACAAAGAGTATATAATCTGTGTTTATAAACTGGACCCATGGAAGTAATAAGTACTTATATAATACTTCCATGACTGGACCACACCAAATCCAATGATAGTGACAGTGACAGAACCACACAAATGCATATTAATGTCTATGGACCAGGGTTGCCAGATGCTGGACTTTTTTCTCGTATCGGGGTTACCAAATACATCGGGGTTAATTCCAGTACATAAAAGTGTAAAATATCTCTTAAAAGTGTAAATTAAAAAAAAACTCATAAAAGCCATAATTTAGATTATTTATTATAATTGGTTGCGCTTGAGGATGTCAAATGCGTAATTCATATTCTAATGATTTTATTTACATACTTACTCACAAAAAAAAAACAAATTATATGATTAAAGAATGAAATGTATTCATGTAGGTATGTACTACTTGTAGATAATATTATGTATTGTAAAACTGTGTTAATATTGTCTTCTTTTTTAATTATATCTAATGTAAATGTGAATTATTATTCAAAAATTAGAGTAAAATGTCGAGACGCCTTTGAACTTGTAAAACTTCAACCAGTAATGCGTAAAAATACATTAAAATTACCCGTCCCGCACTACACATTTTAGTTTGTGACAAAGAGATAAGATATCGATGTAAACATTTGTGCATTAAGGACAACAGCAAATAAATACACAAAGTGGGGATTCCCCGTTCAAAGACTAATGCAAGATTAAGGTTCATTAATGTTGTGGTAATGAATCCAATGATGTGCTGAGTCGATCGTTTGTGGCGTGGACATATATTTATTTTATTGATATATTTTTAACTAAGAGCTTAATATTTATTTATTCAAGAAGAAAATGAAGAAACTACTCGTCGACAAATGCTATTATAGTATAAAAGATTACATGTCAGATAATTTATTGTAATACTTAATTAGTAATATTAATTAGCTTTATTCATTTAATGTACCTACTTAAAATATTTGCACACCCTCGAAGGGTAGAATGTAGCGAGAAAAATCTATTGCATAATCATTGTAACCTATATTCAGCAAATAAATGGTTATGATTATGATTATTATGATTAAGATGCATGGCGCAGCCAGTGAACATTGGTAAAATTTCGTACAAAAGTGTAAGAGTTTTTTGTTATTCTCGTACCTCGTACGCGTTATAAAGGGTTTTTCATTAAGAGCGCTCGAACTATGAAATGAAATAAAACAACCTGTTTAAGTGATATTGCCACAATTTTTATTTTATTTTAAAGGACATTCGATGACATTATGACAAAATAATTTTAGCCAAATGGCCGCCGCGACTCCGCTGTAGGTGGTGTATCCTGGTGAACGCATTTTGGATGACATCTTCGCATATATGGGGCTCAATTTCACGAATAACGCTTGTTATGTTGGCTTTAAGGGTGGAAATTTATTGTGGTTTGTCTGGTTGGTTGTTTCTCGTGCAGTATGGTAAGTGGCGCCGTCCTGTTGGAATCACATGTTTGTGAGATCCTTACTATCTATCCTAGGCCACAAAAATATTGTTATCATCATCCGATATCGGTCGCCATTGACAGTAAGCGCGGCTCCTTGCTGTCATAACATGTACTTCGGACATTTGTTTTGTTTTGTTTTGTGTGTATTTTATAAGATGTACTTCGGTGAGTGTGCTCGAGAGCTGCATGAGATCATACCGCCTTCCCCTTTCTTCTATCGGACATGCAGACGTACGGCTGGTTACCATCCTCACCTTGTCGAAATCCCTCTAATTCGGACCAAGTGCTTTAAAACATCTTTTGTGATGCGCACTGCTAAGGATTGGAATTCCCTGCCGGCGTCTGTATTTCCGATCTCATATAACCCAAATCTTTTCAAGGTTCGAGTGAATAGGCATCTTCTGGGTGAGCTCGCTCCATCGTCGGCCTCATCCTTCCTACATGGATAGATGCTGATCAAGAGCAAACTCATCTTTAATTTAAAAAAAATATATATCTTGGAAGAAATAAGGGTCGGTGATACCGTCGGACCATAATCCACACCAAACAGTGACTTTTTCAGAGTGTAGAGGCGGCACCTGATAAATCTCCCGTGGATTTTCGTCCCTCCAAATCCGGCAATTTATTTTATTAACAAAGCCACTCAACCAAAAATGAGCCTCATCACTGAAGTTTTTTTTCTTTTTCTTTTTCGAAAGCAGGGTCAGCCGCCAAATGCTCTAAAGCCCAATCAACAATCACAATCAACAAACGCTGTCTGTGGTCGTTGGGTTTTAGCTCTTGAGTTAATTGAACTTTGTATGAATGAAAAGGCAAGTCTCGACGCAAAATCCGCCAAATTTTTGTCGCAGAAAAACCCAGCTCTTGCGCACGACGCGGGTTGGACTGTCTGGGGTTTTCTTGCACACTGTACAGAACGGCAACAATATTCTCCAACGATCTTGCGTTTCTTTCACGTACAGGCACTTGTCGCGAATTGGTGTACTTAGCTTATGTGTATTATAGAACGCCTCCTTCTCAGATAAATATAATGGATCATTAATATAAGTAGGCATATACAATTAGCATACATATCGCGAATGGTGCCTTGTTCAGAGAAAATAAAATAAAAATACTATGTATCTGATTCTTACCCTGTTATCTTCTTACACCAATAGACCTCAGGATTAGATTTATCTGCTTCGCTCTAACTTTGTATGGTACACGTTAACACCACCTGTAAGTATAATACAAACATGACACCAACCGCAGACAGCAGTTGATGCCACTAAACCGAGTCCTTCTCATACTAGTTAATGGTACTAAATAAGGCAATTAATGATGTTATAATGTTTATACTGATGGTAGTGACAGATTGGTTATCAGCAGCTTGGTAGGTCTTTGAACGATAGGACATCTGTACCCAGATGGGTCAGACCCTCTTTCAATGATGCGCCAGGATACCTGCCCCGGAAGGACCAGATCCTCCTTTAATGATGCGCCAGGATACCTGCCCCGGAAGGGCCAGATCCTCTTTTAATGATGCGCCAGGCCCCGGAAGGGCAAGATCTTCTTTCAATGACTAGCACATTACGCTGAACATAAATAAATTCTCACATCACAGCAGCTAGAGACACTTAATAAACACATTTAATAATACTTAATAAATACTTAGATACTTCTTGTGTAGGATCTGTATTATGTAGTTTTTTGTATTTATTTATGTTGTCTTTGGTTGGATTGGATGGATGAGTGCTTCTTCTTCTTGCACTGCTTGCATTGCAATCTTGCATAGACTAGACTAACTAACTAGAGTAAAATATTATTTTGAGTTTCTGGTATTGTGTATTTGTTTGTATTCCTTATTTATTTTCTTTCTAATCAAAATTAGTTACAATAATTATCGGTATTTAACGTACAAATATGAAATAAATGTTTATACGATGTGGGTATTCTACATTAAGTTGAAGTTGTAATTTTACGCCGATTATACAAATGCAGCTTCATTTTAGGTCTCTCAACTGTAATCCTGATTTGGTGAGACGCACTATCGATTTGAACTACGCTAAGAAGAAGAGGAATCATTCACTGAAATGGAGTGTGGTGAACGCCGTGTTCCTCGCCGTGTTCGCGTACGATTTGTGAGTAGCGTTTCGAGGTTATGCAGCCGCCGTCGGACCGTCTGATTATATGTGGCATTGGCATTTTGACAGGTCCAGCAAATGCCCCGGCTACACAACGGCACTGCACTACGTGGAGTACGTGGTGGCGGGCGTGCTCGGCGCCAACCTGCTGCAGCACGCCTTGCAACTTGTGCCGTGCCGCCAGACGCCGCTGGCCGTTACGGCCCAGCAGCAGAAGCTACTTGGCCTCTCCCAAGCTGACCTGGGTATTTATCTCCTTCACCATTTATACTGTTCTAATGCAGTTAATATTGTAAACACAAAAGTAACAAAACATATTTTATTTTATTATAAATTAATACCGGTGTATAATCCATTATAAATAAAATTGAAGTGTCTGATTGAAATATCAAAAGACTTTTTAAATTTTTGTTCTGGCTAATCTCTGAAACAGCCAGACCGATTTTGATGGCGCTTTACTCACTGGCAGATGACTGATTTTATTAAATTTATACTTTTGCTCAAAATATATATTATAAGCAGTGTCCAGTAACTACTGCGTATGCCGCAGCGGAGCGTGGCCGGGTTCAGCTAGTTAAATTGTATAATAGCAGTCTCCGTAATATTGATTTAGACTTGCCTACAAATATTTTTTTTAATATATTAGACTAAATACATATTATGATAACTTTTTGAGTGCTTTTTTAAACAAAAAAAAAGTGGCTCAATGTATTGATCATGTATCCGCATGTCTGTCCTACACAAGTGGCTATCCGTTATCTGTTCTACATGATCTCTTAAGCTTAAATAAGTCTTTTTTCTTAAATAATCCTATATGGCTGTTGTCTTAAATGTAACATCAACTTTCATTCAATACACCCTTAAATATTTCAAGGTAAAATGTCTACATTAATTAATTATTTACATATCCATCCATATATAAACAATACAATCTGAATATGGAGAACAGACATAGACATAGAACCGCTTGGATGGAGACTTTACGTTATTAATAAAAGAAAATGGGAACCAAAGGCCATAAATAATTATCCTATGATGCTTTGGGAGTCAAGAGAGGGAATAAAATACTCTAGGATTCCATGGGAGCAAAGTATTAGTATCCTTGCCTGTATTCTCCCATTTCACTGTTTTAACTAGAAAACAGTGAAATGGGAGAATGTTCTAACATATAAATCTATAAAATTTGTATATAGGAGATAATCTTCGAAACTACATACTCACCCAATTTAATGGATTTAGCCTATATCTTCCACACGGGCAAAGCCACACAGCGCCACCTATCTAAAAATAAAGATTAAACGCCTGGCAAATGTATTTTCTAATTCCCTTCAGTTTTGTTATATCAAGGTTGCACTGTATAACAACAATAAATTATATCTTGTATTTTTCAAAGCAGACTAAGAAGGGGGCATCAGCTTTTTAGTAATAGCCCTCTCCATCGCTAAAAGGATGGTACGGCTGTGCTGACTTGTAGTGTAAATGTGGTTTATTATCTCCTCTTGTTAGGAATAAGTAAGAACTCACGTTAATTACTTTATTACATTTCTTTTAACATAGAGCTTACATTGTAAGCTCGCAAGAGAGCAATACTTATGACTGATGAGCATTTTGTGTTGAATAGATAGTTCTTTCCGCCTGGTGGAAGACAGCAGCCCGGGGTGCAGCAGGGTAGAGCTGGACGGCGACAGCGAAGTGGACGCCTTCTCCGTGTCTTTTTCATCCGCTCGTCGCTCCTTCCGCTCCCACTCGGAATCGCCGCCGGCTTCTTCGTCTCCCTCGCACTCGCCGCCCACTCCGCACGACTCCTTCAAGGACGAATTCATAGCCGACCGTCGGTCGTTGTCAGACTACCTGAAAGACTACGAGAGCAAGCGACGAGAAGACGTGGCGCGAGCCGGGCCAGAGTTGTTCCAGACGCCGCGTCTGCAGCCGCAGTACCAGCTTGCGTGCGCCGACTCCGACGGCGGTACCGCGGAGGAGGGGTCGGCCGGCGCGGCCGCGTGGCGCCGTCTCAGGTTGGATCCGCGACGCGCTACACAGTGGAATTTGAATTTGAGGTTGTGGCTCCATGTGACCATTTTGGCGCGGTTGGAGCGCGAATTGACAGCCGCCGACGCCACTCTGGCGCGTCTCGGGCTAGCCGAGCGCGTAGAGAGCGTCCCGGCCGAGAGACTGCGCGCCGTGCCGGCTCTGCGTGCGCTCCTGCCCTTTTTAGGGGAATTCCCGGATCGCGCGTACGTAGTGAGACGCATACGCGAGTTGGCGCGGGGCGGTTGCCTCAGCGCATATCGCTGGAACGGAGGCGGCGCCGGCTGGGATGATTCGCGCCCGACCGACGCGGAGCTACTGCTGCACCTACTGGCGGCTTACCTGGACGCGCAGTTGCCTCCGCCCGGATTCACGGCAGAGCACATATCGGCTGCTCCGGCGCAGCCCCCCCGTCACGCTCGAGCCCTGGCGCTGCATCGCCTGTCTAGACGCCCTCCCCACTACGCGTTGGTGTTGGGCGAGGAGACGCTGGAGGTGGCTCGGGGCCGGAACAACCTCCTGCACACTCTGCTGCTGTTCTTGGCGGCGGCCGCCGCTAGAGACCCGCCGGCTCTGCGCAGAGTCCACTTGGGACCTGCCGGCCTCAACATGCTCTGGATAATCGACCGCTGATTCATTAGCAAAAGTATCCCTAAATTTACGACAGAGGTCTTAATTTGTTAATAGAAATGGCAAGGAAGTTGATAATAAATTTTACTGTACTTGCCCATTTAAATAAGCATACACTTGATATAAGTTTCACAAATGTAATGTTAAGTAAAGCTGTACAACACGGACTTCCGGAGGATTAATTCCTCAGTAATTGTGTGATACTATTTTTAAAGGTTTCATTCAATAAACAACATTTTATTTTTGACTTGTCTTCATTTATTTTCTTAAATCTAACATTACAACCACCAATTCCATCAAGTTTTTCTATGTAGGTAACACTTGTAGCTGTGATGCTTTCATATTTGTATTAACACGTTTGTATTAAAAGGATAAGGCTTTAGCAAACGGTAGAGGAAAAGGATCTCGATTCCCAATTCTGTATGATCAAGGGCGATGGTCTCCATTGGGTCTAGGGTCGTCTAGATCGGCGGTGTCGGCTAGATGGCGCAACAGAGCCGTCCGAAGCGCACCTAGGAAGTCTGTTAAGGAGTCTGAGGGAGTGGAGTGCAAGGCGCGCGCTAGGAAAGGCAGCCGGCGTAGCGCACGCGCAGAGAGTCGGTGTTCCGCGGCCGATTTGGCCACTTCCCCGAGTCGCAAGCTCTCGAGTTCTCCCACTTCCGTCTGCGGCATCACACCGCGCACCATGAGCTCTCTTATGCAGCCGCATAGAATCTTGAAAGCGGCGCGCTCCGTCGGCGGCCCGACGCGGCGCTTGATGTCGGCTCTGTCCACAAACGCGACGTCAATGGCGCCGGTAACGTTGGAGGTGGTCAACACCAGCGCATTGGGGTATCTCTTCAGTCGGTCCAGTTGAGTCAACAGCGCGTTCACCGCCCGGATCGAATCCGACGGTTCCACACCGGACATCGCGGCGCTTCTAGCCTGCGCCAAAGATTCCACCTCGTCCACTAGTATGCATACCAGCATTCGCTTATCCTCCACCAATTCCCGAACGTGCTCGAACAATTTGGCCACGAGCTTTCCACTCTCCGAGAACCACTTAGAGAAGAGGCTGTGTGCGTTGATTTCAAGAAGACACGCTCGAGGGAATCTGGCGGCGTGCCGAATCGCCAGCTTCTGGGCGAGCGCTCGGCAGAGACTCGTTTTGCCCGTTCCGGGAGGGCCGTGAAACAACACCACGTGATTCCAACCGATTATATTAGAGTCGACACCGCGATCGGCGAACTCGAAAGCCGTCTCCACGAAACGCAACGTTTCCTGTTTCAATTGCGAATCGTACACGAGGGACTCCCATAGCCCGTGGAAACCCTCGGAGGGCAGCGTCTGCAGGTCGGCGAATGACACTTCTTCTCCCCCGATAGTGTCCGTCATCGCATCGATCTGCTCCTCCCCGAAACCGTTCAATTTGTAAACGTGATAGACTATTGCACTATCTGTTATCGACGCCACATCGGGTTCCCAATCGTCTCGCTCATCACAAAAAGTGATAGAAAACACATTCGCACTGAGTTCTATGTCCTTCGCGAAATCACTATTTGGTATAATGAGCCCAGGTGTCATTGTCTCAAAATTATAAAGATAATTCTTCACCATTGTTTTTATACAGTCCGTACTAACATGACTGTTAGGTTTCTGTACCACTTCTATGTGAAAAGGTGGACTCATGGTTTAATTTATTTAACCTATAACTTCCACCGCTAATATAAAAAGTTTACTAAAAAAATTAAATAAACTACAAATGAAATGAGTAAAGAAAAAATAAATTGTTAGCATAACGTATATCATTCAAAAACACTGGGTATCACAGAATAAAATAATGATCAGAATGTCCAATTTAATTTTAGTCTATATACCGTTGACTGACTAAGAATATCTTATTTATATTGTTTTGTCTATAATACAATCGTTGTTTGCCTATCTATTACGCTTTGTGCACGTTAATCTCAGAAACGGCTTAACCGATTTTCATGTTCCACTGATGTATTGTAGTAAGCCTCCGGTAATATTTAGTGTAAATTTAATTCCAATCTGTTTACAAACAAAAAAGCTTCGCGTTATTCCGAATATCACGCGTACAGCACAGCTAGTCTTTTATATCCCTTCATATCGCATAAACTACTTGAATAAAGATTTAGAGTATATTGTCCATTTCGATGACGATTTTCAGGAAAAACACTGGAAAATATACCATAAATAAAAAACATAAAATTATTGTGTATACAGGTGTGTCAGACAGAAACCTTTATTTTATAGAGCCATGCAGAATAGAGGTAAAGAGGATCAGATCTATAGATGAGAGAGTGTCGGTCAATCAGCCATCATTAAATAGAAGGGGCTGAAGTGGCGTTGGGGTGTGGCGCTGTAGTAACATATGCATTTTATTTACGGTGGTTCCATGAGCTACGCAACTTCATACTTTCATACCAAACTCCAATGCGACACGAGCGTCATTCTGGCCAATGGTTGTAGCTTCAGAGTTTTTCAGTTTATGTCAGTTTGTCCATGTTCCAATTTATAATACCGAGTTATAATACTCATTCAAGTTATAATACTCATCGGTAGTGCAAAAATCGAAATCTCAGCAGGTAGTGTATGTAAATCATTTTTATTTGATTTTTGAATATTTTAGAAATTGTATACGAGATTATTTCTGTTGAATGTATTTTACAACCATTGTAAGAAAAAAAAATTACACCTGGCAATCCTGAATCAATTGTTCTTGTTCTTATTATTCTACATCATAGAAAAATATTATTTTTCTATGTTCTACACAAAGATAATTGTATTAGTGTATAGATGGAACAATAAAAATTGAAGATTCCTTCGATACTCGATACCCGTCTTTCTAATGGCTGCATGTCGTATGTTAAAAAGAGATAACAATAGCCGAATATGACGTCTAAATACGCTGCGCGCCATAAAAGAGGCAACGTCATATTTGTTCATAGAAGTAATAATACCACTAGAACACGCGTAACGTTTGAAACGCGCAGCCAACACTACACTTAAAATAAGTGTACTCGCTTCGGACGCAATCAGTCGTCGCGTGGATGTCCGTAGGTATCGTGCTGTGTGTTAAATATTGATTTTACAGTGTTAAAATGCCTTCATGTGCTGTTAAGTTGTGCAAGTCGCATTCATTAAACCCCAAAGTAAAAGAAAGTGGTGTAACATTTCATTTGTAAGTATATTTTAATACTATTTTTTAATATTAGTTAGATTGACACAAAACGGTCGGAACACAGATTGTATATACCGTTAGTGATGTCCAGTTGCGATTATCGTTTACATGTCGATATCAATACAACAACAGCTGTTTATTGCATTTTAATTAAATATATCGTTTAAACCGAGTATTAGAATTTAATATTACATTATACTAATATTTTTATGCGTATAAATTAAATTTCCATAAATATACTGACATGTAACAGATTTTTTTTTCATGTAAAGTACAATGTAATGTTTTGTTTTATTTAACAATAGTGTAAACACAAACACATTAGAGTTTTCTCCGTACACTATGTGTCGGTAACAATGTGTAATTAAATAAACCTTTCACATATAGTGAAACCTGAATAAGTGGAATCTCAAGGGACCAAAATAACTTTACACAGATTCCCAGTTCGTTAAAGTGTTTGTCTCGTTTACTTTCATAAACAGCCAATGTTTTTAGTTTTTGACGAACTGATAAACAATTTAACTTTCGTTGCAACATTTTTTTGTTTAAAATACTCGGTACTATAACAAAGCCCAACCAACTAGGCAATGTGATATGGACTGCAGGAAAAGAATAATAAATTAGGTAAAAATTCAGCTGACAAAATATGCCCGTTAATGTGTCTATTGTATTGTATCTTAAAATTGCAGTGTGTATTGTTAAAGTACAAGCAGGCATTATGAAAACAGAAATTTGTTCTTTGTTTACTTAACAATGCTAGATTCATCAAACGAGTTACAATAATTTTGTTTAGTGTCTCAGTTATAGAGGTAAATACTATTAATCTTTATTGTACATAATAATGTAAGATGTGTTTTTAAATTGCAGATTTCCAAAAGACCTTGAGAGAAAGAAGCTTTGGATTGAGTCTGTACGGCGAGAAAACAATTGGTATCCTAGTCCTAGAACTACCATATGTTCGCAACACTTCTCCGAACAATTTATGTACTTTCGCAAACAACGTCGTTACTTGTTACCTGATGCGATTCCGACTTTAAAATTATATGTAAGAGTCTGTATACTCAACTTAAAAAAAATATAGATATTAATATGTTTTTATTAATAATTAAGATGTGTTAATTAACTTTTCTTTATAATTAAATCTATTTATTTCATTGTATAATTTTAGGATGCTGATGCAGAAGTTATTGAAGCGCAAGAAAAAATGGACATAGACAACGCTCCTTCAACTTCGTCTGTTTTGTATTCTCCTCGGAAGAAAAAAATGGCAATGCGTATACAATATTTAAGTAAATTGTCTGAAAAACGGCTAGTAAAAATAAAACGGTTACAATGGAAGCAAAGACGTTTAAAAGTAAAATTTTGTAAAATCGAAGATATGTTTACCAAATTGAAGGAAAGATCTTTTTTTATGTAAAAACGAAATAGAGATTCTTAAGTCTTTAAATATACCTAACTGGTGCAGAAATTTTTAAAAGACAACTTTAAAAAGACTTTTTAAAACTTTAAAAGAAAAAGACTTTTAAAAGACAAAGACACATAATATAATTCTTTTGATATAAATGAAGAAACCGTTATGTGTGCCTTGTGGTATTTTTAGTTCAATAAGTGAAGAGTCTTTCATTGGCGAAATTTAAACTCTAGTAGAAGAGTGTTCCTTGTAGAAAGGCCTATTACATAGTTGTTATCTAGTTATAGCATACATTTTACATTTTGTATATACTTAGTTTTTTTTTAAATATGTTAATAGCAAATAAATATAATTGAAACATTTTATGTTTTTTATTAGGAAAACCCTCTATATATTTTATTTTTTTATTTAGCTTTCTGGAATTTTAGATATCGACACGTACCTTATTCTAGGCTTTGAGTCCTAAGTAGCCCGACTTTTACTAAATTTCAATAAAATACTAATTTCAATATGACAGATTATCATAGTCTTATAATAGAATCCGTTCAATTGTTTAGCCCTACATGAAAAAGTAACAGACAGACGGTCGTAAGTTACATTCGCATTTATAACATTAGTATTCATCTGAAGCTATTATACTAATAAAATAGGTAAGTATTAAAAAATATCAAGATTGAAAAACCACTTTTTAATTTTCACTAAATCTTAAATAATATTTATCGATTTTATCGATATATTTTAACTATCACTTCACTGGTCGAAACACGTCGGCACGTCGAGTTCATAAAAACTGTAAATTTTTATGCCGCCGTTACTATGGCCGAGACCGACAATAAATACAAAATTTTATAGGTGCGTTTGTTACTGCGCGTTGTAGTTGAGAATCACATGTGGTCTCTTTCTAACACATGGTGCCGCGGAATACGGTAAGATAGAGTAGAATAATATCATTTTGGCGACAATAGGTTTTCATACAAAATCCATGTTATGCAGTCTCTATTAGGAGTAAGCAACAGTAATTTTTACCTTTATGTATTTGTTTATATCATGTTGGTTAACAAGCGCGTTTAGCTTTATGTGATTTAAAATACTTAAAAATCTGAAAGTGTGATTTCATAAATCTGTTGCTTGCCAAGAATGGCTTGTACTGTTCCCGTTTGTCCAAGTAGAGTGGGTGTTTTGAAGGAGAATAATGGAAACATATCATTTCACCGGTAAGTCGCACAGCTCGCACTCATTAATTTTGGTGTTTTGTAAACAAATTTTTATAATTATTTACTAAAAATGAATCATTGTACATGCATACACAGCTCTAAGGTTGATTTATTTAGAGAAAAGCTGGTGTTTATAACTAAAATTTACAAAAACCAAAGTTAATCGGAATATTTGACATTTGTCTTGCTTTATAGTGCTGTAGTCTGATCTTGATAAGTTTATCGATATCTTTAATTAATTTATTTTTAGTAGAGTGTTGACAATTTCTAGCATTCACTGCAGGTTGCAAGTAATTTTTATCAATTTATAACAGATTTCCCACCGACATCGATTTAAAAAAAAACGTGGACAAAAAATGTAAGAAAAGCCGACGATTGGAGAGCTTCGCAATATATAAGAATATGCTCGATGAACTTTGAAGATTCTTGCTTTCGCCAAGGATATCAGCGTAAAATTCTACACTCGTATGCAGTGCCGATAATATTCCCAAAATTACCACCATCGTGTAAACCAGTAAGTAATATCTATAAGTTATAAAGAAGTTATGCTTCAATCTATGAAAATTATGAAAATCTTTTGAATCATTAATAACCAAAAACTATTTCTTTTCAGAAATTACCCAGAAAAAGAAAACTTACTAATAAATACGTGGATACCCAAGCGTCAACATTGACTGCAAGTCTTTAAAAGTTTAAATTAAAATGTTGACGAATCACAGATGAACGATATCACAGATTAAAATGAAACGATATCACAGATTATCCAATCTGTGATATCGTTTCTAAAAATAAAACTTTAAGATTATCGAGTTTTATTTCTCTCGTAATAAAATCCTACTCCCGTTCTACCCCTTAAGGATGGATTCTAAATATTTCTACTCAAAAAATAACTATTCTTTTGAAATATTTTGGTGAAATAAATGCGAGAGGTTGCATACAATCTCATACAACGGATTAGCAATGCGGCGAGTACTAGTACGCACCCACATTTTATTTATATTGAATAACCAAACAGTACACCGAAACGCATTTAGCCATACTTTTTATCCGTCATATATTTAAAATCTATATCAACGATATCTAGTTATCAATAAAAATGCACAGCACTATTATACGCTATAACTTTAGCTTGCATTGTATAGTCAAAATGGAGACATTCACTCAACTTCGACCCGACAGATTATATATGTATGTCTCTTTCAATCTTATGACAATTTGAAGGTGTTAGAAAGAATAAAATATTGCTGCATTTTGTGATCCATCTATAGGTACAGACTAATACAACATCTTTGGTTCTACATTATTCTGTGACTTGTTCAATGTTCATTCGCATTTCATTCATTCCTTAGTTTTCCATCCATAGAAAAATAACTAAAGCATAGAAACCCTACTAAAATAGCGACAAAGTTACATCAGTTCATACTGTATTCACTTATGGCATTGAAAATGTGTTAGAAAGAGATACATATGCAGTAGTATATTCGTAATGTAGAAGGTTGTCACTAGACAAATGTCAAACGGATGTAATTGGATGTATTTTAATACAACCAAATTAAATATTTTGTTGTTGTTCCGTTGCTGGTGTCATTACGTCACTACATAACTTGGTCGCATTATAATGACTGATACTCTTTGTTATGTCTCACTGCTCTCGTCAGTAGGGATGAGCGATATTGATGAAATATCGGAATCGATATTGACATCGATAGCTTAATATCGATATTTCGATATTATCGTCCACAAAATATCGATAATATCAATAAAAAAATGGCAAATAACCAATTTGAATGTAGTATTAATTTGCAAATCTAAGTTGAGTCTTTGATTTAAAGTGATCAATCATAACCTTTCTTAACACCATTTAGATGGTAGTAGCACAGAATAAATAATAGTACTGGCGATGGCGTACAGAAGTTGCACTCCTTGATCTTCCGTTGATCACGTCGTTTTGTAGCTTTATTCTCTTTTTCGATAGGAGCACAGGTAAAGATAGGGTATAAGCGGATCTCGTCGACTTAATAAAAGTAAGAGTTGGATTCGTTCAGTATGGATGAGATAAAATTGAAAATCGTCAGCTCGATCGCCTTTTTTATTCCTTTTTTAAAAATCTGAATCTCTTTTATTGTATATATATTCCGTACATCTTCTCTTTAAGGCTCTCTCTCTGGAATGCTCTCTCCCGTGAAAAAACCCTGTCAATCTCCCTTTTCTCTTTACTTCGATTCTGTTGTTCTTATTTTCATTTGAAATCCCGCCGGCCAGTGTATATGTAATATAAGTAGATAAAAAGGTTACGTACATTATAAAAAGGAAACAAAAAGTTTTATAATGAATGGGAAAAGCGAATGATGATGAACCCTACAATCTCCTTAAGAAATCTCTGGAGTAGGCAGTGGCTAAATTTCCCATGGAAAAGTGCGTAAATCCATAAATTCGAAGTCAAACAAATTAAAGGCCTGTATTAAAGCTAAAGATGGCCATTTTGAATAGAATTATTTTTTATACTTTTGCTGAGACTTCAATAAATACATATTATATTTTTAAATAATTTTATTAAGATTACCTTACTTCACATAAAAATAAATCCATTTTCATTTGTAACAGAACTTATGACTGGACTAGACATGTATGCACACCAAAAAATTAGAATTATGAAACGCATAGCACCGAATGTGGTGGCGCGCATTGAGTAAGGTCTATGTCTATGTCTACAGTGAACTTTGAAATTCATGTGATATGTCGAATTTTATGTATATCGGTAAACAGAAAACAAGACTAGTTACTCGTTTTGAAATCAAACTATCAAGGGTAAGGGTAACACGATTATTTATATCCGTTTTTCTTTCGTCAAAGCTATAACACACTTAGGTGGTAGGTAAAGTCAATTTTTTTTTATATTTATTCAAAGATTTACGAATTTAGTCAGCAAAAATTCATTGATTTTATTAGCATTATGCACTCCTGTTCACAAAATAACCCCTTACAAAACGAAAACACGTCAAAAATATGCCTTTTATAAATTACCAAGTGTGTTCATATAAAATGATTTGATTTTGAAACGTCTCCCAATATTCCTTCCTGCTAAGCGCCAGTTTACATCAGAATAAAAAAAACTTTATGTTAACGCGCTTCGTTGTAAGCCTTTTATCAATCGACACAGTTACATCACTAGCATTATGAAAACTAGTGACAACCTTCTACATTACGAATATACTGCTGCATATGCATCTCTTTCTAACACCTTTTCATTGCCATAAGAGAATACAGTATGAACTGATGTAACTTTGTCGCTATTTTAGTAGGGTTTCTATGCTTTAGTTATTTTTCTATTTTTCCATCCACCCTTGGATAGAGAATGAACATGGAAGTATTATATACATAGAAAAATAGTGTGTCGCTTCGTACACCTTTGCATTAAGGCCATAAGTTAAAGAGAGACAAATATACTTTCACTAGATGTTCTTCTGGCTGTTCCGTACCAGGGTGACCTATACAAATTATCCATATATTATATACAAATGTAGAAAGACGATATCGTCGGCACAACACTAACATAACCTATACTGTTTTTATCTTTTTCTTAAAATATTACGTAAATTCAAGAAACATAATTTATTAGTGGTCTTTATTATACAAACAAGCTCTCAGTATATTTACTGCATGACTCTGATAATGCAAATAAACAAAATCACTTACCGATGGTAACTTATAAACATATCCTCATTTTATTTTCTGGATCTTAGATTTACATCCTGGCACTGAACAAGACATTGTTATAATCACAGAATTCACGGATATCTAATATAATTGATTTGATGCTAGATTTATTATATTTTGATACAGAAATCAAAAAATAAACAAAAACGTCACTCATGTCACAGAACATACGTACAAAGCAAAAATACAGATAAGTTAAGATGACACTACGCAAATCATTTAGCTAATGCTTAGCTAGCCTCTTTAAATCGGTATCATAAAACGGGACCAAGTACGTAAAGGGACCAAATTTGGCTTTGACCTCGATACGCCGATCAAAAATAAGAACAAAGTTTGTATGTTTATCTCTTTTTGACTTATGGTCTTTATGTAAAAGCATAAGGAGCAACACTCTATAAATATTGATTTTTATTTTAGCCTGGGTCTATGCTTTAGTTATTTTTCTATGATTGTATACTACGTAGTATATGATACTTCCCATGAGACCAAAGAGAATATAATCATTAATCACTACGTTATGCATGAGACTGAACCATCTTAGTCTATGTATCCAAACCCTCCCCCCCACCATTCCATTCCGTCATTGCATGTTGATTGATCCGTCCGTGAAGTGAACGTACTTCGTGTTCGTAGTTCGTTCGTTCGTATTCGTTCGTAGTTCGTAGTCGTACGTACTTCGTCTAGTACTTGTGCGGGAGATTAGATGTTTTTTAGCAAATAAGAACGTAGTTTTTAAATGGTGCTTTGTATTTTCTTCGTGCACATAAAATAACTAAGTACAGTTTGTGTAGCGTACTTTAATTAACATGCTGAGAACTGTCCCCTGTTTGCCTCTGGCGTTTCTATTTTTAGTTTTCGTGCTTCCCTCAAATGCGCAAAGTGAGTATCTCTATTCTCGTTGTACGAATCTGCATGTAATTCACTAATGCAGTGTTCTAATGATACGATGCCGAAAGTAGAAAAATGTATTCTCACTATAAATTGTTTTCAGCGTTCAATACTGTTGTCATAGCACAGTACTAATTTGTAGGTCATCGTCGCTGGTTCGATATGCTTTGGGCGGTGAACAGACGTACCATGATGTCATTCCATTATTCATTTATTTTTACTTAATTAAAATTGCAATTTTTATGGTTTTCGAATTTAGTACTTGGGGTACTAAAATGGGCTCTAATTAAAATTTTATCATTGCTGCACACTGATAAGGTGTTCACTGTTTGTTCATATAATCAGTTAATGCTTGTCCTCGTTTCTAAAGACGTCATTGTTCTTGAATATTTGCTTTTGACAAATATAATAATATATGAAATAATAAATTATATTGCATTGTGTTTGGGATGTATTTTCTATGTATGCATGATTATTGCACAGGAAGTTGCATTTAGCAGTGCCCCTTTCCTTTTAAATCGTTATCCCAGATACTTTGCCATTTCGCAAATAAATTCAATGCGTCCATTTCCTGTTACTTAACAATTAAAAAAAATATATATTTGTAAAGGCATCGAAACGGCTCTCTGTCGTTCCACACTGGAGCTGCGCGTTATGATTACATAAGGTGGTTTGTACAGTAGTAAGAATCAGATAGGGAGTGGTAAACTGTTGGGGTGTACAGAGGAGGCCACGATAGAGACGAGCTTGTCGGTGGAGGCGGGAGCGCCATTGAAAATAGAGTGTCCCGTGCGACCCGAGCAGCACGTCGAGTGGCGCCTCAACAGCGGCGAGGTGCCGAGCGACACCCGCGCCGCCGGCGAGACCCCGGCCGGCGACGGGCGTCTCGTGGCTACGTTGCGGGCGCCCGCCGCGCGGGCTCACCACGCGGGCCTCTACACCTGCAGCCGCGACCGGCGCAGGGCCATCCGCCTCACCGTCACCGGCGACCCCTCGCCTCGGCGCCCCGACCCTCTAGCCCCCGCCGCCGGTACTCGCCACGCTTATCCGTTTTGCCGTAGGCTCGTTGGCTCGCTCTTCTTTTTGCTTTGGCCACTCATATTTGTCTGTAGTTTGGGTCACTACTTTGAAGTTCTCTTACGCTATGTTAAGGTCGACGCTGATAGTTTAGTCCCTGATCTACTGCAACCCTCGAATCAAACTTGGAAATGTACCACTCTGGACGTTGTGTAGTAGATTGGTCCCTAAGCTGTAAGCTGTCCGATGGTATTTGATGTATTCATAGAGGATTTTGTTTGCATTCTTATATTGTAAATGTAATTAGGGGAGTTTTCAACGTAAATATTAGATTTTTCATTTTGTGAAGCTACTTTTTTGGAATTGCATGATAGGATAATGAAGTACGAATAAATATGGAACCATTATTAGTTCTATTAGTATAAATAAAGGTAATTAACTGTAATGCTCTTACACTCCTGCAAAAGGAATCTTCCTCATATATATTCTCAAATTTGGGCCACTTCCCATATCAGATTCTGATTATGTACTTATATATTTTGCTTAGTAGACATGGTACTAATTATCTGCATCCGACATACACAGTAGAGTAGACTCATAGCAGAGAAGTTGTTACTCCCTTAAAACACTGCTTGAATTAGCGTCATCTGCCTACATTGGTTTTATCACTTTTGTACGTTTTGAGTGCTTTCTTTATTGCATTTATTCAGTACTTAGTATTTGTAATACCTATATTTTGAAATTTGTCAAAATTAGCAACTAGTAATTTGATGAATCCATACTACTCCCCTCCGCACTGGTCCACCGCAGTGTCATGTGTGCTTAAACAAATGCGTCTGCATCCCGATTAGCCATTTCTTAACATAAATAATGCCCGTTGCCATTTTCTCAGTAACAATTATATTGCCTAACATTGTGCATTAAAACTGCTCGCCGAGAGTTAAATGACTATGATTGGGGTTGCAGGCGAGCCGAGTGGGCCCGTGGGGGTGGAGGCGTCCGAGGCGAGCGAAGGGGACGATGGCGCTCCTCTGGTGATGTTCGAGGTCAAGGGCAACATCACACTGACGTGTCCACTGTTCGACCGCGACACTAAGGACACGATTGTCTGGTGAGTGCTTCTCGAACTCAGAGGTGGAATATAATGTATAAACTGAATGAGACATTCAATTAATTTATTTATTAATGACGTCATTCAACCAACAGTCGGCTCAACTAATTAGTTAACTAAACACTAACAGCATAATTTATTCCCTCAATTGAAAAACGATCAAATAATGACTGAAACAAAATTGATTTCTTAAAAACTCTCAACCTATTTAACTTTTGGTGGCTTTTTTAAACATTAAATATTTTTTGAAATTTCCAAAATTATGTAAATATTTCTAAAAAGCCTAAGTAATGAAGACATTAGGCCTATTAATAAATGTCAGGTGGGTCAAATGACCTCACGCTGTAAACATTACATGATATAACAATCTAGTATATTGAAATTTGATCAAATCAACATCAAATTTGAGGTTGTAGTCAATAATAGAGACAAAGAGAGCAAGTTTCAATTGAAATTTCACATATTAATGTGGTGGTGATACGTCAGGAAGAAGAACGGCACGGCCGTGGAGGAGATCCCCGAGCTGAAGGAGCGCTTCCAGCTGGAGGGCAACATGTTCAACATCCCCAAACGCGCGCACGAGGACGACTTCGGGAACTACTCTTGCTCGCGCGACGGCGCGGTCCACGAGTGGCGCGTGCACGCGCGGCCGCACGCCAAGCTGCCCGCCAACTCGAACGTGGTGGAGGGGCAGGCGCTGAAGCTGGTGTGCAAGGTGGTGGGAAAACCGTACCCGCGGGTGCGCTGGAGCTTCGCCAACGCCAGCGACGAGGGCGCCGGGGAGCCGCTCGAGGCGGGGCTGAGGGAGGGGCGCGTGAAGCTGGCGCGCTCGGATCAGGGCGTGGAAGACGCCGTGCTACAGCTGGAGGGCGCGCTGCGCTCGGACGCCGGCCGCTACCGCTGCGCCGTTGGTCCTCTCGGCGCCGACGCCGACACGGTGCTGCGCGTCAAGGACATGTACGCCGCGCTCTGGCCCTTCCTCGGCATCTGCGCCGAGGTCTTCATCCTCTGCGCCATCATTCTCGTCTACGAGAAGCGCCGCACCAAGCCCGAGCTCGACGACTCGGACACCGACAACCACGACCAGAAGAAGTCCTAACTCCTTCCTCCTTAACCCTCACTTACCAATTTAAAGTGTATTGTTTTGTTTTTCCATTGATAGTCTAGAAGTCGTGTCAAGAATTATGTTCCAAATAAAATAAAAAATCTTAATCACAATTTGTACGTTCTCTTTTATTGTAAACCGAGTTAGCATTCGGTCACCGAATAGGGCGACAGAGGACCTCACCGGGCAGCTGAAGAATAGCTTTTGCACTGATTAACACTGATCGGCAACAGGGAAAAATGGATTATAACCCAAAAACGACTTAATTCGTTTCAAAAATTCTTTCACCCGTGTGCGATTTTAGACTCAAATAAGTTAGGGTTTCTTTTTACATATCACAACCTTTTAAAATGGGGCATACATTGCTCTAATACACTTCTTTTGTGTTTCCCCAGGACAGAAGACCTTAACACAGATTCGTAATGTGCCAATGAGAATGCCAGCGTGTACAGAATAACGCTTGTTCACTTAGAAGTCTACTGACGCCATCAATATGAGATTTCCAATTTAATTTATTTTTCTCAAACATGCTCGGAAATATAGGCATTCTTGTACTAAAAACAAGCCACGAAGTTTGTAATTGTTGGCTCATGCATTTCTTTCTCGGCCTAGGCCAAGAATGTATGAAAATTCATTCCTGGCCGCTGCTCGGCCCGATGAAACCCGAAGTTTCACGAGTCTTCACGAACGCGCCCGCCGCTGTCACAGGCGTAGTAGGCCCCGTTTCCTTTGCACTCATTTAAAATAAAAAAGGCGGGAAGGCAGACTTTTTTTCAGTACCTACCTAAATATTTATTGCTTTTAGTAAATATTTGCGTTTGTTTTATTCTAAATAAAACTCTTATATGTAAAATGAGTTCCAGTGATGAAAGCGACACTGCAATGGATTGCACTCCGCCTAATTTAAAAGAGAAGGCTAAATTAGCTATGGAATGTACTATTGCATTATCACGTGTTTCATTATTTCCTCACATTTATATTGAGAAAAGCACTATACCAGTCTCGACCGGAATGAGGATTGCCGGACTCAGATCTTTATCAAGGCCGAGCTTTCGTCCGGCAATCCTTCACTTCCTGGACTCTGCAGTAATGTACTATTCAATTTCTAAACCTAAAAATTTTGTCATTAAATTAAAATGCAATTTGTCATTGTATTTTAATATCATAGTACTATCATCAGCGAAGACACATAGTATGATAACAGCTCTCGGTAGATCATTAATGTATGCTATAAATATTTAATATCAACGTACGTTCTTTAGATAATGTGTTTTATTATCGCTGTTTATTCGAGTAATCTCAGTAATTTGTTTCCTGTTGTAAAAGTATGATTTTATCAGATTTAGTACATTACCTCTTATTCCATAACCTTCGAGTTTTTCAAGAAGAATTACATGGCCCACACGATAAGTTGAAACATACCTTGGTAGTGCTTGGTATGTCAGTATGGGTATTAGTGACTAAGATTTAAAACAGCAGTGAAGACGCGTTTCTTTGGCCAACAGTCTTTTATCAGAAGGTAACAAGGTACGCGCCTTCAATGGGTGGGCTATGTTGAGCTTTACTTACATTCTCCTTTGGTATACTAAGCTGGACTCAAACTCAACTCGATGGTTTAGACAGGAGGGTTCTCGATTGCTCACTACTCATCGCATGCTGCACCCGCGTTCATCGGTTATGAGATTGTACATCCCACGGAAATTGGGGGGTCGAGTTATAAGTGCCTCCATAACCGTGAGGTGTGCAGTCTTCGGGAATATTTCCTGAACAACGAGAGTAGGGTGCGTCGCGACGTTGTAGCGATCTCTGGCGAACGAGAACTGGCGTAAGTTAGTAGTTCTAAGCACCGAAGACCGTAAGAGTGTATGGAAGAGCAAGGAGCTGCTGGGCGATGTTGACTCGCTCGTGTCAATGAATTGGCTACGTTTCGGTGACCTCTTTGAGGAAACTGAAGGTTCGTCTGTGCAATTGCGAACGAAGTTATTAAGAAGAACAATTACCGGAAATATATCCTGATAAGGCAGTACGGGTACTGTCGACGACGTCCGTCGAGCATGCCACCGTCCCGGAGAATCACTTGGGCATATAGTAGTGGTGAAAACAACAACTTTTATTTAAACAAAACACATTTTCCAAAAGCACAAAATTGAGGCAAGATTAACAACTATACAAATGATTAGAATATTTGTAGTGGTTATACAAATTTAACAAAATTCAGATTCTGATAATTTGAATAAGTTCTCCTTCTCACCAAACTATTATAGGTACCTACTATAGAAGAACCTTTTTATTTTGTTATCAATAGAGTAAAGGGTATAGGAAATGAAGAATGTTATTAAATTACAACTGTTGGAAAATTTTATTTTTGAGAGCACATATTGATAAATGATTGATATCTACAGCTAAAAATATAATCCGACGTATAAGCGTATATTAACTTAATATAGTTACTAGGACAACCATATGTTTTCCAGATTAATTACCCAATATTTCCGTTAGCCAAGTTAAGGTAACAACTTGGCTTTTGTATAATTTTTTTTAATAAATATTACAATATTCTTCAGGTATTACCCAATTGATATTATAAGTTATATACTTATTATACAGACAGAGTTATTCTTAATCTAGAATTACATTCTGGTAAAAGCACTCACGCCGGTCGAAAATCTCGAAGGCTCCCTACTATCGATAGTAGTCACGCCACTTCCCGGTTAGTGTCCAAGGAAATTGGTCCTTATGTTCACAACATTGAGTTCACATTCAACAGAAAGAGCATTCCCGAAATTTCAATGAATAGAAAAAAACAATTTCGTGTTTATTTCTAGTATATTCGAAATAACTCGATCTATTTCGTTTGGCGCCAAATATAAATAGGAGAGTGGCGGGCGGCAGCCACAGTTGAGCTATAGCCTGCGATTCGAAAGCGACATTGAACCGGCAACTCACTAAGGGAATCAATTTTTTTGAATTTTTTTATCCCAAATGGATATAACGCGAATTCGAGTTGCCGTTATGCAGTTTTGATTTTCTGAACACTTTTAATCAATAGTTCTGCTGATTTTACAAATCACAAATTTTGCGTCGTCGTACTAACCAAGGTATTGCTCCTATCAAAAAAGTTACTAAGATGAATTGTAGAACTTTTAACAGAACTCCCTGGCAATCTTAAAATTTTGAAAAAAAAAAAAAAATTTCTTTTTTGAATTTTGTTTTGATTGGTAGCGGTAACGTTAACGGAAACGGTAACCAGAAAATTTTGAAAAAAAATTTTTTTTATCCCAAATAGATATAACGCCAATTTGAGTTGCCGATTTGCAGTTCTGATTTTCTGAACACTTTTTATCAATAGTTTTGCTGATTTTACAAATCACAAATTTTGCGTCGTCGTACTAACCAAGGTATTGCTCCTATCAAAAAAGTTACTAAGATGAATTGTAGAACTTTTAACAGAACTCCCTGGCAATCTTAAAATTTTGAAAAAAAAAAAAAAAATTCTTTTTTGAATTTTGTTTTGATTGGTAGCGGTAACGTTAACGGAAACGGTAACCAGAAAATTTTGAAAAAAAATTTTTTTTATCCCAAATAGATATAACGCCAATTTGAGTTGCCGATTTGCAGTTCTGATTTTCTGAACACTTTTTATCAATAGTTTTGCGGATTTTGCAAATCACAAATCTTGCGTTGTCGTACTAACCAAGGTATTGCTCCTATCAAAAAAGTTACTAAGATGAATTGTAGAACTTTTAACAGAACTCCCTGGCAATCTTAAAATTTTGAAAAAAAAAAAAAAATTTCTTTTTTGAATTTTGTTTTGATTGGTAGCGGTAACGTTAACGGAAACGGTAACCAGAAAATTTTGAAAAAAAATTTTTTTTATCCCAAATAGATATAACGCCAATTAGAGTTGCCGATTTGCAGTTCTGATTTTCTGAACACTTTTTATCAATAGTTTTGCTGATTTTACAAATCACAAATTTTGCGTCGTCGTACTAACCAAGGTATTGCTCCTATCAAAAAAGTTACTAAGATGAATTGTAGAACTTTTAACAGAACTCCCTGGCAATCTTAAAATTTTGAAAAAAAAAAAAAAAATTTCTTTTTTGAATTTTGTTTTGATTGGTAGCGGTAACGTTAACGGAAACGGTAACCAGAAAATTTTGAAAAAAAATTTTTTTTATCCCAAATAGATATAACGCCAATTTGAGTTGCCGATTTGCAGTTCTGATTTTCTGAACACTTTTTATCAATAGTTTTGCTGATTTTACAAATCACAAATTTTGCGTCGTCGTACTAACCAAGGTATTGCTCCTATCAAAAAAGTTACTAAGATGAATTGTAGAACTTTTAACAGAACTCCCTGGCAATCTTAAAATTTTGAAAAAAAAAAAAATTTCTTTTTTGAATTTTGTTTTGATTGGTAGCGGTAACGTTAACGGAAACGGTAACCAAAAAATTTTGAAAAAATTTTTTTTTTTATCCCAAATAGATATAACGCGAATTTGAGTTGCCGTTATGCAGTTCTGATGTTCTGAACACTTTTATCAATAGTTCTGCTGATTTTACAAATCACAAATCTTGCGTTGTCGTACTAACCAAGGTATTGCTCCTATCAAAAAAGTTACTAAGATGAATTGTTGTCAAATATATCGATCGACCGATTGGAACCACTTGAAGACTGTGAACCTGTTACCTCATACCTCAAGAATCCAGTTACTACCGTTCAACCGTTACCAAGTTACCTCCCAGTAGTAAGACGAATAACGGTGGCAGCAAGCGAACGTGATCAGGCCCTCTCATCAAACTACCGGTACCCTTCGCTTGAGGGGGAGTACTTTAGCTACCGTACCAAAAGAAGTTGTGGAAATAAATATATCAATAATCCATTAACGGATCATCATTTCTCCTAGATAATCACTAAAAGTACTAACACGGGGGTCTGTGACGCGGAGTTGTTGAGATATTAAAAAAAAATGCCTATCCGCATTTGGCGGCGCTAACCATATCGTCTGGCAATAGTGACCACTCCGTCTAGCGACGGTAGCCAATCCGTCGGATGATAGTTATCAACTTATCTGGTGGCAATCGCCACATTGTCTGACGACGGAAACCACCCCGTCTGATGATAGTTTCAAACTTATCTGGCAGCAGTCACCAGATCGTCTGGCGGAGGTATCCACTCCGCCTGACGACGGTAATCACCATGTCTGACAATAGTTATCAAATTATCTGCCAAGAGTCGTCACTCCGTCCGCCGACAGTAATCACGGAGTTATTGGCGTCAGTAACCATCCCGTTTGGAGATAGTCTAGTGGGATTAATTAGTCATCTGATGACAGGAATCACTCCGGATGAAGATATTAATGAAACCAATCTGGCGGCATTAGCCACTGCGTATGGCGTCGAAAATCACACACCGCTTAGCGACAGTAAACATCCCGGTACAAAAGTTTCGGTGCTAGAATCCACAGGTAACTAAGCTCACATGGAAATAAGAATAAATTTTATTTGTGACAAAGGATACACAAGGACACATATTATATAAAAACACACACACACCAACGCTGGTCTTCCGTTAGAGCCGATAGTGAGGTCACGCACTTGTCATTATACACAAAAAAATAACAATTCACAAAGCTCAAACGAATATAACGAAAGAAAGAATACAAAAACAAATTAATTGCAATATAAAAAAAAATGGAAAAGGTAACATACAATACAAACTAAAAGAAATGAAAACAAAAAAAAAAATATAAACAATTATACAAACTAATAAATTATATTCAGAAGGCACTGGTGTCGTTCCGCAGTTGTTCCTCACTTTTTGGTGCTCATATATAAATATTTTTAATTTATTTCTTAAGTTATTAATACTTTGTAGGTCCCTAATAGGCGGCGGGACCCTAATAGTTAAATTGTAACTTCTGTCTGGAGATATTAATGAAACCTGAAGATATAAAAAAAAAAAAAATAAATAAATAAATAAAAAAAAATAAAATATTAATGATCAAATATCATTAATATCTCCAACTTAACTCTCCGTCAGATTTTTTTAGTAGAAAATATGGAGCCGTAAGCACGAAAATTTATCACGAATATTAACTTTCGAAATGTGTCCAGGAAGAAGCATTTATCTTTATAAAAATAAAAGGTTAAGGATAAGAGGAAGGTTTTTTGGAATGTCTTGGTGAAGCAACCATTAGCAATAGCAAGCCCAACGAAGGAAGCGAGCAATATCGGAGAGGGTATTTTTTTTTTTTTTTTTTTTTTTTTTTTTTTTTTTTTTTTTTATCAGTCAAGGTCGCCATTTTTTTTAATGATAGAGCAAAAATTAAAACGGATTCATATAAAGGACATTGCTAGACACAAATAAGCTTCAGTAAGCATGGGGAGTATACCGTCAGATTCGTACGGTGATGGCAGAAAAATCCAAGTTGTGAGCGACTTAGGTTGATTTAGATTAGGTCAGTGTATAGCTGGGTCGGACTATGGTTAGGTTAGGTTAGGTTAGGTTAGGTTAGGTTAGGTTAGGTTAGGTTAGGTTAGGTTAGGTTAGGTTAGGTTAGGTTAGGTTAGGTTAGGTTAGGTTAGGTTAGGTTAGGTTAGGTTAGGTTAGGTTAGGTTAGGTTAGGTTAGGTTAGGTTAGGTTAGGTTAGGTTAGGTTAGGTTAGGTTAGGTTAGGTTAGGTTAGGTTAGGTTAGGTTAGGTTAGGTTAGGTTAGGTTAGGTTAGGTTAGGTTAGGTTAGGTTAGGTTAGGTTAGGTTAGGTTAGGTTAGGTTAGGTTAGGTTAGGTTAGGTTAGGTTAGGTTAGGTTAGGTTAGGTTAGGTTAGGTTAGGTTAGGTTAGGTTAGGTTAGGTTAGGTTAGGTTAGGTTAGGTTAGGTTAGGTTAGGTTAGGTTAGGTTAGGTTAGGTTAGGTTAGGTTAGGTTAGGTTAGGTTAGGTTAGGTTAGGTTAGGTTAGGTTAGGTTAGGTTAGGTTAGGTTAGGTTAGGTTAGGTTAGGTTAGGTTAGGTTAGGTTAGGTTAGGTTAGGTTAGGTTAGGTTAGGTTAGGTTAGGTTAGGTTAGGTTAGGTTAGGTTAGGTTAGGTTAGGTTAGGTTAGGTTAGGTTAGGTTAGGTTAGGTTAGGTTAGGTTAGGTTAGGTTAGGTTAGGTTAGGTTAGGTTAGGTTAGGTTAGGTTAGGTTAGGTTAGGTTAGGTTAGGTTAGGTTAGGTTAGGTTAGGTTAGGTTAGGTTAGGTTAGGTTAGGTTAGGTTAGGTTAGGTTAGGTTAGGTTAGGTTAGGTTAGGTTAGGTTAGGTTAGGTTAGGTTAGGTTAGGTTAGGTTAGGTTAGGTTAGGTTAGGTTAGGTTAGGTTAGGTTAGGTTAGGTTAGGTTAGGTTAGGTTAGGTTAGGTTAGGTTAGGTTAGGTTAGGTTAGGTTAGGTTAGGTTAGGTTAGGTTAGGTTAGGTTAGGTTAGGTTAGGTTAGGTTAGGTTAGGTTAGGTTAGGTTAGGTTAGGTTAGGTTAGGTTAGGTTAGGTTAGGTTAGGTTAGGTTAGGTTAGGTTAGGTTAGGTTAGGTTAGGTTAGGTTAGGTTAGGTTAGGTTAGGTTAGGTTAGGTTAGGTTAGGTTAGGTTAGGTTAGGTTAGGTTAGGTTAGGTTAGGTTAGGTTAGGTTAGGTTAGGTTAGGTTAGGTTAGGTTAGGTTAGGTTAGGTTAGGTTAGGTTAGGTTAGGTTAGGTTAGGTTAGGTTAGGTTAGGTTAGGTTAGGTTAGGTTAGGTTAGGTTAGGTTAGGTTAGGTTAGGTTAGGTTAGGTTAGGTTAGGTTAGGTTAGGTTAGGTTAGGTTAGGTTAGGTTAGGTTAGGTTAGGTTAGGTTAGGTTAGGTTAGGTTAGGTTAGGTTAGGTTAGGTTAGGTTAGGTTAGGTTAGGTTAGGTTAGGTTAGGTTAGGTTAGGTTAGGTTAGGTTAGGTTAGGTTAGGTTAGGTTAGGTTAGGTTAGGTTAGGTTAGGTTAGGTTAGGTTAGGTTAGGTTAGGTTAGGTTAGGTTAGGTTAGGTTAGGTTAGGTTAGGTTAGGTTAGGTTAGGTTAGGTTAGGTTAGGTTAGGTTAGGTTAGGTTAGGTTAGGTTAGGTTAGGTTAGGTTAGGTTAGGTTAGGTTAGGTTAGGTTAGGTTAGGTTAGGTTAGGTTAGGTTAGGTTAGGTTAGGTTAGGTTAGGTTAGGTTAGGTTAGGTTAGGTTAGGTTAGGTTAGGTTAGGTTAGGTTAGGTTAGGTTAGGTTAGGTTAGGTTAGGTTAGGTTAGGTTAGGTTAGGTTAGGTTAGGTTAGGTTAGGTTAGGTTAGGTTAGGTTAGGTTAGGTTAGGTTAGGTTAGGTTAGGTTAGGTTAGGTTAGGTTAGGTTAGGTTAGGTTAGGTTAGGTTAGGTTAGGTTAGGTTAGGTTAGGTTAGGTTAGGTTAGGTTAGGTTAGGTTAGGTTAGGTTAGGTTAGGTTAGGTTAGGTTAGGTTAGGTTAGGTTAGGTTAGGTTAGGTTAGGTTAGGTTAGGTTAGGTTAGGTTAGGTTAGGTTAGGTTAGGTTAGGTTAGGTTAGGTTAGGTTAGGTTAGGTTAGGTTAGGTTAGGTTAGGTTAGGTTAGGTTAGTTAGGTTAGGTTAGGTTAGGTTAGGTTAGGTTAGGTTAGGTTAGGTTAGGTTAGGTTAGGTTAGGTTAGGTTAGGTTAGGTTAGGTTAGGTTAGGTTAGGTTAGGTTAGGTTAGGTTAGGTTAGGTTAGGTTAGGTTAGGTTAGGTTAGGTTAGGTTAGGTTAGGTTAGGTTAGGTTAGGTTAGGTTAGGTTAGGTTAGGTTAGGTTAGGTTAGGTTAGGTTAGGTTAGGTTAGGTTAGGTTAGGTTAGGTTAGGTTAGGTTAGGTTAGGTTAGGTTAGGTTAGGTTAGGTTAGGTTAGGTTAGGTTAGGTTAGGTTAGGTTAGGTTAGGTTAGGTTAGGTTAGGTTAGGTTAGGTTAGGTTAGGTTAGGTTAGGTTAGGTTAGGTTAGGTTAGGTTAGGTTAGGTTAGGTTAGGTTAGGTTAGGTTAGGTTAGGTTAGGTTAGGTTAGGTTAGGTTAGGTTAGGTTAGGTTAGGTTAGGTTAGGTTAGGTTAGGTTAGGTTAGGTTAGGTTAGGTTAGGTTAGGTTAGGTTAGGTTAGGTTAGGTTAGGTTAGGTTAGGTTAGGTTAGGTTAGGTTAGGTTAGGTTAGGTTAGGTTAGGTTAGGTTAGGTTAGGTTAGGTTAGGTTAGGTTAGGTTAGGTTAGGTTAGGTTAGGTTAGGTTAGGTTAGGTTAGGTTAGGTTAGGTTAGGTTAGTTAGGTTAGGTTAGGTTAGGTTAGGTTAGGTTAGGTTAGGTTAGGTTAGGTTAGGTTAGGTTAGGTTAGGTTAGGTTAGGTTAGGTTAGGTTAGGTTAGGTTAGGTTAGGTTAGGTTAGGTTAGGTTAGGTTAGGTTAGGTTAGGTTAGGTTAGGTTAGGTTAGGTTAGGTTAGGTTAGGTTAGGTTAGGTTAGGTTAGGTTAGGTTAGGTTAGGTTAGGTTAGGTTAGGTTAGGTTAGGTTAGGTTAGGTTAGGTTAGGTTAGGTTAGGTTAGGTTAGGTTAGGTTAGGTTAGGTTAGGTTAGGTTAGGTTAGGTTAGGTTAGGTTAGGTTAGGTTAGGTTAGGTTAGGTTAGGTTAGGTTAGGTTAGGTTAGGTTAGGTTAGGTTAGGTTAGGTTAGGTTAGGTTAGGTTAGGTTAGGTTAGGTTAGGTTAGGTTAGGTTAGGTTAGGTTAGGTTAGGTTAGGTTAGGTTAGGTTAGGTTAGGTTAGGTTAGGTTAGGTTAGGTTAGGTTAGGTTAGGTTAGGTTAGGTTAGGTTAGGTTAGGTTAGGTTAGGTTAGGTTAGGTTAGGTTAGGTTAGGTTAGGTTAGGTTAGGTTAGGTTAGGTTAGGTTAGGTTAGGTTAGGTTAGGTTAGGTTAGGTTAGGTTAGGTTAGGTTAGGTTAGGTTAGGTTAGGTTAGGTTAGGTTAGGTTAGGTTAGGTTAGGTTAGGTTAGGTTAGGTTAGGTTAGGTTAGGTTAGGTTAGGTTAGGTTAGGTTAGGTTAGGTTAGGTTAGGTTAGGTTAGGTTAGGTTAGGTTAGGTTAGGTTAGGTTAGGTTAGGTTAGGTTAGGTTAGGTTAGGTTAGGTTAGGTTAGGTTAGGTTAGGTTAGGTTAGGTTAGGTTAGGTTAGGTTAGGTTAGGTTAGGTTAGGTTAGGTTAGGTTAGGTTAGGTTAGGTTAGGTTAGGTTAGGTTAGGTTAGGTTAGGTTAGGTTAGTTAGGTTAGGTTAGGTTAGGTTAGGTTAGGTTAGGTTAGGTTAGGTTAGGTTAGGTTAGGTTAGGTTAGGTTAGGTTAGGTTAGGTTAGGTTAGGTTAGGTTAGGTTAGGTTAGGTTAGGTTAGGTTAGGTTAGGTTAGGTTAGGTTAGGTTAGGTTAGGTTAGGTTAGGTTAGGTTAGGTTAGGTTAGGTTAGGTTAGGTTAGGTTAGGTTAGGTTAGGTTAGGTTAGGTTAGGTTAGGTTAGGTTAGGTTAGGTTAGGTTAGGTTAGGTTAGGTTAGGTTAGGTTAGGTTAGGTTAGGTTAGGTTAGGTTAGGTTAGGTTAGGTTAGGTTAGGTTAGGTTAGGTTAGGTTAGGTTAGGTTAGGTTAGGTTAGGTTAGGTTAGGTTAGGTTAGGTTAGGTTAGGTTAGGTTAGGTTAGGTTAGGTTAGGTTAGGTTAGGTTAGGTTAGGTTAGGTTAGGTTAGGTTAGGTTAGGTTAGGTTAGGTTAGGTTAGGTTAGGTTAGGTTAGGTTAGGTTAGGTTAGGTTAGGTTAGGTTAGGTTAGGTTAGGTTAGGTTAGGTTAGGTTAGGTTAGGTTAGGTTAGGTTAGGTTAGGTTAGGTTAGGTTAGGTTAGGTTAGGTTAGGTTAGGTTAGGTTAGGTTAGGTTAGGTTAGGTTAGGTTAGGTTAGGTTAGGTTAGGTTAGGTTAGGTTAGGTTAGGTTAGGTTAGGTTAGGTTAGGTTAGGTTAGGTTAGGTTAGGTTAGGTTAGGTTAGGTTAGGTTAGGTTAGGTTAGGTTAGGTTAGGTTAGGTTAGGTTAGGTTAGGTTAGGTTAGGTTAGGTTAGGTTAGGTTAGGTTAGGTTAGGTTAGGTTAGGTTAGGTTAGGTTAGGTTAGGTTAGGTTAGGTTAGGTTAGGTTAGGTTAGGTTAGGTTAGGTTAGGTTAGGTTAGGTTAGGTTAGGTTAGGTTAGGTTAGGTTAGGTTAGGTTAGGTTAGGTTAGGTTAGGTTAGGTTAGGTTAGGTTAGGTTAGGTTAGGTTAGGTTAGGTTAGGTTAGGTTAGGTTAGGTTAGGTTAGGTTAGGTTAGGTTAGGTTAGGTTAGGTTAGGTTAGGTTAGGTTAGGTTAGGTTAGGTTAGGTTAGGTTAGGTTAGGTTAGGTTAGGTTAGGTTAGGTTAGGTTAGGTTAGGTTAGGTTAGGTTAGGTTAGGTTAGGTTAGGTTAGGTTAGGTTAGGTTAGGTTAGGTTAGGTTAGGTTAGGTTAGGTTAGGTTAGGTTAGGTTAGGTTAGGTTAGGTTAGGTTAGGTTAGGTTAGGTTAGGTTAGGTTAGGTTAGGTTAGGTTAGGTTAGGTTAGGTTAGGTTAGGTTAGGTTAGGTTAGGTTAGGTTAGGTTAGGTTAGGTTAGGTTAGGTTAGGTTAGGTTAGGTTAGGTTAGGTTAGGTTAGGTTAGGTTAGGTTAGGTTAGGTTAGGTTAGGTTAGGTTAGGTTAGGTTAGGTTAGGTTAGGTTAGGTTAGGTTAGGTTAGGTTAGGTTAGGTTAGGTTAGGTTAGGTTAGGTTAGGTTAGGTTAGGTTAGGTTAGGTTAGGTTAGGTTAGGTTAGGTTAGGTTAGGTTAGGTTAGGTTAGGTTAGGTTAGGTTAGGTTAGGTTAGGTTAGGTTAGGTTAGGTTAGGTTAGGTTAGGTTAGGTTAGGTTAGGTTAGGTTAGGTTAGGTTAGGTTAGGTTAGGTTAGGTTAGGTTAGGTTAGGTTAGGTTAGGTTAGGTTAGGTTAGGTTAGGTTAGGTTAGGTTAGGTTAGGTTAGGTTAGGTTAGGTTAGGTTAGGTTAGGTTAGGTTAGGTTAGGTTAGGTTAGGTTAGGTTAGGTTAGGTTAGGTTAGGTTAGGTTAGGTTAGGTTAGGTTAGGTTAGGTTAGGTTAGGTTAGGTTAGGTTAGGTTAGGTTAGGTTAGGTTAGGTTAGGTTAGGTTAGGTTAGGTTAGGTTAGGTTAGGTTAGGTTAGGTTAGGTTAGGTTAGGTTAGGTTAGGTTAGGTTAGGTTAGGTTAGGTTAGGTTAGGTTAGGTTAGGTTAGGTTAGGTTAGGTTAGGTTAGGTTAGGTTAGGTTAGGTTAGGTTAGGTTAGGTTAGGTTAGGTTAGGTTAGGTTAGGTTAGGTTAGGTTAGGTTAGGTTAGGTTAGGTTAGGTTAGGTTAGGTTAGGTTAGGTTAGGTTAGGTTAGGTTAGGTTAGGTTAGGTTAGGTTAGGTTAGGTTAGGTTAGGTTAGGTTAGGTTAGGTTAGGTTAGGTTAGGTTAGGTTAGGTTAGGTTAGGTTAGGTTAGGTTAGGTTAGGTTAGGTTAGGTTAGGTTAGGTTAGGTTAGGTTAGGTTAGGTTAGGTTAGGTTAGGTTAGGTTAGGTTAGGTTAGGTTAGGTTAGGTTAGGTTAGGTTAGGTTAGGTTAGGTTAGGTTAGGTTAGGTTAGGTTAGGTTAGGTTAGGTTAGGTTAGGTTAGGTTAGGTTAGGTTAGGTTAGGTTAGGTTAGGTTAGGTTAGGTTAGGTTAGGTTAGGTTAGGTTAGGTTAGGTTAGGTTAGGTTAGGTTAGGTTAGGTTAGGTTAGGTTAGGTTAGGTTAGGTTAGGTTAGGTTAGGTTAGGTTAGGTTAGGTTAGGTTAGGTTAGGTTAGGTTAGGTTAGGTTAGGTTAGGTTAGGTTAGGTTAGGTTAGGTTAGGTTAGGTTAGGTTAGGTTAGGTTAGGTTAGGTTAGGTTAGGTTAGGTTAGGTTAGGTTAGGTTAGGTTAGGTTAGGTTAGGTTAGGTTAGGTTAGGTTAGGTTAGGTTAGGTTAGGTTAGGTTAGGTTAGGTTAGGTTAGGTTAGGTTAGGTTAGGTTAGGTTAGGTTAGGTTAGGTTAGGTTAGGTTAGGTTAGGTTAGGTTAGGTTAGGTTAGGTTAGGTTAGGTTAGGTTAGGTTAGGTTAGGTTAGGTTAGGTTAGGTTAGGTTAGGTTAGGTAGGTTAGGTTAGGTTAGGTTAGGTTAGGTTAGGTTAGGTTAGGTTAGGTTAGGTTAGGTTAGGTTAGGTTAGGTTAGGTTAGGTTAGGTTAGGTTAGGTTAGGTTAGGTTAGGTTAGGTTAGGTTAGGTTAGGTTAGGTTAGGTTAGGTTAGGTTAGGTTAGGTTAGGTTAGGTTAGGTTAGGTTAGGTTAGGTTAGGTTAGGTTAGGTTAGGTTAGGTTAGGTTAGGTTAGGTTAGGTTAGGTTAGGTTAGGTTAGGTTAGGTTAGGTTAGGTTAGGTTAGGTTAGGTTAGGTTAGGTTAGGTTAGGTTAGGTTAGGTTAGGTTAGGTTAGGTTAGGTTAGGTTAGGTTAGGTTAGGTTAGGTTAGGTTAGGTTAGGTTAGGTTAGGTTAGGTTAGGTTAGGTTAGGTTAGGTTAGGTTAGGTTAGGTTAGGTTAGGTTAGGTTAGGTTAGGTTAGGTTAGGTTAGGTTAGGTTAGGTTAGGTTAGGTTAGGTTAGGTTAGGTTAGGTTAGGTTAGGTTAGGTTAGGTTAGGTTAGGTTAGGTTAGGTTAGGTTAGGTTAGGTTAGGTTAGGTTAGGTTAGGTTAGGTTAGGTTAGGTTAGGTTAGGTTAGGTTAGGTTAGGTTAGGTTAGGTTAGGTTAGGTTAGGTTAGGTTAGGTTAGGTTAGGTTAGGTTAGGTTAGGTTAGGTTAGGTTAGGTTAGGTTAGGTTAGGTTAGGTTAGGTTAGGTTAGGTTAGGTTAGGTTAGGTTAGGTTAGGTTAGGTTAGGTTAGGTTAGGTTAGGTTAGGTTAGGTTAGGTTAGGTTAGGTTAGGTTAGGTTAGGTTAGGTTAGGTTAGGTTAGGTTAGGTTAGGTTAGGTTAGGTTAGGTTAGGTTAGGTTAGGTTAGGTTAGGTTAGGTTAGGTTAGGTTAGGTTAGGTTAGGTTAGGTTAGGTTAGGTTAGGTTGGTTAGGTTAGGTTAGGTTAGGTTAGGTTAGGTTAGGTTAGGTTAGGTTAGGTTAGGTTAGGTTAGGTTAGGTTAGGTTAGGTTAGGTTAGGTTAGGTTAGGTTAGGTTAGGTTAGGTTAGGTTAGGTTAGGTTAGGTTAGGTTAGGTTAGGTTAGGTTAGGTTAGGTTAGGTTAGGTTAGGTTAGGTTAGGTTAGGTTAGGTTAGGTTAGGTTAGGTTAGGTTAGGTTAGGTTAGGTTAGGTTAGGTTAGGTTAGGTTAGGTTAGGTTAGGTTAGGTTAGGTTAGGTTAGGTTAGGTTAGGTTAGGTTAGGTTAGGTTAGGTTAGGTTAGGTTAGGTTAGGTTAGGTTAGGTTAGGTTAGGTTAGGTTAGGTTAGGTTAGGTTAGGTTAGGTTAGGTTAGGTTAGGTTAGGTTAGGTTAGGTTAGGTTAGGTTAGGTTAGGTTAGGTTAGGTTAGGTTAGGTTAGGTTAGGTTAGGTTAGGTTAGGTTAGGTTAGGTTAGGTTAGGTTAGGTTAGGTTAGGTTAGGTTAGGTTAGGTTAGGTTAGGTTAGGTTAGGTTAGGTTAGGTTAGGTTAGGTTAGGTTAGGTTAGGTTAGGTTAGGTTAGGTTAGGTTAGGTTAGGTTAGGTTAGGTTAGGTTAGGTTAGGTTAGGTTAGGTTAGGTTAGGTTAGGTTAGGTTAGGTTAGGTTAGGTTAGGTTAGGTTAGGTTAGGTTAGGTTAGGTTAGGTTAGGTTAGGTTAGGTTAGGTTAGGTTAGGTTAGGTTAGGTTAGGTTAGGTTAGGTTAGGTTAGGTTAGGTTAGGTTAGGTTAGGTTAGGTTAGGTTAGGTTAGGTTAGGTTAGGTTAGGTTAGGTTAGGTTAGGTTAGGTTAGGTTAGGTTAGGTTAGGTTAGGTTAGGTTAGGTTAGGTTAGGTTAGGTTAGGTTAGGTTAGGTTAGGTTAGGTTAGGTTAGGTTAGGTTAGGTTAGGTTAGGTTAGGTTAGGTTAGGTTAGGTTAGGTTAGGTTAGGTTAGGTTAGGTTAGGTTAGGTTAGGTTAGGTTAGGTTAGGTTAGGTTAGGTTAGGTTAGGTTAGGTTAGGTTAGGTTAGGTTAGGTTAGGTTAGGTTAGGTTAGGTTAGGTTAGGTTAGGTTAGGTTAGGTTAGGTTAGGTTAGGTTAGGTTAGGTTAGGTTAGGTTAGGTTAGGTTAGGTTAGGTTAGGTTAGGTTAGGTTAGGTTAGGTTAGGTTAGGTTAGGTTAGGTTAGGTTAGGTTAGGTTAGGTTAGGTTAGGTTAGGTTAGGTTAGGTTAGGTTAGGTTAGGTTAGGTTAGGTTAGGTTAGGTTAGGTTAGGTTAGGTTAGGTTAGGTTAGGTTAGGTTAGGTTAGGTTAGGTTAGGTTAGGTTAGGTTAGGTTAGGTTAGGTTAGGTTAGGTTAGGTTAGGTTAGGTTAGGTTAGGTTAGGTTAGGTTAGGTTAGGTTAGGTTAGGTTAGGTTAGGTTAGGTTAGGTTAGGTTAGGTTAGGTTAGGTTAGGTTAGGTTAGGTTAGGTTAGGTTAGGTTAGGTTAGGTTAGGTTAGGTTAGGTTAGGTTAGGTTAGGTTAGGTTAGGTTAGGTTAGGTTAGGTTAGGTTAGGTTAGGTTAGGTTAGGTTAGGTTAGGTTAGGTTAGGTTAGGTTAGGTTAGGTTAGGTTAGGTTAGGTTAGGTTAGGTTAGGTTAGGTTAGGTTAGGTTAGGTTAGGTTAGGTTAGGTTAGGTTAGGTTAGGTTAGGTTAGGTTAGGTTAGGTTAGGTTAGGTTAGGTTAGGTTAGGTTAGGTTAGGTTAGGTTAGGTTAGGTTAGGTTAGGTTAGGTTAGGTTAGGTTAGGTTAGGTTAGGTTAGGTTAGGTTAGGTTAGGTTAGGTTAGGTTAGGTTAGGTTAGGTTAGGTTAGGTTAGGTTAGGTTAGGTTAGGTTAGGTTAGGTTAGGTTAGGTTAGGTTAGGTTAGGTTAGGTTAGGTTAGGTTAGGTTAGGTTAGGTTAGGTTAGGTTAGGTTAGGTTAGGTTAGGTTAGGTTAGGTTAGGTTAGGTTAGGTTAGGTTAGGTTAGGTTAGGTTAGGTTAGGTTAGGTTAGGTTAGGTTAGGTTAGGTTAGGTTAGGTTAGGTTAGGTTAGGTTAGGTTAGGTTAGGTTAGGTTAGGTTAGGTTAGGTTAGGTTAGGTTAGGTTAGGTTAGGTTAGGTTAGGTTAGGTTAGGTTAGGTTAGGTTAGGTTAGGTTAGGTTAGGTTAGGTTAGGTTAGGTTAGGTTAGGTTAGGTTAGGTTAGGTTAGGTTAGGTTAGGTTAGGTTAGGTTAGGTTAGGTTAGGTTAGGTTAGGTTAGGTTAGGTTAGGTTAGGTTAGGTTAGGTTAGGTTAGGTTAGGTTAGGTTAGGTTAGGTTAGGTTAGGTTAGGTTAGGTTAGGTTAGGTTAGGTTAGGTTAGGTTAGGTTAGGTTAGGTTAGGTTAGGTTAGGTTAGGTTAGGTTAGGTTAGGTTAGGTTAGGTTAGGTTAGGTTAGGTTAGGTTAGGTTAGGTTAGGTTAGGTTAGGTTAGGTTAGGTTAGGTTAGGTTAGGTTAGGTTAGGTTAGGTTAGGTTAGGTTAGGTTAGGTTAGGTTAGGTTAGGTTAGGTTAGGTTAGGTTAGGTTAGGTTAGGTTAGGTTAGGTTAGGTTAGGTTAGGTTAGGTTAGGTTAGGTTAGGTTAGGTTAGGTTAGGTTAGGTTAGGTTAGGTTAGGTTAGGTTAGGTTAGGTTAGGTTAGGTTAGGTTAGGTTAGGTTAGGTTAGGTTAGGTTAGGTTAGGTTAGGTTAGGTTAGGTTAGGTTAGGTTAGGTTAGGTTAGGTTAGGTTAGGTTAGGTTAGGTTAGGTTAGGTTAGGTTAGGTTAGGTTAGGTTAGGTTAGGTTAGGTTAGGTTAGGTTAGGTTAGGTTAGGTTAGGTTAGGTTAGGTTAGGTTAGGTTAGGTTAGGTTAGGTTAGGTTAGGTTAGGTTAGGTTAGGTTAGGTTAGGTTAGGTTAGGTTAGGTTAGGTTAGGTTAGGTTAGGTTAGGTTAGGTTAGGTTAGGTTAGGTTAGGTTAGGTTAGGTTAGGTTAGGTTAGGTTAGGTTAGGTTAGGTTAGGTTAGGTTAGGTTAGGTTAGGTTAGGTTAGGTTAGGTTAGGTTAGGTTAGGTTAGGTTAGGTTAGGTTAGGTTAGGTTAGGTTAGGTTAGGTTAGGTTAGGTTAGGTTAGGTTAGGTTAGGTTAGGTTAGGTTAGGTTAGGTTAGGTTAGGTTAGGTTAGGTTAGGTTAGGTTAGGTTAGGTTAGGTTAGGTTAGGTTAGGTTAGGTTAGGTTAGGTTAGGTTAGGTTAGGTTAGGTTAGGTTAGGTTAGGTTAGGTTAGGTTAGGTTAGGTTAGGTTAGGTTAGGTTAGGTTAGGTTAGGTTAGGTTAGGTTAGGTTAGGTTAGGTTAGGTTAGGTTAGGTTAGGTTAGGTTAGGTTAGGTTAGGTTAGGTTAGGTTAGGTTAGGTTAGGTTAGGTTAGGTTAGGTTAGGTTAGGTTAGGTTAGGTTAGGTTAGGTTAGGTTAGGTTAGGTTAGGTTAGGTTAGGTTAGGTTAGGTTAGGTTAGGTTAGGTTAGGTTAGGTTAGGTTAGGTTAGGTTAGGTTAGGTTAGGTTAGGTTAGGTTAGGTTAGGTTAGGTTAGGTTAGGTTAGGTTAGGTTAGGTTAGGTTAGGTTAGGTTAGGTTAGGTTAGGTTAGGTTAGGTTAGGTTAGGTTAGGTTAGGTTAGGTTAGGTTAGGTTAGGTTAGGTTAGGTTAGGTTAGGTTAGGTTAGGTTAGGTTAGGTTAGGTTAGGTTAGGTTAGGTTAGGTTAGGTTAGGTTAGGTTAGGTTAGGTTAGGTTAGGTTAGGTTAGGTTAGGTTAGGTTAGGTTAGGTTAGGTTAGGTTAGGTTAGGTTAGGTTAGGTTAGGTTAGGTTAGGTTAGGTTAGGTTAGGTTAGGTTAGGTTAGGTTAGGTTAGGTTAGGTTAGGTTAGGTTAGGTTAGGTTAGGTTAGGTTAGGTTAGGTTAGGTTAGGTTAGGTTAGGTTAGGTTAGGTTAGGTTAGGTTAGGTTAGGTTAGGTTAGGTTAGGTTAGGTTAGGTTAGGTTAGGTTAGGTTAGGTTAGGTTAGGTTAGGTTAGGTTAGGTTAGGTTAGGTTAGGTTAGGTTAGGTTAGGTTAGGTTAGGTTAGGTTAGGTTAGGTTAGGTTAGGTTAGGTTAGGTTAGGTTAGGTTAGGTTAGGTTAGGTTAGGTTAGGTTAGGTTAGGTTAGGTTAGGTTAGGTTAGGTTAGGTTAGGTTAGGTTAGGTTAGGTTAGCTT